>OX016540.1:68248252-69498252 GCA_943590905.1 Sphaerophoria taeniata
ATAATTATATTATAATAATAATAATAAATAATAATAATAATAATAATAATTAATAATAATAATAATAATAATAATAATAATAATAATAATAATAATAATAATAATAATAATAATAATAATAATAATAATAATAATAATAATAATAATAATAATAATAATAATAATAATAATAATAATAATAATAATAATAATAATAATAATAATAATAATAATAATAATAATAATAATAATAATAATAATAATAATAATAATAATAATAATAATAATAATAATAATAATAATAATAATAATAATAATAATAATAATAATAATAATAATAATAATAATAATAATAATAATAATAATAATAATAATAATAATAATAATAATAATAATAATAATAATAATAATAATAATAATAATAATAATAATAATAATAATAATAATAATAATAATAATAATAATAATAATAATAATAATAATAATAATAATAATAATAATAATAATAATAATAATAATAATAATAATAATAATAATAATAATAATAATAATAATAATAATAATAATAATAATAATAATAATAATAATAATAATAATAATAATAATAATAATAATAATAATAATAATAATAATAATAATAATAATAATAATAATAATAATAATAATAATAATAATAATAATAATAATAATAATAATAATAATAATAATAATAATAATAATAATAATAATAATAATAATAATAATAATAATAATAATAATAATAATAATAAGAATAATAATAATAATAATAATAACGAGGCGGTAGCCGAAGCACTTGCGAAAGACAGTATAACCTGGCATTTTATTCCTCCATCTTCACCAAACTTTGGAGGGCTGTGGGAGGCTGGCGTTAATTCAGTCAAGTTTCATTTACGACGAGTAATTGGATCAAGCATCTTAATATTTGAAGAAATGTTTACTGTGCTTACCCAAATCGAAGCTGTTTTGAATTCTCGTCCTCTTTTTGTTATATCCGATAACGATCTAAATCCATTAACACCTGCACATTTTCTTATAAGTGAACCATTTTCTGCTGTCCTGGAACCAACAACACTGACTACACCTGTGAACCGCTTGTCGCACTGGAACTATCTGCAAAACATGGAACAGGGATTCTGGAAACGGTGGCATGTGGAATACATCACCTCTCTTCAAAAAAGACCAAAATAGAAAACGGAAAGTCCTAATATTTGCCCAGGTGATCTTGTGATCTTAAAGGAGCCAAACCTTCCGCCAACAAAGTGGCTTCTTGGAAAAGTTGAGGCAACAACAAATGGAACAGATGGTCGAGTTCGAGTTGCTACAATAAGGACAGCCAGTGCATCGTATGTTCGTCAAATTACTAAGATTGCACTTGTACCCATGTCCTGAAACCCGTTCCAGGGGGGGCGGGATGTTCAAGACTTTTCAACCTACAGTTTCACATTATTTCAATTTATACAATCGATCATAATTTAATCATTCATACATTCAATCATTCATCCATTCAATCATAAATTTATCTAGCTTGCTAGTTTTATTGACAAACACACTGTACTTTTCAATTTTTTGCAATCATATGAAAAACCATAACTATGCTCAATCTCTATTCTTGCCGATTATGTTTTGGTGATCGCTCGCTGCAGTTGCTTGCATTTAAAATAAACTTGCAAAGGTCTTTTTATCATCGAACCGTCACCAGCAGCAGATCAGCAGCATACAACCTTGGTAAACTGTATCAAATTATTATATGAATAAAATCATTAAAATTGAGACGAAATTGAACATCTTATTCTCAAACACTACTTTTAACAAAACCACAAAATTTTACTAAATTCAACAAATTTTTAGAAAATTCAACAAAATATTCAAGTAACAAAAAGAGTTTTGAGCTAAGCATCTTAAGAAACCGATATGGCTTTTCTTATTTTTCTTCCCTTATAGTCAAAATTCGTGGCATTCTCTCGCCTCATCCTCATATTATATTCTTCCCCCATTTCAAGTTTTTCTACCTTACATTCTGCCTCAACCGGCTCCTGCACTTAAACATGAATCAGCTTGTACAGGCCAACGTGCGGCTTACCAACTAAAACCTTAAGTCTTCTATGC
This sequence comes from Sphaerophoria taeniata, assembly GCA_943590905.1. Taxonomy (NCBI): domain Eukaryota; kingdom Metazoa; phylum Arthropoda; class Insecta; order Diptera; family Syrphidae; genus Sphaerophoria; species Sphaerophoria taeniata. Next base: position 68,250,359 of record OX016540.1, read on the forward strand.
TAAGACTTAACTTTGTTTTGAGTTCTTGCTAAGATCTCTCTTGTTTGGTCTGCACAACACCAAAGACTGAATATACATAGATTTTTGGTTTTTTGTACCTATCTAATTTCTGTCAAAAATCACTCCCCAATTTGCTTTCTACTTTCGGAAAATTGATTATTCAATCTCAATGCATAGAAATAGTCACGAATTTCACTGATGTAACAAGCTAAGCATTTCAGCATTCGTATTTGTAGACTAAAATTTTCATCTTAGGTAATGTTTAACAAAATTTTCCTTTTCTGTTTTCCCATGAATAATTTATCCCAAATGAACAAATAAAAAAAAAAAAACCTTTATTTTTATCTTAACAAACTAACTAATCTGGAAAAAATAAATAATTTTTCAGATAATGGTTCAATTCGTGCGCGCCAACGGAACCATTATCTGAAAATTATTTATTTTTTCTGGATTTTGGCATACGGGATTTTTTTTTCGAGATTTTTGTATTTCGAGACTTTATATTCGAGATTTTTTTCGTTCGAGATTTTTGTTTTCGCGATTTTTGCATTCGACATTTCGTGGTAGACCCGGTAAAAAATTGTAAGTAAGCCCACTAGTAAGAAAATCATAATTGTCTTATAACATTATCTATTTTTTGGTATTGGTTTCAAATTCAAAAATAATGACAGCCATCCAAACCCGTGAAGAAATGCGTGGGGGTTGTTGCAGAATGAAGGTACTCACATTATTTTAGTAACATTTTGAGGATATTGAAATAATTCTCTAAAAGAAAATCCAATTCTCTTTAGTATGCGTACCATGTTCAGGCTTATATTTTGTGTTTCCTTTATGTATAATGGGATCTTACGTAGTCGATGTTTTTGTACCCATCAATCTTGATTTATGCATTGTCACAGCATTTACAATAAAACATAATCAATAAATGTTGAAACAGGTCCGTGAAGACTACGACTTTGATTCGGTATTAAAAATCAGCTTTTTCTTTCCTCCTGTTATTTATTTCCCATTAAATTTAGTCAAATGATATTTAAATCAATCATTTTACCAACTTTTCATAAATCTTGTTTCAAAAGTTGTCACTCAAATTAATATAAGAGATCTTAAATTTATCTGAGAGTGTCCTCTGGTAATGTTCCTAGTTTTTTTTTTTGGTTTTATTTTTGACGCATCACAACCGACTTCTGAGAAACCCCCTGTTGATGATGAATTAATTTATATCTACAAAGTAATGTGCATGTACATTTGTCAAAGGTGTATACAATTACTTTTTCTGCTAAAGTTTAGGGGTGAAAATGCCGTTATCTTCATTCTTGGCGACTGAGCAGAATAATTTTAAGTGGTATGTAGACAATCAATTTTTATATGTAATATTTGATATTGCACATTATAGTTATTGTGAGTCTACAAATCCAAAATCTACACACTTTTGATATTTATGTAGATCATATTATCATATTAATTTTGGTATTCTAACATTTTATTACTCACTTCTTGTTTGCAAATAGCATATACCGAGAGCTGGCGACATAATCAATCAAGTCATCTAAAGAATGATGTAAGGCATACCTACCTACCTGTCATTAGAAAAGAAAAGGTAAATGTTGAAACATAAAAACAACTCAGCGCCTTATCACTTTGTGATGAAAACTTAATTTCATCATAATATTTTCCATAGCAATATTTTCTATGTTTTGATATTTTTCATTACTTAATAAATTATATTCATATCGTTGTTTCTCTAAAGAAAATATTCAATAGGTTATGGGCCCAGTCCATAAGCGAATAGAAGATATTCAAGAGACCGTATATGCATAAATACAATTAAGAGCTATAGATTCTGGTGCAAGATGTCGTCGAACATGAATTCAATCAGGCCGTTGACGAGCGAGAATAACGATACATGGGTAATGCAAATCAAGGCGGTGATGATCATATGTGGGACATGGAAGCAAGTAAACGGAAGAATACAAAGACCTGTATTGAAGGCAAATGACGAAAACTCAAGAATTGAATTCGAGAATTGGTTAGAAGCTGACGCAAAAGCTAAATCGGATTTGATAATCGCCATTGATCCGAGCCTGTTGCGCCTAGTAAAAGGATTAGGTTAAGTTATATGGGCTGACAGTTGATATTTTTACCGTCACACTTAGATCAATGTAGATCCCTTGTGATACCCTGAAGTGTTGTAACTTCTGAAAAAGTAATTTAACCTATGAATTCTATGGTTGGTCGAGCCATTTGATGGACTTGACAAAGTTCAGTAAGCGGTTGCCTGGGAGTTCAGATAGTTCTTCTAGTTCATTAAAGAAATAGTTGCCTAAAAATTTTAATCTAGTACGGCAGACAGTGGCAAAGGAAGTGAACTGTGTCTCGTACTCTTCCTCATCGCCGTACCCTCTGCATATGTCGTCTGTACTAAGCCCCATCTTCTTTTGGTGGTAGCCAAGTAGGTTATGTCCCATTATCACACTTATGAGGGATCTTAGGGAAGGTTTTTTGAGAAGTAAAATCTTCTTGGATTTTTCCTTGTCATAATGAGGACAGAGTTTCCGGGTGTTACCGCAGGTTTCTAGTAGGTTCCATCTATCATTTGTTTTTTGAATGATATTAGCTGTGTTTTTTGGCAAAGCTATCCGCATCCGCAGTAGTAGATCACATGTATTACAAAAAAAACACGATACTGCTGATAAAAGTAGAAGTAGAATCATACTGCGGATAGAATTTTGAAGTTATTCGACTCTCGAATATAGTTTTGTTGTTTGACTTATGATAGTTGGTACACCTTTGTTGTTTGTAGTTTTCCATTTTTCAATGAGAGCGTACTCTTTTTGCTCCTTTTATATTTGTTACTCTTTTTCAGATTATATACAACCAAACAGTCAATTCCGTTGCAACAGGCATTGAATTCTTACTTAATATATTAAAAAAATCAATAATCGTCTTTAAAATGATTGTTTTGAAGAAAGCAACGATGCTAAGTGGAAAGAGTATATGGACCATCAGAAGGTAAAAGAGGAAAGTAGGCGCATGAAGGCAGAACTACTCAAAGAATATTTGAAGTCAAAACAAAATATGTATCAATAAAATAGCAAGTTAAAACAAATTGTGTCTTTCTGTTTTTTTTTATGTGTGATTTGTTATTTCGAATTTATTCGGTCAACAATATGCGGCCCTATCGAGGTAACCGTCGGAGCGGAATTTTCTTCGACTTCCTCCGAATCGGAAACATTTTGCTTGTCGGAGAACTACCTCGTCGAAATCATTATTGGCCTCGTCTATTTCGCTCACCTCTGACGATTGATAGGGATAGTAGGTAAAGATCGCCGGTGAGTGTCATATTTAAATCGTTATCCGGCTGAGGACGAGGAGCATACAGACCGTGATTCCGAATGCTCAGCTCAGAGTTTTGGTAATTGAGATCGCTCTCACATGCCGGACTTGAGGCGAATGTCCGTCGAATACTGAGAGCGAACATGTTGAGCGAATCCGAATTGACATTGCTGCCTTGGTTGTAGACAGCCATTTCACTGAGAGCATCATCCAATGAAATAGAGTCATCATCACCCATTACGATCGGTTTCCTTCGATCCTGAGGCGAAGGCAAATCGTTGATCTCACAAAGGCTTGGTGAAAAGAGCACGGGACTGCTGAGTCCAGGTCGGTTCTCGGCAATCGTTCGAATCGGCAATGGATTGGCCAGACATTTTTGCTTCTTGAAGAATTTCCGCGCCACATTTACATATCTGATTTGGTTTGTAGAATATATCGGCATTGGGAATTTCTTGGGTCATTATCACTGGATTGTGCACATACTGCTGGCGATTCAGTTGGACAATGCTCGCCGATCCGGAGGGCGTTAACAATTTACTTGGACTGTCGATTCGATTCATTTCGCTCTTCAGATGGTTACTGCGAGAGCTGGGTGGTCGGTTTTTTGAACATTGAATGTTCGAAAGCGACGCCGATTGAACCGTTTCGCAAGTCTGATGGTAGGTAACGGTGATGTTGACTTCTTTGGTATGGTCACTTATGTTCCGCGTGCGTCAGCAGCAAAAATTACGACAAATCAATTGGTTCCATTGGAAACGGACATCGCTACGAGAAATCGAGTAGAATACCAGCAGGAAAATTCCCAAAATCGAGCATGAGATTGCGAAGATTATACCGAAAGCTTCTTCTTCTTAAATTCGTTTACTTTTATTCGGCGAGGAAAAAATATTTTTTGATGTTTTTATTTTTCAAATAATTATTTGACATATTTCATATAATTATTTGATTCTGTAGTACCAACTTTTAAATACAAAAAACTAACAACTGCGGATCCGTTTTTTGGTAAATCCTACTGCACTGCGGATAGATTTGCCAAAAAAACACACCTATTATTACTAATGTTTCTTTTTAATTCGCATGGAAGGATTCTGATGTTATATTCTATGAGAGAGGGATCAAGTACCGAGCCTTCTCTTGCAAGCTCATCCGCTTTTTCATTTCCTGGCACACCACTGTGACCGGGAACCCAGCAGAGTCTTACGTTGTGCTGCATACCAAGAACCTTTAGCTCTTCGCGACAGCTTTGACTTGATTTGACTTGACTTGATTTGCGTGTCAGAGATCGCTTTTATTACTGCTTGGCTATCAATGAAAAAGGTTATATCAGCGTGTGGTATCGCCATCATGGGCATATAGATATGTTACATCTCTGTACAAAAAAGTCCTAAAACGATGTTGATCTATCTACATTGGACAGAAATTTGAATTAAAAAATTTATTATTTCGTGTCAACAGGAAACAACAGGTTGTCGTGTTTGAATAAAAATTCGAAAATAAAAATAGATGATCTTTGGGTCAAACCATTTTTTATAAATTTTTTGCCTTCGGGAAAGCGAAATCATGTCATTCACAACACTGGTAAATTGACAAGACTCACATAAATTCCAAATTTCTTGACCGATGATAATAATAAGTAATCATTTTTGTTTTATTGACGTGTGATGTCTGACACATACGTATTATAGTACCTTTTAATAAGCTTTATTCAACCCTTAACGATGTACATATAGCTAACCTAATATTCAATCCTTATGCAGTGTAGCTAAAACTTTATAAATAAGGATTTATAACGCATAATAAGCGTTATAAATCAGGCTTAATATGTATAAAATGTACTTGAAAACTGCATTGTGCATATCCAGGTTAGTTTTATGACATTTTTGAAAAATTTTATGTATAAAAAAATTAATTAAAAAAAAAAAACGGCTGTAAGGATTTTCTAAAAAAAAATTCGATAAATCAAGGATAAGGCTTGAATTTTTATATGGCATTTAAATATTTGCAATAAAATGTATTTAAGAGGTAAATATTTTAATTTTAGGCCGTGTGCGAATTGCGTTAAAAAGTGTGACGTTTTGTTAAATATTGACACTTCGTATTGAATAAAATGTGTTTAAATTAAACTAGCTGCGGAGCAGGCTAAAATATGACAGTAGTGGTTAAATTTAACCAGTATTTTTAATGCAATTCACCCATTTCGCACACGGTCTTAGTATATTTTTTTAATGAATTCTAATTATGTTTATATCTTGACTTTTACTGTGAGTTAAGTGTAAGTTGGTGCATGGCAATTAACTATCAACCAAAAGTGAAGGTGAAAGATTTTAAACGTCTGAGGATAATCTTGTTTCTTAATGTTAGTGTTAAAAGAAGAATAATAAAGTTTATGAATTGGAAACAAAATATTTTATCATAAATTTTTTTTTTTTTGGAAACTCAGTCCTACACCCACAAATAAGTGCGCCTTGCCAAATAATTGAAATCAGTTTATTCAGTCTCATACAAAATTCGCAGTTCTGTCTTTTCTCACTCAATGAATACTCTTGTACGTATACAGGGTGATTGGCATAAGGTGTCACACAAGGTTTGGGCGTGTAGGTTAGGTTGGACTTATACAAGACAAAAATAGTAGAGAATCATGCTATAGTCTGTTTTTATTGATATTAAATTCAAATACGTCGAACTAAACTCTTGTACAAGCTATAGGAAACGTTAGGGCCAAGGAATTCTTTGGACCAACGCTTAATAAACCCTAACATTGAATAAGCTTTATTGACGATGTTGTAAATGTGTTCTGAAAAATCTAAATTAGATGTGAAAAGATCTCCTAAGTCCCTAACTTTGAAGACACGGGATAATATGTGTTGGGATACAACATAATCATAAGATGTAGGATTACTCTTCTTTGAAATTGTCATTGTCTGACATTTTCTTGGGCTAAGATTCAAATTATTCTTTTCACACCATACAACAAACTTATTTATAGATATCATCTTGCGATCTTCATTGGTCCTGACCCTAGGTGACTACCCTGTGGTACACCCAATGTGGCGATGAAAGGTTTTGAGTAAGAGTTTCTGAATTTTACTTGGTAAGATCTATTATCAAGATAAGAAGAAATCCATTTGACGAATCCTGGACGAAAACCATATGAATTCAATAAAACTTGATAATAGTATGCGAACGTTGATCAAGTTTTGGAAAAATCTGCGTAAACACAATCAACTTCTTGTCCACTTTCTACAGCATTCAAACATTTATTCAAAAACGCTAGAAGGTTTGTCACCGTAGAACGATTCTGCATAAAGCCATGTTGTTCAGAGCTGTAGAAGGTTAAATTTTCGCAAACAACTTGTTCATAAAGTTTAGAAATGCAAGACAGTTTAAATATAGGCCTATAAATTTAGTAATATCTGACTTGTCACCTTTTTTAAAAACAGGTGTTATGTATGCGTTTTCACACATGCCAACGAATGTTCCTCGCTTTAACGAAAATTCAGAAATATTATGTAAAGGAAGCCAAAACATTGCCCGGCAAAAATCCTCATTCAAACCCTCCAAGTGGGTGCCAGGCGGGCAATGATCACTACAGAGTCCTGTGCGTTTTTGGCAGGATGGTGATTAGCTAAGGTTGAGTTGGGTCGCTGAATTGTTGTAACTCCTCAATAGTGCAACGTTCGGAAACCTAATTCAATCATAGTTTAGAGGTTCCTAATTTCAGTGGTGGTGTGAGCGTACTTTGTACGAAAACCGTGCCGAAGAATGAAAGGCTGGGGGATAAACCAGTCATTAACGAGCTCTTTCGGATGCTGTGGCTAGGTCCGTCATATTTCTTGCCTTGCCCCGGTAAGCGGCTCTGCCGGGGCTGACCGTCTTTCCGCCTCACTCGTGGGAACAAAAATGAAACCAAACAAACAATCAAACAGAAAAAAATACAAAACATAAATAGAGCCAGGGCTGACAATGCGGTCTCATCTCCTGGAAAGGCTGTCGAGCCAAATCAGAGGTGTGAACGGGTTGTTAACCCTGTGGTTGCCACTAGCAGCGGGAGTCCTTCTCCCTCTACTAGCCGCAACCTCTACTTAAAGGAATTACCCGTCAGTGGAACAGCTGTGACGCTCGGCTGTCCCAAGGGCGGCAATTCCAAACCCCACATCTTCCCCGCCCCTGCTAGGACGTCGCAAGCGACCCCAAGAAGGGACACCCCATCCGGAGAGACAAAATCTGCGACGCGTGGAATTGAATCAAAGGGTGAGGGCGTACCCCGATTGGTATCGGTAGCGACCAATTCTGGTGGTGGACCCACATCTGTGTCACACGGACATAGCTCTGGGCCGGCCAACAAGAAGTCCTGGAAGTCACAGGTCAGTCGAGACCAGCGCAATGCTGAAAGGATTCAGGCCGCAGTCAGTGTCATACCGGCGGCGGAAAGAACCCCTGAGCAAGCGCGGAAACTCGAATGGGCTAGTGGCGTCCTCAGCAGAATTACCAAATCGACCGGCAGCGACTCAACGTCAAAGCGCAATAGGTCTCTCGAGGGCGACAAGCCTGAACCGAAAAGGCAGAAAGTGCTTTCCAGCAGCACAACAGCCTTCAATAAAGATCTGTCTTTCAGCGACGCTCTCAAAGGCAAGATCATAGCCGCGGTCATTGACAGAAGTCATGTAGATGGTAACATCTATCATGATCAATGGGCAGACGCAGGCCCGGATTTACCATGCAGGCACAGTAGGCAGTTGCCTTGGGCGGCAAATTTTGAGTTATATTCGTGGGAATTGAATTTCCCGCCTATTTCGTCAGCACGCGTACCAACATTATGAGTGTAAAATGCTCGAATCGAAAAAAATCGATTCGGACAATTCTCGATATTGGCCTAATATCGAATATTCGATAAGTTTCTGTATCGAAAATCATCTTGTTCAGACTTGTTCTATATCCATCCTACAGTATTCAGATAAACATAACCTTTTGTCTGTCGTTATTACTGCAAATTGGTGAACGATCAACAACGTCATTGTTTATGTCAACAGTACGTGTCACAAGTTTCAACGGCACCAATTTCAGGTTTGTTATCTTTACAAATATTTTTCTTACATGCTAATTACTACGAAATGACGAAAAATTCTACGAAATATTGTATGGTCAATATGCAGTTCAATCGATTATGAGAACCAAAAATAGAAAGTTCAAATTGCGTAAAAATTATAGTGTTGGAGAAAGCTGCAAAATTGAATGTGAGAAAGGCGCATTATTAACAATTTATTGTTCATCGCTCGTAAAATACGCTTATAACAAAAATGGCTAAAAAATTGTATAACAAGTGAGGTAAGGTAACAAGTAAACAACGTTCGACTTCAGCTGTTGAATAGATATTGATCTTCACTTTTTCAATGTTTTGAACAATAAAAAATAACTTTCCGAACCAAACTTATTACACCATTGAAAAAGTTTCGTAGGGCGGGGGGCGGCAATTTTCGCAACTGCCTAGGGGCGGCAAATTTCTAAATCCGGGCCTGGGCAGACGTCAAGGCTCACCTCGGTTTCAGATTTTTATCTGTCATCGAGGAGAATCCGGGGCCTCTCCCAGACACAGCCGATGCAGGATGGTACCAAAATCGTATCAAACTCATCGCCTGTGGTGATCAGAGATCTTTCGATCTGTACAGGACTGCTGTTAATGGCTTGCCAGAAGTCTGGCCGGGTGCCAAGCTCGAAGTTGTTACAAGGGAGAATATCCCTTGCCGACCGAGAGCACGTATAATGGTCCCAGCTCTACACAACTGCCCAGACATGATTATGAAATTAATCAAAACCAGCAATCCAAACCTGCCTACTCACGACTGGAAAGTCCCAAAGGTTGAGAAGGAGACAGTGGGTCGCTATAGATCAGCTCTCTTGGTGATCAATAAGGAATCATTGGCTCCACTGGCCGCGACCGAAGGCGTGATTAGGTATGGTTTCGATGAAATCACTGTCCGAATTTATAAAAAAGATGAAGACTCGCTCAACGCACCCCCCATAGAAGCCCCTTCAGCGGAAGGAAACGCTTCACCGGTGCAGTGCATTAACGCCCATGGAATTAACGCCCGCGGGTGTTAATTCCAATAACAAAAGGAATTTACCCCCGCGGGTGTTAATTCCTTTTTTGATTTGGAATTAACACCCGCAGGGGTTAATTCCTTTTTTTGGTGGGCTTTAATTCCAATTTTAATTGGAAATAAAGCCCACACGTGAAACAAATGGTGACGTGAAATAACGTCCGACGAAATAAAGCTGCATGGAGCCTTATTTCAATTTCTTATGGAAATCAGACCCTTACACGGGTTGCGGTCTCATGTCCATTGCAACCTAAAAATAATGCCCGTGAGTAACATGAGGCGCCTTGTTTGTCTTGCCAACAATCCGCTCATGTCCACAAACCACTAGCATTTTTTATGATCCCAATCCAAGCCTTGAAAATATCATTCAAGGCCAGATAAAAACGAGCTTGACTCTCTGTTGCTAAGACTCAAAGCTGTGTTTTATTTCAAACGTTGATATTATTACTCGTGGGGCCTTATTTTGTTTTTTTCTGTTTTGATTAGAAACTTGGCGCAGGGAAACTCGTCTCGAAGTCAGAAGTCCCAAAAATGGTTTTCGGAACTTCTGAGCCACTCTGGAGACTCAAAAGTACCGAAATAGTTTTAGGGATTATTAACCCATACTATGGCCAGTCAGTAGTCCCAGTTAAATTTTACTTTTTATGGGACAAAAGTCCCAAATGAAAAAAAAAGTGAAACAACGAACGTTCATGCTAAACAAATAAACAAAAAACTTAAATTCTTGTATGTATGTATTGTATCAATGTGTACCATTGAAATAAATAGGACACGTTTCTTTATTAGCTGTCGACAAAATTGTCAGAGCTGTTTAGGTTTCCTTTTATTTGGAAAAGTAGTGGTTCTACATTTTTGCAAGCATTTCAATGATTCATTTTCAGCATCATTTCAACTGAGGTTGAAGCCGGTACAAAAAATTCAAGATCGATTTTATTTGATCGCGAGCGAAGCGAGCGGAAAAAATTTTGGCCAAAAGAGAATCAATTTGGGGTGTGAAAATAAAAAAATTCGCGCGAATTTTTTTAGTTTCACACCCCAAATTGATTCTCTTTTGGCCAAAATTTTTTCCGCTTGTGTCCATCCATATTTCAATGTAAATGAAATAGCTTGGTTATTTTAGGTGACAGATAGATACAATAAGATGAAATTGGCGTCAAGTATAGTGTGCTTGTAGAATGCCGTATCCTCACCGAACTTTGACATCCCAAAGATTTATTTGGTTTTTGAATAAAAAAAAAAAAAAAAATTCACAAACCGAATAAAGTCTTGAATGACCAAAAGTATAATCGTACAAAGTTAGAAATGTAAAATTTGTAAACTTCATTTGTGATGTTTAATTTGTTTCTACTCACGTGGCCAAGGTGTCTAGGATGCCAGCGCAAGTGTTCACATCCGAGGTTGAAAAGATCTCTTCCAAAAGAAAATAACACTCGCGAGTGTTAGTGCCAATTTCAAATGGCATTAACAACCGCGGGCGTTATTTCTTTTTTATGGTGGGCCTTATTGCCAATTCAAAAAGGATTTAACACCCGCGGGGGTAAATTCCTTTTGTTTTTGGAATTAACACCCACGGGCGTTAATTCCATGGGCGTTAATGCACTGCACCCGCTTCACCACCCCCAGAAATGGAAGTCGATGCAACACCACAAGTGGAACCATCGACCTCAGCACCCCCAAACAAGCCATCCGACGTGGAGGCTCACCCGATAGACGACAGTATTTCCGACATGGAAACTGAAGACGCCATCTTAGGCAGCACTCTGAGCGAGGAAGACCTACTTCATTCCTTCTCAGACGATGATAACGCCGACAAAACAGTGGTGGAGGTTGATCCGACTAAAAGTAGCAATGCTGCGATTAGTTCAGATTAATCTCCAACACGCCATCATGGCCACAGACAACCTGTTACTCCGACTGCATAGAAACAATGAAGACATCGTCTTGATACAGGAGCCGTGGGTCTCTAACTCCAGCATCAGAGGCCTCAAGACTCCTGGATATAAACTATTGTATGCATCGGAGAAAGGTGAACCAAGGTCATGCATGCTAGTAAAAAATGACTTAAATGTATTTTTACTCCCCAATTACAGCGACAAAGACACCACAACAGCTGTTCTAACAACGGATAAAGCCACCTATTGGCTTATATCCTCGTATCTTGGCCACGACAGCCCTGCTCCAGGAAGCACTTTGAGGAAGGCAATTGCGGACGCGCAAACGAGGAAAGTTGGCCTACAAATTGGATCGGACGCTAACGCCCATCACACGGTATGGGGTAGCTCTGATATTAATGAGAGAGGTGAGTCCTTATTTGATTACCTTTTAAGTACTAACCTACTCATAAGTAATATTGGTAATGAACCCACTTTTGTTACCAAGAATAGGAAAGAGGTACTCGATATTACACTAACCTCCGACTTTATCCACAATCTGATTTCAAATTGGCATGTCTCAAAGGAGAATTCCTTCTCTGACCACAGATATATTCAGTTTGAGCTCAATGATGTGGAAAATATATCTACGGGTTTTCGCAATCATCGTAATACTAACTGGGAACGATATAGGGAGGTACTAGCACAACTGCTTGATCACAACCTTCTTAAAAGTCCCTCCACTAAAGATGAACTAGACCTTTCTGTGAATCATCTCACCGACGCCTTCAACGAATCAATGAGAGCTGCTTGCCCTATAACCATTCCAAAGGGTAAAAAGAAACCTCCTTGGTGGCACAAAGAACTAGAACCATTCAGGAAGAGCTGTCGAAAGCTCTTCAATAGATCTAAGTACACTAGATCTCCTTCTGACTGGGACTCATACAAACAAGCTCTAAAGCAATATAAGAAAGAATTAAGAAAGAGTAAGAGGTCTTCTTGGAGAAACTTCTGTGGAAAAGTAGAAAATACTTCAGAAGCCTCAAGACTCAGGAAAATTCTCTCAAAAAGTCCAACAATACCCAGTGCTTTAAAGACAGATGCAGGTACGTGGACTACCACAGATGAAGAATCTCTTAATCTGTTATTAGACACCCACTTTCCAGGTAGCTCTAATATACTCAGCGACTTAACATCAGAGTCTCAAGCTTCTACAAGCGATTTAGTGGATCTAATAACGCGGGAAAAATTGCAATGGACGTAGATAGCTTTGATCCATATAAATCTCCAGGACCAGACGGAATCATTCCGGCCGAATTACAAAAATGCTCATAGATATGATCATTCCACCATTGGAAATCATTCTGACAGGCTGTGTAAGGTTGAAATATATTCCCAAGGCCTGGAGAATGGCAAAAGTAGTCTTCATTCCTAAAGCAGGGAAACCCTCCCACGTTAACCCTAAAGATCTTCGACCAATTAGCCTATCATCCTTCCTTCTTAAAACTTTGGAAAGACTGATTGAAATTTACATTAGACATAGCTTAAAACCATGTCTCATTTCCACAGCTCAACATGCGTACTCTAAGGGAAAATCAGTAGAAACAGCACTTCATACGCTGGTACGTAGTATTGAATATTCCCTCAAATACAAAGAATATAATCTTGTAGCTTTCCTAGATATTGAAGGAGCTTTCAATAACGTCAGTTACCAGGCGATCACAACAGCAATGGACATGGACAAGCTGAAATTAGAGAAATCACTCAGTGATCTCATAAGTCACATGCTCAAAAGCAGGACAATAACTTCCAGCATGAGAAGTTTTACTACCACCAGATCGGTAAATCGAGGTACCCCCCAAGGTGGGGTCCTTTCACCTCTTTTATGGAATATGGTAGTAAACGACCTACTAACATCATTGGAAGCTGAGGGTTTCAGGGTGATTGCCTATGCTGACGATGTTGCAATATCTGTATCTGGAAAACATCCCCAAGTTCTCTCGGAACTCCTACAAAATGCCTTAAATAGGCTAACAAAATGGGCTAATCAATGTGGCTTGGACGTAAACAGAACTAGTACTCTTTACGAGAAGGTACAAAATTCCTCAGCTTAGCCCACCCAAGACACCAGTCAGCATCAGGTGTCGTCAGTGTCCAAAGAGATTGGTTGTGCTCGTGCAGTGCTTGTTGTATTTTTTTTTGTCCCGTCGACGTCCTTCGCGTCCGTTGTTAAAAATTAAAAAAAAAAACTCCACAAAAAAAAAACAATAGCCTAAACATTTAAACAAACTCACTAAAATAAACATAAACCAAACAACAAAAAGAACAAAAAAGAAAAAGAAACAAATAACAAATCAAACCTGTGACATAAAAAAATGCACCCACAAAAAAACGACAAAAAAATATCCCGCTAGCCACATGAGCGCAGTGAGTACAATCCCATCATCACATCCTCTTTGTTTCCCCCTTGTACAATTGCATGGCTTATTATATGCATTACATTGAATTGAGCTTTTTTTTACTCATTCAATGTATGCATATGATATCTCTTCAATAACGGATGAATAGAGATTTGCTATTTGAATTCCAGGGTCGGATCGATTCACGCTGCCGTTAAGGCATAACACTAATAGTGGCGCTGAATCGTGAAGAATTCCTGTATTTAACTTAGTATTTCTTTTAGATATCGTCTGTTTTGGTCTTTTATTCTTTTAACGTGTAATGATTGATAATTTCAGTGTTGACTATTGCAATATTCGTGGGCTAAGAATAAATTTTCTAGCTGCGTACATTCACACTGTTTCGAACAGGCCAGCTGTTTTGGCACTGAGCGAAACCCAAGTAGGTGAGAATTCCGACCCTACTGAATTTCTTATTCATGGGTATAGCTTAGTGCCTTTATTCTTCTCCCACCATGGTCTCGCCGTCTACATTAGGAATGATGTTGCTTATCAATTCTTACCACAATATGGACGCTGCTCCAACCCTTTCTTCAATTTTATGTGGTTCAAGTTCACCGTAAATAAGCACATCATTCACTATTGTTTTCTTTATCGAAGCCCAAATTTGGACAGAGCTTCAACTTCTCTCGAATTTGACGCTCTGTCTGACTCCATTCAAAGAATTGTATCCCTTCATCCTCACACTGAAATCGTTATTACGGGCGATTTGAATGTACACAATTCTTCGTGGCTTCTCCATTCGGGCCAGACAACACCCGAAGGAATGTGTGCTGAGATCTTTGCTGAGTTTAACCACCTTACTCAGCTGGTCACCGAGCCCACTCGAATATCGGATATTGATGGCCAAGCGGAAAATACTCTTGACTTGTTCCTTACGTCTGACCCTGATAAATACACTATCAATGTATTAACGCCTCTAGGCAGGTCAGACCATAGTATTATATCTGCAAATTTCTCGTGTCAAACTAATCCAGTTAAAGAAAGAGCTCCGAAGAGAACCGTATGGCAATACGAGAAAGCCAACTGGGACGGTCTCAACAACTTTTTCCGGATCTTTAACTGGTCACTATGCTTCCTCGATAGTGACGTAGACTCCAGCACAGACATGATTACTAATATGATTATTTTGGGAATGAAAACTTTTATCCCGAATAGGGTTAAAAGCATCAAACCCAAGGAAAAATCATGGTTTGATTGAAGCTGTAAAGAGGTTATCAGGGAAAAAGAAGTAAAGTTCCGGTGTTTTAGAGCCAACCCAACTGAGGAAAACCGGAACAAGTTTAAACAAGCCAGGAAGGCCTGCAATGCCCATATTCGATGGACCAAATTTTTGCATGACCAAAAATTAAGGCAAAAAATACTGCAATGTCCCAAAGGCAGTAAGAATTTTTGGTCATTTGTGAAAAATATGAAGAATTCTTCTTCTTCCTCGGTCCCTACGCTCGTTGACAATGACACTCCAGTTGTTAGCTCTCTCGCGAAAGCTAACCTTTTTGCTAGGCAGTTCGCCGCCAACTCTTCGCTGCCAGAGAGTGTCATGACTCCGCCGGTTCTTGAGCGCGTCAATGATTCCATGGGACAAATCTTCTTCCGCACTCGTGCTGTGGCGAGAGTCCTAAAAGATCTCAACATACATAAATCCGCTGGTCCGGATGGTATCCCCGCCATTGTTCTGAAGAGGTGTTCTTCCACGCTGGCAAAACCCTTGCGTAAGCTTTTCCATCTATCCTATTCTTCTGGGCTCGTTCCGAGCAGTTGGAAAACAGCATTTGTCCAGCCAATTCCAAAAAAAGGCGAATCTTCTTCTCCCTCCAATTATCGACCGATTGCACTTACGTCCCTTCTTTCTAAGGTCATGGAAACGCTGATAAACTATCAGCTCAAGAAATATCTCGAAGACCGAAAGCTTCTTAATGACCGGCAGTACGGCTTTCGCAGCAACAGGTCCACTGGTGATCTGATGGTTTATCTCACCGAACAGTGGAACAAATCTTTACATCGTTTTGGAGAAAGTAAGATTGTTGCACTTGATATTTCAAAGGCATTTGATAAAGTCTGGCATCTTGCTCTTTTATCGAAAATGCGTGCTTTCGGTATCGACGAATCCCTCCTTCGTTGGATTAGAAATTTTCTTTCGAACCGTTCAATACAGAATACAAGTTGTATTGGACGGCTTTAAGTCTGTAACCCACAACATAAATGCTGGTGTGCTCCAGGGCTCCGTTTTGTCTCCGGCCCTCTTTCTCATTTTCATAAATGATCTCTTGTCTGTAACTTCTAATCCAATTCATTGTTTCGCTGACGATAGTACCCTTAGCTTTTCATATTCGTACCCAGACTCACATCCCTCCTCTTCGGATGTGGAACTGCAACGGCAAAATATGATAAGCTCATTAAACTCTGATTTGAACAGCATTGTACAATGGGGAATAAGAAACCGTGTAGAGTTTAATGCTTCGAAAACCCAATGCTGTCTTGTATCGTCAAAGCGAGATATACCCCCCTTGCCACTGCCAATGAGTGGCACTTGCATCAGTGAGTCCGAACATCTCGAGATTCTTGGTATGTGCATCACTGACCACCTTTTGTGGAGCGAGCACATTTGCGATGTCGCCAAAAATGCCGCGAGATGTTTGGGCTTCTTAAGACGATGCAAGAAATTTTTCTCCCCGTCTGATCTGGCTATTATCTATAAAACCTATATCCGTCCAAAGCTTGAGTACAATTCCCACCTCTGGGCTGGTGCTCCAGCTACTTACTTAAGCCTCTTGGATGGAATACAAAAAAGAGCTGTAAGAATGATTGGTGATAGAGAGATCACTGACTCATTCACTTCTTTAGACCACCGTCGTAACGTTGCGTGTCTCTCCTTGTTCTACCGTTACTTCTACGGTAATTGCTCTAGTGAAATAGCCAGTTGCATTCCTCCCCTCAAACAATTCACCCGTAATACTCGCGCTTCTAGGAATGCCCATCAGTTCACCCTCGAGCCCAACTTCGGACGTACGCTCAAGTATAGAGAATCATTCTTTAGCCGTACTACGCGAATGTGGAACTCTCTTCCACACTCTGTCTTTCCCAGTCATTACAATGTTCAGGAGTTCAAGACCAATGTACACCGACACCTCCTTTCCAACCCCTTCCTTTCTTCCTAATGCACTCACTGTGTCTCTGGCATAATAAGGGTATAAAAAATCCTTTGAGTGGGTGCAAATTATAATTATAAAAAAAAAAAGGAATACCATTAAGCTTTTCCGACCAAGCTAAATATTTAGGCCTCATTTTAGACAAAAAACTAAATTGGAAGGCAAATATTGATGAAAGAGTAAAAAAGGCTACCGTAGCGCTTTTTACTTGTAAAAAGGCCATAGGATCAAAATGGGACTTCTCCCCAAAGATAACCCACTGGCTATACACTTCGGTAATCAGACCGATACTCATTTATGGAGTTGTCGTATGGTGGACCGCACTGGACAAGATGGTAAATCTAAATAAGCTCATCAAAGTTCAACGGTCAGCAGGTGTGTGCATCACAGGAGCACTTCGCTCAACACCAACCGCAGCCCTGGAAGTGCTTTTAAACCTAACACCTCTCGACATCTTCTCCAAAATGGTGGCAGCCAACACATGTGTGAGGCTTAGAGCCACCTCTCAATGGAACAGTAACAATACTGGTCATACTACTATTCTAGACAATTTCAGATCTATTCCAGATCGCTTAGATTATACCACCCCAAAAATGGTGTTCGGTAAAAGCTTCCATGTCTCTATCCCTTCAAGATCCTCCTGGGAAGAAGAAAGACCCCTGGAAGACAACGCGGTACACTTCTATACAGACGGTTCAAAGACCGACTGCGGAGTTGGAAGTGGTATCTATTCAGAACAACTGAATCTCAGTCTATCATACAGACTTCCCAATCAATGTAGTGTATTCCAGGCAGAAGTAATGGCGATTAAAGAGGCACTATCCTGGCTCAAAGAAAACGTTATATCTTGCAAGGATATACGAATCTTCTCGGACAGCCAAGCCGCTCTCAAATCTCTCGCGTCTGTCTCCATAAACTCCCATATAGTCCACGATTGTCGATCATCTCTGAATGAGATGACGGAACAGTTTAATATTCACCTCATTTGGGTGCCGGGCCACAGAGACATTCCGGGAAATTGCAAAGCCGACGAGCTCGCCAAAAACGGAACACTTCTACCCAATGCTAGACAAAAACACAACATAGGAATACCACTCGCTACATGCAAATATCTTCTCAAACAATATGCTCTAGAATCAACCAATGCTAGATGGTCACAGGGTACCACCTGCCTAGCAACCAAGCAATTATGGCCAAGCATAGACTTCAAACGGTCAAAAGGCTTGATATCCCTGAGCAGACAAAATATAAGCTCTACAATTGGAGTAATAACAGGACACTGCCTCATAGGCAGGCATGCTCTGAGGCTAGGGGTCTACACAAATGACTTCTGTAGAAGCTGCATGGACGAGGAGGAAGAGGAAACAGTCCAACACCTTCTATGTACATGTCCAGCACTCTCCATTAGAAGGAACAGCTTTCTAGGTAATCACTTCTTCGATAATACCAGTGAACTGGCAACAATCGACACAAAATGTCTCTCTAACTTCATTAGAAGCACGAATTGGTTTGTTTAAGCTCATTACTCTCCCATGAGTTTTTTGTGGTATCACAACGGACCCTTGAGGTCTAAGTGAGTCAACAACATCTGGACAGCCACTCAAACCTAACCTAACCTAAGCCAAAACATTGTAAATTTTTTTAACAACAATGGGTGGAATAACATCAGGTCCAAAAGAATAGTCTTCCTTAAGAAGGCACATACAATTAAAATGTTTATCGAAGTCGATAAGAACTTTGTTAAATGTTACTTGGAGAATGGAGACAGTTTCGCAGATAGGCAAAGAAGTCAGTATCCACAGAAATGGGAGTATTGATGAGGGACTTACTAAAATTACTTGCAAAAGCATCATAGATTTCTGAATTACAGTTCAAGACAATATTGTTGTAATAATAATTGAAGTTTATAGGATAAAATCAATTTTTTTTTTGAATTGACAAAATCCCATAAACTGTTTGTGTCCTGTTTCAGTGAATTTCCCATGTTTATAGGATATTCAGTATTCACTGCAAAGATCAAAAGAGAGTGTTTTAAACTCTTTGAAAAGAGAGATATAAACAACTCCAATGTCATGGAACTGATATAGATTTTCCGAGCATTTTTCCTTCTTTACGAAGGTTTTTCAGTTCCTTAGTATACCCACAGAGGAGGTACACATAGAGTCACAACTCTAGGCATTTTGCTCTCTTTCGACCTAAAAAATTAAATTTGATAAAATAATGTCCACATCACCACATCAATGCGAATGTGTAGGTTTCTCAATGCGATTTTAAATATGGGAAGCCGGAAAGCCGAACCCGGAACCAATACATTTGCATTGATATGGACTTGGACTTACAGTTTACACAGGTTCACGGACATAAGAAAAGAGAGTAAATTGAGAGACTCACACAAAATTTTGTGGACGTTGATTAAAAAAAAAAAATATGAGTGCGACCCATGGAGTCCACACGACTAACTTCCCATAGTAGAAAAATACGTAAAAACATTAGTTGTTTTGCAAAATATTCAGCGGATGCATCCCGTTGTAGTTGTACACGCACGTTGCTTCAAAGTCAAATTCCATAAAACTGATGATTTTATGAAAAACATTAAGTTTATTGAATAACAGTGGTGCCATCTGCCACTGCCGAGTTGATCGTACCATTTCGTGGACTCATTCACAATTACTTTGCACAGGAAAATACAGCCTACATATATTGCTCCTGAATATTGTAGTTTTCTATTATTGAAGCAATTTTTCTAATCGGATTAGTATTTCTGAAAATTAATATTTATACGGCAAAGCAGCGTTTGGTGGGTCAGCTAGTAATCAAATATAGTATATGATACTCCTGAATATTGTGTTTTTTTCCCCACTAACTATAAGATTTTTTGCACTATTATTGAAATTATTGCAGAAATTATCATAATTTTCATTATATTAAGGTGGTCTTAGATTTTTGATTGCCATTAAAAAACCGCTAAGCCGATTTCGCTCAAAACCTAATCAGCTCTTAACAACACAATGCCGCGTCGAATGAGATCAATTCGATGAGTGGTTCGCGAGATAATTGAGCTGAAAAACGTAACGCGTAACGAACACACATACACACACACAGACATCATCATAAAAACGCTTGATTCGGATTCTAGTGACCTCGAAACATCGAGAAATGCGAAAATTGGAGATTCACAAAATCGGCCCCATTACAATAACTTCCTCTGGGAAGTTAAAATCATTAATCATCTCTCGATAGCGCAATCCATTGAGCGTAACTGTTCCTCCAGCCTCATTTTCGAAAAAGTAAGGTCCAATGAACCCGCGGGACCATAAACCGCACCAAACAGTCACGCGTTGAGGATGGAGAGGCTTTTCAACAATAACTCCTATGTTTTCCGAGCCCCAGATGCGACAGTTTTGCTTGTTGACGTAGCCTCCGAGGTGGAAATGGGTCTCATCAGTCAAGATGATTTTTCGATGAAATTCCGGATCATTTTCATGCATTTCAAGGACCCAACCAGCAAAGACACGACGTTATTGATGATCAGCCGGCTTGAGTTCTTGTGTTAACTGAATTTTATAAGCCTTAATAACCTTTTCACATCAGACGCAAAACGCGGTTTTGCAAAACTTTTCAAAAACTTGAAGGAAATCAAGTGTTTTCCCATACAAATTTGTTGACAGCCCTGTTTTGCAAAACAACAAGTTTTTGTGAAAACCAGTCAAAACCAAAAAATTGAAAGCATTCAGCAGTCTATAATTCATTATATCGTATATATCGTATGTATCGATCGTATATATTTCTCCCTCCCTCCAATAGCAAGAGTAGATTGACAGTCTGCTTGTAAAATTGTTCACGACTAAACGTGTCAGTTGATATAGGGTTGCCATTTGAGAACATATAAAAATACAAATGAACAAATTCTTAGCAGCGACAAACAAATATTTTTTTCTTTTGAAAAATCGATGAGGAAAACTTTTTCATCCAGTGGTTTTCAATTTTTAATATCTTACACTAACGTGAATCAAACTTGCAACGAAAAACAAAGAGCGAATGTGTGTGAAAAAAAGTGTGAATCTTCTAAAAAGAGAACATATGGCATCCCTTACTTGACATCAAAGATTTTTAATGTCAAACAAAAACCTGAAATTTAGGTGTGAACAGATTTCGAGTTTTTGAAAACTGACAGCTGAAAACAGCGTTTTGCGTCTGGTGTGAAAAGGCTATAATAAGACTCAAGTCTTTATGCAAAATACGGTGAAATGACGTTTGTGGAATGCCGAGGAATGGACAAACCTGGGTTTTCTTCAACACTTTGGGCTACAACAGCAATATTCTCGGTTGTTCTTGAGCGACGTGCACGGGTTTTATTCTTCACATCACTAACTTGTCCCAACAGCTCGATTTTGCCCACCAATTTCTGTATTGCGGTCCGACAAGGTGCTTCACGACGACCCAAAAATGTTTTATTTGTGCGAACCGTCTCTGCCAAATTTTCACAATTTTTTATAGTGAATTTTAATAATTTCAATGCGTTGTTGAAGCGTGTATCGTTCCATTTTTATTAATGGCGTAGTTTCTACTTGTCAAATGCCAAAAAATGACAGCTTCAAAAGTGACAACTACCGAAATAGCGGGCTATTCAAAATAACACCTCATATTGGAAAACCCTTTTTTATAATAAAAATAACTCATTTTTTATAAGGTTGTCTTAGATTTTTGATTGCCATTTAAAAACCGTTAAGCGGATTTCGCTCATTCATTCATTTTTCATTTATTTAGCACGTACTTGTTCTCAACACATAGTTATACAATTTAAATGTCGAATTTTATGCTCATAAAGAAATGTTGTGCTCCTATAGTTATTTAGAAACAGTTTTTGTCTACACAATGACACATAAATCATTTCGATACAACATACAGTCGCTTCACAATACCATTTGAAAAAACGCTGTTTTGCTCCGGAACACTCTTAAGGAATCAACTCCAAAATGCAGTTCTTTTTCAATAGCCTAACCGGCAAAACATCACTGGAGGTTGAGCCCTCTGTAACAATTGAAAATTCTAAGGCAAAAATTCAAGACAAGGAACGAATTCCACCAGACCAACAACGCAAATAACTGAAAGATACAACATCCAACCTACCCTTCATTTGGTACTCCGTCTTAGTGGTGTTATCATTGTGTTATCTCTCGTATTTTGGTTATGAAGTATACAATTGCGACAAGATGACCTGCCGTAAGTGCTACGCCAGGTTGAACCCAAGAGCCGACATTTTTTTCTCTAGCGCTTCAATGGAGGGGACAGAGGTTAAGGAAGAGCTTCTTCCTTTTGGAGCTGCTTAAGATGGTCCGTTTTTGTTTTTTTTTTTTTTTTTGTAAAATAAAGTGTCGCTTAATATGTCTCATAAAAAAAAAACTTTGTTTACTTCTAATAATTGTTGTAAATTTTTATTTATTTTTCAAAAAAGTAGAAATGTCATATGTTTAGCTGTCTGTTTGTAGTAGTAGATTAAGTAAGGTAGGTAGGGTAATAAACATTTGTGCGATAAGTTTTTTGTCCAGAAAAAAGTGAGCTCTCATTTACTCGTGAGCCGTGAGTCATCTGGCTGATTTTTTCTGTTTTTTTTTTTTTTTGCGACGAGTATCACAACGATAATAATCATGAACTGCGACGATTGGAAACTGAAAATAAATGTCCAAAAGTCGGAGACAATTTTGTTCCGGACTCCGCTGGCTAAAGCCTCGCGAGATACGTGTAAGAATTGGCGCAAGATGGTCATTGTTGATCCTCACGGACAGGCATTGACGAGCAAAAGTGTAGTGAAGTACCTCGGTATCTGGTTGGACCAGTATCTGTATTTCGATGGAAATATAGATGCTGCTCTGACTAAGGCCAGAGGAGCCTTCGCACTGCCGAAACGGCTGTTTTACAGCAGTCGGCTTGACCCCAGAGTGAAGGTAATTTGCTACATGGCCCTCATACGACCAATGATTGTTTATGGTTGTCCAGTGTGGTTGAACATTGCCCCTTCCCAAATGGAGAAGTTTCGGATGTTAGAGAGGCAGTGTATTCGGCGCTGTCTCTGGACACCGGAATCTTCTTATCTGCGTTATTATTCAAACAATTTGATTTTCGGGCCGTTCTATCCGAACGACAACTACTTTGACAGTGCACGCTCGAGCGGCTTCATCCCACCAGAGGCATTTCTCTATTTAGACCAGTGCGGCATGATACGGAATAGATTGCCAGTACCACTTATCTACCACATCAGGTGAAAAACCGTAGACTGGCGGCTCCTGTATGAACGAGGCATCCTCGCTCGTGATGGAGGGGAGCTGCTTCGGTTCAGTAGGGCTGGGTCCGAACAGGACCGCATTGATAGGGTGAAGCAGGAGAACCAGTTTTGGTGGCTTCAAACTGCATCTGATAATGGGTAATCCGGGATGGAGTATTTTTGCCTTGGCCGGCTTACATACTTGTTTTAGTCTTAGGTTTTAGGTTTAAGTAGATTAGGAATGGTGGCACAATAAAAAAAAAAAAAAAAATCGCATAAAATACAAAAAAAAAAAGAAAACAAAACAAAACAAAAATACGAAATACAAAAAAAAAAATGCAAGCACATAACATACCAGTATAAAAATCTTCGATGGAATGCAAACAAATAGAAGGACATAGTTTTTGCCGCTGTGGTTGTTCTAGTTTTAAGTAGTTTGTAGGTAGATTAGGTAGTTTTAAGTTTTATTTTAAGGACTTTAGTATGTAAGTAAAAACCCCCAAAAAGATAAAGTCATTAGTTTTTAAAAAATTTCTAATAAAAAAAAATAATAATAAATAAAGTGAAGTAATATGAAATAAACTTAGTTCGAAGGCCGAAAGGCATTAGTTTTAAGAATCATGAATTGCTTAGAGCGCCCGATTAGGGCCAGTTAGTTATATATAAGTAGAATTAATTAGGGGTAGTTTCACATTTTTGTCTAGCCTGTAAGTAGATTTAAGTTTGAATGAATAAAAAAAAAATAATGAATTTGGAAAAAAAAATCATGAACTCTAGACAGTGCTTTAGATTTTTCTTCATATTCAGAAAACTGTCTTTCTCTCATGTCTTGAAGAAATAAAGCCAGAGAACAATAGATCTGCACAACGGATGATAAATCAGCTTGAGATTCTTGAAGCTTCGCACTAGCAGCATTAAAACGACATTAAGTTACATTCCAGACAATGACTAGGATTGCTGTTTCTAAATGTTGTAATTTTCGCTGCAATCACGTAGCTTCAGACCGCGTAGTTGGTTCCTCATCTATGATGACTCTTTATCTCATGCGTACTATGCTACATGCAACATGCATCATGTTGAGCAGACCAACGAGTTTGAGAAAGACTCTTTACTCTTAAATTTGTACACTGCACCTAGATTTCCCAACGATGTGTAGATATGGTAAAGAAATTGTACAATTCTTTTAAAGTAGAAAAGAAGTCAACTGCTTCTGTTACCGTTTCAACTGCACAGGACGCTACTAAATTTATAGGAACATAATCTGCTTGAGGATTGATTGTATTAATTCGTGTCTGAAGGTCTGAATATATACCTGACATACAGTGCCTTGCATAAGTATAGATAGGTAACTGCACCTGAAAAAATGCGTTTTATAGAAAACCTACAATAGGAGTGACTCCTTAGATACTATTTTTTTACTGAGTTGCATCACTGATCAAGCAAATTGAGAATAAAATAAAGTACCGTTATTTCCTCTCCTGGTGTTTAAAAATTAAAAACAGATTTTGATGTATTGCAAAAATATAACCGCACAATGCAAATCTCTTTGAAGCTGCATTCAGTCAAGTGCTTTCAAATAAAAAAACAACAAGTTCCATTTTCGTACTGCTATACGTTTGAATCTTGTTCATTAAGTAAGGTTTCTGTCTATTCTGACTTAGGTGTAGTTCTTGATATAAAACTAACATTTATTGATCTTATAAAAAATACAATTAAAAAAAGCAAATAGGGTTCTTGAATTCATTAAAAGATTCGGTCGTGATTTCCACGACCCTTATGTTCTCAAGCTTTTGCTTATTTCATTGTGTTGTATGGTCACCATATTACTCAATACAAGTTAATGACCTATAATCATTTACTTACATATAACAAGAAATGAGTCAATCCAAAAAAAGTTCCTACGTTACTGTCTTCGATCTCTTCCTTGGTTTAGACGTTTAGAGGGATTCTCCTCCCCCTTATTCTGATAGACTAACTTTTAAAAACCTCCCATCTTTGACTTTGTGCCTGATTACACGAGCGCAAAAAAGAATTAATTCACGAAAGAGAGCGGATGATATTTAGAAAGAAGGAAAGGAATGGAAAAAAATGCCATCCCTTTCCTTCTTTCTAAAAATCATCCGCTCTCTTTTGTGAATTAATTCTTTTTTGCGCTCGTGTAATCAGGCACTTTGACCAATCACAGAAAATATATACAATTTTGTTTTGTTGCTGGAATTATTAATGGGTCGATATTTCAACGTCAGTTCTTAATAAATTCAATTTCAGTTTTAGTCGCTCAAGTTTAAGACGGCAGCAACCTTTAAATCAAATATTTAGTTATTAGTAGATCAAACTATGGTGTAAATAGCAGGCTTAATCAATTAATAACAAATTATAATGAATTTTATATTTGTTTAAAATCCGCTAATGATAACTTAAAATGCAAAAAGTTAAAAGATTCCCTTTTCAATAGTTTTGTATACATAATATATAACATAGGTTATAAGAATTAGATTAAGTTCTGTTCACGTTAGATATTCAACGAATTGAATAAATAAAATAAATAAAATAAATAAACAATATTATGTACTTGCCATATATTCTATATGTCGCAAGTACAAAACCAAGAAAAGAATGTGGACTTCCAATGTGCAAAACAAAACGTTTTGTAATTTCCCTGATTTCTCTTACGATTCCTTTGGTCACTTAAATTCTTTAAGGTAAGGTACCTTACAAAGAGCAAGAAACCACATTTTATCTGAATAAATACATACGTAGGTCATTGCAAGCATAGAATACTAAATTTTGCATCGCCTTGTACATTTCTGAGTAGCACTTCCTGTTAAGGACTTATAATATGTATGAACATTCTGATCCGGACTAGCAGACCTACATAAGATATTTATGATTGTTTATTGCACTGTGCATACCTTCATGAATCACAGAAACATAATAGTAATGCTGCCAAAAAGCACCGAGAGCTCATGCCTCATATTGTGATTGGAATCGTAATCAGGAGTAGATGGAGTAAATGTCTTATAACAAGACCGCTGAACTTTGAATACGACTTGTTTTTTCCACATTATGTCGTTACGGGTACCTATTGTTTCGGCATTTTTGTTTTGCATTTTGTTCTTTCGCTTTTCTTTTATTTCGCAAAACCTGTTTTGTTTTTTGTTTGTGTTGCTTTTTTATTGTTTTGCGACACAATTGTTTCCCTTTTTTTGTTTTAAATATTAATTCTGTCGCAAAACTGTTAACTTGCAATACAATCGTGAATCGTTTCGGCACAGGTTATCTCGCAAATGATCGTTTCGCCACTTTTTGTGATTTTTCTTAAAATGTACATACTAATTGTTTTTTTATTGGTATTAAAAATGAAACGAGGTAATTATTCAAACATTGAAGCATTAAAAACCCTTGCTTCAAGCATTCATTTATATTAAAACCTGTTTTCATGTAGATAAAGTAATGCAAGTGATTCGTTTTTCCTGTTATCTAATTTACACCACAGATAATAAATTTATACAGATGTCTTAGGTCTGACCCTTATAGCACAGATAAGAAAATATACAGGGGCCTGATTATGGGATTCGCGGCGAATCGTTTTGCTAGCGAGTTTGACATTTTTCAACTATTGCGTTCGCTTTCGTCTTCTTCGTTATGAATTCGACCAATTAACGAATTCGAAGGCGTATTTGAAATGTCATAAGATTGCTGACGAGTTGAAATACGACAGCTTTTTATTGGCGGATTCAAAGGCGAAAGAGTGTTTATTCAGAGTTACCACCGGGACTCATTTTTGTTTATGTTTTTTATTTTTGTTATTGCGTGCGTGTTGGTTTGTTTTAAAGTCTACTAACAACTAACACTGCACTAAGTGTATCTTATTGTTGTGAGATTTAGCTTGCTATAAGATCTCTTCGGCATTTTCTGATAGTGTGATTTTTGATAAGCTGGCTCAGGGACTCATTTTATTAAATTTGACTCATCTTTTTAAGTATTATACAGTTAGTGAATGAAAAAAGAATTTATTTTCATTTCTGCATGTTTATTAACATTCTTCTTCTCATGCAAATTATAACATGTAATACTCTTACAAAACAGACTGAATTAATGATAACCAACAGATGTAGCTTCAAAAAAGGCCGCTAACAACTGCCAAAGTTCAGAATCTTCTATTAGAAGAACCTTTGTTTGAAAAATAAAATTTATCGAACGTTCTTTTACTTCGTTCCTTTTGAGTGACTCATTTATTTTCAAAATGACTAATTTTTTCAGCTGCGGGGACTCATTTAAATTTGAACATGCGGCAACACTGTTATCATTATTAACTGGAATATTAAGTGTCAAATCACTGGAATATTGGAAGACATTTTCTCGCTTCGCCACTAGTTCGTTAATAAGGAAATACGACGCGAGTCGAATTTGAAAGGTCGAATTGAAAACGATCCGCCGCGAACCCCATAATCAGGCCCCAGATGTCTCATCTCCATATAAAAAAATGAAGTCATTTTTTTCCATTCACGATCGACTATAAACAGGCAGTTTCCTGCTTATCGTCAAGCTCTTCAACATAGAGGACATATATTACCTAGAGTCCCGACTTTCCTCGTCCCTTTCCGAAAACACCCGCAATTCTCCTCTGAGGTGAACTCTCACGATCCTCTCTTAATTTCGTGTACGTGAAAATTTTAGAAAGAAAAAAAAAACAAAACTTCACCTCAACCGTGGGCAAATTTTTTTCCTGGGCCCAAAGTGACAGAAGCCAAAAAAAGAAGAAGAAGAAGAAAAAAAAATCATTTGTTTATTTGATCAAGATAAATTCAAAACTTATGTCGAAACAAATCATTTCCAATTTCTTGTGGATTTATCAAGCAACGAATTGTATTTGGAAGAGGGTGAAACGCTCATAAAAGAGAAAAGTTTATTTCTTCAATAAGGTAAATATAAAAGTTCTGAAGATTTTCGAGTTTACGCTGTGTGTTCCTCGTTTTCACAATCGCCATATTTGCAGGTCGAATATCTCGTACAAAACATCGAAGGAAGCACTCAAAAAGCTATTTAAGAAGCAAATGAAGACCTCCAGCAATGCATCAAGGAACTCAAAGAAATATCAATCAACCTCAAAGTCTCTGGTGTTGCGGAAGAGGAAAGTTTCGTCGCTGAAGAGGTCACAGTCTTGAATAGCGAGGACGAGGAAAGTGCTGCCGTAGACTAAAACCAAACGGTACACTGCAAGCCAAATTCAAGGACGAAAAAAGCTCAAAACAAATCGACAGACCAAGCCGATGTCCATGAAAACCTTGTTAATTCTTTTTTCGAACTCACCTGCGATTTATGCAGCGAAAATTTCGACAACTGTACAAATCTCTTCGCCCATTACGAGGTCCAACGTCCAACACAAAATTCGAGGCTACTTATCATGCTGTGATGTTAAGTATTTTAAAATTATGAAGATTGCAGAGCATGTTTTGCGACACAAAAACCCAGAAATGTTTCAGTGAGTAGTGTTTTCCCTCGAAAACAACCCATAATATTTGAATGTCCTTTTCCAGATGTTCGAAATGTGATTTGGACACAATTTTCTGTGAAAAAAAAACAAGTAGAAGCTCACATGCTGACACACTTGGAGCCACATTCCAGTGTTTTTTAATGTGACAAGTGTGATAAGACGTTTTCCAAGAAATACCGTTATCAACAACATTGCCTAACACATCTTAGCCCTATGTAAAGACTGTGGAAAGCCGTACGATCTCAATCCCAAAGCTATCAAATTCTAATTTTTAGTTTTTCAGATATGCCACTGAATCGCTGCTGCGTGTCCATGTTCGAGTAGTTCATCTGAAATCCTATGCGCATGTTTGTGAAATATGTTCGAAAGTCTTCAAAAGTCGAGGGTTCTTCGAGAAACATCAACTAGAACACATGGGACAGTCGTTGCCCAGAATTCAGTGCCAAATATGCAAGACCTGGATGAAGAACGAGCATACGATGCGGGCACATCGGCGCCTTCACGAAGACGAAGGTACAGTTCAGGAGTGTGATATCTGTGGCAAGACTGGACCATCACGGAATGCGATTCTGAAACACAAACGTTATGTGCACCTGAGTGAGAGAACGTTTAAGTGTACGTCGTGTCCAAAGGCGTTCAAAAGGGCTGTTTCCAACTCTCCATCGTTACGTTGCCGAGGTGCCAACGCATCATGAGAAATTTTTGCAGAATCTCCCACAGCAATCAGTATTGGTTTTACAATAACAAATGTTTTGGAGCCTTTGGGTGACCAAGAACTCGGATAATGGATTTGCTACCTTCGCAACGCTCGTCAAATCTCTTCACACACTGGCCAAAGTTCATCATAACAAAATAAAGAAAGAAACTCGCAAACATTTCAGAAGCGAAGTCCAATCGCTTGATGACTTTATGCTTCTATGTACCAAATTTACCACTGCGAGAAAGGCACTCAATCTCGAAAAGTCAATTCCAAAAAGTACGGAGTCGATTTGATACACTTTACCCATGTTAACAACACATGTTGCCCACATCTAAAGAAGGATTGTAAAGGCGGGACGAGAAAACGACAATTTTGTATTATTAATTTTATTACAATAAAAGAAGTTCTAATGCCAACAACAATTTCAGACCAACAATTTTATTTATAATCTCAGATGTTTGTCTCTGTGCATCTTAGTACTCGCGGATGACCACCAAGAGCTTTGTCAGATTTGTACCCATCTTCGCATTGATTCCGATTACTGGTTGGTTAGGTCGCTGTTCGAGTTCCTTTCAATTCCATTCAGTTTGGCTTCTTGCTCGTCAACCTTATTTGCAACAATTATTCTCAACTGTTGGCTAAATTGACTGATTTCATTGTCAAGAATCTCGTAATGCTTAAAGGGCTCTTCGCTAGAAGCGTCTAGCAGGAACATCAATACCGAACACCTCTCAGCGTAAATACCCAAACCCTTGTTTTTATTTGAATCTGGAATGAGTACTGGCAAATGTGCGACTGCTACTTGTTCGTAGTCATCGTACTGGATCATTCCGATGTGAGTTTTTAAGGTTGTGAATGGGTATGTAATGACATTGGGATTCGCCCTAGAAATTGCTTCCAGGGGTTGTTCAATGGTGTAAGGCGGATAGCTTTTCATTGAATGTTGTTAAACCGAGGTGCAAGGGCTTTGTTTTTGAAAAAACTGCATTCGATGATTTTTTAACTGCTTTTGATGTTGAAGGAAGCGCAGACTTTTTCTTGGCCTTAATTAGGCACTGCGTAAACAATTTAAAAATTTGAAACTAAACAAACAAAAAGTGAACATTTACGTAATTCAAATTTATTCCTTAAAATAAAACCTAAACTACAATCTAATCGTTGCATCAGCTCCAGTGCAGAACACCCACAACTGCGCTGGATGCCAACAAACATCCAGAACGCCGAAGTCATCATGTTTCTCATGCGTCTGTAGTTTCTTCAATGGAACGATCAGTGGATCGTTTGATGGCTGGTTTGATGATCTTCTTGGCATCCCAGTCGTAACCAATGTGCTTGTATTCGTCGTACCAGTGCATCGGGATGTTGCCGACTGTGTTTCGTATGTCTTCCTCGTCGGAAGTGTCCGAATTCTCGTATTCCTGGCTGGATTGATTCTTTTGTTCTCCTTGTTGAGTTGTTTTTACATCTTTGAGAGGGCTGACTTCTTCTTCTTTGACACTTTGAATTCTCCCTCGACTCGAGGAATTTCGTCTGGAGTTGCTTTGGGAGCAACTGGTTCTTTAGCAGGTACTGGCTGAGGTTTCTCTGGCTCTGGTGCTTTTGTTGTCGCCTTTTTCGGTTTTTCGACGGATTTTGACGTCGATGGAGCTGGTGTTTCTGGTAGTTCTTCTTCAATTACACTATCGTCTTCATCGTCCACTTCTACTTCATCATCACTGCTGGAAACATCTTCAATATCAAGTTCTTCTTCACCTTTATCGTCACCATCATCATCATTCCCTTCGCTGTCATCATCTGCTTCTTCTTTTTCGTCGTCGTCTGCTTGTTTCTTCACACAGTTTCCTTCCTCATCACTCGAATTCCAGCTCATAACTTTCGTCCGAATTGAAAGCCTCATCGATTCCTTAGTGGTCTGTGCTGTCGGCGTCGTCCTAAATACCAATATTTTTCATTAAATCCACCTGAAAGAATTTAGTTCAGTTCTTATATCGAGTTCCAACTTTCTAAGTGAAAACCATGAACTTACCTCTTCACCGCCGTTAATTTCATCTTTTAGTTTAACTTTTTGGTTTTTTTTTTATACGCTTGGCCCTCGGACAGAGATACAAATCCAAACAACGAAGGAATCCCTCGCGCAGGTATCGCGGGTAAGCCGAAACTGCTCGCAGCGACTTGTACTTCTGAGGCATTGTCGGTGGGCATGGAATTGCACAGGTGGCCAATTTGAGAATGAGCGGGGTAGTGGGCGTCTGTTAGGCAGGCTCGTGCAGTTCGGCTAGGAAGCCCTTGAATACAGTTGCACAGTCGTGGACTGCTGAGCCTTCGGTCAATTCGAAGGGCTTGTCACTTTGAATGAGCGCTCGCAGTTCGTTTTGCCGGGAAGCTGAGCCGGTTTTAGGGAATATTCCTTCTTGAATAACATCTCCAAGGGAATAACGAATGAATCAACAATCAAGAGTGTATGAACAAGAGAACACTTACTCTCTTCCATTTGAATGAACATTTTCAGTTGCCTAAGCTGGTTAATAAAGTTAAAGTCTAATGACGAACGATTTCATTCCGGGGGACTGGCATTGGCTTTGCCCGATGTCCAACTTTTCATTTTCTTTGATAAACGATTCCATTTCTTCAGTTTTCCTTTCTCATAGTAGACCACTTCATGACAGGGAAGATCAAATCTAATAGAAAGATTTCACATGTAGGAAACGACAAATATTAGGTCTTTCCGTGTAACTCACTCATCCGTATTTAGATCCAGTTGAAAGGACAGATGCATCCGGACAAGGGTTTTAAACTTTTCATAATTACTTCGACGCATTTTTTCCGCAATATCTTTGTCATATAGATGCGCAACACACACTTCTTCGGTGTCCATTTTATTGAAAAGCAATAAACTTTTAATTTGTTTGCATGAAACAGGAAAAACTATAATTTTCAACAAAATAAATGAAACAAAAATCATGCTTAGAAGGGGGACGAGAAAAACATGTTCGTTTATGGTTTTGAATTTTCTATATTGCTCAAAGCACTAGATTAAATTTGATAAAAGTTTAGCTAAGTTGTTTTTAATAACATTTAAAATCGCAAAAGCTTAAATTACTATTTTTAAAAGCAAAAACGTAGAAGCAAAATATTTTTTCGCGAATTTCTCAAACCGCTTACATTTGAATTGAAAATAATAATAATATGTCAAATATTGTTGACATTAGCTGTCAAAACTTTCACCACAGCAAATAAAAAACTAAAGGCCCGATTGTAGTATTTATGTTGTTTGTTCCTAAGGGTGTCGCATACTATTTCGATTTTTTTGCGTTCTTTTTAAGATTTTTAATATTTTTGATACAAATATTGGTAAATAATAATGTAATTTTATGCTAAAAGGGCAAAGAAACAAAGTAATATATTTATTTTTCATATTACATGAATTTTTTTGCATGTTCAGGTTTTTTTGAAAAATTTGAGCTCAACGGAATCTACTTTTTTGAAATTTGAGCTAGAGGTTTTACACCACGACTGTAATGAGCACACAGGCCTTAAAATTGCATAAGTATTAGTGAGAGGTCCCATAAGAAATGCATTGGGAAACTAACACTTATGCACTTTTAAGGTATAAATGTGAAAATTTCAGCTTGTAGGCCGAAAGAGAGCGAACCACCGAAGTCGGGACTCTAGGTAATATATGTCCTCTATGCTCTTCAAGTTCATAAAAAAGCTCTGCCTGTTCATAAAAACGCTCTGCCTGTTTATATTAAGGCTCTCATAAGCTATTTTGTTGTTTTGTTTTGGCAGTTTTTCTATTATGTATTTCTTTTTCGTTTTCTTTTCCAATATTGTGTGTAAGCATCAGCGTTACCACTTTACTCCTTTCGAAGTAGATCTACTCCGATTTTATAAATAATGGCGCAAATTTATAGTCAGCTCCTATTAAGTAACTTTAGTAGATACTAGTTAAAACCATATTAAATTTAAAACCAGCTACTAATTTCATATCAAACTATAGACATTTTGAAACCTGCCTGTAACTAGTGTTAGCCTTAGGTTGCGCAAAAAATGCATTTTAGTCGAACAAACCAAAAAAATTACAGTTTCGAAAATCAAATACAGTTTAGGAGCGATTGTTTTAAACAATTAAATACAATTTGGAGAAGAAAATACAACTTGGAATCAGAATTGAAAACGTCAAGACCTTCACGTTATTAAAATAATGAATGTTCCCCCACATTTTATTTATTAAAAAACACATAGGAAGTATTTATTTATAGAAAAATTTATTTAAAGCTTGAAATGGAGTCTAATTGAAGCCATGAGCCACGACGAAAAGGAAATTTTAAGGCAATTGGTCCAGAAGCACCTTTCAACTACCTATATAGGACAGGGGCAACGATGCGAAGTTAATCTGCTTGGCAACATTCCATGCAAGTGTCTTGAAAATGTGGAATAATATATCTATTCCTTAAGATAACTCAATATTTCACCTTCCAAGAAAATGAAGTTTGATAAGAAGGATGCAGTTAAGGAAGTCCACGATTTGACAAAGTTCCTCGATCAGAAGTGATCTTGTTAAACCTATATCGAGAGTAAAATTCATCTTCGCCGAGTTCATCAAAAGGATTTGCCTGGTTTTTATACACTTTCGGTTTTCGAAAAAGTTCACAATCATCAAAAATATTAAAAACTTCAATTGAAAACATTCTACTCCACAGAACATTGAAGTCGATATTAAAAGATAAAAGCTACTTTCCTCGGTATTAATTTTAGCATGAGCTACTAACTTTAAAGTTGGTTTTAATTCGACTATAATTGTCAAAAACTATAGTATCAGCTTAGTATCGACTTAAATAATTTTAAAGTCTACTTTATCTGACTATAAATTTGCGCCAATATGTTGAAAATCTACATCTTACATCGCGACATCTCTAATATCTTGAAATCTACTTCTCTCAGAAAAAACTTATAGGGCCAAATACTACACCACATGCCTGCGTGCACATTCCTGTCACTGTGCAAACAAACTGCGAGTTCATAGGGTAGAATGTGGTTATGCATGAGTGATTTCAGGTTAATTTCTTATATTTTCTTGTTTGTGCATTTGTCTATGCGTCAATGAATACAGGGTCAATATTGAATATAAAAACTTTCCTTTGTTCTCAATGAACTTCAGAGCAAAAACTTAATAAAAGCAAATAGAAACGAATAATTTCATTGCATACAAATCTAAAGCGGGATATACACAGTTCAAATGCTTGTCATGCACGAGCAAATGTATTTGTTAATTTGGATTGAAGTTGCCTATACACACATCAATCATAGTCTTCAAACTTTTATTCTACAGTGACTGTTTTGTGATAGAACAAATTATTTTTTCATCAACATATAATTCAGAATGAGGAAAAATTGAAAGTATGATTGATCAATCATTAATTTTGCACATACACTACTTCAATGCAGTAAGCTTGATTGAAGGAAAATCAAAAGATTTTGATTTTGCTTCAAGCATACACCCGATCTATACGTACGACTTGTTCACTAATACACTTGCTCGTGCATGACAAGCATTTGAACTGTGTATATCCGGCTTAAAATCGTGTCATAACTAAAATAAATCACATTTATTTTGAAACATTTTAAGAATGTATTAAAGTTGTTTTTCAATTATTTTTGTATTCTTTCCAAATCAGAGTTAAAAAATAAGGCAAAATAGGGGATGAAGAGAGGAAACAAAACAAAAACAAATCCTATTCGATATGTTTGTGAGATGAAAAGAAAAAACAAAAAATAACAAAAACGACTGCGGAAAGGAAAAAGCTTTTTTGATAAAATTCGTTTTCATAGAACACTTTTTCCCATATGGATGAGACATCTGTATAGTTTCTTATCTGTGCTTATAGCGAGAAATGATATATGAAACTGAAAGCTACCAAAAAAAGCTTTTTCCAAAAGCTTTAACACATTCACTAAATGCTTTCAAAATCTATTTTCGCTCACCTCATTGCCTATAAATGAATACTTAGGCAAGGAAAAAAGCTTCTGAAAGCTCCTTGTCTGTTAAGGCTTTGTCTGTTAAGAGCAGAAAATGTTTCATTTTTTTCTGCAGGGATGAGACATCTGTTTATTATCTGTGCTTACACCTTAAACCTTCGTTTTTTTTTTTTTTTAATTTTAAATTTTAATTTTTGTGTACATAAGGATCCTGAAGACTTTAAAATTCGCGTTCTGCTTAGCAGCCAACGCACTTACCAACTAAGCTACGGGCAACAACCTAAAATAACTGAGGTGTTTAAATTACATTAACAGCTCCATCAGAAAGACATTTTTGTATTGCAGGGATGTTTAGTTTTCTTGCATCATGTGTATGCAGACTTAAGTACTTTTTTTTGCAATACTAAACCTTAATGCAATCTCACTTGTTTTAAAATATTACATATTTCAATAAAGGATTTGGAGTTTGAACCAAAAGCAGATATAATATTTGCTAGAGAGCGAACCGAGCGAAAAAATGGGGTGTGAAAATAAAAAAAATCGCTCCTGTTTCGCTTCCAATCAAACCAAATCGATTTTGAATGTTCCAGATCGTCATCATCCTCAGACGAAAGTGAAAAAAGATGCTCAAAATGAACCATTGCAATGCAGCACCTGCTTTCCAGATATAATCGTCCATTACAAAGGTGCGTGGTGGTTCCTTTTCCAAATTAAAGGAAACGGTAGCAACTTTGAAGAATGAATTGCTCTGTCAATTTTATCATAAAAACATTCTGTCTCGGTCTTTGAACTAGAAATCGCACCCTCAGAATGAAAGTGACCTAACGCAAAAATGGCAGTTTGTGAGAAATTAACAAGAAAGTCTTCAAAAATGCAGAGTTTTGAGTACATGTAAATGTATCTTTCCCTAGTTTTGTTGGATAATATTGATGTTTTACGGATCAATATATTGATCTTTTATGTATAGATTGGTAGCATTATATTCAGTTTAAATGTTTTTATTTATGTATTTGAACATTAAATATAAAAGGGTTTCAAATTAAGTCTTTCTATTGCAAAAGTATTTCGCCATTTCGGAGACTTTATACGAGTTAAGCCTATTTAAGACTGAAAATGCAACAAATGCTGATAGCATATTACGGAATCAGTCAATATTTTGCCATTAAGTTTTGCACCTTTAAGGGCGTAAATTAAAACACAACAGTGAAAAATATAACGGACTATTTATTTCATCAAGTCCTTAACTTAAAAAAACATTTTCATGTATAGGTAACAAAAATTAAAAATCAGTGCTGAATAATTAAATTATTTAGAAAATTAGGAACTTTTTCTTTAGGTAACATTAATAGGTTTTTTTTATACAAAAGTGTTATAATACGCAGCGTAAACATTTGGTATTAAATTCTTTTTAAGTAAATCACAGAGATCTTTCTTTTTGTTTGTACTAAGCTCAAGTGCTTCAGAATAGAGATTTTGCACCTCTATTTCTTCAAGTGTTCTCATTTTTTTTCTTTTATTTCTGACGTTAAGAGTGTTCCGGAGCAAAACAGCGTTTTTTCAAATGGTATTGTGAAGCGACTGTATGTCGTATCGAAATGATTTATGTGTCATTGTGTAGACAAAAACTGTTTCTAAATAATCATTGGAGCACAATTTCAATTTAAAACTTTGTTACTTAGTAGTAAAGGCTCAAAAACGCCAAAATTGCCAAAAATCGTACTTTTTCAAAGAAAATTCCATCAAAATAAAAACATTTTTCGCTAACATTTCTTAATGAGCATAAAATTCGACATGTAAACTGTATAACTATTGGAGAAAAAATTAACTTTTTAAACAAAAAAGAATTAAAAAATTATGAATAAAATTTGTATTATTGATAAGCAATTTTTCTTATGATGCGATATTATTTTTTTTTTAAATCTCTTAATTTATTTAGCACGTACTTGTTCTTAACACATAGCAATCAAAACATTTTGAAAAAACTTTGATCAAACACATTTTATTTCAAAATTAAGAGATAGCCAAATCTGCCTAAATTTGAAAATTCAAATCAGTAACGGCTGGCGGAAGTCATGATTCTCATAGGAACGTGATTCTCTCTCTCTTAGCAAGATGCATTTAGTTCAAAATTTGTCGTGTGGCGCTTCAAGCAGTAAGAAGAAGTAAGAATTTTCAGTTTCAGTCCGGAACACTCTTAAGTGTTTTAAAATCTTCTTTATAAGATGTTTTATAATACATAAGAAACGGATTTTCTTTTACATACTTCAACATTTTAACATTACTCCAGGTAAATGTTTCTCTGTCTTCATTTTCAGTGTAGTTGTAGCCCCATTGATCTTGTAGGTTTTTCAAATCGAGAAAATACTTAAAATCGAGTTCATGAACAACAAATGGTGATCCATGTTTCTTTGCAGTTCTGATCAAGGTAACGTATTGCTGTGGAATATAAATGGGACCAAATTTCAAACTCTTCTTAATTTCTTTTTCTATAAGGCTGTGTACATTATCTCCTTCATTTTCTGTATGACCTTGTATCAAAAATTTATGGGTGATGGTAAGAATATTTTCAAAATACACTACTGCAAAAGAAAAGAGGCTAGCTATAAATTTGTTTTTGTTTTGGCCACCACAGTTATCCGAATAAAAAATTACGTTTACTTTTTTTCCAGCTGATCGTGCGTCAATGGATTTAAGCCAATTAAAAATGCAAGATCCTAATTCATTAGAACCTCTTTTACCTTGCGTTTCGTCCCAAAAATAGCAGTTTACATTCTTATAGCAGCAATATGTAGGATCGCTTTTTATTGGTTTCGATTTATCCAATTCTACAATTGTGAAATTAAAGCTGTTCAGTCTCGATTTATAATAAAAGGCACAGATATCGCCCATTGGACATTGCATTACAGCCTGAAGATCAAAAACGGCACAAACAGTAGTTTCGCTTACGTTTTCACGATCTTTTCGCTTTTCTTCCCTGGATAAGACTTTCTCCTCCAAATGAATGTCGTATTTTTCTTGAATATCTTTTTTGATAGCTTCTGGACACTGTAAATATTGATTACATAGGTCACATTGGTCCTTCTTCGGTTTAAAAAAGCTTATATTGAACTCAGTATTAAATACTTCGTAAAACTTGTTGAACTTTCCAAAGAGCTTGTTATTTTGTTTTTGACTTTCTACATAATCTCTGTATATTTCTGTTATTGTTCTAGAACCATCGATGTACTCTCGTGTAGTTTGTGCTCTTAAATAATGAGATTCGATCCGAGGAATGGAATTGATATGGTTTTTCATATCTTGAACAATATTTGAGTCGACTTTTATGTGTCCGGAATGTTTTCCTCTTCGATCTTTTTGCACGAAGCCTTCGGTATCTTTCTTGCTTTTAACGGTGCGAATCATTCGATCAGTTATATCCAAAGTGTGCAAGAAAAATGTTTTACACACTCGTCGTTTATCATTTTCAACTGTGAAATAAAATGTGTTGTTTAATTTCCTCGGATTTTGTGCATTGGAATAACGGTATTTTGCAGCTATTTCGGTCATGCAAGAATTGATGTACGAACGTTGAAGATTGATATCAGTGAACTGCCAAAATTTTGTGAAAAGTATTAATCTCTGTTGCTCATTGATGTTTTCTCGACATTTAAGCCTGCACTTTTCAGAACACGGAGGCTTCAAAGAGCGAGCTTCAATTTCTCTTTTCGATTTAGATGTGGATGTGTAAGCTTGCCCACTATTTCTTGCAATTTTAGCGGCATTCTGCTTCCATTTAGTGGTATTTACCTTTCTTTTTTTGCTTTTGGGAAGAGAATCTTTTATAATATTAGCGTCTTTTTTGGACGATAAGCTTTTTTCACTCGAACTGCTACTGGATGACGAACTGCTGCTGGATGATGAACTGCTACTGGACGATGATGAACTTCGGGTAGAGGGTTTGTCCTTTGGTGATAAGCTGTGAGGTGAATTAAAAAGAAACTTTGTTTTTTTGTTGGGATCCAAGTTCTCAACATACGATGGATCATTGTCACTAAAATCTGCATCGCTTTCATCTGTATGTATTGGAGAAATCGTGTATTTCTCAACTGGAATTGATGTTCTCCGTGCGCGACAAACCGAAGAAACACTTGCAATGTTTGGAGGTGTTATCCCCATCAACCGAAACATATCCTGAACTCGCTTTAATGTCATTTCCAGACCTTCAATAATAAAACCCTGAAACAAAAAATATATTCTTTTACATTAGCCTAGTATCATGGCAAAAGTGTGAAATTTTTACATTTTGTTTTCAAATCGTATCAAAAAAAGAAGTTGTTGCACTTTCGTACTCTTGCGATGATAAAAGACCACTTGCACCTAATGAAACTGTTCTATTTAATCTTAAGGATTATGAAAAATACGTATTTAAACGTACACAACTTTTAAAGAATACGGACATATTTCAAATTAGGTCAATTTATTTCTTATAATTTTTAGTACTAAAGAGGCATAATACAAAAAACAACAAAAAGATTTGATATGCGTGTAGTCATAAACAGACCTATTCTTATAAGTGTCGTTCTAGTTTTATATAGTTTTATTACTAAAGAGACTCAATCTTAAAACGGTCAAGAAAACCTAGTAAATATATTGAAATAAACAGGCTTACCTCAAAAATGAGTCGGTTTAGTATAAAAAATTCAGTGTACTTACCTTCGCAGTATTTGCAATAAATTGGCAAATTTCGAGATCTGTCCACTTAAGAGTGTTCCGGAGCAAAACAGCGTTTTTTCAAATGGTATTGTGAAGCGACTGTATGTCGTATCGAAATGATTTATGTGTCATTGTGTAGACAAAAACTGTTTCTAAATAATCATTGGAGCACAATTTCAATTTAGTACTTTGTTACTTAGTAGTAAAGGCTCAAAAACGCCAAAATTGCCAAAAATCGTACTTTTTCAAAGAAAATTCCATCAAAATAAAAACATTTT
This sequence comes from Sphaerophoria taeniata, assembly GCA_943590905.1. Taxonomy (NCBI): domain Eukaryota; kingdom Metazoa; phylum Arthropoda; class Insecta; order Diptera; family Syrphidae; genus Sphaerophoria; species Sphaerophoria taeniata. The sequence goes on from OX016540.1 coordinate 68,290,677, forward strand.
TCGCTAACATTTCTTAATGGGCATAAAATTCGACATGTAAACTGTATAACTATTGGAGAAAAAATTAACTTTTTAAACAAAAAAGAATTAAAAAATTATGAATAAAATTTGTATTATTGATAAGCAATTTTTCTTATGATGCGATATTTATTTTTTTTTAAATCTCTTAATTTATTTAGCACGTACTTGTTCTCAACACATAGCAATCAAAACATTTTGAAAAAACTTTGATCAAACACATTTTATTTCAAAATTAAAAGATAGCCAAATCTGCCTAAATTTGAAAATTCAAATCAGTAACGGCTGGCGGAAGTCATGATTCTCATAGGAACGTGATTCTCTCTCTCTTAGCAAGATGCATTTAGTTCAAAATTTGTCGTGTGGCGCTTCAAGCAGTAAGAAGAAGTAAGAATTTTCATTTTCAGTCCGGAACACTCTTAATACACGTCCACTCGCGAACACACTTGACACAATAATGAATCCGCCTCTTTCACATTACATGCGTAGATGAATAGAACGATCAACAAAAGTGACCGATGTATAGGCTACCCCTTTCTTACTCATTATTCGGGTATGTTTTCAACACAATGTATTAGAGTATGCTTTTTAAGGTCAGTTTATGGCAAAATCTGAATTAACAGGATTTTTGAGTTAGGTCGCTTTCATTCTAAGGGTGCGAAATGTAAGCAAATTAAATGGAAGCAATGGTGAATTTAATTAAAATAGAATAAAAACAATATTGAATGAGAAGAGAAGAAATGTCAAAAATGAGTCCAATAAAAAATTGCCCGCGAACGACCGGACAATTTTTTTTTTCTTTTTCATCTTTTTCGAATTTTGTATCCTTCCAACGTTACTCGGAAAGAGTCATGAAACATGAATCACCGTGCAATACCAGTCTAAGTAAAATCATATTATCCATAAATTTACTCAGTAAATTACTGATAAACTTTATTTCGTACAAAAAAATAAGTAAGCGCAGAAGAATGGAATAGAGGAATCTTCAGTAGACGAACCCACGGACCTTACTTTTAGGTATATGTCAGGCAATTCAAAACGAGTAGGCATAATTTCCTATTTAACTTTTTTGTACAATTGACGTTTATCCTACCCGCTTTACTTTTCTTGTAAATTGCAGATCAAGATGTTGCGAATATATGTAAATCTACCATTAAGGTGGCCATACACATATGATTTGTTCGTCTGATTTGTTCGATTACCTTTTCTCCATACACGTCGAACAAATTTTTCAAATTTCAATAAATTCTTCGAAAAATTCTTTGTTTGCCATATTGTTTAGGTACATCAGCTCCGCGCACTTCAAACTTCAAAAAGAACCTGACATAAGAAAAAGTACAGAATGTTCGCAAACAACGCCACACACGTGAAATTATTTCGCGAACAAATCACAAGAAATTGAAAAGATTCAATTACATCTGATTTGTTCGCGAACATGCCCAAACATGCCCACACACGTTAAACTTGTAATCGAACACGAACAAATCAGACGAACAAATCATATGTGTATGGCCACCTTTAATTTGGATACTTACCGACATTATAATCGTGTGGAGTTAAGAGGATTCGCATATCAATACATCCCCTATAAGATACATAACTGACGATAACTGTCATTTGAGGTAGCCACGAAGCATAAAAATGCGTATGTTATAAAGTGCCATAACACGAAGACTATTTTAGTTTAGTTCAGGAAAAAACAGCGGATAGTCAACAACGTCCCAGGCAAGATAGTCTTCGTTTCCCATAAAATAGAAGACCGGTCGGTGGCGGATTTACCAAAAGGCTGAGTAGGCTTGAGCCTTAGGCGCTAATTTTCAGAGGTGGCAGATTTATGCTATCAACGCTGACTAATCATGATTTTCTTGTTCATATTCAAGATAGATTCTTTTCATTAATGAAAAATAATTTTCAATTCAGTTCTGTCCATTAGAAAACTAAATATGGCCATAAGAAAAAAACGAAAAATTGAAGAATTTATTTCAATACTTCTTTTTCTCATTGAAGACGGTATAAGCACAGACAAGTAATTATAACAAGTAATAATTACTTGTCTGTGGTATAAAACTTCCCTGTTTACGTCAACCATGAGTGCTGAAACTAGTTCTAGTTTTTCTTACACTGTTTTTAAATCTTTACAAAGTCTTTCTTCTATGTTTCTGCGAACACAGAGTATGGAAATAAAATAAAATAAATAATTTATTCCTTTTTTCTCGAAAATAATAAGAATACACCCCAGTGAAAATATTTGATAGAAAGCTTTCTTCTTCACAAGTCACGAGACAAGATTTATAATCACCTTAACCATGACTTATCGATTTAAGAGATTCGAGATTTCATAAGCCTTTATCTAAAAAATGTGTAAATACGCCACTGTAGAACGAACTGTCGCTACAAAGGCAAAACAACAACAAAAGCGCTTCGAAGAGCAAGTTTCAGGCATTTTAAGGATTGTGCGCAATGGAGACATTCTCATATCAGACTGAGGTTGAACAATGGATCTGGGTGATTAAGTGTGTCTATGTTAGAAGGTAATAAGGAAGGTATAAGTGCATTATATAATTTTTAAATTTCAAAATCAGGTATAGTTTGTCATTTGTGGTAGGTAAATAAATAAATTGGAAAAAGTCCTGCAAATTTATGCTGGTCAACAGAATCTGCATTTTTATACTTTTTACTTGCGACATATAGTAATATTGAATTCGTAAAAAAAAAGTTTAGCTTTTGATGAGATATGAGATATGACATTACGATGATAGAGAAGGAAAAAAGTGGGTCCGGCGATAAACTATAAACGCACCTACAGCAGCGCCTTAATAACTGGTCCGATTGACTTCAAACTTGAAAATTAGAGGTTTGAGCGAAAACGCATGGCTCGTTTTTTTGACGATTTTATCTTTTAGGGTAGCCACCATATAATTTTTTTGGCCAACAACCGAAAGTTTAAATTTTCTCAAAAACGGCTAATACGATTTCTTTTAAACTTGCCCGAAAACAAATATTTTTGTATTGCTCCAAAACGATACCTTTCATAGAACGGTTTTTTGTTATAAGATTTTCTCTAAAAATAAAAGTCCGATCAGCGTTTTTTTTTTTTGAAAGTATGTACATATTAATCGTCCAAAAAATATTTTGTATTTAAAAAAAAGTGGACAAGTAGAAGATTTTATACACAGCGTAATAGCGTTTTCACACCAGACGCAAAATGGAGTTTTCAGCTGTCAGTTTTCAAAAACTCGAAATCTGTTCACAAATTTGTATATGGATTTACCTAGTACTATCAAGAATGGTTTTCAAGCAAGCAAGCAGAGAACACACATTAAAAACTAATGTAAAAAACTGTCAAAAAACTGTCAAACCAAGCAGAAAACCATTCTTGATATTACCTGATAAATCCATATACAAAGGTTCACACCTAAATTTCAGGTTTTTGTTTGACATTAAATATCTTTGATGTCAAGTAAGAGTTGCCGTATGTTCTCCTTTTAGAAGATGGACACCTTTTTTCAAACACATTCGCTGCTGAGAATTTGTTCATTTGTATTTTTTTAAAGTTCTCATATGGCAACGCTATATCAACTGACACGTTTTGTCGTAAACAATTTTACAAGCAGACTGTCAATCAACTCTTGCTATTGGAAGGAGGGAGAAATACATATTATGATATAAATACTGCTGAATGATTTCAGTTTTTTTTTTGGTTTTTACTGGTTTTAACCATTGAATAAGAAGTACAGGAAGGGGTCTTATGAAAAAGAAGTGAAGCATTTTTCTAAGTAGTGTGAGTTTCACATATACAAACGCATTACAACAGGGCTGGTCGGCAGTTGAATGGTTAATCTCAGGGGCGCCAAGCGAAATATGATTGAATCAAGATTATATCAATTTTATTTTTCAATTTCAATTCTTTTTTTTAGACAACGTGGTGTTTTAACGTTCAGGTGTACATGCACGATTTGTATTTTTTTTTATTTTTACATTTACATTTACATTTTCTTCATTTTTCATCATATTTATTGTCCTTTTTCGGGCCGTTTTAGAAAGCGCATTCTATGAAGTATGAACAACTTGATCATGTGTTAAAAAGCACAAGAAATTGTGTAGCGCCTAACGATCACCAGCAAAAATAAATGCGCCCCTGAACTCGAGTTTTTGTTTTTTTTTTGACAGATTTAACTACAAAACAACATTTGACCAATTACAGCTCAGCAAAATGACAGCACATGCCCAGTTTGACAGATGGTGTCCCAGTATTTTGACAGATGATGTCCCAGTATTTTACATCATCAGAAATTTTTGTTGCTTCACTCACGTACACTGTACGTGTAGCTTACACCGCTTCCTGACTTCTTATTCAATGGTTTTAACAAAAACATGTTGTTTTGCAAAACAGGGCTGTCAAAAAAAACAAATGTTGCATGGGAAAACACGTGATTTCCTTCATGTTTTTGAAAAGTTTTGCAAAACCGGGTTTTGCGTCTGATGTGAAAAGGCTATAATGTATATTGTTGATTCATCAACTAAAAACGAAGGTACCTACTTACAAAAATTAGGATAAAAAACAAAGCTCATTTTGAACAATTCATGCTATTTTCTTTTGAGCCATAAAACCTTTAAACCTCCATATGAACTCCGACATTAGTTGATGCAAAAACACTGCCATGCCGACAGCGACGTATTTATTTTTGAGCATGTTGGTTCCTTGAGTTGCTATGTTCCATATATATTCCATTTCCAATGAATGACAACAAACACATTCAAACCACGAGATACTTCCAGTGCTAACAAAGGGCAGGTCTTGGTTGAAGTGTATGCGCATAAGCGATGTTGAGTCTTATGGTACATCGTAGTCTTTTTCGTTAATATCTGAGGTGGAGCCTACATGTTAAGTCTTAAATTTGACACCTTTAGCACCTACCGGCGTTAATTGGCTGAAGGTACAAGGGTGACTTTGCATTCAGCTACACATACCTTGTTATGTACATAAGTTAAACATAATCTTTTATTGAGAAGTTTTTTACTCAGTTTATTTACGTGCTCTTCTTTTACTACTATACAAAAATGTAAAGAAAAGTAATGCAGAGCTTTTAATTCTGCACAGACAATAAATGTTTACCGCTTCCTGAAACTTTTACTTATGTAGAAGAAGCATATAATAATGAAGTCAAGCCTTTTTAAAGAATTCTTGTCCAATGTAAATTGCTTCCAAATGTTTTATAGAAAGGGCTAAAAAATAATACTAGCGAATATAGAAACAACAGATTTCATATCGAATTCCCTTAAGTAAGTATGTAAGTAAGGAATTCATTTATTAACAATTGTTAACTTCCCATAGGAAGTTATTGTAATGGGTCCGATTTTGTGAATCTCCAATTTTCGCATTTCTCGATGTTTTGAGGTCACTAGAGTCCGAATCAAGCGTTTTTAAGATGATGTCCGCGTGTGTGTGTATGTGTGTTCGTATGTGCGTAACGTTTTTTCAGCTCAATTATCTCGCGAACCACTCATCGTATTGTCATAAAATTGGTCTTATTCGACGCGGTATTGTGTTGTTAAGAGCTGATTAGATTTTGAGCAAAATTCGCTTAGCAGTTTTTAAATGGCAATCAAAAATCTAAGTCAACCTTATAAAAAATGAGTTATTTTATTATTATAAAGGGTTTTCCATTAAGAGGTGTTATTTTGAATAGCCCGCTATTTCGGTAGTTGTCACTTTTGAAGCTGTCATTTTCTGACATTTGACAAGTAGAAACTACGCCATTAATAAAAATGGAACGATACACGCTTCAACAACGCATTGAAATTATTAAAATTCACTATAAAAATGGTGAAAATTTGGCAGAGACGGTTCGCACAACTAAAACATTTTTGGGTCGTCGTGAAGCACCTTGTCGGACCGCAATACAGAAATTGGTGGACAAATTCGAGCTGTTGGGACAAGTTAGTGATGTGAAGAATAAAACCCGTGCACGTCGCTCAAGAACAACTGAGAATATTGCTGTTGTAGCCCAAAGTGTTGAAGAAAACCCAGGTTTGTCCATTCCTCGTCGTTCTTTGGAATAAGGCATTCCACAAACGTCATTACACCGTATTTTGCATAAGGACTTGGGTCTTAAGGCTTATAAAATTCAGTTAACACAAGAACTCAAGCTGGTTGATCATCAACAACGTCGTGTCTTTGCTGATTGGGTCCTTGAAATGCATGAAAATGATCCGGAATTTCATAAAAAAATCATCTTGACTGATGAGGCCCATTTCCACCTCGGAGGCTACGTCAACAAGCAAAACTGTCGCATCTGGGGCTCGGAAAACCCAGGAGTTATTGTTGAAAAGCCTCTCCATCCTCAACGCGTGACTGTTTGGTGCGGTTTATGGTCCCGTGGGGTCATTGGACCTTACTTTTTCGAAAATGAGGCTGGAGCAACAGTTACGGTCAATGGATTGCGCTATCGAGAGATGATTAATGATTTTAACTTCCCAGAGGAAGTTATTGTAATGGGGCCGATTTTGTGAATCTCCAATTTTCGCATTTCTCGATGTTTCGAGGTCACTAGAATCCGAATCAAGCGTTTTTATGATGATGTCTGTGTGTGTGTATGTGTGTTCGTTACGCGTTACGTTTTTCAGCTCAATTATCTCGCGAACCACTCATCGAATTGATCTCATTCCACGCGGCATTGTGTTGTTAAGAGCTGATTAGGTTTTGAGCGAAATCGGCTTAGCAGTTTTTTAATGACAATCAAAAATCTAAGACAACCCTAATATAATGAAAATTATGATAATTTCTGCAATAATTCCAATAATAGTGCAAAAAATCTTATAGTTAGTGGGGAAAAAAACACAATATTCAGGAGTATCATATACTATATTTGATTACTAGCTGACCCACCAAACGCTGCTTTGCCGTATAAATATTAATTTTCAGAAATACTAATCCGATTAGAAAAATTGCTTTAATAATAGAAAACTACAATATTCAGGAGCAATATATGCAGGCTGTATTTTACTGTGCAAAGTAGTTGTGAATGAGTCCACGAAATGGTACGATCAACTCGGCAGTGGCAGATGGCACCACTGTTATTCAATAAACTTAATGTTTTTCATAAAATCATCAGTTTTATGGAATTTGACTTTGAAGCAACGTGCGTGTACAACTACAACGGGATGCATCCGCTGAATATTTTGCAAAACAACTAATGTTTTTACGTTTTTTTTCTACTATGGGAAGTTAGTCGTGTGGACTCCATGGGTCGCACTCATATTTTTTGTTTTGTTTTCATTACATTTAATTATTATTAAAGTTAAAAAGAAAAGTGATATTTATGCATATAGTTATAAGCAGCCTGCTAATGTAGTGGTTTCTTTCTAAAAACGGGTAAGTAAATTTCAATTCGGTCCATTCAATATAATTTAATCATAAAGACTTTCCGAAGTACCCTGTTCATAGTCTGTTCCTATTGCTTGAAGATTCAACATATACTTAAAAGATTGGGGAGTCTTCTTTGGCTTTCATGTTGTAGGTATAGGTTAGGTTAGGTATGGTTGTAGTGGCTGTCTAGTTGTTGTTGACTCACTTAGACCTCAAGGATCCGTTGTGATACCACAAAATACTCATGGGAGAGTAATGAACTTAAACAAACCAATTCGTGCTTTTAATGACATTTTGTGTCGATCGTTGCCAGTTCACTGGTATTATCGGAGAAGGGAGTACCGAGAAAGTTATTCCTTCTAATGGAGAGTGCTGGACATGTACATAGAAGGTGTTGGACTGTTTCCTCTCTCTTGCCATTGACGAACAAAAGTGTAGTGAAGTACCTCGGTATCTGGTTGGACCAGTTTCTGTATTTCGACAGACATATAGATGCTGCTCTGACTAAGGCCAGAGGAGCCTTCGCTCTGACGAAACGGCTGTTTTGCAGCAGTCGGCTTGACCCCAGAGTGAAGGTAATTTGCTACATGGCCCTCATACGGCCGATGATCGTTTATGGATGTCCAGTGTGGTTCAATATTGCCCCTTCCCAAATGGAGAAGTTTCGGGTGTTCGAGAGGCAGTGTCTTCGGCGCTGTCTCGGTTGGTATCGGACACCGGAATCTTCTTATCTGCACTATTATTCAAACGAGGTTCTATACAACGGGGCTCGAATCAATAGAATTGACAATTTCGTGATAAAACTTGTTCGGGGCCATATTGTGAGAGCTATGACTTCGACCAACAATTTGATTTTCGGGCCGTTCTATCCGAACGACAACTACTTCGACAATGCACGCTTGAGCGGCTTCATCCCACCAGAAGCATTCCTCTATCTAGACCAATGCGGCATGATACAGGATAGATTGGCAGTACCGCTTATCTACCACGTCAGGCGAAGAACCGTAGACCGGCGGCTTCTGTATGAACGAGGCATCCTCGCTCGTGATGGAGCGGAGCTGCTTCGGTTCAGTAGGGCTGTGTCCGAAAAGGACCGCATTGATAGGGTGAAGCAGGAGAACCAGTTTTGGTGGCTTCAAACTGTATCTGACAATGGGTAATCCGGGGTGGGGTATTTTTGCCTTGGCCGGCTTACATACTTGTTTTAGTCTTAGGTTTTAGGTTTAAGTAGAGTAGGTGGTATACGGTGGCACTAAAAAAATACATAAAAAAAACACAAAAAAAAAAAAAACACGAAAAAAAACAACAAATAAATGAATATAGAACAAGAAAAAAAAAAAAAGATATTGAAAATATAAAAAAAGACAATTACAAACTGCAACAGGAGAACATAAAAGGACATAGTTGTTTTGCCGCTGTGGTTGTTCTAGTTTTAAGTAGTTTGTAGGTAGATTAGGTAATTTTAAGTTTTATTTTAAGGACTTTAGCATGTAAGTAAACACCAAAAAAAAAAGATAAAGTCTTTAGTTTTTTTAAATTTTCTAATAAAAAAAAAATAATAAATTGAAAAAAATAAAACAAACTTAGTTCCTAGGCCGAAAGGCATTAATTTTAAGATTCATGAATTTCTTAGAGCGCCCGATTAGGGCCAGTAAGTTATATATAAGTAGAATTAATTAGGCTAGTTTCCCATTTTGTCTAGCATGTAAGTAGAGTTAAGATAAATTGAATAAAAAAAATGAATTTGAAAAAAAAAAAAAAAAAAACTGTTTCCTCTTCCTCCTCGTCTATGCAGCTTCTACAGAAGTCATTTGTGTAGACCCCTAGCCTCAGAGCATGTCTACCTATGAGGCAGTGTCCTGTTATTACTCCAATTTTAGAGCTTATATTTTGTCTGCTCAGGGATATCAAGCCTTTTAACCGTTTTAAGTCTATGCTTGGCCATATTTGCTTGGTTGCTAGGCGGTACCCTGTGACCATCTAGCATTTGTTGATTCTAGAGCATATTGTTTGAGAAGATATTTGCATGTAGCAAGTGGTGTTCCTATGTTATGTTTTTGTCTAACATTAGGCAGAAGTGTTCCGTTTTTGGTGAGCTCATCGGCTTTGCAATTTCTCGGAATGTCTCTGTGGCCCGGCACCCAAATGAGGTGAATATTAAACTGTTCCGTCATCTCATTCGTGGACTATTTGAGAGTTTGTGGAGACAGACGCGAGAGATTTGAGAGCGGCTTGGCTGTCCGAGAAGATTCGTAAATCCTTGCAAGGTATAACGTTTTCTTTGAGCCAGGATAGTGCCTCTTCAATCGTCGTTACTTCTTCCTGGAATACACAACATTGATTGGGAAGTCTGTATGATAGACTGAGATTCAGTTGTTCCGAATAGATACCACTTCCAACTCCACTGCGACAACTCCATAATTGTTTGTTACTACGTTTACAAGCAGAATCGAGAGATCGAATTGGAATAGGGTCGAATTTTTGACCCAGGTTTTTGGTCATTTGAGTTGAGTACTCCAGTTGTAGTTTAGTTGAAAAGATGTTGAGATGACAACTCTGGCGTCTGTCAAATCATCGCAGCATTGTTTTTTTTTTACTTGTGTCTTTATTTTTTAGCTAGAAAATGCACAAGACAGACGAAACACGAGTGAAAAAAATACCTAGGTTGTCTTCAAATTATTTGCATTTCGACAAACGTGAGATAATTTGTCAATGCTATACTAACTCCTCAACTTAGGTTTTTCAGCACAAATTTCAACTCGACTCCGCTCCTGAAACGGAGTCGAGTCGGTTAAAGCTCATTTCAACTCAACACAGGTATACAAGGGGACGAAGCGAGTTTGAAGCTCGCTTCAATACCTCTTGTAAACATGGTATGTGGTTTGGTGAATCTGAATTGAATTTGTGAAGAATATGGATATCCAAGACTGATGGTAAGTTTAATTTCAATTCAATTCAGTTTTAATTTATCTATTTTATATGAAGATGCCATCTCTCCAGAAACCAGCCTCTGCATTTTCCGGAACTGCTGTTTCGAATGGCCAGTTTTCTGAAATCGCCTTGGCGGATTACAAAGACAAGTATGTGGGTTTGTTCTTCTATTTATTGGACTTCACCTTTGTCTGCCCAACGCAGATTATTGCATTCTCTTTCCGTGCAAAAGAATTTTGAAGCATTGTGTAATGATTGCATGTGAAAAGTGGTGAAACAATCAATGAAATTGCACAAAAGCAATACTGCCTTCACAGTCCTACCAATCGGCACAGAAGCAGAAATGGGAACGCATAAAGGCCGACTGGCGACAGGAAAAATTGAAGTTGTTGAACGCCCTCATTGGACCATCGCAGAACTGGATAGACATTCAAAAGATTCCAGAACAAACAATTCTCAATGGAACTTGCGGAAGTCGTTCCTGCTTGAATCACATTGTAAGTAGGTTTTTTTTGAATTTCACAAACAATACATATTTTTTTTTGCTTTATTAGGAAATGGCATACGCCCGTGAGGTATGCGAGTACAATACCCATGTGAACAAGGGAGCTTTGCGACCAAATCTCTTACAGAAATTCACCAAAGTCGCTGAGCGGTTCGAAGACCAGATCTCTGAAATTTGGGAGATCATGAAATACATGGTTAACCTGACTCCGGTCTCTCGAAGTCGCGATCCAATTCAGAGTCGATGTCAGTTTATCAAACAGGCTATTAATTGTACCTACATGTCCACAATAATCATTGGGAATTTGGGTGAAGCACAAAGAAGAGGTGTTCCAAGCATCTTCAATTTGGTGTCTTCATTTGTTGACTTGACTCTGAATCAAGGTTCTTGTTTTGGCTTGCAGGACATTACAATCGAAGGCAAACCGCTCTTGCCGATGGTTTATTATTGTTATTCGATGTGGAGACTTGCAATCGGCTTTGCGGTGCATGCAGATGGAAGGGTATATCAAGTGAATTAATTTTCTTGTTCTTAAAACAAGCTTATATCTTGCAGGGCAGGTCATGAAGATTTCATTCAAGTACTTCAAGAGAAAATCAACAAACCTGAACAGAAAATTAGTTCTAAGTTGGAAGGTCAACTCAAGCTGCATTACTGTAATAAAATCTAGAATTCCACTGATCCATTTAAAAAAGCTGTAAGTCGCTATACGGGATCTTGTTTATTCCAACTTCAGACTTGCTTCCTTTCAGGTCTATTGCATTATTGCCGGTAACGACATAAACGAACAACATCTCGAAGTTGCCAGAACCACTGACGATTTCTTGTGGATTCAACTGTCGATTCTGCGATCGGATTCTCCCGACAACTCCGAAATCTTAACATATTCCGGTCTGCAAACAATGATTTTGGAGAAATACGGCGAGAAACATTTCAATTCAGGCGAACAACATCATCTGTACTTCCAGGTTCTTGCGCTTACTGGACAATTTGAAGTTGCAATTGAAGTCCTTTCTCGAACTGAGAAATACCGAACACATGCCGTTCATATTGCTCTCGCCTTGAATGAGCTGTTTCTGCTTGGAGGCACCAGAAATGTCCAGGTACCATTATGTGGGTAGAATCCAGTTCGAATCGGGATGAAAAATAGACACAATATTCTTGTTGCAGTAGGTATCCGTTGACATTGAGGACCCGGTTCCGATAAGAAGATTAAATATCGCTCGATTGGTGATGGTGAATGTGAAGAAGTTCGAAATAGCCGATCTCGTAGAAGCCTTACGGTACTTTTTCTTTTTGCGGAACCGTGAGAATCTGGCATTCTGGAACCTACCGCCTAGAGATTACGAATTCGAACGTGTCTGGACCATTGCCTGCATGCGAGGAACTAACAATGTTGCCCTGGGCTATAACGAAGGTTCGATCATTATTAAAGTTGGACGGGAGGAATCAGCAATGTCGATGGATGTATCGGCGGCAAAATCATCTTAGCCAAGCACTCGGAAATGCAGCAACAAGTCTATCAGAAGACCCTCTCGGACGAAACAGAAGTCAAAGAATGAATGGAGGTACAAAAAAGAAATTAGTGAAGACTGAACACTCCCACAGAAAAGTCAAAACATCTCGCTGCTTCTTGTTTTTTAAAGATTTTTTTATTAAAACAACGTTGGAAATAAAATAACAAAATAAAATAAAATATTTTATGATTTCATTTTGATACCGGTTTTGGTGGTAGCCTTGACACGATACACTTCTCCGCTATAGCGTAGCCTTTGTATGGTCCGGATCGAGTTGCAGAGCACGTTCAAAGTACAAAATACCCTTCTCTAGATTTTGACTGTAGTGCAGGCACAATAAACGAACATAAATAGCATCGGCTGATGTGGTATCGTTCATCTTGACCCTGGATCGACTGTCTCATCTTTCAATCTGTGCAACCTATTCGGTGCCGATGATATTACCGAGGACTGTGCAGCATGCAGCACGATTTTCTTAGTAGGCGGCCGAATCGGGGCATAGTGAAATTGCATCCGAGTATACTTTTAGTGCAGCCTGGTAGTTTTGTGATTTGTATTGGTCATTGCCCTACTTCTCCACACACTCCATTGTGCAACGTCACCTCTCAAAGATAAAAGTGATATTCCTGTATAATGAATTAAATTTAAAAGACACGTTGGACTTAAGACGGCAGTAGTAACTTACCCACAAATGCTCATCATCACTGGCTATCGAAACATTTTGAAACGACCATTCTGTCTGAATAAACACCGATAGATCCAGCAGAATACCTCGAACCTTCTCAACTGTCGATACAGGTTAACAGATTTTATAACAGATTTGGTTTGCCGAATACCAAATCTGTTATTCATAAAAGATTTTTTGACAACTTAAACTTTTGTATGGGAATTCATAACAGAATAAAAGAATAAAAGAATAAAAGATTTCGCCGAATATCCCCAATTATCGAGGTCACTTAACTTGTTCCTACTATAGTAAACTCTTCGGAGTTCTTTTAAAATCGGGCATCGTCCTAAAAAGTGCGTTTATTTAGGCTGCACATTGAGCACAATTGAGCGAGATCCCTTCTGTGGGACATAAGATTAAGACGTAGCAATTTCTCTCTTGCTTTGAAAATTGTAGATATCATTGATATATCATTTGAAGAGTTTAAGTAATTTCTTAATTCTAAGTTGTGCGTTAGATTTCGGTACACTAATCGTTCACTCGAAGACTTGCTTCTTCTAGAAATAACATTCGTTGTTTCTCATCGAATTTTTGGAGCAAACCGTATAATTGTATTTTTAAATCATCTACCCTATTTTCATTCACTCGTTTGCAATTCTTTCACATTCAGTAAACCAAAGCATTTTATTTCTTAGCGCATATAAGGCAATCTTTTTGGGAAGCCGAGCGTCATTCATTTTCAACACTTTTAGACGTAGTCCAAATCAAGTTAAACAGTGGATAAAAATAACGGAGATAATCCAGTTTCTAGATAAATAGAATATAGTTCGGACAGGAAAACGTAAGCTTATACATTTTACTAATAAAGAATCGAAGTATTTGCTCTGCAGTTACAGAATACCTATAAGAACAGTTAAAAATATTTTTCCAATTAATACAAATAGCTGTTTTTGCTTTTTCGAGCTTCGTATTTACGTGATGCTCACTATTAAGATTATACGACAGATTTAATCCAAGATACTGAAATTGTTTGACAACATCCAGTCTTTCACTTCCAAAAGTCCACCATTTTTAAAAACTAACACTTTTGATTTATTTGTATTAACTTGTAAGTTCCACTTTTGGCAATAGGTTAGATTTTCAGTTTATTGATCATAGACTGCAACATCTAAGGATCTTCAGCTAATAAGACAATGTCATCGGCCGATCGGCGTAGATAACTTTAGTTTTCATCCCCGCCAAGTATACTCCTCCCGGTAGTGCTTCTGTAATATCATCGATAAATAATGAAAACAATAAGAGACTCATACAACAGCTTTGGCGAACTCCTATTTCCACGTCAAATTTTTTTGAAACATGATCACCATCACATACCATTGCAGTTGTAGATTCGTAAAGTTTTTCTATTGCTTTTATAAACTTGTAAGATACTCCAATGCAACTTAGTTTGTAAAACAGACATTGTCGATAAATTTTTTTTTTCTATTCAATTTCATTTGTGCTAAATTGGCCAGTATAAAAACATTGTCTACAGTGCTAAAGCCTTTTCTGAAGCTGGCTTGAAACTCGCTAAGTTTGTTGTTACTTATGACCCAACTCGTAAGGCGTGTTAGCAGAATCGATGTATAGATTTTGAAGGCTGAGTAGAGGGAATGCACAATGCAAAGCCGATTCGTAAACCTGCAAGACACCTTCCACTAGCCAAACAAAGTGAGGTTGAAGAACTGATAACCACCATGATCGAATACTCTAAAAGCCCTTGGGCGTCTCCAGTGGTCCTGGTAAAGAAGAAAGACGGATCAACCCGCTTTTGCGTGGACTATCGAAGGTTGAATTATGTGACTAAGAAAGATAGCAACAGATCCTGATAAGGTTGACACCGTGAAAAATTGGCCAACATCACAAGAGAAACATACATTTGGCCTGCTACTATAGACGCTTTGTCGAGAACTTTGCTGGTATCCCCAAGAGTTTACATCAGCGTACGGAAAAGGAAAAGCAGTTTAAATGGTCAGGTGAGCGCGAAAACAGCCTTCAAGCAACGCTTGTGTAGTCCACCAGTGCTGACCAACTCCGGGAAAACCGTTAATTATTGATTGCTGATGCCAGCTACGTCGGGATTGGTGCTGTACTATCGCAGGTTCATGGTGGCGTGAGAAGGGGGTTGCCTACTACAGCAAGTTACTCTCAAAGTCAGAGAGAAACTATGATGAGAACTTCTTGCTCTGATTTTGGTAACAAAACACTTTCACAAGTATCTCTACGGACAGAAGTGTCTCCTTCGAACTGACCGCGGAAATTTAAAGAATCCAGAGAGTCAAGTGGCGAGATGGATTGAAAGGCTGCAGACGAACGATTATGAAATTCATCATCGGAAGGCGAAGCTTCACTCAAATGCGGTTGCAATGTCTCGGACACCATGTTAGCAAGACTGTTAGCATTGCAGACGACAGGAAGAAAAAGAAATGGTAACTGTCTAATGAACCAGAACCGATCCCATTTATGGCTGCAGCAACGACGAGTTGAGGAATGCCCAACAGGAGGATCGAGATGTCGAACCCATCCTCGCATGGAAGGAACACCAGGAAAATCCATAATGGGGTGATATCTCAGATAGAAGTCCGTCTCTACAGGCATATTGGGCACAGTGGGACGTACGTCCTTAGACGTAAGTGGGAATCAATAAAAAAATTTTATGTCATGCAGCCAAGTTCGAAAATTGCGGATGTTCTGCGAGAGATGCATGGTAGAGTTTTGAGAGGCCATCAAGGAGTTGACAACAGCCTTGAAAAGGTTTGACAACGATTCTACTGGCAACATGCAAGGGAAGATGTCGAGGAATGGCGCCGAGAATGTGATAACTGTGCTGCCACCAGAAGCCCAAATAAAAAGAATTACAGCTAAATGCAGCAGTATAATGTTGGAGCACTCTTCGAAAGAATTGCAGTAGACGTGGCGGGTCCATTTCCGGAAAAAAATAATTTAAATTAAAAAAAAAAAATAATATTCTGGTTGCAGTGGATTACTTCAGCAAGTGGCCCAAAGCATATCTACGTTACATTAGAACTGCATTCCGATCAGGGAAGGAACTTTTAATCAAATATATTCCAGGTAGTTTTTGGGCTTCTTTACAGATTTGCTAAAATAAAGTAAATTTCACATTTTACTGATAAATAAAACGAGTATATGTATTTGCAATTCATTTTATTTGTGTATTAATTTCATATGTGTTATTTTCACAATATTAACAATTTTCAACTAAAATGTGAGTATACCAATTCGAAGATAATACATATTAGGTCTTTCTATAACATCAAAAAGTGAAGTTCTTCTTTTACATTTGTTCTCGACAATTGTTATGAATTTAATTGAAGTAGAAACGTATAATATGTAAATATGGCTTGAATTATCTGAAAACAAAAATTACTATCAAAATGCTTTTCATATTAAAAAAATATATTCAATTAAGTATTTAAGGATTTCAAAGATCTTTATTCTCTTTTAAGCAAAAAGGTTCACACAAAAAACATAAATGTAAAAAAAGAGCCAAGTTCTCCCGTACAAAAATTCTGCTTAACAAATCAGCCACGAAAAGTAATGAGATGTAAAAGAACGCCAAGTCCTAAGATTCACCAAGTACTCGTAGGTGCATTGCAAATGTTTTAAGTGGACTTACATCGAATCAACTATTAGTTTTGAAAGAAACTTGTAAACTAATGTAAATTAGTTAATTTTTTTTTACTTTGCAAGTTTTCCAAACTTTTTTAATAATAGGTAACTAACAGAAAACCTGCCAAGTAAAAAAAAATTAACTATCAACAAATCAGGTTAAGCAGAATTTTTGTACGGGAGAACTTGGCTCTTTTTTTACATTTATGTTTTTGGTGTGATATCATTACTTTTTGCAAAGTTCTTTTTCTTATTTTTTATATTAATTCATAAAACATGGGCGGGTACCATGCCTCCTTAGCAGAAACATCTAATTGACTGACAGAATTGCTAGTTTGCCAAATTACAATATTCTACGATGATCAGAGGTGCCCCATATATTTTATAAAATTTATTTTTAAATGGGTGGGTACCACGCCCCCTCAGTTGAAAATCATAAATTTCATATTTTATTTGTTCTATTGCACGTTGTACTTGTATGCTAAATTTCATGATTCTACTGTACTCCAAAGTGCTCCACATAATTTATACTAATGTAAAAGTAGGCGGCTACCACGCCCCCTGATTGAAAAATTTCAAATTTTCGATTTTTTCCTTTGTATGTACCACATGACCTATCACTGTGCCAAATTTCAAGTTTCTAGGGACACGGGAAGTGCTTCACAATTTTGATGATCTGTCAGAGAGTGAATCAGTGAGTGAGTGAGTCAGTCAGTTACGGTTTTCGTGATTTTTGGAACATTGTATCTTATAAACTACTTATGCTAAATATCTGAAATTTACTGAGGTGCTTCTTCTTGACTTGCTTAACAAATAATGTGAGTTTGAATTTTTTGGCTTCTTTGGTATAGAAGTTAGAGGGGTGTGGAAAATGCCCTGAGTTGTTTCCTCTAAATAAGGGTGTAGTGCCAAAGTTGCTAGAGAACTTGGCTGGGCACTACCGTGCCCCTTGATCTGTGGCGAACAATTGTTTTTTAACTACTCTTTCTCTTATAGGTTACTAGCCGACCCGCGGGACGTGCGTTGTACCCGCATTTCATTTTTGTTTGTTCGCAGAACTTAGAAATGATGATTGGGAATGCAAAGTAGCATGATGTAAGCGTTGTTTTTTTTTTGTTGTTTGTGTAAGTGATGTGCGGGAAAATGTTTGCGTTAATTTTGTACCATTATGTTGCGAAGCAATAAATATAATCGGCGCACCTATTTTCAATTCTATTGGATAATTCAAAACTTCATCTGGATAAAGGTGCACTGATTTATATGTGAACACTTTTTTTTAAATAGTCTCGTTTATATCGTTGACATCTTTGTTCTTTGCGGCCAAAAGGCTCGTTCACTAAGCAAAACATATTTTGAACACTGCAGTGCTATACTTGGGAACAAATTATAATCAAGTCTTCTATTGATTTTTAAATTTGTCAGCAACTATCAATACTGCCATTATTAATCCATATCATTAAATTTGTCAAGTGGGATTTTTCCTAACTGCGGAATGGTCGTTTTATATTTGAACGCACATGTTTTTCATTAGTGTCAATGTTTTTACATAGCTATATCCACAAAATTGAAGACTTCAAACTCGTGTTTTTCTGAAATCTTCTGTCAAATGTGGAATTTCATTAAAATACCAGACGCCCATAATTTTTCTTACAATTTCGACGTAGATGGTATTATTTTGTCATATTTCTGTGACTTGGTATGCCTTTTCCACAAAATATAAATACCTATGAATTTTAAAGTTTGAACATGTATTTTTGTCAATTTTTAAGATGATTATTGGGCTTGATGTTCCAAAATTTGTTGATGCAATTAAATAATAAATTAATTCATACTTTTCCCAACGTTTCTCCGGTTGTTTTCCGGCATCTTCAGGGGTGAATTTTATTAAAAACTATTTAATTTAAAACTACATTTATTTTTGAATAATTTAGGAAAAACTAACACAGACAATTATTAAAGTGAACAAGCAAAACAGAAAAACTAAACTTTAATATTACAGGAAACTACACTAGTCAAAACAATTAAAGGAACACTTGAAAAAACTCAAAAATGGAGTGGTTTTTTTAAAAGGCTGTATCTCAGTAGAAAAAAGTCGGATTGAAGTGAAATAAAAAGTTTTTCAAAGGTTATCATTTTTTCTTTTTTAATTATTTTGAGTTAAAAAAGTACCGTTAGTCGTTTTTGCTTGAGCGAAAAAAATGTTCACTCAATTTCAAAATCGAAAAAAAATAAACTTTGAGGTTTCATAAAATGAACGGAAATTTTTTTTCAATCCAACCAATCTAAGATTCAATTTTAGAATTTTGTTGGCTATAATTCACTGTTTGGTTCAGATCGCTACGATTTTTTTTTCTAATCAAAAAATGGGTTTACATGCAAAAACACAATTTTGACTTTGGACCCTAATAACCATAGCTGGGCACCGTTAATCAAAAAGTTAACTTCGTTAATCGCTAATCCGTTAATTAAAAATTTAACTTCGTTAACAGTTAAAACGTTAAATTTTAGAAAAATTAACGCAAGTTAACGTTAATCGTTAATCCGTTAACACGCCATACAAATTTTATTTTCTAATAAAAATTGAAAGTTGGAAACAAGAAAAGACAAGTAAATTTTTGTTTTTAATATAGTAAATTATATTTTATAAGAGTTTAATGCCCAATTTCATAAACAACTTTTAAACATTTAAGAGGCTTTTAAACCGTAAAATGAGATTTTTTCATTTCACCGAGCGTTTTTTGAGTAAACAAGCTTTTAAACACCTTTCAAAACTAAATGCCCATTTTTGCCTCAATAAATTTTAAAAGTGTCATTGAATATTTTAAAAAGTGAGTATTTAAGCTTTCTCATTTTTTCTCATATATTTTCATGAGGATGTCAATTTTGACAAAAAATTCCCTGAAATTTCCCATTTTAAGTTGGTGAAACTCAAAAATTTTAAGGGTCTGATAAAATTTAAAAAAGATTTTTGATAAAAGTAATTTTAGTGTTTGTTTATGAAATTGGGCATAAGTGTTAAAACAACAATTTATTCAGTCATGTACATGAATGTGATTGTTCCCCTTCATGAACATCAGCATGTTGAAATTCTCGTCGGAAAGCGAGGCTCTTTTCGGCTGAAGTATATCCTTGCCCGTGGACAGGAGACGTTCAACAGCAGCACTTAAGGGTATGGCAGTATTGTATTGGAGAAACAGATTTGTCAATACTTGTTCCCCGAATGCCGCTTCATTTGACGAGTCTTTTGACTTCAAATCTAGCCACGTTTTTACGAGACTTTGAGATTTGCTCCTTAATGATTTGTTGTTCTTAGGGTTTTCTGAAGATTGAGTAACAGAGTTGAAAAAGTCATCCTCATCATCGTCGTTGTTACTCGCGTTGCTGCCTCCGCCACTTACACTCTCTACGTCCTTTGACTGACGACCAGTAGATTCTTAATGTAGACATTCTAAGCTTTCATTTGATACCCCATTTTCCCGATGAGGTAGGACGACACCAAAAATACCGTTTTTAAGATGGGCGGACAAAGGGTTATTTCTGTCCGACCATATGATTTGGTATCTTCGACGAAATGTCTATTGACTTCTACTTACTTTTTCCAATTTCCCCATGGTATAAGCTGACACCAAAAAACGCAACCGGAAGTGCAATTTAGCCACCAAAAGGCCCAGGAAAAGTCTGTCCGACCACTGGTTTTGAAAATTTCATGTCATTTACTATTAGATGGTGGCTAGTTTTCCACTCCGCTGATGAGGTAGGTAATCTTACGGTCGCATCCCCGACTACAATAATCTAATTTGAATGTGTATCTGTATGATAATTGTGTTCGATTAACGATTAACGGACTTTGGAAAATGTAACGATCGTTAACATTTTTTTGAAGTTAACTGAAAAGTTAATCCGTTAATGGGAATGTTAACTTCGTTAATTAACGATTAACGGATTAACGAAAAAATGCCCGTTAATGCCCAGCTATGCTAATAACTCTGCTAAATATTGATTTACAAAATTAAATAAAGGCAGATTTGAAAAATTTGTTAAATTTTCTACAAAAAAAAACATTTTGAAAAAATAAAAATATTGATTTTTTTAATTTTTTCTATCAATTTATAAAAAGGTCCAAAATACGCATTTTTCAACTTTTTCATAAAAACTACCGTTATTTTGTGGTTTTCAGTGATACAACTAATCTGAGGCTTAATTATTAAAGCTCATAAAATTTCCTTGATTTTGGTGAAAATTTCACATCAATACGATTAACCGTTTCTCTGTTTCGATCAATCAAACTTACGAAACACTTTTTTTTTCAATTTTAAGGAAAGCTTTGTTTTTTCTTATTTTTCTGTTCTTTTGAATTTGTTTATTTTTTAAATTTTTTTTATTTTTTTCATTATCATTATGACTTTGTGAAATTCGGACGAATTTCCTTGATTTTGATGAAAATTCGTCCTTGATTTTGATGAAAATTCGTCCGAATTTCACAAAGTCATAATGATAATGAAAAAAATAAAAAAATTTAAAAAAATAAACAAATTCAAAAGAACAGAAAAATAAGAAAAAACAAAGCTTTCCTTAAAATTGAAAAAAAGTGTTTCGTAAGTTTGATTGATCGAAACAGAGAAGCGGTTAATCGTATTGATATGAAATTTTCACCAAAATCAAGGAAATCTTATGAGCTTTAATAATTAAGCCTCAGATTAGTTGTATCACTGAAAACCACAAAATAACGGTAGTTTTTATGAAAAAGTTGAAAAATGCGTATTTTGGACCTTTTTATAAATTGATAGAAAAAATTAAAAAAGCAATATTTTTATTTTTTCAAAATGTTTTTTTTGTAGAAAATTTAACAAATTTTTCAAATCTGCCTTTATTTTTTTTGTAAATCAATATTTAGCAGAGTTATTAGGGTCCAAAGTCAAAATTGTGTTTTTGCATGTAAACTCATTTTTTGATTAGAAAAAAAATCGTAGCGATCTGAACTAAACAGTGAATTATAGCCAACAAAATTCTAAAATTGAATCTTAGATTGGTTGGATTGAAAAAAAATTTCCGTTAATTTTAGGAAACCTCAAAGTTTATTTTTTTTTCGATTTTGAAATTGAGTAAACATTTTTTTCGCTCAAGCAAAAACGACTAACGGTACTTTTTTAACTCAAAATAATTTAAAAATAAAAAATGATGACTTTTGAAAAACCTTTCATTTCACTTCAATCCGACTTTTTTCTACTGAGATACAGTCTTATAAAAATCCACTCCATTTTTGAGTTTTTTCAAGTGTTCCTTTAATTGTTTTGACTAGTGTATTTGATAGTAACACTATATATTGCACTGAGCTGTTACCATCAAATAGTTTAGTATTTCTGTTTTGTTTGTTCACTTTAATAATTGTCTGTGTTAGTTTTTCCTAAATTATTCAAAAATAAATGTAGTTTTAAATTAAATAGTTTTTAATAAAATTCACCCCTGAAGATGCCGGAAAACAACCGGAGAATACCTACATATGTATATTGATTCGCCTTTCGATTTTTTTTATTTACATCAGCAAATGGTTCGAATAGAGAGGATTTCCTTACTTTTAACCGCTATCACAATGAGCCTATATCACATTTTGTTTTATGGATGTAAGCCGCCTAAATCTGTTATCATCTATATATAAAAAAATGAAATCTTGTTCGTATATGACCGTATAACTCACAAACGGCTGGACGGATTTGGCTAATTTTTTTTTTATTTTGTTCGTGCTAGTCTGTAGATGGTTCTTAGGGAATTTCTTTTTAAATTATTGCAGATGCATTGGTTTTCAAATGGAAAACTTAAAAAATTCAAAATAGGTTTTCGAATGTAAAACAGAAGTTCTTGATGAAAACTCGGAAAACTCATGGGGTTTCAAAGGGAAAATTGCATATTATTGCATCAGGTGCATTGGTTTCCAAATGGAAAACTGGAAAATTTCAAAATGGAGTTGCTCTGAAGGGCGGCGAGACGAAGTTTGCGGGGTCAGCTAGTTCTTAATAAAAAAAGAAACGAAATTCGCATCAAAATTCATTGAAATAATTCCTATTTTCAACCATGACCGTTGAAATTGCTGAAAATAATTTTCAAAATTTAAACAAAAAAAGCGTCAAGGTGGAGAAATATAAATACTTTCTGTTATTATCTGTTATTGTTATTGTTATGTAAATTTACACTTTAGCCACTTAGGTAAATCTAATTTGGATCAAAAGTCATAGGTTCATTCCATATAACCAGCCCCGAGGGCCCGAGCGCCTCCAGATCTTGTCACAGGCCTGAACGAAGCTGTCACATTGACCGCTTTAGTAGTGCTCGGTTTAGGGGTCGACCCAGAATCCGTCAATCCGTCAGCGTCAACGTATTCGCCGGTTGGAACCGTTCCATAGAATGCGTTGCATACTACTTATACTATAGAATGCGTTGCATACTATGGCCTTTTTATTGGTTTAATTGTAAAAAAACGCAAACCTGAACATAAAATTTTAAATTATAATATCAAAATTGTGTCAAAATGATTTTTTGCATAAAATTTCGATCATCCATTGCTTTTCCTAGTTGCTGCGGGAATACATTGAATTGACTGCTAGTCAAACTCAGATACCAGCGCATCAACGGAAGCAAAAAGAAGAAAGTTAACCAACGTATCCATCACATGCGTTGCTTACGGGGCGAGTTCCATAAGAACATGTCTACTCCATTTTTCTCAGTTGAAAACGTTAACGCTGACTAACTGGCGGATTTTATGGGTCGGCCCCTTTTTTTTCGAATTAGCTGAATCGAACAGTTCCGAAATTCTTACCCCGAAATAAAATCGAACACTGAAACTGAATTCACACATCAAACGGTGGATATGCACAGGGACGAAAAAAAGAGTGACCTCGAACAACTCAGTCCGAAATCAGAGTGCAGAGCGACCCAGCACCCAGGGTGCATATTAAACAAACCTGCTTGCATAAGAGACCCCCTCTTCTGTTTTGTCCTCGTATAGGAAATACTATTAGATTTTCAATTAAATTTTCTCTTCGATTTGACAAAAATGAATGACAAAAAATGTCAAGTATAAGTTTTTTGTTTTAGTTTTTTTTTCGATAAAAAACAAAATTTGACGAAAATATATGAAATAATTTTCATACAAAATTGAGTATTCGTATATTAATATATTTTGCTGAAGTGGAAAAAGCATTATTTTTTAACATTTGCACCATTTGTGATCTGAAAAACATAATTTTTTTTGTTATAAACCTTCTACACTTATTCCCCTTTGATTTAGAAAAAAAATTTAGAAAATCGGTCAACCGGTTGTCAACTGAAAAGATAACAGGAACTTAACGACTTAGTCTATTATATAAATACTAGCTGACCCGGCAGACGTCGTCCTGCATTGATTTGAAGAATTAAATGAAACTCCCGAAGGTTTATTTATCAAAGTCTTTAAGAACTAATTTTAACAAAACTTATATACTACGTATATCTATAAACAATTACAAAATACAAAAATATCATAAATTACAAATTATTACATGAAGAATTAAAAAATAAAAGCCTGCATTTATGCTAAGGCATTATAAAAAGCAGTTTTAAAAGATTCGCTTTTGAAATTAGCATTAATTGAAACTATAAGAAAATAATATTTATTAAAAATTAAGACCATTTGATTTATAGAATTATTGGCACCATAGTTTGATCTACTGAAAGGTAGTTGTAGGGGTTGTTGAAGTCTTAAGCATGTTCGACTGAAACTAAAATTTAATCTGCTTAGAACTGATGGAGATAGTATAGAGCCATTCATCACATTAGTTATAAAACAAAACTGAAGGTATTGCCTATGATGAGTGATAGAGGGAAGTTTAATTAAGGCAAGTCTGTGAGAGTAAGGAGGACGAATATTATTAGGAGACCAAGAAAAGAAACGTAGGCAAAAACGCATCAACCTTCTTTGAACTGCTTCAAGTCTATTTATGTGAGTATGGTAATATGGTGACCATACTACACATCCGAATTCTAGTATTGGCCTAACGAACGATACAAACAAAAGTTTTAAAACATAAGGGTCCTGAAAGTCGCGACTAAATCTCTTTATCAATCCTAGCATTCCATTGGCTTTTTTAATTATAGAGTCTAAACGAAAGTTAAAAGTTAGTTTTGGATCCAGGATGATTCCAAGGTCGGACAATACAGAGACATTGTTTAAAGGTGACAGATCAAACATATAACTTAATACAAATAAAGGTTTCTGAGATGGTACAATGAATTTTCAGCTGTTGGCTTCATAGTCATTCCAATGAATTTCAAAAACTCCTTCACGGAGTTTCATTTAATTCTTCAAATCAAGGCAGGACGACGTCTGCCGGGTCAACTAGTGCGCCACAGGACTCATCTGTTAAATGAGCTACATATTAAACTTATATTTTCTGTAAGAGTAAGAGTCGCCTCTGGCCACCGATATGGCGCTAGTTGACATGTATTTTATCAATCTGCTGAACAGAAAATTTTAGAAAAATTGACCAAATTCCATTTTGTTAAAGGCTATCCACCATGGCCGGCCAAAATAACAAAAACCAACAATAAAAAATATAGCGTGTACTTTTATGGAACTGGAGAAACGGCCAACATTAAGATCGAAGATCTTTTCAACTATAAGGACAGCAAAAATAAATTCGCCACAGACAAAAATTTAAAACGTGCTAACTCCCGTGAAGCTATAGCACAAATCGAAGCCGCTCTCGAGGGTGATGACTCGGCGCCAATTAGTTTGGAAGAACTAGATGCTAGCGTTGTTGTGACTCGTTTAGATGCGAGTACTCTAAGTGCCGCAGATGGAGCGGCAGGTGGAAATGACACAACAATCGCAACCGATATGGATGATACAAATTTGATGGATGAGACGGCTGCTTCCGAAGAGGCAGAAGAAGTGGCTTCTGCTGCAACAACAGCTCCTCCTCAGACGAGTGCTGATGAGACGGTTGAAGAAGTTGCTACTGAGGTTAGTGACGAGACTCAAGCTACTGCCGAACTAAAGCCTGCTGTGGACGAAGTAGTCACATCTTCGACGTCTCCTGTCGCAGCGATGGATGTGAGTTCCAACGCTACAGTTGCTGCTGGTGCTGCGGCCAAGAGCACACCTGAAAATGAAATTGTTAGTCGAAGTGGGCGGAAAATCAAGCCCAAACGCTATATGGACGAAGAGGAGGTGCCACGGAATCCCCCTAAACGCATCAAAGCTGAAACCGACGACGAGGGGCAATGGACAACAGACAGTGAATTATCCCATGAGAAAATACTTCCAATTCAAGAAAATCCAAGTCCTAAAGATGGCATATTCAACACGCACAATGGCAATGGTGCCACCCCGCCGACCAGCATTCATTCGCAAATACAACAGGCCTCCCTACCAAGGCGAACTCTTATTCCAACAATTCGAACAATCGATAGCAACGAAGTCATCACTACCGATGATTACGAAACAGAATGTTACGAAAGTATTTCCAATATAAACGGCCCCTCCACCGCCACCGCCGACCTTGAGTGCGATCAAAAAGCATTAGCCATAGCTGCTGCCACCAATCTTCTGCGATCGACGCCATCAAGAAAGTCCACTCCTAAAAAACAGACAAGGCGCAAAATGCCACCACAACCAGATGATGCTTACATAGCAATAATGCGAGAGAAAACGAATATTCTGAAAGAACTGGCAAGTACTTCGCCTGAAAAATCAATCACACAACAGTATTTTGATGTCTATTCGGCAGAAATCGAATTGCTTCCGAGTGATTTGAAGCTAAAGTGCCAGCGCGAAGTGCATCAGGCTGTGACCGATATCATTCACAAGTATCAAGATCAGACCGAAGCCATGAAGAGGACAAGTACGCTTCAAAAATCTTATAAGCCCCTTAAGTCTTAGACACAAGTAAAAAAAAAAAACAAAAAATAAATAGAGTGGCGCGACAGCTCCTTAGACACAAGTATATTTTTGAAATAAAACTTAAAATGTTCTGTTAAAAAAAAAAAAAATGTGTCAAAATTCCCTTAGCAAGTTAATGCTTCCATAGGCCGATTGGTGCACCACAGGACTCATCTGTCAAATGAGCTATATATTAAACTTATATACTCTGTAAGAGCTATTGTCGATTCTGGCTACCGGTATGGCGCTAGTTGACATGTGTCAAAATTCCATTAGCAAGTTTATGCTTCCATAGGCCGATTGGTGCGCCACAGGACTCATCTGTCAAATGAGCTTTATATAAAACTTTTATTATGTGTATGAGCTAGGGTCACCTCTGGCAACCGATATGGCGCTAGTTGATAAATGTCGTAATTCTCTTAGCAAGTTAATGCTTCCATTGGCTGATTGGTGCGCCACAGTAGCAGTACTCATCTGTCAAATGAGCTACATATTAAACATATATTCTCTGTAAGAGCTAGGGTCACCTCTGGCCACCGGTATGGCGCTATAAACAAAACAAATCAAATTCCACTGAATTAAGATGCAATTAAGTTTTAAATGCAAAAATGAATTTACTGAACAATATTTCTATTTCGCTGTTTTGAATTTTTGTTCATCAATTTGTGAACATAAAATATTTTTAAAGTGGCATCACTTTCGCACCAGAATTCGCTCTATATCCGCCATCTTATATTTTATTGGACAATTCGAACTTTTACTAAATTTCCTTAATTTTAGTAAAAATTTCGCATCAATACGAATAACCGTTTCTTTGTTTCGATCAATCAAACTTACCAAACATTTTTTCCCATGTTAATCCACCTGTAAAAATCACGTTTGGGATGGTATTCCGTATTTTATTTTTACGATGTCCCACACATCGGGACATCGTAGGAAGAAGGAAGGAACACGAAAGTACCCAGATTAAAGAAAATTGCCATCGGTCCAAAGTGCTCCCCAACAAATATGGAATCTCGCAAACTAAAATCTTGTTTCTTAGGACCCCGCAGTCTTAAAATTTCGATTCCTCAAATCCCGCAGACTAAAATCCTGTAATTTGAAATCTCGCATTTAAAATAAAATATTTATTTATTCGCGCGTGCGCGCGCGATATTTCAAGTGCTGACAAATAGAAAAGAGATAGATTTCAAGCTATGCTCTTAAAATATTCAACTCTGGACTTTCTTTGTCTTTTTTAAAAGACGGATCTTAAGACCTTCCTGCGAATAACTGTTCGACTGTCCCAGTTTATGCCTTTCCATTATTAGTTAGTACCGTTTTCCTTTTGGTTCATGCTGAAATATGCCTGAGAAAATAAAATACTAAAGCTTGAAATCTCGCACGCGCTCGCGAATAAATAAATATTTTATTTTAAATGCGAGATTTCAAATTTCAGGATTTTAGTCTGCGGGATTTGAGGAAGCGAAATTTTGTGACTGCGGGGTTCTAAGAAACAATATTTTAGTTTGCGAGATTCCATATTTGTTGGGGAGCACGTTGGACCGATGGCAATTTTCTTTAATCTGGGTAATTTCGTCTTCCTTCCTTCTTCCTACGATGTCCCGATGTGTGGGACATCGTACAAATAAAATACGGAATACCATCCCAAACGTGATTTTTTCAGGTGGATTAACATGGGAAAAAATGTTTGGTAAGTTTGATTGATCGAAACAGAGAAACAGTTAATCGTATTGATGCGAAATTTTTACTAAAATTAAGGAAATTTTATGAGCTTTAATAATTAAGCCTCAAATTAGTTGTATAACTAAAAGTCACAAAATAACGGCAGTTTTAATGAAAAAAATGAAAAATGCATATTTTGGACCGAGATTTTGTAGTGCGGGATTTTGAAATGCGAGATTTCAATAGTGAAAGATTTTTTTTACACAAGCGAGATTTTCTCAAAATATGAGTGATTTCGTGTTTCGAGATTTTGAAAATGCGTTATTTAGAAAGAAGATATTTTAAGAATGCGGGATTTGGTAATGCGAGATTTTTTCTAATTTGCCGGATTTCGTTAAAAGTGATTTAGGTCTGCGGTCAAAAGTAGTGCTCCCATTGAAAACTCTTTAAATAGTCCCTCACAATTTAACTCCAAAAACTCTAAATTCATCGTCATTTCCCCTTCCGATCCAGAAAAACCTGACATCTTTCAGCTTCTTCTTGCTCAAGAACGCAATTGATGGAAAAAAGATAAAATAAAGTAAAAGAAACGGTTTGTTACCTTTTTTTCGGTTTCTCGTGATAGTGTCATTAAATTTCCTGCCATTATGTAATATTCTTTTTGAGAAGCTAACGAAGCAAAGATCAATTTTTTTCTAAACTTGATAGGTTGCTCATACCACGCAGTGAAGTAAAGATTTTGCCAGAATATATGCATCTGCTCAAAAATAAACCAGAGGAATTATGAGAGCAAATAAATATGGGAAACAGAAAGTAAGCGAATTACCTCATCGTTGATTTTCTGGCCAGCTTCACAGTAACAAATCAGTGCAAAAAGACTAGAACTGCATCCAGATACCATCGAAAAAAATTTAATACTTCCAACAGGTTGTCTAGATATTTGGAACATTGTTAGACCAGCAGTAAAGTAGTTATAAAAAAAGTGCAGCATGTTGGAAACCATAAAAATTTCTCGAACTTCATTCAAAAATCTGTAATGAAATCAGTACACATATTGAGAAATTACAGTAATTTAATAAAGAAATAATAATTTGAAGTATGAAACTCACTCAAAAATCTTAATATGGGATTTCAGATTTCTCAAGAGATGCCAATGCAATTCATCAGGTGATTGATCTGTTCGCAAAATATCTTTTTCAAAATTCATGTTGAGATTTTCAAGCATTCCAGCAGTACACAAAAGAAATCCAACGTAAGTCTGTGTATAAAAAATGGCAACACTTATTACCACTGTTCATGCATATTATGAATAATAACTCTTGCATCTATTTCAATTATTGTTTCATTTTTAATTGTGACATCTTCTTTATAATATACAGGGTGTCCCAAAATTCAACGATAAGCCGGAACCAGGGGGTGGCCCTATTCATGAGTGCATGGATAAAAAAAATAAAAAAAATCAAACGCCATTTTGTTTCAAATTACAACAAAAAATGTTAATTCTCAAAATAAAAAAATCTCTCTTGACATTTTTTGCTACTGTGACCACAAATTTTCATTAATTTTTGATTTTATATTTTTATCAGAATCTTAAAACAGATAGCATCCTTTCTTAGGCCGTGTGTGTATTGCGTTAAAATTTGCGTTAAAACTTCTACCACGATTAAAATTTGACGTCTTGTTTGAGGTGAGATCAAATTTAGCCATTTGCTGTGTGAATTGCGTTAAAACAATTATTTTAACCAAGATTTCTGCGTAGGTTAAAAAAACTTCCCTCGATAATTTAAGAAATTTCCCTGAACAAAAATTGGTTTTCTTTTTCACGGAAAAATAATTTCTTTTACAAAACATATTTTTTAGAAAACAGGGTTAATAAAAAGTGTCTGAAACTAAAAAAAAATCTTTTTTTATTTATTGTTCCCGATTCTAATGTCATATCTCATATTTTAAAACAACAGTCAAAAATATTCAAACAAAATTCCATTTTGATTAATTGATTTATTCGGTGTGGTAACACTGAAAAATTGTTTTCACAGATCACAGCTGATATTTCTGTCATACATTTCAAAAGAAACAAAACAATAAATTCGTATTTGCTTCAGAAAAATAACAAATTTAAAGTATTTTGTGTTAATTCAAAGCAAGAAATTGGAGGTGTGTTCCAGTTTGGATCAACTGATGGTCACGTCTTGATCCATGTTGTCTTGATTTCGTGACATATTCTGAATGGTTTGACTGAGGATTTTCCTAAGAATGTGCGGCTTACAGTGTTCCTCCAACCAGGGAATGACTCCTGTAGTCAGTTGCTCGAAATTATCCATAGATGTTTTGGAATGTTTCAAACATCTCGTCCATAATTGACTGGAACACTTGGAATTTGGCCTCATCGGCTAAGCGAGCCTCAGCTGGGCCAGGATTCGACTGTTAATGTTGCAGCATGTGCTCATAACTGTTCTGAATAATGCGCAACACCATAACTTCTTTGTGCAACGCAGCACTTTCGTCTTCTTGTTTTTTCTTCTGCTGATTCAAATAGCCAATATAGTCGATTGACTTTTGCAAAATCAGCGCTTTGCTCAGTTTCTAACCCGATGAATCATTTGGCTGACAAGTGGGTACGAGTTCTTGCAAGCTATCGTAGCCCTTTTTGATGGCATCACGACGTTTTTGTTCGGCCTGGGTGTGTGCCTCGCGACGACGTTCCTTGTAGCTGAGTGTAGCACTGCGATTTGTATCGCTATCGTCTTCATCATCTGTGTTGTTTGCTGATGAATTTGGGGTGTGAGTACTACCAGCACTGTTGCAACGAGAATATTGCAAGCTGTTGTCTTGTTCTTGGGTCTTTTCGGGTTCTAATTTGATGTCTTCGTGCCGGGTGTTATTGTAGTCGGTAGACATGCTTTCGGCCATTATAGGTTTTTGCAGCTGAATTTGATTTGTAAGCAATTATTTAATTTGTTTAAAGAACAAAACAACACCAATTAAATAATGAGATAAGCGAACTTGATAACTTTTTCGTACACAATGTTTAGCATTTTTTATTCATCTTCTGATGAGGAACAGACGACCAGCAAGAGCAAATTTATCTATCACTAGAAACGTCAAATTTTAACACACTTTAACCTGCTCCACAGCTCAATAAATTTTAACCCATTTTATTCACCTCATTAGTGTCAAATTTTAACGCTGGTTAAATTTTAACACACATTTTAACGCAATTCACACACGGCCTTAGTTTCCAAAAATTCCAAATTTTTAGCGGTTTTTCCACGAAAATTAATCAAAAAAGTTTTTTTCCATAAAATTTTAATTTTTTTTTAGTTTCAGTCCACTTTCAGTCATCGTGGTTATAAAAATATGTATGGACACTACCATGGCATCTTTTTTAAAAAATTGGCGCAGGTTATCGAGATTCTAAAATGGTATAACATTTTGGCTAAACTTGCCAGAAAAAGAAGTATTGAATACTTTTTCAAAACAACAACCGATTTTGAAAAAAAAATTGTGCGTGTCAGCTCTGACGCGCGACTGGAGTTCACTCAATAAGAATGATTTGATAACCTTAAAATATATAATACGCAAAGGATTGAATTCATATATACATAAATGTATTCATAATAATTTGATAAAATATATTATACTTAAATACTTATGGTAAGCAATATGACTGTCGAGAACTTTGTTTAAAACGTTCTTACGTATTTTTTAATGAATAAATGTAGTTACTTCTACAAACATTTTTGTAAAGAATAAAAAATACTACAAAACTGCATCATTACATCTTCAGAACAGTGACATTTCTTATCAACTTTTCATTATTTGATGATGAAAATTCAATCAGAACAAAAACATAAAATGTAAAAAAAGAGCCAAGTTCTCTTATGTGCGAACAACACTGTGCAAAAAGTCAGCCCCCAAAAGTAATGAGATCTAAAAGAACGCCAAGTTCTTACATGTAAAAGTGTTATATTGAATATTTTAAATCATAGAAGATAATACAACAATATTAAAAGAAAATAGAAAATATGTAGTTTGGCTGAAAATTTACAAGTTCACTTGGCAAGTTTTAAAATGTTTGTAATCACGCATCAAACGAAAACTTGCCAAGTGATCTTGTAAATTTTCAGCCAAACTACATATTTTCAGAAAATCCTGTTCTTTTTTACGCTAACCTACGCTAAACTGTTCTAGAAAAAGTCATTGAACAGCAAACTAGAACAGTCTAGCACAGAAAATTTGTCATTGAACAGGAATACCTTGTACTTTTCTGTCCAATACAGTCCAGCACAGACTCATTGAACAGACTTAATATTATCGGATTATACGTTGATGACATGATAATAGCAGGTTGTACTTCACAGGATGAACTTAACAACATTAAGAAATTTGAATCGTCATGTGGATGCAATTGACCGTGGACCCATTAGATTTTCACCCCTATCACAGAGTTCCTCGTAGCAAAGTTCCGAACGTAAAGCTCCGCTACGAATACGAACAAATTATAATCATAAGGCCCGAAATAAATAAATAAAGGCATTGCCACACGCAAATCAAATTTCGGAATCAGTTGACGTACTTTAAATATGAAATTCAAAACAAATTAAATATCTACGAAGTTTTTGCAAACCGGATTTGAAGTTGTTATTCGAACTACATAAAAATGGATTGAATAGCAGTTGCAGTTGTTGTTATCAATTAAGGAAATCGACAGCGAAAACGTACATCAAAAAGATAAAAGAAAACGTTAAAAGATGCATTCAATCCATTTTATTCTTCAAGTTTTTTGGATGTTGGATGCCATTTTTTGACGTGTCCAGGACAGTAATTTTAATTACAGTTTTTTCTAGGTCTAAAAAAGTGTGCATTTTATTCTGACCACCTGAAGCTTTCCTAGCCTTTTCTAGCCAAACGCCGAAACCTTCAAAAAATAGGAATACTTACTTTTAGACGGTTTCAGTTGAAAAAATATGCATCTTCTCCAACTACTTGCATCCTATGCGGGTGGACTGATGTTATTTAGGTCTTGTCTCACTTGGTCCCAATAGGCGTTCACTTCCCTCTTTTGATCCTTTTGTTAATTCTTGGGCAAATACGGGACTTTTTTCCACTAGGAAGTTATTGTAATGGGGCCGATTTTGTGAATCCCCAGTTTTTATCACTGAAATTCGATTCAACCCTTTTTATCATGGTGTCTCTGAATGTGTATTGTGAATGCATGTGGGTTGAGATTTTTTCTGCTCGAATATCTCGCGAACCACTAATGATATTGACATGTGATTGGTCTCATTCGACGCGAAATTGCTTGAACTGATAGTTCTCAGCGAAATCATTTAGCGGTTTTTTAATAGGAATAATAAAAAAAAAATATTCCCATGTGTGGTCCTTATTCTAAAGAAGATATCGGGAAGGTTAAAGAACCATTTGGAGCCCGGTAGTCTTCAAAACAATTTATATGAAGCTCAGCTCCGATCAAAAAAAATATTCGTAGAAAAAATTATCAAACTTCCTATTCGTTCGGGGCTTGTGATGTCGATTTTACGAACTCCGAATTTCGTAGCAAATAATTTTATTACGACGGGATCTATGATACTTTTTTTCGGGATTCGTAGTACGAATCTACTACGTCGGGGCCTGTGATAAGGGTGTTTAACTTGGGATGGAAATCAAAAGAAACGGTTTACGCGGGAGTATAACTGTTCACCAAAAACGTTACGTAGAAAATCTTTAAATCAAATGGGGTGTGGAAAATTGCGGTGACGTGAAATAACGCCCACCTTAAATGCGGCTTTATTTCCATGAAGAAATCGAAATAACACCCGACAGGCCTTATTTCAATTGAATTGTGGAAATAAGGCCACATTTTACATGGAAATAAGGCCGCATTTCCAGAAGATAAAAATAATGGCCCACTATTGTGGATGATAAGTGCCGAATTTCATTTTGTGACTACTGACCCACTATGCTGGTTTATTTTTCCAGAAATCTAATTCAGGGTTTCCGACCTTAAAAAACAATAAAATAAGTTTATTACACTTTCAAGGTTTTTTCTGTGCATAAAGCTGAAGCATACCGCATGCTTTAAGTCTATGTGACGTTAAGAAAACATTATCCAATGCAAACGTTCTTCTGCACTGTAGGATGTCAAAGTTCTGTGAGGGTACGGTATTCTACAAGTGCACTATAATTGAAGCTAATTTCATCTTATTGCAACTATCTATCACCTAAAATAACCAAGCTGTTTCAATTACATTAAAAGCTGCATCAGAAAGATGGATGGACACAAACGGAAAAAATTTTGCCCAAAAGAGAATCAATTTGGGGTGTGAAAATAAAAAAATTCGCGCGAATTTTTTTATTTTCACACCCCAAATTGATTCTCTTTTGGGCAAAATTTTTTCCGCTCGCTTCGCTCGCAATTAAATCAAATCTATTTTGAATTTTTCATATCAGCCTCATCCTCAGTCGAAAAAGGATGCTGAAAATGAATAATTGAAATTCTTGCAAAATCTTTCTTTGCATTATACAGGATGTGTGGTGGTTGCTTTTCCAAATAAAAGGAAACCTCAACAGCTTTGAAAAATGAATTGCTCTGAACCATTTTGTCGACGGCTAATAAAGAAACGTGGTCCTAATTATTTTTAAAATTTTATTGTAGTGTAGTATACATACAGGAATTTACGGTTTTTATCTATTTATTATTTTAGCATGAACATTCGTTGTTTCACTTTTTTTTTATTTGGACTTTTGTCAAATTAAAAGTAAAACCTAATTGGGACTATTGACCCATCATAGTGGATTAATAATCCCTAAATCGAAGTCGGCACTTATGACCCTCAATAGTAGATCAAAAGTTCCGAAAACAATTTTCGGGAATTCTGATCTCGTGACGAGTTTTCCTGTGCCAACTTTCTAATCAAAACAGAAAAACCGAAATAAGGCCCCACGGGCATTATTTCTAAGTTGTAATGGAAATAAGACCGCAACCCTTGTAGGAGTCTTATTTCCATAAGAAATGGAAATAAAGCCCTATGGGGCCTTATTTCGTCGCGACGACGTCGAGCGTTATTTCACGTCACCGAAAATTGCAAACCCGGATTTACACTACTAGCAAGTGGGACTGTTCTAGAGAGATGCTTTAAAGATCGATGTACTGCTTCGGGTGCGTTGAACTATTTAGCGACTATTTCGAGACTTGACCTTGCGCATGTTGTCTCAGGGCTATCGCAGTTTAATACTCACCCACACCAGGAACATTTTATAGCAGCAAAACATATTATTCGTTATTTAAGAAATAACCCAAAGATTTGTTTAACATTCAGCAATAATGACTGGGGATCAGTTGCAACAGACCGCAGTGGGTATGTTGTCTATATTGGGAATCCAAGAAGCAGAATGTTATTGCTCTTAGAACGACGGAAGCGGAGTACCTACATTGCAATATGCCAAGGGGGTATGGTTTATTTCGCTTTTTTTTATCTCGCTTTTGGTCGTTTCGCCACGGTCGTTTTGCATTTTGTTATTTCGCATTTCATTCGTTTGGTCTTTTAGTTGCTTCGTTTTCGATTGTTTCGCTGATTTTTTTTCGCCTTTCAGTCTTTTCGTTTTTCGTTAATTTTGCATTCGTTTAGTTTGCATTCGTTTATTTCGCTTTTCGATTATTTCGCTTTTTTATTATTTTGATTTTAATTGTTTCGCCTTCATCTGTTTTTTAATTTTAATTTTTGTGTACGTAAGGATCCTGAAGACTTTAAAATTCGCGCGAATTTTAAAGTCTTCAGGATCCTTACGTACACAAAAATTAAAATTAAAAAAAAAAACAGACGAAGTACATAAATATGTACATACTTGAATTGACGATTTTTTCAAAATAATGGGAAAATCCTTCACGACTTAGCTTATCCTTTCCTCAAATTGATTTAAAAGTATCGCATATGATTTTACTTTCCATTTTTTTTAATTGAAAGACAATATTAAAATACTTCACTGTATTCTAACCTTACGCGGGCGGTTTCAAAGACTAAAAGCAAAATTAGATAACAATTATTACATTCCCAAGAGAATTCAGAAAAAAATGCGAAATAACTGTTAGCGAGATAACCTGTGGCGAAACAATCGTATTGCAAATTAACAATTTTGCGAGAGAGTTAATGGCAAAACAAAAAGGGCGAAACAATTCTGGCGCGAAACAGGAAAAAACAAAATAAACAAAAAACAAAACAAGTTTTGCGAAATAATTGAAAATCGAAGAGAGAAAAGCGAAATAACAGAATGCAAAACAAAAATGCCGAAACAATAGGTACCCGTGCCAAGGTACGAAGGAAGTCGTTTTCCAACGGAGTTTGCTCATAGACTGTTAATTGCTGAAGATGGGTTGCATGTCAACCCGAAATGCATCCAAATAAAATTCACTTTTAAAAGTTATTCGCGTCTGTGTTTTATTTGAATTTTAAGTTTGTTGTTGTGGTCAATAAAGGAACTTTTGTTTAAAAATTTCATTTCAATAATCTCGACCGCAATTCGGTCCATCTCTTTCAAAATTAAATTAGAAAGTTTTTTTCATTGGTTTTATTTTATTTGCTAAAACGAAACAAGGCCATTTTGGTCTTATTTTGTTTTTAAATTTATATAAACTTTGTTAAAATATTTGTCAACACTTAAATTTTCTCTTATAGAAGAATGCGCGCGAATCTTCTGATTTGCCAAATTGGCCCCTATCCAATGGCTTGGTAGTTTTTTTCCCTTGACATCTGATCGGCATACAATATAAATGTACCTACATCCTTATTTTCTTTTCTTATATTGGAACAATTTCATACTCACGCATGTCAAATGAAAACCTTCGTTTACTTATGTATGTATGTGTAATTTTTTTTTTATTTATACTTTGGAATTTTTTCAGGAAAAATGATAACAAGTGTCATTTGACCATATGGCAAAAGGTCGCAAATAAATGGCCAAATAACGTTTTAGAAAAGTGACAATATGGCTAAATGACACTTTCACAACGAATTATATGATCATATTTCGAAATATGGCCTTATGACACATGGCCATTTGACACGGCGACCTAATTAAAAGCAAGTCAGTAGAAATTAATGTAAATTATTTCGAATGTTTTATGTATTATCATTATTGTTCTACTTTCTGACCATAAAGGCTCAAAGTTTAAAATAAATTAATTATTTTGTTCATACAAATAGTGTTTGATACATGATGAATAAAAAAATTATGGATTTTTGTCCCATTTATCAAACAAAAAATGTGGAAACCTGTCCCAACAAAGTGGGCCTTAAGTCCAAAATCGACGGACTAATGTCCCACCTAAAATGGACATAATTCCAATTTAGACTTATGACCCGTGGAGTAATGTCCCTGCCCTTGGGTCGGCTAGTATAGAGTATACGCCATGTAGCAAGTAGGTATTCTATTCGTTAAATAAAAACTTGAGATATTGATCAAATATGACATAACGACGAGAAGTCGAAAAAAGTGGGTCCGGCAATTCCGTCCGTCTGTCTGTCTGAACCTACAGCCTTAACAACTCGTAAGACTGACTTCAAATTTGGAATATTGTAGTTTGAGCAAATTTGGGTTTGAATTTGTTTTTTTTTTTCAAGATCAAAATATTAAGGGAAGCGTATCGGAACCCCGCTTTTCAATATCTCGTTTTCTGAAATCCCGAACAAAAAATGTTTAAAATCTCGTTTCCAAAGTAATGTTTGTTTAAAATTCTGTAAATGAAAAGCCCGCTTTTTAAAACCCCGGTTTATTACCGTTTATCCTTCCAATACCGTTTCGTATACTTTGAGAAATGCTACTCAATATTATAGGCGTGTTTTTTTGCACGCGTATATACGCTTTAAAAAAATATTTACATGCAAAATCCAACAAAAACAAATTCCTATATCCGCTTAGCTAGCGGCGATAATTATCGACGCTTATGAAATAAGCGGATATAAAAACAGTGCTTCCCTATTATATTTTTCACTGTTTGCGATGAATTTTCAACATAGGTATGTCAAAACTTCATTTCGAAATTCATTCCATTTGACAGTTATAAAACTACATAATCCAAGCAAGCTATGATTTTGCTTGTACATCGAAAAATAATTATTTTGACTTTCATTCTCAGAGCTCTACACGTGAACACCGAACGAACAAAAATCATTCTTAAAGGGGCCGACCCATAGAATCCGTCAGTGCGTCAGCGTTGACGTTTTCAACTGACAGCACAATAGAATACACACGTTCTTATGAAACTCGTCCCATAAGCAACGCATGTGACGGATACGACGGATAGAGTTGGTTAACTTTCTACTTTTTGCGTCCGTTGCTCCGTTGACAAATACATTTGACGAGCAATCAATTCAATGTGATCCCACAGCAACAAGGAAAAGCAATGGATGATGAAAATATTGTGCAAATAAATAATTTTGACATGATTTTCATATTTTAATTTGAAATTTTTTGTTCGGATTTGCAGTTTTGTGAATTATTTTTACACCAAATAAATGAGACTGTCAAATTATACAACGTATTCTATGGGACGGTTCA
Source organism: Sphaerophoria taeniata (assembly GCA_943590905.1). Taxonomy (NCBI): domain Eukaryota; kingdom Metazoa; phylum Arthropoda; class Insecta; order Diptera; family Syrphidae; genus Sphaerophoria; species Sphaerophoria taeniata. Next base: position 68,329,485 of record OX016540.1, read on the forward strand.
ATCCGGCAAATACGTTGGCAGCAACGGACGCATTGACGCTGACGGATTGACGGATTCTATGGGTCGGCCCCTTAAGAAGCCTGACAAAACAACAATTACAGAAGCTCATCACATTTGGCCAACACTAACCGACGAGGAATGGATAAAGGTTGAAGTGCAGCTGAAGGATTTGATTTTGGCTGATTATGGTAAAAAGAACAACGTAAATGTAGCTTCACGCAATCCGAAATTCTTGACATTATTCTTGGAATGGAGATATCGGCCCCATCAGCCCAGCGTCAACAAACTGCCGAAATTGAAAAACAGACAAAGGAACAAAATCAACTGACGGCAACAACAACGCGAACAACAAACAAGCACGGTGATGAAATCATCACTTCAACAACGTCCAACTACACACAGACAAAGGAAACAACCCCAAGCCCCAAGGGCTACTTGCCATCGCACTACGAAAGAGTACAAATGCTGTTGTCCAACAAATTCCTTGGCTTCTTCATGGTGCCGGCGCGCGCAGGGTAGTTGGAATTACAAATTTATTGGGTGTGCGGCACGATGCAAATATGAAATATGAATTACAGTGCAGCTCACGAGTCACGACTCAGTGCTTTGATTTATTTATGGTTTATCGAACAGACTAAAACAAATTGTTTCAATTAAAAACGAATAAAAGATGAATTTGACTAAATAATAGTTGATGAGAGTTCCATAGACGTAATGCAGTTTATTCTTCTTGAATTACAACAACAGATCTTCTAAATATTTTTCAAACTCTTCTTCGCGTTTAACAGTTTCAATTTCGACTTCTGGTTTGCTCCAAATGTTCATGCTTTCTTCTCCAGTGCAATCAGTATTTTCAGGACAATTATCGCCTTGTGGAACATTCGATTTTGAGGGTAGATTGCACTCCGCCGGCAGTCCGGTTTGCGTAGGGCAGACGAGTTTTCACCACTGCTAAATTCTTTTCTCGTTTAACAACTTTTGAGTTTTGACATATTTTCGGCTGCTTGTTCAAATTTAAATTTCAAATTGACTTTGACAATTGACTAGTGATGCCAAATTGCTCGTTTGGTCTTTTTTTTGTGCACTGTTCATTTTAAGCGTATATACGCGTGCAAAAAAACACACCTATTGTTCACTTAAATTAACTTGTTTCCCAACGTAAGAAGATGGACTGAAGAGTAAAATTGTTTGTGTTTTGTCTAAACACTGTTTTATTAATCAGTGCACTCTCGCTAACTCTCTCGCGCGTGCGAATAAATAAATATTTTTTTTTTAATGCGAGATTTCAAATCTCAGGATTTTAATCTGCGAGATTTTAAAATTGCGGGATTCGAGGAAACGAAATTTTGTGACAGCGGGATTCTAAGAAACAAGATTTTAATTTGCGAGATTTAAGTTTACGAGATTTTGTGAACAATCCTCAGCATCCTCTTTTTTAGGAGTAGGGGAGAGTGAGTATATTTGGGACACTTTTCGAATATCTTATACTTATATGTTTCCGAGATCTTATACATCGTGTCTGAGCAAAAATTGGTTTCTTAAGATAAAATAACATGTTGGCAATCTATTTTCATGGATAATAAGAAGGCGAAAGTCGGACAGAAGAAAAGCAAAAACTCATTTCATGAACCAACTCACTTTGTTCCATTGTGATTGTTGCTTGAGGTTTGACCCATTCCTCCTGCGATCAATAGTATTGGGACAACAATGGGGTGGAAAAGTGATGTGCCAATCATCCTGCATGGCACTTTGACATACGACATGCACCTTCATCCTTCAAGCAACAATCATTTTTCTATTCATAATTATTATTAAGTTCTTTGTTCCGCACTACATACATACAAAAAAAACTATATTGACATACTTACACCAATAAAATAAACAAACAAATAAAAAAATCAAAGCTAGCTATTGTTATTTTATACACATGCAGACAAAAACAATATTATTTTCCCTGTTTCATTTCAATCAATTTCATGTTCAACTTTCATACATTTTTAAACTGATTATTATAATTCACACTTTCGATCCAAAATATATGTTAAATAATAGTTAGAAATATGAGTTAATTATCGAAAAATCAGTCTGAAAGCATCTGCTATAAATAAACAGATATCGATTTAAATAAGAAATAAAACCTTGTTGTATTTTCTTTAATATTTTGGAGAACCACTATTTTGAGACATTTTTGCGAATCAACTAGCTAGTCCGGAGTTCCTCCCGACGCGACGGCTACGCAGCTAACCTTTCGTCCTCGAATCCATCACCATTTATATAGTAAGAGTGACAGCTAGGAGTTCCTCCAGGCATTACTCCGACTTACTTCAAACAACCATCGATCGTCGTCGGTCGTGACAAATTAGCTAGGAGTTCCTCAAGGCATTTCTCCGACCAACTCCAAACAACCATCGTCGACCGTCGCGTCGTCGTTCGTTACAAATTGGCGCACCAACTACAGGGCAGAAACCACGTCACAATCATCGACACTGCAACTCAATTTCATAGACTCAGTAAATCATCGACACTACAACACAATTTAATGGACACAATAATCGACACTGCAACATGATCTAATAGACACACTAAATCATCGACATCTCAACTCAATATAATAGACACACTTAATCAAAATCATCGACACTTCAACTCAAGCAAACTAAATCGTTTTTAAAATGCCACGCAAATCAAGAAATCCAGTTGTATGTGAAGAAGAAGAAGAGATTGTCCAAATTTCCAGTCGTCAGCTCCAGAACCTCATGCGACGAAATGTATCTCTCTCAGAGAGTACCGAGAGATTTCATGGTGAGGCGGATTGTCAAAAACTTGACAATTTCTTGCATGCTGTGGAAATTTTTAAAAAGGTAAAAAATATCTCGGATGAAGACGTAGAACTATTATATTTCGCTATTAGATGATGGAAGGGAGTAAAGGATGAAGCAACAACGTGGAAAAGGGCAATTGAGTTGCTAAAAAAACAATTTGCCCCTAATAGAAAACCACACGTCATCTTTCACCTCCTTTTCGAAACCAAGCAGAAAAAAGGCGAACCATCAGACACCTTCATCAGTGAAAAGCGAGCGCTAATAGCAGAGTTGCCATATACTCGCTTTTCCGAAGAAATTGCCATCGACATGATATATTCCATGCTTTTGGAATCGATTCGGAGAGATGTGAGGAGGGAACAGTTCAAAAGTTTCGACAAACTTATAAGCTTATGTAGAGATTGAGAACAACTTTCAATCAATACCACAACCCATCCTCATCAATATGTAGAATCTTCCTCACAAGCCAAGTCAAAAGTGCGATGCAACCACTGCAATTATCATGGTCATAAGACCGAAGACTGTAGAAAACTCCTCCAAAAGACATCAAATGAACCCAAAACCAACGATAAACCGCAGATAGTTTGCTTTGGCTGTGGCACCAATGGGTTTTACAGAGGAAATTGTCCTCACTGCAAAAACAAACAACTCCCTAGTCGATCATACATTAGAGCCCAGTCAATAACTAAATCGTCGACAGGAAGCATCCCAACGATCCCTTTTTCATCAAAAGAAAAAGAAATGCTCGCCTATATTGACACTGGAGCTTTGACTAGCGTTGCAGGCAATGATTTCTATAGACATCTTTAGGAAACTAGGCACAAATTCCATAAAGTGAATGCAAGCGTTACTTTGGCAGATGGCATTGATAAGCAAAGTGATTTATTGTGTACGGCCTGTCGCATCATGATTGGTAACTTTTCCAAAATTATCAACATCAGCGTTCTCCCAGAAAGAAGAGATGCCATCGGAATTGACTTCCTCGAGAGTGCTGGAATCATTCTGAACCTAGCCCAACGTACATGGCAATTTGTCGATCAGCCTTATGTCATATTCGAATATTACGATCATGCTGAAAATGAAGTCCAAACGCCCATCTCTTTTTTCGAATGGGATAACAATGCATTCGAGCTTGTAACGCCCATTTCCACAACGCCCAACGTTTTAGACATGTCCATTGACGAGACTTATGAATACTCAACATCCGAACAGCCATCTCCAGGAGAAATTTTTGAAATTTTTCGTGATGCACTACCACTACACGTGCACAGTCCAAAGAACGATTCCACTGTACAAAATGTGTTTTTGAATACAAGGTCGTCAGAGCCGCAAGATAGATTTGAAAGTCTATTCAAACCACCACGCAGAATTCACCTCAATACAATTGAACTTCGCACGGAAGAAGGTTGCCATCTTTCACAAAAAGAGAAAAAAGATCTTACTTCAATTGTGAATAATTATGAGAAAGTATTTATTTGGGAAAACGGAGCGCCAGCAAAATGAGTTGAGCATTACATCGACACCAAAAACCATTTGCCAATCGCGTCGCCACCATACCGACTATCTCTTGCTCGAAAAAATCAATTGCAAATGGAAATTCAGAAGATATTCCAGAAAGGAATAATTGAACCTTCCGACTCTCCATGGGTGTCGCCAGTAGTAATGGTTCCCAAAAAGTCAGGAGACTTGCGAGTGTGTATTGACTACCGAAAACTGAACGCAATCACAACACCAGACCGTTACCCATTGCCTAGAATCGATGACCTACTGCATGATGCAAAAGCAACCTCATTCATGAGCACCCTTGACTTGCAGTCAGGATATTGGCAAATAGCCGTTGCCGTAGCTGGATTGGGGGAAACTAACATTTTTGCTTATGTAGACGACATCATTGTTTGTTCCTGTTCTTTTAATGACCACATGAGCGATCTTCAAAAATTGTTTCATCGTCTCAATGAATACGGCCTCAAAGTTCAAAGAGATAAATGCAGGGGCCGAATTATCGCTTCCGCTATCGAGTGAGTGAGTTTCATCCGTTATCGAATGAACGAGTAACCCCATTGGGATTATGGCACTCGATAGGTCTCGTATCGTTTGAGAATATAAAATTGTAGTAGTTTTTATCGAGTCTCGATTATTTTGAAGGAATTTTGAGAGGTTTGACAAATAAAAAACAAAACTTGAGTGAAAAAGTGAAGGCAAAAATATTAATTTTGTTTCATGAATTTTATTTTTTGAAAAAAACAAAGTTTGAATGTTAAGAAGATGATATTGATGAAGGTTTGGAGCAGAATAACTCGACCTAAATAGATTATTGGCAAAGAATGTTATAGTAAAATAACTCAAGTTCTCTAAATAAGTAAAATTTAATTTTTTTCTTAGAAATTTCCTCCCATCAGTGAGCTGTTTGTGTGTCGAATGAAATTAAGCTCGATAGCTGAGCAGAGAATTTAAAATTTTTGTACTAGAAGCTCGATACTGAACTCGATAACGTGAGAGGTAATGCCAAAAGCACACAAACACTCACAATTCAGTATCGTATAATTCGATAACGGATGCCGTAATACGGCCCCAGATTTTGCTGCCAAGAAATTAGGTATCTAGGACATCTACTTACCAGAAATGGCATTAAAACAGACCCAGATAAGACAGCAGCGATCGAAAAAATGAACTCCCCAAGGAATGCAAAAGAAGTTTTAACATTTTTACAAACTTGTTCATAGTATCGGCGATTTATCCTAAATTTCTCTGATGTCGGTAAACCATTGAGTAATAATTTACTAAAGAAAAATGCTGTTTTCAAATGGAGCTATGAGAAACAACATGCGTTTGATAAACTCAAAGAACTCCTTACCACCGCACCAATATTACAGCAAGCCGATGAGAAGAAGCCATTTAAAGATTTAAACTCAAAACCGATGCAAGTAACTATGCTATCGGAGCAGCTTTGGTCCAGGGGGAGGGCCCAGAAGAGCACCCAATCGAATTCGCTAGTGGTTTATTAACAGTTGCAGAACGAAACTATGCCACCACCGAACGTGAAGCATTGGCAATTGTATGGGCAGTAAATAAATTTCGAGGCTACTTTGAAGGTTCAGAAATCATTCTTTTGACGGATCACTAACCCCTTAAATGGCTTATGTCGTTAAAATCACCTACAGGTAGGCTCGCAAGATGGGCCATGCAACTTCGATCATACGATCTTAAAATTAATTACATTAAAGGAAGAACCAATGTTGTTGCCGACACCCTGTCTCGACCTAATGCACAATCATGTGAGATTTGTTACACACATATTGACATCCCAGCACGACGTCCCTCCGAAATAAGAACAAGTCAACTGAGCGATAAAAAACTTTAAACCATCATCAATGCTTTCGAAAACGACAGCGGTACAGAAGTGGCTATTTAATGAACAATGGACTACTATACAAGTATGTCGATGACTCTGAAGATGCAGAGCTGGTTATTCCGGACTGTGAAAAGGAAACAATTTCGAACGATTTGCATAAAGCTCCCACAGCTGGCCATTCAATCAAACAAATTGGTGACAATTCATTCGAAATAGCACATCCTGATGAGATTGATATTCCATTGGGAACATACCACACTTCCGCACTTACACCGTATAACTCAGAAGCCGATGTTACCACAAATCCCAAATATCCCATTAAAAGAAGAGGACGTCCATAGCAAAATAAAATTCTCATCAACTAGCTGGCAACTCGCCGAGGCGTACTCGTAGCCAGAGGGGGAGACTGTAATAAGTACATAGGTACAACCTGCACCTTCAAGCAACAATCATTTTTCTATTCATAATTATTATTAAGTTCTTTGTTCCGCACTACATACATACAAAAAAAAACTATATTGACCTACTTACATTAATAAAACAATCAAACAAATAAAAAAAATCAAAGCTAGCTATTGTTATTTTATACACATGCATACACAAACAATATTTTTTCCCTATTTCATTTCAATCAATTTCATGTTCAACTTTCACACATTTTTAAACTGATTATTATAATTCACATTTTGCTCGATCCAAAATATATGTTAAATAATAGTTAGAAATATGAGTTAATTATCGAAAAATCAGTCTGAAAGCATCTGCTATAAATAAACAGATATCGATTTAAATAAGAAATAAAACCTTGTTGTATTTTCTTTAATATTTTAGAGAACCACTATTTTGGGACATTTTTGCGAATCAACTAGCTAGTCCGGAGTTCCTCCCGACGGCTACGCAGCTAACCTTTCGTCCTCGAATCCATCACCATATTTAGTAAGAGTGATAGCTAGGAGTTCCTACTTGGCGGATAGTCCCTTATTCAAGAAGAACACAAGAAATCCACACTTTTAATAATATATTTTTTTTTCTTAATATTGTCCAAAAATAAGTAGATATATGTGACCATAGAAACTAAAATTTAACAAACGTGTGTTTAAAGAAATTTTAGAGCTTGTGAGAAAATGATGTGTCGATGAGAGATGAGTGAACAATGAAAAACGAAAATGCCGGAAATCAGCATTGAAAAAATGGCAGCTGAAAAAAAGGGTCAGCTCCGAAATTTGATCAAGGGCATGTTCAGAAATTTGTTGAATACATCTAAAGTGATACCAAATTCATAAATTTAAGTCAACAAATTTCTGAATACTAAAGTTGCATGAAAATTACTGCCCCCCTTGGCGAGAACCGCCAAAGAAATATATTTAGAGCTTAAAAAAAGAGGAAATTATTAGGATTTTTTTTTCCTATGGCGTGAAGCGCCCAAAGCAATCAATTTTCTTAAGTTAAGGAATTTGTAATGTTATTTCTGTTTTTTTTTGTTTAAGGAATGAGTGTAAGGCTATTGTTATAATTTGAAAGGCACATAGATACATATAAAAAAGTATAGTATATATATTATTTTAAGGACAAAAGACAAAGTTTAACCACGGGATGGCTGATTTCACCGTTCTAAGTTCGGAGTGTCGTCACTCTCACACGTCCGTCAGAGCTGGGGTGTACATTTATAACACGCCCAAGCCTCCATTCAGTGGCTGGAAGATTTTCATTTTTTACAACTACTTAGTCATTTAGCTTGGTTGGGACAGTTGCCATTTATGTCTTTGATGAAGTTCCCTTAAATACTAGTCCTTCCATCGAAGACATAACTGATGCTGGAGGCATTTAAGTTTTTCCCATCGATTGATGAGGATCAAATTGGTATCAGATAAACTATGTTCAGGAAATGTTAAAAGTGGACCACCGCGTAAGAAATGACCTGGGGTTAAGGCCACTTAATCCAAGGAATCATTGGACATTGATGATATTGGACGTGAGTTCAAACATGCTTCAATACGAGCTAATATGGTCAAAAATTCTTCGAAAGTATACTTTGAACTGGTATCCAGCTTCCTGAGGTGACTTTTACAACTTTTGACTCCCGCTTCCCAGAGTCCACCCATATGTGGAGCACCTAAAAAAATAGAATTTCATTTAAGGCCTTGAACTCCATAAAGAAATTGACTTTCTTTCGGAATAGATGTGAGGAATTTTCTGAACTCCTTGCTTAAAATTGCATCAGCCCCAATAAAATTGGTACCGTTGTCAGAATATCCTTTTTTTTACACACTATCAGATAATGCCGAAGAGAGCTTATAGCAAGCTAAATCTTACGGCAAATGTCTCATCAGTCGCGTGAACTTAGCCGCGGATTTCCAACAAAACTTATTTTTGTTGTGAGTTCTGGGTGTATTTCCAATAGTTCTGGGGTTCCTTATGCCAAATTTCAATAGTTCTGGCATAAATCCATCAAAATTTGGACTTTGGAAATTTTGCACCCAAAAAAATGTTAGCCCAGACTTAACAACCCTCAAGAGTTCTGATGCAATAAATATGTTCATATTTTCATAACCAATGTTCCAGGAGTTCCTTATACCAATTTTTCTGATTTTTGCCTTTCATAGCCAAAAAAATGCATTTTAAATTTGTATGCACAAAAGTGCATTCCTAATTGTTTAAAATATTTGATGGCTAAAATGTCTCTAGCGGCAATAGTTCTGAGGTTCCTCATACCAATATTATCATATTTTCCTAAAACTCGCCGAAAAATCCCAATTAAAATTTTCAACCTAACCTACAAACAAAATTAGCCCAGACTTTGCAACCCTCAAGAGTTTTGATGCAATAAATATGTACATAACCAATATTCTAGGAGTTCCTCATACCAATTTTCGAAAATTGTTCCTTGTATCACGAAAAAAATGCATTTAACGTTTGTATGCAGAAAGTGCATTCGCCCTTTTTCAACAGTTCTGATGCTCATACTTAAACTAAATAGTTCCGGTATAACGAGCCAACAAACCAGATTTTGTATTTTTCACCTTAAAGTGCATTTTTTAGTAGCCGCACTTTTGTCACGCCCAGGAGTTCTGATGCAAAAAATATATTCATAAGTCATAACCAATATTCCAGGAGTTCCTCATAACCTCATACCAATTTTTGAAATTGATGTCCTAAAACGTCTAAAAAATGCATTTTTAATTCGTATGCACAAAAGTGCATTTCCTATTTTTTAGCAATTCTGATGATAAAAAAGTAAAAAACCAAGAGTTCTGAACCCAATAATACTTATATTAAATAGTTCCAGCATTAACTAGCCCACAGACTAGATTTTTATTACTCAGACAAAAATCCATTTTTTAGTAGCCTCAACCCTATCAGTATGTATATGTACATATGTGTATGGGCGCGGATGGGCCCGTCCGTAAAAGGCGTTTACAAGCAATTCGTATCTCGTGCCTAAATGGCGGATTGCTCCGTTTCGCCAAGTTTCGATGAGTTTCATTTACGTCCGTAGACTGCGCTCGCGAGCGCATTTTACGGACGTAAATTTGACAGCTGGCTGAATTTGTTTTTTTTTTTGGCTGAAGTCGATTTGTTCAACTCAATGAGTATTTTTTTGGTTTAAGCAAATACAAATCATTGATTTCGTATTATTTTTTCTCAGATACTGTGTGGATAACGATGCTCATAGACCTGGGGAAAAAATCGAACTCATGGTTTTTTACATTTTTATCATCAGAATTGCTAAAAAATAGGAAATGCACTTTTGTGCATCAGAACTCCTGGGCGTGACAAAAGTGCGGCTACTAAAAAATGCACTTTAGGCCGTGTGCGAATTCAGTTAAAAAATGGGTTAAAATTCCTACCACGATTAAATTTTGACATTTGGTTAAAAAGGGATCATATTAAAATTTTTGCTGTGCGAATTGGGTTAAATGGGACTTTTTTTGACACTACTTTGATTAAATTTCCCTCAAGATAAAGCAAAATTACCCTCAAAAATGGTTCTTTCTATGTTCAACTAATCATTTTTTTTGTAACTAAATTCAAATGCAACATTATCAAATTAAATTTTCTTTTATGAAAATGTAAGAAATTCTCAATTTCACACACAATCTTTTTATTTTTATCGATAATTTCCCATTTCAATACAATCAAAAATACCATTGCGACTGTTTGTTAATTCAGTCTTCGAACACTACTTATTCATTGTTCACAGCTGTCAACAAAATAGAAAACAGACAATTAATTCGTAATATTTGGTATATATTTGTGTTTCGTAATTGTCCGTCTTGGTTCGGATTTGTTAATTGTCGATCAACATGCGACGGATGAGAAACACAATTTTGAGGGAAAAGAAGAAGACAACGATGATGATAGCAGCAAACATTCCAACTTGTCCTAACACTGACGACACAAAAAAAAGCAAAGCAAAATGTGTTGTATTTTCAAAAATACTTGATTTTTATTTGTACAATAAAAAAAGATTAACTTAAAACACTTATCGTTCTTAATATATTGAATCCACTATGCGCCGTGCGTCGATAAAATAACCCCCGGCATCCTCATGCCAATGAATTTCCTTGATTTCCTTTTTTCCCTGATGAATGAACAACAATTGTGGCGATTCCAGGAAATAAGATTTTATCACTCTCGTGGGCGTTCTCGCAAGTAAGCATACAAGTTTTTTGTGGAGCAGCTCGACAATCCCAGATACGAATGGTCTTGTCAACAGAACACAATGCCAGTACACTCTTTTGATTTAGACTCCATTGCAAGTCTTCAACGGACTCAACATGACCGACCAGTGGATGCTGGTCAACCTTCCATGAACCACCTTATTCTAGGGGTGACGAGATGTCTCACCTTGAATTTAATAAACAATAAGAAAAGTTTTATGCACAATTTTCGTAAGTACTTACTTGCAACCCCGGTGGCTAAGACTCCCTGGGCCACTTGACTCCAATCCATTGCAAATCCTTCTTGCTGGTGTCCGGTGAACGTAAACATTGGCTTTACTCCTGCATTGACCAGCTCTTCTTCGTACTGCTTCAACAACTGATCATCCTCCACGGCTTGAAGTTGTTTTGTAAGTTCACTCCATGAAGCGCGAAAACACTATTGCCCAGCTTGCTTGCACGAACCCTTTTAACACCGCCCTGATGCTTGAATGCGCGAGTCATTTGGGTTTTTTTTAGCCACATCATTGCCAAGATCTTCGTCTTCGTCATCGTCCAGCTCCTCGTCTTCTATATCGTTATTGCTACCCATGGAAAAGAGTTGATTTCGTTTTTGAAAGAGACCAAAAGCAGCAGTTTTTATTTTATTAAAGTCAAGTGACGTCTCTTTGAATTTTTTTTTTTTATTGAATTTTTATTGATACTTTTATGTTAAGTTGCTGTCTTGAATATAATTTTCTCTCTTTTGAGAAACTTCAAAATTTTAACCAGTAGTAGTGTCAAATTTTAACCTGCTCCGCAGCTAGTTAAATTTTATTCACCATGCTAGTGTCAAAATTTAACCAAACGTCAATTTTTAACCCATTTTTAACTGAATTCGCACACGGCCTTAAGGTGAAAAATACAAAATCTGGTTTGTTGGCTTATATGTATATTAGGTATACCGGAACTATTTAGTTTAAGTAGGAGCATCAGAACTGTTGAAAAAGGGCGAATGCACTTTCTGCATACAAACGTTAAATGCATTTTTTTCGTGATACAAGGAACAATTTTCGAAAATTGGTATGAGGAACTCCTAGAATATTGGTTATGTACATATTTATTGCATCAAAACTCTTGAGGGTTGCAAAGTCTGGGCTAATTTTGTTTGTAGGTTAGGTTGAAAATTTTAATTGGGATTTTTCGGCGAGTTTTAGGAAAATATGATAATATTGGTATGAGGAACCTCAGAACTATTGCCGCTAGAGACATTTTAGCCATCAAATATTTTAAACAATTAGGAATGCACTTTTGTGCATACAAATTTAAAATGAATTTTTTTGGCTATGAAAGGCAAAAATCAGAAAAATTGGTATAAGGAACTCCTGGAACATTGGTTATGAAAATATGAACATATTTATTGCATCAGAACTCTTGAGGGTTGTTAAGTCTGGGCTAACATTTTTTTGGGTGCAAAATTTCCAAAGTCCAAATTTTGATGGATTTATGCCAGAACTATTGAAATTTGGTATAAGGAACTCCAGAACTATTGGAAATACACCCAGAACTCACAACAAAAATAAGTTATGTAGAAAAAATGCGGCTAAGTTCACGCGACTGCAGTGTAGTGTTTGTTGTTAGTAGACTAATCTAAAACAAACAAACCCGTACACAATAACAAACATAACAAAAATAAAATTACAATGAGACAAAAAATACAAAAAAACACAAAAAAAAAACACTTAAAAACGTGGAACACTGGTTTGAAGAATAAGTTTTAGCTTGTTTTTATTGATATTAAAGTCAAATAAGTCTTCATACGTATTTAAAAGCTTACTCATTCTTGTCAGTGGCTCAAGTATTCCGTAGTTAGTTCTATGTTGGGGGACTTTTATCAAATTATGATAATATAATCTCCACCTGTGTAATTGAAGAGGATAGAACTCAACATACCTGGATTATCAGTGACACCAGTAATAATTTGATGAAGGAAAACTATATCATTATTTGTTCTCCTTTGACATAGTTTTTGCATCTGGAAAAATTCAAGTCGATCCTCATAGGAATCAATCCATTGAAGCCCTTCAAAGGTAAAACGTGTAAAATTGCGTTGAACTGATTCTAGTCTCTCAATATGTAATTATGTATCTCATAATGAGAAGACGAAACTTGTGATGCATATTCGAGATGGGGTCGAAATAAACTATTGTACAAGGCATAGGAAAAGTTAGGGTCAAGGAATTCCTTGGACCAACCCTAACAGTGAATTAGCTTTATTGACGATGTTGTAAATGTGTTCTGAAAAATCTAAATTAGATGTGAAAAGAACTCCTAAGTCCCTAACTTTAAGGACACGGGATAATATATGTGTTGGGATATAACATAATCATAAGATGTTGGATTACGCTTTTTGGAAATTGTCATTGTCTGACATTTTCCTGGGTTAGTATTCAAATTATTCTTTTCACACCATACAACAAATTTATTTATATCATCTTGCAGTTGAACGCGATCTTCATTGCATGAAATATTTTTGAAGATCTTCATATCATCTGCTATTTCGAACACTCAACGTAGCAACGTTAATAGCTAAAATAAATAAAAGGGGTCCTAAGTGACTACCTTGTGGTACACCCGATTTGGCGATGAAAGGTTTCGAGTAAGAATTTCTGAATTTAAATTGGTATGATCTATTATCAAGATAAGAACAAATCCATTTGACAAAATCTGGAGGAAATCCATATGAATTCAATTTAAACTTGATAATAGTATGCAAAAGTTGATCAAACGCTTTGGAAAAATCTGTGTAAACACAATCAACTTCCTGTCCACTTGCTACAGAATTCAGACATTTTTATGCAAAAACACTAGAAGGTTTGTCACCGTAGAACGTTTCTGCATAAAGCCATGTTGTTCAGCATATAATATTTTTACTGTAGAAGGCTAAATTCTCACAAACAACTTGCTCAAAAATCTTAGGAATGCAAGACAGTTTAGATATAGGCCTATAAATAGTAATATCTGACTTGTCACCTTTTTTGAAAACATGTGTTCTTTATGCGTTTTTTCACATGCTAGGGAATTTTCCTAGCTTTAACGACAATTCATAAATATTATGTAAAGGAATAGCCAAGACCGTTCTTCATTTTTTTAAAACAATGGCGGAATACCATCGCATCGGGTTCAAAAGAAAAGCCTTTCTTAAGAAGGCACATACAATTCACAAGTTTATCAAAGTCGATAAGAACGTTATTAAAGGTTACTTGGGAACAGTTTCGCAGATAGGCAAAGAAGTCAGTATCCACAGAAATACGGGTATCGACGAAAGACTGACTAAAATTGCTTGAGAAAGCATCACAGATTTCAGTTCAAGACAATATTGTTGTAATTGAAGTTAAGAGGATAACATCACATTTTATTTTAGAATTGACAAAATTCCAAAAACTTTTTGGGTCCTGTTTCAGTGAATTTCCCATGTTTTCTTTAGGTGAACCACGTGGATGGGTTTACCTTCCATCAAACGAGAATATTCCCCTGGGTAATATCGTATTTGAGCTAGAAGTATTAATCGATTTTGTACGAAATGCATTTCTTGCAGCAATGCTAGCTGAAGTGTATTGCGTGGTTTGCTTTTTCGAAATTTTAAAATAAAAGCGGAACAGGTAGCAAATGACACGCATAGCACGGGGTAAATATGAAAACCGATCAAGAATATCTTCTTGATCTTCTTGAAACATCAATGAGACGTCAAATTAAAATCACATTTTTTCACTCAGAACAATTTTCAATACCTCGCTTGAAGGTTATACTTAAAATATAAATGAATTCAACAAAATTTGTATGAATTAAAGTTAAAACTGCGAGTTTGATTCTATTGCTATACATCATTATCAATAATCGATCTGGATCCAATTTATCCTAAGAACTCAAGACTCAACATTGGTGCCTCCTGTGAGGATCTAGAGCGGAGCAATAAATCATCGAGATTCAACAAGCAAGACACGAGGTAAGTGCATTGATATTGGGGTCTGGTTTTAACATTTAAGCGGGTTATAAAGATATGGATGAAGATGGGGTTGAAGAGGTTATCACAACAACTGGCTTTGTTTGATAGTGTGAAAAAGTCTTAAGAAATTTTAAGAAAGATTCAATGACAAGAAAAACCGAAGCTTAGGGGCCGTCCATAAACTACGTCACGCTGAATTTTGCTGTTTTGACCCCCTCCCTCCCCCGGTGTCACGCTTTGTCACACTTGCTTTAACCCCCCTCAAATATTACGTCACAAAACAAAGAGCCCCCCCCCCCCCTAAAAAAAAAATTAGTTGATAGAACACAAATTTCCAAACATAAAATATGTTTTCTATTTTTTGTTATAATTCCATTTTTTTTTAATAAAAAAATAAAATAAAGTGGCAACAAACTTACGTTTTTTAGTCTAACTTTGGCGAACGTCACGTTAGATGTAGACCCCCCCTTCCCCCTTGTCACAACTTGTCACGCTCAGCGTGACCCCTCCCTCCCCCCTAAGTGCGAACGTATTTTATGGATGGCCCCTTATCACAATGCCTGTCTGGATTCTTTGGCGTCGTTTCAAGTGGAATTTCGAGAAAACCATCGTATCTTGATTTGTCGGGCCCAGGATAAAGTTGTTCAGGAGAAATATATAGATACCGAGATCTGCGACCAATTTGAAGAGAGTTATGTAGAAGTTGTTTCTGCTATCAGAGATTCTCTCGCCATCAAAACGACAGCACAATCAAACCCAGGTACATCTGAGGGCGACAACGGACACCACCGTTCACCACCGTTCACTCAAAATCTGGCCACTCATGGCGTCCCGTTGCCTGAAGTTAAACTACCAACATTTGGTGGAAGTCATATCGATTGGCCTGGTTTTAAGGAAATATTCCTTGATCGAATTCATCTAAACGAGAACTTAAGCCCTTTGCAGAAGTTTCACTATCTAAAGACAGCGTTGGTGGACGATGCTTTACAAGATATCCAACATATTGGTCTGGTGGGCGACAATTATAAGGAAGCGTGGGATATGTTGTGCAAACAATACGATAACCACCGCATTCTCTTCACGCATTATATGGATGTCCTAGATCAGCAACCAGATGTAATTCGGGATAATCCCACTTCACTAAAGCGTTTTATACAGACTTGTCGCTCATGTTTTAGTTCCATCAAAAATCTTAACGTTGATATTGATAGTCAAAATCAGCTTCTGGCGTATTTTTTAATCAAAAAGCTACTGAACTCTATTCGCGCTGAGTGGGATCATTCTCTGCGAAAACAAGTCACTATCCCAACATTTTCTGAACTTTTATCTCTTTTGGATGAACAATATCTTATGATGGTAACATCTACAAAGCAAAAGACGGTTCTACAAAGAAGATCCGCAGGAACTAGTGTTTCATCATTTGGGAAGAGGGATTTCAAATCTATGCACACTGCTAAGAAAACTATTACGTGCCCTATATGCGAGAAGGCCGACCACCCAGTGCGGGAATGCTCAAAATTTATTGAGATGAGTTTGTAGGACAAACGAGCTGCAGTAGAAAGTTTCAAACTTTGCTTTAATTGCCTCGGCTATAATCATCGTTCTTCGAAATGCAGCAGCCGTCGGTCGTGTGGAACTTGTGGAGGAAAACATCACACTTTAATATATGGTGAACGCAAAAGCACAGTTCCTACTCTGACTTCGGCAACACATGTGGCAACAGGCCATAAGTCCACAACAAAGGGGGGCAACAGAGATCAAGGGGACACATTGAATCCAAACTTATCGTATGATGTGCTTCTTCTTACAGCCGTTGTCACTATCATGTCGATCACTGGGCAACTATATCATTTTAGGGCATTGCTGGATCAGTGCTCTCAGGCTTCCTTTGTTACGGGAAGAGTGGTTCAATTATTGGGTTTACATCGAGACAGAGTATGTATTAATGTTAATAGGGTTTCCAGATCTAAAATAACTACTGGGCGGTTCAGCGTCAAGTTATCAATTGGTTCTAGGTTAGATCCTCTTATAAATTATCAAGTAGTAGCGTATGCATTGCCTAATGTAACTGGTATCTTGCCGGAAAGAGAAATAAACACGACAGGTTGTGATCATCTTCAAAACTTGGATTTAGCAGAATCAAGATTTTTCGAGCCTCAAGCCATTGATATTCTTTTGGGAAGTGACGTGTTGTTACCTTCCTTACCACCCAGTCATAAATGGAATCGTCTACAAGTACAAAGGTGCGTATTTTTTTTGACGCATCGATGAAAACATCTAATGGAAAATCACTGAATGACATTTTGGCCATTGGACCAGCACTTCAGAGCGATTTATCTGCTATTTTAACAAATTGGCGAATGCTTAAGTATGTTTTTATGGCGGACATTGAAAAAGTGTTTAGACGAATAGAAATGCATGAAGACGATGCTCAGTATCAGGCGCAGTGTCATAAGTCCGTAGGTCATAAGTCCGTAAAGGACTTTTGACCCACTTAAGTGAGTCAAAAGTTCATAAATCGATTATGAACTTATAACCCACGTAAGTGAGCCAAAAGTCCGCAATAAAAAGAGCCATAAGGTCTTAAACAAACTAAGATTGAATGAAATAAAAAATACAAACCCAGTTTCAGAAAAACCCGAATGAAGTGACGCTTACAAGTCAGAGCTACAGTTTTTTTTACTTCAAATTCACCCTCTTACAAATCAAATTCACCCTTTTACAAATCAAATTCACCCTTTTACAAGTCAAATTCGCCCTTTTACAAATCAAATTCACCCTTTTACAAATCAAATTCACCCTTTTACAAATCAAATTCACCTTTTTACAAATATCTTCATTATAAGTACAGGGTGAATTTGATTTGTAAAAGGGTGAATTTGACTTGTAAAAGGGTGAATTTGAAGTAAAAAAACTGTATCAAGGTAGATATGTTGTAAAAAAAAAGACCAGCTAGTAGGTAAGTGAAAGGAACGCAACAAATAACAATTTTCGGAAGCATTCTCAGAGAGAATGACTCCAAAGAACCGTAAGCTTTGGGTCAGAATTTCGTAGGAAATTTTGACGGACTTTTGACTCACTTAGGTGGGTTATAAGTTCATAATCGATTTATGAAGTTTTGACCCACCTAAGTGGGTCAAAAGTCCTTTACGGACTTATGACCTACGGACTTATGACACTGCGCCTCTTGTCTGGAGGGAGGATCCCAGTCATCCCATTCAAGAATACTATTGCACGACAGTTATGTTCGGAACCGCACCCGCTCCATATTTGGCCATTCGTACCATGAAGCAATTAGCCCGTGATGAAGGAAGTCGTTATCCAATGGCTGTAGAGATTGTAGAACAGCAAATGTACGTAGACGACATTTTATCTGAAGCTGATTCTCTTGAAGTTGCTTTACAGATACAAGATCAGGTTATTGGCATGCTACATAGCGCATCATTTGAATTGCGTAAGTGGGCAAGTAACTATCATTTAATCTTAGATCAAATCCCTCCGGAACATCGATATACTCATGGAATGTTGGAATTTAAGTCAGCAGACTCGATAAAGGCTTTGGGGTTGTATTGGGACCCATACACCGATGAGTTTAAATTCCAAATTAACTTTGAGATTGCCCTTGAAACCCCAACTAAACGCTCAATATTATCCACTGTTGCACGGCTTTTTGACCCATTAGGATGGCTCAACCCAGTAGTCATATCAGCGAAAATAATATTACAAAGATCATGGTCCAGTAAAACAGGGTGGGATACTCAAATAAATGAAAAAATTAAGAAGTCTTGGAGACAATTTGGTAACGACCTACCAGCCATTACACAGCTTCGAATTCCAAGGTGGTTGGGCAGCAAAAGTGATACGGGTTCTCATTAATTACATCTTTTTTGCGACGCATCTCAACACGCCCACTCAGCTAATGCTTATCTAAGAATACGAAAAGAAGATGGACTTTTTGCAATAAACCTTTTGTTAGCTGAATGCAAGGTGAGTCAGATAAAACCAAAACTGACAATTCCTCGTGCTGAATTATGCGGAGCCACATTGGCCGTCAAACTGTTAAAATTTATCAAACGAAATGTTTGTATGGACGTACCCTCATGTAACACTTTCTTATGGACTGATTCGTCTATTGTTTTTTTCTGGATTCAGGGTGAGTCCAGCAGATGGAAGCAATTCGTATCACATCGGGTCCAAAAAATCAAAGATGAATCGACAGCTGAACAATGGCGACATATAGCTTCGGAAAACAACCCTGCTGATATCTCCAGTCGTGGAATAAGTCCATCCCGACTAGCCGATTGTGATTTGTGGTGGCATGGTTCACCCTTCCTTCAGTTACCATTCAACTATTGGCCTTAATCAACTTTAAACATGCAAGGTTCGTTTGTCAATGAAGAGGAGAAGAGAGTGAAGTCATTTTTAAATTCTACTACGAAGTCGGAGCTAAATGACTTGTTGAAATGGTCATCATTTACCAAAACAGTCCGAATCATCGCCTTGTGTCTTCGTTTTAGTAGAAACTGTTTTCCAAAGTTAGGACTGCCAACATCAGGAAGGTTATCATCGGATCTGCTTAAAGAGGCCACGGTATATGTTATACAATTAGTACAGAAAGAAGCCTTTTCCTCTGAATGGAATTCATTATCTTCAGACCAACCACTTCCAGAAAAAAGTGTACTGCGTCCGCTTAACCCTCTTTTTGACAAGGAAAATAAGGTAATACGGCTTGGTGGTAGATTAAAGCATGCTTTGTTATCTGTGGATCAAAGGCATCCACTAAAATTACCTACAAAACATCATATTACAAATTTTGTCGTGGAATATAGTCATAGGAGCACTTTACATGGGGGTGTGACGCTAACGTTGAATCATATCCGAAAACAATTTTGGATTTTAAATGTTCGCTCGGTAATTCATCGCTGCATTACTTGTTATAAGAACCAGCCTAAGCCCTGTACACAAATGATGGGAGCATTACCAGCTCAACGTATTCAGCCAGCAAGGCCCTTTTCATCAACAGGAGTTGACTACGCTGGACCTTTCAATATTTTACCCTCAAAAGGCAGAGGTCGTACTTCGTTAAAAGGATATAATATAGCTCTCTTTATTTGCCTTTCTACCAAAGCCATCCAAGTGGAATTGGTAGGAGATCTAAGCGCGAATGCCTTTATTGGTGCCTTGAACCGTTTTATCACCAGGAGAGGTATGTGTGCTGACATATACAGCGACTGCGGCACCAATTTCATAGGAGCGAATAGAAAACTCAAAGAAGAAAAGATTGCTTACCAACGATTTATTGAGAAAATTTACCCCCAACTTGCTCAACAATATATCCGATGGCATTTTATTCCGCCCTCCTCACCACATTTTGGTGGTTTGTGGGAGGCAGGTGTAAAATCAACAAAATATCACCTGAAGCGAACAATTGGAGACCAAAAATTAACGTATGAAGAGCTGAATACCGTCTTAACCCAAATTGAATCATGCCTTAACTCACGGCCACATTGCCCTTTGACAAATTATCCAGATGATCTAATGGTTTTAACCCCGGGTCATTTTTTAATAGGGGATTATTTGCTTGCCCTCCCTCGTATTGAAACAACGAATCAAATTAGTCTTACTTTTCGTTGGCATCATTGTCAAACGTTGGTGCAACAATTCTGGAGACAATGGAGCAGTGAATACTTGTCACGATTACAACGTCGTCGCCCAAAGTGGTTGGACCAAAAACCGAACCTAAAAATTAACGTAATCGTGATGATACAAGATGAAAGGTTTCCCTGCAACCACTGGCCACTAGGTCGAATTGTAGAGCTACATCCTGGGACTGACAACTTAGTGAGGGTCGTTACCTTGAAGACAAAAAACGGAATCATTAAACGTCCTATCGCCAAGCTATGCCCACTACCCGTTCAGGATAATTATCAAGATTCACCGAAAGACCAGACCCAATAAATCAATTGCACTATTACCCTTATCACAGATCATTCAGTTTTATTTATCTCATGATCATGTGGACGTACCGATACCAACAAAACAGTCTAGATGATATCCTACCGAATATCATCGCGGGGCAGATATGTAAGATCTCTGAACGCGACCATCATGATAATCATCATCTAAAATAATCTTCTCTTTCTTTCATAAAATTGTATACCTTTTTCTCTTTTTTTTTTGTAAATGAAGCTGTCAAATTAAAATCACATTTTTTCACTCAGAACAATTTTCAATACCTCGCTTTAAGGTTATACTTAAAATATAAATGAATTCAATAAAATTCGTATGAATTAAAGTTAAAACTGCAAGTTTGATTCTATTGCTATATGTACATCATTATCAATAATCGATCTGGATCCAAATTATCCTAAGAACTCAAGACTCAACAACGGATTTTGTTCGAGATCTTAAGTAAGTAAGTTTTTACTAGTTTGGCAAGTAGAAGTGCCCCACACAACTCAAGGCGTGGTAATGACACAGATTTTATGGGTAAAACTTTAGATTTTTTGCAGAACAAGAGAGAAGTGAGAGTTTCGTCAGATTGACGTACGCGTATATATAGGGCGGTGGCATAAACCTTTTCAGATGAGTCGCAGAACCCAGGAAATTGAACATTGGAAGAGGGTGAGTATTCTACCAAACGGGGCATTTCAATGTGTTTTATATCATTTAATGATACTGCAAAGTTCTCCCATATTTTAAACGTGTCCAATTGAAGAGGGTCGTCCCAGTTGGTACTTCGTTTGATAGGACTTTTAGATAAAATGATTGGTTGAATGGAAAAGTAGAAGTTATCTCCGTTGGCATTCTAGCGTATTCCTAACGTTTTTGTATTGCTCAGTGTCAAGTTTCAAAAAGTTCTCACTCAAAATATGTTCCCGGGGCAAATGGTCGAGTAAACTGGAAGTATTGGAAGTCCACTTGCGGATTGGAAATCCTGCTGATTTAAGAAGGCTAATAAGTTCAGGCTGAGCCTTTTTAGCGGAGTGAATGCTACGAGCAGCGGACAAAACGTCATCGTCATAAAACTCTGATTGAAGAATTTTTGATGCAAGGGGGAAATCAGGGGTGCAATCATGTAAGGTGATTTGTGACTATCACATTGGTGACTATCAAATGTGATCACATTTTATTTTCCGTCTATGTTAGGTGATCACCAAAAATTATTCGAAGCTTGGCACCACTTTCCACAAAAAACTTTTGACGTTTCATTTTTGACATACAAATCTTTGATACATATGTATATGGCACACATTGAATAAGAAGTACAGGAAGGGGTCTTATGAAAAAGAAGTGAAGCATTTTTCTAAGTAGTGTGAGTTTCACAAACACAAACGCATTACAACAGGGCTGGTCTGCAGTTGAATGGTTAAGCTCAGGGGCGCCAAGCGAAATATGATTGAATCAAGATTATATCGATTGTGCATCAATTTTATTTTTCAATTTCAATTCTTTTTTGGACCACATGGTGTTTTAACGTTCAAGGTGTACATGCACGATTATTATTATTTTTTTTTTCGTTATATTTTCTTCATTTTTCATCCTTAATTTATCATATTTATTGTCCTTTTTCGAGTCGTATTCGAAAGCGCATTCTATGAACAAACTGATCAAGTGTTAAAAAGCACAAGAAATTGTGTAGCGCCTTACGATCACCAACAAAAATAAATGCGCCCCTGAACTCGAGTTTTTGTTTTTTTGACAGATGAAAATACAAAACAACATTTGACCAATTACAGCTCAGCAAAATGACAGCACATGCCCAGTTTGACAGATGAGTGCCCCGTATTTTGACAGATGAATGCCCCCTATTTAACACCATCAGAAATGTTTGTTGCTTCACTCACGTACACTGTGCGTGTAGCTTACACCGCTTCCTGTACTTCTTATTCAATGATGGCACACAAGCAATCGATCGTAGCGCCAACTAGTTACAAGCTATTTTTTACATAAGTTTGTATTGAGAAGAAAAAAAAAACACGATTCTCGATAGTACTAAAGGTATTCCATATACAAAGTACAAAGTTAGAATAGGCGTTTTTCTTTTTTAGCTCCGAGCAGGGTACGGAGCTGTCAAAAAAAACCCGTATTTCTTTTTTAGCTCAGACATATCGGAGCGCTCAACTTTTGTTTATTTTTTAGATCAGACCATGGTCAGAGCGCGATCTACGAGCTCGGTTAAAATTGATGTAGTAGATGGAGTAAAAAGTTGAGCGCGGCCAACTTCATGTATTTTGTTCATTTATCATGACTGAGATGATGCGGAAAAAAAAATTAAAACGGTAGAAATGGCGGGCGGAGTAAGTTGTTCTCCGAATGAAGGAAAATATTTTTTTTCAATTTTTTTTTGTATGTGTGACAGTTCCGTGCTCAGGTTTGTTTCTTTATTAACTCGGAAAGGTCTGAGCTAACTCTGCTCAGACCGAGCTCGATGAGCTCAGGCTCTACTCCGTACCCTGCTCAGAGCTAAAAAAAGAAAAAGGCCTAATGAAATTTATTTGTTGACTCCAACTTGTTCATTGATTGGATATAGACATAATTATAAATTTTCCATGTCTATCGAACTGCAGGCAAATCCAAAATCTGTAGGATATTATATGAAAACGTTTACAAATTTTGTTTTTCAGAAATCTATTGAATTTGACATTAAAAAATATTAAAATTCTTGGTAAACACAAAACTAACTTTGCATTTAGAAGTTCAAACATATTTATTTTATTTCGCAGATCTGTCTATTTTATTCATTTTCTGGCTATCACTTATCTTATATTTTTTTTTAAATAATTGCAATGAATTAAACACGTTTATTTTGTACGAAAACGATCACCAATCACCTTACATGATTCCACCCCAGTTGTCCCAATTCTAGCTAATTTGACGAGGCATTGGACGCATTAAAAACTACACGTACTTTTGTCGAAGTAAGTACTCTCTGGTTTAATTACCGCATGATGTGGTAAATAAAATGATTTTAACTGACCGTCTTCAACACGCTCCAATGGAGTAACCTTTAGCATATGACTTAGGGAAAGGTACTCAGAAATGACTTTTGAATACTGAGATTTCAAATTCTCTTTACATGATAGAGATTTTTCAGTTCTTAAAAACTGTTTCAGGGCAATGAATCTAGAGTGGCCTAAGCCGATCTTACCCGTTAGTGGGGTAAGGAAGTCGGACGACAAATCTATCATCATCTCGTCGGAAGGTTGTATTTTTGTACAACTCTTCACAGAAACAGTCTTCGGTCGAACGGACGATTGTAGAAGGGAGTTCTTCTAACTCCCAAAAATTTACGCAGCTGAATGTCTTAATTGCATGAACTACTGTGGGATATTATGGTTGTGGTGAACGATTGAACTGATTCTGGGACGGGGCCTGACAAAATCCAACCAAACATTGTATTTTGGGCAAGAAGTGAGTTAGAAATGTGTTTAATACCATTGCGAATGATGGACGGATAGAGAACTATCAGAAGATCTACCGTGGAAAACTTATTAAACGTGGGATCGGCCAATTGAAGACCTTCGTAAATGCTAGGATTTACAACCGAGAAAGGTGAACTTGGGATGTTGCTAGTGAGCGTGTTAAGCCCAATGGCTTGGGCTGAAATAGTGACTTGGGAGGAATAAGCATAAGTGATTGAAAAGTTTCTTAGGAGTTACAGAAAAGTTTCCACTTATTCCAGAAATAGATGTTTTTTTATCGACATAAAGTAAATTCAGACGTTTTTGCACAGATGCCGAAATGAAGGATATTTTGGAACCTGGATCAATGAGTGCTCTTACAGTATGCACGGTTTCTCATCCTACAATGCTCACTAAGGCAGTAGCCAAAAGAATCTTTTTGCTAGAGGTCACCATGTAATTCTGATATGCAGCTTGAGGAATAAATGGTTGCGAAGACGCAGAGATTTGAGGACTTTGTACAGCTTGTGATTAAGAAATGGACTGTATATTTGAACCTTTATTTTGAGTTGACGTGGGATTTGTTACGAGATGCAAAAGTGCATGGTGTCTTTTCTTGCAAAAACTGCAAGAGTATTTGCTAGAACAAGAAGCTTTTTTGGTGACTGGTGCCTAGGCAATTACTGCACATTTTCTTTTCTCGCACTATTTCTATTCGGGCTGGGACCGAGAATTTTGGACACTCATAGATACCCGAGTATTTATAACTCCAATAAAACAATCAAGTTGTTGTCCATTTATTAGAGTAACGCAATTTAGAACAATAGTGTAACCCAAATAGCCGAGTTTCCCTCGATTTGCAACAAGTATGTTATAAATAAGTTTCAAAGGGGTTACATTTTGTTATTTCTCAGTTTTATAAATGTTTTTCCAACCAAATAATGTTACACGTAACATTTGTTCAACTTTAATTGAACTAAAAGATAAGTTTTACTAATGTTGCAAAAATGTTTATGCTAGGATACCTTGTTACATCTTATAACATAGCTAAAACAAGAACAAAGTGCTCAAAACTAATTTTAATAACATGAATATAACTTGAACTATTTCATTTTACCTACTTTGTTAAATATAATGAAAAAGAATGTTTCAGAAAACATTGTAAAAGTTTCTATTAAGTTACTAATCAATTTCATTTAAAATGTATAATGCATTTAATTATGTTATAAAGAAGATAAACTTCAAAGCCTTAAATAAGATCAATACGTCAAATATACCTAGTCATTGAAAATGCGAGTTTAAGTCATTTATAAACGAAAAATTTTAATGCAACGCTGTTTTTGTCATAAATATTGATGTTCTACTTCTAGAAAACTTACGCGCCACCCAAAAAGTTAAAATTGGGCGAAAATTTAAAAAATAGAAAAATATTCATGTTTGTATTGAGGCTTTGAAGTTGCAAAAATATTAATGAATTACGTTTGGAAACGGGTCTTTTATCCATTTTCATTGACTTTCACAATGGAAAAAATGAAACCAATTTGAAAAATTAGTTTAAAAAAAAAGCATATCAGATCAAATTCTAATAATATGTCATTAGATTGTTAACAAGATGGCACTTGTTGCAGGAAACATCAGTAAAACATTGTCTTTTAATATTATAGCTTATATGTTAATTCAACAAAGTAAAAACTTCAGGGAATAAGATCCTCATTGTAATTAATTTACGTTGTTAATAAAACATAGATGAATTGATGTTTGCTATCATCATTTCTAATTTGTTAAAACTTAAATCTCGATGTTATAAAAACCTTATTTTTTCTGGTGGAAAATAAATCAAACAAACACTAGGATTAAAGTTTGATCTATGTTCTTTAGAGTTGCCGCAGCCGCAGGAAATCACTTTTCTCATTTGAGATGAAATCCTAGATATACAGGGTGATTCACGAGTGTGTGCCAAAAAGCTAGAGCGTGTAGGTTGAGTTGAGACAAGAAAAAAATCGTATGGGAGGGGGGGTCTATTCCCCCCCGTTTAGCCGGGAGGGGCAATTTTCTGAAAAATTGTGTTATTTTGTTACAAAAATATTAAAAATCAACGGCTTCGTTTACAACACCGTGCTATACCTTTCTGAAAAGCCAAAAACTTCTTCTTTCACTTTGTTTTTAAATTAAATTTTTTTAACGAATAGTTTAAAAAAAAAAAAAATTCAAACTCAAAATTTTCAAAAAAAAGCAAAAAAAACATTTTGAACTAATTTTTTTCAAAATTTTATGTAATTAAGTACTAATTTTGTTTTAAAAATTCAATGTGTTTGTTAATTTTTATTCGAAAACAGAAAACTTGATGCAAAAATGTCTTTTCGTTTTTGAGAAATTGAGAAAAAACCAAAACCACTTTTTTCTAAAACTGTCTTTGTTTTTATTTTTACCTATCTGGACTTTTAGTTTAATTTATTAGTTAGATTTATAAATTTAATTTTTTGTGATTGGAGTTTTATGAGGACTCAATAAAGTAGAAAAGTATTGGATTTTCCCTGGATTAATCATTTTGTTCATTGATAACGTCTGAAAACTGACCTGCAATTTTTTCTTACTATACCGGCCACTCGCCGGCGAAGGGTTGTACCTGCTAGAGGCTTAAGATAGTCAAACCGCAATTTTTCTTGAAAACAAAAACAATGAACAACCTAAAGGTAAATAAAAGGCATCGCATATTTACTTAACAACCATTTACAATTAAAATATTAACTCATCAACACATAATAATAACAAACTCATACGCTCGAGAAGAGTAAGCGGACAGGACCTTCTGCTACGGTTTAACTTGTTGTCGAGATCGGGAAGCCGAAAGACTCTACGCTGAAAAATATCCCAATAGATGGCGCCCAAGTCGTAGCATATTTTCAAGAATCTGCCGACCAGAGCACGGAAAGCTAGAAGTGAAAGGTCAATGGCAGACGTTATCAATGAACAAAATGGTTAATCCAGGGAAAATCCAATACTTTTCTACTTTATTGAGTCCTCATAAAACTCCAATCACAAAAAATTAAATTTATAAATCTAACTAATAAACTAAACTAAAAGTCCAGATAGGTAAAAATAAAAACAAAGATGTTTTTAGAAAAAAGTGGTTTTGGTTTTTTCTCAATTTCTCAAAAACGAAAAGACATTTTTGCATCAAGTTTTCTGTTTTCGAATAAAAATTAACAAACACATTGAATTTTTAAAACAAAATTAGTACTTAATTACATAAAATTTTGAAAAAAATTAGATCAAAAATGTTTTTTTTTGTTTTTTTTTCTTGAAAATTTTGAGTTTGAAAATTTATTTTTTTTTAAACTATTCGTTAAAAAAATTTAATTTAAGAACAAAGTGAAAGAAGAAGTTTTTGGCTTTTCAGAAAGGTAAAGTACGGTGTTGTAAACGAAGCCGTTGATTTTTAATATTTTTTTTTACAAAATAAGTAAATTTTTCAGAAAATTGCCCCTCCCGGCTAAACGGGGGGAATAGACCCCCCCTCCCATACGATTTTTTTCTTGTCTTAACTCAACCTACACGCTCTAGCTTTTTGGCACAACGCTCGTGAATCACCCTGTATAAATGCAATGTCAAAACATATGCCATAAAATGTTCTGTTAAACCCATTTTACCTGTTACACAGCTGGATATCAAAAAGTTTTGATTTTTACTCAAACGGTTTCTCACACCAAAAATGGTGCGCATACCAGCCCATAGACGGCACGCATACACCAATGTGCACACAACCACAAGTATGCTGTGCATTGGCCGTTTAAGTGAACTTAAGCTAATGTCAAAAAACCGGACGAAAATTTCCTTAAGTAAGCAAAAAAGTAGACTTGGTTTTCTCTCCTTCGAATTCTCAAATTCACTTAAACAATGAGCGACTGAAACCGCACTAGAAAAATTTGAACGAAAAGTTAATGAGCGTGGCGTAATTACATTATGGTGAGCAAAATTGCATTATAGTTCAGCTCTTACCCAAACATCTAGTTTTAAAAAACATTTTAACTCAATTCACACAAGGCCTTAAGGCCTTTTGCAAATTGCGTTATGTGTAAAAAAAACTTGACTTTTGGTTTAATTCTGACTACGGCCTAAAGTCACATTTTTCAATTGAATTTAATGAATGCTAACAATGACAGATATTAAAATGAAAACGATCTCTTAAAAAAACACAACTTGTAATTTTTTTTAATCTAGCGGCAACTCTGACATGTAAGATTTTCATTGTCGATTTATTGAACTGTTTTTTTTCAGAACTAGTACTTTGGTTACATATTTGTTTTAATATTGTAGCAATCTTTGTTTCACGTTAACAAATAAGAAACCAAAATATAACAAAGTCTCCAAAATCAAAAAATACAGTTATATTTCAGTTATATATCAGTTATATTTCAACTTAGTTTCAACTATGTTTATTCAAACAAACTGTTTGTTATATTCTTGTTTTTCAAATAGAAAACAACAACATTACATAATACATTTAACGTTTCATATTTGTTTTGATGTTGTTAATTGCAACAAAGTTATGTGTCCCAAATTAAATTTAATAACACAAAAAAAAGAAAAGAAAAAAATAGAGGGGATTTATGAATACTCCGTTTAAATAAGGCCATTCACTATTTAAATTATGGCTTTTTTCATTGCATTTATACATACCTACATAATTATTTTGGGCATTAATTAAAGAAAACACTCATATATTTGTTATATAAACTAGATTAGTAAAATTCTATTCAAATAAAGGTTCTAAGAGTAAAAACGTTACAAAAATGTTTTTGTAACTTCTTTTCTTCTTCAAACTTGTAAATTATATTGACGTTACAATAATGTTCTTACAGATTGTTGCAAGTAAGTTATTTAACGATCAACTTTCAAATCTTTGACTTTTATATAACCTTTTAATAACAACATCAATTTTTGGAAAACAAGTTGAAACACTTATGAAACCGATTTGTAACATTTCAATTAACAAAGTTACAACTCTTTTTCGATAAACAATTGAAAAACTGAATTATAACTCAAAATGTTGCAGATTACTTCAACAAAACACAAATATAACAAAATACTTGTTATAAATCGAAGTCTGTGCTACTCGGGTAGTATGCTCTGCCGAGCAAATTCTACACTTATTTCCTCCCTTTGCTAGGCTTATGAGAAGTGATTTTTTTTTAGTCATTTGATAATTACGTGGAAATGGTTTTGGTGAAGTGGTGTCTGAAATTGATGAACGAACCGATGAGAACAAAGCATCAAGCTACTTGACTCAACTGATTCTATAAACATATAACGCTACCTTTATTATATTATAATTTTTATTTAGTTACCTATTGTA
Organism: Sphaerophoria taeniata; assembly: GCA_943590905.1. NCBI lineage: Eukaryota > Metazoa > Arthropoda > Insecta > Diptera > Syrphidae > Sphaerophoria > Sphaerophoria taeniata. The sequence goes on from OX016540.1 coordinate 68,359,065, forward strand.
CTCCTTTACTTTTAAATCTGCCTTTCAAAATTATTATTAAATTGTATACTTTGCTTTCAAATATTTTAATTTCAAACTATGCTTTGCGAAAATTTTCAAACAAATTTATTTCAAATGACTTGCAATCAAAACAATTATATTCCTTGTTTTCAATTTTGCCTCGAAAATTCACATCATGATGTGTTAGATAATTTAATAAGTAAAAGGATAAATTACGTATTCTTCACTCTTGGTTTTGATATTCAGCAGTATTACTTGCGATATTGGTACTCAACGTCCTTGTAATCAAGGGGCACGGTAGTCGGGTAGTGCCCAGCCAAGTTCTCTAGCAACTTTGGCACTACACCTTACAGGAAACAACTCAGGGCATTATCCACACCCCTCTAACTTCTATACCAAAGAAGCCAAAAGTTTCAAACTCACACCATTTGTTAAGCTAGTCAAGAAGAAGCACCTCAGTAAATTTCAGATATTTAGCATAAGTAGTTTCTAAGATACAATGTTCCAAAAATCACGAAAACCGTAACTGACTGACTCACTGACTCACTCACTGACTCACTCACTGACAGATCATCAAAATTATGAAGCACTTCCCGTTGCCCTAGAAACTTGAAATTTGGCTCAGTGGTAGGTCATGTGGTACATACAAAGGAAAAAATCGAAAATTTGAAAATTTTCAATCAGGGGGCGTGGTAGCCGCCTACTTTTACATTATTAGTTTAAATTATATGGAGCACTTTGGAGTGCAGTAGAATCAAGAAATTTAGCACAGTGATAGGTAATGAAGTACATACAAAGGAAAAAATCGAAAATTTGAAATTTTTCAGTCAGGGGGCGTGGTAGCCGCCTCTTTTTACATTATTAATTTAAATTATATGGAGCACTTTGGAGTGCAGTAGAATCAAGAAATTTGGCATACAAGTACATCGTGCAATAGAACAAATAAAATATGAAATTTATGATTTTCAACTGAGGGGGCGTGGTACCCACCCATTTAAAAAAAAAATTATAAAGTATATGGGGCACCTCTGATCATCGTAGAATATTGTAATTTGGCAAACTAGCAATTCTGCCAGTCGATATAAAGAAATAAAATTAATTTTTAGATTTTTCTGCTTATCAAAAAAAAAAAAAAATCTTTGCAAAAAGTAATGATATCACACCAAAAACATAAATGTAAAAAAAGAGCCAAGTTCTCCCGTACAAAAATTCTGCCTAACAAATCAGCCACGAAAAATAATGAGATCTAAAAGAACGCCAAGTTCTAAGATTCAGCAAGTACTCGTAGGTGCATTGCAAATGTTTTAAGTGGACTTACATCGAATCAACTATTAGTTTTGAAAGTAACTTGTAAACTAATGTAAATTAGTTAATTTTTTTTACTTGGCGGGTTTTTTCTTACTAACCTACTATTAAAAAAGTTTGGAAAACTTGCTAAGTAAAAAAATTAACTAATTTACATTAGTTTACAAGTTACTTTCAGATTTTCTACCACCTGAGTCGCGGTCTTCCTCTTCTGCGACGTCCTTCCGGGCTGGATTCGAAGACTCTACGACCTGAAGCATTATTTTCCATTCGCTCTACATGTCCCAACCATCTAAGTCGTCGGACCTTAACTTTTCTGACAAGTTCAGTGTCACTGAATAGCTCGTACAGTTCTTGGTTGAATCTTCGTCTCCATTCTCCATTAATGCGCAGACAGGACTAAAAATCACTCGAAGAATTTTTCCCTCAAAGCAGCCCAAAGCGTTTTCATCGGATGTTGTTATGTCCCATGTCTCTGCACCATACATGAAGACCGGGATGATGAGGGTTTTGTAGAGTGTCACTTTAGTTGCTCGCGAGAGGACTTTACTACTCAATTGCCTTCTAAGTCCAAAGAAGCAGCGATTGGCAAGAGTGATTCTTCGTTTGATTTCAGCGCTGGTGTTGTTATCTGAGTTGATAGCGGATCCCAGGTAGAAAAAGTCCTTAACTACCTCGAAGTTAAATCTGTCTATGTTGACGTTTGCTCCAAGACGTCGATGTTGGTTGTCCTTTCTTGTTAACAGAATTAACATGGTCTTGCCCTCCTTAAACGCGAGACCCATGTTGCTGGCCTCCGTCGCAAGACTCACAAACGCTCCACTGACATCACGCTGTGTTCTTCCAATTATGTCAATGTCGTCTGTGTATCCTAGTAGCTGGACGGACTTTTGAAAGAAAGTGCCTCTGGTGTTGACGTTGGAGTTTTGCACAATCTTTTCAAGAATGATGTTGAAGAAATCGCATGACAACGCATCGCCTTGTCTAAAACCTTTTTTGACATCAAATGCGTCCGTTAGGTTTTTTCCGACCATGATGGAACAGCGTGTGTTTTCAACTGCCATCTTACAAAGACGGACAAGTTTTTCTGTGATGCCAAAACTAGACATTGCTTTACATAATTGATCTCTATATAGACGCTGTCATACGTGGCCTTGAAATCGATGAAAAGGTGGTAGGTATCGATTTGAAGTTCTCCAAGATCTGCCGTAGGGTGAATATTTGATCGATGGTGGACTTTCCGGGTCTGAAGGCACACTGATAAGGACAACCTGTGTTAACGAAGGGCTTCAAACGTTCACACAGCACGGCAGGTAAGATCTTATAGGCGATGTTAAGAAGACTTATACCTCCGTAGTTGGGTCACTTCAGGGGTCTCTTTTCTTGAGGATCGGGCATGCTTTCCTCCGACCAAATTTTCCATATCATCTCCAGCTGCTTTGTACAGTTCGGCGGCTAGCCCGTCTGCTCCAGCGGCTTTGTTCGACTTCAGTTTAGATATCGCAGTCAATCACTTCGTCAATGTCGGGTGGGTGGAATTGTTGGCCTTCTGCACCCAAATTGAATGGTTCTGTATTGCTGGCGGAGTTTTGCTCGTCATCGCCATATTATAGCTTGGTCTTTCCATATCCTCAGCACTGACTGTGGTTCCACTACGAAGTTCCCATGATGGTCTCTACAGGCTTAGGTTCGGGGTGTATAAGCCTTGGAGGTTTGTTTCACCTTTTTGTAAAACTTTCGAACCTCGTTCCTGTTGTGACATCCCTCTATCTCCTCGATCGCGCGCCTCTCATGCTCCCTTTTTTTGTTCTGAGAAGTTTATGCTCCTCTCTCCTTTTCTGCTCGTAGAGCTCACAAGCTGCTCATGTCCTTCTTTGCAGCGCCGCTTGGTATGCCTCTTGTTTAGCTGCATGTGCTCGCCGGTACTCATCGTCAAAGCAAGGGTTTCGTTGTGGTGGCCGTGTAAACTCTAGCACTTCAGAAGCGCACCTCTGATGGCTGCTAGGCAGTGTTCCAGTGCTGGCAGCAAAGGACTTCTGAGGAGATTTTCGGATTGCGATTGAAGCCGTTTGACGTCGAAATTCCTCCTAGCATATTCACGTGTTGGCCTTGATCGGGATATCCGCGCTCGTACCTTGGCTACAACAAGGAAGTGGTCCGAGTCGATGTTGGCACCTTGGAATATGCGGACATCTTGCATGCTAGAGACGTTTACTTTATGGTACAAAAATATTAGTTATCTTCTTATGAAGTTTAGGTTTACCTTGAAACTAAAAACAATTATTGTAACATTTTCTGGTAAAATGTTTCATTGAGACATTTTTAATATGTAGGCATTTAATATGCAACGCACGCTTGAAATTATTTGTTTACTATCAGTGTCGTTCTTTTTTGTAATTTGAATGTACTAACAAACACAGATACTGACACAAATATTGTGATATTTTCTTTGTGAATCGTAGAATGATGATTATAAATAAAATTGCCGGTGATTTAAGAAGAAGCACCTCAGTAAATTTCAGATATTTAGCATAAGTAGTTTCTAAGATACAATGTTCCAAAAATCACGAAAACCGTAACTGACTGACTCACTGACTCACTCACTGACTCACTCACTGACAGATCATCAAAATTATGAAGCACTTCCCGTTGCCCTAGAAACTTGAAATTTGGCTCAGTGGTAGGTCATGTGGTACATACAAAGGAAAAAATCGAAAATTTGAAAATTTTCAATCAGGGGGCGTGGTAGCCGCCTACTTTTACATTATTAGTTTAAATTATATGGAGCACTTTGGAGTGCAGTAGAATCAAGAAATTTAGCAAAGTGATAGGTAATGAAGTACATACAAAGGAAAAAATCGAAAATTTGAAATTTTTCAGTCAGGGGGCGTGGTAGCCGCCTCTTTTTACATTATTAATTTAAATTATATGGAGCACTTTGGAGTGCAGTAGAATCAAGAAATTTGGCATACAAGTACATCGTGCAATAGAACAAATAAAATATGAAATTTATGATTTTCAACTGAGGGGGCGTGGTACCCACCCATTTAAAAAAAAATTATAAAGTATATGGGGCACCTCTGATCATCGTAGAATATTGTAATTTGGCAAACTAGCAATTCTGCCAGTCGATATAAAGAAATAAAATTAATTTTTAGATTTTTCTGCTTATCAAAAAAAAAAAAAATCTTTGCAAAAAGTAATGATATCACACCAAAAACATAAATGTAAAAAAAGAGCCAAGTTCTCCCGTACAAAAATTCTGCCTAACAAATCAGCCACGAAAAATAATGAGATCTAAAAGAACGCCAAGTTCTAAGATTCAGCAAGTACTCGTAGGTGCATTGCAAATGTTTTAAGTGGACTTACATCGAATCAACTATTAGTTTTGAAAGTAACTTGTAAACTAATGTAAATTAGTTAATTTTTTTTACTTGGCGGGTTTTTTCTTACTAACCTACTATTAAAAAAGTTTGGAAAACTTGCTAAGTAAAAAAATTAACTAATTTACATTAGTTTACAAGTTACTTTCAAAACTAATAGTTGATTCGATGTAAGTCCACTTAAAACATTTGCAATGCACCTACGAGTACTTGCTGAATCTTAGAACTTGGCGTTCTTTTAGATCTCATTATTTTTCGTGGCTGATTTGTTAGGCAGAATTTTTGTACGGGAGAACTTGGCTCTTTTTTTACATTTATGTTTTTGGTGTGATAAGAATATTAACACCAAACGAGAGCTCGGTTTTCTTTGCCATTTATCTACTTGTAATATCTGATAATTTTGATATTTTGTTATTTCTTGCCTTGTGGTTTAAGATTCAAAATCATTTTTTCATCTTTCCTTAATTTTCATTGTTATTGCTTACATCTTCATTCTTCATTGTATCAAACTTCTTTCTTATTTTAACTTTCACCTTCTTATAATTACGATTCAATAAATTTTAACCTATAGCTAATTGCTAAAATTTTAAAACAATCTTTTTATTTTTTTTTGTCTCCGCTGGACTATATTTGTTGTTTTGGCATTCCATTATCTTCCCTTTTATTTTTTTTCTTTCATTTACTGCATTGCCAATTCAACGTTTGCTGTAATCTTTGGATAGCACAAACGAGGTTGAGAATACAGTAAAACTGCGATTCTACTCTGTGTGGTTTGACTGATTGTCCCACAAATTTAACCCCCTGAGAAACGCTCACGCTTCATTGGCGCCCAACATAGTAGCCAGTTCCACACTACAATCTACAACCAGCTCAACACTACAGGCCCAACATAGTGGCCAGTTCCACACTACAACCAGCTCAACACTACAGGCCCAACATAGTGGCCAGTTCCACACTACAGCCAGCTCAACACTACAGGCCCAACATAGTGGCCCGATCTACACTGCAAGCCCATAGTTCGACACATGCGCAAAAACTCAAAATTCGAAATTTTACGGAGAAGCCCTAGAATCGCAACAAAATCAAATATCAAAATGGCACAGTTTTCGGAAGCCCAATTGAAAGAGTTCATTGCCGCTGTCAGGAACAGTGTTGCCACAAGCTGAAATGAAAAGTCGCTAGGCCAACCACTAAAAGTCGCTAGATTGACTGAAATTCTGGAGACAAAAAGTCGCTAGAAGTCGCTAGATAAAAATTGTAAAATAAAGCCCAACAAAAATTTATTTTTGAATAACTTTATTTTTTTTTTCAAAAATTCAAAGTTATTTAACAAACAAACTTAGGGCTAGAGTAACAAAAAACAAATAAAGGCAAAACAAAAAATAATTCAGTCTCATTGTTAATAGGTATTTAGATATCTAGATAATTCTTAAATCTTTTGGAATAAATACTTAGTATTTATTCTGAATCACATACAAAAAGATCACTATCGATTTCTTCAATATTCTCAGTTGCAAGAACTTCAACAGCATTATTTTTAAATACATTTGTTTTTAAAACGATTTCTGGTAGTTCATAGGTATGACAGTTTTTGTTAAGTAATTTAAGCTGATTTCTAATAAGAATAATAGAATTTAAAGTTTTTGTTGACAATTAATTTCTGGTTTTATTTTTCACAAGGTTCATCGTACAATTACGAGTGCTGTTTTAGAATAAAAATAGTTTTTACGTTTCACAACTCAGAAATGCTTGGCTTCAAAAGTCGCTAGAAAAGTCGCTAGAAATAATCTAGCGATATCAAAATATTTTTTGTCGCGGAAGAAGTTGAAAAGTCGCTAGATCTAGCGACAAAGTCGCTAGAATGGCATCCCTGGTCAGGAACCGAGCTGTCATACAGGGCAGTTTCAGTCACTGTACGGCACGTTTTAAAGGAGAGCGAGAAAGCTCTGTCGTCGAAAGTTTCATCACAACAATTAATGTGTACAAAGAAGTTGAGAGGATAAGCGATGCCGATGCGATTAAAGGTTTTCCGTTGCTTCTCGAAGATACTGCAAGTAACTGGTGGCAAGGCGTAAAAACCGAAGCCAAAGCATGGAAAGATGTAATCACTCTTCTCCGAAATGCGTACTCTCCTGAAATTTCAGCTTATCGTGTGTACATGGAACTCTTCGACAAGAAACAAAAACAATCAGATTCTACTGACGATTTTATATGCGAGAAACGAGCCCTGCTAGCGAAACTACCCGATCCCAAACCAACGGAAACTATGATGCTTGACATGGTATACGGTCTACTTCACATCAGAATCCGAGATGGTGTTCCACGGGATAGCTTTACATCCTTCCAGGCACTTCTCAGCAAAGCAATATCGGTTGAACTTTCAATCTTTGAAAGGCAAACGCAAACCACACCTAAACCCGAAGGTACAATACCAATTAAGAAGCGCTGCAACTTCTGTCGTCATTTAGGACACACAACCGAAGAATGTAGGAAGAAAGAAAGACTTGGAAATCCAGTCCTTTCCTCACAGCCAGAAACAACAATTCACTGCTACAAGTTCAAGACCCCTGGGTTCATAAGATCAAATTGTCCCACATGTAAGGACCTCCCAAAAGGACCTACATCAGTCTCGTTCAATTGTATGAAAACTACATTGGGAACAGACCTGCCAACAATCTCGCTGTCATCACACGGAGAGAATGGCATAGCTTACTTCAACACTGCCGCTAGAACAAGCGTTGCTGGAAGAGATTTATTTGTTCATCTCCTACAGAACGGAACATCATTTAAGAAGATCGACACCACCATCACTCTAGCTAACGGAGGATCATCTAATCAAGAGGTTTATCTTGCTGATACGAACATAGTCATCGGTAATCGACTACTTCCAATCAAATTAATTGCCCTTCCAAAAGCCACAGACAACAGAACTTTGATCGGAATAGACTTCCTCGAGAAAAACGGTATAGTCATGGATCTAGGACAACGAATGTGGTACTTTGCAGATCAACCAAACAAGGCCTACGATTTTTATGACACGACTCATACCAAGATTTGTAAAAAACCTTTACCAAAAGTCTCGCTACAGAATTTATTGGTTCCATCGAAATTGGCTCCCGGAAATTACGCCATAGGAAATTACGCCAGATTTTTTTTTTGGAAAAAAACGCCAGAATATTTCTTTTGGTTAAAATTGGAAAAAGCACCAGAAAATAATTTGGAAAAAACAGCAGAAACATTGGAAATTGTGCCAGACAGCTATGGAAAAAAAGTCGGAAAATGAAATGGAAATTAGGCCAGAAAATATTACATTCTGGCTTAATTTCCACATTTCATTTTGGAAAAAGAACCTGAAAATTAATAAATAATTTCTGGTCTAATTTCCTCATTTCATTTTGGAAAAAAGGCCAGAAAAGTTTTTTTCAATTCTAACAAAAAAAATGAATAAAAGTAAGTAAAAATACAACTAGCTGTGATCTGGAATAAGCGATTGTGTACCTACTTACTAGGGGAGGGGAGGGGGTCAACTAATTAACGGCCGGGGGGGGGGCGCGTCGCGGGGCGCGCTTGCGCCGGGGCCGGGCGTTGCACCGCCGCGCCCCGCACCGCGCGAACCCGCTACCCGGCGCGCCGCCGATGGCAGCCGGACTCGCGACGCGGTGCAACGCCCGGCCCCGGCGCAAGCGCGCCCCGCGACGCACCCCCCCCCCCCGGCCGTTAATTTGTTGACCCCCTCCCCTCCCCTAGTAAGTAGGTACACAATCGCTTATTCCAGATCACAGCTAGTTGTATTTTTACTTACTTTTATTCATTTTTTTTGTTAGAATTGAAAAAAACTTTCTGGCTTTTTTTCCAAATTTTTTTTTCTGCCTTTTTTTCCATTTTATAAAATGGAAAAAGCACCAGAATTTTTTTTGGAAAAAATGCCAGAAAATCGGAAATATTCCCAGAAAAATTTTGCACTTTTTTCCTAGGAAAAAACGCCAGATTTTGTATGAAAATTTTTTTGGCTTTTTTTCCAAAAAAAAATCTGGCGTAATTTCCTATGGCGTAATTTCCGGGAGCCTCGAAATTTACTCCGATTTCTCCGCTTGGAAAACAACTTAAACATTTCACTCGAATCCCTGCAAACGAAGAAAATCAATTTGAACAGCAAAATAAAGCCAGAAAACGAGTGTCATCGGATTGGTGCGAGCCTATTCTTCCATTACAGCAAAACAAGGTCCACATTCAGTCAGTACAAACACTACCCAATGCATTCATAATGAGAAAGACTCCAACATCAAACGATTATTCACCAAAATCAATTCAAAAAATATTTGATGATTGTTTGAGACCCACAGACAGAACTCCAGAACGCAACACGGAAAATTTATTTCCCAGTTTAGTTCGAACGCAAGAGGATCTCGACCCAGATTCTTTTATTTTAGAAATTCTTTCAATAGACATCGATATCCGAACTGATTGCCACCAAACCAAACCAATTGCCACGACACCATACCGACTTTCACCCAAAAGACGGGAACAATTAAAAAACAACCAACTTCTAGTCCAGGGGGAGAAATGCGATGAGCATCCAATCGAATACGCTTCGCGACTACTAACATCAACTGAGAGAAACTATTTAACAACCAAAAGAGAAGCAACAGAGAAGATGCAAGATTCAAACAAAAAACAAGTTGACAAACGCAGACGACCTCATCCTGATTTTAAAGAAGGAGACCAGATATTAATTACAACCCATTTTCTCAGCAAAGCCTCAAAAAACCAAACCGCCAAATTTATGCCAAGAAGAGATGGACCATACATCATCACAAAGAAAATCGGCACAATAACTTATCAAGTCGCAATCAAAGACGATCCAACCATTCCATTGGGAAACTATCATGCATCCGCACTGACCAAATACACCCATACGAACCGATATCCCAATGCCCCACCAGTGAGGCCACTTCGCCGACGAGGGCGACCTGCAAAGTCAACCAACTTCTAGTCCTGTCGCATCATCGGGACGATCTCTGCGCCAGAGGGGGAGAATATAACGCTACCTTTATTTTATTATAATTTTTATTTACTTACCTATTGTACTCCTTTACTTTTAAATCTGCCTTTCAAAATTATTATTAAATTGTATACTTTGCTTTCAAATATTTTAATTTCAAACTATGCTTTGCGAAAATTTTCAAACAAATTTATTTCAAATGACTTGCAATCAAAACAATTATATTCCTTGTTTTCAATTTTGCCTTGAAAATTCACATCATGATGTGTTAGATAATTTAATAAGTAAAAGGATAAATTACGTATTCTTCACTCTTGGTTTTGATATTCAGCAGTATTACTTGCGATATTGGTACTCAACGTCCTTGTAATAAGAATATTAACACCAAACGAGAGCTCGGTTTTCTTTGCCATTTATCTACTTGTAATATCTGATAATTTTGATATTTTGTTATTTCTTGCCTTGTGGTTTAAGATTCAAAATCATTTTTTCATCTTTCCTTAATTTTCATTGTTATTGCTTACATCTTCATTCTTCATTGTATCAAACTTCTTTCTTATTTTAACTTTCACCTTCTTATAATTACGATTCAATAAATTTTAACCTATAGCTAATTGCTAAAATTTTAAAACAATCTTTTTATTTTTTTTTGTCTCCGCTGGACTATATTTGTTGTTTTGGCATTCCATTATCTTCCCTTTTATTTTTTTTCTTTCATTTACTGCATTGCCAATTCAACGTTTGCTGTAATCTTTGGATAGCACAAACGAGGTTGAGAATACAGTAAAACTGCGATTCTACTCTGTGTGGTTTGACTGATTGTCCCACAAATTTAACCCCCTGAGAAACGCTCACGCTTCAAACAAACAAATTCTGATCGTACTAATAACGGACGAGAGAAAGAGAGAGAGAGAGAGTGGGAGGATATATGCGTCCGAATCCGAACCCGAGTACACAGCGTATATGAATTAAGTATATGTACCTATGTAATTATATGTCTATGCCTTTCAAAAATATAATGCAAGCTTTAACTCACCCTGTACACAAATTTTATTATGTGATGATAATGATGATGTGATGATAATGATGATATTATGATAATTTGTTCTGGTGTTCCTTATTCGTTGCACTAATCGAAGCTATGGTGTTTCTTCTCCGTTGCACCAATCGAAACAATGGTGATTTTTCCTGACTAGCCGCAATTTTTAGGACGGCGCTTTGTGTGGCTCTCAAAAGAACCTTTGTGTCTTGGTTGACGAAGAACATCAGTCAGCGAAAGTGACGCCGGAAGATTTATCCATGCAGCTTTGGTGCACGTGACGCAATTTGGTTTGTGGTGATGGCGGCGGCGGCGGCGGCGCGGCGCAGCGTGCGTGTGTGTGGTTCTGTGCGTGCCTTGTGGTCGACGGAAAACAATTCAATCCGGCTCGAAGGACCAAATGATCGTCCAATGATTTGAAGAATCGACATGGATTCCCTGATCGTGGCGATCCGCGTTGATGTGCCTTTGATTATGGCTTTTTTGGGGGATGAATGGACAAATGACGCAACTTTTATTTTTCTTTGTCGGATAGTCCTTCGTCTTCTTGAACACAAGAAATCCACACTTTCAATAATATTTATTTTTCTTTTATTTTTGTCCAAAAATAAGTATGTACATATAATTATGTGACTTTAGAAACTAAAATTTAACAAAAGTGTGTTTAAAGAAATTTTAGAGCTTGTGAGAAAATGGAGAACTCGTGCCGATGAGAGATGAGTTAGCAATGAAAAACGAAAATGCCGGAAATCAGCATTGAAAAAATGGCAGCTGTAAAAGAAGGACCAGCTCCGAAATTTGATCAAGGGCGTGTTCAGAAATTTGTTGAATACATCTTAAGCACTATTCACATGAGCACGAACGACGACCAACGAATGAACGAATATTCGTTGATTTTGACATTTCTTTCACATGAGAGTTTTTAATTCGTCGCGAATGAACAACCAAAACTCAAAGCAGGAATGATATTTGAGGTTATACGCGCGCGAATTTTTTGTTCGTTGGGAGTGTGGATGGTGTGTGGAACGCGAATAGAGTTTGACAATTCGTATCAACTACAATTCTATTCGCGACGAATACACTTGTTTTCTCAAATTTATTAACAATTGAGATTAAAAAGTTAATTTATGCATTAAAAATCAAACATAAACTATACTTTTATCGTTTTGTTGAGAATTTGTAAGAAAATAAGGCTTCAAACGTATGTAAAATCACTTTTCTTCATTCATTCGTCGTTCGTTGGTCGTGCTCATGTGAATAGTGCTTTAAGTATAACCAATTCATAAATTTAAGTCAACAAATTTATGAATACTAAAGTAAATGGCATGAACAATCAACAATTTCTTAAGAAATCTTATGGCATCAATTTTTTTTCAGTTAAAATGTGATTTCGAAGTAAATTTTTGAATTAAAATTTTAATTATGAATGCTTTTATTTTTAAATGTTTTTTGAGCGTTAAATACAGAAGCAAGTTCGTGCGACCCAGACGTGCACACTTTTTTCTGTTTTAAGGTTTTTTTTTTTAATTGTCACTCTCGCCTAGACGGGGGGTAAACACCCCCCTCCCATTCAATATTTTACCTGTCTCGTGCCAAAATACACGCTTTAGTTAGGGCACAACATACGTGAGCACTCTGTATATGCAAACAAAAGTTGTATTATGATGGATTCTTAATATGGTTAGTTCCAAAATCGTGGCTATTAGTAACTTTGAGTATTTGGAATTATGGCATCGCAAGATGCGAGATTTCTGCTCTTTTTAAGATAGTTTTCTCTTTATGCAAGCTAATCTAAGTCCTTTTTAAAATTAGATCTTAAATATTCATGTTAATATCTTTATTTATTCGTGTCGCTTGAAAATTTGCGACCAATCTTGTTTGAATTATTTGGATAGTAACGGAATAGAAATCAAAGGAAATCTACTCTAGCCTAACAAATTCTAATTTTGCATGAAAATGAAATGGTATCCAAATTGACCAAGTTACTCGTTACTATTGGTATTATGAATGATTCTGCTATTATTCTGACTAAGATTTTAAATCTAAAAAGATTCGTAGAAAAAGAACAACCATCCGAAATTCAACGAATACTTTGACAAGCTTCTAAAGCAATCTAGATTATCAAACGAAGGAACGTAAGTATCTACCTCCATCTTATTTGCAAATAAACAAACCACAAAAATTGTGCCTGAATTCCTTCAACGTAAAACATACATACATATGTACATATATGTATGTACAGTTACTAATGTAATTCGAAAGTATTCATGGTTCCAAATATTCTTGTATAGAGGTCCTTTGTTGTCCTCGCCATTGATAGCGTATTATTTGTATAAATCCATTCACTGCTTACCTCGTTTTAAACTGCAAAAGGCTTAAAAGCTTAAACCTGTTGAGATCTTTTCAATTCCCTGAGCACTTAATCAATATAAACAGAAGCACTAAAGAAGCTATACACACTCGTATAAAGAGTATGTCTTAGATATGAAACAAACCATAGCCAAAATATGTGTATCTTGTCTTCATTTTTCGAAGATTTTGACTTTAACAAAAAAAATTGAGACTACGTACAAACATTTATGCAAATTCGCGTTGCGACAGAAAGCAAGTGTGGATAGAAACATTTCGCTTATTTGACATTCTTTAAATTAAAATGTCGATATTTAGATAATAGCCAACAATATTCCATTCACATTGGCTCAGTGGCGTAGATAGCTTTACGCTATGGGGGGGGATGGATCTAGTTCGCTCATTTTTACTTCCGACATCTATACTAATATATTATAAAGCTGACGAGTTTGTTTGTTTCTTTGAACGCGCTTATCTCAGAAACTACTAGTTCGAATTGTAATTGAGTTTGATAGTCCATTCTCCATTAATTGAGGAAGGTTAATTTTTGGATTGTTTGAACGCGCTAATCGTAGGAACAGTTGAATCAAATTAAAAATTCTTTTTGTGTTGAAAAGTCCATTTATCGATAAAATAAATTAAAATTTAAAATAACTTCGCAACCAAATTCACGCGCATGATGCACAAGTCAAGACGCATCTCTGGCCGGAGCACGAGTGAGAGACGGACGAAGTCGCGGGCAACTGCTAGTATAGAATATATGAAAAGTTTTGAATGTTTGTCTGTCTTTCTGTAAACGCACCTGCAGCCTTAAGCACTGGCCCGATTGACTTAAAAATTGAAAATTCGAGGTTTGAGTGGTCTTTTTTTTTATTTTTTTTTTTAAGATCAAAATTTAGGGAAGCCACCATAAAAATTTTTTGGGCTAAACAAAAAATTTCAATTTTCTCAAAAACGTTTTTTTTTAACTTCCTCCAAAACGGTACCTCTCATACAATCGTTTTTTTTTCTTATAAGATTTTTTCGAAAAACAAAAGCCTGATCAGCGTACTTTTTTTTCTGAAACTACGTATAAATTGCCCAAATAAAATTTTGTTTTTAAACAAATTTTAATTTTTTTTTGTATTTTTTAAAAACCTTTTTAAACTTTTTTTCAAAATTCTATATCTCGAAATCGGATCAATAGTTACAATCGAAAATCACTAATAAAATGTAAATTTACATATTCTTGAATACTAAATACCCAAATTAATTTTAGTAAATTTTCGAAAAATTTTATATATAAAAAATTAATTTAAAAAAAGCCACTCCAAATAACTTGCACAAATAACTCGCAAAATTACGACGAATGATTGTCAATCTGCCGCTTGTGTAAGGCATGCTTTATTTAATGGGTATTAGTGCATTTTGCTTTCTGGTTAAAATGAATTAGTGTGAGTTATAGTTACCGTTAGGATTCGCGTTAACTTCACCGCAGTTGTTTGAACATTTGTGTTCGTGTGGATGAGTGTGTTGCGTGTTTGGGGCGGTTTCTTACTCCAAATTAACAATGTGACACACGTTGAGAAGAAATCTAAATAACTTTCAAATTTTGTGTCGGTGTGGGCTTTTGTGGAAAACTGGATAGAAGCTCTTTTTCTTGCACGTTTACCTATTATCAGTTGGTGAGAGACGTTAAAAAAATACTTTTTAAAAATCGATATAAAGAAATTCAAAATAGTAGGTGATTTGCCGAATTAATAATTTCTTTCAGATGAAATTGACTTTGTGTATGTAGGCTGTAGATATAGAATGTACAGTTTATAAAAGCCTCTAGGAATCCTGTGAGTACAAATAAGACTTGATTCACGTAGGAAGTAGGTACTAAATTTCAGAGTGCGTTTCCTTAACTTATTTGGCATGACTGGTATGTTGAACAATTATGGATCCCAATGGGGGGGGATATATCCCCCTGACCCCCCCCCCTATCAACGCCACTGGATTGGCTGTTTGGCTGGTATGTTCTACTAAAAGTTCAATAATAATTGCTTAAGTGGCTAATATCAAAAACCAAACGGAAATTTCCTTAAGTTAGAAAAAGTAGTAGGTGTAGCCACAATCACAATTTCGATTTGTTTCTTTTAACGACGTTTTTAATTGGCAATCTGGAAGTAAAAAAAAAAAGTATTCTGAATGCGTTCAATGGGGCAAAAGTGACAGTTCTGATTCTGAAAAGACGAGAATTCCCTTCTAATTTTAAAACTAGAATGTTTTTTCTTATAGCCTATTCCCACCAACGTGATTTAGCTAAATCAACTTAATTTAGCTAAATCACATAATTTATTTCATGATTTGCCATACATTTTCAATTATTTTAAATTACCTGATTTAGCTTGTTTATTTTTTAATTAGGTATAAATCACCTCGATGATTTCAGGCTGAATGATTTCATGCTCAAGTAATGAATAAAATTCATTTCAAATTCATTTCTTTTTTCTTTTTGACAGTGAAAATTCAATTTTTGTGTCATATATTGATATATTTTATTGAAAAGTTCAAAAAAAATGTCAAGATTGTGATAAATGTCAAGCTAAATTAAGTAAAAAGTTCAGTGGGAACGCCTTTCTTGATTTATAAATCAAATAAGCTTAATCAAGTCGGTGGGAAAAGGCTATTAGATTGCAAATTGCCGATTAAAAACGCCAGAAGAAATTATTTTTTTTTGTCAACTGAAAAATAAGTAAAAAGTATTAGGTATATCGAACGGAAATTGAATCTCAAGTCTTTATATTTTTTTTTTGTACAGGCATGGATTATCTCAACGCACAAACAAAAAATCTAATTGAAGAAAAAATATGTGTTCGAGAATTGTGCACGACCGAAGAGCGTCGGCGATATACTCGGGAAGCAGTACGAAAAGTTGGAGGATAAGTTGGCCGCTACCCGTGAGCAGATGATTTTCGAACGTCATCGTCAGTCCACGAACGGCAAACTTAAACCTGTGGAAGGTGGAGAAGAAACTGGAGCACCAAATGTGGGAAAAGGCCGAGCAGGAGAGGATTAAGGAGAAATCTGAGGTAAGGTTTTTCATCTCCAAACAGATCTCATTTAACGTTTATTGTATTCTTTAGGTCGTCGAACAAATTTCACATGCTCATCGTTTGGAGAACAAGAAACTCTTTCGTGAACTCAACGAAGAGCAGGAAAAGTCCTCAAACATCATCGATGCAGTTTCAGCTATCGCTTCAGCTTGTTTCGGTCCATGTGGAAACTTCTTTCATGCAAAATGCGTAGGTGCAACAGTTGCTTTTTTGGATAAAGTAACCGCATCCAAAATCGCTTTCTGGTACTGTGAAAATTGTAGAAAAATTTCTTTAGGTAGTTTATCTTTCAAACTGTCAACATTGAAAGATGACATTTCAAAGATTTCAAAAAGTTTTGAAGAATTGAGCGTACATTTTTCAATAATGGCTCAAAATGCAAACAATTTCCCAGTGCCGAATAATTTCACTGACAAATCCTCCTCCACGGATGACCTTGAAACGCCACTTACATTAAGTTCTCAGACCATTAAGTCCACAGCTGAAAACCCTGTAAAATCCAAAAAGAGAGGACGAGAAGTAGCTTCATCTTCAATTGCAGGTCCTGCTGCTAAAAAGTCAAATTTAAGGAGTAACAAAGAAATAGTTGAACCTAAAAATCCGCCATCCAATGATTTAAATAGTGAAAATGAAGTTACCCAAAATCCTTCTCTGAATTCTGTTGCCCAAAATGTTTTATCCGAACTTCCTTCGACGAGCCATGCATCTCTTCAAAGCTCAACTTCTATCCAAAAAACTCTTACGTCTGTTCCCAGGCCCAAAACTATATTCGTTTCACGCCTTATGCCATTTTGAACTGAACCAGATGATGTATTGAAACATCTTGTAGAATATAAGGCTCTAACTAACACTCAGCAGGTGAAATGTCAAAAAATAAGCAAGCCAAACAGTTTTGTGGCGTCTTTTAAAATAATCGCGCCTAACTCTCTATTTGACTGTATTTTAAAATCTTCTTGGCCACCTAACACCCTGGTTAAAGAATTCATATTTCCTAACAAAGGAAGGAATTCACATAGTCAGATTGACCGTACACAAGAGGACCCAAAAAACTGCATAGGATCTCCCTCTATTACCAAAACGTAAGAGGACTTCGAAGTAAAACTACTTCAATTTTTAAAAATTCACAAGCTTTACCGCATGACGTGTTTTTATTTTCTGAGACTTGGCTTAATGCCACCATACTTGATTCTGAACTCTTTGATAAAGAGTTCTTAGTTTATAGGAAAGACCGTCATGCGGATGCTGTGAATCTTGTTGGTGGAGGAGTTCTTATCGCAGTTCGAAACAGATTCTGTTCATCCCAAATTGTTTTCCCGTTTAACCTTTCTATAGAGCTCTTATGCATTAAAGTAACCATAGAATCAATAGTTTTTTTTATTTTAAATGTTTACGTTCCACCTAAAAGTCCCGTTTCAGTGTTTACTGAAATTTCTGCAGCAGTTGACTATGTCATAGAAATTGCTGGTATTGAAAATAATATTCTCCTGTTAGGTGATTTTAATCTCCCAAACGTAGAATGGGTTTTTTCTGACGACGAGTCATATCTTGAAGCCTACGCAAGTTCATCGCAACAGGAACTTCAATTTCTGGACAATATTATTTCATCTGACTTGCATCAAGTAAGCTGTATAAAGAACTCCATGAATCGCTTACTTGATTTGGTATTCTCATCAAATGCTGTTAGTACAGTAGTTGTTGAATCTTCCTCTGCCATAACTAATATAGACAAATATCACCCACCACTTGACATTTTTTTTTGACTTGAGCGGTCATTTACTAGAAAATAGTAATTCCCACGACTGTTCTTACAAATATGACTTCCGCAGACCTAATTTTCAACAGCTTTCGGATAGTTTAAGAAACTCCGGTATTGAAAATATACCGCTCTTAAATGACATCGACGCAACTATCTCAAGTTTTTACTGTATTTTAATGAGATCCATTAATGAAATAGTACTCAAAAGAAGAAGCTTTATCTCCAATAGCTCCATCCATCCTTGGTATACTAAAGAACTGAAAAACCTTCGGAACAGAAGGAACAAGGCTTGGAAAAAGTATATTAGTTCCATGACATTGGAGAACCAAGTTGTCTATATCTCTCTTTTCGAAGAGTTTAAAAGACTCTCTTTTGATCTTTACAGTGAATATGTTATAAATATGGGAAATTCACTGAAACAGGACCCAAAAAGGTTTTGGAATTTTGTCAATTCTAAAAAAAAATGTGATGTTTATCCTATTAACTTCAATCTCAACAATATTGTCTTGAACGGCAATTCAGAAATCTGTGATGCTTTCGCAAGTAATTTTAGTCAGTCTTTCATCGATACTCCCACTTCAGTGGATACTGATTTCTTTGATTATCTGCGAAACTGTCCCCAAGTAACTTTTAATAATGTTCATATCGACTTCGATGAACTTCTAAATTGTATGTGCCTTCTTAAGGAAGACTATTCTTTTGGACCCGATGGTATTCCACCCATTGTTTTAAAAAAATGTAGGACAGTTTTGGCTATTCCCTTACTAAATATTTTTGAATTCTCTTTAAGGCTAGGAAAATTCCCTACCATGTGGAAAAACGCATACTTAAAACCTGTTTTCAAAAAAGGTGACAAGTCAGATATTACTAATTATAGGCCTATATCCAAACTGTCTTGCATTTCTAAGCTTTTTGAGCAGGTTGTTTGTGATAACTTAGCCTTCTACAGCAAAAATATTATATGCTTTGAACAACATGGCTTTATGCAGAAACGTTCTACGGTGACAAACCTTCTAGCGTTTTTGCATAAATGTCTCAATTCTGTAGAAGGTGGACAGGAAGTTGATTGTATTTACACAGATTTTTCCAAAGCGTTTGATCAACTTTCGCATACTGTTATCAAGTTTAAATTGAATTCATATGGATTTCCTTTAGGATTCGTCAAATGGATTTCTTCTTATCTTGATAATAGATCTTACCAAGTAAAATTCAGAAACGCTTACTCAAAACCTTTCATCGCCAAATCGGGTGTACCACAAGGTAGTCACTTAGGACCCCTTTTATTTATTTTAGCTATTAACGATGCTCCGTTGATTGTTCGAAATAGTAAAATTCTTATCTTTGCAGATGATATGAAGATCTTCAAAAACATTTCATCTAATGAAGATCGCGTTCAACTGCAAGATGATATAAATAAGTTTGTTGTATGGTGTGAAAAGAATTATTTGAATCTTAACCCAAGAAAATGTCAGACAATGACAATTTCCAAAAAGCGTAATCCTACATCTTATGATTATGTTATATCCCATCACATATTATCCCGTGTCTTAAAAGTTAGGGACTTAGGAGTTCTTTTCACATCTAATTTAGATTTTTCAGAACATATTAACAACATCGTCAATAAAGCTAATTCAATGTTAGGGTTTATTAAGCGTTGGTCCAAGGAATTCCTAGACCCAAACGTTTCCTATGCCTTGTACAATAGTTTGGTTCGACCCCATCTCGAATATGCATCACAAGTTTGGTCTCCTCATTATGCGTTACATATTGAGAGACTTGAATCAGTGCAACGCAATTTTACACGTTTCGCCTTTAAAGGGCTTCAATGGATTGACCCTAATAATATCCCTTCTTACGATGATCGACTTGCGTTTTTCCAGATGCAAAAATTGTGTCAAAGGAGAACAAACAATGATATAGTTTTCCTTCATCAAATTATTACTGGTGTCACTGATGCTCCAGATATTTTGAGTTCTATCCTCTTTAATTATAGAGGTGGAGACTATATTCTGCGTTCTCATAATTTGATTAAAGTCCCCCAACATAGAACTAACTACGGATTGCATGAGCCACTGACAAGAATGAGTAAGCTATTGAATGCGTATGAAGACTTAATTGACTTTAATATCAATAAAAACCAGCTAAAACAAATTCTTAAAACCAGTGTTCCACGTTCTTAAATGTTTTCATGTTGTTTTTTTTTACTATACTTTTATTTTTGTTGATTTTATTTCTTTTTTACGAACTTGACAAGCGTCTTCTAGGCGCGTTTTGACTTTTTTTTTTCTTTGTTTTTTTCATATTTTTAGAATTTTTGACCTTAAAATCTTTGATTTAAAGATTTAACATTTTTTTTTTTTAACTTTTTGTAAAATTTTATTTAAAATTTTGATTTTTGTTTCCCTTTCGTACCTGCTTGCATTAAGCAGTCCCAATCTCTTATCTTCCTCATGTTTGTATCGCTGTCACATCTTTGTTTTATTTATTCCAAATAATTTCTTACTAAGTGCCGATACGACTAGTAATCGTAACTGTTATCGTACTCGGTGTAAATGAACCCCAGCGCGTGCGGTATCTGGGGGGGAAAGAGGCGTGGGAATAAAAAAAAAAAAATTAAGCTCAAAGACCTCGAAGACAATTACGAACGACTCAAGCATGCATGCACCATCACCGACAACCAGCTGACCGAAGTCGAGGCAATGCTGGAAGCCGAAGAAGGGCGAAGGAGAAGGACGAAGCCATCAGCTGAGGGCAATCATCAAGAAACATGCGAACAAATTCGGTGCCGAAGGACGTATCAAAAATTTGATCGGATAATCCGAGACACAAGAAAAAGTCGAAGTCCTTATTTTTATTATTGCTTTTATGCATGTATTATTCTGTCGGCAATAAATTTTTCATTAGTATCAGAAAATAAAGACTTTCTCCGTTTATTTATATAAAAGCACGAACTAGTTATTTAATTAATAGTTTTTCAGCGAATCTGGAAGCAGCAATTGGAACAGCTTGAAGATTTCTTTATGGAGGGTGGTCTTCAGTTCGAATACTCCATTTGCCTTTCTTGCTATGGATTTTTCCAAATTAAATAAATATGATCTTATTTCAATTGTCTTTAAGAACTTACCATATCAAGATCATTCTTGAATTTAGACTAACGAAAATTTTTGTCTCTTTATGCATTTCAATTATTATGATCAAAAGAAAAGAAAAATATAACCTCAAAAGATTTGTTTTTTTTTTTCTCGTTTGACAGATCAACCTAAATAAAAAGCGTTTTTGGATTATTTTAACTATTTCTAACTATTTCAACTATGACACATCAAGCATGTTTTTTTGACATAAAAACTATAGTCAACTATCGTCAGCGCAAAAACGCAGCTCTGACATCCGCAGTCACTTGGTCTTTGTACCGTAGGTTCGGTCTTCCTTTTCGTCTCGAACCTGGAGTCATGTTCCAACAGTTTTGTTATCTCGCATAAAAGCTTCATAGCAACAGCACTGTTGCTTTGCATTAAAACCCAAGCCAAGCTTGTGCATCAGAACTGTTGCTATGCATCAAAACACAAGCCAAGCTGATGCTACAGAACTGTTGCAATGCATCGAAACACAAGCCAAGCTTCTAAAATCGAGAGCCACTTGATAACAGAACTGTTTTCATGCAAAATTGAGAGCGTAACAAGAGAGCCATATGTTTCGTACATAATGTACAGACAACAGCATGTCAAATATGCTTACAAAATATCATGTTAGATGTTCTGTTACTTTAAGTTTAGTTTAAGTTGTTGCATTTTTGTCACTCTTACTTTAATCGCCGAAGCGAAAGTTTGCAAAGGAAGGAAGTAAAAAAATTTTAAAACAATGTTATGAAGCCCTGGTTACGTTTTAGGCTAGAAGCACTCTAGAAGTAATCTATGAATGATAAAATTATTTTAAGACCGCTTACATCTGGTGGGAGACAGCAAGTGATAAATTTACCAAATATTTACAAAACTATTGCTTGCATTGCACTGATTGGAATAAATTGTATAATTAATAAAATTTATGTTAAGCAATATGTAAACTATGTACAATGCACGTGCTCCACAATCGAGTGAAGCCCTTAAACAGGAAATTATCTGCGACGTAAAGCCGAAAACATTGTT
Organism: Sphaerophoria taeniata; assembly: GCA_943590905.1. Lineage (NCBI taxonomy): Eukaryota > Metazoa > Arthropoda > Insecta > Diptera > Syrphidae > Sphaerophoria > Sphaerophoria taeniata. The sequence goes on from OX016540.1 coordinate 68,381,121, forward strand.
ATCGTGTTACAATGATGAAATGATGAAACATTAAAAAACAAAAGAAATAAAATTCATGAATAAAAATTAAAATTGAAATATGTACCTCAAAAATAGATTCAATCTGAAAAAAATTGATGTCATATGATTTCTTAAGAAATTGTTGGTTTTCAAATTTTTTTTTTAATCCTTGGAGCGGTTTTTTGAGATACAGAATTTTGAAAAAAAAATTAAAAACTATTTTTTAAAAATACAAAAAAAAAAACTTTCAGAAAAAAAAGTACGCTGATCGGACTTTAATTTTTCGAAAAAATCTTATAACAAAAAAAACCGTTCTATGAAAGATAACCTTTTGGAGCAATACAAAAATACTTTTTTTAAATAACATATATACATCAGTGTTTAAAAAAATCAAAAAAATCGAGGAAGTTTAAACAAAATCGTATGAACCGTTTTTGAGAAAATTTAGATTTTTGGTAAAAGAAAAGCTAGTTTGTTACCTAGTAATTGTATTGTAGTCAATCGGACCAGTGGTTAAGGTGCTGTAGGTGCGTTTACAGACAGACAGACGGAATCGCCGGACCCACTTTTTTCGACTTCTCGATTATTTTATTTTTTTAAGAATTCAATACTTGCCATAAACTTTATCTAGCTACCAGTTTACATAAATTCAACAGTCAATATTTACTTGTATTCCCTTGTGAAGAGAGTAATGATTTTTGAGATTAGAGTAAAAATAAAAAGAAACACAACCGTTTTTCTGTATTGTCGTTTATTGAATGCCCCACAATTGTGTGACCAAGAAATTGTATGACACCAGCTCTACACAATTCGAGTGGAGTCATTAAGACCGTGAGAAGTGTAGTATCAGTATGGTCTATGGTGACTATCAGACTATCACCAGCGCCTCAGCGTGCGTCGGTCATATTGAATAGCGAGCAAATTAATACTCGTTACTTGATACGATGCCTGCGGAATGTCAATGTCGACACACTACAAGATAAAAATTTTAACTCTTCGTTTCATCCCCTTAAAGCTTGCCAAATTGGTAGCTTATTTTTCTATACAGTTTTTATACTGTTAAAAAAAAAACACATATTTTAAAGTCTTCTAAACTGGTGCACTTCCTCAAATTATGAAATGGCATTTTTCTGCTAAATCGGCTCAGCGACTTAAGTGCGTGGAGTTTACAAGCAAATATAGAGTTCAGTTTTCAGCTTAAAGTAAATGTGGACAGGGCATGTTATGCACCAAGGGAAGGAAGAATAGGAGGATTTATCCCGAATTAAATTATTCTTAAATCGTGTTTTGAATCTAAAATACGTAGGTAAACTCAAAAGTGCAACGCTGATGATGAAACGAAAAGGTATCGAAATTTAATTTAAATTAATTAATTTTTATTTTATTTTCGTTAGTTAAAATTGTAAAATTTAGGTGACTTTTTTAATTCTTAATTTAATTAATTGTTATCGGATTTTACGCAGTTCAACAACAAATTTTAATGTGTAATCTTTGAAAGGTAAATTTTATAAATTTCTTTGATTAAACTTACCATATCATATGCCATAGCAATAACTGTATGAGATACTAATCCAATAAGTTGGTAAACAATATAGATTTCATAAATAGGACTTCTGAAGACATCTGTTCCGAATGTGAACATTGTTCTTATTGGAAGAACATTTCTGTAGTTTAAAATTACTGGAGTGATACAATATCCAATGCAAGCACCTCCTACTAGTAAAGATCCAATAACAATAAGTTTTTCCGAAGTCCTTAAATTTTTCTGTATTTTCGATTTGTCAGTAAACTGAGATGAAATATTTTCCAGTTGTCGTATAATATTTCGGATCTGTGTCTCTTTTGTTGCCAGCATAAAAAACTTATATTGCATCACTATGTATGTCACAGAAAATGTTCCCCAGATGAGAGCCTTTTCGTTATCCCCAGTAATGAAATGCAAATAGCAACCACTCAAAACTGAGGCTGTGAATGCCCAGCCAAATGTAAAAATAACCTTATACAAAAAATATTAAACTGATTATACATAAATTATACATAAGTTTATATATAAATTAATTAAATAAATAAATAAATAAATAAATAAATAAATAGAGTGGCGCGACAGCTCTTTAAGAGCCAAGGCCTAAGTGGCTTACTCTGATCAACAATTATTTGGGGGCGGCGTGTGAAGAATCGAGGCGACCTACAATTTATCGCCGATTCCGAACAGCAGAGTTGAGAAACACTTTTTCATGACAGATTGATACTCTTGGAAGTTTTGTCAGTTCTTCGCAAGAGGCAGTGCCCGTGAAAATGAAACAAGAACTTAATGGGCACGAGTAGGACTCGAACCTATGACGTTCTGCTTAGCAGCCAACGTACCTAACCACTAAGCCACGGAGACTTGCTTTTTTATATTACATATTTTTTTATATAAATTAAATTTGTTGAATACTAACAATTACAAGACTTACAGAATAACTTACTAATTAATTATTAATACATATAAAAAATAATTTAATTTGAGGTCAATAATTACGAATTTTGAATATAAAAACAAAAAAATTCAAATGAAAGGATTTTAATGTTATCGCAAAAAATTGGAAAAAAAACATATTGTGTTATTTACATTGAATCTATTAAAAAACATAACAGCATCAAACCATTTTGGCTGATTATCAAGTCTCCAAAGTCCTGTTATCTTGAAAAAAGTAGCAGACGATTGAAAAAAATTATGATCCACAAAAGGTTTTTCCTTAACTAACGTCATTTTTAAACTGTTTCGATTAAAAACAAGGATCACTCTTATATAAGTAATGGCCAAGTATCTTCGTTTAACTATTCCACTTCACATAGGTAACACGCAATACAAACTTTTAATGACAAATAAACTTTTAAATAGGTACATGCATGCCAAACTCAATAAATATTTCAATCTGAACACAAAAGAATGTATATGTATATAAGTTGTATGTTAAATAGAAAATTTTAATTAATAAAAGGGGATTCACGCTGTGTCATGCAATGTGTCATTGCAATTTATATGTTAATGTACAATTAATATTTAAACTCATAGAAATTTATCACGTACCGGCCTGCATTTAATTACTTTGGGAAACAATTCAAAGTTCCCAGATTTTAAAAATATCGACTAAGACATTTTCAATTTTCCTAAATATTGGCTACACTTTCACAAGTATCCATTCTTATAAGACAAAACACATTAGTAAATTATTAATATACTAGCCGACCCCGCGACCCTCGTCTCACCCGCTTTCTAATGAACTCTAGAATAATAAAATTAACATAGACTTTGTCAAGTTTAATTTAAATAGAGGATTATATGAATTTTTCCAAGCTTCACGACTTACTTTCTACCTTACCGTAGTCTAAAATCGTTAAATCATGCGATAAAATGCATAATTTCGTTGAAAACATTCTTAAAATTCCCGTTTTTCCAAAATTTTAACTAAAAAGTTTGGTGCAAGCCATAATCCTCTACTTTATTTTCGACCAGCTTATTTTGCCCATTAGGTGACTTTTTCCTTAAATTTTTAGTTCATGGGAACCACGACTAGAATAAGAAAATGCGTTTGTCTACTCTTCCGTAACGTTTTTCCAACCATCCGTGAATACAACAGTATTAACCATGAAAATTTCACAAATATCTGTTTAGCCATTAACAGAGACAAAAGGAGATTGGAAACTGACTTACGTTTTACCCTCCGGATACCGTAAATTTTATTTTTCCGTTACCTCGTGTATGTGAATAAATGAGAAAAAACAGCAACAAAAATGAGGTGGCATGCTCAAGTTTACTGAGATAGCATTGGTAAAAACATGCATTCTGTTGCAGTAAACTTGAACCATAGCTTGTAGTTGTAGGCATTGTCATTTTGACAGCTTGGTTTCCCACCTTTTCCCACCCTTTTCATCTCATCTGTGGCCATTAAGGAGTCCATAACGGACATACAAACAAACAATTATGTCGTCCTACAAAAGCATTCGATCATTCTCATTCATGAATATACATTTTTCAGTATCTTCTATCTTTATATCAGCTGCAAAGGTGAGAGAACACGGTGGGGTATCGTTAACAGCCAATATTAAAAGAAGGGTAGGGGGCCCTTATCACTTTTTGTTTCCCGAGAAAAAGTTTGACTTTGAGGTCAATGTTTTTTTTTTTATTTGTTAGTATTTTTTAATTATTGTTTTGTTCAACAGGCGTTGAACAAAACAATAATAAAAAAAAGACTCATTTACAAGTAGAGTTTAGCTGTAGTTACACCCGAAAACCCATACATTTTATTATTTGTACATACTTGGAAAATCTATATCAATAAAGTCGAAATTTGGGCTTTTTACCTGGCTTTACTTGTCAAATCGGCAACGGAAATGACGTTTGTAAACAATATGTTTGGTGACAGATCTTCTGAGTTCTTTGACAGCAGCGAGGGAGTGAAGCTAGTTCCAGTTGAAAGTGGGAATTTACCATCGATCTCTCACTCCACATCAGCGCCACCTAGGGTTGAGTTAATGAACTCTAATAATGGCTAAAATTAATAAATCTCTTAATTTAACAATTTTAGCTTACAATATTACGGGTCTAAAAAGTAAACTTTTGCATGATTTTTTTAAGTATATTTTGAAATTTGATGTAATAATTCTATTGGAAACATTTTTAGAGGAAAGATTTGAAAATGATTTTATTAAATATTTTAGGGATTATAAATTAAAATTCATACCAGCAATTCGAACAAATGTACATGGGAGAGCGAGTGGGGGTATTTTATGTGGCATAAAATGTAAAATTTCTCATTTTGTAGAATTTAATAACATCGAAAGCACAATTGTAGTTCATATAACATGTAACAATTTAAACTACCATATTATTCCGGTATATTTAAACTGCAATAACTGGCAAAATGATTTTGATATCTTGTGTAACCTTATGACTAATTCTTTCTTGGAAAATACTATGCTAATTGGTGATTTCAATGCTCGAATTGGTGACTATCAGAATTCATCTGTGCACTTCTTACAAAATCAACTTATTTTCGAAAGTACCAGAAATTCTAAAGATGAAACGCTTAATAGAAACGGAAAACTACTTTCTGAATTTTTCGAAAACTGTGCCCTATTCGTGCTGAATGGGGTGACAAAAGGTGATGAATTTGGTGAATTTACATTTATCAGTGGCCAAGGAAAATGAGTTATTGACCTTTGTGCAACGTTTGGAGAATGGGGCAATGTAATTAAAGATTTTAAGGTTCTACTGGCCAACTTCTCGGCTCACTTGCCAATTATTGTTGAAACAGACTTCGAAGAACGAGAACAACAAAGTGTTTCAGACAATTTCCGGAAACTAAACTGGATGCAGAACAAAGCTGATCGGTACAAAGCTCTTCTAAATCACAACTTTAATCTTCTTCCACAACAGTCAGCAGCCACAATAGAAGAAATTGAAAACAACATAATTAGATTAGTTTATGCTTCGGTACCACCAGGGAACCACACTTTTGTCCATTTTATTCCTAAAAACAAATGGTTTGATAACGATTGCAATAAATTACGCAAACTCTCATTTAAATATTTAAAGCCCTTTAGAGCAACAAATTCCGACTATTATAAAAATATGTACCTAAGAGCCAACAAAGATTTAAAACAGCTTTGCGCTACTAAGAAAATAAGCTACAACAAAAACCTTGCACATCAGCTACAACTTAGTAAAATTCAAAGGAATTTTGGCAAAACGTTCGTGAAGTTAGCGGGTGGCGGCAAAGTATGAAGATAACTCTCGAAGCTCAGACTCTAGGAGCTCATTTTAAAACCCTGTTGTCGGTTGAAAAAAACCTTCATACTTTCAGCTTTGCGTTACAGAACACGTGTTTCCGAACTGGACGGCCCAATATCGTCAAATGAATCGGAAAAAAGTCTCACGAAAATGAAAAACAACAAAGCACCTGGAAGCGATGGAATACCAGTAGAGTTTTTCAAAAATTCGAACAATAGCTTTAAAACCTACATTTTGGATTTCTTCAACCGCCTCTATGAGAATGCTTGTGTTCCTTCAAATTTTACTAAAGCTCTCATTTTCACAATATTTAAGAAAGGAGAACTACAGGGGAATATCCATTCTCAACTCGCTTAGAAAGATATTTGCTAGAATTCTTTATGAAAGATTATCTAGCTGGACTGAAAGAACTAATCTTCTCAGCATGTTTCAAGCTGGCTTCCGCTCTGGGTTCACCACTATGGATCACATTTTTGCATTGACTAGCATAGCTAGAAATCACATTGAAAAAACAAAAAACTTTATGTCTGTTTCGTTGATTTCAAAGCTGCATTCGACACAGTAAACAGACAGGCTTTGCTTTATAAGCTCTCAAATATGGGAATATCACGAAAATTTTTGATGATGTATGTTCAATTTCTGAAATCTTCAAACGCAGCTGTATGGGATGGATCTAAACTGTCAGAGTGGTTCGAAACATCGGCAGGCGTTCCACAAGGATGCATTTTGAGCCCTCTGATATTCGCTCTGTTTATTGATGATATTCCTGATATACTTCTGGGTGGCGTAATCTTTGCGGGAACTCTCATCAAAGTTTTGCTCTATGCTGACGATTTGATTTTAATAGCCGACAATCCTTTTTCACTGCAACTTCAAATTAATAAGTTACAGTCATACTGTCAGACATGGGATCTGAAAATTAACGCTAAAAAAACAAAAGCAATGATATTTGAAAACCGACAATGTAGAAGAGCTCCTGAAGAAGCCTGGAGACTTGGTAGCGAACACATTGAATGTGTACGTGAATTTAAGTATCTAGGAGTTCTGTTTACATATAACTTAAACTTTTCCAAGCACGCCAAGGAAAAAAGCAGTGAAGCTAAGTTAGCATTGAATTCAATGTGGCCGACTTTCTTTGCAAATCCCGATATTGACCATTCATCAAAATTCAAGATCTTTAATGCTACAGTCAACACCTGTATGTGCTATGGGATACAAGCATTTGGAGTTACACTGTTTGAAGAATTTGAGTTGGTCCAAGGGACACTTTCTTAAGCCCATTTTTCGTTTGCCGAATTCCACGTCGACCTACGCGATTCATGTCGAAACAGGATTACCACCAATCTATAAAAGAAACCTTAAAGCTACTTCAGACTTTTATACGAGAGTGATGAGAAGAAGTGATACCAGTCTACACAAACTGATATTGGTAAGACTTTTGCAAGCAAATGCATCACCATTTAGGGAATCGAACCAGCTGGCCCTATCTCATGACATCGCGTTTTCATGATTTTTTTGCAACTATCATCTCAAGAATAGATGACGGAATATTTGACCAGCTTGACTAGAGCATCATCGTCTTCTTCTAGAAATATTTATAGCAAACTCAATCACCGAATACCTACGGAAGAAAGCTATTTTAATGTTAAAAACTCAGCCGATTTAATAAGTACAGTTTTTAAGGAAAGGGTGGAAATTCTCAACCTTAATTTCATCCCCCACAGAGTTGATTTGCAGCAAATTTGTAACTTGTGTAACAGAAGAGAACTAGAAGATGTTTACCATTTTATCGCTGTGTGCCCAATTTTGCAAGAAATTCGGCGATTGTATTTCCAAGAAAGTTGTTTGTCTATCAATAGTCTCCACAAAATATTAAATGGTGCTCGGGGTTGGTATAAATTATACAAATTTTGTAAACATGCTCTAATGTACCGGAATAGTTTCTAAAATCACACGTATGCTCTACAATGCTTTTTTGTCTTAAATCATTAAAATTATTACTTTTTGTGTTTCAAATCACCATCAAAATTGACTTTTTATTTATGTTTCAAATCATTAAAATTGTAAGAAAAAAAAAATCAAAACTCTCGCTTCTCATCATTTTAATAATTAAATTTAACTTAATTACATTAAAAATCTTTTTCGTAAATTTCTGTTTAAATCCAGTAATTTCAATTATATTTCCTCCTTTTTCTTATTTTTTTTTAATTAGTTTATTTTGTAATGTAAACTCCGGCAGACGGCAGAACAGCCATGACCGTATTCTTTAATTAACTGTATACAAAATTAAATTGAAAAAATAAAGAATTTATAATAATAATAATAATAATAATAATAATACTCTTAAAACCGAGTTCTCTTCATTAAAATCGACATTTACACTTGTAAAAAATGAGCTAAACTGTGTTAAAGCAGATTTGTCCAATAAAAACACTGACCTCTCACAACTCCGCACTTCTCTACACACGACCACCACCGAACTTAATACGATAAAAGCATCAATGCACACTCAAGAAAACCGACAAGTTGCATGCGATTTTTTTCTCTTTGGAATCCCACATTCAGCTGATGAAAATTTACTTTCAATTTATAACTCACTCTGCCAAACAATCAAAATTACACGTATATTACGCTAGAATCTCCATTTTATAAGCCGGACTCGGGGACCATCTGGGAATTTGTTGCTATTTTGTAGGTACCGAAAGAATTGATTTTGTACCTCTTTTAGTTTACGAGAAACGGCTGAGGAGCTGACGTAATATTGCGCTACAATCTCCCCTTATATATCTTCACAAAGAGAGCCCCTATCGACTTGAATCCAACTCCATATTTTGTTGCTATTTTGTTGCTGAGAAATAGGCCAGCTACATTTGTCGAAATCGTAACCTTTCACGGGGGTGTACCACCCCTAATCCTGTAAATACGAGATAGAGTGTGACAATTGATTCTTTTAAAATATAAGATATTTTGGGTTTAAGCTGCATTAACTAAAGAAAAATGTCATCCTTACTTGTTATACAATTTTGAAGATACTCCATGCATTTATGTGACTCTGTTGCACAGTTATTAAACGCGAGTCTGTTAGGAATATTCTAGTTTAAGCAATGAAAGACAAGAGTTTTTAGTTCAGCGTATAATTCAGGAATAGGTTAAGTTTTAATAAAGGTAAACATAGTTAAAGCTAGGCATACACGGTGAACATGTTGGTGTGATTTGTTGGGCAGCGGTTCGCCATACACGGCCCAACATGTTTATAAACTTCATTTTTTGTGTGACTGTCGTGAAGGCAAGATGTGCGATACAAGTGCGTTTTGCTTTGTTTTGCGACATGTTAACTCCATGAAAATAACTACACAAATGACGAATTGTTGTCACACAACGCCATACACGACGAACATGTTGATAAACTTCAAAATTTGTTGTAAACTTGCCCATACACAGCCAACATGTTAGCCGTAAGTTCACGGTTTACAAAATATTTCATAAACCGTGGATTTGTTGGCCAACATTCCCATACACGAATAATTTTCAGCCCAACCCCAACAAATCACACCAACATGTTCACCGTGTATGCCTAGCTTTAGCAAATTATAGTAAGGTAGTTTAAGTGTTGCCATTTAGTATATTATATTTAAATAGTAGTGAATTTACGATATTACAGATTAGTATTAATTTAATTTGCATTTATATATTCATAAAAATTCAATACACCTTCTCAAATTAAATTTCTATATTAAATCCAAGCTTATTGACAAAATACCAATGTTTTACTTTTCTTAAGTTTTTTGTTAATATATCGGCAGTCATATTATTTGTTGATATATATTTTAAATTAAAAAAACCTTTTTCAAAAATGTCTCTTACAAAATGTACTTTGATATCTATATGTTTACTTCTTGCATGGTAAACCGGATTCCGGACCAGCTGTTGAGAGCTTAAGTTATCTCCATATAATACAATGGGATTTGTGGCGAAATATCCAAAACCAATGTCATCAAGAAGGTTGCGCAAGTAGATGAGTTCCTTAGATGCCAAAGAGAGTGCCATATACTCCGCTTCAGTACTGCTGAGTGCCACATCAGGTTGTTTTCGGGACTCCCATGAAACCGCGCACCCAGCGAGAATGAACACGAAGCCAGTAAAAGATCGTCTATCATTCGAATCTCCACCCCAATCAGCATCGGCATATCCAACCAATTCAGTAGAAGACTTTCTGAAAATAAGTTTTAAATTTATTGTTTTGTTCAAGTATCTGAGCAAATGCTTTGCAGCTGTAAAATGCTCTTTATGAGGGCTCATGTTGAACTGTGATAATTTAATCACAGAATGCGAAATATCAGGCCGTGTTGTTAGACTAATAAAGTTTAACGACCCTATTAATGATTGATAAATCTTTGTATCAACCTATGCACAGTTTGGACACTTAGTGCACTTCTCCTTTTTCGATCCCGGATCCAACGGTGTGCTAACTGGCTTGCAATCCTGCATTTGAAAATCGTATAAAAACTCTGAAATCAGTTTTGACTGACCAAGTGTAATTTGCCCTCTATCACCTTCTCTTTCAAACTCTTTCCCCAAAAAGTAGTTGAGGGGTGCTTTGTCTTCGAGTTTAAACTCCGCAGCAAGTTTCAACTTGATATTATTAATGTGGATTTTCTTACAACCAAGAAGAATCGCTACTAAAATCAATGTTTTCTGGCATGTAAGAAATATGCAAAAACGAATCAATCCCTTTTTTGAATGTCTGTGTTGCCTGGTCAGCTGTTAAATCGTTTTGTGCATGATAATTACAACAATAGAAAACTCAAATGTCAAACTCGTAGTATATGTGTAAAATCCGTGTACAAGTATGTGTAAATCCGTCTCCAAAAAGAGATTTGAGAGAATTCAATCCTTGTAGCAAAAAATTCGATTTCTTTGTGAAAGAAATGCGTTTAAGGGAAAAAAATCGCCACTTTTACGTCACGGATCGATTCTTGGGTTGTAAGAAAAGCCACATAAGATCTTCTTTGTCCTTAAAAGCGAGAATAATAACATCTACGTAGACGACCAAAATGTTTAGAATTCCATGTTGATTAGAGTATGTATAAACGCAATTGTCGTAGGATGATCTCATAAAGCCAATTTTCAATAGGACGCTATTTATTTTTTGATTCCATTGCCTTCCGGACTGCTTCAGCCCGTATAATGCTCTCACCAGCTTACATACTTTTCTCGGATGTGCTTTTCTCACAAAATGTTCAGGCTGCTCCATGTATATGGATTGGTCTAGCTCACTGTTGAGATATGCAGAAGTAATATCAATTTGATGTACAAGCAATTCTAACTCTAAGGCCAAGGCAACTACGAGTCTTATAGTAGAATATCTCGTAACTGGTGAGAAAGTTTCAGTAAAATCCTGGCCATACTTTTGACCACAGCCCTTGTACCGTAGGTTCGGTCTTCCTTGTCGTCTTGAACCTGGGGGCTGGGATGAGAAGACTTTCTTGGCTGGAGCGTTGTCGTCCATTCGCTAGATGTGGCCGAGCCAATGTAGTCGTCTTTTCTTGGCCTTCTGGACTACATCCACATCCTGGTACAGCTCATACAGTTCTCGGTTGTATCTTCTTCTCCATTCGCCATCGTCGCATACGGGACCAAAAATCCGTCGAAGAATTTTTCTTTCGAAAGTGCCCAGTATCAATTCCCCTTTATTACTTATCGTCCAGCACTCGGCGCCGCCGCGCCGTAGAGTAGGACTGGTAAAAACAAAGTTTTGTATAGCAGACACTTTGTCTTTCGAGTGAGGAGTTTTGAACCCAGTTGTTTGGCCAAACCGAAGCAGCAGCGGTTCGCTAGGGTAATTCTTCTTCGGATCTCTACTAAGGTGTCGTTCGTGGGATTGATATTTGTTCCAAGGTAGGTGAACTCCTTAACTACCTCGAAATTGCTGCTTCCAACAGTGACGTTTTGTCCTAGGCGGTGGACAGATGTTGCTTTGTTTGTTGATAACATGTACTTTGTTTTGTCCTCATTCCCTTCAAGACCAACTAGTTTCGCTTGTTCTTCAATCGCTGTGAAGACCTCAAGCACAGCTCTCTTGGATCGACTGATGTTGTCTATGGCGTCCGCATAGCCTAGGAGCTGGGTGGATTTGTTGAAGATAGTGCCCTCCGTGCTCACACCTGCCTTGCGCACTATCTGCTCCAGGACTATGTTGAAGAAGTCACATGACAACACATCTCCTTGTCTAAACCCTGCGCAAGTTTGGAATAACTCGGATGAGCTGTTACCCATTTGCACACTGCACTGCGTATTGTTTAGCGTCATGCAGCATAGCTGGATCAGTTTGTTCGGGATCCCGAATTCAGTCATCGCCATCATAAGCCATCCATCATAACTTAAGTCATTTGTACATCACTTAAAATACTACAAAATGAATAATTTTCAAGAAAAAGGCTAATGTCAATTCTTCCTCCATGTCAAATCATCTCGACCTTACCCTACAAAGGTATGTAATAAGAATTTATAGTAGAAATATGCAGCTTTCTACCGCCAAATATTTTCAATTTATGGAATTGAAAACATTATTTTGAACTGTACCTATCTCTCTTATTGCAAGAAAAATGTTAAGTTATCTATACAGTGCAACAATCCAGCAATTTGATTCAGCCACATCCTTCATAGATAGATGAACACTGCATAGGAATAGAAATTGTTTTTTCTAAATTTATTTGTAAGAAAATTTGCATATCTATTCTGTTATTGTATCTCTGAAGGGCAACAGTGGACTGAGTTCTTATAGAGAAAATATACATACCTATGTCAAATTGAGGTTTGGTCTTTCTTCAATTTATCTCTTCAGATCAGATACAAAGTGCAGGAACCTGTTGAGATTTTCGGAATTCCCAAAGCAAATAACATATTCACATGTTGTTATAGAATGTGGGTTAGGGTGATTCTATGTAAGGAGGATATCTTACTTTGTAGATGCGATACATTCTTGCGTTAGAACTGAAGAAAATATGGGGTGAAATTATGATTTATCTGTTCTAGGATGGTGATATATCTTTAAGTTAATATCCTATGCGAAATGTTTTCTTATGTTAGCATTGTGGCTTGAAAAAAAAACTTCTGGTTAGGATTAATTAAAAACGACAAGCTATGTTTATCACATTGTAAGAAACTTTTTTATATGAAATTCAAAGGTTGAAAAAATGTAGATCTTAGATGTTTAATATAGTACCTAATAATTATTCTGGTAATTAAGAGCAAAATGTTTTGAATTAACGAACATACATAAATTAAACATTTATTTTGTCATTTGTACGCCTACCGTTTCATCTCTAAATTAAGTATCAAAATTGTTAATATTAGGCGTGTTTTTGGGTGCCGTGTAATAACGCCAAGCGAAATAAGGCCGACTTGAAGAAATTGGTCTTATTTCACTTTCTCAAAGTGAAGTAAGACCGACTTCTTACAGTTGGCTCTATTTCGCTTTGAAAAAGTGAAATAAGGGCAACTTTTGTTGAGAAATAAACCCAAATTGGTCTTATTTCATTTTACGAAAGTGAAATTAGGCCAACTAATGTTTTTAGTCAACAACATTTTTTTAAGGTTCTAATATAACAGTTGACTTGCTCAAAACAACAAAACCTTACTATGCACCGTATACTTTTCTTGCTGATGTCTGAGTTGTAACGTCCAGGTATACCGTTAAACGATCTTGGAAGCTTATTTTTCGTAAACGATTTTTAGGTGCTGTGCAATAACGCCGAACGAAATAACGCCGAACGAAATAACGCCGAATTCTGAAATTCGGCCTTATTTCACTTTACTAAAGTGAAATAATGCCGATTCGGCGTTATTTCACTTTGTCAGTTTTAATTTGTTTTAAGTTTTCATCAGATGTCAATGACATTTTCAATACTTTATAATAAAAAAAGACAGCGTTTTATAGGTTGCCTTCTCATGGTTTGAAATAAATTCGCGAAACAAAATTTTGATTTTCACAAAAATTATTTTATCAAAAAATTATCATATGTAATATGTACATATTCCTGCTTCATAAGTATTTTTACAATACTTGGTCTTAAGCTCAGTTAAGCTAAGCGAAGTCACATGAAGTGAAAGTTTCAGTATTGGTGGAAATTTAAAACTATTTAAAAAATTACTAGGCAGGTACCTCTACGTCAACAACAAGGTTAATAACTAAATATTTCAGTTTCTTTCAAAACCATTTAATTACCACAAATGAATTCAATTTTGAAAACGCATGTTGTTCTTTTAGGCTGTTAGAAGAGTTTTGCGGCATGAACCAGGAAGAAAATTAATATTAGATTTAACATTTCAGTCAACACTACATTTTTAAGAATTTAATCAAATGAAAATTAAAAATGATTGAGGACTCGGAACTTTAAACAAAAAATATAGTACCAGGGCCGGATTAAGATGTCTGGAGGCCCCGGGCAGCAGAGGAGTGGAGGCCCCAAATTATTTTCCTAATATGTAAAATGGACAGTTTTTTTTCAATAAATATCTACTAATTTATTGTGAAACCAAGAATATATTATTTTATTATTGATCAAATATATTCAGCCCTATTGTGAGTTCCGCACGGAAAATCATTCCCCCAGAATATTTTCGTTCACGCGGAATTCAAAAGAGCTATTGTGCGTTTCGCCCGGATAGAATTTCACTTTAAAAAACTAAGAGTGATAGAACGCTTGTAGAAAAACACCAGTTTTCAGGGAATGAAAATATCACATTCATATTTCCCTTTCAAATAATTAAAAAATTTATATTTTTCTTTACTTACAATCCAAATGGCTAAGAAATTAAAGAAATACTTATTCTTTTCCAACTCATGGCTTAAATTTTGTTAAGGCTATTGATACACAGTTTGTAAGATATCAGTTCTTTTCATTTCATTTCAAAAACTAAAATTTAAGCATACCTACAGGAAATGTTTGCTCAGTGTGATATCACTGTATTGAAAACGTCGACGTCAAGGTGAAGTCTATGTCAGTTTAAATAAATTAATTTTGATTTTGATTTATATTTTTGCTTTGATTTGGGGGTTGAAAAATAAAATTGGGTTGGTGGAAAATTGGTGTAAAAAGAATTCAATTCGTTAGGTATCTATCTTTTTTTTTAGTTCAGTGTTGTGATAATGAAAAATATGCACTCTTGAGAAATCAAACCGAGAATTTGACCAAGCGGCTTACAAGTTACAAAAGGATGTTTCGACCAAATGATTTTATTGATTCACTCGTCCATCCGCTAGTGTGTACTGAGTGCACTAACTTGACCAAACCCACATTTTGAATAGATTTCTTAACTCTAATTTCATGGTTATTTATCTTTTCGCCAAAAAAAAAGGTGAACATTTTAAGGTGAAATGCCGTTTGATTCCGCCCGGAATGATTGATGCAGATAAGGGGAATTTTTCGAACATGGAATTTTTAACCCGGAATTTACAAGAAGGAAACAAAAAAAGGGATTTTTTTCGGGCGAAATGCTGTTCGGGCGAAACTCACAATAGGGCTGATTATAAATATAATTGTAAACAGGAATGATTAGATTTTAGTGCTAAAGAACGGAAAGTTTCGCTGAAATCCAGTTCCTGAAGTAGATCACTTTCTACAGTCAGGAGAGAAAGAATTGATAGACGGTTTTGTCCCATCGTGGTTCGAAATATATTTTTTATAATTTTCATTTTTTTAAATGAGCGCTCTCGAGTGCAATTTGATAGTATCAAAACCTAAAACATTCTCAATGTAATTTCAAGCTCTGATATTTTTATTTTCGAGGATTTGGTAATAAAATAGTTCCGGAAATTGTGTTTTCCTAAATTCCTTCTTGTATGAATCGATTAGAGACACAAATTGAACCAACTCATTACCAAGACTATAGGTTCTAAATCATCCTCATAAGCTTTCACCAATGCCTCTGCTGCAGCTTGCAAATTTTCAGCACCCATCTTCTCAATGTGATTGAGAAATCCAAATTTTGAACGTACAGCTTCATAAGCACGCAATCTTTCTGTTAGAGAAACGAATAGCTGGCCGATCACTGGAATAAAACTGAATACTTTGTTTTTCTCTTTCGGTAACAGATTTGCGTCTTGTGCTTTTCTGTAATCAAGCGGATTCAACCTCGTTTCTCCTTCTGGTCCTGTCGCGTGATTGTACGTATTCGTCAATCTGTGATATTTTCTTGGCAGCTTAATCGGGAATACCGTCATCGTATCACGCAAATACGGGAATAGGCTGCTTAGATCCGCAGAATGTGCTTGTTTCGGGTGATTATTACAGAATGACAAATCATAATTTATCATTTTAAGAATATTATGTAGATTAAAATTAAAACTATTAAACTAGATTTAAGCAAGTGATGTATGAACAAGTAAAAAATTTAAAGGTAGTAAATGGTAAGATATGGGTTACCTCTGTAACAATACTGTAATGTTCATACACGCTATTTGAAACACACGGGTGATATTGTGTTTGTAGTATAACAATTATTAAGCAAAAGCTTTTTTTCTTTTGTAATAGTCTTGTTGTGGGGGCCCCTCTTTTGTGGAGGCCCAGGGCAGTCGCCCCGTTTGCCCTCCCCTAAATCCGGCCTGCCTGTACTACAGGTACAAGTTCCAGCGAACGTAGCGAGCGAAAAATTTTTTGCCCAAAAGAGAATCAATTTGGGGTGTGAAAATAAAAAATTCACGCGAATTTTTTTATTTTCACACCCCAAATTGATTCTCTTTTGGGCAAAATTTTTTTCCCTCGCTTCGCTCGCTAGTAAACCGAATTGATTTTGAATGTTCCAAGCCGGCATCATCTTCAAATTAGAGTGAAAAAAAAGAGCTCAAAATGAAATGCAGCTTCTGCTTTAAAAACCGTTTAATGCATAACAAGATATGCCTCTCCAAATTGAAGGAAGCAGCAACAGTTTTGAAAAAATGAAATGCTCTGCCTATTTTGTCGACAAATAATGAATAGGAGTGGTCAAATTAATTTATTAGACTTCGTTTGTATTTGTAGTTAATGTGCTTACACGAATTTTAGATTTTTTTTTTTTTGTACTATGAACATTTATTGTTTGTACATAATATTGACAAGTACAAATAAATTTTGTAAATTAAATTTTTTTTCATGTTGTCCCATAAAATATGAAAAACATCTGACCTAACCCCTACCATACTCTGTAAATTTTGTTCTACAGTTGATTTTGCTAAAATGCTCTTTCCAAAAGTTAAATAAAACCGGCTTCCTTGTTTTCTCTTACTCGGATTTATTTCTCAGTTGGCAATCGGCGTTATTTCACATTGTCGAAGTGAAATAAAGCCGAATGCTAAAATTCGGCATTATTTCACTTTGGTAAAGTGAAATAAGGCCGAATTTCAGAATTCAGCGTTATTTCGCTCGGCGTTATTGCACGGCACCTATGAAAGCTATAATTTAGCGTGATCTGCGTACTAGGCTTTAGAACAAAAATCTGAAAGTGGCATAACCTTATTTTGAAAAATTGGCTTATTTTGTCTCTCATATTTTTGTCTTAGGGAAATACATTATTTTAAACATAGTTTTATATTCTTGAATATATAATTTTTGCAAAAAAAATTTAACTTTACTATTTTCAAAGCTTATGTGCTTGTTTTAGTCGATTCAAACCCAATTACAAAAAGTGGGATACCCCACTTTTGCACTCACAGCCTCAAATATACCTTTGCCAATGGCAATCGACCAGATAACTTGAGATTAGATTTAAGTATTAAAAACAAATTTACGTCCCATAAAACAGCACTTAGGCAACACTTTTTTTAATGCTCGACTTTAAACATGGATTTCGTTTTGCTAACGACTAAACTGGAGATTAAATTCGTTATTGGTGTGTCAATTTTCTAAAGTCTGGAGATTTTCTTTTAACCTTAACACTAAATTTGATTATTACTTAGTATCTAAGGCCCAATGAATAAAATATAATATTTAGTCAGTACCAGTTTCGGATAACTGATACGCTTTCTTTTACCATTAATATCTCCAAACTGCATTCAATTCATAGATAAATACGTGATTATATGTAGCCATGTTCTATTTCCATCACTCATTTTTTACCAATCTAATACAACATTTTATCAGAAATATGTATGTATATCATAGTTACTTACATAAAATATGTAGATAGAGAATTCTATCTCTAAAAACAAACTGCGGCAGAAAATGGCTTTTCAAATAATTGTTCCAGCTGCCAGGACTTTGATTGAAATATAGAGACAAGTGATTAAAATACGTGCATTGACAGTTGATTAGTTGCTATTAGAGAAACACCCAATATAGAATGTACTAAAACTGACTTTGTCGTTGACGTCAGTAGAAAATGTTTTATTGAGCTAAAAAGTGGGTGTATACCACAACCTGTAATAGGGTGGAATATAAGTCTGAAACACTCAAACTTTAACCACTTCTGGTAATTAACAAGATGGTCCCAGAGGGATTAACTGAAAAGGATTTATGTTCAAGCGGATTGACGCTCTAGATGATGCTATGTATATATTTTCGGCTCCATTGGAAATGTACGAAAGTAAAAATATTCTTTGAAAACCAAAAGATAATCGTTTGGATTGCTTGGGAAAATAAAAATATGACTTTTATTATATCATGGCTCATCTGTCATCTCTCATTCCCCACACAAAATAAGATAAAGTCGAACATCCTTGTCGGTAGGTATGTACATTTGTAACTGCAGAGCGTAGTTTCAGTGCAATTACAGACGAAAATAACTATATTGCAACAAACTACAACTTAATACTGTCTTTATCAGATACATACATACATACATATTATTTTATTAGTGATTATTACAACGTTAACGTTGGTACATCACATGCATTCCTACATTACAGATATTTAAGTGATTTTCATAAGCATGAATTCAGAGAGTAGAAGATACTGATTCCTACATTTATTAATAACTAGCTGACCCGGCAGACGTCGTCCTGCCTTGATTTGACGAATTAAATGAAACTCCGTCAAGGAGTTTTTGAAATTCATTGGAATGACTATGGAGCCAACAGCTGAAAATTCATTGTACCATCCCAGAAACCTTTGGGAGCCTATTTCAAACAACTTTGCTAAGAATCATCACATGATATAATACATAATTAACTACTATGTGTGCGCGTTGCTAGTCCACCATTTAAAATAAATTGGAAGGAAAAACAAATATTCAATTAATATATATTTTGATTTATTCGTTTGTCAATATTCATTGAAGTGCTGTAGGATAAACAAAATTTCTTGTTTTTCCACCTGGTGCGTAAATGAATAAATCGGAAGGTTTTCCGACGCGTGAACAGGCCACATAGAGCTGCCCATGTGAGAAGAATGGATTCTCCAAATTCAATCCACATACTCCCAACGATTGTCCTTGCGCCTTGTTGATGGTCATTGCGAAAGCGAGTCGTACCGGGAATTGCAAACGTTTAAATTCAAATGGCATATCTGTCGGGATCATTGGGATACGTGGCAATAGTAGGTACGTCTTCACCTTTGAATTTTCCAGTTAAAATTGTTGCCTCGATTATATTTGTCAGCATTTTTTTACTGAGAGTCTGGTCCCGTTGCATAAGCGTGGAGGATTGATATTTCTCAGCAGAATAATTGGAACGCCAATTTTCAATGTAAGACTGTGCGCGGCATACCTGGCAAATCAAGCGAATTCAAAAAATCAGTTGGATAGTTCACAACTTCATCTTGATTCATCACAGTGTCGATGGATTTATAAGTTTCACTTTCGCCGGGTATTCTGTTTTGAATGATGAAATTAATGTTATAAACATCGATGTTTTTCGCCGCTAATATAGCACGCTCACTGAGCCTGTGGTGATTTTGGATGTTCTGTGCAATGTTGGGGAAAACTTTCTGCACCAAATCCTCAATACTTTCTATAATGTAACAGAAATTTGCTGGCAAAATGATGCATTGCGTAGATTCATCAATATGCGTTCGCCCATTTCCAATATCCATCAACTGTTTTGCAAAATTTTCAGCTGATGTATCCCGTTGTAGCTGTACGCTCATGTTGGTTTTTAATGTAAATTTTTCCAAATAACGCCATAAAACTGATGATTTAAGACATGCATTCAGTTCATCAGCGGGTGTTGATCGTGGTATCACTGGGAGAATCTGTCGAAAATCACCAGACAATAAGAGCGCCACCGAAGATCCTCGCCACGTTGTACCGTTGTTATAAGTTCTATAGCACAGAGTACATACAGAGCGGAAACCTCCCCGAAAAACATATTTCGCCGCGAAAAAAGGCAGGAACCATCCCGGGTTTATGCACAACAACTTTTCCAATAATAATTTTCCCTTTGAAAACCAATGAGTTTTCCGAGTTTTTCATCAAGTTTCTGTTTTACATTCGAAACCCCATTTTGAAATTTTCCAGTTTTCAATTTGAAAACCAATGGACCTGCAATAATATGCAATTTTCTCTTTGAAAACCAATGAGTTGTCTGAGTTTTTCATCAAGAACTTTATATTTTCCATTCGAAAACCAACTTTGAAATTTTACAGTTTTCCATTTGAAAACCAATGCACCTGCAATAATATGCAATTTTCCCTTTCATAACCAATGAGTCTTCCGAGTTTTTCATCAAGAACTTTATATTTTCCATTCGAAACCCCATTTTGAAATTTTCCAGTTTTCCATTTGAAAACCAATGCACCTGCAATAATATGCAATTTTCCCTTTGAAAACCAATAAGTTGTCCAAGTTTTTCATCAAGAACTTTATATTTTCCATTCGAAAACCCACTTTGAAATTTTACAGTTTTCCATTTGAAAACCAATGCACCTGCAATAATATGCAATTTTCCCTTTGAAAACCAATGAATTGTCCGAGTTTTTCATCAAGAACTTTATATTTTCCATTCGAAACCCCATTTTGAAATTTTCCATTTGAAAACCAATGCACCTGCAATAATATGCAATTTTCCCTTTCATAACCAATGAGTTTTCCGAGTTTTTCATCAAGAACTTTCTGTTTTACATTCGAAACCCAATTTTGAAATTTTCCAGTTTTCCATTTGAAAACCAATGCACCTGCAATAATATGCAATTTTCCCTTTGAAAACCAATGAGTTTTCCAAGTTTTTCATCAAGAACTTTCTGTTTTACATTCGAATTGTCCGAGTTTTTCATCAAGAACTTTATATTTTCCATTCGAAAACCCATTTTGAAATTTTCTAGTCCCAATTTTTATTTGCGAAAATATCGATAAATCAACGAAATTATCGATAACAATTTACAGGTACCCAATTTTTATTTGCGTTTTTCTCGCACGTAATTCAATAAAAAATAGTTTTTCCAACTCAGGAACCATCCCGGGTTTATGCACAACAACTTTTCCAAAGATTATTACATGATCAAATGTGTAGTTTATGAGTCTATAGGTAATATACAAACAAACATTCATTTTTATATATATAGATTAATTAATAATTAATATTATGTACATATAAGACATAACAGAAAACTGTCGAAAATTTTTTTTAAGGCTATTGACAAAAATTGCGAAAACTAGAAAGATTTTCAATAGACGAGTAACATGTTGTGAAGTCATTGAGCTTTAAATCCCGTTAAAAATAGGAATTAATACCCGAGGGTGTCAATTCCGTTTGTTTTTGGAATTAACACCCGCGGGTCGGCGGCGGCGCGCGCCGTTAATGCACTGCACCAAGTCAGACAACTTATGTAGGTATATCCTAGGAGATCACAATTAATTTTGATCAGGTTTAACATTGAAAAATTATTAATCAAGAAGAACATAAAGCGCATATAATGTGTACAAATTGCATGGAATTGTAGGTGTATTGGTTTTCAAAACGAAAAATGGAAAATTCTTGATGGAGAACTCAGGAGAAGTTCGAAGAATTTTAAGACCGAAAATCAATTTTTTTTCATGGAATTGTGCAATTGTTTCCTTGTCGGATTTCAAGTGAAAAAATATGATTCCTAACTCTCAGAGTAGAAAAATAAGTATACAAATAACGGTTGCGCCATCTAAATTTGGTTAATGGAAATATTGAATAATCTTCTATATACATATATAAAAATTGATGTATGTTTGTGTTGAGTATTGGACTTTGTTTAAACTGAATGATTTTGTAACCAGCTTAATAACTTGTTTTTAAATTAGTTTACTTAACTTAGAATTTTGATTAAAAAATTTTGTCTGAAAATATTTTCATTATTAGTTATTATTTATTTAGTGTTATTGTTTAGCGTTTTTTTGCCGTAAGCGGCTTGATCTTCTAACTATATAGTCTGCGACTTCAGTGTCGTTAGATCTTTTCCTTTTCCTAGGTTGCTTAACATTATTTTTATCTAAACTTTTACTTAAAATAATATTGCAAGGCGAGAAACCTGCTGTTTTCACATTTCTCATACGTCTTAATTGATTGATATGTGCTGTACGCGTATATCCATCAATATTCACAAAATACATCACATTTCCAATTCTATTTAATAATATAATATCTATTTTATAATATATTTTATCACCGTTTTTAAATATACAAGTATTCTGGTAAACTGCTGTGCTTGTACGTTTACAAATTACCTTTTTATTTGGTATATTTTCTTTAATTTTTGGGTTGATATCATCAATTAAAGTTTTTGTCTTATGTTTAAATATTAAATCATTAGGTGAAACTAAATTTGTACTTCCTGGGGTAGTAGGGTAGAGTCGGCACCCTTCGACACCTTAACAGAAAATACACAAAATCATAGTTTATTTTTTTATTTTTTTCAAAAACTAATTTTTTTTAATTAAATTTATGATTTTATCAACATATTGGCGGACCCTTAGGTTTTTAAAAAAATGTTTACTATTTTTTTTTATTTAAAAAAAAGTAGAAAATTGTCGAATGTGCCCCAGGGTGGGGCACCTTCGACAATGCGTGGGGCACCTTCGACAGCAATGCACATTCTTGAATATTAATGCATCATAATGTTAGTTTTTTTATATAAAAGTCATGATATAGTTTGCTATAAGAATTCAGTTCATTTTTAAATTATTTGTATTTAAAAAATAGTTTTAACAAAAAATAAATAAGTAGATATAAGGGTAGTCCTTTTTACGCAATATTTTGCCGCTGCTGAACTGTGTGATTCCACCTTATTGATGACATCTGTAAGTTCCTTTTGCATAGCCTTTTTTTATAAACTCGAACCATTTTCTTTAACAATCGAATAAATATTTTGAGGATTAACTAATTTTTGTGATGGATAAACATAGGAGACAGTCTGTCGGAGGTGCCCTAGACAAGAATTATTATTTTATTAATTATTATTTCCCAAAGTAAGATTTATCAAATTAGCTTTAAAAATATATATAAACACATAGTATTGTATATAAAAAACAACTTCACTGCTAGAAAAAATTTAAAACACGACTACGAAAATCTTAAGAACTTACCCTGAAAATTATAGCACGTGGTCCAAAAAAATGCTTTACATCCTAACTTGGCGGGATTTGAAGCCAGACTGCTGAAATTTTGACATATGTTTGGCATGATTAAAGGCACATCCACAATTTTTTACAGAATTTTTAAAGGTCTACACACAGATATAATAGTGACTGTCGAAGGTGCCCCACTGTCGAAGGGTGCCGTCTCTACCCTACGATATTTGAGTAAGAATCGATCAACCAACTTCTGCAAGGGTACCGTTTTGTTATAATTGTTTTCAAGTAACATCTTTTTCAAAGCGTTTTTAACTGTCTGCACTGCCCTCTCAGCTAACCCGTTTGACTGAGGGTGATATGCTGGACTTTTTAGACAGCGAATGTTATTGGACGTGCAAAACATTAGAAAAGCTTCAGAATTGAATGGAGGTCCATTATCCGACACTAAGGTTCTTGGTATCCCATAGTACGAAAATATAGTTCTAAGAGTTTGTGTAACGATGACCTAACTACTACCTCTCCTACAAATCTGTGGGGGATATTGAAAGGCTTCCCCAAGCCGAATTAGGTTGCTGGCTAAAGAGCCGATCTGTTTGGAAAATAAAACAAGGCTGGAGAGCCAAAGTGTTTGTTCTACTTTCGAACGGAAAGTGAATTTATTCTATCAAACTTAAGCTATTTATACAAAATAATTAACTTACACACTAACATCTTAAGCCTATATGACATATAAGTATTATTGAAATATTGTGTATTCCGAACTCTGTGGGAAAATTACTAACAACGGAACCAGTCAGCATACTTGCTATGTCATCAAATTAATATTCGATGCATAGCCCTTCTAATACAATGCTCAAGTGTATCCAAATACATCCAGTCATATGCACTACACAGCATGCAGTGCATTGAACCTTAGTGAGTAGGTAGATACACTTGACCAGAGTAATCTGAAGCGTCGCGTCCCGTCGTCGTCAGTGGCATTGAATTATTACTTAATATTTTGGTGCATGAGGTTGATACTCATGACCATGAACGAAATACGAGTGCACTATTCGGAATGGGAAATAAATGCGAGTGCAATAAAATAGAGGTTGGCTATTGTGAAGCATAGCGTCTTGAAGATTAGTGTGTCTGGCGCTATCTACTACTATTTTTAACCTATCGTTTACCCCCTTTTTTAGAAATGCTAAACCTCTTCTCTCATTAGCTTTTGTTAGGATTTCCCTTGCTTTTTCACCATGGCAAGAGACTTCTAGTTCTGTCATTTTTGTAATAAGTGTTTCGATGTCTGTTACGAATTCTCGCACAGATCGATTACCCTGATATGTCTTACTAAGTTTGGTTTGTATCGTTTCTATTGTTTCTTTTGGTCCGCATTTTTCTATTAAAATTTTTTTTTAATGAAACAAAATTTTCTGGGTTTTGATTACCTAGTTCAGTAAGAGCTTTACCCTGAATTTTGCACTTTAATATAAATTTTATTAGTGTGGGTTTTGAGGTCTCATTAAGGGTGTCATGGTAGAATTCTACGCTGTTTATAAAATCCCTAATGTGTTCAGTTCTCTTTCCATCCTCATCACAGTTGAGGGTAGGCAATTTCTGAGCTATACTGAAATTGAATATTTCTGCCATGTTTTCAACTACTTCAAACTCTTCGGATTCTTTATCTTCTTCTTCTCTTATATTTTCTTCGCCTAGCAATTTCTCTTCGTCTTCTTTATCTTCTTCTTCTTCTATGTTTTCCTCGCCTAACAATTTAGTTTTTTCCTCTAATATTTGATTCAGTCTGCGTAATAAGTTATCTATAATTGTTTTTAAAGTTTGTTTATTTGTATCCTTTTCTAATTTTTCATATTTTTCATTAAATTCTTTTTCTAAATTAAATATTTCTTGTCTTTTTTCAGTAATATGTTTTTGGGAATATTTTCTTTTTGGGGTTTTATTGAAGTTTGCAAGTATTTCTTTTAGTGTTTTTATTATGTTTAACATATTTTAATTATTTATTGTTTACACATTTTTTTTTTATCTAATCATAATATTTTTTGGTTTACAATTTTGTTTGCTTATATATTTTTTTTTGTAAGATTTTAAACTGCTACATTTTTAATTTCATTGTTTACAATTTTCTGGACATTTTGTTTAAAGTAAGATTTTAAAATTTTTGTGGTTAAGTTAACTATAAAAATTATTAAAATTATGAAGAAGATGTCCATGATTAAAAGATTTGATGTTAGCACATTATTATTATCGTTATTATTTGTTACAACGATATCTTCTTTGGAGTTTTTTCCTCCCATTATAAATTTTTTTTTTATAGAATTGATTTTAATTGAATTTTGAATGATAGGAAAAAAAATTGATTTACTTTTTAAAGTTGTGCTCTTTTAATTTTTTCTTCGGGCATTAATTTTTGCCATTACATTATTTTCAAATTCGAATTTATGTTCTTGCAAAGGATTGCAACTGCAGTGGCCATACGAATGCATCACTTAACCAATGGCGGTTTATCAACACCAATCGTCTACAGTTATTCATTTCCAATGGTGAATTATCCTCCTCAGAATTGGGCGACCGGGTATGTGCGGGTCGTTATCATTGCAAGATAAACTTATTGTTGGGAAACTGAGCTGGTGCGTGGGTGTGACACGGCAACGGCAGTGGTGGGTTATCGGAAATGAATTCCTAAATCAATTCCTGTTTAAGGCGACAATTGAATGATGATATCTGAATGGACAAAGAAGTTTTCTGGTTCTTTGCTCTCTTCGATGGTTTTTATGAGAGCCTGGCAAGATCGCCATGTAACGATGACCTAACTACTACCTCTCCTACAAATCTGTGGGGGATATTGAAAGGCTTCCCCAAGCCGAATTAGGTTGCTGGCTAAAGAGCCGATCTGTTTGGAAAATAAAACAAGGCTGGAGAGCCAAAGTGTTTGTTCTACTTTCGAACGGAAAGTGAATTTATTCTATCAAACTTAAGCTATTTATACAAAATAATTAACTTACACACTAACATCTTAAGCCTATATGACATATAAGTATTATTGAAATATTGTGTATTCCGAACTCTGTGGGAAAATTACTAACAACGGAACCAGGTAGCATACTTGCTATGTCATCAAATTAATATTCGATGCATAGCCCTTCTAATACAATGCTCAAGTGTATCCAAATACATCCAGTCATATGCACTACACAGCATGCAGTGCATTGAACCTTAGTGAGTAGGTAGATACACTTGACCAGAGTAATCTGAAGCGTCGCGTCCCGTCGTCGTCAGTGGCATTGAATTATTACTTAATATTTTGGTGCATGAGGTTGATACTCATGACCATGAACGAAATACGAGTGCACTATTCGAAATGGGAAATAAATGCGAGTGCAATAAAATAGAGGTTGGCTATTGTGAAGCATAATGTGGATCAATGACCGGAATAAAATGTATTATGAAGTGGTCGCTAGTGTGATCCCTTCACATTTGTATCAATGAATCTGCCGTCGCGTCGTACCCCCCATTTGTTTAACATCGATCCAGTTACTATAACTATCCACCAGAATTAAGAATTGTTTTTGTTTAAAGTAGAAAAAATCCACATGAATCCTTTCAAAGAAAAACTTAGATTCTGGCCAGGGCCTCTTATAATTTGAACAACATTTGTTGTTAGAAACGGAACATACTTCACAATTATTTACATAATCTTCAATGTCATTCTCTATTCCGTCCCACCAAAAATATTGACGAGCTTGTATTTTCATGCGAACGATTCCTATGTGAGATTCATGTAAAACCTCAAGAACTTTAGCAACCAAAACTGTTGGGATAATCATTCTGTCAACAAAATAAAGACAACCATTTTCAAAACTTATTTTATTTCGCCTACGAAAATAAGACATTAGGTGCATTGGGACATTTTTGGGCCACCCCGTTTTACTTAACTCTATTACTTCTTGTAATATTTTGTCAGTTTTGGTTTCTTGTTCAACAATTTGAACTTTTATGTTGTCTCTTAAAAAGGGCTGTAAATAATTTACAGACAAATTATCTAATCCCGTTGGACCCGGAAGAGGCAATCTGGACATAGCATCCGCAATTGTCATTAATACACCCTTGCGATATTTTAAGGTGTACTGGTACATACTTAGGAATATTGCCCATCTTTGGATTCGAGCTGCTGCAACTGGGGGTAAGCATTTGGTTGGGCTAAACATTTCCTTTAATGATTGAGCATCTGAGTAAATAGTAAATGGCTTCCCGTAAATATACTTATGAAACTTTTTCACACTGAACACGATAGCCAAGGCTTCTCGTTGAAGCTGTGAATAATTTTGTTCTGCAGCGCTAAGAGTGCTTGACACAAAAAGTACTGGACGCTCAACCCCATCAATAACATGTGAAAGAATCCCTCCCACCCCATATGGACTTGCATCGCAGTGAAGTACAATCTCTTTATTTGGGTCGTAGTGTACTATAGTAAATTATTTTCCAATAAGAGTTCTTTACTCCGTTTAAAAGCTAAATTGCATTCCTTCGACCATCTAAAACTTACATTTTTCTTTGTGAGATCGTACAATATCTTTAATTCGGATGACAAATTTGGAATGAACTTGGAATAATAATTTATAAGTCCCAAATATGACCTTAATTGTTCCACATCTGAAGGAATGGGAGCATTTTTAATGGCTTCAACCTTTTCGGGATTTGGTTTAATTCCGTCCTTACAAATTACATGACCCAAATACTGGATTTCTTGTTTCAAAAATTGACATTTTTTTAAATTTACCGTTACATTGTAACTAGCTAACCTTTCTAGAACTGATTCCAAAATACCTAGACATTCGTTAAAATCTTTCCCACCTATCAAAATATCGTCTATAAAAACTTTTGTTTTCCGAATACCCTTCAAAATTTCATCCATAGTGGCTTGGAAAATTGCAGGTGCAGACTTGACACAAAAAATAAGTCTGCGATGCCTAAATAAACCTTTGTGGGTGTTTATCGTCAAGAGTTCTTGACAATTTTCTTCCACTTCTAGCTGTTGAAATGCTCCTTGAAGGTCGAGCACGCAAAAATATTCACAACCAGATAGGTCCGCAAAAATATCCTCCGGTTTATTTAACGGATAATGATCATCTTTCACAAATTTATTTATTGACACCTTACAATCGGCACAAATCCGTATACCCCCGTCGGGTTTCTTAACTACCACTATCGGTGAAGCCCACTTGCTGTGACGTACAGGGTAAATAATACCTTCTGAAACCAATCTCTCTAATTCCTTCTCCACAACGTCTCTCATACCAAAAGGTAGGCTATAGGGTTTACAAAATATAGGGTTACTATTATCCTCGCAAACAATACCAGCTTTAAATACTTTAATCGGTGTTGTTTTTTTTCCAAACACTGTTTTATATTTCTCTAATAATGAACTCAAATAATGTAATGAGCTTTCTTCAGTTACCCTAACTTCCATATTATTGACAAAATTATTTCTCCAACCAATGAAAAGGATATCTAGCCATGACCGCCCTAAAAGAGGGGTAAAATATTTTTGGCTTTCTACAATTGTCAAATTTAGTTTAACTTCAGTATCTTGCTGAGTGGCTCTTACCAAAGTCGAAACATACCCAACGATATCGACCTGCCCCCCAGAAATTAAATTTAGTCTTTGGTCTAATGTATGTAACTCGTGATCCTTGAAATACCTATTATATGTGTCCTTGTGAATCACCGACGTGCATGCACCCGTATCAACTTCAAAGCTCAGCAGTTTACCATCACAAAATAAATCTATATTCACAGGAATATTTCCTAGTTTGAAAGAACTAACACTATTTACATACGTTTCGTTATTTTTATTAGTAATTTCAAATTTAAGATTGTTAATACAATTATTTTCTTCTGAATTATATTCATTTTCAGAATCAGAATCAGCGTCTAAGTGACGTATATTATTTTTAGGATTTCTTTTAGTATTTACAAATTTTCTTTTAAAATAATCTTTCGTAACAAAACAATTTTTAGCAATATGCCCAAATTTCTTACAACAAAAACATTGTACATTCATATTTTGACCACGATAATTATTATAATAATTACTATGTTGATTGTAGTTAGGTTCCTGTTGCTTCTGTGATCGATTACTCTGTGAATTTCCCCACTTGTTCCATTGCTGCTGCTGATGATGTTGATATTTTTGATGTTCTAATCCGCTCTCTCTTTTATTGCTTGTATTAAATGTACTGTTTATCATATGACTACTAGTTGTTGCTGTTCCTCCCATGACACTAAGCTCTTGTTGCAGCATCTCCATGTTGAATGCCGTTTCACAACTCTCTTCAATTAATTCAATTAATTTCGATTGTATTCTTTTATTGTGTATACCCATTAGGAAACGGTCTTTTAACGCCTCATCCAAAAAGGTTCCGTATGCACATGAATCAGCTAAAGACTTAAGTACCACTATGTAGTCAGAGAGTGTTTCGTCATTCTTTTGATTCCGATTTAAGAATTTAAATCTCTCGGCGGTGACGTTCTTTTTCGGAGAAAAATGTGCCGTTAACAATTTCACCAGTTCATCGAATGTAAGGTCTTCTGGTTTTTTAGGAGCCACCAACGTTTTTGAAACTTTGTAAAGTTCTGGGCCTCCGACCCCGATCATAAATGAAATTTTATTTGCACTGTCTTCAATTTTATTTAATTTAAGCAAGTGTTGCATACGTTCAATATATGATTGGAAATCGTCTCCAATATTGAAATACTCAATCCTTCCAATAAAATTAGTCATTATCACTTTATTTAACACATCAGACTTTTGTACTACTGTTTCTTCTTTAACTTTTGATGATTCTTTATCACATCCCGCCATAAACTTGTAATAGCGCAAATTTCCTTAATATTTTTTTTTCTCTCGTCGCCAATGAAATGCCTAAGCCGAGATACCAAAGAAACAACTATGCCGAGATTCCACTTAAGACTAAGTTTATTCTTTTCTATAAAATAAGTACAGGTCTTCTCTTATAACTAAAGCTACCGTTAACTAAGTGGGA
This sequence comes from Sphaerophoria taeniata, assembly GCA_943590905.1. Lineage (NCBI taxonomy): Eukaryota > Metazoa > Arthropoda > Insecta > Diptera > Syrphidae > Sphaerophoria > Sphaerophoria taeniata. Next base: position 68,411,394 of record OX016540.1, read on the forward strand.
GAGAGAGTATACATCTTCATACATAACACTCTCTACAACTACTTACTTCGTTATATTATATGAGCTGGCATTATTTAATTAATTTGCCAATAGAAAACAGGTTATGGGTCCAGTAGGCAATTGGAAGTGATCACATAACGGCAATTAATTAGGTACATAAATAAATATTTTGGAAAGAAAAGACAGGAAAATTTAAACGGAAAGGATAAGAAATGGGTGCAAGACATAGCTTGGAAATGCTGACTGAGTCTGGAGACGGAAATGGTGCATCAAATTATAAGTCATGGATATTCAAGTTGAATCTTATTTTAAGAATGAAGGAGATAATTAAAGTTGCAATAGGGGAGATTCCAAAGCCAGATGAGGCTGAATGTCTCAAAATTTGGATTCGAAAAGACCTGGAAGCTAAAGCAATAATTGGTTTGAATGTTGATCAGAAGATAGCTCTGGAGGGTCATTCCGTATCTCGATATCGTCAAAACGATATCATTTTGACGATCGACTCGCTTCATGTAACTCTGAAAATCACTATCGTCGAGACGATATCGTTTTTTCAAATCGAAATAAATCAAAACGATGGAATTTGAACGACAGCTAAGTAGGTATCGTTTTTCATACATTTGAAGGTTAAAAGTCAAAATAGCAAACTTGTAAGCGACTGTAAATTGAAATATAGCATCTCACTGTAATTAATCTGTCAAATTTGTTTTGTGTTTTATTAAAGTGCATCAAAATGTTTCGAAGAATCAATTTACTTGTTTTGTTAGAAAATCAAAATAATGAGAATGCTAAAAACCAACAAATCATAAAAATGCGAAGACTACTAAGGGATAAATCGAACCCATTTGATCTTCCAAACCAAATGTAAGTAACAATGATTTATTTGATTACAATAAACTTTGTTTTCATAAAACTTTCATAGATTCGTTCAACGGTTTCGAGTTTCCAAGGAAGCATTTGCCTTTATTTTGGAAATATTAGACATATCGCACGATAACCGGGCCACATATATTCCTCCAGTTATTAGACTGGCAGTAACGCTCGAGACCTTAGGAGGTGGAGGATACCAATGGCTGACAGGGAACGATTTTGGAATCGCTTTGGCTCAAAGCACTCTTTCCAAAATAGTTACCCAAACAGTAAACATGTTGGAAGACGAAATATGTCCTTTTTGGATTAAATGGACAGTGTGTGACGAAGAAAACAGCGCTGAAACCAAGCAGTGGTTTTATAGAAACTTTTCAATACCTGGGGTTAAGATAGATATTTTGATTAACAAATTACAATTCATTTAACTGTTTGGTAAACTTAATTTTAAGTTGTTGGTTGCATTGATGGTACTCATCTTTTTATGCAAAGACCTCCGGAGAACGAGCATCTATATTTAAACAGGAAAGGAAAACACAGCCTCAATGCTATGATAGTAAGTTTAATTTAACTACTAATTAGAACCCCAAAAGTAATAAAAATGAAATTTTATTTTTACAGATATGCGATCATAAGCTAAGAATAATGGAAATCAATGCTAGGTACGGTGGTGCAGCTCACGACTCACTTGTGTGGAGGCATTCCAATGAAAAAGCTTATTTTGAGAACAATTTCAATGAACGAGCTCATAACTGCTGGCTCTTAGGTTAATACAAAAATTTACTAAATTGTATTAGTTGAAAACTTTTTTTTTTTTTTTAGGTGACAGTGGAAGTGGATACCCATTGGTACCGTGGTTTCTTACACCCTATAGAAGTTCCAGTGATGCCTTAAGGACAAACTTTAATAACATTCATGCCAAAGCAAGGAGCTTGGTGGAAAGGTGTATAGGCGTATATAAGGGTATGTTAAAATACACACTTTAGTCAAGACAAAATGTTAATTCATAGATATTTTCCTCAGGCCGATGGAGAATTTTGATAGAAGAAAGAAAGAGCAGTTATAGCCCAACGAAAATAGCCATCTTTGCAAATGTTTTTGCTGCTCTGCATAACATATGCATTAATTTCAACATGCAAGGCGAAAACCTTGCAATAGTGGAAGAAAACTTCCCACACTACAATACGTCAAGTCTCGAACCTCAAAATGGGAACAATCAGATGAGACAATTCGCTGAAAATATAAGAGAAGACATTAAAAACAGCCTTTAAAACAAAATAAATATTACTTTAATTCAGCGGTTCTTAATCTTTTTTGGTGACGGAACCTTTTTGGAAAAAGAAATACTTAACGGAACCCTACAACTATAACAAAACAATAGTTTTGAAAAGTGTTTTCTTTATTAATAGCATAGAAACAGTGCAATTGAACAGTCAATTATTAGTTACTTACATAACAAGTAACTGCACCAGTCTCCGGACAGGCCCCAGTGTCCGGACGATTTTGCCTTTATGGGGAATAAAAGAGAAACAAAACACAGAATTTGCAAAAAACAACAACTTACAGAATGAACATTTTCCACATATACAAATACATACGAAGTTTCAAGCCAATGAAATGTATAACGGAAAAGTTATGGTTGGATTTTCTTGGCAAAAAAAATAGTGGCAGACATTGGAAAAATATACTGGGAATAGTTGATCTTGTGAGATCTTGCAATCAAATGGAGTTTGTTTCAAAGAAAATGTAATGAACTTCCTAAAACTAAAGGAAAAAATTGAGTTTTGCGTTTTTTTAATCGATTTTTTAAGTCTCCGGACACTGATACAAAAAATAGCGAAAATCTAGTCTCCGGACAGCTCCAAGGTTTTTTTTAATTTTTTTTTTATGTTCAAATTCTTTTTAAAACCCTTTATTTCCTTGTCAAAAGGACTTGTTTATCTATATGCAGAATAAATGATGGATTGAAAATGAAAAAAAAAATCTAAAAATTGTATTATCACTTTTTATTCTTTGTCACATAAACACAATGGCGCAAAATTATAGTCCGCCAATGAACAACTTTAGTGTGATACTATCTTAAAATGACGTTTGAGCCATGTCTGAAACGTCATTTTAAGCTAGTATCACACTAAAGTTGTTCATTAGCGGACTATAATTTTGCGCCAATATTTTGAAATTAAAATGGTGTAAATCGATCGTGCGATATCTACAGCCGAAGGGAATATTTTCCTGGAAAAGAAATGTACAGAATTGATACAATCAGAATGCAGCAGCAGCAGTTAAACAACAAAAACTCTGTTTCTAGCAAATATGTAACTGTAAAAAGGAGGTGTTTGGAAAATGGATGTAGGTTTTGCAATGAATGCATTCAGATAGTACAACTGGATTTTTCGATTGGCAAAAATAAATCAATTCAACACATTTTATATGAAATTTTTATGGTATTATTAAACATAACAGAGAGAGGTGTATTTTTTCCTATTTTTTGCGGAACCCCTACAAGGCTATCACGGAACCCTAGGGTTCCGCGGAACACACTTAGAGAATGGCTGCTTTAATTCAACAAAAATAAATATTCACAAGAAAAAAAAAAAATCAGTAATTCTAAAACTTAAAAAAAAATTCAGTCTTCAAGTTAATTAAAATAATTAAAAATCAATTAAATTAATTAGAAAAAGCCTTTGGGTAACTGTTTTTCTGCAAGCTCATTTCTTTGCTTTAGAAGTCTTAATACTTCAGAATGAAACACAGCTTCCTGCTGGTTCCTCTCTGTAAGGACGGTTATAATGCTTGTTTGAAAAGCAGCATCCTGTGTCATTTGCTGCTTTAACAGTTCGTTAACCTACTCTTCTTTTTTGTGTTTCGCCACGGGTGTCAAGAGTGGGGACGATTTTCTAATTGCAAAATAAAATAAAAATGTTATATCAAGAATATTCTTATCATGGACTTTCAATATTTTCATCATCATCATCAGGTGCTGGTGGTATATTGTCTTTATCTATTGTAGCAATGGCACCAAACCTTTTGCCGCGCTTCCTGATACGGCTTTACGCAGGGCACTTATTGCTATAACTTTCTCCTCATCTGGAGTTATATGTATGTGTGTCTTCGTTTGGGCTGCCTCCGGTTTTTTGTGCAGCCAACAGATTTTGGCTGCATTTTCGTTTAGCCCGGTATTTGTAGTCGGTCCAAACCTTTATAAAGCACACATGTATTTATTTCGAATTATAATGAATGATTTGAACTTACCTTTCTCCATACTGACACGGTTTTGATGGGCAAACCGTTGGAATTTAATTTGTTGGCAAGTTCTTTCCAAAGATTTTCGGCCGTCTGCCTTCCTTGGCTGGAATTGGTACAACAGTACCCATTTGCAAACTCCGGATGGTCCTCCATGAATTCTATCAGAATTTTCATTTGGGCTTGTGTAACCGAAACCGACCTGTTAAATAATTAAATTATTGCTTTTAAATCAAATACAAAAGGAAATTTGTTTATTTACTGTCGCACATAAACAAACGCCAACAAATGAACAAACAAACAATAAGGCCGTGTGCGAATTCAGTTAAAAATGGGTTAAAACTTGACGTTTGGTTAAATTTTGACACTTCGCATTATTTGACTAGCTGCTGAGCAGGTTAAAATATGACAGTAGTGGTTAAAAATTCATCCATTTTAACTTTTTAACCACAATTCATCCAATTCGCACACGGCCTTAGTAACAAACAGACGAGTTCCAATGAATAGAAAACACAAGACATGTTCATTTTCGAATCAAAATGCCAGAATAAAATTGGCCGCGTTTATTTTTCTTGGAGGAAAAAAGGTTAATAACTAGTTCATCATATTTCCACACTCACATTATGTGTATAAATGTTTTTTTATTTAAAAACAGTTGAATTGAGACATAGATTTTTGAATTTTTTGTTTATTAAATTCTTTTCGATTAAAAAAGTTCCCGAGGAAAAAAAAATTTCATTTTATTTCAAATTGTCTTTTTTGACAAGCCGATGACATTTCATTCACAGTTTGAGAGTTTTAGTAGCTCTCAAAATGTAGAGGCAAAAAAAAACGATGGACGAGACGATGACGATCAACTTATGTGAAGCAAATTTGAGACGATATCGTCGACGACAATCGTTTGGACGATAGTCGTTTGGACGATAGTCGTTTTCAAAGTTACGGAATGACTCTCCTGAAGATATCATCGTGTAGTTCTGCATCACAGATGATCGACAGATTGGAGCAACTTCATAGTCAGAAGAACCGAAATTCAACAGCAATGCTCCAGCAACAGTTTTTCGGATATAAATTTGACGATTTAAAGACTATTGCTTTTACGGGAACGTCTTCGAGAATCAGAAGCTTCAAGTAGTGCTTTAATCGTAAAGCACGATAAATTCAAGAAGGTTTGTTCAAGAAAGAACACCTACCCAATGACGAGGGCAGAAAATGAAAGCAAATATAAAGAATTTGACAAGAAATGTCTTAAATGTGGTGAACTTGGACACTTCAAACGTGATTGCAGAAACAAATCAAGTCCAGATTACATTAGTTATTGCAAAAGAAACTACAACTGCAATAAGTGTCAGAAGAAAGGACATTTTGCAAGTAAGTGCAAGTGGAAAACGAACAGTGAAGAGAAAAATGTAAGATCTTTTATTACTCTTGCTTTATCGTCAACTCTTGAAGCTTTACGTACTGAACGCGATGACCAGTGGATACAAGATAGTGGTGCAACTCATCACTTGACAGGAAATCTTAGATGTTTATCAAACATCAGACCTTTAGATTGTCCTGTATAAGTTGAAATTGTTTCGTATGGTTTTGTTTATTTGGAAGCCTATGATGGAATAGAATGGAATCTCATTGTTTTGAAAAATGTTTTATTTGTGCCAAAATTAAATTTTAATCTTTTTTCTGTAACAACAATACTCGACAAAGGTTACACACAACAAGCAACGGCCTTCAGCGGCTCTCCTACTAAAATAAGAGCCACCCTATTATAAAATATATAGATAAAATAATCTTAATTACTAAACGTGTGATAATATTGTTGTCCCGCTGTTAGCTGGGCTATTCAAAAATTTATTTTAGACTCATTAAAGTGCCCCTCTCCACGGAAATCTTTAGTAAAAGGCGAAAGATTTATTCGACAAATGAAGAGAAGCCAGAGTGATTTAACACACCAAATTCCAAATGTCTTATTTCTTTTTCAACATGAAGGATATGTGAATTTTACTTTGGCAAAAAAACTTTTGGTACAATGTCATCCCTAATTCTTAATACTGCATTGTTCGTAAAGGTGAAGGGTGATCTTGTTTATGATCATACACAAGTTATTGCTGTTTTCACCCTCATTACTTTCGTTGCCTACGTAACAAAGAAGAATAATACATGACAGTGACCATTGGATTTCTACCTTACCATTATCTGTTTCGTAAACATTTTTTCATGACACATGACTACCTAAAAGATATGTACTAATAAAAGAAATTCACTTCAACACCAGGCACCCACAATTAGGAATAGGGTCTGTTCTGTTTTTCTGCCTTATCAATTGATACACCGAAATGAGGATCCCAAAGTATTCTATCACGCACTTAAAGCCAAAACATTAACAACGCCTCGATATCGAATTGTGTCCCTTAAGGCCAAACTACAACTGCTCTACATTTGACTCTCTGCAAAAATATGCTAGGGGAGTCAATTATTAGTTTTTCCAATGCGTAAGCAACAGACCTTCTATGCAAGTTCACAGCAGATAACTTCCTTGATATTTCGAGTGATGGTATGGTCACAAATTATAAGTAGTAAAAAAGAATGGATAGGTGAAAGTAAGAGCTGTTCATTCAAAGAAAACACCATCAAATGGTACACATCCGAGTCGACAACAGCTGAGAATACTGGTGCGAGAATATATGGGCCAGGGACCGGACTCTCCATCCCAATGGGTCAATCTCCGTTTACCTTTCAAGCAGAGGTCAACGCAATCAGCAAATTTGTAGAACTCAGTCTCGAAATGAATCACCGTAACAAACATATTGCCATTATGTCAGATAGTCAGGCAGAACTTAAAGCGTTAAACTCAAACACGTTTAACTCAAAGCTCGTTATGGAGTGCATAGGCAGTTTAAATGAACTAGGCAAGAACAACAAAGCAACTCTTCATTCGGTACCTGGACATGTAGGAGTTCAAGGAAATTAGGGGGCAGATATACAGCCAAAGACAGGTGCGATGACTCCGCTAGTAGGACCGGACCCTTACTGCGGGAAAGGAAAAAACGCCATTAGAAGTAAAATGAAAAGAGAAGAGGAAACCAGGGGAAGAAACAACTGGGCACAACTGCCCGGACTGAGACAGGCGAATATGCTTCTGGGTGACTACAACCAAATGGAATGGAATTTATTAAGAAGCGCAGCTGCAATTTTAAAATCATCCATTAAATGACCCGCTGCTAAGTTGTTGAAGTAATACCGAAACAGCTTAAAATCTCTTTTATAACGGCCGTTTACAACTTCAACGACCCATCGAACAATGACCTATTCGCTTGTGCTGTTGTGAGTTGAAAATTATCTTCCAACACAGATTTAGGCAGTTGACACTTGTAAACATTGGATTCTAAGCAAGGAATTGCATCTCTAAATCCTCTATCCAAGATGAACACATCGTCCTGTCTGAGGATTTGTCTTGCATAGGTGTTTTCGTCTCTAAAAATGCTTTTCATGATGTTGGCATCCGATGTCGTTGCAGCATATGGTCCCATAACGTCCAGAATATACCCGTCACAAGATGTCATCATAAACGGTTTGACCAAAATGTGGTACTTATGGAGACTATAGGTCTTTTTTTGAAAATTATAATTAGAGCTTTTTTGCAAATAGATGTATGTGCCGTCGCAGATGGTAATTGCTGGTCGATTACTTTCATTAAGGTTTGTATTTCCAAAGAGACTATTTGGAATTAAGTTGTTCCGACTGGCAGCGTTGGAAATAGAAATATACTGCAGACCCAAGTTGAATGGCACAATGATTAATGAAGTTGAAGAAGCAAATGTAAGGAAAACACCAATAGAACCAGGAATGTTAACTGAAAAGCATACAAATGATGAACCATTAAAGAACAAACCATAACCAAGTAGACAAGTCAATAATCATAAAAGATCTTATTGGAAAATTATTGATCATGTTTTAAGATACTTAAAAGGAACAACAAGTTTTGGGATACATTTTAGCAATGAAAAAGCGTAACAGAACCTGACATGATTTCAACAAGTGGAATTCTTGTTTCCTACTGCGGAACTTTAGTCTGGAAAAAAAGCGCAAAAGCAAAGTGATGTGTTAATTTCATCAGCGGAAGCAGAATATCGTTCAGCAGTCAGTTGTTTACAAGAAGTTTGTTGGATTAGAAGGCTAAAGCAAGAACTCAGCATTTATATAAAAGAACCCACGGGTTTACTCATTGATAATAAGGCAGCAATTTATATGCTGCAAAACGCGGACGAAGTAAAAATAACAAAAGGCAAAAAGCATATTGAAATACGTCGAAAACTTATCAATTAACATATTGGAGACAGTTAACCCAGTTTATATAAACACCAAACTACAAATTGCTGACATTTTTACTAAAGCTTTAACTAAAAATGTTTTTCAAGAACTTCAAAATTACATTAACCGTTTTACATTATGGTGTGAAAAGAACAGTTTAAACCTTAACCCGATAAAGGGCCAAACAATGACCTTCTCTAAAAAGCGTTCACCTTCATCTTATGACTATGTCATTTCAAACCATATTTTAAGTCGCGTTTTTACTGTTAAGGACCTAGGAGTTCTTTTTACACAAAATGAAGATTTTTCTGAGCACATTAACGGCATAGTCAATAAAGCTAATTCTATGTTAGGTTTTATTAAGCGGTGGTCAAAAGAATCCCGGGATCCTAATCTCACCTGTGTTTTATACAACAGTTTGGTTCGTCCCCACCTAGAGTATGCATCACAGGTATGGTCCCTTTTATATGATGTTTATATTGAAAGACTGGAATCTGTGCAACGGAATTTCACTCGTCTTTTGTTAAAAGGGTTTCAGTGGATTGATCCCTTTAATGTCCCTCCATACGAAAATCGTTTGTCAATCCTTAATATGTAAACACTACAATAGAGAAGAAAAAATAATGATATTGTATTTTTCCATCAAATTATAACTGGAGTCACTGATGCTCCTGACCTTCTCTGTAAAATTTTGTTTTGCTATCGAGGAGGAGGTTATAATCTCCGTAGTCAGGATCTGATTAAGATCGATATTCATCGAACTAACTATGGAATGCATGAGCCTTTGACACGTATGGGTAAACTTATAAATTGGAACTCAAAACTTTTTTATTTTAATTTAAATAAAATTCAACTAAAAATATTTTTGAAAACCAGTGTTCCACTTCGTTAAATATTTTATGTTAATTTTGTCATGATCTTTGTTTATTTTATGTTATTACACTAGTCAAAACAATTAAAGGAACACTTGAAAAAACTCAAAAATGGAGTGGTTTTTTATAAGGCTGTATCTCAGTAGAAAAAAGTCGGATTGAAGTGAAATAAAAAGTTTTTCAAAGGTTATCAATTTTTCTTTTCAAATTATTTTGAGTTAAAAAAGTACCGTTAGTCGTTTTTGCTTGAACGTAAAAAATGTTCACTCAATTTCAAAATCGGAAAAAAAATAAACTTTGAGTTGTCATAAAATGAGTGGACATTTTTTTCAATCCAACCAATCTAAGATTCAATTTGAGAATTTTTCTGGCTTTAATTCACTGTTTGATTCAGATCGCTACGATTTTTTTTTCTAATAAAAAAAACGGGTTTACATGCAAAAACACAATTTTGACTTTGGACCCTAATAACTCTGCTAAATATTGACTTATCAAAAAACTAAAGACAGGTTTGAAAAATTCATTATATTTTCTAAAAAACATTTCAAAAAAGTAAAAATATTGTTTTTTTCAATCTTTTCTATCACTTTAAAAAAAAAAGGTCCAAAATACGCATTTTTCAAGTTTTTCATAAAAACTACCGTCATTTTGTGCTTTTCAGTGATACAACTAATCTGAGGCTTAATTATTAAAGCTCATAAAATTTCCTTGATTTTGGTGAAAATTTCACATCAATACGATTAACCGTTTCTCTGTTTCGATCAATCAAACTTACAAAACACTTTTTTTCAATTTTAAGGAAAGTTTTTTTTGTCTTATTTTTCTGTTCTTTTGAATTTGTTTATTTTTAAAAAAAAAATTTATTTTTTTCATTATCATTATGGCTTTGTGAAATTTGGACGAATTTTTTTCAACAAGCTTTTATAACAATTAGCAATTACCACAACGTAAGTATGTTCATAAGAAATAGCATTGCTAGCATCAGCATAGCATAAGCCTATGTATAAAAAATAACATTGCTATCATAGCAAGTGTGAAGATTAGTAGAGATTACAAGAGATTAGGTAGACTTAGCTTAGGTTCAAAATAAATAGGGCATTATTTGCTATGTTCGGAAATATAGAACAAATAATAAGAACAATGATCAATAATAAATATTAATAATTAATTGTTAAGTAAATACAATTAAACAGGAAATTAATAATGAAAATTAAATTATTTAAATAAAGAATAAACAAAATTTTATAATATTCATTTCTGAACATATGTTATAGACCTATATCTCAACTTTTAACTCAATTGGTATAACAGTTTTGGAGGAAATAAATTGTAAAGTTGAATCAAAAATTAAAAAAGTTACACCAAATATTGAATCATATCTGTGTTATATGTAACGGTACAGACTTCTCATTTTTTCCTGTCATCTACAGATTGAGACCTATTCTCAGTATCTTTTTCATAATTTTAGGCCCAGTAGTTTCGAAGATCAGGTGGGAGAATGATCATTTTCGTATTTTTTTATCTTTTCTCTTTGATAACTTCGAAACTGTTTATCTTAAAAACATGAAAACAACATTTTTAGATTACTACTGAAACTTAAATATGTGTAGGTACCAAATTTCATTGCAATCGGCCTAGCAGATTCGAAGAAATCGCTTGTGAAAGACGAATGAACAGAAAACGAAGTGATGTTATAAGGGCTTCGTTTACACTCTGTGTACAGAACCCTAAAAACATTTTTAATAATTTTTTTCTATATTTAGATTGTACTATACTTTATACTAGCATCTGTTTACAATCTGTTTACAAGTTCCAACTAAAAGCATAATCTATAATACAAAATCCAATCTTCTATTTTGTTTCGCAAATCTGTTAATGATCGCATCGATGTTCTATTCGATGTCACGATTAATTTGTAGAAATGCAAGCCCGGTGAGTCTGTCCTTTGCCATAGTTGATCTCAACCAAGTTTTGAGGCGACGGAGAATTGAAAAATTCCTTTCTGCAGTGGCTCCAATAACAGACCATGTTAGCACTGGTTGAGATTGGATTGGCATTTCTTGCTTAAGTATATTAAACGCTGTAGTTATTTTTTCTGGTGCCAAAAACGAAAGTGCGCCTATCTGCCGAATTTTCAGAGAAAATTCTGGATCAGGGCCGTACTGTTTCTGTTATCCCGATTGCTGGACATGGCGATAAATTGACTGAAAAAGATGAAAACTGCATCCCTTTGGTACCTATAAAGTCTACATAAAAATTTCGGATGCTATTGATAGCAGCCTTTTCAAAATCCATAATACATAGCTTTGGATTTAAAGTAATGACTTGTTTTAGGGCATAACTATATAGGCTTTTAAAAAGCATGACGTACATTTTCGTACTTTTACCAGTCATCAGAGCGAGAACCATTGGATACACTTTAAAACTTTGATCTACATTGCAGTGTATTGTAAAGAGCTGGTAAAATAAATTTGGCACAAACTTAAATGTCCCGTTCATCACCCAAAATTGACTATTTTGTAAATATTTTAAATTTTTTTGTATTTGTCATAAGAATAATTCTTCCTCTTTTTTGTATATTTCACTTCTTCAGGTAAGACGAAATTAATTTGTGTTGGTTCAGTTAGGCCTCAGTTATAGCTATCAGTAAAATCCATCAGTAAAAATTTAAACATCTGAAATCTAAAAAATTTTACTAATAAGCGTTTATAACTATCAGTAAATTTCCACCTTCGCACCGCAAACAATTTCGTTTTTACTGTTCATCTCATCAGTAGTTTTTTTTAATGATGGCGACGGAACAGTAAAAAAAATTAAACGCCATCAGTAAAAGAAATGGAATTTTTTTTGACATTTGGCAGTCAGTTGTTCAGTAAAATGTAATTTCATCAGTAAAATTTATAAAATGGATTTGAAAATAATATTAAACACTAAATGCATTGTTTTGTTTTGAAAAAAAAGTCCAAATGTATTTTCAACTTTTTTCATCAAAATTTTCCTCAAAACATAAGGTTAAAGTATTCAAAATAGCAAAACAAAACTTTTACTGATGAATTTTACTGATAGCTATAACTGAGCTCTTAATAAACCATTCATTTTTTTTCTCTGTCTCTTAATTTGCTGTTGAATAGATGACTTTGGAGGCAAGTTGACACTTACCTCATGGCTGCAACTAGCAATGTTATCTTGAATAATTTGAATACTTTTGTCCGCCGTTCTTTTTGCACATTTTCTAATTTTCTCCAACACATCGGCAACTGGCTTTCGAATTGCATTCGGCTCGTGGTTATGTTGACCGACAATTGAATTTTTAATTAAAACATGTTTATTCTCTTCTTTTATTGTACTTATTCGCACTTTACAATTATTGTAATCTCTGTCTTTTCTGAGTTCACACCTCCAGTAGTACGTATGTACTTGAATTGATTTTTTCAAAATTATAGGTAAATCCTTCATGACTTAGTTTATCCTTTCCTCTAATTGATTTAAAAAGTATCGCATATGATTTTACCTTCCATTTTTTTTTTTTTTATTTAAAGACAATATTAAAATACTTCACTGTATTCTTACCTTACGCGGGCGGTTTCAAAGACTAAGAGCCATCTAAAGAAGACCAATTAGATAACAATTATTACATTCCCAAGAGAATTCAGAAAAAAATGCGAAATAACCGTTAGCGAGATAACCTGTGGCGAAACAATCGTATTGAAAATTAACAGTTTTGCTAGAAAGTTAACGGCAAAACAAAAAGAGCGAAACGATTCTGGCGCAAAACAGTAAAAACACAAAATAAACAAAATACAAAACAAGTTTTGCGAAATAAAAGAAAATCGAAGAGAGAAAAGCGAAAAAACAATAGGTACCCAGAAGACGCATTCATATTGCCTAGAATTGAGGACATACTGGACCAGCTGGGTCTTTCTAAGTATTTTACCGCTCTAGATCTAGCTAGTGGGTATCATCAGTTATAAGTTGCACCCTTTGATAGGGAAAAAACTGCTTATAGACAGCATAGGGTCATTCTCATTACGAATTCAAGCGTATGCCACTTTTCTATTGAAAACAGGTTATCTTATTTTATTTCATGAGATTAATTTTATGAATGAAGAGAAAATAATTTAGAAAAACATAATTGATATTCAAAGTTAATTAATTTCATATTGAACATAAAGTATAAAGTGTTTTAATAACAAGTAATATTTAACAAAGTACATAGAATGTCTTTCAACACCCCTTCTCATTCTATGTTGCTCATAAGTCCCATTTTCATTCGAAATAAGACAGTCTTCTTTGCTGGTAAGGGTTTAGTTATCAAATCTGCGATCATGTTATCCGTTGGACAATATTCACATTTAATAATTTTCTTTTCGACGTAATCTCGAACGAAATGAAACTTGATGTCTATATGTTTAGACCTGTTATTAAACTTTTCGTCTTGAATCATCTTGATGCAGCTTTGATTGTCCTCATAAATTATAATTGGTTGATCAACACATTCTTGAAAGTCTTGAAGTAAGCGTTTCAACCATGCTGCTTCTTTTGCTGCTTCTGAAAGGGCTATAAATTCGGCTTCGGTTGACGATAATGCCACGCATGTTTGTTTTCTGCAGCTCCAAGAGATGGAACAACCAAAAAGTGAAAATATGTAACCACTGTTTGACTTACGATTGATTGTATCTTTACCCCAATTCGCATCTGAGTATCCAAGAAGTTGTTGATTGTTATTTTCCTTATATGACAGCTTTAATCTTGATGTTCCCTCCAGATAACGAATAAGTCTTTTAAAATCTATCCAATCTACTTCATTAGGCTGGCATGTCTTTTGACTAAGAATACAAACGGCTGCTGATATGTCTGGTCTTGTGTTGAGAGCTATGTATAGTGAGCTTCCAATAATCTTTTGATAGTTTTTGTTGTTGCTGAGTGGTTTCCGTTGGTCATTTGATTTTCCATACGAAACTTCAATTGGTATGTTTGAATCTTTTGCTTTGGAAAGTCCAGTTTCTTCTATAAGTCTTTCGATGTATGCTGTTTGAGAAATTGAGATTGGTCCTCTCTCTACTCTTTCGATTTGAAATCCAAGATAGTTCTTGACTGGTCCCAAATCTCTGATATCGAAATACTCTTGAATTTGTTTCTTGAATAAGTTAATATCTTCTTCATTTTCTGCTGCAATGAGTACATCATCGACATATATTAAAATAAAAGATATTTTCTTTTCTTCAACCAAAGTATAAAAACATTAATTCGTTTCGCTTTCATTAAATCCTAATCTGAGTAGTACACTCCATGAACGAGCAGACTGCTTTAAGCCATATATTGCTTTGTTTAGTAAACAAACTTTCTTTTCTTCATTTAACTTCTTAAATCCCTTTGGTTGATCCATATAAACAATCTCCTTCAAGTCACTGTTCAGAAATGCAGTTTTGCAGTCAATGTGATGAATAAGGAGTTTTCTTTTTCCTGCGATAGCCAAAAGCATTCTTAGCGTAGTATGGGAGACAATTATATCTTTTCAGGAAGTTACAACACTTCGGGGTACCACAATGGATCTACATTGATCTAAGTGTGATGGTAACAACATCAACTATCAGCCCGCTCAACCTAATCAACCTATGGGATACAACTGGTGCAAACACTTCATTGTAATCAATGCCAAAACGTTGCGTAAATCCTTGAGCTACAAGTCGTGCCTTTTACCTTGTTCCGTTCTCATCTTGTTTTCGTTTGAACCAACAGGCTTTCTATCTTCAGGCATATCTACAAGAGTCCAAGTGTTATTCTCTTCTAAGGACTTCATTTCATTTTGCATAGCCTTGAACCATAGTTCGCACTCAGATCCACATGTACCTTCTTCAAAGGTTGCAGGATCTGCTTCACTTATTCGATTCACAAATCTCACTGGTGGAATACCTTTGTTTTCTCTTTGTGATCTTCTTACCGTTTGTTCTGGTAGGGCTTCAACTGATTCTTCCGATTGACTTGATTTTACATTTAAAATGTCATTCTCATCAACATCTTCAGTGAAGCGTTTTGAAAGAGCTAACCGATTCCAAATCGTCTTCACACTTTTTAGGAAATGACCATTCAATATGTGAATTATTTGCTGTATTATCATTCAGATCATTAACCTGCTTTTCTCCTTCTGAATGTATTTGCCGATTATTTGTAGTCATTCGTGTATTTGTAAAATTAACATCTCTTAAAATCTCAATCTTATAAGTTGTTCTTTAACATACGATATGCTTTTGAGCTTGAATCGTATCCGACAAAAATCATTGGTTCTGCCTTGTCATCAAACTTTTTTCTTTTAATTTCTGGAATATGGACGAATCCTTTTTCTCCAAACGTTCGAAGATGAGACAAGTCTGGTAAGCAATTGTACCATCGCATCGTTCATATGGTGTCTTCATTGTAGTTCTTGTTACAAGGCGGTTCTGAATATAATTTGCTGTTGTTATTGCTTCACCCCATAACATCTTTGGAAGATCAGATTCGGTAAGCATACACTTTGCCATCTCGACAAGAGAACGATTCTTGCGCTCTGCAACTCCATTCTGCTCTGGTGAATAAGCTGTTGTATACTGGATTAATATGCCTTCCTTCTTGAGATAATCTACAACATTATTTCCTACATATTCACCCCCTCTATCTGATCTTATTATTTTAGGTGTTTTATTCATGGTATTTCTCATCAAAGCAATAAACTCGTTAAGTTTCTCAAAAACTTCGGACTTATTTTTCATTAAGTATACCTACATGACAATATCTACTGAAGTCATCAATAAAGGTCAGCATGTACCTATTACCTGATGGTGTAGAAACTTCCATAGGACCACAAATGTCCGTATGGATAATATCAAGCACCACCTTTGAAATTAAATCTTTTTTCTTAGGAAAAGGATTTCGGGTAGATTTGCCAATAGGACAAACAGAACAAGAATTCTGATTGCTACAACTGTCTATATTGATACCTTTTGCAAGCGCTTTTGACTTCATCTCCAAAATTGCATCAATAAATCGATGGCCAAGAACTTTATGCCAGTAATGAATACACCTGCCATTGCATTCTTCATTCGTCAAAAGAATTCATTCATGCTTAATTAAAGAATACAGATTTTCTTGAACCTTCGCTATAGCAATTGATTTTTGATCTTTACTGTTTATGTAACAAACATCTTCTTTAAAAATTACTTCGCATCCCTTAGGAGTTAGTTTCTTTACAAAAATCAGATTCATCTCAACGGATGGAACATAAAAAACTTCTTGAAATTTAACAGCTGACATTTGATTGAATTTATTGAAAAGCTTCAAACGAACATCCCCTTGACCTTGAGATTCTATATGTGTCCCATTCGCTAGTACTACTCTGTTTCTGATTGTGGAATCAAAATTAGAAAATAATGTCTTGTCTTTACAAATGTGGCATGAAGCCCCAGAATCCACAATCTATTTGCCATATAAGTTTTCAGAATTTGGAAAAATTAGACAAAACTCATCACTCACCTTCTCTGTACTAGAATTTTCAGTTTAAGATATTATAATTTTCACCTGTTGTCTTGAATTCTTTTTCTTCCATTCGATGTATCGACCACAGTCGGTCTTGAGATGTCCTTTAGCATGACAAAAATAACACTCCTATTCAAAATTAGTTTTCTTGATATATTTTGGTTTCTTCATGGATAAAAGTGCATTCTGATTTTCTTTCTTCATTATTGAATGGCGTCGTTGTATTTTGGATTCGACCAAACTTATTGTAAGCTTAGAGTCATCTCTTGATTCCAACGTTGTGATTAAAGTGTCATAACTTGGTGGTAAGCTTCTGAGTAGCATTGCTACATTTAAATGTTCAGTTACTACCTTTTCTCCAACGCTTCGAAGTTTAATGAATAAGTTGCGCATAGACCCAATATGATCTTCAACATTGCCATCTTCTTCCAGATTAAGATTACAAATTTCCTTTAAAGGACTAACTCTTCTGCCCATTGTACTCTTCTCGTGATAATTCTTTAACAGAGTCCAAACTTCCTTTGCTGTGTTGCAATCCCTTATGTGATGAAGTTCTTCGATAGATAATACAATGGTTGCCTTCGCAATGTTATCCTTATTGCACCAAGCTTTTTGACCGGCAGCATCTGTTGGCTTATCTTGCGATACAAATTCCCATAATCCTTCGCGAAAAGTACCATTTCCATTTTGTATTTCCATACAAAATAATTTGAGCTATTCAGCTTTGCAACTGAAAATTTCGTTTCAGCCATTTCTTTAAATTTTCAATTTTCTTGAATTTTTAATCTGGAAATTTCTGTATTTTTCTTTATTGGTTTGGGTGCCTGGGCCCATAACCTATTGAACATAGGTTATCTTATTTTATACATAGTTATTTATTTGATGAGATTAATTTTATGAATGAAGAAAAAATAATTTAGAAAAACATAATTGATATTCAAAGCTACATTAATTTCATATTGAACATAAAGTAAAAAGTGTTTTAATAACAAGTAATATTTAACAAAATACATAGAATGTCTTTCAACATTTTCAACGCCTAATGAATTACATTCTAACAGGATTACAAGGGTTGGAATGTTTTGTTTATTTAGAAATTTAGATGACATTCTTAAATACGGAAAAAAAATCGAGGATCACAATAGAAAGCTTGAATTAATCTTTGAAAAAACACGAGAACATAATTTAAAATTAAATGAGGAGAAATGACAGTTTTTGAGACGAGAAGTAGTATATTTAGGACACAAATGTTCTGCAGAGGGTTATGTACAAACTATTCCAGAACCTAAAAACTTAAAAGAAATTTAATAATTCATAGGATAAGCCAATTATTACAGAAAATGTATCTCCGATTTTTCAAAAATAGCCAAACCCCTGACTAACTTGATAAGAAAAGACGTTAAGTTCAACTGGACAGACAAATGCCAGGAAGCTTTTCAAAACTTAAAAAACCCATGGATATTCCCACCTCTTCTAATCTATCCCAATTTTGATTAAACTTGCAACAAGAACAACAACAACTGAAGCTACTGAAGAAGCAATAGGAGCTGAGCTTTCGCAATATCTGTGTAATATAGTAGGTAATATTGTGATTTGTTTGAATCCAATTGAAATAGAGAACTACATATCTGAATTTTTCGAAGCTTTAAAACTAAACTTCTACTTGCATTAAAGCAAATTCAACTAATTCTCGTTCTTTGTTTTGACGTTCGTGTGTTTTGACTGTTTCACAAAAATCAGAATTCCAAACAGCTTATGATTGTCTCCCTTCCTTATTTGCTGACTTTCCCGTAAGATTGTCTAAGTACAAAATTTGTTTCCTCAGGCTATAATGTGAAAATTTTATAAAAATACATTGAAGATTGAGCGGATAAAAAGTCCCTACCGGACATACAAACAAAACAATGCACCTTAAAAAATTGGTTTTAGGTCTTGAGTTCTTCGTAATCTCGCAGAGTTTTCCGATTTCCCAATTAAAATTATTCCATTTTTCCATTTGAAAACCAATGCACAATGCACATGCAATTTTCCCTTCGAAAACCAATAATTTTCCGAGTTTTTCATCAAGAATTTTCATTTTTCCATTTGAAAACCCATTTTGAAACAAAAAATTCCAAGCAAAAAAAATCTTATTCCCAACCTTTGTTTGGTTTTTAATTTTCACACTCTTCCATTAGGTTTTTCTAATTTCTGAATACAACAGTATTAAACATGAAAATTTCACAAATATCTGTTGGGTCATTTCGAAGTCTATATGAAACATACACACAAACAAACAAACATAAACACATCCATTTTTATATAATATAGACAGAAGATGAAGTCGTAATCGCGTTAAGAAAGTAATTGTTTTACAAAAAAATTGCAAGAATTCTGCTTCCCACTGCTGGTTAAAATTTCTGCCTATCGTCGCCGAAAAGACCATGCCGGACGAACTGGCCGAAGACTCAAAGAATGCTCAATAGACATCGCAAACCGCTGCAACACAATCGAGCTCGGCAATCTCGGGACTTTCTGTCGCTTCTCGGCTACTTCAGTTTTGGCGTGAAAGGCCATCTCTATGGTTTGCCCAAGTGGAAACTATTCTTTTGCCTTCTAAGGATAACGACGACACGAAGTACCAGTATGTAATCGCAAACCTCGATCAAAGGAGGGACCTTGAACAAATATTCGACATCCTACATAAACCACCAGCAAACAATATATACGCTCAGGTTAGGGAAAGACTTGTCAAGGTCTATGAGGAAGATGAAGAGCTCAGGATGAAACGCCTAATAGAAGGCCTCGACTTGGGCGACTCGCAATCTTATCAGCTTCTTCGGCGCATTCGGTTCTTCAGGTACACCCGACACAGTAATTAAGATCGTGTGGATATCTCGTCTGCCAAAACATTTGCGTGCTATCCTTTCTTCTGTGACGGGCGACCTCGGTACAATTGCAATGCAGCCGCTACAATATAATTCGTTCCTTTGTTGAGGGTTTCTTGAATTTTCCTTTCATACATATGTACATTCAATATCGTTTTCTTGCTTTCTTGAGAACGCGCTCCCCTGCGTTGCCTTCAAACAACAAATTTTCTATTAGATTTGTTTTTGATTTGATATGATTTTCAAGTAAAATTATTTACTTAGCTAATATTTTTGTGTAGTGAGCAAATTCTTATATTTTAACATTTGTATACCATTTGTGATCTAAAAAGTATAAGTTTTGTTTTTCCTAAACCTTCTACGAGAATTCCTCTTAAGTTTGGAAAAAAAATTAAGAAAATCGGTCAAGCGGTTTGGCCGGTTAGCGAACGAATACAAAAAATAGGCTGTTCTTTTATATATACAGGGTGTCCCAAAATTCAACGATAAGCTGGAACCAGGGAGTGGCCCTATTCATGACTGCATGGAAAAAAAATATAAAAAATCAAACGCCATTTTGTTTCAAATTACAACAAAAAATGTAAATTCTCAAAATAAAAAAATCTCTCTTGACATTTTTTGCTACTGTGACCACAATTTTTCATTAATTTTTGATTTTATATTTTTATCAGAATCTTAAAACATATAGCATCCTTTCTTAGTTTTCAAAAATTCCAAATTTTTAGCGGTTTTTCCATGAAAATTAATCAAAAAAGTTTTTTTTCCATAAAATTTTAATTTTTTTTTAGTATCAGTCCACTTTCAGTCATCGTGGTTATAAAAAAATGTATGGACACTACCATGGCATCTTTTTTAAAAAATTGGCGCAGGTTATCAAGATTCTAAATTGGTATAACACTTTGGCTAAACTTGCCAGAAAAAGAAGTAATGCATACTTTTTCATAACAACAACCGATTTTCAAAAACTTTTTCTATTCAAATAAATCACTTCCCTATGAGTCTTCAGAATGAAGCACGTTTTATTTAGGCCCAAATATTTTCAGTTTGTTTATTTTAAATCGTCATAATGTTCATTTAATTAAAATACAAAAATTCTAAATAAGAAAAAATGCATAAGTGCCATTTAGGAGTACAAACATATTTTATTTATTTTTTACAGTAAATGTTCGAATTGTTTGCCACCTGCATCAATATACGATGTTGTTGAATTTTTTTCAGTTTCCATGAATTGTCAATACCATCTGCTCTTGGTCTTCTAGCACTTCTTTCTTTCTAAACGCCCTTCCAAAACTCTTGATGCACATTTATAAAAACCCGATAATCTGGATATCTTCCAACATTTTTGAACCTTTTTCGGTATATTCGAGTAGCAGAATTAGCATTGCACCGGCATTCTCCGTACACTATGTGCATGTTTACGTATCCGAGGGGGCATACGGCAATGGCATGATAAAAATGATGAAAGTTCAAGAATTTTTCAAAAACTAGTACACAATTTCAAAATCACACTTGAAATTAACACATTAATGGAATAAAACAAACAGTGGAAACAGATCGTACTAAATTTTGAAGAAAGCGCATCACAAAACCATTTTTTTCCATAAAGTGAAGTGATTTCTCTGAACAAATTTTTTGTTTTAAAATCGGTTGTTGTTATGAAAAAGTATTCAATACTTCTTTTTCTGGCAAGTTTAGCCAAAGTGTTATACCATTTTAGAATCTTGATAACCTGCGCCAATTTTTTAAAAAAGATGCCATGGTAGTGTCCATATATTTTTTTACTAGCAGTTGCCCGCGACTTCGTCCGCCTCTCCCTCGTCCACCGGCCAGAGTATCATCTCGACTTGTGCATCATGCGCGCGTGGGAATTTTGTTCGGAAGTTATTGTAAAATTGCATTGCAGTCAACTCTCCCTAAGTTGTAATTCTCTTGAACTTGAAAAATTTGAGCATTTTTTATGATTCCCTTCAGTTGTTCATACTTAAAGCATTCCCTTGGGTGAACTCTCCCTAATTCTAATATCTCTCTTACTTCTGCATCGTTTTTTTCGTTAAGTAAATTTTTTTTTTCTTTAAACTGAGCACATTTTTTAGTTAAGAAGTACATAAAATGATATTGTTTAAACACAATAATCTGCACAAATAGTGCAATCAATCACATTCACAAATCAATTGAACTCTCAAAATTCTAATTTGAGCAGTTATTAGGCCAGTTCCACCTAACAATATCTCACTGAGATCTCAATGTCACCTTGACTGAGGCAAAATCATTTGGTGGAACATAATTCTCAGTTATCATTGAGATTTCATGGTTACCTTACTAATTGTTGCTGCACATATGTCAGCCACGGCAAATAGCTGAGTGAAAAATCGAATCCAAAATAATTTCATCTCAGAGATCTCAGAAAAAAATCTCAGTTCTCACATTTCCACAGATTCTTCGCTGCTATTGGTCGCAGCTTAATTTTAAGTAGAATAAAGCCTAAAGCAGTTGCCCGTAGCTTAGTTGGTAAGTGCGTTGGCTGCTAAGCAGAACGTCGTTGGTTCGAGTCCTACTCAGGCCAAGTTTTTATTTCATCTTTCACGGGTACTGCCTCTTGCGAAGACCTGACAAATCTTCCAAGAGTATCAATCTGTAATGAAAAAATGCTTCTCAACTTTGCCGTTCGGAATCGGCGTTAAATTGTAGGTCCCCTCAATTCTTCACACGCACTCAGAGAATTGTTGATTAGAGTAAGCCACTTAGGCGTTGGCTCTTCAAGAGCTGTTGCGCCACTCTATTTATTTATTTTATTTTAAAGCCTTCATCGATTAATGGACTATCCAACACAAAAAGAATTTTACAATTCGAAATAGTAGTTCCTGAGATTGTCGCGTTCAAACGAACAAACTCTTCAGCTTTATATTGTATTAAATTGTATTGTTTGCCGTTTTTTCCACATTTTACACAAATTCTTCGCTCCTATTGGTCGCAGCTAAATTTTATATAGCTTCAAGCCTTCCTTGATAAATGGACCATTCAACATTTAAAAAATTGTTCAATTTCATAAAGCAGTTCTTGAGATAAGCGCGTTAAAACGCAGAAAAATGTATATTTTTTGCCGTTTTTTCCATATTTTCCACAGATTCTTCGCTGCTATTGGTCGCAGCTTAATGTTAAACAGCCTCAAGTCTTCCTCAATTAATGGACCATCCAACACAAAAAGAATTATACCATTCGAACCAGTACTTCCTGAGATAAGTGCGTTAAAACGCAGAAAAATGTATATTTTTTGCCGTTTTTTCCCCATTTTAAACAGATTCTTCGCTGCTATTGGTCACAGCTTAATGTTAAGTAGCCTAAAGTCTAAGTCGATTAAGGAACCATCCAACACAAAAAGAATTATACCATTCGAACCAGTAGTTCCTGAGATTACCGCGTTCAAACAAACAAACTCTTCAGCTTTATATATTAGTGTAGATAACCACGATGACTGAAAGTGGACTGAAACTAAAAAAAAATTAAAATTTTATGGAAATAAACTTTTTTGATTAATTTTCGTGGAAAAACCGCTAAAAATTTGGAATTTTTGGAAACTAAGAAAGGATGCTATATGTTTTAAGATTCTGATAAAAATATAAAATCAAAAATTAATGAAAATTTGTGTTCACAGTAGCAAAAAATGTCAAGAGAGATTTTTTTATTTTGAGAATTTACATTTTTAGTTGTAATTTGAAACAAAATGGCGTTTGATTTTTTTTATATTTTTTTTCCATGCAGTCATGAATAGGGCCACCCCCTGGTTTCGGCTTATCGTTGAATTTTGGGACACCCTGTATAGATAAAATGATTGAGAAAAAGTAAACATAAAAATAAGGAATTAAATGATTCAAACAAATTTAAGTTAACAAGTGAAATTATTATGAACAGTAAATTAAGTTGATATTTCAATACTCCTCCTCAACTTAATAACTTTTAAGAATGAACTAAAATTTAACACTAATACATCTCATTTCATCTCGAAGCTTTGTAAATTGTGGCTTTGCCAAAGGTTTTGTTAGAATTCCGTGTTAATATATTTTATGTTGAATAGTCGTTTTTCATATAGGTACATCCCGGACAAAATTGTACTTGACATCAATGTGCTTGAGTCGCTTATGTTCCCATTTTGAAAGTAAATGTACTACCGACTGATTGTCTTCATAAACCGTTGGAGGCAAATTAAAACTTCTTTTGATTTCTTTCAAAAGATTTTGCATCCAAAGTAATTCCGCTGTTGCTGATGCTAACGCTACATATTCGGCCTCAGTTGAAGAAAGTGAAACTGTAGTTTGTCTTTTAGTTGTCCAAGATACAACGTTTCCGAAAAGTTTAAATAAAAATCCAGAAGTAGACTTACGATCGTTTTCACTACCAAAATCAGCATCAACATAGCAATTCAAGATCTCTTGCTCTCCTCCTTTTGTGTACAGTAGTCCAAAATTAATCGTGCCTTTAATGAAGCGCAATATCTTCTTTAAACCATTCCACAGAACTTCGGTTTGCCTATGTTGATATCTACTAAAAAAGTTAACAGCTAAACTTAAATCCGGTCTTGTAGCAAGCATTCCATACATTAGACAGCCAACAAGTTCACTATAAGGTTTGATGTCTGGTATAATATTTTCGTCATTGATTGAGAAAGGTGTTGTTTCTATTGGTATGTCAGTTGGATTTGAATTTTGCATTCCAAAACGTTCGAGTATTTTTGTAAAATAGACTTTTTGATTTAAATGCAAACCTTTATCAATTCTTTGCATAGGTATACCCAAAAACATTTTTGGTTCTCCTAAATCTTTCATGGCAAACTTTTCCTTTAGTCCGTTTTTTATTCCATTAATCATGTTTTCAGCAAGGAACAGTTGGCAAAGATAAGCCCATTGCATATGCAAGCAGGACCCTAAGCAAGACAGAACGCAACTGTTCAACAAGCGAAAAAGAAATGCTAGCAATAGCATAGGCTACAAGGAACTTTAAGATGTTACTTATTAGGTAGGAAATTCACTGTATACAGATACACAGACCATGAACCTCTGACTGGAAATTTTAGAACCAGAACCAGAACACCATAAACTTTCAGGATACGACTGCACAAGTGCACACTACAAAGTGGGAAAAAATAACATTAACGACACTTAAAGTAGAATAGCGACTAATGAAAACTTGAAAAAACCCTTACAAACGCGCATTGGTTACTGGAAATAAATGCATTGCTAGCATTCAATATAATACCGCTCTAAGTTCCTGACAAGATAGAAGAACACCAAATAGCTACGGCGTAAACCAAGAGAAAAAACATTCTCTTATGCAAATTTACAATTTATAATACCTACGTTATCAATTCAGCAAAGATTGCAAAGATAACAAGCAGGTGAGAGTGAATGAAATAAGAAATACTCTACCTACATAATAAAATTGAATGAAGAATTTAATGCTCGTTTTACTGTGAATTTGGCTGTCTGAAAATGTTCGGTTGAATTTAAAATGAACTTTGATTATACTAACCCCTGGAGATATTTGACAACGTTGAACTTGATTGTTAAAATACTTAAGTCACTAATCTATCCATATCAATGGAAGATCTGAATGAGCTTGGAAATTTAAATTTAAATATGTAACTTATATTTTAATTTTAATGTTTGCATTAAACTTTCTTATAGAAAATCTTATTGTTAATGATCCTTAAAAGAAATTGTTGACATGAATGCTTTTGTATCTGCAAATGAAATTTATTGTTTTGTTACGGTGTGCCTGTAGTAAATTTAAAGGAAAACAATTTACTGGTCTATCTTCAGCATTTCGAAAAGCATGTTATTATCATTTGCCTTTGAAAACCGGGGGTGAAAAATTCGCGAACAAAAAATACCACAAGTAGAATGAAACGCGGAGGCTTGACGCATAAAAAAATGATGCTACAGGATGTAGACATCTTGTGGTGCGTTAGATATGTTTTGGATTTGGACTGGGGTGTAAGCTAGTTGATTGTCGCTGGCAAAAAAAAAATAAATAAAGACATAAACAAGGGAGAACATACAGAGGCATTACGTTAATGTTTTGTTTGAATGAATTTTTGATTGCGTTGTTTATGATTAAATTTTTTCGCGGTAAATTGTTTACGAGTTCGTGTTATTTTCTTTATTCGAACGAACATTTTTCAACTAGAGAGCGAGCAGGGGTATGTGTTATTGTTTTTGGTTGTTCATTCGAAAGGTATTTTGACTCAACATAAGATTCTATAATTTTAGATTCATTTGCATTCACGTCGAGGTTTATATTTGATATAATGGATATTTAAGTAGTGGAAGGAGTGGAACAATATGCGGTAGCAAAAACGAGGTGCAGGTTGTGTGCAGGATTTGTACGTAGATACGGAAGATCATAATGGTAAAGCTGTAGGTACTGATTTTGGATTTATGTATTTAACTTTTGTAACAAATTTTTTAAAGAAGTCCCTTTAATGCCTTGGTATAAATACAATCATAAGTAGGTAGTAATAATCTTCAGTTCAAAATCTTAATGTGAACAAGTTTTCTAGCTATTTTTGGTTTACTGGATTTCGTATATGAATGTACAAAAAATAAGGTTTATGTTGAACATTATGTTATTTGAATACTTTAATTTAAAATTGATTATACTCTCACTGAAAATATTGTTCACTTATATGTTATATTTTCTCTAAATAATAAAATCAGTCGCAGTGTATTCTTAATCGAAGGCGGTCGTTTGATATTCTTCAAGCTATTTTCTTCAAAGCAATTTTTCATCAGGTTATGGGCCCGGATCACGTAACAAAGAAAAATTAGAGGTTACATAATAAAGAAAATTTAATATTTCTTTTATTCTATTTTTTTCTTGGCACGCGCTTTGAACTCTGCGAGCTTTCTTGAACTAAAAGCTTGCGAAGAAATAAATTTACTAAACGACAATCGGTTAAGGATGGAGAATAATTTTAAAATTGAACAACTCCAGACTGCATTCAGTATGGAAATTTCAAGTCTCCATTTTGCTCAATGCTTCTGGAATATTGAAAGCTGAATCTGAAAATCAAACTGATTTTGATAAGCGCCTTTCGGATTGGAAGAGATCTGATAGTAAGGCACAGAGGGTAATTGCAACCAGCGTAGGTTCCATACCGCTGCGTCACATAGTTAATTGCAATAATGCAATGGAAATGTGGGTTAAGCTAAGGTCGGTATATGAACAGAGTACAAAGGCAAATATCCACATGTTGCTTCAGAAATTTTACGGTTTTGAAAAGATCCGAGTGACGATGTTTCGACACATATTTCCAAGTTGGAAAATATTGTCAGGCAGTTGAGAGACATCGGTGAAGTAATTTCTGATAGTATGATCATAACGAAAGTTTTGATGACACTTCCAAGTACATTTAAACATTTTTTCTGTGCATGGGAGTCAACGGCAAAAGAGTACCAAACTTTGGAAAATCTTACATCACGGCTGGTCATGGAAGAGACACGCATGTCATCGCAGGCAGGTTCATCATCACCCGTTGCTTTATTTGCAAAGCAAAGGCCAAAGAAAAAAATTCCAAGGTCTTCGAAGTCTGGAAAGTGTTTCTCTTGTAATGAACATGGACATTGGAAGATTGATTGTCCCAAGAAGAATGGGGAAGGAAGCAGAAGGTGGACTGGACCTAAAGCTCAGGTACGAAGGGGTGATGCGCTTATATGCAACGTTGACGTTAAAGAAAGGACCGGAAGTACAAGTGAGGTAAAGGGAGAAGCCCTTATTGGTTGTGATGAGTCAACTGTAAAGGATAGTACTGGAAATTGGTACTTGGACTCTGGTGCCAGTGACCATATGACGTGCAAGAAAGAATGGTTTGTATGCTATAAGGAGTTTTCTAATCCTGTTGGCATTCAGATAGGAAGCGGAGAAAAGATCTTTGCGCAGGGTGTTGGCGACATAAATATTCTTGCTCTAACTGGGAACATTTGGACCGAGAAACATTTATCCGACGTTCTGTATGTCCCAAAGATTTCTATGAATCTTTTCTCGCAGACAAGGGCAGACAAGAATCTGAGCTTTATTTCCGATAGTCTTCAGTGCAGGTTTGTAAAACAGGACGGATCTGTTGTTGCAGTGGGAGAACGACAGAACAGCTATTTCGAATGTCTTTTAAGGTTCAACCACCCATTTCAGCTGAAGCAAATGTTGATGCGTTCATACATATACCGA
The DNA here is from genome assembly GCA_943590905.1 of Sphaerophoria taeniata. Taxonomy (NCBI): domain Eukaryota; kingdom Metazoa; phylum Arthropoda; class Insecta; order Diptera; family Syrphidae; genus Sphaerophoria; species Sphaerophoria taeniata. The sequence goes on from OX016540.1 coordinate 68,439,277, forward strand.
AGCAGACACGAAAAAAGTTCAACAGTAAGGCCGAGAAAGGTTTGTTCATGGGATATGCCGAAAACACCAAAGGTTATCGTATTTGGAACTCATTGTCAAGACAAATCCATATTGCTAGAGACGTCACATTTAAGGAGGATGAATTTCCGAGACAGCAAGGTGAAGATAAAGTCAGGTGTAAAGTTTTTTCATCACAAGATGTCGACTCTGATAACACAGATGATGATGGGCAAGATGCTAGTCATGATAATATCAATGGTAATTTAAACGAAAACGATAATGACGTTGTTAATGATGTGATGATGCGACGGTGTTCGAGTTCTTCGTCTGCCCCCGAATTTGAACAGGCCAACTCAGAAAATGATGTTTCCGACTCTTCGGATGGCAATGATAGCGATAAGAGCAATGATTTTTCATATAGAAGTAAACTTCGGAGTGCTAAGGACTGGAAGAGTTCAGGTTATCTTAACTTAGCTGAAAAGCATGCTTTTGTTGTTCAAGGTGAGCATACAAGCTACAAAGAAGCAGTTTCTTGTACAGATGCACTACAATGGAAAGAAGCCATGGATGAAGAAATGGAGAGTCTCCTCAAGAATCGAACTTGGGACCTGGTTCAAAGACCAACAAACAGGAAAATCATCGATAACAAATGGGTCTATAAACTGAAAAACTTGGATGCACATGGGAAACGAAAATTCAAAGCGAGATTGGTAATCCGTGGATTTACGCAAGAATATGGAGTAGACTACGTTGAAACATTTAGTCCTGTGGCAAAGTTTATATCAATTCGAACTGTTTTTGCCATCGCCGCTTGTGAAGGTTTGTCTCTTGTTCAATTTGACGTTAAAACAGCTTTTCTAAATGGAGAATTGAATGAGGACATATACATGCGACAACCCTTTGGATTCGATGATGGTTCCGGGAAAGTCTGTAAGTTACGTAAAAGCCTTTATGGCTTAAAGCAAGCTTCTCGTTGTTGGAACGACAAATTTAGTAATGTTCTGAATTTGAGACCTTCCGAAATGGATCCTTGTGTTTTCATCGGAAACAATGCTGATAGCCGTCTTATACTGACGATTTATATAGATGACGGGCTGATAGCAGCAAAGAAGAAAGACGACGGCATGAAGTTAGTGGAATTCTTGAGAACACAATTTGAAATTACACTTTTGGATGCTGAATGGTTCTTGGGAATGCAGTTATCACGATCGTCAAATGGGGAAATTCATGTTAGCCAGACTTGTTATGCAGAGAAGGTACTAAAAAGATTCTTTATGACCGACAGTAAGCCAGTTTCAACACCAGCTGAAAGAATCGGATGTGAAGAAAACTCATCTCAAAAGGCAATTAAGTTTCCGTATAGAGAGGCCGTAGGATGCCTTATGTACTTGGCAGTGGCTACTCGGCCAGACATTGCGTTTGCAGTGGGAGTTGTATCCCGATACTTGGAAGCACCAACTCAAATGCATGTGAATGCAGTCAAGAGGATTCTGAAATACATCAGTGGCACTAAAACAATGGGTATACTTTTTAGAAAGACTGACAATTTATCTTTGATATGTTTCAGTGATGCCGATTACGCTGGTGATATTGCCACGAGAAGATCTACCTCGGGATTCATTTTCAAGTTTGGAGGTGGACCTGTATCCTGGGCATCGCAGAGGCAAAAATGTGTTGCATTATCGACCACCGAGTCAGAGTACGTGGCGGCATCTCAAGCTGTTAAAGATATGGTTTGGCTTCAGCGGCTTGTTTCGGAACTTGTACCAATGAAAACGAATGGTATGGCTGAGTTGAATATGGACAACCAAGGAGCTCTCCGGCCTGGTAAAAACCCTGAGTTTCATAAGCGCACGAAGCACATAGACGTACGCTATCACCCTATCACTTCATTCGTGAAAGATATGAGAGAGGAGATTTTATAATGAAGTTTGTTCCTTCTGAACACCAAATTGCAGATATTTTTACCAAGGCCTTAAGCAAAGATAAATTTGAAAAATTTAGAAATTTAATTGGAGTTGTTAACAGTTCATTATAAAATTAATTTTGTTTAAATTTAAATTATTCAAAAGTGGGAGTGTTGAACATATGTAATGAATTACCTGTTGTTATTTGAATACTTTAATTTAAAATTGATTATACTCTCACTGAAAATATTGTTCACTTATATGTTATATTTTCTCTAAACAATAAAATCAGTCGCAGTGTATTCTTAATCGAAGTCGGTCGTTTGATATTCTTCTAGCTATTTTCTTCAAAGCAAATTTTCATCAGTTTATAACAGCATCATCATCATAATCGTCATCATCAGCAGCAGCAGCAGCAGAAGCAGACAACGCCGCCGCGCCCCGTGGTAACCGTGACTATACCTAGCTGTTTTTTCACTACTCAGCAGCCAGCACAGCAATTTCTTTACAAATTCTGATTCATAAATTAACTTTTAAGGCCGTATGCGAATCCAGTTAAAAATGGGTTCAAATTTGACGTGTTGTTAAATTTTGACATTTCGCATTGAATAAAATGTGTTAAAATTTGACTAGCTGCGGAGCAGGTTAAAATATGACAGTAGTGGTTAAAAATTCATAAATTTTTAACCACAGTTCATCCAATTCGCACACGGCCTTAGGGGCCAGTTATAGCGATCATTGAAATCCATCAGGAAAAATGTTTGAATGGATATTTAACTAAGTTTTCATTTGATTACTAATGCAATTAACATATCAATCGACCGGAAAATACTTACAGACTTTTTTTTTGAGAAAAAAATATAAGATCGCAAATTTATTTTTCGTTAAAAATGCATTTTTCTATTTTCCGTACGGAAATTCGTTTTCCTGAACAGCTGATGGATTTTTGTCAAAAAATGAAACAAATCGTTCCAATGATTTGCGTTTCAATTTTGTACAATTCCAATGATCTGTGTTTCAACTTCCCACAGTTCCAATGATAGAATTACGGCAGGAAAAAAATTCCTGACAGAAATTTTCAATGATTGCTATAAACGCTCATCAGGAAGAAATTTCAGATTCCTCCTGTTCCAATTTTTCCTGATGAAATTCAATGATCGCTATAACTGGCCCCTTAATCTCAAAATTTGCGTATAACCTCAAAAATAATTCTTGCTTGTGTTTTGGTTGTTCATTCGCGACGAAAGAAATGTCAAAGGGGCCAGTTATAGCGATCATTAGTTTTCATCAGGAAAAATTTGGAACAGGAAGAATCTGAATTTTTTTCCTGATGAGCGTTTATAGCAATCATTGAAAATCTTGTCAGGAATTTTTTTCCTGCCGTAATTCTATCATTGGAACTGTGGGAAGTTGAAACACAGATCATTGGAATTGTACAAAATTGAAACGCAAATCATTGGAACGGTTTGTTTCATTTTTTGACAAATATCCATCAGCTGTTCAGGAAAACGAATTTCCGTACGGAAAATAGAAAAATGCATTTTTAACGAAAAATAAGTTTGCGAACTTATATTTTTTCTCAAAAAAAATTCTTTAAGTATTTTCCGGTCGATTGGTATATAAATTGCATTAGTAATCAAAAGAAAACTTAGTTAAATATCCATTCAAACATTTTTCCTGATGGATTTCAATGATCGCTATAACTGGCCCCAAAGTCGAAGAATTTTCGCACATTCATTGGTCGTTATTCGTGCTTATCTGAATAGTGCTTTTGTTATGCGAATTTAATGCAAATGATCTGAGCCGCGTTTTTGCGCTGACGATAGTTGACTATTATGTCAAAAAAACGTGATTGATATGTCATAGTTAAAATAGTTAAATTATGCCTAGATATCTATTTTATTAAATACGTAGGTACTTCTTGTCAATTTTAAATTTTATAACTTTATGTAAATATGCATTTTCATGAATGTAAGAATAACATGTTTAATAAAATAAAAAAGAAAATATACATATATTATTTTCAATACCAGCAATTTCTATGACGAAAGTTAAGCAAACACCGAAACTGAAACAGGAATTTTTGGTGGAATATAAACATTAAAAATAAAAAAGACTATTGATTGTATGGTTACTCTCAACTCTAATGCATAAGAGTTCTATTGAGAGATTGAAATGGAAAAGAATTTATGATGAACAAAATCTGTTTCGAACAGCAATAAAAACTCCTCCACCAACTAGATTCATTGCATCCACATGACGGTCTTTCCTCAGAATTGTTTTCAATGAGTTCATTATCAAGTATAATGGCATAAGGCCAAGTTTCCGTCAATACAAACACATCATGCGGAAAAGCGGGACCATAGACGATTCTTCAAAGTGTGACGATGTATCCATAAGAGAAACAAGTTATTACGCCTATGGTCATTTCATTGAAAAACCTACGCCTACATGACGAAAAACGAAACCGACAAACACGAGAAAATCGAAAATGTTTGACAACCGCGAACAGTCCTCGAACTACCAACGCCTACCCCTACACACCGAATTTATTGTGAGCACGAGCATGTTGCGCAAGCATGTTCGTCGTTAAGGCCTTTGTATGTGTAACAAATCTAATTATCAAGACTGGTGTTTTCAATTTTTTCGGCTTCATCAAATATTTTTGCTCAATACAAACGTAGGGGAGAGTGGGTATGTTTGGGACACAGGAGGAATGGGACTTAGGCATTTTCTCAATTCCTACCTTTTTTTTTCTCTTTCCTTGTATGACAGATTCTGTCTTCAGTCTGTCCCCATCCCTCAACAAAACAAGTTGTGTCTAGGAAAAAAATTACGGAGTGGAGATTAAAAAAAGGTAATTTGTGCATAAAAAGTAAAACATCTGTGTAAACTTTGAGTGAATTTTTTTTTTAATGTGTGAACTTACTGCGCAAAAGAGTGTAATAATTAGGTAGCAACACCATTTTTTAAGTGAATTCATCGTTGTTTTCTTTAATTATTGCCACACGAAAAGTGATATTATAAATTATTTATATAAAGTGCCACGCAGGATGATTGGGACATCACTATTCCACCCTATAGTTGTCCCAATCCTATTGATCGCAGGAGGAATGGGACAAACCCAATCCTCCTCCTCGCAGGAGGAATGGGACAAGGTGAGTTGGTTCATGAAATGATTTTTTGCTTTTCTTCTGTCGGACTTTCGCCTTCTTTTTTACTAAAAATAGGTTGCCAAAATGTTATTTTATCTTTAGAAATTAATTTTGCTCAGATACGATCTATAAGATCTCGGCAAATGTAATGTATTCGAAAAGTGTCCCATTCCACCCCATAGTTGTCCCAATCCTCCTGCTCGTAGGAGGAATGGGACAAAGTGAGTTGGTTCATGAAATTAATTTTTTGCTTTTCTTCTGTCGGACTTTCGCCTTCTTTTTTACTAAAAATAGGTTGCCAAAATGTAATTTTATCTTTAGAAATCAATTTTGCTCAGATACGATCTATAAGATCTCGGCAAATTTAATGTATTCGAAAAGTGTCCCAAACATACCCACTCTCCCCTATGCAAAAAAAATGGCTATTTTGACTTGTAAGTAAATAGGTGGCGCTAGACTTGAATGCCAGGTCAATTATATACCTCCTGCCATGTCATTTGGCCATATGCCATAAGGCCATATTTCCAAATATGGCCATATGAAACTTTTTAATTGTGTCATATTAATATGTCATATTAATAAATAAAAAAAAAATTATCAAACAGACAGAACAATTAATTTTTTAAATCTGCTGCCGTTTCCTTTAATTTGGAAAAGGAACCACCACGCACCCTTGTGATGCACGCTTGTGTTTGGAAAGCAGGTGCTGCATTGCAATAATTCATTTAAGCATCTTTTTTCACTTTTGTCTGAGGATGATGACGATCTGGAACATTCAAAATCGATTTGGTTTGATTGGGAGCGAAATGAGCGGACAAAATTTTGCCCAAAGGAGAATCAATTTGGGGTGTGAAAATAAAAAAATTCGAGCGATTTTTTTTATTTTTACACCCCAAATTGATTCTCTTTTGGGCAAAAATTTTTCCGCTCGCTTCGCTCGCTGGCAATTATTGTACCTGCTTCATTTTTTGGTTCAAGGTCTAAATCCTTTATTAAAATAATATTTTAAAACACGTGAGACTGAGTTAAGGTTTAGTATTGCAAAAATAGTACTTACGTCTGCATCCACATGATGCAAGAAAACTGAACATACCTTCAATACAAGCATGACTTTCTGATGGAGCTGTTAATGTAATTGAAACAGCTCAGTTATTTTAGGTGACAAAAAGATGAAATAAGATGAAACTGGGTTCAAGTACCTACAGTGGGCTTGTAGAATGTTCTACTCTGATCGAACACCAAAGTTCAGAAGAACGCTTGCATTGGGAAGAGTGTCCTTGACGAAAACTGATAATGTTTTAAAAAATCTCAACGAACAACAATTTTAACTTAATAACTTTACATATGTTTTCAAAATTATAAACATCATCAATGATTCTTTTTTAAAATTTCTCAATCAAAATTGGAATAAAATGTAAATTAATATATCTTTACTAACGTGGTTATCATGAGCGAAGTGCACAATTCACAATTGTTTGTAGCCGCAAGCTGGTACAACACTAAAAGTACCATCTAAAAGATATGGCGTTTTTAATTGGCAATCTGGAAGTAAAAAAAAGCAATCTGAAAGCGTTCAATTGGGCAAAACTGACAGTTCTGATTCTGAAAAAAAGAGAATTTCTCTTCTGGTTTTAAAAACAGAATCAGAAGCAGAATCACTCACACATTCGTAAATGTTTGCAGCACAAAAACAAAATGAAATTTGGCGCTCACCAAACTTCAGATTCTTCGGAATAAAAAAAAAACTGTTCAATTGGGATTCCGAATCGAAGAACAATTCCGGATTGCCAATTATTAAAAACGCCAATAGTTCCTGCTCGAACCATTTTGCAAATTTTGTGTCAAATGACACTTTGGAAGTCTGTCAAATGACCATATTAGAATATATGGCCATTTGCCGCTTTTAGAAAGCGTCATTTGACCATATGGCTGAATGACACAAGAAAATATGGTCAAATGATACATTACCAAAGCGACAAATAGCCACATGGTCATATGACACAATTCAAAAGTGTCATATGGCCATATTTTGAAATATGGCCATATGGCATATGGCCAAATGGCATGGCACCTATACAAAGGTTTAGGTGGGTTTAGGGCTTCCTTAATGAACCGATTCACTTTGTATATGGAACAACAAGTATTATTAAGATTGGTTCTCTGCATACAATACAAACTTATGTAAAAAAATTATGATTTTTAATACCAATTATAATTTACTAGCAAAACCCCCGCCCGTTTCGCAGGGCTCTGACTCGCTATGGTCGCGAAGTTAAGGATTGGCTGGATGAAGGATACGGTAATCGATGGATAGGCAAAAATTTATCAAACTTTTTGGAAATATCGTGACAATACTTGGTAATCTGATCTATCTATGAATTGGTTTTTCACTTCTTTTATATCACTTATTTAATTAATGTAAAGTAAACATAAGAAAACTTTATGTTTATTACTAATAAACATAAATTATTACGCATTATTTGAAATAAAGTGACCTTTAAATCAAAATTTCGTTCGGGGAAGAAAAATTGAACACCATTTAAAATTGAATATCTTGCAAGGTTTATGTTTCTACTATAAAATAAGTCTAAAATTGGGTCCCAAACATAAGTACCTACTGTCAGAGAAATTGGTCTTAACATGGGTCAGGGTACACCAAAGTTAGCCTTTTTTTTTAAACCGTCAAAAAGTGATGAAACAGTTCAAAATCAGACTTGAAAGTTTCATAATTTTTTTCTTAGAATATGATCAAGAATCAAATTCCAAGGTATGGCAGACAAATAACAGGATACCCTGTATCCTTGCATATCCAAAGAATTTAAAAACTTCGTTTCGTCGGGTAATTTACTACTTCTTTTTCATTTGTTACTGTGTCAACCGAATTGTAGGCAAAAATTGTTCATTTCAACAACATTTTTTTTGTACCAGCCATTATTGCACCTTCACCCTTGATTTTTTAATTTTATTTATGCCTGGAAAGACACTTTGAATCAAATCGTTCCTTGAATTTGCATTGCAAAATTATTATTATTTATTATTTATTATTATTTATTATTTATTACATAAACCATTTCCGATGTCCAATTTAAATTTTAAATTTCCGATGTCCAATAACTGCTTAGAAAATTCTGCAGTAGGTAGATACATCGCTATGTAACAGCACAAACAATTTTTGTGGTCTTTAGTCCTGACATACCGCCACAAAATATAAGATTTTAATCAGGCCTTCAATTCTTCTGTAGCAGTGGAACTTGGTATAATCGGCACAGTTTGTAGAAAAGAATCATGGCCCCACCAAATTTTTTTTTTTATTCCTCACATATCCTTCAAAGTGCAAGTTTAGGGTTGTGCACCAGTCTGTTCTCATCTCACACAATAATCTGGCCCTGTTGCACTTTGGCCATTATCGACGTTTTTGAAATACTACATGTAGGTAGGTGTTTCCAATAACCTGCATATTCAAAGGAAATTAAAGTACCGTTATTTCCTCTCCGCACAATGCAAATCTCTTTGAAGCTGCATTCAGTCAAGTGCTTTTAAAAATAAAGAACAAAAATGCCACGTGGTACGCATTTAAGCGAAATTAAAAAAGGCAAAATCTTGGCTTTTCCGTCAAGCGGCCTAAGTCTATTGGAAGACGAATTTCACTATCGGATCGTGTCGTTCGAAATTTTTTAAAACATCCAGAATCTTATGGGACAAACATAAGACCCGGGCGTCCGCAGAAGCTGACACGTCGCGACAAGAGGCGTTTAATCAATGCTGCATCCAATTCGGTGCATTCTTTGCCGGAATTTCGTAACGAATTGGGTTTAGGAGTTTCGGTTTCAACCGTTTCTCGTGCTTTAAAAAGCAGTGGAGTGATTGTTCGGGGCAAAATAGTGCCAGCTCCAAATTTAACAGCAGCCCACAAACAAAAAAGATTGGAATTTGCCCGCCAAAACTGTAAGTGACTTTCTATTAATCTACACTAAAATCTAGTTATTCCAAATGGCATCTTGGAATGAATGTTTTTTATTAGGTTATTTTTAGTGATGAAAAAAAGTTTAATCTCGATGGACCAAATGGTTTTAGCGGATATTGGCACGATTTGAGGAAAGAGAAAAAGTTTTTTTCCAAGAGGAACTTTGGTGGTGGCAGCTGTATGGTTTGGAGGGCCTTCTGCGAGCATGGTAAGGTTGCACTTGCCTTCACCTCTACTAGAATGAACAGTTCTGACTACACTTCGGTCCTTGAGGAGAATTTGGTACCTTATTTAACACGATTTCGCCGAGTTGAGCATGTCTTCCAGCAAGATAATGCCCCAATTCATGTAAGTCGTCAAAGTTTGGATTGGTTCGAATCGAAAAACATTAATTTGTTGGAGTGGCCGTCACATTCTCCAGATTGCAACCCCATCGAAAATCTTTGTGGAATTTTAACTCGCAAAATTTATGCCGATTATAAGCAATTTGATAGTGTTGCTGAGCTGCGAGAGGCAGTTGTGACAATTGGCTTGATCAGTGATGCAACTCAATAAAAAAATAGTAAGGAATCACTCCTATTGTAGGTTTTCTTTTAAATGCATTTTTTCGGGTGCGGTTATATTTATGCAAGGCACTGTATATGCTAAAATTAATGATTGCAAACGTGTTTTCCCCGTTCCTTTGGGTGCATTTAAGAAAACACAAACTTATAATCTAATTGATCACACCTTGCATAATAATGTCATGCACATACATTTATGTGATTCTTTTGTTGATATGCAAAAAGTGGAGATTCATAAAATCGGAGAACTTCTTTAAAGTTGAAAATTCAAAAAGGATTATTGTAAAGAAAATCGAGAAACACGAAAATGAAAATGAAGAAAGTTTGTAAATAGAAACTTTAATTTTATTGTTAGTAAATGCTTATGTCAAAACAGTGCAAAAAAAAATTATAGGCATTATAATTATAACTAGTTATATTTCCACATAGACATATATAAGAATAGTCATTTCAGTTGACCAAAAATTCGGATGTGTTGTTTTTTTTTTTGTACCAAGTATATGAATAAATAGCTTGTCTATCTCGGAGTAGTCAGAGTCACCATAGCACAAATAATAAATTTATACAGATGTCTCATCCCTCCGGAAAAAATTAAACATTTTTTGATCTTAACAGACAAAGCCTTAACAGACAAGGAGCTTTCCGAAGCTTTTTTCCTTGCCTAAGTATTCATTTTTAGGCAATGAAGTGAGCGAAAATAGATTTTGAATGCATTTAGTTAATGCGTTAAAGCTTTTGGAAAAAGCTCTTTTTTTGTAGCTTTCATATATCATTTCTCGCCATAAGGGTGAGACATCTGTATAAATTTGTTATCTGTGACCATAGTTTCCTCAAGGCGACCGGTGCAATCGGATTCTGATAAAGTGATACGCGTTCACGAACCTTCTGAGAATTCTGCAAGTGACGAAAAAGGTCACTCATACGCATAGCTGGGCATTAACGGGCATTTTTTCGTTAATCCGTTAATCGTTAATTAACGAAGTTAACTTTCCCATTAACGGATTAACTTTTCAGTTAACTTCAAAAAAATGTTAACGATCGTTACATTTTCCAAAGTCCGTTAATCGTTAATCGAACACAAATACCATACAGATACACATTCAAATTAGATTATTGTAGTCGGGGATGCGATCGTAAGATTACCTACCTCATCAGCAGAGTGGAAAATCTAGCCACGATCTAATGGTAAATGACATGAAATTTTCAAAACCAGTGGTCGGACAGACTTTTCCTGGGCCTTTTGGTGGCTAAATTGCACTTCCGGTTGCGTTTTTTGGTGTCAGCTTATACCATGGGGAAATTGGAAAAAGTTAGTAGAAGTCAATAGACATTTCGTCGAAAATACCAAATCATATGGTCGGACAGAAATAACCCGGGCCTTTCCTTTTGTCCGCCCATCTTAAAAACGGTATTTTTGGTGTCGTCCTACCTCATCGGGTGAGTGGGCAAATGGGGTATCAAATGAAAGCTTAGAATGTCTACATTAAGAATCTACTGGTCGTCAGTCAAAGGACGTAGAGAGTGTAAGTGGCGGAGGCAGCAACGCGAGTAACAACGACGATGATGAGGATGATTTTTTCAACCCTGTTACTCAATCTTCAGAAAAACCTAAGAACAACAAATCATTAAGAAGCAAAGCTCAAAGTCTCGTAAGAACGTGGCTAGATTTGAAGTCAAGACTCGTTAAATGAAGCGGCATTCGGGGAACAAGTATCGACAAATCTGTTTCTCCAATACAATACTGCCATACCCTTAAGCGCTGCTGTTGAACGTCTCCTCTCCACGGGCAAGGATATACTTCAGCCGAAAAGAGCCTCGCTTTCCGACGAGAATTTCAACATGCTATTGTTCATGAAGGGGAACAATCACATTCATATACATGACTGAATAAATTGTTGTTTTAACACTTAAACTCTTATAAAATATAATTTACTATATTAAAAACAAAATTTTACTTGTCTTTTCTTGTTTCCAACTTCCAATTTTTATTAGAAAATAAAATTTTTATGGCGTGTTAACGGATTAACGATTAACGTTAACTTGCGTTAATTTTTATTAAATTTAACGTTTTAACTGTTAACGAAGTGAAATTTTTAATTAACGGATTAGCGATTAACGAAGTTAACTTTTTGATTAACGGTGCCCAGCTTTGCTCATACGGAATCTCGCAAAGGACCATCAATGCCTACCCGAATTATAATGCTAGAATGTTTTTCAATTTAGTGATAACCTTTCCGTGTCTGCCCCTTGTGTAATCTGAAATTCCTTTCCTTTCTTGCAGCAAGCGTAAAGGCAACATCTGTATATATGTTTGAATTTTGTAATATACACATACATACCTCATTGCATACATATGTGTATGTATGCATGCATGTGAGACTGTTTGACCTACAGAATGAGTCTTAAATAAATTTGTTGTTCGAAAACGAAAATGACTTTTTTCGTATTTATAAAGACCAATAATATTATTATTATTATAATTTTATTGAAAATATAAAATAAATTATACTAACAATAATTTAATACGTATAGCGCTAGCTACCAGGGCTTTTGGCTGTTTAAAAAGAAAAATAGTGTAGATTAGATTGAGTGTTCAAGTTTAAGTTTGATTAGAATTTTGTGAACCAGATTGATGTTGGTTTTCGAAATTGAAGATAAAAGTTGATTTAAATGTTTTCCGGAGATCTCATGGCTTATTCTGGTGATGTGTTCGCATTGTAGTATATGTTGGACGGTAAATATTGGCTTAGACGAACAGAAGTCACAGAGAGGGGCAGGTTGTTTTGTGAATATGTGTTTGTGCGTTATTTGAGAATGTCCCATTCTGAGTCTTATACAGGGTGATTCACGAGCGTTGTGCCAAAAAGCTGGAGCGTGTAGGTTGAGTTGAGACAAGAAAAAAATCGTATTGGAGGGGGGGGGGTCTATTCCCCCCCGTTTAGCCGGGAGGGGCAATTTTCTGAAAAATTGACTTATTTTGTTTAAAAAAATATTAAAAATTAACGGCTACGTTTACAACACCGTGCTATATCTTTCTGAAAAGCCAAAAACTTCTTCTTTCATTTTGTTTTTAAATTAAATTGTTTTAACGAATAGTTTAAGAAAAATAAATTTTCAAACTCAAAATTTTCAAAAAAAAAGCAAAAAAAAACATTTTTGAACTAGTTTTTTTCAAAATTTTATGTAATTAAGTACTAATTTTGTTTTAAAAATTCAATGTGTTTGTTAATTTATAGTCGAAAACAGAAAACCGGATGCAAAAATGTCTTTTCGTTTTTGAGAAATTAAGAAAAAACCAAAACCGTAGCATGTTTTCAAGAATCCGCCGACGAGAGCACTGAGAGCTAGAAGTGAAAGGTCAATGGCAGACGTTATCAATGAAAAAAAAGATTAATCCAGGGAAAATCCAATACTTTTCTACTTTATTGAGTCCTCATAAGACTCCAATCACAAAAAATTAAATTTATAAATTAAACTAATAAATTAAACTAAAAGTCCAGATATTTAAAAATAAAAACAAAATTTTTTTTAGAACAAAGTGGTTTCGGTTTTTTCTTAATTTCTCAAAAACGAAAAGACATTTTTGCATCCGGTTTTCGGTTTTCGACTAAAAATTAACAAGCACATTGAATTTTTAAAACAAAATTAGTACTTAATTACATAAAATTTTGAAAAAAATTAGTTCAAAAATGTTTTTTTTTGCTTTTTTTTGGAAAATTTTGAGTTTGAAAATTTATTTTTCTTAAACTATTCGTTAAAACAATTTAATTTAAAAACAAAATGAAAGAAAAAGTTTTTGGCTTTTCAAAAAGGTATAGCACGGTGTTGTAAACGTAGCCGTTAATTTTTAATATTTTTTTAAACAAAATAAGTCATTTTTTCAGAAAATTGCCCCTCCCGGCTAAACGGGGGGGAATAGACCCCCCCTCCCATACGATTTTTTTCTTGTCTCAACTCAACCTACACGCTCTAGCTTTTTGGCACAACGCTCGTGAATCACCCTGTATATTCCTTTATCAAAGATGATGGCAAATCCGTAGGATAGAGAGCTCGAACTGCATTGGGGTTAAGGCTTGAGTAAGAATGTTGATATTCCGACCAGCTGGTAAGCAAATTAGTCATCATGATTGATTTGCTGTGTTTTTTAAAGTCCTTGACGTTGAAGGAATAAAACTTTATAAGAGGTTCTTTTAACGCTTGTTTTGCTTCCATGTCTGCAAAGACGTTGCCAATAATGTCCATATGTCCTGGAACCCAAGCAATTCTCAGAATTTTCTTCTTTGCCATTAGTTTGTCCCGAATGACAAGAGCTAAAGTTGTGTGATTGTTGAGGTTTCTGACTGCTTTTATAGCTGATAAGCTATCCGAGAATATAATGGTTTTTTTTATTTTTAACTACTTCAATTGCTTTTAAAATGGCAAATGCTTCGGCTGTGAAAGTAGATGAAAAGTCATTAAGTAGACCTTTGGATAAAATTGAACCATTTTCAGTGACGACTGCGAATGAAGTCCCGGCTTTTGATTTTGATGCGTCAGTAAAAATTAGTTGCCAACCCTGTTCTTGTAAGTTTTCTTTTGCTTCTAGGAAAAGAGATTGGTATGTTTCCTTATTAGTAGAAGATTTAGAATATTCCTCGAAAACGGTGATTATGGAATCAACCGGTAGTTCCCAGGGGGGGTGATTACTTTTTGATTTGACATCGATGCTGATTGGTGTGTCCAGTTTTGAAGCAGAGTTAATAGCTTTATGAAGTGCGGATGGATATCTTGGTGTCTTTTTTCGTTTAAGAAGCTTCGTTGCATCGTCTTGAATCGGAGAAGGGAATGGTGAGTTGATTTTTTGGAGTATTTGCCATGTGAGAAATTCAGTTCTGTCAGATAAATTCGGGAGACCAGTTTCGACTAAGATGTTTCTTATTGGTGTAGTCCGGAAAGCTCCGATGCTGTTTCTGATAGCTGCATGGTAAGGCGTGGAGATATGTTGAATTGATGCCTTAGAGCACTTTCCATAAATAGGGAGGCCGTAGTCGATTTTTGCCAGAATTATTGAACGGATGATCGAAATAATTGTATTGATGTCGCAATTGTATTTTTTGGAACTCATAAACTTGATTAAATTGCATCTGGTTGTAAGGCTCTTTTTAACATAAATACAGTGTTCCTTAAAGCTATATCTTGAATCAAAAATAATACCTAATATATTAGAGTAATTTACATTTTTTATGATTACATTATTAAGGCTTACGCCATCGATAGTTTTTTGACATTTGTATTTACGACATATATGTAATATTTCACATTTTGAAATTGAGATTTTTGAGCCAGATATATTGCCCCAGTTATCAAAATCGTTAATTATTGCAGAAAATATAGAAGATAGAAGTGTTAGGTCTTTACATTTTGAAAAAAGAATGAGATCGTCAGCGTATAATACGTGTCTTATTTCTGGGTAGTTAATAACAATTTTGTTTATACCGTTAAATGCAATGATAAATAAAACAACTGATAACGGTGATCCTTGTGGAATACCGTTTTCTAAACGATGTATGGAAGAGTTAATCGAGTTGGTTTTAATGCGGAATGCCAAAATGGAAGCGTGGTTTTTTCCGAAATGGTAGATGATACCAAAAAGTCGAGGTGAAGTAGTGAATCCATAGTACTTCTGCCTTTTTGAAAAGCAACTTGATTCTTGTCGATGAATTTGTTTTTTTCAACGAACCAGAAAATTCTTTTCGAAATTATTTTGTCTAATATTTTGGAAGCGCAGGGCAACAGAGATATGGGTCTGTACCCTGAAATAGACGAAAGGTCCTTATTTGGTTTTGGTAAAGGTACAATCGTTGCGATCTTCCATGCTTGAGGAATGTATCCATTGAAAAGAATATTGTTGTACAAGGATAGAAGTTTAGATTTTAATGTATTCGGGGAATTCTTTAACATTGCATAGGAAACTCTATCGAAACCTGGGGTAGTTCCTTTTACGGAATGGAGACAGTACTCCAATTCAACGAGTGATATGGGGGCTTCGATGGAAACAGCTGAGGGCAGTGGTAGATAATTTGGATGGGACATAGCTAGAAAAGTATTTTTTTCTTGGATGTACAAGTGGTGAAAATTAGAATTGTTTTGAGCTTTTTCCCATGAATCAGCGAAAATTGAATTGATTTTTAACGGATTTGTTAGATTACCGGATTCAGTTTTAATCAGTTTGATGGAGTGGGGGGTGTAATTACCATCAAGACATTTTATAACGTTCCACATTTGTTTGGGCGAGGAGTTTTTGTTAATGCTTGAGATGAAATTTTTGAAACAGATTGATTTTTCTTTTTTAGCGGCTCTTTGGAATTCGGCATTCGCTTTACGGTATGTTATGAGGTTAATTTGGGAGGGGGACTTTTTGAAATTATTGAATGCCAATTGCTTTTTTTTGTCGTAGGCTTTTCAGGTGGGGATTCCACCAGGGAACAGTCTTTTTGTGTTCTCTATTAGTGCTTTGGGGAATACTTAGGTTGGCTGCATAGCGAATAATCTTTGTTATATTGGCAGCTTCTCTATTGACTTCTGTATAATTTAATCGGATTAAGGTTTGTTTTGAGATCTCCGTTTGGAACAAGTCCCAATTGGCTAGGCTGGTCAAAAATTTGGGTTGAGATTTAGGCAGTATGAGATTGTTACCCATTACAAGGGTTGTAAAAATTGGGAACTGGTCGCTTCCATTTAAATCGTTGGAAACATCCCAGTTTAACGATGCAGAAAGATGAGGAGACGAAAGGGTAAGGTCAATATGAGAAAAGGTGCCGTGTGTAGAAAGGTGGGTAGGGCGACCGTCATTAAGAATACTGAGGCTATTATTAGCTATAAAGTTTTCTACCGACTTACCACGTTTATTGATTAACGGTGAACCCCAAGCGGGGTTCCAGGAATTAAAATCACCGGTAAGGATGAATGGAGTTGTAATGTTCGAAACAATATCATCAAGATCTGAGGAATCAAAAATCTGATCCGGAGAAATATAGAGTGAAACGATCGTTAGCTTGAATTTTAATTCAATTTCTACTGCAACTGCAGAAATTCGTGAGTTTATGGTTATGTATCTGTGGGGTATACTTTTTTGTACAAATATGCATGTTCCCTGTTTTGAATAAGTATCGTTGGATTGAAAATTGTGGAATGAAGCTGAATATTTTGTTGGTGGGTATATATGACTATTGTGTTTTAAATGAGTTTCTTGGAGGGTGATAATGAAAGGGTTTGTTTCTTTAATTAGCAACTGGAGTGAATGAAGGTTATTGAAATAACCATTCATATTCCATTGCAGTATTTTTAATTCATTAAAGGCGGTGGAAAATCCCTTATTAGCCGTACCGTTGATGGTACGAGTAAAAGGGCGATTTCCACCTGGTAACAAGTTTATCCCGCGCCCTGAACGGCGATGTGGGACCCCTCCATTGAGGGGAGGACTCACATCGCTGCTCCGGGCGCGGGTTGAGAGTGTACCATTATTTACTTTAAGGGGAATCATCATCAGTATCGATATCAATAAACATTGGTGATTTCGTGTGAGATGAACAAGCTGTTGATTGCAGTAAAGAATAGTGTGTTGCATTGGTTGGAGAGTTAGGATTACGAGCGGTGTCAGGTAAAATGGAGATTTTATTGATTGAAATATTTTGAGTGGATTCTTTTGAGTGGGTTTTTTGAGATGAGGTTGTGGGGGAGTTAGTGTTTGCTGTAGCGGTTTTTTCATTTAAAGTTGAAATAGCTGTTTTTTCTATTTGTTTCGGATTACTCTCTTTGGAGCGAGATGCAGTTAGTTTAGGAGAAATGTTGTTCGTATTATTTTTTGTTGAATTGGTTGTGAGAGATGTGGATGGTTGAGAATCTGTGCTCTTACTAGAAGAAGATTTTTTTAATTTGTCTGAGTAGAGATCGGAAGAGAAAGCTGAAGGAGGTTGATACCGTTCTCTTTGTAAGCGTCTGGCTTCAGAGATTGTGCATTTGTTTTTTGTTTTGATTTCTATAATTTCCTTGCTTTGAACGTATCTAGGACAGGCTTTGGAGGAGGCGGGGTGGGGACCTGTGCAATTAGCACATTCAGTGCGAGTACATTCTGTACCTTCATGAAGGGGGAAATTGCATGTTTCGCATGTTGCAGGGCTTTTACACCATTTTATTGTATGCCCAAGACGTTGGCATTGACGGCAACGCATTGGATTGGGTATGTATTCTGTTACTTTTGTATTGTACCAACCAATGTCGACAGTTTCTGGGATTCTGAATAGGTCAAATGAGAAAATCATTAGGCCTGTAGCCTTGCTCGTATTTTCGATTTTTTTGGTAAATTTGTAGACGTCGGTTACAAATTGACTCTTGAGTTCCGATACGATTTCAGCTTCGGGGACATTGATTAGACAGGGGGCATATACAATGCCTTTGGAAAGATTGAGGTTAGGATGCAGTTTAATATTTGCAGGGCAAATATTGTCTAGGACTTTAGAGTTAATAAATTTGTTGGCGATGGTCTGGTCTTTTGTTAAGATAAGTATTGAACCATCTCTTAGTTGGGATATTTTTTCGTATTGGGTACTTATCGAATCGATCATTTTTTTTAGGACAAACACTCTTATCGAAGATAGTGGCTTGTTGGGATCTTTGGGTGTAATGTGGATAAAACGGGGGTTTTTAAATATAGATTTGGATGGTAAGGAAGGGAAAGCTATGAAGAGATCACTGCATAATTTGTTTCTTTTCACTGGAGGAGGAGGAGGGTCAGGGGGATCGGGAAGTAGGCATTCGTCCAAGCCATCAAACCGGTTACCCGAACGGGTTGGCTTTGGAGCCATCCTTAGGGAGATTAAATTTGATAACACTTGAACAAAAACACGTGAGCGGTTAACGGTAGGGAAAAGGAAAGGTAAAGAATAAGCGGAGATGAAAAAGAGAAAAATTAAGAATTAAGAGATTGAGAACTCTCACTAGAGACAAGAGGGAGAATAGGTCTGAACGCTATGGAGGTTAGCCGAAGACTGAAAGACCAATAATAATTAAGGCTTTTCTTTTTATACAGTTAAAATCCATGTTGATTTTTTTTTAATATGAATATTTTTTGCTTGACGTCAGTTTTCTATTCGAATGAAAATAAAAAAATATTTGACAAATTGTTTTAAGTATTCCTATATTGATCATCTTAGTTCATATTTAGCTAGTAGTAGTTAGTATATGTAGTGTGAAAAGTATTATTTTTTAACATTTACAACGTTTGTGATTTGAAAAGCATACATTTTATTTTTCCTAAACCTTCTACCCCTATTCCTCTATAGTTAAGAAAAAGAATTAAAAAAATCTGTCAACTGGTTTGGCCGGTTAGCGAACGAACACAAAAAAAGCTGTTCTTTTATAATATACTAGCTTACCCGTGCCCTCTTTGATGGGCAAAATAAAGTTTCTTTTATAGAACTCTCCATTTAAATTATATTAAATACAATTTTTTTATTACTTATAAAATACAAAATTTATTCTAAGGCTTTAACATAAACAACATTTTTTGTTTTTCCTTCTTTAATATAAATAAATAATGACGAGTTGTTCAATAAAATTTAACATTTTAACTTATTTCTTAAACCAAAATGAACTTACGTTTTCAGTAAATTTTCAAAGCACAACCAATTGATTCCGTGCTGCAAACAGGCTGAAGTGTAACGTTTTCAGGGAATTTTCAAAGTTTTACTAATGGATGCTGCAAACAGGCTGAAGTGTAAAAAGCATTATTTCTTAACATTTATTATTTATTTCTTAAACCAAAATAAACTTACGTTTTCAGTGAATTTTCGATTTATTCCGTGCTGCAAACAGGCTGCAGTATAAAAAGTATTTTTTCTTAACATTTACTATTCATTTTTTTAAACCAAAACAAACTTACGTTTCAAATGAATTTTCAAAGTATAACCAATAACCAAATGATTTCGTAGGTCTACACAACAAAATCAACAAATCTCAATTAGGAAAAAACAGGCTGCAGTATAAAAAGCATTTTTTTAAACATTTATTATTAATTTGTTTAAACCAAAACAAACTTACGTTTTAAATGAATTTTCAAAGTATAACCAATAACCAACAAATCTCAATAAGGAAAAAACCGTTGACAAAATTTCAAGTGTACGAACGTTATTTTTTTGTCGATGAAAAACAATATTTGTCGAAAATATTTGACAATTAATGTTCATACAAAATTGAGAATATGTATATTCCTATATTTTGCTTAAGTGTACAAAGCATTATTTCTTAACATTTGGACCGTTTCTGATTAGAAAAGAACACAATTTTTGTCACAAGCTTTCTACCCATATTCCTCTTTTAAAAGAAAACTAAATTAGTCTTTTATATGCCCAGACTCAGTATGACAAATGCATAGAAATGAAACATGTTGAATTACATAGCAATAGACAGAAATCCTATAGGCGACAAATTGATTTTTAGTTTCCACCTCGTCCAGAAATGTTTCCAATCTCAAGTAATATAAAAGACTTTGGTACATTGGTAAAGGAGCAGTTAATTAATTTAAAAAAGACTTTAATTTTATAAACTTCCAAAAGTACTTTAACTGGAAAGGAGCATTCACCAGTCAGTACTTATTTTTTTAAATTGCAGTCAATTGAATAAAGTCAATAGGCTAAAAATTAAGGGTATGTGTCCCAGAATAGCGAACTCAGATTTCATGTAAATGAATTTATATGTGTTAGTGGCCTCTACTCTTCACCGATTCCTTTTTTTTTTATCTCAGACGAGAATTTGCAAGAACCAGTTTCCAGTTTCCACGATCACGATCAGGCACATGAAGGAGAAAAAAAAGGCAATATACGCAGACGACGCAAGTCTAGGTAGAAAAGGAAGCAAATTCATATACATACATCCAATGCAATAAAAAAGACCCAAAAAAAATAGGTATCAAGTGAAGAAATGTGCACATTTGTTTCCTTTTTTCTTTGAGCTAGGAATATTATGAAAACAATGCATGTAGTAGGTACAAAAAAAGTGGTATCATAGATATTGTTGTTGCAGCACGAGACATCGCGATGTGATAAACGGTTAGGTTTTTATTTCTTTTTGTGTTTGTCTAGTTGAAGAAATATAAAAAAGATGAACCTTTATGAGAAGATTATTTATTTATGTTTCCTCTGAAGAGGCAGGATAACTATTTTATAGGAAATCGAAATTCTTTTATTGGGCGATGATTGCGTTTGTAACAGGCAGGTACCTTTCATCTTTTAGACAGATGAACAGTTTATTCAAAAGAGTCATGAACCTATTATTGAAATTTTTGACCTTACGCAATAAAACGATGTAAGTAGAGGGTGTCTCAGTAAGAGTGCTCTTTTTAACATTGGAATCTTTTTTTTCATGCGAGTGGCAATTCTGAAATTTGACATCTGCCACCTCTGTTTATTCTGATTATTAAAAATGGAGTTCTTTTCGAAAGAACAACGCGTTATATTTGTGAATATCTACTCTCACAAACTTCGCAAAATTTTCTGCTGAGTAAATTAAAAAAAACATATTTTATTCCATACTTAATCGGAATATATCTTCTTTAGAGGCCAGTTACAGCTTTAATTGGTTTTCATCATTGAAACACATCCTTGAAATTTTTCTGATAGGTCGGTTATTATAGCAATCATTGAAAATTTCTGCCAGGAATTTTTTTGCTGACGTAATTCAATCATTGGAACTGTGAGAAGTTGAACATTTATGTAGATCATTAAAATTGTACAAAATTGAAACGAAAATCATTGGAATGATTTGTTTAATTTTTTGACATAATACAGTCAGCTGTTCAGGAAAATGATTTTACAACCGGAAAATAGAAAAACACATTTTAATGAAAAAATAAGTGTGTAATTGAACTTTTTCATGTCAATAAAAATTCTTGGAGTGATTTCCGATCGATTGGTATACCTATAATTTCATTTCAAAAGAAAACATATGTCGATTTCCATTGAACCACATGAAATGGACGGCCCGTCGCTACTAAAAATCAATATTTTTTGGTTTCAATGGAAAGGAAAAACGTAGCAATATCTTTTTGTAAGTGCATCTTCGTCCTCGGATGAGGAATGCTTGTAATGATGTCAATGTTATGTGTACCTATTCTTGAGAACGCAACGATAAACCTTATTTATTTTCATTATTATTCTTTATTTTCATTATTATTATTTATAATATTCACTATTCTATTATTTATCGTAATTATAACATAACAAAAACGCACTCTCTTCTATTTTCTTTTTCAACACATAACTATTCCATTTGCAAAAACTGTCAAGTTTTTAGGATGTGTTAAAATCAGTGTGAAAAGCTGTGTAGATTCGTCTCAAAAGACGAATTCAAAACGAATCAATTCGTCAGGAAAAAACATCAATACTTTTCCCATTGGAAAACGTTTATGAAAAAAATATTGCCGGCCCGTCGACGGTACATCAATGTTTTGGTTCAATGGAAAACCACAATAGTTAAATATCCATTCAAAGATTTTCCGGATCCATTTCAATGATAGCTATAACTGGCCTCTTACAATACAATAAAAATATCATAACTCTGTCATAAAATACTTGTCTTAATTTTTAAATGAAAAAGTGCACTCTTACTGAGGCACCCTATACTTATTTGTTCCAAACGAATAAAAAAATTAATTGGGTTCTCCCATTTATTTATAATACCTACGACCTAACTTCTTACTACCTACCTACCTACACAACATTTTTGAGCTATACAAGGGGTCGCAAAAAAATAATACATATTGCACTTGCACTTGTCATATATTCTAATAAATCGCAAATCTCCCACGCAACCACCAAAACAAAAAGATATGATAAGAAATTATCGCACATGTGCGATATGCTTTGTACCTCATTCATTTTCTTATTTTGTAATGTCCAACAACAAAAAACAAAAAGAAGCCACTTACTTACCGCATTCTTTTTATGCGCTTTCTCTATCTCCCGCTCTAACCCTTTTTTTTTTTTTCAAAATTCATTTTATTTCATTCACTTATATCTACTTACATACTAGACAATGAATTCAAAACTAGCTTATGAACTAAAATCTTATATTTAACTTACTGGCCCCAACCGGGCGCTCTAAGGAATTCATGATTGACTTAAAATTAATGCCTTTCGGCCTATGAACTATGTGTTTTATTTACTTTATTTTTGTTTCTTGTTAGAAAAATTTAAAAAACTAACACGGTGTCATTTTTATGTTTTCTTACATGCTACTTAAAATTAGGTCCTTAAACCCGCTCTAACCCTTCTTCTATAATTATGTCATCTGCACATATCTATTTTCTCATCTTGCATCTTTCTTCTACTTCTATGTAAAGCAATATCGAGTTTTCTTCACACTTCTATGAATTGAAGAACAAAAAGTACATTTTCTGTTGAGGAGAAAAAACAACATCTTTTGTAAGAAAGAGAAGAGAAAGCAAAACAAATTGCAGCACCACCTAGTGGCATTCCCTTGAACCCAGCTTCTTTGTGTGTGTGATCGACCATTATTTTTTGACAAAAAACGCAAAATAGACGATTTTTCAAAAATTCAAATTAAAAAGACCATTAGCAAACAAATTGTTTTGTTATTTGAATTGAATAAAAAAAATAACAGAAAAAAATGAAAAAAATATTTGCTAGTTTTATTGCCCATATTTCACTTACAATGACCTTACAAATATTGACATTTTGAAGTTTATTTTTAAATATGTTACAGGTGAAAAATTAAAAAAAAACAACGACGTTTAGTAATACATATATTAATCTTTCATAAAAAAAATATTTCAAAAAATTCAAAAATATATTAATCAATTTCCCGGGCAAACGCGCAAAGTACTAGACAAAAAATAGGTATTTTTTATGTTTGTGTTAACAAAAACATTTGACAAACATAAAAACAAAAATAAAAAAAATTACTTCGTTGAAATTACATATTTAAAGCTTTGAAAAAAGTTGATTTGACTTCACTACCTTTTATATTTTAGAAGTTATACTAAAAAATGCATTCATACTTTTTACGTAATTTGCTGTATTTTTCATTGTTTTTCGAATTTTGTGTGGAAAAAATTATAACGATAATCGAAAAAAAACAACGACGTTAAGTAACATGATATATTGTCATTATAAAAAAATATAAAATAAATAAAAATGTAATATTTAACCCATTTCCCATTAGTTAGCGCAAGCGTCTTTCAAAATTTTATAGTTTTTCCGTTTGCTTGTCGGTTTTGAGGTACATCGAATTTTTATTTATTTTTTTTAATTGCACAAACATTTGACCCTATTTAATATCAATCGAAAACCGTTTGTTTTATTAAAATATTCGAAAAATTGCGAACGCTACACAGTTTCGCGCAAAAGCCCAACCTTTTTTTACATGGGAAACCCCCCTTAATTAACTGGCTTTAGTCAGTTAAGTCACTAAAAAGTCATTTAACTTTAGCGAGCTTGGAAGTCTTTTGACTGCAGTCAACTGTCATTGTCAAATATAATAACGCCCAAACTGTTTAGTTGGCTCGGTGTGCACACTTTCAGCCCAACCCGACTAAACTATCGGCCGATAAAAAGTCTGCAGTCTGCAGTCTGCAACTGGTCCCGTTGCTCATTATGGACCCCGAAAGACATTTCCAAGCACAAAACGACCTCCACGTACTCTCCCCTTACGGACACCTCCAATAACCGGACACCTCTAATAACCGGATAAATTTCAAAGAACGGAAATAAATAACCGATTTTTTATATAAAAACTTCTCCCACAACCGGACGCTCTCATAACCGGACACGGACACCAATTTTCAAAACAATGAATAGGGCTTTTGCAGACGGTAATGTATCGTTTCAAGATTATGTCATAATAGTCTTATCATGGGTAATAGTTTTATTTGCGAAGACGATAACCTTGAAAGTTTATGCGTTGACGGTCTGGATGAAGCAGAAATCCATGAAATTGATTCCCAAGAAGAAGCAGATTCCGGTATGTTTGATAATAACCCGTTAAAATATTATGAAGGGGCCCATAGCGAAATAAGGAGATTAAAAAACTTTTCGTTAGAGAACAATGATTTAAAAGCATTTGGTTAATTGGCCGATTGGCTGAAAATTTGCCATTTAGTAACCAATATGTCCGCCAAACTAAGATTTCTAATTGTTTAAGCAAAATCATCAATTGTACGTACGTGTGTATGCACATGTGAATCTTTGTTTAAGTCTCTCAATATGAACGAAATACATTAAAAATTAATCCCAATAACACTTCTATTGTATGCATCTTAAGGAATGTAGATTTGTTTGTTCCCTTAACCGGACATCTTCCATAACCGGACAAATTTCTCGGTACCGTCAGTGTCCGGTTATGAGAGAGTTCACTGTACTTACCTATGTATAAGTCCCCGTTAGCATTGCAAAGCGAACCTGTCATGTACAATTGATTAAATTGAATGACAAAAAAATGTCAAGTATAAATTTTTTGTTTGTACAAATGAATAACAAAAATGTCAATCATATTTTTTTTTTCGATAAAAAAAAATATTTGACGAAAATATTTGAAATAATTTTCATCAAAAATTGAGTATTCGTATATTGATATATTTTACTGAAGTGAGAAAAGCATTATTTCTTAACATTTGAACCATTTGTGATTTGAACAACATTTTTTTTGTTATAAACCTTCTTAAGTTATTTCTCTTTAGTTTAAACCAAAAATTTAGAAAATCGGTCAACCGGTTGTCAATTTGAAAAGATAACATAAATTTAACGAATTATCCTTTTATATATATAGAAGATATAATAGATTATTGTTATTATTATTATTATAACATTCCTTATTAAAAATATAAAGTTTATATAATACCAATTATTACTTATTTTATTTAAGTTAATAAGCAACTGTTTATTATTTAATAATTTTGAAGTCGGTGCCACAAAAAGCATTACGTAGGTACCTTCCGTACACTTTAATTCCAATATTGGACGTAAGAACACAAATTGCAACCCCTCACGCGTGATCTGCACTTATACAATACCCCCCTTGATGCACACACCACTCCTCCCACAGTTTAACTTATGTCACCGGATACTTTCCAAGTGCTTACTTTGAAGATCGGAAGAAACCAAACATTGATTATAAAGATGGTACCAATTACCAACTCAACGTCAAAATAATAAAATAATAAATATTTGTTGTTTATTATTTTATTAACCTAACTATAATACGAATATTTTGATTGGTAATACTAATAAAGTAATAAGTAAATTATTTTCTTTTATTATTTTTTTGTTAGGTACCATTTTAAGTCGACCTTTTTTATTAGTTTTTCTTATTTCATACATTTTTCCCTATGTAAGTTATTTCAGTCCTTATTCTGAGGATAAACATTTCTGTTGGTGTCAAGGGACTTTATTTAATTTTCTTTCTTTTGCTCTGAGCATTACGAATCACCTTTTAAATTATACATCATATATCCAAGTCACAGACCAAAATATAAAAACAAAAAACCACAACTGACTGAAAAAATGCTAAATAAAGAATACAGTGGGCCAAAAATAATAAAAAAAAAATCGGAGTAAAAAAGAAGACAAAAGCAACAACATCAACAAAGACCAATACAATATTCAGCCTGGACAAGAGGGATAACTTACATACCTAGCTATATTTATCTTAATTTATGGATGCATAAAAACGAGGTAGAGGGATATTTTTTGGAAAATTACGAAAACTGACAAAAAGCCGTTGGTGAGCTTATTTACTACGGCATACATAAGCACGCTAGACTATTTTCTTATTTAATCACATTTCACAAGTACAGGTGGACATAAAATTTTCATCTCGTTTTTAATTTCTGGCCTGTATCCCGAGGGTGCTATACAAAATGGGGTGCATATCAAACCAGTCTGCGATAATTTCATCGTATAAGTTCTTCAGAAAAAAAAAGGAAAGGAACCCCGTTTGGGTCAAATCAATGTGAAAAATTATATTTCAATTCAAAACCGAAATAAATTCAAAACTTTCATATGAATTAAGAAGCTCGATGCTATGGCTCAGAAAAAAGTTCTCATTTCGCACGTAACAGCTTTATTAACAGTTAGTTTTGCTTGTCTAACAAAAAATCAGAAATAAGAATTTTCTCAAGTATATTTAAAGAAAATCCTCAAAATGGCCCACCAAGTAGCACTACTCCCCTTTTACAGGATCGAATTCAATCCACCTTAACTTCTGAACCCATTGAGTTCGGAACTTCAAATTTGAATTGTAGCATCATTATGTCGTGAGATATTGGACAATAATAATTCCATAAAACGTAATTGAATCACCGACTCAATCAATGACTGATTATCAAAATTACGAAGCCCTTCTCCAAAAATCAGATTAGTAGTTTTTCGGGTGTATACAATGGTAAGTATCCACCCTTTTTTCTTAAAATTGCCGTAGGATGTTGAAATTCGGAATAACGGTAGAGTTCCGATTGAATATAAGGAACAAAATAACAAAAACTGAAGTTAAATTAGAGAGAGGTTTCTGTCCACTTTCTGAAAATCATCGTAGAATGTTGAAATTCTGAATTTTGGTAGGGTAATGAAAAAAAAATTAAAAACATTGGACTTTCATTCGGAGACGTGGTAAAGCAAACATCTATCATTCTATCTTCTATTTTCTATATATCTACATAGTTAAGAATTAATTTTATTAATTCACTTTTTAAAAATGAACAAGAGGCAACCGCCTGCTTGGAGTACAAGATTAAGACTAACTGAACTAAATGACATTAGGAATAAGATGCACTTCATAAGGAAGTGCATCGTGTGGCATTAAGCAAGATAACAATATCCGTTCGCTGATCTAATGATCTCTTTATCTGGGATATCGGCTGGTGGTCCTTCTGTACCGTCATACGGCATGTATGTTGAAGAGAGAATGAGCGATGGGAGCCCTTCTCGCTCCAGTTTTACCGCTGTTTGGTCAGTGTTGCTGTAAGTAGTCAGAACCAGAAGAAAAAGATTAAACTGTTTCCTGTTTCCTGGCTACTATGCAAGTTCTAGGATTACTATTTTGGTTGTCCGGGTTGGACTTATACATCAGGAGTTCTTTGGAGTGTAGACCCTTAATTTTGCCACCTGATACCCAGGGTTCCTGTATAAGGGCTACATCATATTGTCTACTAGGTTAGCGCTGGCGGCTTTACTATGTTGAAGATTGATTTGCAAAATTTTCAATTCCATCAAATAATAAAGTATTTCTTCAACGCTTTACTAACCTGGGGAGTGGTACGAAATCCCCAAAAGACAAAATCACCATGGGGACAAAATCTCCAAAAAAAAAAATCCAACTTGCCAATATCTCCACGACAAAAATCCCCACGGAAAAAATCCCCAAAGAAAAAATACTTTTTGCCAAAATCTCCTTGAAATCTCCAAATCTCCAATATTCAGGTTAGTCTACTTACACCGTTCCTCTCACGACATGTGCATGACACTGTTATGACATGATAACAAATTATGAATGCACTTTCAGTTTGTCATTTAAAATGAATTACACGTTTATTTCTTAAACAACCTTAACTGAATACAATAATATCTCCAAAACAAATATGTTCAAGTAGTGAATCATGCGATTAAATCGCGCGATTTAATCGCATGATTCACTACTTGAACATATTTGTTTTGGAGATTTTGGCATGGAGATTTTGTCCATGGGGATTTTCTCTTTGGAGATTTCGCTGCTGGAGATTTCAGTTTGGGGATTTTGGGTTTGGGGATTTTCGTTTGGGGATTTTGGCTTGGGGAAAACGTCACCAACCCCTAACCTGTTTCTTTTTGGTGGCAATCAACCTCAGCTTGCATCTAGTTATCCCGACACGCGTACTTTGAAGTTGACTTTCCTGAGGAGTGGAATAGATTTGTGAGTCGATCTCACTTCCACCTTGGTGCCTTCTTTCGTTTTCTCCGTTTTCGTGATCTCCCAGTCCTGGCTTAGAAGATCACTATTCAGGGATAGTATGTATCTTCCTAGCCGTTCACTGGGGATGGTTTGGCCTTTGACCATTAGTTTGCCTACTGGTCTGCTCAACTCCTTTATTTCTTTCACCTCTATGAGGCGAAGATCGGCACCTTGCCTTGGAGCTGACGTGTTTTTAATAAACTCTCGTAGCCACTCGAGAGTCACGTCATTCTCACAGTTCATCACCTTGAAATCGTGGGTAGTCGTGAGGTTACCGAAGAGAGGCACTTGCCAATTCTTGACGATAGCCTCGTTGACTTCCTCCAGGATTCTTAGTTCAAGGAGTTGCCATTGGTCTTCGGTTAGTCTTCGTGTAGATTTACCATAGTCAGCTATAGCTTGGTGACCTTTGATGACAGCCCGAGACATCTTTATCCTCTTCGTTGCTTTGTTCGGAGAAGAGGTGGCCGGTGAATTGCTGGCGTTTCTTGCCCTTTTTGAGGAGCATGGTGATTCTTGAGGAAGGAAGGTGACTGCGCTCCGTAAAACAGTGCTGCCAGCTTTAGTTGCTCGTGATTTTTGTTCTGTGTTGTCCGTCGTTGTTTGCAACCGCTTTCTGGATCTGTCGAGCGCTGTCTTCTCCTTTGCCGTGAGAGACTCTGGGGTCCTATTGGCAAAGCGTCGAACGATCCTTTCTGCATTGCGAATTTGTCGTCTCCGTATTTCGCTCTCGTTAGGTGTGCCAGTTGTACGTTGTCTAGTCTTTTTACGAATGACTGTCGCTAGACTATTTATGGTAGTGTCGATCGTGCGGTTTTCGGGTTCGGATGAGGTTGTGTTGGGGTTATCCTGTGGGCAAAGGCCTACCAAGTTAAACCCACACTCCCTTTTGTCTTTTCCCTCCCGGGATTAGTTTGATGCATGGGTCGGCTGACTCCCCGATGTGCGTCCGCACAATCTGGTCGTTCTTACCCGCGGTATTTGTACCGGACGTGGACGGGGTGCACCCTTTCTCACGCTTGGAGTCAGCATAGGGAGCAGACGGACCCATTGGCGTCTTGTCGCTCGGGTTCTTCGGAGAGGAGGGGGTTAGTACCGGGTTGCCTTTTCCTAAGCCTTCCCTATCCATAAAGGCACGAGCGTTGTGCAACCTCATTCTATCCGTCTCCGACATCTGGTCCCAGTGCAACTTCCCTAACCTCTTTATGGTTCGCTTGCAGTTAGAGATTCTACTCCTCCTGGAAGTGTTCGAGATGTTAGAACTAGCGATTGAGGACACCTCGCTGACGTTATCGACGTCAATTTCGCTAATTCCATCTCCCATATCGAGGTTAGAGAAGGGGTTGAGGAGGAGATTTTCGTCCTCTTCGGTCATCTTCTGATGTTCTGCGTTCATTTTTCCGTTTGATTTTATACTCTTCTTAAATTTCGAATCTGTGAAGGAAAATGGAAAGAAAAAGAAAACAAAAAAGAAAAGTTTTCGAAAAGATAAGAAGGATGTTCATAATAAATAAATAAATATGTAAAATTTTTGTGACTGGCGACTTCTCCTCTCGATATTGAGATCGGAAGGCAAAGACTAAGCCGGTAGTCGTGACCTCTACCGATCGTATAACGTATATCCCCGTTATGGTTGAGTTCATTTTTTTTATCTTTTAATTTTCCATATTTTCATAGGGGTGGGCCTCTCTTAATTTACCCAAACCCTAGCTGGTAGCTGAGAGATTGCTCGAAAGCTAAAATCTGTTACTGGCCTTCTTTAGGTTTGGGTGTAAGCCTCCTCACCAAGGGCAAGGTGGAGACCCGTCGAGGAGGTACCAAAACGGTACCTACCTATCTCTCATAGAACGTTTTTTTTTCTGTATAAGATTTTCTCAAAAATAACAGTTCGATCAGCGTCTTTTTTTTTTAAGGAGTACACAAATAGCCCAAATAATATTTTCCTATCCAAAACATTACATTACATTACATTTCACAGTACTTCGCACATAAATGTAACGAACTACAGACACATAGATAGCAGCACTGGTGACTGAGACAATCGGCTGGAAATTGTTTGGTCCTTAGAAAAATATTTTTACTTTTAACATTTTTTACAAAATTCTGTATCTCACAAACGGCTCAATATCAAAAACTGAAATTCAACTCTAAGACGTATATTAACATATTCTTGAATACAGCATAGGTACCCAGATTAATTTTAAGGCAATTTTGAAAAACAGTTAATAAAAATATAAACTGATTTAAAAAAAAACTGCTCTTATGATTTTTTTTTAATTTTTGAGGTACATATTTCAATTTTGATTTTTATTTTTTATTTTAATTGCAAGTTTTTATTTTAAATGTTTTTTGTAATTTACGTTTTGGAAAATAGGCGCAAGTTCATTTGAGTTAAAAAAAAGCGTTTGTGGTTTTCAGTTGAGCATACAAAATATTCACTCGCCTTCAAAACCAAAAAATAGCGGAAAATTTTTCTCAATCAAATTGATCCATGATTAAGTTTGAAATTATTGTTGTTTTGATTTACTGCCACTTTGACAATTTTGACTTGGACCCTTGCTACAAATTGACCCACAAAAAAAACAAAAAAATAAGGTCAGATTTGAAAAATAAATCTTACAAAAAAATAGTAAAAAACAAGAAAAACATTGCTTTTTTCAATTTTTCCTATCGATTTAAAAAGGTCAAAATATGTAGGTATTTTTAACTTTTCCATTTATTTTTTGGTTTTTGATGATGCAACTAATCTGATTTATTATTAAAGCTCAAATGATTTTGAGCTTGCAACAGTACATATTGTTTTTCTTTTTTTTTTTCAATTTTTAATTAATTTTTTAAAGCTTCCTAATGAAAAATATCGAAGGTTACTTGAAATGCATTCTACATTACAATTGAGAGCTTTCAGCTTTGCCTCGAAAAATGAAAGGATAAGGTGGTATAAAATATTTAGAAATTGTACGAATCGGAGGAGTTTTGCTCCGATCGAGGAGGGGCTGAGTAAACAACACACATACATATTTAAAACAAAACACTGTCGTCGTCGTCGTGGAGAATGATCGACTAGGGAGTTCTTGAATATACCTTCTTCTCTGTTACGTACAGGGTATCGGTCGAGTTTACATGTTCCATTTGTATGTAGAGTATGAATTTTGCCGTCCTCCGAATCCGAACTTGCCGCCCGGGGCATAAGCCCCGGTCTGCCCCACCTAGATCCGGGGCTGCTGTCTGAAAATACTTTTTGAAAAAAAAAAATTTTCCTTACCAGAGAAACCTTACAAAAAAGAAACATTCATGAGGTTTTTTTTGCCTTAGTTAGGGAAAGAAGGACCAAAAATAGATTTTGTGTGCATTTAGTAAATGGGTCTTAAGTTTTTGTAAAACTTTTTTTTTTTAATTCAGTTTCATTTATATCATTTCTTGCCATGAGGAAGAGACATCTGCTAAACGTATTATCTGTGCTAAAAGTACACCTTATTTCTTGAATAGGTTCTTTCAGAATTGTCGCTAAAGGTGTTCTTCATGATCAATATTCTTTATTACTTCTTCTAATGATTTATACTACATATATAGAAAGTCAATAACCAAACGTCCTAAATAGCTAAGTTGTAACAACTTTTACTTTCTCCCCTGCAGCTTATAGTCCGCAGGTCCCGAGCCAAATTAAATTGAGGCTTCGTTCGTGAATGTATAGGTATGATTGCTAAGGAACCATCAAGTTCATAATTTAGCTCATAATTAAATTATATGTAGGTGTGTATCTATATAATATATCTACAAGTTACATGTTATCTGCATGTAAGTTTCCATGCCAGCAAAGGAAAGTTTGTTTTATAAGTTTGCTTAAGAAGTTAAGAAGAAGTTTTCTCTACACATTGTGTTACAAAGATATGCAAACTTCTAATCGAATTGGCATCTTATCTTGATAGATACCACTTCTTATTGACATAATTCTGATGAATAATCCAAGCCTTCCAGCCTATTTACGATTAAAGTTCAGACCGTATGTACATACACCTGAATAAAGCATAAATGGGAGCGATGAACAAAATAAGGGATGGAAAAAATTTGTATTGTTTTTTTTTTTTTTGCTTTTTTGAACTTAATACCTATAGGTCCCTACTGTGATGTGCTTTTTGTTTCTCAGCCGAGGTATCGCTCGACGGTGCCAAGGTCTATTGAAAAAACACGAAACTCCAATGATAGGTCTTCTGAACCTAATAACAAATTCTTTATTGGAAACCTTAATAACTACAATTGTGATTTTAAAGCAACGATTCTTGTTCAAATTTGGTCAGAATGAGTTTTAACTGATGTCACTTCCGGTATGGTATGGATTCGGTTACGGGTTTCCGGCGTAGTTCGGGGTTGAAGCTTCCGCTTGAAGGATCGGCAGGTTTATTTACGGCCCCTGGTGGCACGTTGGCACGGCAGGCAATAGCTCTGGTCGATCAGCAGGTTTATTTACGGCCCCTGGTGGCACGGAGGACAAATCTCCTTCAATATTTAAAACCCCTTACCACTGGTGGCGGGAAGCTTTAAAATTGAAATGGCGGTTGCGGTACGGTAGGAATTCAGGTAAATTTCCTTCGATATTAAAACCCCTTACCACTGGTGGGGGGAAGCTTCAATAACGAAATTGCGGTCGGGCGGCGGCGGAAATGACCAAAAGCACTCAGTTCAAAACTCAAAGTTGAAATGACAACTAATGGTAGTGATGAAAAGAAGTGGTAGTGGTGATTTTACTACGAAAGTACTGATCCCCATATGAACTTCATTACTAAAACCGCATGTGAATTGTAAGAATGCGAAAGCTAAATTTTCATGCATTTTGGTTTAATTACTTGACACGCACCAAGAATGATGACGATCGCCACGATTTAATGAGTCATACGAGATGGTATGAATTCAAGGACACATGAAATGCATGTAAATATATGCTTGAATTATTTTTGCCTACATAGGTGGTTTTGAAGCGAGCGTGAATTATACGAATTCGAAATGCAAAATTTACCGTCGATTTAGTCATTTGATAGTCTAATCGATTTTGTTGTATGAGAGCATGTAACACTTCGTTACATACCCCCCTCCTTCTTTAAATGATTGGTTTAACATAATAATAATAATCAAAAAAAAAATAGTAACTTCAAACAAAACAAAAAAACCTCTTCACGGTCAAAATAAAAATACTCTTCAATGGTCCATCATCCTTCACTGTGGCTCGAAGGTGACCTTCTTCCTGAGGCCCCGACATTCCAAGATAGCCTCCCCAGGCTTGATTATCCTGGCCATAACATTTCCGCTCCTTCTCTTAAACCTCAGCCGTTGTCGCCGAAATTGCTTATTATAGAGTTGATGTCCGGTGATGTCTATATCCTGGAAGGGATCCATGTGCCGTTTCCTGCCCTCTGTACAGAAGGGTCGGCCACGCTAACCAATGGTGGGAAACGGATTTGGTCTGCTGTTATTCCGGTGGTGCTGACAGTATTTGTCGAGGAACTGGCGGTGGTCTGTGGGACGACTTCCTTCGGGACTGGCTGGCAGACGGCGGAACTAGCGGCTTGGCCGGTGGTTGATGCTGCTGGTGACCGTGTGGCTTGCTGCTTCTTGGCTCTTCTTCTTCTTGCTCCTGGCGGTGGAGGAGGTCGGCGGCTCTCGTGCCCGGAAGAGGTGGCGTAGGCTTTGGTGGCCGTCGAAATGGAGGCGATGGCGGATGTGTTTGTGGCTGTGGTGGCGGCTGGCTGTGAGTTTGTTGGTCGGTGTGGCTTTTCCTTTTTATTAAGGAGCAGGTTCCTGTCAACGTCTTTCCTGCTGCCTGTTTTTAGTCGAACCGGGGCTTCCTTTTGTGCTGGTTCGGTTCTGCTTGGTACAAATTTTGCAGTTTCCAGTGGTAGATGACGTGGAGGACAAGGGCAGGTTTGGTATTAATACCACTGACCTGATCTCCGGTCTTATTTTAGTTGGTCTTGTTGGTTGCCTTTCCCAAGGCTGGGGTGCTGCTCCTTGCTGGTCCGTCATAGTAGGTCTTAACTCGGCGGCGGTCGAACTTGAAATGAGGAATAGCTGAGAATTTTCTTCTTCTTCTTCTTCTTCTTCTTGATGTGTAATACACCAGTGTTGACCTATCCGACTCCCGGAAAACCGTTCATCATTG
Source organism: Sphaerophoria taeniata (assembly GCA_943590905.1). NCBI lineage: Eukaryota > Metazoa > Arthropoda > Insecta > Diptera > Syrphidae > Sphaerophoria > Sphaerophoria taeniata. Next base: position 68,473,992 of record OX016540.1, read on the forward strand.
ACGCTGATGTCAGAAATGTCGGGATTGGTGACGTACTATCACAAGTACATAATGGTGAAGAAAAGGTAATTGCCTATTACAGCAAGGTACTCTCAAAGTCAGAAAGAAACTATTGTGTGACCAGATTGGCAACAAAGCACTTCTATAAGTATCTCTATGGACAGAAGTTTCTTCTCCGAACCGACCATGGAGCACTAAACTGGCTTTTGAATTTCAAGAATCCAGAGGGTCAGGTGGCGAGATGGATTGAGAGGCTGCAGACGTACGATTATGAAATTCAACATCGGAAGGGGAAGCTTCACTCAAATGCTGATGCACTGTCTCGGAGACCATGTAAGCAAGACTGTAAGCATTGCAGACGCCAAGAAGAAAAAGAAGTGGTCACTGTGCTAAGAACCAGAACCGATCCCATTTATGGCTGGAGCAACGACGAGTTGAGGGAGACTCAACAAGAGGACCCAGATATTGAACCCATCCTCGCATGCAAGGAACACCAGGAAAAACCAGAATGGGCTGATATCTCCGACAGAAGTCCGGCTCTAAAGGCCTATTGGGCACAGTGGGACTCGATTCATGTCCAGGAGGGAGTCCTTCGACGTAAATGTGAATCAGCAGATGGAAAGTCCTATGTAATGCAGCTAGTCTTACCGAGATCGAAGATTATGGACGTTCTGCGAGAGATGCATGATGGAGTTTCGGGAGGCCATCTAGGAGTAAACAAGACGCTGAAAATGGTTCGACATCGATTCTGCTGGCTACATGCAAGGGAAGATGTCGAGAAGTTGTGCCAAAAATTCGATACCTGTGCTGCCGCCAAAGGCCCGAACAAAAAGAATCATAGCCAAATGCAGCACTATAATGTCGGAGCACCCTTTAAAAGGATTGCAGTAGACGTGGCGGGTCCATTTCCGGAAACAAATAATGGAAATCGTTATATTCTGGTCGTCAAGAAGCCAAAACAGTCACAGTCAAATTGTGTTCAACTGGGGGAGCAGATTCGGTGTTTCACTAGAACTGCATTCCGACCAGGGAAGGAACTTTGAATCAAACATATTCCAGGAAGTTTGTGGGCTTCTTCACATCAAGAAGACAAGAACAACACCACTCCACCCACAATCTGATGGCATGGTTGAACGGTTCAACCGAACCCTTAAGGAACAAGGACGACAACCAGCGAGATTGGGATCGACACATTCCGCTGATTTTGATGGCGGGCGTATCGAAGTGCAAGACATAGCTCAACTGGCCATACACCGTCTGAGATTTTGATGGGATGGAACATCAGACTACCGAGCGAAATAAAATTTGGATGTCCCACGTCGGAACCGCAAGCCGAGGATGACTACATGGATGACCTCAGAGAAAGACTCCTTCAGATCAAGCGACAACAACAGAGTTCCAAGCAGGAGATCGAGTGTGGCTTTACAATCCCCATCGACAAAAGGGGTTGTCACCGAAACTTCAACGGGACTGGGAAGGTCCATATACATATACAGTCATTAAAAAAATCAACGACGTCGTGTACCGGATACAAAAAGGAGTCAGAAGAAAACTTAAAGTTGTACATCGCGACCGACTACATCGGTACAGTGGTGATGAGAATGATGGATTTGTTCGGGACGATCAATCCTAAGGAGGGGGCAATGTAATGTGTATACACTTTATTTATCTATCGCTCTGTATCTCTTTTTTATATTTAATGTACATAATACTCTTACTCTCTTTAATCTAGTATTTTTTTATAGTGAAATAAGTATGTAGCAATAAGTTTAATTGGACAGTTTAAATGAGGGGCAACACATAGTGATTAAGAGAAAACTTTTGTTTAGCATTCAGATTCAGCTCTTACGAAAATCCCAATATTTTTTAGCATAGTGGTTAAGGGGAAAACTTCTCGAACATTCAAGCTTCTCCAAGAACCAATTTAGTAGTTTCTAGAACCAAGTATTTGTGTTATATAAATAGCCCGTTTGGCGGCGAAGCAATTCATTGATTGTGAACTGCGATAAAGTAAAGATACTGGCGCAAATTTTGAAACATTTAAAGTCTACTTTAAATCCACTTTAAAATAGGAGTCGACTCTTAAAACAAATTTTAGATTAACGGTCGACTTTATCTCATTTTTGAACGACTTAAAGTATACTTTATCGTTAAAGTGGTCGTCTAACTTTAAAAGGGAGCAATCATTCGTTTAACTCTTTAAAGTGTAGTTTTGAGGAAGCAGATTTTGAGATTTTCGAAGATTTTTAATATATAAGAAAGCAAAGAGTTTATCAAATTCGTGCATGCTCTTATTTAAATTCAAATATTCATTTATAATTTATGAAAAAAAAAAATGAACCACGGGACTACCAAGCTGGATTTGCTGCTTGTTTTTTTTGACACTTCTTGCAGTTGTGTGTGTACGTTGTTTGCTTTTAATTTTATTACCTATGTGCCTTTTTTGAGAGTTCTTATAAGCAAATTACACTTGTAGGCAAATATATTCCTGTTTTAAAGGAATATCTTATACCCATTTCAGAGCACACTATTGCACCTTCACTATGACAAATAAAAAAAAAACAATTTGGAACATCATTTGGATATTTATTGAAACACATTTTCACAAAGAAAAACATAACATTTATTAGAACTAAATATACTGTAATGTGTATACACTTTATTTATCTCATACGCTCTGTATCTCCTTCTATTGTAATGTATAATACTAATGTGTATACTTTATTATCTCTTACTCTCTGTATCTCTTTCTATATTTAATGTACACACTTTTCTTACTCTCTTTACTTACTCTGTATCTCTTTCTATATTTAATGTACACACTTTTCATTACTCTCTTTACTTACTCTGTATCTCTTGTTTATTTAATGTACATACTCTCTTTACTTAATATCGTTTAATTGTAGTAGTAAACACTCGTGAGGAGCAATAATTAATTAAGATTAAGAGAAACTTTTTGTTAAGCATTAAGAACGTTAGCCCCTACAAAAATCCCAGTATTTTCTCTCGAACTTTCAGCTTCCCCAAGAACTAATAGGAACCAATAGTAGTTTCTAGAACCCATCATTTTTGAAATAAATAGCCGTTTGGTGGCGAGGCGAATTAATTGATTGTGAACTGCGATAAGTAAAGTACACTGTGTTTGAAAAGTTATAATTGAAAGTGTTGAATAAATAAGTTTGTGAGTGATTTGAATAAAGTGAATTTGTGTTTTATTTAAAAAGTGAATAAGTTTTAATTGTCGGACCAAGCCGAATATTACATTGGTGTCAGAAGTGGGATTAAAACTTATTGAGAATAAAACAGTGAACAGTGATTAAACTATTTTGTGTGAAATAGTGAAGTTAAAAATGATAAGTAAAGTTTTGAAAGACTTAACTGTCGCTGAGCTAAAGGCCGAATTAAGCAAACGTGGCTTAAGTGCGGCAGGATATAAAATCGAACTCGTAAAACGGCTACAAGAATATCTGGAAGAACAAAATGAAGACCCAGATACGTTTGCTTTCGAAGTGGAAGCAAAATCGGAAGAGGTAAATGCAACTGCCGACTTATCTACCATGATGACACTTCTTCTAGCCAAATTTGAAGAGAATCAAAAGAAGCAAGAAACTCAAAACAAGAATGTTCTGGAGCAACTAGAAACTCAAAGAAACGAGCAGAAGACCGAGCAAGAGAATGTCCTCAAACAACTGGAAACACAAAAGAATGATGTTCTGGAACAATTACAAGATCGGTTTGATGAACAGAAAAATCTGCTAGAAGGCAGGTTTGCGGACTTCGAAGACAGAATCAATGAGCGTGTCGAAAAACAAAATTCAACGACTAATGCACGTTTCAAGAAAATAGACGACCAGATCGAAACCATTACAAGCGAACTAGAAAAAGTGCGAAAGATGAAAGCTCGAGAAACTTCTGGTGAGTGCTCAAGAAAGAGAGAAGTGAATCCTCCAAGCTTTGATGGTCAGATACCGTGGTCAATCTACAAGAAACAGTTTGAAGCAGCAGCGTTAACAAACGGCTGGGACGATGACGAAAAATACATTGCTCTTACGCTTGCCTTGAGAGGAGCAGCTGCTGAACTGCTACAAACCATCCCAGCAGAGAAGAACGGTGACTTCAAAGTTCTGGTAAACGCCATTGAACAGCGGTTTGGGGATAGCCACATGACAGAAGTCTTCCGAGTTCAGCTTAACAATAGAGCACAGAAAAGAGGTGAAACTCTGCAGCAGCTTCAGGCAGATATCGAGCGATTGGTTCACCTGGCATACCCAACAGCTGGCAACGAGATAATAAATCAACTTGCTGTTGAAGCCTTTGTGAGAGCTGTGGGCGATATAAATCTCCAAAGGGCTATTCGCACTGCCGGAAAGCAAACACTACCAGAAGCATTGGCTTTCGCTCTGACAATGGAAGCCGCAGAACAAGCTTCCCAAAACGTGCATCGCGTGAGAGAATTGGGAGTCCAAGAATGCTCTTGTCAAAAGGCTACTCTGGAAAGAAGTCAGCGAGACGGCCCCGCACGATGCTGGAACTGCAACAAGACTGGGCATCTGCAACGCCAATGCAGATTACCGCGAAGAGGAATCTCATGCCAACACTGTGGAAACAGAACTTACTCAACAAGTCAAAGTAACACCAACAACGTTGCTTCCGAAGTTGTTTCCCACCCCACCAACTTCGAGGGACAGAAGCTGGCTTCTAGTACCGATAGCTACAGAAACACCATCCAGGTTTCTCAAACGAAACGTGACAACAAGAGCCTGACCGTGGAAGCAAGTATAAACGGCAACAAATGTGTGGCTACCATCGACACCGGTGCCACGGCGTCCATTGTACGGCAGGACCTCGTTAAGAAGACATGGCTCCACAACACCAACAGCTATCGTCTAAGGACTGCAACTGGAGAGGCCGCAAAAGTGTATGGTGAGGTACGTCTTAAGATCCGGATGGCAGAGCTGGAATTCTCTCACCTGTTCCTGGTAGCAGATATATGCGACGAGTGCATTGTCGGTGTCGATTTCATGAAAGATCACGGAGTGATATTGGACATCGGGAACCAAGTCCTGAAATATCGAAACATCGAGATTCCGATGATCTGTGGGATCCACTCGTATGAGACCTCGTTATCTGTGAAAACCGTCATCAAAGAAGATCTGACTTTGCCTGCTTCTTCAGAAGTATTCGTGTGGACGAAATTGAAAGGTAAGCCTGGCAGCCATCGATACCTCATGGTCGAACCAGCATCTGTAAAGTCCTCCCAAAACGTCACCATTGGGAAGACTCTTGTTAGACCTGTAAAGAACATGGTTCCCGTACGAATACTCAACATCAAGCCGTACGAAGTTAAGCTTAGAAAAGGTGAGATTGTCGGACAATGCGAATCTGTATCAGCTATAACAAGGATCAGCGAAGAAGAGACAAGGCAAACATTGAAGTCCAAAGAGCTGAACTCCATAAAGACGAACATTCTCGAGTCCTCTAATCTTGGCCAACAACAACGAAGAACTGCAGAAGGTCTACTCGAAGAATTTGCAGACATCTTTTCATCATCGCAAGGGAAATATGGCAGAACACAACTGGTTCAACATCGAATCAACACCGGGGATGCAAAGCCGATTCGTCAACCTGCAAGACGCCTTCCACTAGCCAAACAAGGTGAGGTTGAAGAACTGATAACCACCATGAAAGAAGAGGGTCTTATCGAAAACTCAAAAAGCCCTTGGGCGTCTCCAGTGGTCCTGGTAAAGAAGAAAGACGGATCAACCCGCTTTTGCGTGGACTATCGAAGGTTGAACGATGTGACCAAGAAAGATAGCTACCCTCTGCCTAGGATCAGCGATACTCTGGACGCAATGGAAGGAGCACAATGGTTCTCAACGTTGGACCTGAAAAGTGGGTACTGGCAAGTAGAAATCCATCCTGAAGACAAAGAGAAGACAGCGTTCTCGACAGGAAACGGATTGTGGCAGTTCAAAGTGATGCCTTTTGGACTGTGCACTGCTCCAGCGACTTTTGAGCGCCTTATGGAATGCGTCCTGCAAGGACTCACTTGGAAATCTTGCCTGGTCTATTTGGATGACATCATCGTATACGGGAAAACATTTGACGAACATTGTACAAATCTGAGAGCCGTGTTTCAAAGACTTCGAGAAGCCCACCTCAAGCTCAATCCAGAAAAGTGTTCACTCTTCAAAACCGAAGTGAAATACCTGGGACATATCATCTCATCCCAAGGAGTTAAGACGGATCCTGATAAGGTTGACACAGTGAAGAATTGGCCAACACCACAGGACAAACATCAACTCCGAAGCTTTCTGGGTCTAGCCACCTACTATAGGCGCTTCGTCAAGAATTTTGCTGAGATCGCCAAGAGTCTACATCAGCTAACGGAAAAGGGAAAGCAGTTTAAATGGTCAGGTGAGTGCGAGCGCAGCTTTCAAGAGCTCAAGCAACGCTTGTGTAATGCACCAGTGCTGACCTACCCGACTCCAGGAAAACCGTTCATCATTGATGCTGATGCCAGCAATGTCGGGATTGGTGCTGTATTGTCACAGGTACATGATGGCGAAGAAAAGGTGGTTGCCTATTACAGCAAGGTACTCTCAAAGTCGGAAAGAAACTATTGTGTGACCAGAAGAGAACTTCTTGCACTGATTTTGGCAACAAAGTACTTCCATAAGTATCTCTATGGACAGAAGTTTCTTCTCCGAACCGACCATGGAGCACTAAACTGGCTTTTGAATTTCAAGAATCCAGAGGGTCAAGTGGCGAGATGGATTGAGAGGCTGCAGACGTACGATTATGAAATTCAACATCGGAAGGGGAAGCTTCACTCAAATGCTGATGCACTGTCTCGGAGACCATGTAAGCAAGACTGTAAGCATTGCAGACGCCAAGAAGAAAAAGAAGTGGTTACTGTTCAACGAACCAGAAACGATCCCATTTATGGCTGGAGCAACGACGAGTTGAGGAAGGCTCAACAAGAGGACCCAGATATTGAACCCATCCTCGCATGCAAGGAACACCAGGAAAAACCAGAATGGGCCGATATCTCCGACAGAAGTCCGGCTCTAAAGGCCTATTGGGCACAGTGGGACTCATTGCATGTCCAAGAGGGTATCCTTCGACGTAAATGGGAATCAGCAGATGGAAAGTCCTATGTAATGCAGCTAGTCTTACCGAGATCGAAGATTGTGGACGTTCTGCGAGAGATGCATGATGGAGTTTCGGGAGGCCATCTAGGAGTAAACAAGACGCTAGAAAAGGTTCGACAACGATTCTATTGGCTACATGCAAGGGAAGATGTCGAGAAGTGGTGCCGAAAATGTGATACCTGTGCTGCCACCAAAGGCCCGAACAAAAAGAATCACAGCCAAATGCAGCAGTATAATGTCGGATCACCCTTTGAAAGGATTGCAATAGACGTGGCGGGTCCATTTCCGGAAACAAATAATGGAAATCGTTATATTCTGGTCGTCATGGATTACTTCAGCAAGTGGCCTGAAGCATACGCCATACCGAATCAAGAAGCCAAAACAGTCGCAGACCAAATTGTGTTCAACTGGGTGAGCAGATTCGGTGTTCCATTAGAACTGCATTCCGACCAGGGAAGGAACTTTGAATCAAACATATTCCAGGAAGTTTGTGGGCTTCTTCACATTAAGAAGACAAGAACAACACCACTCCACCCACAATCTGATGGCATGGTCGAACGGTTCAACCGAACCCTGAAGGAACATCTTTGCAAAGTTGTGGACGACAACCAGCGAGATTGGGATCGACACATTCCACTGTTTTTGATGGCGTATCGAAGTGCAAGACATAGCTCAACTGGCCATACACCGTCTGAGATTTTAATGGGAAGGAACATCAGACTGCCGAGCGAAATCAAATTTGGATGTCCCACGTCGGAACCGCAAGCCGAGGATGTTTACTTGGATGACCTCAGGGAAAGACTCCTTCAGATCCACGACGATACCAGGTCAAAAATTAAGATGTTCAGTGACCGAATGAAGACACGCTACGATATACGAGCGACAACAACAGAGTTCCAAGCAGGAGATCGAGTGTGGCTTTACAATCCCCATCGACAAAAGGGGTTGTCACCGAAACTTCAACGGGACTGGGAAGGCCCATATACAGTGATTAGCAAAATCAACGACGTCGTGTACCGGATACAAAAAGGAGTCAGAGGTAAACTTAAAGTCGTACATCGCGACCGACTACATCGCTACAGTGGTGATGAAGATGATGGATTTGTTCGGGACGATCAATCCTAAGGAGGGGGCAATGTAATGTGTATACACTTTATTTATCTCATACGCTCTGTATCTCCTTCTATTGTAATGTATAATACTAATGTGCATACTTTATTATCTCTTACTCTCTGTATCTCTTTCTATATTTAATGTACACACTTTTCTTACTCTCTTTACTTACTCTGTATCTCTTTCTATATTTAATGTACACACTTTTCATTACTCTCTTTACTTACTCTGTATCTCTTGTTTATTTAATGTACATACTCTCTTTACTTAATATCGTTTAATTGTAGTAGTAAACACTCGTGAGGGGCAATAATTAATTAAGATTAAGAGAAACTTTTTGTTAAGCATTAAGAACGTTAGCCCCTACAAAAATCCCAGTATTTTCTCTCGAACTTTCAGCTTCCCCAAGAACTAATAGGAACCAATAGTAGTTTCTAGAACCCATCATTTTTGATATAAATAGCCGTTTGGTGGCGAGGCGAATTAATTGATTGTGAACTGCGATAAGTAAAGTACACTGTGTTTGAAAAGTTATAATTGAAAGTGTTGAATAAATAAGTTTGTGAGTGATTTGAATAAAGTGAATTTGTGTTTTATTTAAAAAGTGAATAAGTTTTAATTGTCGGACCAAGCCGAATATTACAATACAAACACTAAATAATCACATTTTTTCCTGTTTTGGGGAGATAAATGTAGTAAAAACTGCTAAAAACTGCAAGCGTAAAATGACAGTTCAATAATTCAATTTATCGATGTGTCACATTTAGGCGAGTTCACACAACGTTATGTTTAAAGTCCAATCTAATTAGAAGACTCGTTTAAAGTGTTTAAAAATAAGACAAAGTTAAAAGTGCTTTAAGAAGAGTAGACTTTATTGCTTAAACATGGGCTGACTTAAAATTTGCGCCACTGTGTTTACAAAGTTATAATTGAAAGTGTTGAATAAATAAGTTTGTGAGTGATTTGAATAAAGTGAATTTGTGTTTTATTTAAAAAGTGAATAAGTTTTATTTGTCGGATCAAGCCGAATATTACAATACACTAAGTTACCACCAACCGACAACTTATTTGTCCCACTTTTTTGTGACTAAGGCCGTGTGCGAATTGCATTAAAAAGTGGGTAAAACTTGACGTTTGGTCAAATTTTGACACTCTTTGTTAAATTAAATGTGTTAAAATTAGACTAGCTGCGAAGCAGGCTAACAGTAGTGGTTAGATTTAAGCAGTATTTTTAACGCAATTCATCCAATTGGCACACGGCCTAAGCTCCGGTTAAAGCACTATTCACATGAGCACGAACGACGACCAACGAATGAACGAATATTCGTCGATTTTGACATTTCTTTCACATGAGAGTTTTTAATTCGTCGCGAATGAACAACCAAAACTCAAAGCAGGAATGATTTTTGAGGTTATACGCGCGCGAATATTTTGTTCGTTGGGAGTGTGGATGGTGTGTGGAACGCGAATGGAGTTTGACAGTTCGTAATTTCGTATCAACTACAATTCTATTCGCGACGAATAAACTTGTTTTCTCAAATTTATTAACAATTGAGATTAAAAAGTTAATTTATGCATCAAAAATCAAACATAAACTATACTTTTATCGTTTTGTTGAGAATTTGTAAGAAAATAAGGCTTCAAACGTATGTAAAATCACTTTTCTGCATTCATTCGTCGTTCGTTGGTCGTGCTCATGTGAATAGTGCTTAACTTGGTTCACAATGCATGCTCGAAAAATCCGATTTATAAATATGTTCGTTTAAGCTACCAATGCAATAGTCTTCACTGAAAAAATATATTTTATTTGAATTGATAAATAATTTACATCAACATTTTGTACTGACGGCGGCATTGCCCCCTTTTTATCAACCCTAACAAAAAATGTGTTTTATACGACCTTAAACTTCAAAGTTAAACGGCACTAAAAGAAGGTGAAAATTTCATATTACCTTTAATGTCTACCAGCTTTCTTTTGAATAAAACAAGTTGTTTTCTCGTGACATTTTGTTCCCTATCGCTTAGTGAATTTTTAAAGAACATTAAAAGTTATGGTAATGGCAGTGGGACCATTAAGTATTCATTCATTCTTATATGTTAGCACTATCTGCTGTGTTGCGGGGTTACCGTGGAGAAATAAGGGGTTTCGTGTCGCAAGTATGAATGTATAAGAACAGATGAATAAATAAAACACAATTTTCGCAAGACAGATATACATACTTCATTTTTCTTATTTTTGTTTGGTGTGTTAGAAAAACCGGTGGCCATCATATTTATTCACAGTTATCCATACTTTGAAAGACTGATAACATTGGAAAAGTTGTTCGTATTCAATGCAATTAATTGAACCGGCAGCATAGATATTCCATACCAATAAACTGTATAATGCTTACAGGACCATAAAATTAGCATTTCTGATACTTCTTACATATTGTTATTGGAATTTATATATATAAATATACAAATGTATGTACAACTTGATGATCAGAATGCCTTAAATTTTGAATGACCAAAATGTTCTGCGAATTCTCCAAGGATATGCAGATATATGTATATTATGTATGTATGTTTGACTTCATTTTATATGCTTCATAATGGAATCGAAAAGTAAATTTGGTTGACTGAAACTGAGAACACAAGAAGATGTCTTACGCTTACAGATCAAAATATAAGGGTGAAAAGAATGTAGTACGTAGGTATTCAGTATTTTACCTTAAACAACGATGGCTATCTTGTAAGTTTGTCTTGTGCAAATTGGGATAGACTTCGTTTGCGGTTTCAACTCAAGGGAAGTAAAAGGACCGGAGCTGTAATATGTTTGCTCTGAATTAATAATGAATGACTGCTTGGATTGATTAAGGGTACTGTGCTATTAAAATGGAAGTTGTTGGAATTTTTCGGCAAGCTTATAATTGAACTCCATCAAAACCTATATTTCTTTAATTATCTTACAGATAGAACAATTAATATTTTTACTCTCATTTTACTTATCTGGTAAACGCCATTGAACAGCGGTTTGGGGATAGCCACGTGACAGAAGTCTTCCGAGTTCAACTAAACAACAGGGCACAGAAAAGAGGTGAAACTCTGCAGCAGCTTTAGGCAGATATCGAGCGATTGGTTCACCTGGCATATCCAACAGCTGGCAACGAGATAGTTAATCAACTTGCTGTTGAAGCCTTTGTGAGAGCTGTGGGCGATATAAATCTCCAAAGGGCTATTCGCATTGCCGGAAAGCAAACACTACCAGAAGCATTGGCTTTCGCTCTGGCAATGGAAGCCGCAGAACAAGCTTCCCAAAACGTGCATCGCGTGAGAGAATTAGAAGTCCAAGAATGCTCTTGTCAGAAGGCTACACTGGAAAGGAGTCAGCGAGACGGACCAGCACGATGCTGGAACTGCAACAAGACTGGGCATCTTCAACGACAGTGCAGATTACCGCGAAGACGAACCTCATGCCAACACTGTGGAAACAGAACTTACTCAACAAGTCAAAGTAACACCAACAACGTTGCTTACGAAGCTGTTTCCCACACGGGAAACGAATAAGAACCAACTTCGAGGGGCAGAAGCTGGTTTCTGGTATCGATGGAAGCAAGTATAAACGGCAACAAATGTGTGGCTACCATCGACACCGGTGCCACGGCGTCCATTGTACGGCAGGACCTCGTTAAGAAGACATGGCTCCACAACACCATTAACTATGGTCTAAGGACTACAACTGGAGAAGCCGCAAAAGTGTATGGTGAGGTACATCTTAAGATCCGGATGGCAGAGTTGGAATTATCTCACCTGTTCCTGGTAGCAGATATATGCGACGAGTGCATTGTCGGCGCCGGCGTCTATTTCATGAAAGATCACGGAGTGATATTGGACATCGGGAACCAAGTCCTGAAATATCGAAACATCGAGATGCCGATGATCTATGGGATCCACTCGTATGAGACCTCGTTATCTGTGAAAACCGTCATCAAAGAAGATCTCACTTTGCCTGCTTCTTCAGAAGTATTCGTGTGGACGAATTGAAATCTGGCAGCCATCGATACTTCATGGTCGAACCAGCATCTGTAAAGTCCTCCCAAAACGTGACCATTGGGAAGACTCTTGTTAGACCTGTAAAGAACATGGTTCCCGTAAGAATACTGACATCAAGCCGTACGAAGTTAAGCTAAGAAAAGGTGAGATTGTCGGACAATGCGAATCTGAATCAGCGATAACAAGGATCAACGAAGAAGAGCCAAGGCAAACCTTGAAGTCCGAAGAGCTGAACTCCATAAAGACCAACATTCTCAAGTCATCCAATCACTAACAACGAAGAACTGCAGAGGGCCTACTCGAAGAATTTGCAGACATCTTTTCTTCATCGCAAGGGAAATATGGCAGAACACAACAGGTTCAACATCGAATCAACACCGGGGATGCAAAGCCGATCCGTCAACCTGCAAAACGCCTTCCACTAGCCAAACAAGGTGAGGTCGAAGAACTGATAACCACCATGAAAGAAGAGGGTCGGATCGAAACTTCTAAAAACCTTAGGCGTCCCCAGTGGTCCTGGTAAAGAAGAAAGACGGCTCAACCCACTTTTGCGTGGACTATCGAAGGTGGAACGATGTGACCAAGAAGGATAGCAGTTTAAATGGGCAGGTGAGTGCGAGCGCAGCTTTCAAGAGCTCAAGCAACGCTTGTGTATACACCAGTGCTGACCTACCCGACTCCAGGAAAACCAATCATCATTTACGCTGATGCCAGAAATGTTGGGATTGGTGCCGTACTATCACAAGTACATAATGGCGAAGAAAAGGTAATTGCCTTTTACAGCGAGGTACTCTCGAAGTCAGTAAGAAACTATTGTGTGACCAGAAGAGAACTTCTTGCACTGATTTTGGCAACAAAGCACTTCCATAAGTATCTCTATGGACAGAAGTTTCTTCTCCGAACTGACCATAGAGCACTGAACTGGCTTTTGAATTTCAAGAATCCAGAGGGTCAAGTGGCGAGATGGATTGAGAGGCTACAGACGTACGATTATGAAATTCAACATCGGAAGGGTAAGGGGAGATGCAGGATTGATTTTCGGGAGGCCATCTAGGAGTAAACAAGACACTGAAAATGGTTCGACATCGATTCTGCTGGCTACATGCAAGGGAAGATGTCGAGAAGTTGTGCCGAAAAATCGATACCTGTGCTGCCGCCAAAGGCCCGAACAAAAAGAATCATAGCCAAATGCAGCACTATAATGTCGGAGCACCCTTTGAAAGGATTGCAGTAGACGTGGCGGGTCCATTTCCGGAAACAAATAATGGAAATCGTTATATTCTGGTCGTCATGGATTACTTCAGCAAGTGGCCTGAAGCATACGCCATTCCGAATCAAGAAGCCAAAACAGTCGCAGACCAAATTGTGTTCAACTGGGTGAGCAGATTCGGCGTTCCATTAGAACTGCATTCCGACCAGGGAAAGAACTTTGAATCAAACATATTCCGGGAAGTTTGTGGGCTTCTTCACATCAAGAAGACAAGAACAACACCACTCCACCCACAATCTGATGGCATGGTCGAACGATTCAACCCAACCCTTAAGGAACATCTTTGCAAAGTTGTGGACGACAATCAGCGAGATTGGGATTGACACATTCCACTGTTTTTGATGGATGGCGTATCGAAGTGCAAGACACAGCTCAACTGGCCATACACCATCTGAGATTTTGATGGGAAGGAACATCGGACTGCCGAGCAAAATAAAATTTGGATGTCCTACATCGGAGCCGCAAGCCGAGGACGACTATCTGGATGACCTCAGAGAAAGACTTCTTCTGATCCACGACGATACCAGATTGAGAACAAAGATGTTTAGTGACCGAATGAAGACACGCTACGATATACGAGCGACAACAACAGAGTTCCAAGGAGGAGATCAAGTGTGGCTTTACAATCCTCATCGACAAAAGTGGTTGTCACCGAAACTTCAACGTGACTGGGAAGGTATATATACAGTCATAAGAAAAATCAACGACGTCGTGTACCAGATACAAAAGGGAGTCAGAGGAAAACCTAAAGTTGTACATCGCGACCGGCAACATCGCTACAGTGGTGGTGAGAACGATGGAATTGTTCGGGACGATCAATCCTAAAAAGGGGGCAATGTAATGTTTACAACACACTTTATTTATTTCTATCACTATCTTTATCTCTCTGTATCTCTGTATGTTTGTCTTTATGTAATGTACATACATACACTGTTATCTCTATCACACTAATATCGTTTCATAGTGAAATAAGTATGTAGCAATAAGTTTATTTGTGGTAGTAAACACTTGTTTAGGACAGTTAAAATGAGGGGCAACATCTAGTGTTTAAGAGGAGAACTCGCTTCGTTAAGTATCTAGAACATTCAGCTCCTACAAGAACCTATAGTAGTCTCTTGAACCTATTTGAGTTATAAAAACAGCCCCTTGTTGGCGAAGCAAATTCAATTCATTGTGAACTGCGATAAAGTAAAGATACTGTGTTTGAAAAGTAATTGAAAGTGTTGAATAAATAAGTTTGTGAGTGATTTAAATGTGTTTTATTTACAAAGTGTGAATAAGTTATAATTGTCGGACCAAGCCGAATATTACAGTATGTTTTTTTTTATATTTTTATAAAAGAGAAAAAGCAGCAATCAGCCTCTTTCAACTTCAGAAGCCACAGAGTCATTACATGGTAAATCAATTTGAAATTGTTTAACAAATTTATATGTTTTACAAATATATTTTGATAATTGTTTTTTGAAAAATTAATATTAGTAAAAAAATGGAAAATCAATTTTGAAATCGATTGACAAAAAAAAACTTGTAGTTGGAGTTCAGAGACAGACCCATAGAATCCGTCAATCCGTCAGCGTCAATGCGTACGTTGCTGCCAACGTATTTGTCGGATGGAACCGTCCCATAGTAAACGTTGTATGCTTTGACAGTCTCATTTACTTGGTGTAAAAATAATTCACAAATCTGAAAATCCGAACAAAAAATTTTAAATTAAAATGTGTATGAAAATCATGTCAAAATTATTTGTTTGCAAAAAATTTTCATCGTCTTCAACTGACAGCACAATAGAATACACATGTTCTAATGAAACTCGTCCCATAAGCAACACCGAGAAAGGACCAGGTCACCCTTACTAACGAGATTGTGGGACTGCTTCCTTGTTTCTGTGGGAACACAATGAATTGACTGCTCGTCAAATTTTGTTGTCAATGGGTCAACGGACGCAAAAAGTAGAAAGTTAACCAACTCTATGCGTCGCATAAGTCAAATGCGTTGCTTATAGGCGTTTTTCTTTTTTACATCTGAACAGAGCTTGAACTGTCAAACGAAAAGTTGTGTTTCTTTTTTAGTTCAGAGCACTGATTCTGAGTGTTCAGAGTTCGACGGCGCGCTCAGAAAAAAGAGACCGAGCGTAATGAACGAAATGCTGAGCGCAAGCGTGTTTTTCTCAAAACAATTGAAATGGTGGTGGAAACAAGTCGCTCAGGCAAAGATGATTAGTTTTATTTTGAATAATTATTTAATTATTTTATTTATTAATGAAAAAATGTTAATTTTAGCTTTCAAAAATACGAAGGGTCGATGTCTGAACTAAAAATGCTCAATTGCATTTCAAAATGAAATCCGAGCGTTCAGAAAATGTTCAGAGCTTCATTTGTTCAGAGCGTGTTCAGCAAGCTCTGAACACTCAGAGTTCGGAGCTCTGAACTAAAAAAGAAAAACGCCTTATGGGACGAGTTTCATAAGAACATGTGTATTCTAGGTGCAGGGAACTAACTTCACTGGGAATTAACTCCACATGGAAATTAACTTCACCTCAAGTGGGAAATATCTTCACTTCTTTCTGGTGAAGTTATATCCCAACTATGGTGGGATATTTCTTCACTTTTCTGTGGGTAATAACTTCACTTTTATGTGATGCTATTTCCCACAGAAGACCAATGTACATCGACACCTCCTTTCCAACCCCTTCCCTTCTTCCTAATGCACTCACTGTGTCTCTGGCATAAAAAGGGTATAAAAAATCCCTTGAGTGGGTGCAAATTATAAAAAAAAAAAAAAAAAAATTATGTTTTTTAGTTTACTTTCGCATCAAAATCAATGCAAACATTTATTTCCAGTTGAGGGATGAAAAAAAGTTTCGTAGGATCCCTGATCAGAGGCGGCGTAAGGCGTGGGCGATGTGGGCCATCGCCCACGGCCTCGCGGTACAAGGGGCCTCGCGCCTCAAAATTTTGTATGCATTGCTTCAGTGAGAATAAAATAAATAAAAGAAATAAATATCAACATTTGCTTACGTCTCGTAACTATCGCGAGTAAATCCTTGCCACGCCGACCAGTGCGGGGAATCCCTTCTTTTATTCGTTTACTTTCTTTACTAGGAAACCTACCAATCAAATCAAAGTACCACTAGCAAAGATTAACTAAATAATAAGATGGGAAACTGTCTTACGTTTTACTCCCTTGATCTCGCGTTATAAAAACAAAGAGATAATGTGAGATTTTTCTATTCTGATTGTAGTATATGGCAGCACGGATACAAGTCAAAAGGGAAGAACATTAATAAAGTAAGATCATTCGGTGCGGGTGCAAGACAGTCAAGCGATTTTGTTATTTATTGGAGATCCGAAACTGACAATAATTCTCTAAAACTTTAGGCCCATGACATACTTAGGTCTTATATTAAGGTATGTTGGAAGGCAAGGCAGGAACGCACTCAAATACTTACAAATATTGGCGCAAGCTTATTGTCTGCTAATGAACAATTTTAGTGTGATACTAGCTTAAAATAACGTTTCAGTCTAACTCAAACGTTATTTTAAGCTAGTATCACACTAAAATTGTTCATTAGCGGACCATACTTTTGCGCCATTGAATTTAGGAGTTATCAGGTAGGTTTAATTGTTAATTTGATTCTTGTTCTCGAAAAATAGAAAAAAACACGAAAAAAAGAAAACAGAGTTGATGTTTTTGTTTTAACCTGGACAAAACGTGAAAATATTTATCTTTAATTGCATTACATAAACAACTTCTTGTCTCACAATTCAAAAAGAGAAAAAAGATAACATGAACCGAAACATTGTTCCGTGTTTTTATAATTCATTTTTCCTTAGAACGTGTCATAAGTGGTATAATTCAGTTTTTCATTGTTTTTGCAGAGAGCATCTCTGTGTTTATAATACTAAGCTTCATACATAAAAGTTTCAAAAAAAAAGTTTAAAATGCTGGAAATTTAAAATAGCTACTAACATTTAATTGTTAGTTTGAATGAAAATAAAAAAAATTTAAATTTCTTAGTTTTCGAGAAAATAGGTACAGAAATTCATTGTTTCAATTTAAGGTGTTTTCTTACTTTAATTACTCTTAATTTAAAATTGATAAGGATGTGCACAATCACCGTCACGATTTGGAAAAGCCAAATAATGAAGTTTTATGAGCAAATTCTACGCCTTTTTATTTTATTTCGTTTCCCTAACCCAAAGTTACCCTGTTCTCTTTGTGAACAATTCCAGTAAGTAGGTACAGCCTCTGCTGAAAGGAGTCTTTTGTAGTTAAAATTATTAAAAAATTATTTAAGAATCACAATGAGCCAGACATGGCATCTAGGCTAAATGACGAAACAATAATAATTAAAGAATTTAGTAAAGTTAAAAGCAGGAAATTGCTGTTCCTTTAATAAAAAAAAAAAATTAAAATATTATAAATATACACTTTAAGAAATGTATATAAGGTGGAGATGACAATGAATAAAAACTTTGCAGTGTTAATTTTTTTTTAATTATTATTATTATTATTTTATAAAATCCGTCTTCAGGTCGCCACATAACAGGGCCTCGCAAAATCTGTCTTGCCCACATAAAATGTTGGTCTTGCACCGCCACTGTCCCTGATGCTTTTCTGTTTTAATGATTGCATTGAAAAATCTGCTTAGCTTTGCAAGTTGGTCATGATTTTTTAAGAGTAGGAACCTTATTCTCTGAATCTATATAAATGAGTAGCTTTTTTTCTGTACGTTTGCTTACCAACCAAACCGGTTGGACGATTTTTCAATTTTTTTGTTTAATATACCTAGAGGAATAATTTAGAGGATTTAGGATAAACAATAATGTATACTTTTCAAATCATAAATGGAGCAAATGTTAAAAAATGATGCATTTCCTAGGTGCCGTGAACGAAGGCCATGTGAACTAACGACATAATGGCTTTAATTCTCATTCAAATGTGAATTAATGCCATAATCCGATTATGGCCTAAATACACATTGCAATGAGAACTAAAGTAATATGGCGTTAGTTCTTTTTAAGAAGTGGCCCAAGTACTCATTTCAATGTGAATTAAAGCCACTCGCAGCAATCAAAATAATTTTAATATGATATTGGAACATAATGTAGGTTGGTAAATATATGGTTTAACGAAAAAAGGATGAACGCTCTATTAGTTACGGGGGCGTAAACACAAATATTTTAAACACGGGTTACTATAAATCAAATATAAGAACCAATAGTTCCACATTTGCCTTATTCTTAACTTTTTTCGTCACGCTCATAACTTAAAAATTTTGGAAAAATTTCTTTGTTATTTATACTTTCGCGGTCCCCTCAGTTTTTGGCTCCAGAATCGAAAATAATCCGTTTTCGATGATATTTTTTAAATCTTGGTTTTTTCGGCGGAGTTATGCACAAATTTACGAGGATGGAAAACAAATGAAATCGTTTAATTGTTGATAATGTTTTGCAAAGTAATCGAATGAAGTTGCTTTCTAAACGAATAAAAAAATCAATACAAAAATAATGATTTTTCATATTTGTATTGAATTTCAGAATGAGCACCTAAGTTTCTCAATATTTTCGTAGATGCTTCGTTCGGAGAATTAGTTTTCCACAATTTGAAAGTAATGAAAAAATCGCGTACTGCAGTGCTACTAGAAAGCGAGCGGAGCGAGCCGAAATTTTTTTTGGCAAACAGAGAAACAATTTGGGGTGTGAAAATAAAAAAAATCGCGAGAATTTTTTTATTACTTCAGAGTCTAGAAAACTAGTTTTCCGAACGAAGCACCTTCGATCAACTTATTATTAGGTGTAGCACAATTTTCAAATTTCAGTGAGATTCCTTGAAATTAATATTGTTAACTCATGATTACGTTCAAATGGCTGACCAAGAAAACGAATCAACACATTTTTTTCTTTCAGAAATTTTAAAAGAAAATATCAGCACTCGCTGAGAGTGAGATCTCTTGTTCCATTTTAGAAATATCTGAGGTCCCTGAGATCTCGATGAGATTTTGTTAGGTAATTACTTGCTGAAGCTTATTATAAAATACATTACATTTATGAATTCATATGTTCATAATTTTTTTTTTTAATTCGGCGGGTTGTTTCTCTTACCATCTATAAATAACGGGTGGGTAATAACTTCACACAAATTTCTGATGAATTAATTTCCCACCATAGTTGAGATATAACTTCACCAGAAAAAATTGAAGATATTTGATATTTCCCACTAAGTTAATTACCATGTGAAGTCAATTCCCAGTGAAGTTAGTTCCCTGCACAGTATTCTATTGTGCTGTCAGTTGAAAACGTCAACGCTGACGCACTGACGGATTCTTTGGGTCGGCCCCTTTTAATTGTTTATTTATTATAAGAAAAAAATCGATTGGAAGTAAGTAAGTCAAATCGGGCAATAAAAGCAAACTTATGAATTAATATACCTATCACTTAATTCCAAACTCTTTTTATTTCTTGAAATTTACTTGATAGTTGATATTGTATTGGTAAGTATCAATTTTGGGCAAAAAACAGACAGTGACAGTTAAAAAAATAATTTTAAGAGTATCATGTATCTTGGGTTACAAAAAAATATATACAGGGTGATTCACGAGCGTTGTGCCAAAAAGCTAGAGCATGTAGGTTGAGATGAGACAAGAAAAAAATCGTATGGAAGGGGGGGGGTCTATTCTCCCCCGTTTAGCCGGGAGGGGCAATTTTCTGAAAAATTAACTTATTTTGTTAAAATCAACGGCTTCGTTTACAACACCGTGTTATACCTTTCTGAAAAGCCAAAAACTTCTTCTTTCACTATGTTTTTAAATGAAATTGTTTTAACGAACAGTTAAAAAATAAATAAATTTTCAAACTCAAAATTTTCAAAAAAAAAGCAAAATGTTTTTGAAGGAATTTTTTTCAAGCTTTTATGTAATTAAGTACTAATTTTGTTTTAAAAATTCAATGCCTTTGTTAATTTTTAGTCGAAAACAGAAAACTGGATGCAAAAATGTCTTTTCGTTTTTGAGAAATTAAAAAAAAAACCAAAACCACTTTTTTTCTAAAAAAAATCTTTGTTTTTATTTTTACCTATCTGGACTTTTAGTTTAATTTATAAATTTAATTTTTTGTAATTGGAGTTTTATGAGGACTCAATAAAGTGGAAAAGTATTGGATTTTCCCTGGATTAACCTTTTTGTTCATTGATAACGTCTGAAAACTGACCTGCAATTTTTTCTTACTATACCTGGGGCCGCGGCCACTCGCCGGCGAAGGGTTCTACCTGCTAGGGGCTTAAGATAATTAAACCGCAATTTTTCTTGAATGAAAAAACAATTAACAACCTAAAGGTAAATAAAAGAAATCGCATATTTACTAAATAACCATTTACAATTAAAATATTAACTCACCAACATCTAACAATAACAAACTCATACTCTCGAGAAGAGTTAGCGGACAGGAACTACTGCTACACTTGTTGTCGAGATCGGGAAGCCAAAAGACTCTACGCTGAAAGATAACCCAATAGATGGCGCCTAAGTCGTAGCATGTTTTCAAGAATCCGCCGACGGACGAGAGCACGGAGAGCTAGTAGTGAAAGGTCAATGGAAGACGATATCAATGAACAAAATGATTAATCCAGGGAAACTCCGATACTTTTCTTCTTTATTGAGTCCTCATTAAACTCCAATAACAAAAAATTAAATTTATAAATTAAACTAATAAATTAAACTAGATAGGTAAAAATAAAAACAAAGATTTTTTAGAAAAAAGTATTTTTGGTTTTTTTTTAATTTCTCAAAAACTAAAAGACATTTTTACATCCGGTTTCCTGTTTTCGACCAAAAATTAACAAAGACATTGAGTTTTTAAAACAAAATTGGTACTTCATTACATAAAATTTTGAAAAAAAAATTCGTTCAAAAACGATTTTTTTGCTTTTTTTTGAAAATTTTGAGTTTGAAAATTTATTTTTTTTAAACTGTTCGTTAAAACATTTTTGATTTAAAAACAAAGTGAAAGAAGAAGTTTTTGACTTTCCAGAAAGGTATAGCACGGTGTTGTAAACGAAGCCGTTGATTTTAAATATTTTTTTTAACAAAATAAGTCAATTTTTCAGAAAATTGCCCCTCCCGGCTAAACGGGGGAGAATAGACCCCCCCCCCCCTCCCATACGATTTTTTCTTTTCTCATCTCAACCTACACGCTCTATTTTTTTGGCACAACGCTCGTGAATCACCCTGTATATATGTATAAACGCAATTACAATATAATTAGAAAAAAGTTTTGTTTCGATTAGGCCCACACCTCATATAATTTTTTGAGTCAGAACCCCGAGTTATTCAATACAACTCTATTCAAATGACCACACTGAAAAGTTTAAAGAAGAGTAAACGACGTACATTTCTTGCACAAACAAAAACTGAAAACATTGGACATTTTAAAAAGAGATATTTTTCGTTGACAAAACAACGTTTGTCGGTTCGGCTAGTATTATTTTCTTGGTTATTATCGGCTAATTTTTGTTTCCCTGGGAAAAAAAGTTCCCTTAAAATTGGCAAGAGGGTTGAAATATTTTATTAATTTTACACTAGCTTTAAGGGGCTCAGATTTTTTTTTGAAATTATTTATAAAAAAAAACTTAAAATGTTTCTCCTGAAAAATTATGAAATTCGACTAAAGCGGTTATTTCTTGCTCTTGTGGCTACACAAATATCTTATCTGATAAGTCTTTTACCAGGGTATATCCAACTATTTTAGTTCCAAACTCTACTGTATCCGCTAACAAACAAAATCGGTGAGCAATATATATTAGTTTTCTCAACGCGAACTTGAATACATGACAAGTTCGAGTTCGCGGAGTCATGTACGTTATAACATGCTTTTATGAGGAAAGCTTCATTAAAAATACATATTATATGATGCTGATAAAAATGAAAACACGCGGTCAGACTTAAGGTCACGCATCATAAATTATGGGACACATTCGACCCCAAAATTAAGTTTGTTCCAAATATATCGAATTGAATTACCTTTTGCTCTCCCAAGAGACAAGGACAGCGAATTGGGTAGAATGGTGGTCTCCGTAGAGAAGTTCTTTTCTTTTATCGTTTAAGGGGAAGAAGTAAAACATTGAATGCATGAATAGCTTGCGCCAATTTAATTTGTTCACAATGTTTAATCAAGACGACTTTATGGGACAGAAAATAGCTCATCCAGAGTTTGTTTTTCCAATTGGTAATTGAATTCCGAACAAGGAAAAGGGTTAGATTGGGAGTGCTAAAAAAACCAAAGATAAAGGCAAAATCGTCGCAAATATCTTCCATTTATTTTCGCTTCAAAATAAAACATACATTATTAAAAAGTTTTGCTCTTAACAACCTATTAGGTTAACAATTGTAAACCGCATCTAAAGGCACTGATCTCTTTCTCTGTAATACACTGAATAGAAAATTTTCTTTATCCCTGATATTTTAAACTCCTTTTTTTCAGCAAATTGAAGATGACTTATATGTATTTCGGTTTTCCATGGTTCTCTTATATGTTTTCTTCTCTAAACATATATAGGGCGTTGGTTGTATCTAAGTACATTATATCTGTGGTGAAAACCATACTTCTAAACCATCTAATGAACTGTTTTCTTAAATTTTTTTTATTGCTTCGCTAAAGGTGGCCATACACAATACATATAGGTCTGATTTGTTCGACTACCTTTTCTCCATACACGTCGAACAAATCATATTTGTTGTGTGAAAAATTCTTTGTTTGCCATATTGCATCAGCTCCGCGCACTTCAAACTTCAAAAAGAAACTGACATAAGAAAAGTACAGAATGTTCGCAAACAACGCCACACACGTGAAATTATTTCGCGAACAAATCACAAGAAATTGAAAAGATTCAATTACATCTGATTTGTTCGCGAACATTCCCAAACATGCCCACACACGTTAAACTTGTAGTCGAACACGAACAAATCAGACGAACAAATCATACACTGACAATCACTAGGATGAGGCCACATATTTTTTAATCGATTTTCGCTCTTTATAACTGCTGGAAATACCGTACCCATAAAAATTTACTACATTTGAGTAGGTAGACATTTTCTTTAAAAAAAGTCATAAAATTAAGGGGTTATTTAGAAAAGACTGTTGGAATTTCACTACATCAATTAAAGAGCTACTTAAAAACAGTATGAAAAAAAGCGTCACTTGGATGAGGCCACATTAAAAATCATATAAAATATCAAAAAAATTAAAGAAATGTTTACAGTTTTTGGTTTTCAAACATTTATTTATTAAGTTTTTCTCCATTAATAAGTATGCCCCCCATTTTTTGATATGACCTCTATTACACGGTTTGGAATGGAATCATAAAGTTTTTTTTAAATAGTCAAGCGAAATCTCGTCCCAGGCATCACGGATAGCTTCAATTAAGGACTCCTTGTCTTCAAATTGTCTACCACCTTCATAAACTTTTCGAGATAGCCATGCCCATACGTTTTCGATAATGTTCAAGTCCGGTGAATAGGGCGGCCATGGCAAAAGCTCTACGTCCTCTGATAAAATCCAGCCATTGACAACCCTGGAAGTGTGGATGGGGGCATTGTCTTGTTGGAAAATCCAAGGCAGAGGTCCAAAAATATTTTTCATCTTCGGAAATGACCGTTCCAACAAGCATTTGTAGCTGTTTCCGTTCATTGTTGTAGAAAGAAACTCCAACTCGATTTTGCCATAGTAGGTGATAGCTCCCCACACCATGACACCTGATGTACGGCTGTGATGTCTTCCCAAAATTAGTTCCTCTTTTCTTAAATCATGGAAATAAAAGTTGTAACCATCGGGGCCGTCAAGGTTAAACTTTTGTTCATCCGAAAAGACAACGCGTTTCCATCGACTGCTCCAAGCGACATGTTCTGTTGCAAAGTTCATTCGCAGCTCCTTGTGTACTTGCTTTAGAACAGGTTTCTTTTTAAGTTTTCTTCTCTGGATAGTTACATCTTTTCTTATTATCCTTCGGACTGTCGAAATACTGGCTGATACACCGCTTTTGGACCTTATTTTAGAAGCTGATTGATTGGAATTTGAAGCAATACGTGAAATTAACCCACCTTAAACCACTCTTTACGGTGGAATAAGTGTGTAAACGCCTCACAGTGGCCCGTTTCGGATTTTTTGGTTCCAAAAATCATAGCTCCTTAACGAGTTAAGATATTTCCACAATTTGTTTTTATTTTGAAGGTTACATCCAACGCTATGAAATTGGTGAATTTCAAAATAAAAACATTACAGGGTGTTTCGGAAATAGCTGTCAAAAAGCTTAGTTAAACTAAGTGAGATAAAAATGATTAAATGTGAATTAAACAAACAAGAAAACTCATTTTATGGCGTAAAACTAAAGGAATTGACGTTTAACAGTAGCGCAAAAAGTAAAACACGGATTTTAAAGGAACAG
The DNA here is from genome assembly GCA_943590905.1 of Sphaerophoria taeniata. Classification (NCBI taxonomy): domain Eukaryota; kingdom Metazoa; phylum Arthropoda; class Insecta; order Diptera; family Syrphidae; genus Sphaerophoria; species Sphaerophoria taeniata. The sequence goes on from OX016540.1 coordinate 68,499,003, forward strand.
TGGCGAAAAAAAGTTTTTTTTTTTGTAAATTGACATTAGAATAACAATAAATAACAAATTGAACAGCAAAATATAAAATAAAAACAGTTAAAATGTACGTATAAACATTAGATTTCTTGAAAACTATCATCTTGGTCCGTGGTAATATTCAATAAACTCAAAATCCAGTCATCCTATACAAAATCATTCGTCCTATTCATAAAGGAGGGAAAAAAGTGATATTCAAAACTATAGGCCCATTTCCATCCTGCCCGTTGTTGAAAAATGCCTCTAAGAAATTGTTGTTAGACGATTGAACAAATTTGTTGCGAAACACCGACTGCTACAAGTCAATCAATATGGCTTTCAGAAAGGAATGAGCACAGGACGACTTTGTAATGCTATTAACATGAGTCTCAACAAAAATCATCATGTATTGGTAATGTTTGTGAACTTCAGCAAAGCATTTGATACATTGAGCCATGATAAACTTCTTGATGTGCTTTACAATCTTGATATAAGAGGAACTTTTTTGGAATTGAATGAAAAGCTATCTCGTAGAAAGAACACTAAGAGTAAAAGTTGGAAATGTATACTGAAATAGGTTGGATGGGTAGAGGGGGTGAAGGAGAGAGGATAAGGAAAAGGAATTCGGGATTTTAAGGGAGGAGGAAAACGGGGAGGGGAACTTCATCCGCTGCAAAGGGGCCTTGGCATGCTCGCGATGCTCGGCTGGGCTCGTCGGATGTAGGGGGGTGTTCTTGCCCCTGCAGACGGACCTGACCTATTCCAAAACAAAAAAACATATCATGCCAAACCAAATAAAAATCAATCAACCGTCACCAAAATCGGTTTCCCCACTTCGAGGCGTTGCTGTTGTCCTTGCAACGTTTGGCCTTAATCCCTCCCTTCCTGGAATTCATCGCCAAATATTTTCTTTTCTTTGAATTCCCCAAATCGCTTACCTCTGGATTCTAAATCATACCGCTGTTCATGACCGAGACCTTAGTCCGACCTACCGCACCCCCTGCGACACTTCCTTCATATCCATAGGGCTCATTCTCAAGCCCAGAAAAAGACTAATTTTCCAAATCATCACGGCGTGATTCACAAAATATTTTTATTAAAGGGGTTTCATAGAAATTGATATAGAAAGTTTAATTATGAAACATCAAAAGAAATAAATTAAGAAGAAAACAAACATAAATTAACGTAGAAATAAATAATATGAATAATTAAGTAAATATAGAGATGAAAAAAAATATAAATAATTAAGTTTATTATAGTTAAATAAATAAATGAAGAAAACTAACGAATAACGAAGAATAAATTATAAAAAGACCAAGGAAAAAATAACTAATGCAACAGCAATGAAGGCGGATTTCAATTTGACCCGATCGACCTTGAATGGTCCGCGTAATTGGATGTGGGTGTTCCCACTGCCTGTATTCCAACGGGGGGAGAAATATCGCGGCCACTATACAGAAATACACGTTCCCCAAACCCCCTTTCCTACCTACAGAGAGCTCTTTGTATGTAGCGAGGGATTTGCACAAGCTGCCCCGGTCCAGGACAGAGCGAAGGACCCAAATTCACCTGGCGCCTGGATATACCCTTTCCTTTTAAAAACAAATCCTTCTTCTTTTCAAATTTTTTTCGCTATTCGCACAGTTAATTGAATATGCAGGTAAGTTTAACTAGCAATTAAGGCAATTATCTTTATACAAAAAAAAATTATCACGCCGTACGCAACAAAACACAAAAAAAATACTTAAAACTAATATAAAGATGTTGAAATTCCGGTTTCTTCAATTTTTTGATTCTTTCAGGCGCCGGTTGAAAACTTGGCCTATTTCTCGAACTATGGCCTGGTACTACGTTCAAGAGTTCGGAATTTTATTATCTTCTAGCAGTGAGTTGTGCGGCTTCTTCTTGCAATTCAGTTTTCTTAATTTTTTCTTAGGTCTAATTTACTTGCTGGACCTGGGTTTGGCTCAGGTCGTAATATCCTTTTTGGTGAAAATCGACTCCTTTTGTTCTTCCGTTGCCAGGAGCTCGGATGGCTCGGCTAACTTTGGCGATAGTCACGTGCCTCCTTTTTTTTCACCCTCACTGCTACTAGTTAGCAAAAAAAAATAACTTAGTATTTCCAACTCGCTTCTCTTATTTCACACTTTTATTTTAAATTTACCTTAGGTACTCCGTCTCCTATTTAACAAATCAAAAATCTTCAATTTACTTTGCACTTTAATATTTTCACTAATTCTTTTAAAATAAATTTCCAAATTTAATAACTTCGCTGCACCGACTATTTCCATACGACTCTCTGACTATCGAATGGGTGGGTGTTGTCTCGCCCACGTCGAAATTCAATTTCAATCGGGAATCTCCTCTATAAAATTGGTCACCTTAAAACTTAAAAGTGACGTCAATATCTGTCTCTGTCTACCCAAAAAAATAATTCCGGCCATCTTTTTTTTTGTTGGTACTTTTCGTTTTAGGGAATCCCTCGATCAATAACCTCACTCCCACATCAAAAAAAATTATTCGCGCGCTTTTTATTTCCTATGTTTAATTTAAATTTTCAAGTACGTACACATTTACATATCAACCTACACCAACACTAAACCTACACCAACATCTCTAAAGTCCTCACATGTGGTTCAACTAACAATTACACCTAAAACTTTCTCTTACCTTTCCCTGTTTACTTACATTCATATATACTTATTCTGGTATTTCTTTTCCCAATGTCCGCCCCTACTACCTTTCTCCCTTTTTCCCTAAGCTCCTCTTTAGGATTCAATCATTAACTGGTCTAAAATTCGAAATCGCTTTGCCCTGACGTTGGCTTTATCTCCCTCTACCTAGCATATATCTGCCTCTTTTTATTTTCTTGTTTTGACATTTGCCAAGAAAAATATAAAGAAAACATTTCGGCTCGCGCATTTTTTTAGTTTCGCCAAATAATTTTGCATTTTCCCAAAATTACAAAGTTCTAATGGCAATTAGAAACAAAATACAATCATAATAAAGAAAAACCATACAACAAAATGAAAAAAAACACAACGGAGACCAGAATATGAAATTACGCTGGCCAAGATCCTTCTTGATTCTCGAACAGGGAATCCAGGGCCGACCACCACTTCCAGAATAACAGATTGCTGACACCGAGGGAATTTGGATATCTGCACCTTCCTAAAGATAAGTAAAATCCTCCTTTTAATGACCAAGAGTTTAACTCGGACAGCAATAAACCAAGAAAACTTTTGGTCATTACAACACTAAGTCTCGGACTCCGCTAATCATTCTCGTTTTTTTTTTTTCTTTTCTCTAGGTCTCAGTCCTAACCCGACCATCGATTTACTCAGGGATCGTCCTATGATCTAGGCATACCAGCGACCTATGGATCCGACTACAAGTTCTATTATCCTTTATTATTCTTTTTTGTTCATGGTATACCACAGGGGTCGAAACTTGGTCCGATTATATTTGTATTTTTTGTATTTGTATTTGTATTTATTTGTATGTGAACATGACTTGATACAATAAGGTTGAAACTTTTAAGAGTATCTGAAGTTAGCTTACCAAGTGTTTAGAGAATAACAATACTATACTATACAGAAAAAATTACATTAAAAATCAAAAAGATGGTAGATTAAGACAAAGGTATTCATCAACTGTTTTTTTTTCTTACATAGTAAATTGAGAGAATAATTAATTTGATGTAGCTAGATAAGTGAAAATCTTCTTTTTACGAACGCGCTCCTCCGAGTTTTCCAGAACAGCACTGTCTTTGCATACGCTGATGATATAGCAATCGTAGTTAGGCACAGGAGTCTTGAAACCGCCATTTCCATTATGCAACAGGAGTTTGATGAACTATCTCGATGGTGTCATGATTTTGGATTGGTCATCAATGCTACCCAAACGAAGCTGATGCATATCCGTGCCCCTAACAAACAAGCAGAAGAAATAAGTATCTTTTTTCAAAACGTAAAATGTCCTACTTCGCAAAAAAGTGATGCAATTGAGGTAGTTAAATCTATTAAATACTTAGGTGTCACAATTGATGAACACTTTCTATGGATCGAACAGATAAACAGTGTACGCCAGAGCATGAGAAGTGCTATGTTTGCTCTTTTCTACCTTGAAAAATACTCTACAGTTGAATGTCAAAAACAAGTCTATTTTTCGCTGGTTCAATCAAGATTAAGGTATGGAGTGCTGACATGGGGAAATGTATCCAAAACGCATATAGATAAGCTTGTTCATCTACACCAGAGGATTGTCAAAAAAATTGATAAGAACCGTTTACAGTTCAAGTTTCTGAGTGTAGAAAATATATTTAAGATGACTGCAGTTTTAGAATACTATGATGATTTACGATTCCAGCAACCTATTTCACAGAACTTAAACACCCGAAGACGAGCGCAAGGCCAACTTGAAATTCCGATGACATACAACAACTATGGAAAGCGACAACTTAACTATGTTATACCTTCAATTTTGAACCAACTTGAATCATGGCCGTAGCCAGGGGGGGGGGCAAAGTAGGGCAATGCCCTACCTTAAATTTAAAATGCCCTACCTTCAGAAATTGAGAACAGCCCTACCTTCAAAAATGCTCTACTAACAAAAATGTCCTGCTTACAAAACAGCCGTATACCTACATTCAAAAATTATCCAGCTTTATATACCCTGCCTAAAAATGCCCAACCTTTAAAATTTCACTTCTTATGAAAATGTCCTACCTTCGAGCATTTTTCCAGCTTGCCTTGTAAATGCCCTACCTTTCATGAACTTTTTGAAAATTTAAGGTATTTAAATTTCAAGCTAATCTTCGGGTCGTGGTTATCCTTTTTAAGAAATGGTCATATAAATTTTATTGAAAGTCTTAAAAATACTATTAGTTGTTTCTCTTCAAGCTTTTCGATTTAATTATGAGAGTCTTAAGACGAAATTTGACGTTTATATTTCATTAAAAGTTAATGATTTCAGCGCATATACTTTAAGATTCATCCTCTATAGTATTTAACAAAAAATCTTAACCGATAAAGTACGTACATTTTGAAAATGCAACTCATTCATCAAATTGAACGAATTATAAATGAATCATATTATGTTCAACTTATATGTACGATCCAATTTTTCGTATTATAAACTTAACTTAACATAAACACATTATTCTTTTAGTTTCGCTCCAGTACAGGGATTTTAGTTCGTTCATATCGAAAAAATGCAAAATATCAACTAACTTTTCAGGTCTAACAATTCCAATAAGGGAAGAGGCTACTGTGGTCAAAAATTATTTCATAAACTTGAAGATAAATCCTAAAACCAAAAATATAATTTATTAGTGCAGGCGCTATGGGGAGTGTGGAAAATATGAGGACCGCATTGGTTTTGAATTCCAAAAAGCTTGTAGATTTTGATTCCGGATGTTGTCAAAAGATTTGTTGGTCCAGTTTGTTTTTTTGTTTAGCCCATTCTTTTAGATATCAAGTAGATAGACTGAACAATTTATTTCAATGATTTATTTAGTTGCAATATCTGAAGCTTTCTTATAATTTAAAACACTAATAGCTATATATTTTGTATAAAATAAACAAAATCGTTAAAAATAAATACAATTTTTATTTGTGAATTGTTTAAAATTGTTATAATGAAAAAAAAACAAGTTTAATTAATATTTTCTTTGAGAACAGAAAGACGCTAGCGGTTTCTAATTCTATTAACTGTTCAACGCTAAAGTGTGGATTTCCTAAATTTCTTAGAGTTTTTCGTACCGACTCCAACATTGCAGTTTTTAAAGAATTTTTTTATTTCATCCCTGCTAAGGTCGTTTTCCTGTCCATAATGACTATGGAAAACTCACGCTGTTCCATTAAATTTGGCAACGAGCTTTCGGAATCATTCGATTTCAAAAAAGGATTCAGCCAAAGCGATGAACTATCATGCGATTTCTTAAACATCGTGATTGTGAGTGAGACACAATCTTAAAAAAGTCTGTTCAACTTCTTGCGTACGCCGATGATTTTGATATAATAGAAAGAACACGGAGTGATGTCAATGGCCCCTTTGTCAGAATTGTGGCACAAGCGGGAAAAATGGGTTTAGCGTTAGCGGGCAAAACGAAGTATATGCTGTCTTCGACGAAGGACATCCAACACCGACGACGCGACGCGACGGCTCGGACAGAACGTCACAATATACGCATACAACTTTGAGGCAGTAGAGGAGTTTGTCTACTTAGGCTCCGCTATTAACATGGGCATAATAACACCAGCGGCGGCGCCGCGATCGGACAAAAAATAACTCTTGCTAATCGCTGCATCTTTGGCCTAGGAAAGTAATTGAGTAGAAAAATCCTCTCTCGATCATCATTAGGTAAAACTATATGACACCCGCAGTATCCCAGTCCTGCTGTATGGTGCAGAAGCATGGATCTTGACAAAATCAGATGAATGTGCCTAAGGCTGTGTGTCCGTGTGCATTTAGGGTGACCAGATATAGAATCAAGGAAAAGAGGACACCTACCAAAATTTCAAAAAAAAAAACCGAAGTTCAAATTTTTTATAATTTATTTGAATTAAACAAAACAAATATTTAATTTTAACAAAAAAAGTTAATTTTTTTTCCATTTATGGTGGCGCTACAGTCCAGGTCGGACCAGGGCCTTATCCAACAAACTTCTCCAGCCAGCTCGGTTCCTAGCTAGCTGTCTCCAGTTTCGCACGCCAAGTTCTGGTTCTGGTCCTCTACCACCTGTGTGCTCCACCTGAGACGCGGTCTTATTCTTTTGCGACGTCCTTCCGTGTTGGATTCGAAGACTACGAGCCGGAGCATTATTTTCCATTCACTCTACATGAACCAATCATCTAAGTCGTTGCACCTTAACTGTTTGACTAGGTCAGTGTCGCTGAACAGCTCGTACAGTTCTTGATTGAATCTTCGTCTGCATTCTGCAGACAGGACCAAAAATCACTCGCAGAATTTTTCTTTAAGTCCAAAGAAGCAGCGATTGGCAAGAGTTATTCTTCGTTTGATTTCAGTGCTGATGTTGTTGCCTGAGTTGATAGTGGATCGTAGGTAGACGAAGTCCTTAACTACCTCGAAGTTAAATCTGTCTATGTTGATGTTGGTTGTCCTTTCATGTTGACAGTATTAACTTGATCTTGCCCTCGTTAACCGCTAGACCCATCTTCCTGGCCTCAGTCTCAAGACTCACAAACGCTCCACTGACATCACGCTGTGTTCTTCCAATTATGTCAATGTGGTCTGCGTATCCTACTAGCTGGACGGGTTTTGAAAGATTGTGCCTCTGGTGTTGACGTTGTAGTTTTGCACAATCTTTTCAAGAATGATGTTGAAGACATCGCATGACAGCGCATCGCCTTGTCTAAAACCTTTTTTGACATCAAATGAGTCCGTTAGGTTTTTTCCGACCATGATGGAACTGCATGAGTTTTTCTGGGATGCCAAAACTAGACATTGCTCTATATAATTGGTCTCTATGGACGCTGTCATACGCGGCCTTAAAATCGATGAAAAGGTGGTAGGTATCGATTTGAAGTTCCTGGGTCTTCTCCAAGATCTGCCGTAGGGTGAATATTTGATCGATGGTGGACTTCCCGGGTCTGAAGCCACACTGATAAGGACCTATCAGGTTGTTGACGAAGGGCTTCAAACGGCATGACAGACAAGATCTTGTAGGCGGTGTTGAGGGGATTTATACCTCTGTAGTTGGTGCAGTTCAGGGGATCTCCTTTCTTGAGGATCGGGTATACGATGCTTTCTTCCGACCAAAGTTTGTTTATGAGCTAGTGCATACTCCTAACCAAATCATCTCCAGCTGGCTTTGTACAGTTCGGCGGCTAGCCCGTCTGCACCAGCGGCTTTGTTCGACTTAAGTTTAGATATCGCTATCTTCACTTCGTCAATGTCGGGTGGGTGGAATTGTTGGCCTTCTACCCCCAAATTAAATGGTTCTGTATGCTGGCGGAGTTTTGCTCGTCATCACCATTATACAGCTTCGATTATTAAAAAGTAGTCTTCACACGAAAATTATTTTTTTAAATAAATCGAAAAACTGAGAGGACCCCGAAAAAGAGGACAAATCGCTTTTTTAAAAAAAAAGTCACCAGACAAAAGGTTTTTAGGTTAAAAAGAGGACATGTCCTCCATAAAGAGGACGCCTGGTCAGCCTATGTGCATTGATGTGGAGAAGAAGATTCAACAGCGAACTTTACGGGTTTTACAACGACAAGGACCTAGCCAGAAGGGTCAAGGTCCAGAGACTCAGATGGCTCGATCATGAAGAGCGCGGATGGACACCAATGCTCCGGCCCGGAAAGCCTTCAACACTATTCCAGAGGGGCGTAGAAGTAGAGCAAGACATGTGACTCAGGTGGCGCACCCAATTGGAAGAAGACCTCAATCAACTTGGAGAGCAAAACTGTTGGTTGAGGCCCAAGTCCACAACGGACTGTAGCGCCACCTTAAGTAAGTAAGAAATTATTTGTTTTATTTTATGATTTATGATCAAACTTGCTTTTTTCATTACAATAACTTTAAATAATTTTTTTTGTTAATTCTTGTTCTAATTTTTAACGAGTTTGTATATTTCTCAATTAACTACTAGCTATTAGTGTTTTAAATTATATGAAAGCATCAGATATTGCAACAAAATAAAACATTGAAATAATCTGTACAGTCTATCTAAATCAAATCAAAACAAATCTTCTGGCAACATCCGGAATCAAAATCTGCAAGCTTTTCTAAGTTCAAAATCATTCACAGAATGCGGTCCCCATATTTTGCACACTCAACTCCATCCAGCGCCCGGTCTTTATTTGGAGAAAAAATAATGAAATACACTAGTCAAAACAATTAAAGGAACACTTGAAAAAACTCAAAAATGGAGTGAATTTTTATCAGGCTGTATCTCAGTAGAAAAAAGAAAGAAGAAGAATTGAAGTGAAATAAAAAGTTTTTCAAAGGTTATCATTTTTTCTTTTCAAATTATTTTGAGTTAAAAAAGTACCGTTAGTCGTTTTTGCTTGGGCGTAATAAATGTTCACTCAATTTCAAAATCGAAAAAAAAATAAACTTTGAGTTGTCATAAAATGAGGGTAAATTTTTTTTACAATCCAACCAATCTAAGATTCAATTTGAGAATTTTGCTGGCTATAATTCACTGTTTGGTTCAGATCGCTACGATTTTTTTCTAATCAAAAAATGGGTTTACATGCAAAAACACAATTTTGACTTAGCGATCTGAACCAAACAGTGAATTATAGCCAGCAAAATTATCAAATTGAATCTTAGATTGGTTGGATTGAAAAAAAATTTCCCCTCATTTTATGTTAACTCAAAGTTTATTTTTTTTTTCGATTTTGAAATTGAGTGAACATTTTTTACGCTCAAGCAAAAACGACTAACGGTACTTTTTTAACTCAAAATAATTTGAAAAGAAAAAATGATAACCTTTGAAAAACTTTTTATTTTACTTCAATTCGACTTTTTTCTAATGAGATACAGCCTTATAAAAAACCACTCCATTTTTGAGTTTTTCAAGTGTTCCTTTAATTGTTTTGACTAGTGTATGTTAACCTGAAAAAGTTTATGTTTTTTTTTTCATTTTACCATTATGAACCTAACGGACGTGAGATCAAACAGAAAATTTACCAATGCCCTACCTGATATGACTGTTGCCCTACGTTGAATTCAACTCTGGCTACGGGCCTGACTTGAATCAAATCTTAAAAATATCCAAAACTTTAAAAAACGCAAAAAAGGTATCAAACTCTTCTTTTTGAATGAATAAAATTCTCAATTTTTTTATTATCTATTATATAAAAAAAAAATGAATTTGCTTATATGTATGTTAAGTTTAAATCTTTGTAATCATGTTATGTTTATTAATGTTAAAATTTCTTACTCAAAACCAATCAATTCAAAAACTTTTTTGAAAATTCAACCTCCCACAGACAAGCAAGAAGCTTCGTGGGTAGCACAAATATTTTGTAAACATTTTTGAAATGAAAAAATGAAAATCAATCAATCTATCAAATATCGCCACGACAAAAAATCGCGCGTGCGCACCGGGCCTTATGTATCATTTTGCATATTCACCACATCAAGAAAAAATCACTGATCTCTATAATACAATAATATATATATTATATATATGTAATATAGAGATCAGTGGATAAAATAGAAAGAGCACGGCGATGACGGGAGACGGGATAGTCTGATAGTTAGCTTTAGGCTATGTGAATTGTGAATATTATAACTTCAGCAATAAAAGAAGAAAATTAATAACTATAATAATAATAATAATAATAATAATAAAGCAATAACAATTTGCTTATGTTTGAACATAGTTGGAGACTTTGTTCCACCAATGATAGATAGTCTTCCCCAGGATAAAGAGAGAATGTTTTGCTAATGAAGGGAGCCCCAACAGATTCTTTTGCCAAATGTCACCCCTCAGGCTGGTTTCAAACCGATATTTTCTTTAAATGGTTTCAGCACTTTTTGAAGTTTGCAAATTTAACAGCATATCAGCCTGTCTTAATGATTTTAGAAGGACACTACACTCTTACGCGCAACATCGATCTTATAGATTCGGCGCGTGAAAACAATGTAACAATTTTGTGTTTGCCTCCGCATTCTACGCACAAAATGCACCAACTGGATAAAACGGTTATGCGGGCGTTAAAAAGTTATTACAGAGACGAAATCCGACAGTGGCTCTTCCATTCCAGGAGATCTGCAATTATGATGTAATGGAGCTATTTGGAAAAGCCTATACTTATGAATTAAATCCGCTTCAGTAGCTGTAAATGTTTTCAAAGCTTCTGGCATCTATCCTTTGAATTGGAATATTTTCACAGATACCGATTTTTTAGATGTAGAGCAGGAAGGCTTGCACAAGGAAAACGTTCCCCCAGTTGAAGATACAAACCCTTCCAGGCTCACAAAGTCCCCAAAGCCTCCGAAACCCTCAGAACCACCAAAGCTATCAAACTCTTCAAAGTCCCCAAAGACTCCAAAGCTCAAAAAGTCAACAAAGTCCCTAAAATGTGCTAAGCCAACAAAACCCATTAAATCTTTTTGTAAGCCTGGAAATCATTTCACCTTATCCTTCTCTCAAGAAAAGAACATCTTGCTCCGTATTTACATGCAAGATCACAGCATCGCCATACAAAGCTGATTTAGAGATATCTAAACAACACACCAGAAAAATGAATTTTCTGGTGAGTTTTTTTATGAGGTTTGAGTAAGAATACAGAATTATTGTGACTTTCTCGTAAAAAATAACTCACAAAATCAAATTACAGGAAATTCTGACTTGTTGCCCTCACAAGTCACAACGCAGAATGAGGCTGTTCATTTTAAAAACAAAAATTAGAGATCCAAGATCCAACATTAAAGTCAATAACAAAGATAAGAGAAGAAGAAATATACATATTTATATGTATATTGTATAGGTATGTGCTAAGTTATTGTTTAAGTTACCCAAGCCATGGAGCTTGAAGTTTATAAAAAAAAAAAAAACTCCGCGTACAATAAACAAGTTTGAAAAGTCATCGCTTTTCACATATCCCTTTACTAAGTCTACCACAAATAAAAGAGCACAGTGTAAAGCATTCATATTTCCCCAAGGAGTCTGGCGAGAAAAATGTTACGTAAAGTAGAAAGTAATCCTGTAAATTACAAATAGAGCTGTGCGAAATCTCAGAAAATGAAAATGAATTACTTCATCCCACTTTTCATTTTGGGAAAAGAGCACTCACGGAAAATGATGTTCTTTTTCTACGGGCATCTGTCATTAATCTCAAACCTTAATTAAGAAGAAAATCAAGGGTTGCACGAAAATGTAAGAAGTGAATATGATTTTTTTTTTTGAGATTATATATGTATATATGTATTCAAAACAGCTGTATACATTATATGTACCTACCTATTCAATACATGAATTGAAAATTATAGGTATGTTAAATGCAACAGTGGCGTAGATAGCTTTTCGCTATGGGGGGGGATAGATCTAGTTCGCTCATTTTTACTTCCGACATCTATACTAATATATAAAGCTGAAGAGTTTGTTTGTTTGTTTGTTTGAACACGCTTATCTCAGAAACTACTGGTTCGAATTGTTATTGAGTTGGATAGTCCATTAATTGAGGAAGGTTTAAGGCTACATAGCATTAAGCTACGACCAATAGGAGCGAAGAATCAGTGGAAACTGTGAAAAAACGGCAAGAAAGCATTAATTTTTTTGTTTGTGTGAACGCGCTTATCTCAGGAACTGCTAAATCAAATTGAAAAATTATTTTTGTGTTGAATAATCCATTTATCGAGGAAGGCTTTAAGCTATACAGAGTTACGGTGCGAATAATAAGAGCAGAGCTTCAGTGAAAAGTCTTACTAAAACGGGGAAAAAAATACTTATTTGAAGGCTTCGAGTTAAGAAGAATTTTGACTTAGGGAGAGTCGACTAATATACAATTTTAAAATAACTTCGCAACCGAATTCCCGCGCATGATGCACAAGTCAAGACGCACCTCTGGCCGGAGCACGAGGGAGAGACGGACGAATTCGCGGGCAACTGCTAGAGTGCTAGTATAGAATATATGAAAAGTTTTGAGTGTTTGTCTGTCTTTCTGTAAACGCACCTGCAGCCTTAACCACTGGTCCGATTGATTTAAAACTTGAAAATTAAAGGTTTGAGCAAATTCGCTATGGTGCTTTTTTTTATTTTTTTTTTTAAAGATCAGAATTTAGGGAAGCCACCATACAATTTGTTTTGGCCAAAAACTAAAAGTTTCAATTTTCTCAAAAACGATTTTTTTTTAAACTTCCTCCAAAACCTCTCATAAAATCGTTTTTTTTCTTATTAGATTTTTTCGAAAAACAAAACCCTGATCAGCTCCTTTTTTTCTGAAAGTACGTTTAAATTGCCCAAATAATATTTTATTTTCAAACAAATTTTACAAATTTGTTTGTATTTTTTTTAAACATTTATAAACTTTTTTTCAAAATTCTATACCTCGAAATCGGATCATTATTTAAAATCGAAATTCACGAATAAAATGTTAATTTACATATTCTTGAATACTTTAATTTTAGGAAATTTTCGTAATATTATATATATGAAAAATTAATTTTAAAAAAAGCCACTTCAAATAATTCGTACAAATAACTCGCAAAATTACGATGAATGATTGTCAATCTGCCGCTTGTGTAAGGCATGCTTTATGTAATGGGTAATAGCGCATTTTGATTTCTGGTTACCGTTAGGATTCGCGTTAACTTCACCACAGTTGTGCGAACATTTGTGTTCGTATGGATGAGTGTGTTGCGTGTTTGGGGCGATTTCTTACACCAAATTAACAATGTGACACACGGTGAGAAGAAATTTAAATAACTTTCAATTTTTGTGTCGGTGTGGGCTTTTGTGGAAAGCTTTAGTTAAGCTCTTTTTCTTGCACGTTTATCTTTTATTATCAATTGGTGAGAGACGTTAAAAATAAACTTTTTAAAGATCGATACAAGAAAGAAATTCAAAATATTAGGTGATTAAATAAATAGAGTGGCGCGACAGCTCTTGAAGAGCCAATGCCTAAGTGGCTTACTCTCATCAACAATTCTCTGAGTGCGTATGAAGAATTGAGAGGACCTACAATTTAATGCCGATTCCGAACGGCAGAGTTGAGAAGCACTTTTTCATGACAGATTGATACTCTTGGAATATTTGTCAGGTCTTCGCAAGATGCAGTGCCCGTGAAAGATGAAAGAAAAACTTGGCCTGAGTACTCGAACCAACGACGTTCTGCTTAGCAGTCAATGCACTTACCAACTAAGCTACGGGCAACTATATTAGGTGATAAGCCGAAGTAATAATTTCTTTCAGATGAAGTTGACTTTGTGTTTTCCCCGTAGACTGTAGGTATAGAATGTACAATTTACAATGCCTCTAGGAATCCTGTGAGTACTAATAAGACTTGATTCACGTAGGAAGTAGGTACTAACATTCAGAGTGCGTTTCTTTAACTTATTTGGCATGACTTAGTTATGTTGAACAATTATGAATCCCAATGGGGGGGGATATATCCCCCTGATCCCCCCCCTATCTACGCCACTGAAATGCAACCTTTGAACAAATAAGTTTGACAAACTATTTCGTCAACTGTCACCGAATAATTATGTTTGTTACATTTAATTTATAGCCAATTTTTTGTTCGGTAATCCGGTACACAGACTGAACCTTTGTATATGGATTTACCAGGTAATATCAAGAATGGTTTTCTGCTTGGTTTGACAGTTTTTTGACAGTTTTTTACATTAGTTTGTAATGTGTGTTCTCTGCTTGCTTGCTTGAAAACCATTCTTGATAGTACTAGGTAAATCCATATACAAAGGACTGAACTATCCGATTCCGGATACCAAACGAACGTGCAAACACCGACCGTAGAGATAATACAGCTGTAAAAGGTGGAATGGACAGAATAACAAAAATTAAGGAATAACAAAAATTAACAAAAAGTTAAAATCAAGAACAGTCAAGTGGACATATTCAGAATCGTTCGAAATTTTAAGGCTGAAATTAAATGCAATTTCGTTCACGCTTCAGTGAACCAGCGAATACACACGAGACACGAACCCTATGAGCAAACAATAATGTAATTAAGCTACGTTCGTTAACTTTTCGTTCAAATTTTATTAGTGCGGTTTCATTCGCTCATTGCTTAAATGATTTGACAATTTGAGGAAGAGTAGGGATAGCCTACTTCTTTTTCTTACTTAAGCCAGCCTTACACGATATGGATTTTCAACATGTCAATTTTTCCATTGTGATGCTTGCTTTCTAAGGCTGAGGTATGCTCAGTCTGTCCAGGGTGTTCTCGACTAAGCACCAAACGTCGAGTTAAAGATCCAAACCAAATAACACAACCAACCTTCACTATTCGTTTAACGACTTTTTATTTAGTAATATCTTAAGTCTAACAGGTTTCTTATACTAGTTTATTGTCTAGGCAATTTACTTATAATACTTATAATACCTAATTATACAACGTACAACGACGATGAGTTACTCCTTGCCTCTCGGTTCTCGGATAGTCGCAGCTTCTCGTAGACAAATAGTCAAATTATATGGCTGTCAGTGTCGCCACTGAATAAACTGAGTCTAGTCAAAATCAGACTCCTGTTCACAACAAAAGGTTATGAAATAAACGTTCGGACTATTGCCCCTGTTCGTTAACTTTCCAGAAGGGAAGAGTAAACGAAATAAACTTCTGTCAGCGAGCGGCAAATCTCCACTGAATAAACGTTCGGCCAAAGCCCTGTCCTTGAAAAACGGTTGAGTAACAATTCTTACTCTTGTTTGTATATTTTCCAGAAGGGAAAATACACAAAATTATCGGTCGGCAAAATATCGGATCGGAGAGAAGCACCGGTCGGTTGAGAATATATTTTGAAGAAATATACTCCCAATACAAAATACAGGTGGGTAGCTCTAAATTTAAAATAGGATGCTGGTGTAGCAAACTTCTCTAACGTTCACTCTACCGAAGCGGAGTCAGAACTGATTTGTGTGGACGACAACACTTCCCCTTATACATATTTCTGTTGATCTTGGGTGTGAATCGTATCATACCCAAGTCGTTATCATGTGTTGTCGTCTGTCGCACGTCGCTTCGGTAATTTCTTGTTGTTGCATCGGTTTTTGCTTTGTTTTCTTTTCTTGTGTTCGGTGTTTGCGTGTCCTCGCTTTTCATCATTATATGCGGTGATGTTGCTTCGGTGCTCTCTTTGTTTTGTTTTTCTCTTTTTTCCAGGGGCGGATCTCCTTAGGTTGTTTTGTAATCGGGCGGTTGGCTTTTGTATGCTTTTTCGGGTTTTGTGGTGGGTCCGCACCTGAATTTTGTCGAACAAAATAAAATAGCTGTAACGCTTCGTTACACCATATGGAATATTATACAAATCGTGTAAACGTATTGTAATATTCGGCTTGGTCCGACAATTAAAACTTATTCACTTTTCAAATAAAACACAAATTTATTTTGTTCAAATTACTCACAAACTTATCTATTCAACACTTTCAATTATTACTTTCAAACACAGTGGGCCTTACCCAGAGCCGGATTAAGAGTCTAGAGGTCCGGGGCAGCAAAGAAGTGGAGTGGAGTGGATAGAGGTACTCAGGAGAGAAAGATTAGACGGTTTTGTCTCATCGTGGGACATTTGAAAATGAGCGCTTTCCAGTGCAATTTTATACCATCAAAACCAAATACATTCTCAATGTAATTTCAATATTTGGGAATGTAGCTCTGATATTTTGACCTTTAAGGATTTGGTAATATTTATTTTAGTTCCGGAGATTGGTTTGTCCCATTCTTGTATGAATCGATCGAAGATACAAATTGAAACAACTCATTACTATTACTAGGTTCTAAATCATCTTCATAAACTTTCACCAGTGCCTCTGCTGCAGCTTGTAAATTTTCAGCACCCATCTTCTCAATGTGATTGAGAAATCCAAACCTCGAACGTTCAGCTTTATAAGCATGCGCAATCTTTCTGTAATAAAAACGCATAGTTGGTCGATCACTGCAAGAATAAAGACGGATACTTTGTAACAGATACTTTCGGTAACAGATTTGCGTCCTTCGTTTTTCCGTAATCGATCGGATTCAACATCACGTTTCTCCTTCTGGTCCTGTCGCGTGATTGTACGTATTCGTCAGTCTGACAGCTTCCTCGTATTTTTCTTTTCGCTTTCACGAATGATTTCAATGAATGTTTGTAGCGTTGAAACGCTATAAGATATAGTTCCAAAAGCTTGCGAATAAAGTGATTTAGAGACAACTCATCTTCTATAGAAAGTGTGCTGCTTCATTTCTCGTGATGTTTTTTTACTCTTTATAGGAAGATATGCTGATTAGAGCTTCAACGATTTCCGAATATCCGTCGACTATGCCTTTCGTAGCTTCAGCATGACAAGACCGACGAGTATCACTAAGCTCTTTCAAGACGTAAAATTGTCCGCTTCTTTTCTTCGACAATATTCCGATCAGAATTCCAGCATCAAAAGAAAGATTTCTTATGTTTTAACAAACTGCAGTCATAGTGGCGAAGTCACAACAAAAGCTCTCGTCAAATGTTTAGGTGACCATCAAATAGACATAAAGAACTGCCGCGGCCAATCTTAGGACAACGCTGCAAACATAAGTGGCAAATACAAAGGGATGACAGAATTGGTTCATACTCGGCTAACTGCTTAAATCCGCAGAATGTACTTGTTTCAGAAAAATCAGATTTTCCAAAATACTTATTTGTTTTTAAACTAGTGAAAGTTTCAGGCGATTATTACAGAATGACAAATTATAATTTATGATTTCAAGAACATGGAGAAAAATAAAAACTAGGAAACTAGATCTAAACAAATGAAGTATGAACAAGTGAACAATTGAAAGGTAGTAAAGGTAAGATATGGGTTATTTCTGTAACAATACTGTAATGTGCATACACGCTATTTGAAACACAAGGCCCCGTTTGCCCTCGCCTAAATCCGGCCATGGCCTTACCAATAATCAAAGGAGAATGACCACTTTTCATACAAGTCTGGGCCCAGAGCGTACACACATAAGACAGGTATCAATAAAAAGGTGACGCTTAGCTGAATATATATTGCAAATATTTTCAAATTCGGTTTTGTAGTTTTCGAGATATTTGACCTTGAAGTTGATGTTTGTAGAATCACAAAAATGGCTTATTTTCACTATAAACGCCAATAACTTCTGACTCATGGGTTTTACAGAAAAGATTTTGGTACCAAATGAAAGATCATAAAAATATCTTTCTTAGCAAATCAGTATTTTTTATATATATATAGTACATGATAATATACAAGGCTCCGATATTGTTTGAAAACATATTTTTAAGTTGCTTTTCAAATGCAGATATTTTGAAAATATCAGTGATGACATATATATTTTTATACATAGTTCTAATCCTTATTTCATAACCTTTAATTTGATATATAAATCAACTATAGTTT
This sequence comes from Sphaerophoria taeniata, assembly GCA_943590905.1. Classification (NCBI taxonomy): domain Eukaryota; kingdom Metazoa; phylum Arthropoda; class Insecta; order Diptera; family Syrphidae; genus Sphaerophoria; species Sphaerophoria taeniata. The sequence continues at coordinate 68,517,052 of OX016540.1, forward strand.
CTCACAAAAAACCATCTTATTAAAAGAATTCTTCTGAAAATACAGATTTTTGTTTTCAAAGATATCATTCAGTGTGTTTTTGTCTCGAATATTTTTTATTTCCATATATACATATAAACATATATATTTATTTATTTATCGTTTTAATCCTTATTTCATAACGTTTAATTTGATATATAAATCAACTATAGTTTCTCACAAAAAAAACCAACTTATTAAAAGAATTCTTCTGAAAATACAGATTTTTGTTTTCAAAGACAACATACTTACTTTTTCTTCATATTCTTTTTACATTTTTTTCTCCCAAAATAATCACATATTTTATTTAGAAAACTAAAATTCATTCAACGTTTATTTTAAGTCTTAATTTATTTTATTTTTTGTAAAAATATGGTATATATTTTATTTTACGTGTCTTCATCACCGTTTTCATCAATAAGAACACTATCTAAATATAAAGCTGGTGGTATCGTTATATTTGTAACATGGCGTGCATAACCCAAGTACCATAAGATACTCATTACATGTGTGCAACACCCAACGGTTCGCATTCCAACAAGACAATTGCAATAATATGCCTTAATTGCATTGCAACTGTTTGCATCATTCGGCTCGTTGCTCACTAGTATGTAAGTGAAATAGAGTTTTCCATTTATGTGCCGCGACTTGATTCTTAACCTCATTAAAAAATTGTTTTTCAACTAGGCTTGGGTCAGCTAAGCTTATACGCTCACCTCACGACGTTCACAGACTTCTATTATGTAGTCGCCATTTTCTTTTAAATGCTCTCCACAATAGGAGCGGGCTTGCTTTATTTGATAGTTCCCCAAAGATATTTTTCGAAGCTCTTCTAAATTGAGAAGCGGGAAGTTGTCTAGACTTGGAATTTGCCCATTAATACCCTTGCCCTTGCCCTTGCCCTTGCTCTATTTAGATTTTGCTCTTTAACAAAATCTCCCTATTAATTTGGAGTGTTTAATTTATTTAATGCCAACTCCAGCAAGGAGCTCGCATCAGAATTGTCTTCTATCAATGGATGGAATTTATTAAGAAGCGCAGCTGTAATTTTAAAATCATCCGTTAAATGACCCGCTGCTAAGTTGTTGAAGTCCTGCCGAAACAGCTTAAAATCTCTTTTAAATCGGCCGTTTACAACTTCAACGACCCATCGAACCATTGTTACGCATCTTGACCTATTCGCTTGTGCTATTGTGAGTTGAAAATTATCTTCCAACACAGATTCAGGCATGTGACACTTGTAACCATAGGATTCTAAGCAAGGAACTGCATCTCTAAATCCTCTATCCAAGATGAACACATCGTCCTGTCTGAAGAATTGTCTTGCATAGGTGTTTTCGTCTCTAAAAATGCTTTTCATGATGTTGGCATCCGATGTCGTTGCAGCATATGGACCCATAACGTCCAGAATATACCCGCTATTGGACATGGTACAAATATAACGATACCACCAGCTTTATATTTAGATAGTGTTCTTATTGATGAAAACGGTGATGAAGACACGTAAAATAAAATATATACCATATTTTTACAAAAAATAAAATAAATTAAGACTTAAAATAAACGTTGAATGAATTTTAGTTTTCTAAATAAAATATGTGATTATTTTGGGAGAAAAAAATGTAAAAAGAATATGAAGAAAAAGTAAGTATGTTGTCTTTGAAAACAAAAATCTGTATTTTCAGAAGAATTCTTTTAATAAGTTGGTTTTTTTGTGAGAAACTATAGTTGATTTATATATCAAATTAAACGTTATGAAATAAGGATTAAAACGATAAATAAATAAATATATATGTTTATATGTATATATGGAAATAAAAAATATTCGAGACAAAAACACACTGAATGATATCTTTGAAAACAAAAATCTGTATTTTCAGAAGAATTCTTTTAATAAGATGGTTTTTTTGTGAGAAACTATAGTTGATTTATATATCAAATTAAAGGTTATGAAATAAGGATTAGAACTATGTATAAAAATATACAGGGTGATTCACGAGCGTTGTGCCAAAAAGCTAGAGCGTGTAGGTTGAGTTGAGACAAGAAAAAAATCGTATGGGAGGGGGGGGTCTATTCCCCCCCGTTTAGCCGGGAGGGGCAATTTTCTGAAAAATTGACTTATTTTGTAAAAAAAAATATTTTAAATCAACGGCTTAGTTTACAACACCGTGCTATACCTTTCTGAAAAGCTAAAAACTTCTTCTTTCACTTTACTTTTAAAATAAATTGTTTTAACGAATAGTTTTAAAAAAAATAAATTTTCAAACTCAAAATTTTCAAAAAAAAAGCCAAAAAAATTTTTTTGAACTAATTTTTTTCAAAATTTTATGTAATTAAGTACTAATTTTGTTTTAAAAATTCAATGTCTTTGTTAATTTTTAGTCGAAAACAGAAAACTGGATGCAAAAATGTCTTTTCGTTTTTGAGAAATTAAAAAAAACCGAAACCACTTTTTTCTAAGAAAATCTTTGTTTTTATTTTTACCTATCTGGACTTTTAGTATAATTTACTAGTTTAATTTACAAATTTAATTTTTTGTAATTGGAGTTTAATGACGACTCAATAAAGTAGAAAAGTATTGGATTTTCAATGGATTAATCATTTTGTTCATTGAAAACGTCTGCCACTGACCTTTCACTTCTAGCTCTCCGTGCTCTCGTCGGCGGATTCTTGAAAACATGCTACGACTTGGGCGCCATCTATTGGGATATCTTTCAGCGTAGAGTCTTTCGGCTTCCCGATCTCGACAACAAGTTAAACCGTAGCAGAAGTTCCTGTCCGCTAACTCTTCTCGAACATATGAGTTTGTTATTGTTATGTGTTGATGAATTAATATTTTAATTGTAAATGGTTGTTAAGTAAATATGCGATGCCTTTTATTAACCTTTAGGTTGTTAATTGTTTTTTCATTCAAGAAAAATTGCGGTTTAATTATCTTAAGCCCCCAGCAGGTAGAACCCTTCGCCGGCGAGTGGCCGCGGCCCCAGGTATAGTAAGAAAAAATTGCAGGTCAGTTTTCAGACGTTATCAATGAATAAAATGGTTAATCCATTGAAAATCCAATACTTTTCTACTTTATTAAGTCGTCATAAAACTCCAATTACAAAAAATTAAATTTGTATATTAAACTAATAAATTAAACTAAAAGTCCAGATAGGTAAAAATAAAAACAAAGATTTTCTTAGAAAAAAGTGGTTTCGGTTTTTTTTTTATTTCTCAAAAACGAAAAGACATTTTTGCATCCGGTTTTCTGTTTTCGACTTAAAATTAACAAAGACATTGAATTTTGAAAACAAAATTAGTACTTAATTACATAAAATTTTGAAAAAAATTAGTTCAAAAAATTTTTTTTGGCTTTTTTTTTGAAAATTTTGAGTTTGAAAATTTATTTTTTTAAAACTATTCGTTAAAACAATTTGTTTTAAAAACAAAGTGAAAGAAGAAGTTTTTAGCTTTTCAGAAAGGTATAGCACGGTGTTGTAAACTAAGCCGTTGATTTTAAATATTTTTTTTTACAAAATAAGTCAATTTTTCAGAAAATTGCCCCTCCCGGCTAAACGGGGGGGAATAGAACCCCCCCTCCCGTACGATTTTTTTCTTGTCTCAACTCAACCTACACGCTCTAGCTTTTTGGCACAACGCTCGTGAATCACCCTGTATATGTCATCACTGATATTTTCAAAATATCTGCATTTGAAAAGCAACTTAAAAATATGTTTTCAAACAATATCGGAGCCTTGTATATTATCATGTACTATATATATATAAAAAATACTGATTTGCTAAGAAAGATATTTTTATGATCTTTCATTTGGTACCAAAATATTTTCTGTAAAACCCATGAGTCAGAAGTTATTGGCGTTTATAGTGAAAATAAGCCATTTTTGTGATTCTACAAACATCAACTTCAAGGTCAAATATCTCGAAAACTACAAAACCGAATTTGAAAATATTTGGAATATATATTCAGCTAAGCGTCACCTTTTTATTGATACCTGTCTTATGTGTGTACGCACTGGGCCCAAAAATGGTCATTGTCCTTTAGTGACGACTTCAATATTTAAGTGGACTCTTAATAATGAACCAAACCAATAATCAATTTAATAGTCAGCTTAACGCTAAACGTCACTCTAAATTTTAGAGTAGAGAAACGCGTGTTTAACTTCTTGATTGAGTGTAAACCAGGCACGTAGCCAGAGGGGGGGCTAGAGGGGTTCAAGCCCCTCCCGAAATGATTTTAAAAAAATATTTGAACAAAAGTTTGTATATATCCTTATTAGTTCCTCACTACTTATGTAACCACATCGTAACCAGTTCAAAAAATGCAACCTATATAAGCCCAGATATCCAAAACAAAATCTTGGATATATGCTCTGATATTGTCACCAGAAAAATATCTAACCGGGTTATAAGATCGAGTTGTTTTAGCAATCTGGCTGATGAAACAATGGATGTTTCTGGCACTGAGCAACTTTCAATGTGTGTCCGATATGTTGACTGCTGTACAGAGCCCACGAAAAGTATGCTTCGGGAAAATTTTGTAGGTTTTATTCCGACGTTTTGGACAAAACGTCACGATAGACGCATATAATTTCGAGGTAGTTAGGGACTTTGTATACCTTGGCTCCGCTATCAATACGGACAACGACATCAGCGCCGAGATCAGACGAAGAATAACTCTTGCTAATCGCTGTTTCTTCGGGCTAAGAAAGCAATTGAGTAGTAAAGCCCTCTCCCGAAAAACTAAGGTGACGCTCTATAAGACCCTCATCATCCCCGTCCTGCTATATGGTGCATGGACCTTGTCAAAAACGGATGAGAACGCACTTGGCCGTTTTGAGAGAAAGATTCTACGTAAGATCTATGGTCCTGTCTGCATAAAGGGTGAATGGAGGAGAAGATTTAACGAAGAACTGTACGGGCTGTACAGCGAAACTGACTTAGCTAAAAGAGTGAAGGTCCAAAGACTCAGATGGCTCGGTCACGTGGAGAGGATGGAAACCAATACTTCGGCCCGTAAAGTCTTCGAATCCACCCCAGAGGGAAGACGCAGTAGAGGAAGACCAAGGCTCAGGTGGCGCGCGCAAGCTGAACACGACCTCAACCAACTCGGCGTGCGAAACTGGAGACAGCTAGCTAGGGACCGAGCTGGCTGGAGAGGTTTGTTGGTTGAGGCCCAACCCAAGTAACAATTTAACTTCTATAAGGCTTAAGCGAAGCTATTTCATGATTTGTATCTTGCTTGTATGAAACCTTATACAAATACGTTTGGCGCAAGTTATGCAAGCTATTGATTCTTTAAATCAATTATGACAAGGCCTTATATCAATTGATTTAAAGAAGTAATAGCTTCTCGGAAGAAATCTCTATAAGGTCTTATAACAGTTAATTTAAAGAAGCAATAGCTTCTTTCAAGAATTGCGAATAAGACCTTACAACAGCTCGATACAGAAAGCAATAGTTTCTTTGAAACGGTAAAGATAAGGCCTTATGCAAGTTATTGCAAAAGTAGAGAAAAAATTATTTTCAACATGAAATTGTTTTTCTTTTGCGATCCTCTGTTGTTTGCTGCTTTTATTTCTGATGTGACATGGGCATTCGGTTATTTTTATCATTAATTATATTTGTTTGTACAATGAGAATAAATATTAGAATTTTACCTATGGGATTTGAACTCGAGACCTTCCGCTTATCAGTCGAGCATTCATCCACTGCGCTATTGCGACTTTTATATTTTGAGTAGCAAACTTGAAAATAGTTGTTGCAACTCATTTCTCTCAAACTTTATGGCACAAAATGTATAATGTTACTAAATTCGTGAAGAGTGAAACATTAAAATTGAATAAAAAGAACGTTGTGGATTAAAGGGTGTCCATCCAACCAGATTAGATACAGATAGCTTTATTGGAAACTGACTTGAACACATAAAATGCATAAAATATCTACTCTTCTTTAAAGTTGATTCAGAAAATAGTAAAATTATATATAGAATTTATTTTTAAGAAAACAAAATTGATTAATTACCATCAATTCAGGTGATAACCTTACTACGATACCACATTTTTTTGCTTGAGACATCATGAGAATAATAGCCTTTCCATTCAATAACAAAAAAAAACAAAGAACATGCCATGAGATTTGAACTCGGATAACTTGACATTCCTAAGAGTGTCCGCTTTCTTAAGTGAGCAATAATTATCATAAGGAAACCAGAGTACGCATGTATTGAAATGAACAATCAAAAAAAAATCACACATACATACGCGAAGTGACAAGATTGACATTTCGTTTGTTATAATTTGCACAAGGAGGCCTTATCTGTGTTATCAATTGCAGATTGTTATTAGGAAACAAATAAAAGGCCTTATACAAGCTATTTCAAATGTGCTTTCACGAGGAAGCAAAGCGAGGCCTTATGTGATTTCGGTAAATCAATCTCGTGCAAGCAGTTTGTTATAATTTGCACAAGGAGGCCTTATCTTTGTTATCAAATTGCAGACTGTTATAAGTAAATTACAAAAGGTCTTATTTAAGCAAAATAAAAACAATCATCCTTAAATAAGTCTTAAAATAACTCTATGGAAGCTATTGCTTCTAAATATTCAGGAATCGGACCTTATACAACATAAATTGTTACTTGGGAAGTCCACCCCGGACTGTAGCGCCACCTTAAGTAAGTAAGTAAAGTAAGTAAGAATCCCTCTTCCGATGTTCTGAAACTGCTAGATATATGTGACAAGACCTACTTCAGGAGCATAAGCTACTTGCTTACAATTTTGGCCACACTACCAGTTACAACAGCTATCGTTGAAAAAACCTTTTCAACGATGAAAAGGATCAAAACAGTATCCCAAAGCGTTATGGGCCATCCAAGACTAAGCGCACTTGCAATGCTGTCTGTTCACTCAGGTATTGATGTGGATCCAGATGAAGTGATCGACATTATGTCTAAAAAAAGACAAGGCGTTTATTGCTGTAAAAATCCAAACTATTTATTTAATTAATTAAAAAAAAAATACAAACAAAAATAAAACATTTACATTATGTAGTTTTTTTTTAAATTTTTGTATAAAGACTTACTTCTTCGAAATTGAACAAGCCCCCCCCCCCCCCCCCGAACCGAAATCCTGGCTACGGGCCTGGTGTAAACGTCATGTTTGTGCTGTCATTCTCACAGTTGGTAGCAAAAGAAATTTTTCGTATGTTTTGTTTCTTTTATCTGTTGCAAATTTATTTTTGGCCGTGACCGTGAGCTCATAAAAATTAACAAAACTAAAAAAAGGTAATTAAAATAAACGAATAGATTAATATCTTTTTATTTAAATATATAAGTAACATTTCAATTTATTTCAGAGTAAATTGTTATTCCAATGGCAACAAAGCGAAGTCGGTCCGTTAACTGGACACCAGCAATGAAGGAGTTGCTGGTTGAAGCAGTGAAGCCGTTTTCTATGACAGTGGAGAGTAAACTCAACAATGGAAAAACGCTCAAAGCTAAATTTGAAGCTTGGCAGAGCATTCAGGAAATGTTCAATGCCACTGGCTTTTGCTTTACAGCCAAACAAATAAGAGAGCAATGGAATCGACTAAAAACGCAGCCCAGGAGCAAAATAAGTGCGTTCAGTCGGTCTCAGAAGGAAACTGGTGGGAAAACACCCCCCAAGGAACCTTCTGAGATCGACATTGAAATATCAGCAATGTAGTCAGTGGACTTCCTACTAGATAATGCGGAATTTGATAGCGATGCAATTCAGCCATATGAAATGTAAACTTATTTTTCTATTCAAAATAAATTTATGTTGACATAAACATAAAAAACTTTGTCGTCATAATCAGCGAATGGATCTATCCTTTTCCTGTAAATTTTTCTCTTCGGGATTGTGAACCTCGTCCAAAATGTTAATATCATTGATAATGTTTGTATCGTCGGAACTCATAATTAATTTGTACTTTTAATAATTTCACTTAAAAACTTTTATGCTGACATTTCATAAATAAAACAAATGTCATTTTGACAGCAGCTGTCTGTTTGGCAACAAATGTAGTAGATAATGTAATAGAGCACAGTTTAGTTAAAGGCGTGTTTAATTTGACTATTGGTTAACACACAAATAAACTCGTCTCTAAAGTTTAACATGGCGTGTATCTAAACGCTTGTTTAGTCAATAATTATTGGTAAGGCCCAGTGTCTTTACTTTATCGCAGTTCACAATCAATTGAATTACTGCTCCGCACACTGGGAAAATTATGAACGTAAAAAACTCTATAAAAACTGAACCACTTTATGGATTTGGATGAATTTTTTAGGAATGATAACTTGACATGTAAGAAATCAATAGAATTATTTACCGCCCTCTACCACGCCCCTTTAAATTAAAAAAAAATATGTTTATCTCAGAATGATAAAGAATTGAAATGAATTCCTTTAGAAATGTCAAAAATGCTATTAAAGAAATATTATTTATTAGCAGATACACTTTTGTCAATAAAATCATTCCTTATTTATTGATTAGTAAGATAAATAAATAAACAAAACGCGAGTTTATTTATAAAACTAAGCTTTTCAGAATGAAAAATGTTAAAAACGTTTTTACACTTGGTCCGCAACACATTCAATTTGGATATCATTTAATAGATAATTTAAATCTACAAAGAAAAGTTTAAATTTTGTTTTATCTGTGTTACATTCTATTAGCTTATTGATTAAATCTATGTTTGAAAATGAAATTGTAAACCTTTCCATTATGGACTAGTATTTTTTAATCAAGAAAATCTCAAGATCACTTTTCCACAAATCATTGACTTCAAAAGATGCCAACAAATATGTATGCAAAAGATAACGGGCCATTGTTTTTTTTTTGTGTCAAATTATAATTTTCATTTAACAATTTTTTTTGACAACTTTATTTTTTGTTTTTGCTTATATCGTATTGTATACGAATGCATTATCATAGAGAGCTTTTGGTTGAATTTAAGAAAAAAAATACATGATTGTCAGCCAAAGATGTTCCATAGCTTTTCAACGATAAGTTTTAAGAAAAAAGTCGCTTTATAGGAAATTAAATTTTCTACAACTTTTTCCAAAATGATTTTTCTCTATCATCAAAATTGAGCCAGCTACAAGCAGCTACTTAAATTCATTAAAAACAAAATGGCGGAAAATCTGGTTACATTTTTAGTGAAATTTTTTATAAATTTGGTTTGACTATCGATGTACTTCCATATTTTCGGTCAAAAAAGCAAATATAATTTACTAAAATAGATTTTGTAACGCAAAAGAATTTTTTTTTTCAAATAATAACAATTTGTAATTTATTTCGTGACTAATTGCACTATTCATCTGCAATTAAATGCAGGTGGCACCTAAATTTGGTACCTGTCGAAAGATAATCTTGAAAGGATTATGATGACACAAGTATCTGATTGTAAGCAAATGAAGCTTAAATTGTATGAGCAAAATATAAAAAAATTGGAAATTATTGAGTGCTTTCTTAAAATAATCGTACAAAGGCAACCAAATTTGCCAAATCATTTTTTTTCTTCGGTTTAATATTGAGACAATATAGTTCGTTAAGGAAAAAATTAAGAAAAACATTGGGGCACAAATAGGGTCGAGAAATTACTAGGTTCTTGTACTAGCTGAATGTTCTCGATACTTAACGAAGCGAGTTCTCCTCTTAAACACTAGATGTTGCCCCTCATTTTAACTGTTCTACACAAGTATTTACTACTACAAATAAATTTATTGCTACTTATTTCACTATAACACGATACAGAGATACAGAGAGATAGAGATAGTGATAGAGATATATTAAGTATATACACATTACATTTCCCCCTCCTTAGGATTGATCGTCCCGAACAAATCCATCGTTCTCATCACAACTGTAGCTGTGTAGCCGGTCTCGATGTATAACCTAAGGATTTCCTCTGACTCCCTTTTGTATGCGGTACACGACGTCGTTGATGTTTGTAATAACTGTACATGGACTATCCCAGTTCCGTTGAAGTTTTGGTGACAACCATTTTTTGATCGATCTCCTGCTTGGAACTCTGTTGTTGTCGCTCGTATATCGTAGCTTGTCTTTATTCGGTCACTGTACATTTTTATTTTCAACCTGGTATTGTCGTGGATCTGAAGGAGTCTTTCTCTGAGGTCATCCATGTAGTCATCTTCGGCTTGCGACTCCGACGTGGGACATCCAAATTTTTTTTCGCTCGGCAGTCTGATGTTCCTTCCCGGTGTATGGCCAGTTGAGCTATGTCTTGCACTTCAATACGTAATCAAAACAGGGGAATGTGTCGATCCCAATCTCGCTGGTTGTCGTCCACAACTTTGCAAAGATGTTCCTTAAGGGTTCGGTTGAACCGTTCGACCATGCCATCAGATTGTGGGTGGAGTGGTGTTGTTCTTGTCTTCTTGATGTGAAGAAGACCACAAACTTCCTGGAATATGTTTGATTCAAAATTCCTTCCCTGGTCGGAATGCAGTTCTAATGGAACATCGAATCTGCTCACCCAGTTGAACACAATTTGGTCTGCGACTGTTTTGGCTTCTTAATTCGGAATGGCGTATGCTTCAGGCCACTTGCTGTTTTAAAACCTAGAAAAACTTATTAACTTTGAAACCAAAGTTCACTAAAAACAAATCAAGATGCATGCTCAATCAAAAAAATTTATTCATGCAGTATCAAATATTCAACTTAAAAGGGATGGAAAATTAATGCGAATCGGGCCCCACGTTGGGCGCCACCTGTAACGGAACCGCTTTTCGGCAAGGACTCTCCAAAACTGTTTGTAATTCTCTCCAACAGCAGAGGTGCTAAAACTCTTAAATCAAAACCACGACAGCTCATTGTCAAACAATTCTGATTGAGAAGTCTTTTAACCTTTCCTTCCATTAACCACCATTACAGCCCACTATTTACAGGTATAGTGGGTTGATCCTTCAGATGAAGAAAAGGGTGTTCAAACAGCTGGCATGCTTGCATAATGCACAACCTAGCTCGTCGGATGAGGGGGTTCTTGCTGTTGTAACTCTGAACGATTGTTACGATTTTCATGCCATAGTTAGATAAAAAAATAGGGATCATAAAATATGAAGCCCAAATTCGCCTTTGATTTATAATTTCCCATTTTCCATCGTGAGGAGAGTCGGAGATGATAATGACTCTCGAGGTTGCCCACCCACGTTTCATAATGACACGACCTTGCTATTATTTCCCTCAACTGCTTATAATAGCCCCTAACTAGATTTCTCAAAGCTTAAGGATTCATCGTATTTAATCCAAATTCTATACTAAACTGTAAAAAAAAAATACTCATCTCAAACATTACGTATTTACAAAAAACTATGTCTTAACCCGGAACAGAATAATGGTTACCATAAACTCAGATCTTCGAAAAACAACAAAAAATTATAAGTATACATACTAGCTTATAACCATCCTTTCGGTCGTCACCTTCCTTCATGATTGCCACATCCACCAATTTGAACTTTGCTTAATCCTTAATCATGTTTCGTCGTCGCATCTCAAACCTTAATTGATAAATATTCAACAATCATCCCAAAAGAATTCAACGAGCAGAAGACGAATCAGGGAAAAAAAAAACAAAATAACATCCAAATATTTCATTCGCAAATTCACAAAATTTTAATTTATTTAAGAGAAAAACTAAACCTAGACCTTAAAATACCTCGAAATGCAATACAATAATATTGTGTAAAAATATGTGTAGTTCTAAATTTTTCTCAGTGTAACTTTCATCTCTTATTTTTCACAAATACTAATTTTCTATTGCAACCAGAACAGATCAGCAAACAGTCACAGTTGATTTCAAATACGATGAAAAAGGGAATTTAATTTCTCTCTAAATTTTTGTTTCCATTCAAATTATCGTAGTGTACAATTATTTTGATTGAACAGGAAATTTACAGTGAAGGAAATTTTATATAAAAATACTCATGGGTCAATGATTTGTATTTTCTTGCATTTGATTGCTATCTGATTATATAGATGTATACAAAACAGTTTTGTTGTTTGCTTATGACCATGCAACTAGTTTGAAAATTTAATAATTAAGGTTAGGTATAATTCACAGAATTTTTTTCATCTACGATTCACCACATAAGTAATAAAAAAGCACAAATAAAGTTTAAGATTCACCAATCTGTTATTATTGTTTTATACTAGGGGATAAAATTCAATTCAAATATTTTTTTTTCGTGCAAAATTTATTTTCAATTAATTTATAGACTTACCTACCATCAAAAAAATCCGTTGTGGTGGTGCTCCGCTCCAGAGGATATTGCAACAAATCTAGATTTTCTTTTTAGAAGGGAAAATATTTGAATGATACCTTAAACACTATATTACCGACCCACAATTTGCGTGACGTTTATCTCTTTGTAGCACTTGGGAAATTCAATTACGATTTCTGTACAGGCTTCCATTACTTATTCGGTGAAAGGGAAAGGAATGAACCAGGAAAAATTAAAATGATATGCTATTTTCTTTTTATATTTTACTAGCTGACCCTGCAGACTTCGTACTGCCTCAATCGATAATCGATAACCCTCTTCCTCTATCGTTTGCATTGTTTTTTGTTAATTCCTATGTATGGATCCGTCTTTAAACAAATAAGCGATATCAAATAAACAAAACAAAATGGTAAGTATACGCCCCGTTGCCTGCGGTGCACGAATCATTTCGGTTTTACTTCGCTCCTCCTCACAGCAACTGTTGTGTAAACATTTCGAGTTCTTCGACCCTAATTGTTGCGTATAAAACACATTGACCATGATATTGAATGAAAAAAGGATTTTTTATGATTGCTCTGAGAGTTACCGTTATGGAGCAATACAGCAAAATAATTTTTGTACATTAAAAATATCAGTGTTTAAAAAAAAAAAAAATTACCAAAATCACGAATTCTCTATTTTCCATTGTTTCATTCAAAATTTGACTTGGGATTTTCTTGCTCTTCTGGAGTTTTCCATTTTACCACTCATTTTACCACAACTAATGCATTTCATATGAAAGAGTGATTTTGAGATTTTTGCTTAGCCAATTTTTTTTTGCATTTCAAATTTTCCATTTTTCCAATTTTTTGTTTACTTTTTCTTGCTTTCCAGTTCCCCATCACAAATTTTCCAGTTTCCCTTTGTAAACCAATGAGTTTTCCGAGTTCCTTTCGAAAACCCATTTTGAAATTTTCCAGTTTTCCATTTGAAATTTTCCAGTTTTCCATTTGAAAACCAATGCATCTTCAATTACATGCAATTTTCCATTTGAAAACCAATGAGTTTTCCGAGTTTTTCATCAAGAACTTTCTATTTTTCCATTCGAAAACCCATTTTGAACCAAAAAATTCCAAGCAAAAAATATCTAATTTCCGACTTTTGTTTGGTTTTTCCAGTTTTCCCACTCTTCCATGGGGTTTTACCAATTTTTTTTCACAGAAATCATCACTGAATGTAACAGTATGAACCATGAAAATTTCACATCTGTTGGGCCATTTCGGAGTCTATAAGAGACATACAAACAAACAAACACACTTCCATTTTTATATATAGAGAAGAAGATATATAGAGATTGATTTTAAATAACGTAATTATATTTTTTTATGAAATTTGGTTTGAAAACATATATGAATATGATAGCTTGCCTAACGAAAAGTGTGCCAGGCTATATTAAATTTAACTTTATTTTAATCAATAACTAACTCCTCCTTCACCCATATGTTAAAATAAAACGTTGTGCCACATAGCCATATGTGTAAGTAGGCTTGAGACAAGAAAAAAATTGTATGGGAGAGGGGGGCCTATTCCCCCCGTTTAGCCAGGAGGGGCAGTTTTCTGAAAAATTGGCTTATTTAAAAAAAATATTAAAAATCAACGGCTTCATCTACAACAACGTGTTATACCTTCCTGCAAAGCCAAAAACTTAGGCTTTCATTTTGTATTTAAATTTAGTTGTTTTAAATAATAGTTTTAGAAAAAATAATTTTCAAACTCAAAATTTTGCAAAAAAAAAAAAATTGTTAAATTTTTAGTCAATTTTTTTCAAATTTTATGTGATTAAGAACTTATTTTGCTTTCAACATTCAATTCTGTTAATAATTTTGAATATAAAAAACAGTAACGTAAAAATAAAAAAGTTTTTTTTTAAAGCAAAAAGTGATTTTGGTTTTTTCTTTGTTTCTCGACAATGGCAAGGTATTTTTCAATCCGGTTTACTGTGTTCGACTAAAAATTAAAAACAGCATTGAATATTGAAAACAAAATTAGTACTTACTAACATAAAATTTTGAAAAAATTAGTTCGAAATTTAAGAAAAATTTTTTTTTTCAAAATTTTAAGTTTGAAAATTAATTTTTCTAAAACTATTATTTAAAACAATCAAATTTAAATACAAAATGAAAGCCTAAGTTTTTGGCTTTGCAGAAAGGCATAACACGTTGTTGTAGATGAAGCCGTTGATTTTTAATATTTTTTTTTTAAAGCCAATTTTTCAGAAAACTGCCCCTCCTGGCTAAACGGGGGGAATAGGCCCCCCTCTCCCATACAATTTTTTTCTTGTCTCAAGCCTACTTACACATATGGCTATGTGGCACAACGTTTTATTTTAACATATGGGTGAAGGAAGAGTTAGTTATTGATTAAAATATAAAGTCAAATTTAATATAGCCTGGCACACTTTTCGTTAGGCAAGCTATCATATTCATATATGTTTTCAAACTAAATTTCATAAAAAAAAGTTTCAGCCGGTTAACAGTTCGGTGAAGTTCGGCCTTCAGCGGCTCTTAGACTATTAGATTCTAAAATAAGGTAAGTTTTAACACAAAAAAATATAACGACAAAAATTTAAATAAAATATAAAGACATTATGACGAATGATGGTGCATGAATTCGTTGATGGAAGAGTTGCTGGTTGGTGGTGGAACTCGCGGCAATATTCTTGATGCAATTCTACTTTTAGCGTCAGGTGTACGGGCAAAGGTACGGACTTCTCACAGGTAGATGGCTTCTGACCTTGCCAAATGTGTCTCTTTTTTTAGTACAAGGGGTCTAATGCTGAGAAAGTTTAGCACTATCACTTATGGCTGTGAAATTTACGGGAAGGGTGGGGGCGTACACTGGGTAGTTTTGTTTAAAGTTTTGTCTTTTGTGGGATTAATTCAATTTTATTTTAATGGTTTGTGCATGTGTGAGTCTGTTTTTTTTTATTTTTTTTCGCGACTTAGGTGTGAATTTACTTCGCAAGGTTTTTTTTTTTTTCCTTTTTTTAATGTCGGGTTTTTGTACGTTTTTACATCGGACTTAGAGTTACTTTTTTCATCAGGTTTTTGGCTCTTTAGATCGGGATTTTTACATTTTTTTGGAGTACGATCAACACCTTTTTTACCACGCTTTTTACCACTTTTTGAGATTTCGATTTTGGTCACCAAGGGAGATATTTTATGATGAACCCGGCACATGTATATTTTCTTTTTTTTTAACGATAACCGAAATACTTATTCTTCGGATAAGGGTAAACGAAATAAAATACTTTAAAACTTCGATGTTAAAGTTTAACTTTTTGTTTCCTCGGATGTTAGAGGATTTGGGCAAGTGTTTGAAAATGTCTTAGCCCGAAGTTAAAACAGAAATTTCGCCCCCGAAAAGCACCAGTCGCAATTTAACACAACACAAAGAGACCGAAGCTGGCAGAATTTCCCTTTTATAGCCCATCTTCGTCACACTCGCTCCGCAGTCATTTTCGAAGTTCGAAATTAAGAATATGGCACGGGGGCATTTCCGGATATGTTGCTTCTGACCGAGTTTTTAACCACAGAACTACGAATTTGGTCTCTAAATTCATTTTAGAATTTTTTTAAAATTGGTGTGACCATAAAATAATTCTGTAGTCAAAAACCAGCCAGAAAACATTCCCGGAAGGACGTCCATCATTAACATTTTTGACTGTATTTGTGATATGATCAAAAAATCCAAGCCAGATCTGTATACTGGTTTCTTTCACATTCTCTCTTAAATTTCTCTTCGTGTCTAGCAAGCGATTAGCAATTTGGGAATTGGAACGGGAGAATTAATTTATGTTCGAAATTAATCTCTGTGCATCATGTACCTATCCACCACACCATTTCTCCTCCACCATCAAAATCACCCACGCATTCCACATTCTTTTTATCATTATCCGATTCCAGTTTGTTCATAATGCTTATTGATAGAAAGAGCTCCTAAAACTGTGACCGTTGCTGTTCTGGATTGTAATTAAATTCAAAATCGTTTCCCACATGCTTCGAAAACTCAATGCTGTCTTGTATCGTCGATTCGAGATATACCCCCCTTGCCACTATCCATAAGTGGCACTTGCATCAACGAGACCAAACATCACGAGATTCTCGGTATGTACATCACTGACCACCTTTTGTGGAGCGAGCACATATGCGATGTCGCCAAAAATGCCGCAAGATGTTTGGGTTTCTTAAGAAGGTGCAAGAAATTTTTCTCCCCGACTGATCTGGCTACTATCTATAAGACTTATATTCGTCCAAAGCTTGAGTATAATTCCCATCTCTGGGCTAATGCTCCAGCTACATAATTAAGCCTCTTGGATAGTATACAAAAAAGAGCTATAAGAATGATTGGTTAGAGAGGCATCACTAATTCATTCACTTCATTGGAACACCGTCGTAACGTTTCATGTCTCTCTTTGTTCTACCGTTACTTCTACGGTAATTGCTCTAGTGAAATAGTCAGTTGCATTCCTGCCCTTAAACAATTCAACCGTAATACCCGCGCTTCCAGGAATGCCCATCAGTTCACCCTCGAGTTCAACTTCGGACATACTCTTAAGTATAGAGAATCGTTCTTTAGCCGTACTACGCGAATGTGGAACTCCCTTCCACACTCTGTCTTTCCCAGTCATTGCAATGTTAATTAATTCAAAACCAATGTACACCGACACTTACTTTCAAACCCTTTTCTTAATTCTTAATGCGCTCACTGTGTCCCTGGCATAATAAGGGTATAAAAAGCCCCTTTAGTGTGTGCAAATTATAAAAAAAAAAAACTTACTTAAACTTCACTTATAAAATGCTGCAAAATGAATATTTTTCAAGAAAAGAGTTTCGTGTAGTAAGAATAACATGCGAATAAAAATGAGTTGCTGTAAAGAAGAAAAATTTTGAAATTTTGCTTTGTTGTAGAATTTTTTAAGCATTATGACATGTGTAAAAATGTATTCTGTACCATGACTTTTGTGGACTACTGTGTAAAGTACCTTTTATTATTAGATCACCCCTATTATTTTATTGATTGACGATTTTGTTTAAATGACAATTTTGATTTTTACTAAAGATATCCTACATATTTTTTGTTTTATTCATTAAAAAAAAAAAAACAGATTCCAAAATTAGGAAAACGCTCATAATGAAATAATATGATTATATAGACGACTCCAGATTTTATTGAGAAATCCTAGATTCATTAAAGTATGAAACTACAAGAATCATACAACCCCTCAAATTGCTAAGGAAATTATACCGAACAAAAAGCATGTTTTAAATACGTGGAGAGTAATCCAAAATGTATCGAGCGGTGAAAGCTCGTTATTGGCACTCAGGATTGTTCCCTCGAGTGCAATCACAAATGCGAATGTAGTTTAAGGGTGAACAATAACGAAGCATGTTCGGTCCTTGATTCTTGAATGGTGGTGTCTTTTAGCAATTGATTTTTGAAGAAATGATAATTTAATTTTTTTTATCTCAATCTCCTGTTACAGTTACAAAAGAGAAAAAATCTTCGAAATATTGTTATTTATGAGCTTTCTGAAGAAATAACATTTTATTCCAAGCGTGTTTTTGAGAACACTTTTTTAAGATTTGGTTTCGTCTGGCATGCAAGGCACGTTTCACTTATATTTTTTTGTATAGCATGTTGACCAAATGAAAATGTTCCTGTCCTATACCATTAATCATTTTGGTCAGTATTTTTTTCAGAACAGATACGGTGATGAAATAAAACAAAGTTATTGTGGGATTTGTTGAAAAGTTTTTGAGTCCTTAGGGATTTGCAAGTTAAATTAAAAAAAAAACCCCTCCACCTCCACGTAAGTATTAAATTCACAAAAAGAGAACCATACAAAACACGTTTTGGATATGTCTACTTAAATGTGTACTGAAAGAAATGTTTGGCTTTAAAATGAAAACATTGGATGGGTCTACAACGATATCTAGAGAACAATTTTCTACCTAGAAATCTAGAATGGATAATAGGTATAGCACACAAAAAGAGAATCTAGAAAGCAAGTAGAAGAAATACAAAAATCTAGACATGAGTCGTTCCGGACATGGACATGAAAGAACTAAACATGTTCATAGTTCCGACTGGATATGGTCAACGCTGCCACTTTACTCCTATAGCAGTAGATCTACTGCGTTTTGGCCCAAACGAAAATATACTGCGCAGCAAAACCAATCTACTCCTTTTTTAGAATTTTGAAAAAGAGTATATTTTCAACACAACTTTACGAATCTTTCATCTATACTAATATAATAAAGCTGAAGAGTTTGTTCGTTTGAACGCGGTAATCTCAAGAACTACTGGTTCGAATTGTAAAATTCTTTTTGTGTTGGATAGTTCATTAATCGAGGAAGGTTTTAGGCTACTTAACAATAGGCTGCGAGCTGCGACCAATAGGAGCGAAGAATCTGTGGAAAATGTGAAAAAAACGGCAACAAATATTCATTTTTCTGCGTTTTAACGCGCTTATCTCAGGAAGTCAAATTGAACAATTTTTTTTGTGTTGAATGATCCATTTATCGAGGAAGGTTTGAAGCTATACAATAGTACGCTGCGACCGCTAGAAGCGAAGCGTCAGAGAAAAATATTGCATAATGGCAAAAAATATTCATTTTTGAAGGCTTCTATTGTTTGCTTGAACGCGCTTTTCTCAGGAACTGCTAAATCAAATTGAAAAATTCTTTTTGTGTTGAAATGTATCAATTTTTAAGCTATACAACGGTACGGTGCAATAATAAGAGCAAAGCATGAGTGAAAAGCGTTGCTAGAACGTGGAAAATTATAAATTTGTAGGCTTTGAGTTAAGGAGAATTTCGACTTAGGAATAGTCGACTGTTATACAATTTTAAAATAACTTCAAAACAAAATTCCGACGGGCGCATGATGCACAACTCAAGACGCACATCTGGCCGGTGAACGAGGTACAGGCGGACGAAGTCGCGGGCAACTGCTAGTTCAAAATAAACTCTAAACTCTGAATTCATCCATGGAAAAATTCAAACTACATTCGCTATTGGCTATCGGCTCAAAAACATCAAACTGAAAGCTGGCTGACATAGATGTCGTACATTGTGTTTGTTTTTATCGAATTGTTTCTTGTTTTTGATTTATTGTGCTTTTTTTTGGAAATGGACAAATTTGTAACTAGGTCTGCCACGCCAAGGTATTACAGTCGTTTCCATAGGTATTGCATATTTTAAAATCTACTGCGCTTTATTTCAATCTACTGCGCTTTTTTGTCGAATACACAGCGCTCAATCGTTCGAAGGGTGGCAGCGCTGGATATGGTATGAAAATGGAAAGAGAACGAACTAAACATGTTCGTTCATAGTTCCGACTGGATATGGTATGAAAGTGGAAAGAGCATGAACTAAACATGTTCGTTCATAGTTCCGACTGGATATGGATATGTATGATATGAAAGTGGAAAGAAAGAATCGCGCTCTTGTGCTTGTAGGTATACACCAGAGATTAAAATGAGTATGTTTGAACAGTTCGAACACATCCAAATTTTTCTTGTGTGCTTGTTCATACTCGTTCGATTGCAACCCTTATTTATGAATAATTTGACTCATAAATAAAAAGGCTTGTAAGTCAAACCAAGCAAGCAGAGGAAACTCGTAAATATTTTTCGTTTTCGATCATTTCAAGTCAAATTGACTCACAAGCAATTCGCTTGCTTGTACTTACTCAAACATGTTTGAGTTTTCGGGTAAAATTGATTGGATGTTTCAATTTTTTTTTTCTCTACGAAGAAAAAAAGAAAGATGCAGGCTTTGTATGGGTTGTAATTTAACGAATAGAAATATTTATAAATGAGTTAGGTGGCTGGATTTGCATTCATAAATATAATAATCCGCACTGGAAACATAATTTTTCACATTAATTAAAGAAAGGATTTATTAATGAATGCATACTATACCTCAATGTGGGTTAGGTTTGTATACCTAAATAGAAAATAGTGATTGACGAAGATTATGTCGTGGGAATACCTGCTTCCGGTTGGTAGAGAATGCAGTTTTGTTAAGATATTTTAAATATTGTTAATCTTTTTATAACATATCTGACCTTCCTATAACCAAGCTATGTACCTACTACTTTCTGAATAATATGTAATCCTTTTCTAGGGTGGGATGTTGGCTTTTTGTAATTAGAGTAATAAAACAAAAAAAGAGGTATGAATGAACATTTTGAGGTCAAGCTATGTATGAATGAATTAGTTTCAGTAATAATTTTTGGTTTTTACGCATCTTTTTTTTATAAAAAAAGGGTTTTTGTTTCAATGAGTACATTTTTAAATACTAAGAAAATTAAATCATGAAATAAAACTTTGAATATTATATAGCTATGTTACAAACATTTCTTTTTAATCAAAATATGTAGATTTCCTTATTTCTATTTTGTTCGAAATTTTTTACATTGATTCCACTCAGCACACAAATCTCAAAGAAACCAAGCATTATTTTTCGATTTACTTACAAGCGCCATGAATAATGGAGTGATGATTGTAAGCGATTTTACTTTCAATCAGTAAACTTGTTTGAAGATATTACGAATCCATAATCATTAATTTTTTTGCTGGAGAAAATTCAACTGACAACGCGGATTCATTTGCTCATGAAATCCTAATGTATATTGAAAATTTGAAACCCATACACAAGGTCCTGTTTATATTTTACAATGGTGTTTCGATCACAAAAAATCAAAATAATCAAAATATGTGGATTTATTTATTTCTATTCGTATCTATCTATTTTATTCGACACAGCGATACAAAAATTTGAGAATGAAACAAATCAACGATAAAAATAAACCTCCTTGCCATAGGTTACCTACATTTCCACACAGCACACAAATCTCAAACAAACCAAACAATATTTTTCGATTTACTTACAAGCGCCATGAACAATTGAGTGGTGATTGCAAGCGATCTTACTTTCAACCAAAAAACTCGTTTGAACTCGTTTGAAATGAGGGATGATTTGTAAATAATTTTACTCATAAATAAAAAGACTCGAAATTACTTGATTGTGCGTTGACTCAGTTTGTTCAAACTCGTTTTTTTTTGAGTAAATACCCGAAACTTACAAACAATACTTGACTCATTTTAATCTCTGGTATACACTAACACTATTCACACACAAATGGAACGAATGAATGTGAAATACCAAACCAACCACCATTGTATTAGCATGTGTAGGTAGGTTGAAGATGGATTGAAGCGTGTTTGTATTGTTAATATGATTATGATCTAGAACGAAATGAACGTTGATCGGTCTGATGTCTGATATCTCTGTTAATACTCATAGTTCCGAAGGTTCGTAGTTTCTCGCGTATGACATAGTTCCTTTGGATCGGATTCGGAACTATGAACATTAAAAGACAAAACTGGTTTGGATTCTAGTTTATTTCGTTCATGAAAGATGAAAATGAAAAATGATGTGCATTTTATTCGTATTGGTATTAGCAATTAAGCATGTGTAGTGTATCTTTGATTGTTTGTTATTGTTTTGTTGGTTTTTGTTTGTGGTTTGTGGATTGAAAGAAACCAACCAAGAAAACAACTCTGCCTTTCGCTTATTAGTTCATGTTACCATGTTCAAGTTCTTATGCATTTACAGAACCTTAACAGTTCCGCGGAACTAGTTCCAGGAACTAGTTCCGACTACCAAAAGAACTGTTCCATGTTCGTTCCGGTCATGGAACTGTTTTGCGCAACTCTACAAAAATCCAGACAAAAATGTCAAATGCTAAAATCTAGAATTTAAGTATCGCGCGAATTCGAATCATTTAGAGCCATTTTCTTCACTAGAAGTTGAACTCAACTTGAGGATTTTTATTCTCAACTCGTGATTTTCGTTTTCTTCACTCACATTTGACAGTTTCATCAACTTTCGATTATCAACTCTCAAGTTAATCAACTTCCGATTTTCTCAACTTCCGAAAAAAGTACAGGTTGAGAGGCAAACTTGAGAGTTATCTCTCAAATTCATTTTTTCATAAAATACATACACATATCTCCTGTCAAAAATTATTTTCATTGGGCCTTACTAATAAACAAATTTAAAGATAACTTAAATAATAAAGTCGACTCTTATTTGTGAACCATACCAATAACCTATTTAATACTCAACTTAGCGTTAAACTTCAGTTTAAATTTTAAAGTTGTGAAACTCATGTTTATACTCATATTTAAATATACAAGTCACGTTATTGCTGTCATACTGACAATCCTGTTATCGTATCGTAATTAATTAATTTTTCTGAAGAGAAGACCTTCTGCGGTCATGAATCATGATGGCCAAAGAACCTTCAAGAATTTGCAAAAATATTTGAAAAATCCAGCAAAGATGTCAGCGAGGCCAAACGCAACAACATCCTCTGAATTTGCTGCGAATGTTTTCGTTGGGATGCGAAATTATTCAAAAAGATTTCTTGCTCGTGAAATTCGATACAAGCATCGATTCGGAACACGGATCTTGCGGATGGCGTAGAAATTCTGATCAATAAGACACGTTAATAAAATTCTAGCTGTGATGAATCAAGTGTTGTACATCTCAAATGAAATAAAAAACTGTGATGATAGTGTTGAAATCCACAAATGAACATAAAATCAACATTAAATCAAGCTAACGCTAGTTCTTTCTTAAATTGGCTTCTAGTAGATAGCTCTACTTCGGCTTTTTCTGCAAAAAAAGATTTAGCTTGTTTTTGATTCACAAATTGAAAAGTTAGTCCTTTTTTTTCTGACTATTAACGATGCTCTATCATGTGTTCAAAGCAGCAACTGATGATATTCAAATGTACAAAAACATAGGTTCAACGAATGATTCAGTTTCAGATTCTTCTACATGTTGACATCAATAGTTTTGCATTGTGGACATATGAAAAGCTTTGTTCTTTTTCACCTAGACTAGACACCCCTTTACGATATGCATTTTGAGAGGTTCTCGAAAGAATTCAAGGATGATAGACTTAGATGGAAACAGGGTCACATTAAATTAAGTCCATTAAATAATTACGAATGTTACTCACTCAAATGAGCGTTGGAACGATCCAGAGTGAACATTTTAATTATTAAAATTTATGAACACATTTGTTTATTTTTCAAAAATGGACAAATGTCATATTTTCAGCTGTTTATTTATAACCGAATGTAGTAGATAAAGTAATAGAGCTGTAATTAGTAAAAGACGTGTTTAACTTTTTTATTAGTAACAACACATTTCAATACGACTTTAAAATTTAAGCAGGCATCTATCTAAATGCGTGTTTAATGCTTGTTTATTAGTAAGGCCCATTATGAATAAAAATTATTTGAATATAAAAAAAAATGTCTCGGGAAAACTAGTATTTTGCCACTAACCAGTCTACTTCTCCTGCACACAACAAATTTGTCTTAAAATCAATCCTCCACAAAACTGTTAATAAAAAAGAATCAAATTCCGCTCGTTCTAACAGAGCTATAGTACGTTCTGGGCATAGAATTCTGGCGCATTTCGTTGTTTTCCAAAAGAACAATTCCTCGGCAAAATTGAATACATTTTTCATCTGATATGCTGTAGCGAAATTTCATAAAACCAACACAAAATAACACCAGCTGTTAGCTTATGAGCAGTTTTAAGTTCTAATGAAACTCGAACAGAGTTTTGCAGCTGTATCCGGACTCTACTCCATTTACTTCTTCTAAACAAAAATGTTGAGAAAACACATGAAGCTTTAAGAACAAAAACGGAGAGATGAGTTACGAGTGGCTTAAGAGTTTAACCAATAATACGAAAACCTGCATTTTTTGTTGTTGCACACAATAGCCGTTTTATATTTTCCCATGGTCCAGGTCAGATAATCGATATCGATAACTGACACAAGACGAAATTTTGGCTTATAAATGTAGAATAATAAAAAAAAAAAAAAACATCGTTCAACAAAATGGTCGTTACGGTTCTACGACCTTAACATCAAAAACACAAACCAAGGTACGTGAGTATCATCCAAGGACAGGTAAGTTCTGTGCTTCATTTTGAAAACAAAAAAAACTCACCTAATTCTAACCTAACTAACCTACCTCCATCACCAAAATACCCTATACTAAACTACTAACTAAATCCCTACACCAATTGAAATTTGTTTCACCTAAACTAAAGCACTTCACTTTTTTGTCATCGCTCTGCTAGAATCGCTAAACGCTCATCAGGTGTTGTCGATGATGGTCTGGCCGACCCACCCTTGTATCCGTCCGATACAACCAAATGCTACCTTCGTGGCCGATGTTGTCGGAGGTAGCCCCTACAATAACCAACCAGTTGCTTACCTATAGGGTCGTTATGACGTCATCGTTCGCCGCGTTGACCAAAACCCACCATCTACAGAGGACGGCTTAATACAGCCTCCACACACCAGCAGTTTAAAAATTAGCAATCCATATTTGAATTAAGACAATCTTTAGTTCACGAATATTGTATGTTCATTATTTAATTTTTTTATTTAGGACACAATAAATATAAGTCTCTTAAATCCTATGTATTTAAATTCAAAATTTAACTTATATATAGGTAAAATATGCATGTATTACATACAAGTGCAAAGTAATGTGTAGATCTTTCAAACTCTATTAAATTACGTTAAAAAATCAAGAAAAAACTGTGGGATTACTTTCTTTTTTTTTCTTTTTTGCCTACCACGGTCTTCAATCCGATTGAAGGCCTTTTGCGCCAAATATATATATATATATATATATATATATATATATATATATATATATATATATAGAGAGAGAGAGAGAGAGAGAGAGAAAAATAATAAAGAACTCACAGTTTTCTCGATCTGCCGGCAGTACTTCACAGAAACGGTTTTCTTGTGGTATTTCTCCTTTTTAAGGCATACACAAAAAACTAACACCACACAGTTTTGATTTAAAATTCCTATAAAAAAACTTCAAGATTAAAAAAAATTGTCTTTTATAACGGCCATATTATTCACTAGTTTAAAACTAACATCTGGATGTAAAAAAAGTTAAATCCAAAAAATAAATCCAAGTGCATAATATTCACTATTTATATCCAAACTTAAATCCAATTTTTTAAATCCAATCTTGTTAAATCCAAATGAATTTAAACTGCTCTCTGGAGGTGTGTTTAAGTTCATAAATCCAGATTTAAAATTCAATTTGACAGTATTCATTTGTTTTTCGAGTATTTTGCAAAGGAAAAATAAAGTTTCAAAATCACACTTTGAAAAGAAGTAAAAGTTATAAAAGACATAAAAAATGGATTTCATACTCATCTTGGTTGACGAAGAGCGGCTAAACTCAAAAGTACGAGGGTAAGTTCTCATAAATAATAAATTTTAAACAAACAATAACCTTTGCGGTGGTAAATTCAGGTCAAATAATCCAATCACATCATAATGGAGTTGATTCGGAAGCATCACATCAACAACCAATGCATCATATGAACTCCATTGTACACTCATGATAGATTATGAATTCATTCTACAATAATTCCAATGCACGACTGACAAGTGGTGGTGGAGGCACTCCTTCATCAACAAAGAAAATTGATCCATGTTCAGAAGTTTCTTCCAAAAGCGCTTTGACAGAACCAGAACTATGTGCCGCTGGAGCTACGACACAATATCACCTAATTGTTTGGCTAAAAGCTGCGACGGCGAAGGAATAGGGCATCCGAATGAAGTACAGACAAATCATAAAAGGGATTCGTGTTCCCATTGGCCCGAAGGAGTCTCATTTAATTGTTGGCACAATATTTGAATCGAATGCAATGTTAAATAAGATTCAACCGAAGGATCTTTTTAGCTCTGAGGTATATATTTTTAGAAAGCAATTTTTTTTTTAAATTATTTATTTTATATTTTGTTTAGAATGGAATACAGCTCCAACTGGCAATCATTGAATGGAAATACTTAAATGACTTGTATTTTATACACTGCCAAATCACTGCCGGCATGGAACCATCAAGTCATGTCTTGGGTCTATCCACTTGTTGCTGGTGTTACTAATTGCTTCCGTACAGAGTATGGAGCTTATGTTTTCTCTGACATGGAAGCCGATGAGCCTGGTACTGCACTTGGAATAATTCTTGGAATAATTCTAGCACAAATTTAAGCAACAATTCTGTTAAAAATATTGAGCTCAAGTAAAGCAAACATTATTATGATTTTATTAAGTATTATTTAGTATTTGCATTTCTATTCAGCAATACTCACGAGTTGGAAAGTCCCGTTGGGCTTGCAAACAAATGTAAACGCACAAACTCTCAAACTTGAAATTTGATGGAAACGCACGGTCACTGACAGATAAATTTGACGTTTGGAAGTTTGACATTTGGATTTAAAGCTTTTTTTTAATCCATTGCACATAAACTTAATCCATTGGATTTAATTTATGTTTTGAGTGAATAATATGAACAAAAATATTACACCTTGGATTAAAAAAGTGTGGATTTAAATGGTAGGATTTAAAATTCATCCTAATCCAAACTAAATCCAAAGTGAATAATATGGCCGTAAGATTTCCAATTTCACTCTTAATATTAGATTTCTTCACTTCAGTAATTCTTTTTGTTTGTAAGTTCACTTTTGTTTCTACTATATTCTATATATTGTAATATTCGGCTTGGTCCGACAATTAAAACTTATTCACTTTTTAAATAAAACACAAATTCACTTTATTCAAATCACTCATAAACTTATTTATTCAACACTTTCAATTATAACTTTCAAACACAGTGTACTTTACTTATCGCAGTTCACATATATATATAGTCCTGATAATGGTTCTAGAAACTACTAAACCGAATGTTCCAGAAGTTCTCTTTTTAACCACTAGATGTTGCCCCTCATTTTTAACTGTTATACACATAAGTGTTTACTACTACAATTAAACTTATTGCTACATACTTATTTCCTATAAAATGATATTAGAGTTATAGTGATAAGGAGTAAGTAAAGAGAGTAAGAGTAGTATGTACATTAAATATAAAAAGAGATACGGAGTAAGTAAAGAGAGTAGGAAAAGTGTATACATTAAACAGAGTGTAAGAGATAATAACGTATACACATTAGACATTGCAATAGAAGGAGATACAGAGTGTATGAGATAAAATAAAGTGTATACACATTACATTGCCCCCTCCTTAGGATTGATCGTCCCGAACAAATCCATCATCTTCATCACCACTGTAGCGATTTAGTCGGTCGCGATGTACGACTTTAAGTTTACCTCTGACTCCCTTTTGTATCCGGTACACGACGTCGTTGATTTTGCTAATCACTGTATATGGACCTTCCCAGTCCCGTTGAAGTTTCGGAGACAACCCTTTTTGTCGATGGGGATTGTAAAGCCACACTCGATCTCCTGCTTGGAACTCTGTTGTTGTCGCTCGTATATCGTAGCGTGTCTTCATTCGGTCACTGAACATCTTAATTTTTGACCTGGTATCGTCGTGGATCTGAAGGAGTCTTTCTCTGAGGTCATCCAAGTAGACATCCTCGGCTTGCGGTTCCGACGTGGGACATCCAAATTTGATTTCGCTCGGCAGTCTGATGTTCCTTCCCATCAAAATCTCAGACGGTGTATGGCCAGTTGAGCTATGTCTTGCACTTCGATACGCCATCAAGAACAGTGGAATGTGTCGATCCCAATCTCGCTGGTTGTCGTCCACAACTTTGCAAAGATGTTCCTTAAGGGTTCGGTTGAACCGTTCGACCATGCCATCAGATTGTGGGTGGAGTGGTGTTGTTCTTGTCTTCTTGATGTGAAGAAGCCCACAAACTTCCTGGAATATGTTTGATTCAAAGTTCCTTCCCTGGTCGGAATGCAGTTCTAATGGAACACCGAATCTGCTCACCCAGTTGAACACAATTTGGTCTGCGACTGTTTTGGCTTCTTGATTCGGTATGGCGTATGCTTCAGGCCACTTGCTGAAGTAATCCATGACGACCAGAATATAACGATTTCCATTATTTGTTTCCGGAAATGGACCCGCCACGTCTATTGCAATCCTTTCAAAGGGTGATCCGACATTATACTGCTGCATTTGCCTGTGATTCTTTTTGTTCGGGCCTTTGGTGGCAGCACAGGTATCACATTTTCGGCACCACTTCTCGACATCTTCCCTTGCATGTAGCCAGTAGAATCGTTGTCGAACCTTTTCTAGCGTCTTGTTTACTCCTAGATGGCCTCCCGAAACTCCATCATGCATCTCTCGCAGAACGTCCACAATCTTCGATCTCGGTAAGACTAGCTGCATCACATAGGACTTTCCATCTGCTGATTCCCATTTACGTCGAAGGACACCCTCTTGGACATGCAATGAGTCCCACTGTGCCCAATAGGCCTTTAGAGCCGGACTTCTGTCGGAGATATCAGCCCATTCTGGTTTTTCCTGGTGTTCCTTGCATGCGAGGATGGGTTCAATATCTGGGTCCTCTTGTTGAGCCTTCCTCAACTCGTCGTTGCTCCAGCCATAAATGGGATCGGTTCTGGTTCGTTGAACAGTAACCACTTCTTTTTCTTCTTGGCGTCTGCAATGCTTACAGTCTTGCTTACATGGTCTCCGAGACAGTGCATCAGCATTTGAGTGAAGCTTCCCCTTCCGATGTTGAATTTCATAATCGTACGTCTGCAGCCTCTCAATCCATCTCGCCACTTGACCCTCTGGATTCTTGAAATTCAAAAGCCAGTTTAGTGCTCCGTGGTCGGTTCGGAGAAGAAACTTCTGTCCATAGAGATACTTATGGAAGTGCTTTGTTGCCAAAATCAGTGCAAGAAGTTCTCTTCTGGTCACACAATAGTTTCTTTCCGACTTCGAGAGTACCTTGCTGTAATAGGCAACCACCTTTTCTTCGCCATCATGTACCTGTGACAATACAGCACCAATCCCGACATTGCTGGCATCAGCATCAATGATGAACGGTTTTCCTGGAGTCGGGTAGGTCAACACTGGTGCATTACACAAGCGTTGCTTGAGCTCTTGAAAGCTGCGCTCGCACTCACCTGACCATTTAAACTGCTTTCCCTTTTCCGTTAGCTGATGTAGATCTCAGCAAAATTCTTGACGAAGCGCCTATAGTAGGTGGCTAGACCCAGAAAGCTTCGGAGTTGATGTTTGTCCTGTGGTGTTGGCCAATTCTTCACGGTGTCAACCTTATCAGGATCCGTCTTAACTCCTTGGGATGAGATGATATGTCCCAGGTATTTCACTTCGGTTTTGAAGAGTGAACACTTTTCTGGATTGAGCTTGAGGTGGGCTTCTCGAAGTCTTTGAAACACGGCTCTCAGATTTGTACAATGTTCGTCAAATGTTTTGCCGTATACGATGACGTCATCCAAATAGACCAGGCAAGATTTCCAAGTGAGTCCTTGCAGGACGCATTCCATAAGGCGCTCAAAAGTCGCTGGAGCATTGCACAGTCCAAAAGGCATCACTTTGAACTGCCTAAATCCGTTTCCTGTCGAGAACGCTGTCTTCTCTTTGTCTTCAGGATGGATTTCTACTTGCCAGTATCCACTTTTCAGGTCCAAAGTTGAGAACCATTGTGCTCCTTCCATTGCGTCCAGAGTATCGCTGATCCTAGGCAGAGGGTAGCTATCTTTCTTGGTCACATCGTTCAACCTTCGATAGTCCACGCAAAAGCGGGTTGATCCGTCTTTCTTCTTTACCAGGACCACTGGAGACGCCCAAGGGCTTTTTGAGTTTTCGATCAGACCCTCTTTTTTCATGGTGGTTATCAGTTCTTCAACCTCACCTTGTTTGGCTAGTGGAAGGCGTCTTGCAGGTTGACGAATCGGCTTTGCATCTCCGGTGTTGATTCGATGTTGAACCAGTTGTGTTCTGCCATATTTCCCTTGCGATGACGAAAAGATGTCTGCAAATTCTTCGAGGAGACCTTCTGCAGTTTTTCGTTGTTGGTGACCAAGATAAGATGACTTGAGAATGTTGGTCTTTATGGAGTTCAGCTCCTCAGATTTTAAGGTTTGCCTTGACTCTTCTTCGTTGATCCTTGTTATCGCTGATACAGATTCGCATTGTCCGACAATCTCACCTTTTCTAAGCTTAACTTCGTACGGCTTGATGTTCAGTATTCGTACGGGAACCATGTTCTTTACAGGTCTAACAAGAGTCTTCCCAATGGTGACGTTTCGGGAGGACTTTACAGATGCTGGTTCGACCATGAGGTATCGATGGCTGCCAGGCTTACCTTTCAATTTCGTCCACACGAATACTTCTGAAGAAGCAGGCAAAGTCAGATCTTCTTTGATGACGGTTTTCACAGATAACGAGGTCTCATACGAGTGGATCCCATAGATCATCGGAATCTCGATGTTTCGATATTTCAGGACTTGGTTCCCGATGTCCAATATCACTCCGTGATCTTTCATGAAATCGACGCCGACAATGCACTCTTCGCATATATCTGCTACCAGGAACAGGTGAGAGAATTCCAGCTCTGCCATCCGGATCTTAAGACGTACCTCACCATAAACTTTTGCGGCTTCTCCAGTTGCAGTCCTTAGACGATAGCTGTTGGTGTTGTGGAGCCATGTCTTCTTAACGAGGTCCTGCCGTACAATGGATGCCGTGGCACCGGTGTCGATGGTAGCCACACATTTGTTGCCGTTTATACTTGCTTCCACGGTCAGGCTCTTGTTGTCACGTTTCGTTTGAGAAACCTGGATGTCGTTTCTGGGGCCATCGATACCAGAAACCAGCTTCTGCCCCTCGAAGTTGGTTCTTATTCGTTTCCCGGGTGGGAAACAGCTTCGGAAGCAACGTTGTTGGAGTTACTTTGACTTGTTGAGTAAGTTCTGTTTCCACAGTGTTGGCATGAGGTTCGTCTTCGCGGTAATCTGCACTGTCGTTGAAGATGCCCAGTCTTGTTGCAGTTCCAGCATCGTGCTGGTCCGTCTCGCTGACTCCTTTCCAGAGTAGCCTTCTGACAAGAGCATTCTTGGACTTCCAATTCTCTCACGCGATGCACGTTTTGGGATGCTTGTTCTGCGGCTTCCATTGTTAGAGCGAAAGCCAATGCTTCTGGTAGTGTTTGCTTTCCGGCAGTATGAATAGCCCTTTGGAGATTTATATCGCCCACAGCTCTCACAAAGGCTTCAACAGCAAGTTGATTTATTATCTCGTTGCCAGCTGTTGGGTATGCCAGGTGGACTAATCGCTCGATATCTGCCTGAAGCTGCTGCAGAGTTTCACCTCTTTTCTGTGCCCTGTTGTTTAGTTGTACTCGGAAGACTTCTGTCATGTGGCTATCCCCAAACCGCTATTCGATTGCGTTTACCAGAACTTTGAAGTCACCGTTCTTCTCTGCTGGGATGGTTTGTAGCAGTTCAGCAGCTGCTCCTCTCAAGGCAAGCGTAAGAGCAATGTATTTTTCGTCATCGTCCCAGCCGTTTGTTAACGCTGCTGCTTCAAACTGTTTCTTGTAGATTGACCACGGAATCTGACCATCAAAGCTTGGAGGATTCACTTCTCTCTTTCTTGAGCATTCACCAGAAGGTTCTCGAGCTTTCATCTTTCGCACTTTTTCTAGTTCATTTGTGATGGTTTCGATTTGTTCGTCCATTTTCTCGAAACGTGCATTTTGTTTTTCGACGCGCTCGTCGAGAGTAGTGATTCTCTCTTCGAAGTCCGTAAACCTGCCCTCTAAAAGTTTTCTCTGTTCGTCAAACCGCTCTAGAATATTCTGCT
Source organism: Sphaerophoria taeniata (assembly GCA_943590905.1). Lineage (NCBI taxonomy): Eukaryota > Metazoa > Arthropoda > Insecta > Diptera > Syrphidae > Sphaerophoria > Sphaerophoria taeniata. Next base: position 68,549,095 of record OX016540.1, read on the forward strand.
GTTCTTGCTTTTGGTCATTTCTTTGAGCCTCTAGTTGCTCCCGAACATTCTTTTGATTCTCTTCAAATTTGGCTAGAAGAAGTGTCATCATGGTAGATAAGTCAGCAGTTGCATTTACCTCTTTCGATTTTGCTTCCACTTCGAAAGCAAACGTATCTGGGTCTTCATTTTGTTCTTCCAGATATTCCTGTAGCCGTTTTACGAGTTCGATTTTACATCCTGCCCCACTTAAGCCACGTTTGCTTAATTCGGCCTTTAGCTCAGAGACAGTTAAGTCTTTCAAAACTTTACTCATTTTTTTTTTTTTAAATTTTTAACTTCACTATTTCAAACAAAATAGTTTAATCACTGTTCACTGTTTTATTCTCAATGGGCCTTACTAATAATCAAACGCTAATGTCGACTATTAGTTAACCAGAAGGTTAAAACAAAATCCTGAGCTTTAAGAAAATGCTACCAATAAACAATTTAACCCTTTTACTAACTAATCTCCAGATTTTTCTTTCATCTATTACAAAATCTACTACAAATGAAAAAAAAATAATGAACTGTCAGAATTTGTTTCAATTTTTTGGTGTCGTGCAAAAGAAAAAATAATTTCAACTTTTAATAATAATTCTACATCTCGTAAAGTGAAAATTTATAAGGAAGAAATAGATCCCTTTACTAAATATGATGTTCTTTCGGTGGAGATCCACCAGCTGTTTGGCGTTGTGCCTTTTTAAATGTTGAGATATTATTTCGGGCTATTTGCATTCAAGTCGCATCGAAGGCATTCCTTTATTTTTGTACAAGCATCATTTTTTGTATCATTGGCAGGCTGTCTATTTTGCAATCGATGATATGGTTTACAGGTTTTATAAGAGAGATAAGTAAATTAATCATTTATGGTATCCAGTGGGATCTTTTTCGTTTACTCTCAAATTCCATTATTATTAAACACAAATCACTTTAACCTTTTCATATTACTTCGACCTGCCAAAGATAAACATAAACAATTTGCTTTAAAAATAGATAAATATTACGATGATACCAGGCTCAGACAGTTTTTGTTTTTGTCATGATTTCGTTTCCGTGAATGAACATGAAAACCAACAACAACAAGTCACTTTTTATTTAGTGCTCGACTTTAAACATGGATTTCCGTGTATTAAATTTTGACGTATTGCTAACGACTAAACTTGAGATTAAATTAATTATTGGTATGCGGATTTTCTAAAATCTTGAGGTTTTCTTTTAACCTTAGCATTAAATTTGATTATTAGTAAGGCCCAATAAGTTTTAATCCCACTTCTGACACCAATGTAATATTCGGCTTGGTCCGACAATTAAAACTTATTCACTTTTTTAAATAAAACACAAATTCACTTTATTCAAATCACTCACAAACTTATTTATTCAACACTTTCAATTATAACTTTCAAACACAGTGTACTTTACTTATCGCAGTTCACAATCAACTATATCGTTTCGATTTCGAATCGGGTATATATAAACCGAATGTTCCAGAAGTTCTCTTTTTAACCACTAGATGTTGCCCCTCATTTTTAACTGTTATACACATAAGTGTTTACTACTACAATTAAACTTATTGCTACATACTTATTTCCTATAAAATGATATTAGAGTTATAGTGATAAGGAGTAAGTAAAGAGAGTAAGAGTAGTATGTACATTAAATATAAAAAGAGATACGGAGTAAGTAAAGAGAGTAGGAAAAGTGTATACATTAAACAGAGTGCAAGAGATAATAACGTATACACATTAGACATTGCAATAGAAGGAGATACAGAGCGTATGAGATAAAATAAAGTGTATACACATTACAATATGTATATATATGTCCTCAGCTTCCTTATGAGGGCTTGACCTCTTTGTCCTTCAGTAGAGTCACCTTTGTGACTCCTTCCGGAAAATTCCAAAGTGGCAAAAAAATGGGTTTGATAAAAAAAACCTGGCAGAGGTTGATTTTTCAACCTTTGTAAAAAAAAAAGTCATGATTAAGTTTAAATTCTATGCCTATTTGTCCAATAATTGACATGTATTACCCCTGCTATTTTAGTTTTCCTCTTATTGTTTTTTTTTTCTTTTTCCAGTTGGCTTAATATGCCCTTTTCATATCTGTCTATTTATATGACCTAAAATTCGATATTAAATTCTTTTGTTTTAATCCATCAATCTTCTATTCATACCTTTTTGCCTTTTTCCTCGACTTTCCAAGTTATAATTTTCTTGAAATTGTTTTAAAAAAACTTCACACAAATTTTTCAATCTCCAACTCTACTTGATAGTATGAATCACAACTCTTCATTAATTCTTATAAAGTAGGTGTATAGGTTCTTGGTTCAACTCTTTTGTTCCTCCAGGTATATAACAACCTCTATCCTGAGTGAGATGTAACCATTCTTATTCTTATAACGTCTTTTTTTCGTTTAGATTGATTCAGTGTTAGTTATATTTCCTATCCTTATCACTAGCTATGAACCCCCTCGTCTATCCATTAAGTCCACCCACACACCCATGCACTTCCCCCTCATTCCTAAATTTAATTTGATAACTCATCTACTTTCACTACAATATTTTCAACCCTTCGTCGCCCTAGTATTGAAGTGCCGTATACGCCATTTTTACATTTTTGGGAAATCGCTTTTGAATGTTTGGAAGTCTATTACGAAAAAACTAACCGCTGACATTTTTTGATTTTTTTGTATGATATACAGTTAAGAATTCTCTTTCATATACATGTTATTTATCATCTGTTAGTCTTTTAGTTTTCAAAATATTTAAATTTTTGTCCAAAATGAGTTTGCCGTATACGCCATCAAAATCAGAAGTTTCTTTCCTTTTCATACACATACGTCAAAAAAAAAGATTCTGTATTCTCACTTTGTACAGAATCGAACTCAAGCACATTTTTAAACCCCCATAACTTTTGAACCCATAGAGTTAGAAGCTTCAAATTTGAATTACGTATTAACTTCATGCAAACAAAGGCCCTGTAAAAAAATAATTTTTCAGAACCACTACTTCCTGAGATTATTTAACAGTAAACATATCAAAAACCGTAATTGACTCACTCACTGACTCACTGATCATCAAAATTATGAAGCACTTCTTACAATAGCAGAATCTTGAAATTCGGTACAATTGTACAATGGTAGGTTTTCGGGTGTATACAAAGAGAAAATTTCAATTTGCGCATTCAGGGGGCGTGGTATCCGCCCACTTTCTTAAAATGGCCGTAGGATGTGGAAATTCTAATAGGGTTTTGGTTGAATATAAGGAAAATATTTTAGTTACATTTACGGATGTTGAAATTCGGAATTATTAAAATAGTCCGGGAAGCGACCGTAAGACTACCTACCTCATCAGCTAAATGCTAAATGACATGAAAGTCGGACAGACTTTTCCTGGGCCTTTTGGCGGCTTAATTGCACTTCCAGTTGCGTTTATACAATGGGAAAATTGGAAAAGTACGAAGAAGTCAATAGACATTTCGTCGAAGATACCAAATCATATGGTCGGACAGAAATAACTCGGGCCTTTCCCTTTGTCCGACCATGTTTAAAATGGTATTTTTGATGTTGTCCTACTTCATCGAGTAAATGGGCAAATGGGGAATCAAATGAAAGCTTAGAACGTCTACATTAAGAATCTACTGGTCGGACAAACTTTACATGGGCCAATCATGCGACCGACCGCATTTTTCAAAAAAAATCTGTTAATTTCCTTAATGATTTTCTCAACTCAGCATCAAAGTTTGTCCAACCAGTAGATTCTTAATGTAGACGTTCTAGCTTTCATTTTATATCCCACATGTGAAACATTTGTATAAAACTTAATTCCTTATGAATTTATGTAATTCTTACGTAAGAAGTTCCGCACTGGAGAATTCATTTTGGCACGTCCTCTCTTCACGAGGCTTAGCAGACTACTGATAAATATTTTGTGTCCGCTTCGGTATTTATACTTTTTTTCGATACTGCGTAGGCCAGTATTCACATACGGCAAATGAAAAGTAAAATATTTTTCGTGACTGTGACGTAAGTATATACGATTTCTAAGCATCATATTGAAATTTGTATGCACATACGTCAAATCAATACTGAACGATCATTTGATTTTCTATGACTTATGTTCTTAGACTATAAGACGTACGTCAAAACAATTCTCAAAAATTTTTTTTCGTAAACTGCATGAAAAATTTGCCGTAAATGCCAAAATTTGGCGTTTACGTCAAAACAAAACTTGAACTTGCTGATTTTGATGGATATACGTCAAAACCATTCTGAATATCTCAGCAATGAAAAGAGATAGAAGAAAACGGATAACAGATTTGAAAAGAGCACCCTCGAAAATATAAGACTGCATACCCAGTTCAAAATATGAGTTTTGGCGTATACGGCACTTCAATACTAGGGCGACGCCTTATCAAATTAATATTACCTTATCCTAATTAATTCTACTTTATCCAATTCTGAACAAAAAAATACTTAATAATACCAATAAACACTTAATGGCGCAAAATTATAGTCCGCTAATGAACAACTTTAGTGTGATACTAGCTTAAAATGACGTTTGAGTCATGTCTGAAACGTCATTTTAAGCTAGTATCACACTAAAGTTGTTCTTTAGCGGACTATAATTTTGCGCCAATGTTATTACCGGGCTGACAGCACTGGTTGTCCCAAATTTCATGATTTATTTTATTTGTAATTTTGCCAAGTTATTTCTGGTGGAAACTTAAATAAATGGGCTATAAAAATGTAATATTTGACGACTAAAGGATTCATCATATTACCAGGTAAGTAAGTAATTTTCAAGTATTTGAAATTTGCCAACAAATTCCCACAGGTGGCTGGAGCACTTGCTGAAGTGGGTGCCTTTACTCGTCCGGGGGCAGTTGGTTTGCGGATGGTCTGCGCGACGGGGGCTGACCTGGCTATTCGTCGCTTTGCGGTTCCCAGAGCACCCCTAGATGTTGTCGGTTGAAGGTGCTGGAACGCTGATGCTTGGGAACACTGGACGATCGGTTCCATGGGGCCAATACGAAAATCTTCCGGACGTTGCCTCTCCGGGGCGGAAAGCCTATGGAACAGTGGCAGCTCTTCTGCCTCGGCTTCATGTGGCCGTGGGTCGTAGGGCTTAATGCGGCTCCTCCATTCCTTTCTGGGATCTTGGTGGTCCATTTTGTATGGTGTATTCTTGTCGGCGGTCGGACTAATACTGATTCTATAAATTCCCTTGTGGTCGGTGCGTCGAGTATTATTCATTGAATTAAATTTTTTAACACGTCAGTTCAGGTCGGAGATTGACTTCAGACTAGTTTTTGCGCTGTTGTAATCGCTGTTCTCCAGTGTTGCTTCTTCTAAGTCCCTGGCGGAGACTTCACTGAGGGCGGCGGTAAGTGAATTGGATGTTCTCCAGAGTTCTCTTCCGAAGTTAAGCAATGTTGGTGTATACGCGGTGGAAGCGTGTTGACTAGTTTTTATAGCGGAGGACGATTCTGGGCTGGTCTGGGGTTTGTTAACATTTAAAGACTGGTTTGAGCTGGCGGTCTGGTTCGATTTACGCCCATTGGCGGGTCTTCCACCCATAAACAGTTGCAGGTTTGCTTGTTGCATTAAGTCCATTCCCAAGATGGCGTCTTCAGCCAGGGTAGGTAGGTACGTTACTTCTCCGGTCAGTTAAGTATCTTCAACGCAGAAAGTGATGGAGTAGTGCTCTGTGGTTAGTACTGGATCTCCATTGGCCATGTGTACTGCTTGTTGTTCGGAGCGCATCGGGTACCCTATTTCTAAGAAGTGTGATCTTAGTTCCAACAGTGAGTTTCCCTGTTGTAAGATATGTTCACTGGTGGACCACGCGGAACTGGTTGTGCAGGATGCGCGGATGAAACGGTTGGCCGACTGTTCCGTTCCTCGTTTTTTATCGCTTCGAATTCTTCTGCCATAGTCTGCAACTCGTCTAACGTTTCGAAATCTCGGCGTCTGATGTAGAGTCTGTACTCTGGTCGCATGCTGTCAAAAATCCGGTCTATACTGTCGTTGACTCTGATGCGAGGATGCTGGCGAATGAGGTACTGGACGGCTAAAAGATAATCTTTAGCTCGTTCGCGAGGGCCTTGGCGTCGGCGTAAGATCGTCCTCAAGTTTTTGGAGGTACCGGCTCGGCAACAATTGGCGTATGAAAGCCTCTCGAAAATCGTCTCACCTAGAGAAATTCTCGCTTTTGATACGTAGCCACTCTAACGCGGTGCCTCGGAAAAGTTCAGGAAGTGTTCTCAGCATGTCGTCCAGTGGAATGTTATAACAGTGAGTCAGTTCAGTCACCCTTTCGAGAAACTCCAAGGGGTTCCCTGAAGAATCGAATCGCAGGTTCCACTTGCGGACGGTATTCGTGACCTCGGCTTCATAACTCAAGGTGAGTCGATTCGGGGAGTGGGGTTGCGTCACGGGGTGGAACTGACTCGGTCCTGTATAAAATGCGGAATACTGCTGGGGTTGCGACACGGGGTTGAACGGGCTTGGCTCTGTATGGAAGGCGGTATACTGGTTGGGTTGCGGTTCGGAGTTGAACTGGCTTGGTCCTGAGAAGGTTGCGGAGTATTGCTGGCTAGCAGGCTCCAGGGATTGGCTCGTTGTAACAACCTTATTGGCGGGCAATTTAACTTGAGTTTGTTGGACTGGTTGGTGTTGGGCATTCGGAAAAGGATGAAAAGACGGAACGGTGATCGTGGTCTGGGTAAATAGAAGAGTTTTTACTCCTTTTTTATCGGTTTCCTCGGATACGATTGCTTTGTCCACTTCACTAGCATCGTCACTGGCTTCATCGGATAATGCGTCAAGCCTTTTTTCTGCGATGCTTTCCCAGTTTTCGCACAAGTTCTTAGTGGACGCGTGTGCTCGGACTTGCTTCAGGTATTGACTTAGTCGTTCCCTGAGGACCTGCATTTTTCCTGTAGTGTCCAGGTTTCGGGTAGCTAACATATCCACTAACTCGGTTTTCTTCATTAGGTATATGAAGCCCAGATTTCTGAAGGGATTTCCTTCGTTAAGCAGCGGTTGGTCTGGCGGAGGTTGGTCTGGCGGTGGTTGGTCTGGCGCTGGTTGGTCTGACTCGGAAATCTGGTGGCGGGTTAAGTCGGATGTTTGGTGAGAAGAGTGCTGATTGGAGTTCGGAAAACAGGAAACTGTGGAACCTTTCGAAGATTCTCGGTCGGACGGCGGCGGTGAGAATTCGGTTGAATCTTCTTAAGGTCCCTGCTCGGGCGCCAATTTGTGATGCTTAATTTACTCAGGCTATGGTATACTCGCCGGAGTCCAGGGTCTGTCTGAGGAAAGCACGAAAACTCATTATGTATAGGTACTCTTAAAATTAGGCTTATAAATACGCTAGTGCCACGGCCTCAAAGGGAGGGGGACTCTCGGAAGGAGAAAAAAAAGTGTAACCTATCGCCTCGGCCTCGAAGTGAGGGGGATTCTCGGGAGGAGGTAATTTGCCACGGCCTCGAAGTGAGGGGGGTTCTCTGAAGGAGGGAAAATCTAATCTATCGCCACGGCCTCGAAGTGGGGGGGATTCTCGGAAGGAGGGAAACTATAACCTATCGCCTCGGCCTCGAAGTGAGGGGGATTCTCAGAAGGAGGTAATTGCCATGGCCTCAAAATGAGGGGGATTCTCAGAAGGAGGGAAAATCTAGTCTATCGCCACGGCCTCGAAGTGAGGGGGATTCTGGGAAGGAGGGAAACTATAACCTATCGCCTCGGCCTCGAAGTGAGGGGGATTCTCAGAAGGAGGGAAACTAAACTCAATACAACCTCGACCAATATTTAATATCAAAAATAGGAACAATGCTAATTCCCTATGCACCATAAACTGTTGCTATCCAACTATTAGCGGTGGGAGCGCAAACTAAAATGTTTCTCGAATTACATACTAATCTTACCTTCTACTAAATAACTAAGGTAAAAACTAGATGTGAATCGTATAATTTCAAAATTACAATTGCACTAAAAAAATACATGATAGTCTATGATGCTGTTTATGTTGAGGTGATTCATAGTCCGGGCGGTAAGGTTGCTGGTGATTTTATAGTCCGGGCGGTACGGGTGATTATTTTATAATAGTCCGGGCGGTACGGTTGATTATTCTTATAATAGTCCGGGTATACGGGGTTGTATTTGTTTAAGGTTGGTTGGTCGGCGTTTAAGGCGTAAAGTGTGACGCTTCGTTACAAAGACATCCCTTACCTTACCAAAGATGAATCCCTCTACCTCTAGCCTAGCTCAAACTCAAACTTATAGTGTAGAACAAAGCCTTTTACTAGAAAACCCTCACTGTGCCTTACCAAAGAAAAGCCCTCTGCGTCGAGAGTCGCCATTCATTGATGAAAATATGATAATTCGAATGCGGGGTTGACTAGAAAAGATGACCGTTACTAACACATGTAAGAATCCGATTATTATGCCTAAATCGACTGGTACCACCGAAAGCTTAAACATATTAACCACGATACAGTCATAAATGAAATTTTTCAGACGTGTTGTATTTACGTGTCTAACTTGTCGAGCAATTCATGTTGAAGTGGCACATAGCTTGACAATGAATTCATGTGTCATTACCATTAGAAATTTCATCAGTCGCAGAGGTTATCCCCTTCAATTTTATAGTGACAACGGGACCAATTTGAAGGCAGCCGAAAAGAAATTGCGTGAAGCCCACAATCAAATTGATTTTAGTGACCTCCAAGCTGAATTCACCACCCAACACACCAAATGGGAGTTTATACCACCGGGAAGTCCCCACATGGGTGGAGCGTGGGAACGAATGGTTCGCTCCATCAAGAACGTATTGTACCATATAATCACACCCGACACAAGGATGACTGAAGAAAAGCTGAACAACTTGCTTATCGAGGTCGAAAGTATAGTGAACAGTCGCGCTCTTACGTATTTATCGCTGGACACTGCTGAACAAGAAGCCCTCACACCCAATCATTTTATCCTCGGCTCATCATCCGGAAGCAAACCTCCAGGAGTGTTTGATACCACCGATAAGTATGTTAGATCTTCATGGCGACATTCGCAGCTACTAGCAGACATGTTTTGGAAAATATAGGTTGCTGAAGTATTGCCAACATTAACTCGTCGTACTAACTGGTTCGAGAAGGCTACACCAATCAAAGAAGGAGACTGTTTATTCAAAAAATAAGTTCAAAAAGTTCAATGGAAAATGTTCAATTTTCGATGGGTGGACTGGGTGAAAAAAGGGCCAAAAGGGTGAGTAAAACTGCCAACTTTCATTTAACCTTATAATCTATGTACAATTTTAACCTTAAAATAACCTTCTTTTTTTAATGTAAGTATACAATGTACAAGTTTTAATTTATATAAACAAAAACAAAACATCGAATCAAAATGACAGTTGACATTGTCGAGCATTGGGACAGCTGTGGCAGTGTTTGAGCATGCATTTATGGGCAGCATTCAACATTCTCCCCCACCAGTGAGCAAGGTGAACGATACTTGGCATATAATGTGTGCAATTCCAATTTTCATTATGTGTTGGTGTCTCACATGAAAAGAAAAATTTTATTATTATAATTGCAAATTAAATGTAAAAATATAGTCATTATTTTAAATTTTTAACGGACATCAATATGCGACATCTACATGTGACATAAACAAACCAATACACAAAATGGGAACCCTGCTCGGTCAGCCATTCGAAATTCGAAATTGTGTCCTCGACTTCGATGCATTCGAAACGTCATCTCTTACTTCCGTTTGTATAAATTTCGTGTTCATGCACTTCGGGAGTACTTTTTTTTTTTTATTAAATTTCGGTTGTGCGGTTTTTATTTCTTATTTTCTTCTTTTTTGTTATTTATAAAATGTAAGTATATTTAAATCATTTATTTATATTCTGAAGACGGTGTTGTATTTTATTGTGTTGTGTTTATGAAGAAATAGTGCTGTGTTGTGTATTCGTGTTTGGTATTTTCGGTCGTCGCATTAAATTTACTTTGGTGTTTTAAAGTGTGATTTGTTGTTAAAGAGCTTATTAAATGTGTAGTATTTTATGTAAATAATTGTAATTTGTGTCGTTTTATATATTTATATTGCATGCATTAATGGTTTTATATATTAATTTTGTAAAATGTTTTGTATGTTTTTTTTACACCTGACTGTATTCCGTAGCCTTGAATTGCCTTGCATTAAATTTGCTGTTGTTTTTGCTAACAGGTTGATGTGTGATCTCGGGCTTCTTGTTGTTGCAGCTATGCATTTGGGTAAGTCATAACTATAGTTTTTTTTTGTTTACGTAATAAACAGTTCTTTGCTTTTAGATGATGGTCGCTGCTTGATGATGAATTTAAAAACAAGATCTTGGTGGTGTCTAGGACATGGTTGCCATCTAAGGTGAAATTTGGTGTTCATGTAATTTACATGTAAGTTTTTTTGCAAATAATTTTTAAATTATATTAAATCATTTTCATTTAATTTCTTTTAAGTTTATTTTCAATTAAATATTTATTTTGTTGTTTTCATGACCTTTTGTTTATTAAGTTTTTATTTTTTTGTGCATAAATATGAGACATGCCTATATGAGGGGTGCATGCAAGTGTGTGTGCTTCATGTGAATATAAGAATGTGTGTGTGGTTTATGGGAAACATGAATGTGTGTGTGCTCTGTTAGATTGATTTAAGGTTTTCATTTATTTCGTTTTATTCGAGTGAATGTGTGTTGTGTTTTGGATTTTTTTTTGAGTGATTTCTGAAGTTTTAAATTTTTATTTTAAATGAGTGTGTTGAGTTTCAAGAATGATTGTGTTGATTTAATCGTTGTTTACGAATGTATGTTGAATGAATGTGTTGAGTGTTAGAACGAATGTGTTGAATGTTATTAATAATGATAAATTTTGAATATTCAGTATGAATGTGTTGAATTAAGTATGAATTGAAATTGTGAATGTTGATTGTTTTTAGCATGAATGAAATTAATTTTTAGTATGTGTTAGATGAACTGCATTAGTTTTATTAGTGGACTGTATTTTTATTGTTTCTTGATCTTCAAATGAGTGAGTCTTCTCCGTTAGTGTCGTTAGATGGTAGCGGGCATATTTTTGTGATAGGTCTTTTGAATTCCGAAGTCGGTGTGCGTACCTTTACTACGCGGATCAGCTCATCTTGTCCGGCGTAGGTTTCAATGATCCTTGCCATTGACCATTTCGATGGGGGAAGTCGCTCATCTTTGAGTAGCACCAGATCCCCGATTTTTGGTTGATTTTCAATTTCCAGCCACTTCGGCCGATTTTGAAGCCTTGTGAGGTATTCTCCGCTCCATTCCTTCCAGAAGGTCTGTAGCGATGCTTGAATACGTTTCCACCGATCAAGGTAGCCAATTCTTTCGATGGATAGGTCTCCTTCGGGCACAATATGGGTTGACGTGCCGATGAGAAAGTGTGCTGGTGTCAACGGATTGAAATCATCCAAACTGTCTGTCAATGGGCAAAGGGGTCTTGAATTTAAACAAGCTTCTATTTGTGACAGAAGCGTACTCAGCTCTTCGAATGTGAGAGCTTGGTTATGGGCGATTCTCTTCAAATGAAATTTGACCGATTTCACTCCGGCTTCCCACAAACCTCCAAAGTGGGGAGATGCTGGAGGAATGAAATTCCAATTGGTTCCCAAGTTACTTAACGACTCGGCAATTTCGTTGTTATTATGCTTCGACTCTTTAAGCATTCGTTGAAGTTCGGAGCTAGCTCCTCTAAAATTGGTTCCGCAATCACTGTATATGTTTGTACATATACCTCTTCGAGACGTGAACCTTCGGAATGCGGCAATGAAAGCTTGGGTCGTCAAATCTGTAACAGCCTCTAGATGAATTGCCTTAGTTGAGAGACAGATAAAAATGGCGAAATAGCCTTTAAATTGCTTAGCACCTCGACCTTTCCAGGCCTTCACTTCTATTGGGCCAGCGTAATCGACACCAGTGTGGGTAAACGGTCGAGAAACGTTGACTCTTGGTGCAGGAAGGCTTCCCATAAGTTGTTCTAAGGGCTTTGGTTTGTTTTTAAAACAAATGATGCACTTATTCAAGAACTTTTTTACAGTTCTCTTTAAGTTGAAAATCCAAAACCGATTGCGAATGAAGGCAACTACTTGTTGAATTCCGCCATGCAAAGTTTTCTCATGTGCGTCTTCAATAATTAGCCTGGAGAAATTGTGGTCTGGCTTCAACACAATTGGGTGTTTTTGGTCATATGTTAAAGCGGCATTTTGGAGTCTTCCTCCGACTCTTAATATTCCACCTTCATCAACAAACAGATTAAGAGACTTATTAAGTTTTGTTGATTTCTTATGGTGTAAGTCATTAATAATGTCTTGAAACATACATTTTTGAACGCTTTTGATAGCAGTACGCAAAGCGTTATCGAGTTCTATGGGTGTCAGAACTGATCTTCTACGAAACGATTCATCTTTTCTTATGTTGAAGACAAATCTGTTAATGAACGCTATTATTCTTAGTAGTCTTAGAAGTTTAGATTGTTTAGACACAATATCTAAAATAACGTTGGGGTCATCGATGGCAACGTGAATTTTAATTTCACGTTTCTCTTCGTCAATTTCATATTGAGTGGGTTGTTCTGGGATTGGGAATTCCCAGGTTTCTTGCAGAAATGGTGGTCCATTCCACCAAAGAATATTAGTTTTCAGCTTAGACGGAAGAACACCACGAGATGCCAGATCGGCTGGGTTGAGTTTGGTAGGAACGTGTTTCCAGATGCTGATGTTCGTCAAACGTTGGACTTCAGTAACGCGATTGGCAACAAACGTTTTCCACTTCGATGGCAATCCAGAAATCCAACAAAGAGTGATGGTAGAATCTGTCCAAGCGAACGCCGATATGTTGTTGAATGGAAGTACTGATTGTGTGTAGTTAAGCAGTTTTGCTAACATGACTGCTCCGCAAAGTTCCAATCGAGGCAAAGAAACAGTGTTGACTGGAGCAACTCTAGTTTTGGATATGAGCAAATGGGTGTGAATGCGATTCTCATTGTCCAAAACTCGAAGGTATACAACGGCTCCATATGCCTTTGTAGATGCATCGCTGAATCCATGGAGTTCAAGTTTTTGAACACCATTTTGTGTGTTGACCCATCTTGGAAGACGGATGTCCTCTAGGATGTCCATCTCTTCTTGAAAAGCGAGCCATTCGTCTTGTAATTCTACTGGAATGGTCTCGTCCCACGAAAGACCTTTCAGCCATAATTGCTGCATTATGATCTTCGCCTTAACGACGCAGAGTGCTATCCATCCAAGTGGATCAAATAGGCGAGCAATTGTGGACAGTATCGTTCTTTTTGAAACGATAGAATCGATGGTGATTTTTTGAAATGAGAAAGAATCATCAGAAGGGAACCAGCTGATTCCAAGGGTTTTGGTACGATCTAAAGAACCGAATGTCAGGGATACATTCGTTTCTCGATCCTCTTGGGGTATTGACTCCAAAAACTCTTCATTGTTACTCATCCACTTGCGAAGATGAAATCCAGCAGATGATAGTAACGTTGAGATTTGGTGAGCCTTTTCTTTCGCGGCTTCGACGGAATCGGCACCAGATACCAAATCATCGATGTACATATCTTCGTTTATCATTTGAGCGGCTATGGGATATGACGATTTTTCATCTGCGGCAAGCTTCTTCAACGTACGATTGGCCAAATATGGTGCTGGCGCAGTACCGAACATCAAAACTTTTACCTTATAAAGTTTCACTGGAGCTGTTGGGTCTTCACGCCAAAAGAGCAACTGGTAATAGGCATCCTTGGGATGGACTTGTATCTGCCTATACATCTTCTCGATATCCGATATAAAGGTAATCTTGCATGTTCTCCATCTTAAAACGATCGCTAAAATGTCGGTTTGGGTCTTAGGTCCAATCATCAAGTGGTCATTCAAAGAACTGCCGTCCGCAGTCTTAAAAGCAGCGTTGAAAACCACTCGCAACTTCGTTGTTGTACTGGACTCTTTGATGACGGCGTGATGAGGTACAACATAGTGGAATGGTGAGTTGAATGTTTCGTCTTTGTCGATATCTACTTCTTCCATTTGATTGAGAAGAAGGTATTCTTTAAGGCACTCATTGTATTGTGTGTGTAGTGTTGGGTTGTTTAATAATTTCTTGTCTTGTCTAAAGAACATCATTAAGGCCTGGTGTTTTGTTGACATAAGCCTTGGTCGATTAAATTCTTTGAAGGGCAAAGAAACTTCAAAGCGCCCTCCCGGCACCCGCTTGGTGTGTTGGATAAAGTGCTTTTCGCACTCAACATCTTCTTCATTTGCCGCTTTTTCGTAGGGAGTTTCTTCAATCTCCCAGAATGCGCGCATTTGTGTGTCGATGTCTACACACTGTGTGTAGACTTGAAAAGTAAAGCGCCTTTCAAAAGGAACTTTCCCCAAAATAATCCAACCAAACTTGGTCTTTTGGGCTATTGGTGCGACTTGTTGTTCATCTCGAACTACTTCGTCCAATATAATTTCACAATACACCTCATTTCCCAGCAAAATGTCAATATTGGCAGGTCGATTAAATGTGGGGTCAGCTAATTTCAAACCCTGCAAATGCTTCCACTTGCTGGTAACTACTTCTTGGTTGGGTAAGAGTCCAGTGAGTGTTTTGTATATATAACCTCTTATTGTTGTTTCAAAATCTGAATGATTTGATCCCATACTCAACTCTACAAAGTGTTGACAAGAGCTGGCTTTGTTTTGTCCTAAGACTGAGACGTCGAAAGATGTTGGAATCTTCTTAAGACCCAAAAGCTGAGCTGCCGATTCAGTAATGAAGGTAGCTTGAGATCCGGGATCAATCAAAGCTCTCAACTTGACGAAATCACCCACTGATGATTTTACCTTTATGATCGCTGTTGCAAGCAAAATTTGTGTGCTGTTAAATTCATTGATATGACAGCAGTTGAAAGACGTTGATGCTGGTAAATCATATGGATGAAAAGCAGGCGCGTTCGGATTGATTTCCGTTGTTATGTGATGTGTTTGTGTTCTATTTGTATTTTGGGCGTTTGAATTTGGATGAGTGAATGAGTTAACGTTATTGTGTTGAGTATGATTGCGTGAGTTAGATTGCGATTGAGAGCGTGTATGGTTCGAACTTGTGTTGTGTTGAAATTGATTGTTGTCACCTTGTCTGAACGGTTGGTGATTGTGTGAGTTTGTGAAAGAGTTTGATTGCAAGTGTGGCTGTTGATTTGTGTTGTTGAAATTCGATGAGTTGGCAAAATGCAAGAGTGAGTTGTGTTTTCTTTGGCAAAAATGACACGATTTGTTACTTGGGCAGTTATTTGTTCGATGACTGTAGGCCAAACAATTAAAACAGTTGCCAAACTGTCGAACAAGTTGATGTCTAGTGTTAACATCCATTTTTAAGAACTTTGTGCATGTTCTTAACGAATGTGCACCTTTATTGCATACTTTACATGCAAAATTTTCGGTTGATTCTGTGTTAAGCAGAAAAACATTCTTTTGTTGCTTTTTATTTGACGTTGATGAGTTTGATTGGTGTTGTTGGTCCATCATCTCTAATGTCCGGAACTTCGTTTCCAAAAAGTCGGAGAATTCCTTAAATGTTGGAATCTCTTTCTTGGTTCCAAGAGTTGTTTCCCATTTGGACTGGACAGTAGCTGGTAGCTTTTTCAAAAGCAAGAAAATAATGATTGCGCCCCAGTGATGGACTGGCAAATCTAAATTTTTCAACGCGTGTAAAATTTTTGTTGAGTTGTCCAACAATTCACGAATGCCTTTCGAATTTTCTTCTTTGACAACAGGCAATTCGTAGAACAACTTGAGTTCGTTGTTGACTAAAATTCTCTTAAAATCGTATCTTGATGTTAAGAGTTCCCAAGCTTTGTCATAACTTGCGTCATCTACACTAATGTGTTCTAGTAAGATGCCCGCACCTTCTTTGCAACTTGCTTTTAAGTAGTGTAATTTTTCTAATTTTGTAAGTGTGGCATTGTTATGGACCAAAGAAACAAATTGGTCATGGAAAGAACGCCAGTTCTGATATTCTCCCGAGAATGTCGGCGGGTGAATTTTTGGCAAACGAACATCGTGTGGCTTATGACTGGCCGGAGTATGACCTGTGCTGGTTAAATTTAAAGATTCATTTGCTTTTGCTGCTTCTGCTGCAGCAAACTTATCTAGCTCATCTAACAGCATGGATTTATAAAGCGTATAAATCTCATTTCCCTCACAAAAAAACCCTTCCGTAGTAGATAATACATCTTCTTTTATGTCATCGCAGCAAATAACAATTTGATGTTGCTCGACAATAGTAAGCCAATTGTTGCTTAGTGTCTCAAGTCGTGTAGAGACATAATTTTTTGTCCTACGAGACGGTGATACCGTCTTTTTGAAGTTCTCAAAATCTTTCGATATTTGAGTGCAAGTACTTTTTAATATCTTTACAGCATTCATTGTATTAATATATTTAGTTTTAAAATGGTTAAAATATATTTAAATGTATGTAATTGTGTGTAGTAAAATGTAAGTAAATTTTACTCACTGCGAATACTTTTTGATTTCAGTGTTGAAGGCGATATTTGATGGCTGGATTCTTGCTGGACTGCGATGGACGTTGCGATGGTGATGACGTTGGCGGCGGCGGCGGTGGTGCTGGCGATGGCGTTGGCGATGGCGTTGGCGTTGGGGATGAGGGTCAATTTCAATTTCAATTTGTAATACTTGACTTTGTATGATTTATCAAAAGGAAAACGAATTGTAATAAATTCAAACGCGACACAATGTCGGCACTTTCGTTTTAATTGATTTGAAAACGCAAAATGGGAAAAGTAGCTACTTAAAATTTGTTTATTTACTGCTTCTTCGAAAAAGATTTCACTTGTTGGTTCGATTTTCTAAGGCTATCGAAGGACCAAAATGTTTATTCAAAAAATAAGTTCAAAAAGTTCAATGGAAAATGTTCAATGTTCGATGGGTGGACTGGGTGAAAAAAGGGCCAAAAGGGTGAGTAAAACTGCCAATAACTTTAAGAAAAAAGAAACGCTCGGTTTGCTGGTATAATACACAGTAAGTATTTCATGTAATTTTCACTTTCATTTAACCTTCTATGTACAATTTTAACCTTAAAATAACCTTCTTTTTTTAATGTAAGTATACAATGTACAAGTTTTAATTTATATAAACAAAAAACAAAACATCGAATCAAAATGACAGTTGACATTGTCGAGCATTGGGACAGCTGTGGCAGTGTTTGAGCATGCATTTATGGGCAGCATTCAACAGAGACGTTGTGATAATCATCGATCCTAGCTTTCCAAGACATTGTTGGCCAAAAGGAGTGGGTATTAAATGTATACAAGCTAGAGATGGACAAGTGCGGAGTGCTATTGTCCGTACACCAAATGGGGAACATCATCGTCCTGCAGCAAAGATCGCAGTTCTATAAAAAAAACACTTTTTAAATACCCTTGGACTTCGTAATACTTTTATAAAACTTTTTCTTTTCTCTAACTTTCACTTCTACGATTGTCAGTTTTTCGTTAAATAATTTCGTTCAATTAAAACTATATAAACTCTAGTAATTTCCATTTTTTATTCATTCTTTAAACAACGTCCAGACACGGAGACCAAGGGTACGTTATTTCATATTTAACTTTTGAATTTTATAATAATTTTGTTCATAATAAAGTTTTTATAGTTTTTCCTCGCTGAAGAGGAATTCTGATAAACTTGGTTTCTGATTTATTAGAAACACACACAGTGTTATTTAATAGAATTCGCTAAACAGATGAATAGTTAGTTATACAGTGCATAAGGATTTATGTAGGCTCTATGTAACGTTGCGAAAATTCATATTTATGTATAAAGAATTCTGCTATAAATTTTAGTTATACAATGCTTAACAAAACTGAAAATTCTTACTTCTTCTTACTGCTTGAAGCGCCACCCAACTGCAGACGAAAATTTTTGAACTAAATGCAACTTGCTAAGAGAGAGAGAATCACGTTCCTATGAGAATCATGACTTCCGCCAGCCGTTACTGATTTGAATTTTCAAATTTAGGCAGATTTGGCTATCTCTTAATTTTGAAATAAAATGTGTTTGATCAAACTTTTTAAAAATATTTCGATTGCTATGTGTTGAGAACAAGTACGTGCTAAATAAATGAAGAGATTAAAAAAAATAAATATCGCATCATAAGAAAAATTGCTTATCAATAATACAAATTTTATTCATAATTTTTTAGTTCTTTTTTGTTTAAAAAGTTAATTTTTGCTCCAATAGTTATACAGTTTAAATGTCGAACTTTATGCTCATTAAGAAATGTTAGCGAAAAATGTTTTTATTTTGATGGAATTTTCTTTGAAAAAGTACGATTTTTGACAATTTTGGCGTTTTTGAGCCTTTACTACTAAGTAACAAAGTACTTAATTGAAATTGTGCTCCAACAGTTTTTTAGAAACAGTTTTTGTCTACACAATGACACCTAAATCATTTCGATACGACATACAGTCGCTTCACAATACCATTTGAAAAAACGCAGTTTTGCTCCGGAACACTCTTAACTTAAATCAAAAACGAGTACTAAACTAAAACCTTAATATAGGTGTCAACACTAAAATTAACTTCATGTCTCATACCATAGAGAATATAATATGTATAATACCTAGAGTCGCGACCTTTTCCTCCCTTGCCGAAAACACCCTCAAAATTTTTCTGAGGTTAACTCTCAAAATCCTTTCTTTTTTTCGTGTCCGTGAAACTGTGTAAGAGGTGAAAACAAAAAGTGAGTACTCTGCCGTGGGTAAAATTTTAGAATGGTTTGTGTATCGTGATGTGATATACCCCTTAAGGTTATTTTCTTTCAAAATTTACTACCTACCACCCGCAGCGCCACCTATTTAAAATAGGCAGCAAGTGTCTATGACATCTATTTTCATAGCGTTTTGTGCACTGATCTCTATTATAACTGGATAGTGGATAGCACTGATCTCTATAATACACTGGATAGTGTATTCATACAGAAAAAGTGACTCCATTTGAACATTGTTATAAAGTCGAAAAGGGAAAAATTCGTATAACAGTATAACAAAAATATACGTCAAAGAACCACTGATCTCTATATAACTTATCTCTGAATTTCATTTTTTCTATTTTCTCTGAGAAACAACTTTGATCTCTGGAAGCCTATCTAACATAGGGATGTCGAAATACAAAAAAGTATCGTAGGTATCGATATCAATATCGGTTTTGATATTTTATTAAAAAAATATCGATATATCGGTAAAATATGACAAGAAAATAATTTTGCCTATTTTGATTATTACTTTTATCATTTCTTTTCAATTCCCCCCAACCTAAAGCTTTACATTTGTTTGTTTAGGCCACTGATCTCTATAATACACTGGATAGTGTATTCATACAGAAAAAGTGACTCCATTTGAACATTGTTATAAAGTCGAAAAGGGAAAAATTCGTATAACAGTATAACAAAAATATACGTCAAAGAACCACTGATCTCTATATTACTTATCTCTGAATTTCATTTTTTCTATCTTCTCTGAGAAACAACTTTAATCTCTGGAAGCCTATCTAACATAGGGATGTCGAAATGCAAAAAAGTATCGTATCGATATTTTGAAAAAATATCAATATCGGTTTTGATATTTTATTAAAAAAAATATCGATATATCGGTAAAATATGACAAAAAAATAATTTTGCCTATTTTATTTATTACTTTTATCATTTCTTTTCATTTCCCCCCAACCTAAATCTTTACATTTGTTTGTTTAGGCATGTTGCTCACAATGCTCGGTGTCTTTTTCCGAGCGCGTCGGTTTGACTCTGAACATTCAGAATCAGTGCTTTGAACGAAAAAAGTAACAAAACTTTGTTGCTCTGAACACTCTGAATGAAAAAGAAACACAATTTTGAGTTTGGCAGTTCATGCTCTGTTGAGTTGTAAAAAACAAAAACGTCTTAAGATAGGAAACCAAGCTGTCAAAATGGATTCGTGCTTTGCGTACGAGCTGAAAAACTTGTGAACTACAAACGTATGGTGTGAATGATGCGAGAGAGCAAATTGTTGAGAATGTTTTGTGTGCAAATGGTGCGACAAACCACTTGTGTTTTCAAATAATTGATGTTTCATGATCTCAGATTTATTTACGTACACTAATTGAGTGTAGTGTGTGGTATTTCTTTTGAAGGTTTTTCTTAGGCCGTGTGCGAATTCAATTAAAAAGTGGTTAAAATTTGACGTTTATTTAAATTTTGACATTTCGCATTGAATAAATTGTGTTAAAATTAGAATAGCTGCTGGGGGTCAATTCCCGATCTGTGATAATGTGAAATGATAAGTTTTATCACACTTTCACAATAAATTCGATTCTGGATCTGTGAAAAAAATCAAAACAAACTTCAAAACTTTTTATCTGATAAATCTCTTTTCACAGCTATATTATTTTGTGAAAAGAAATTTATCAAATGAAAAGTTTTGAAGTTTATTTTGATTTTTTTTCATACAGAATTTATCATTTAGTACTTTTTAGTACAAACAAGTTAGAGAATCGCATAAATCGAGTTTATGAAAAGAAAAAAATGAAAAGTCTCTGTGAAAACTAAAATGATAAATTTTTTATCATATCACATTTTCACAGATCGGGAATTGACCCCCTGAGCAGGTTAAAATATGACAGTAGGCGTTAAAAATTCATCTATTTTCGATATAAAAATCCGAGTATCGAAAAGGTATAAAAATCGATATTTTTATGATTAAGGCCGTGTGCGAATTGAGTTAAAAAATGGTTAAAACTTGATGTTTGGTTAAATTTTGACACTTCGCATTATTTGACTAGCTGCTGAGCAGGTTAAAATATGATAGTAGTGGTTAAAAATTCATCAATTTTTATTTTTTAACCACAATTCATCCATTTCGCACACAGCCTAAGACCATGTGCGGATTGGATGAATTGATTATTGAATTGGATGAATGATTAAGGCCGTGTGCGAATTGGATGAATTGTGGTTAAAAAATAAAAATGGATGAATTTTTAACAACTACGGTCATATTTTAACCTGCTCAGCAGCTAGTCAAATAATGCGAAGTGTCAAAATTTAACCAAACGTCAAGTTTTAACCATTTTTTAACTCAATTCGCACACGGCCTTAATCATAAATATATCGATTTTTTATACCTTTTCGATACTCGGATTTTTATATCGATATATCGAAAAATTAAATATCGATAAAAAATATGAACACTCGACATCATTAGTAAGACCTGTTAGACGTCAAAAAGTCGAAAAGGGGCACTGACTGTCATCTTCAAATGGAGTCAAAAAAACTGTTATACTTTGTAGGTAATACACTATCCAGTGTAATATAGAGATCAGTGGTTTAGGCATGTTGCTCACAATGCTCGGTGTCTTTTTTCGACTCTGAACAGTCAGAATCAGTGCTTTGAACGAAAATAGTAACAAAAATTTGTTGCTCTGAAAACTTTGAATGAAAAAAAACACAATTTTGAGTTTGGCAGTTCAGGCTCTGTTCAGTTGTAAAAAGACAAAAACGCCTTAAGATAGGAAAGCAAGCTGTCAAAATTGATACGTATTTTGCGTACGAGTTGAAAAGCTGAAAAAAATCATAAAAAATATCGATTTCTTATACCTTTTCGATACTCGGATTTTTATATCGATACATCGATATATCGAAAAATTAAATATCGATAAAAAATATCAACCCATCGACATCATTAGTAAGACCTGTTAGACGTCAAAAAGTCGAAAAGGGGCACTGACTGTCATCTTCAAATGGAGTCAAAAAAACTGTTATACTGTATAGGTAATACACTATCCAGTGTAATATAGAGATCAGTGGTGGATAGGAGCTTTGTATATGGATTTACCAGGTAATATCAAGAATGGTTTTCTGCTTGGTTTGACAGTTTTTTGACAGTTTTTTACATTAGTTTGTAATGTGTGTTCTCTGCTTGCTTGCTTGAAAACCATTCTTGATAGTACTAGGTAAATCCATATACAAAGGATAGGAGCAAAAAGTTTGACTCCCATAGAAGACTGTTCTAATTGTAAAGGTACCATCCAGGTATAACAGTTATACCAAAATATAACACTTCCCCACCACTGATATCTATAGGCGTTTTTCTTTTTTAGAACCGAGCGGGGCAAAGAACGGGGTTCGAGCGAATCGAGCGAGTGTCGAGTCGAGCGCGACCCTGAGCGCTCAGAACTATTTGAGATACACAATTGAGCACTGAACTGTCATAATACAGTAAAACCAGAAAAAAAGTAAATTAAATAATTATAATTTTCTAAATTCAAAATATTATTTACCATCACTGGAAGAGCAACCAGCTTCGCCTGCCATTTCTTTTGTTTTGTTTGTTTGTTTTTTTTTTCGTCCCTCAAAAACTCAACGCTCTTTATTCTGCTCTATCTGCTCGATCATTTTTGACCGAGCAAATCGAGTCAGCCCCGAGCGTGTTCGGTTCTAAAAAAGTAACACAGATCGAGCGCTCCGAGTGCCCCGAGCTAAAAAAAAAAATGCCGATCTTTTTTTGACAGTCCGATTCCCGCTCCGTGCTAAAAAAGAAAAACGCCTTATAATAGAGATAGAGAAAATAGAAATCAGAAATAGACTGCGGATGCCAGAGCGCTTGTTCTCGGTGACTGGAGAGTGCATGCGAGGGATCGTTCACGATGGAAGGCTGCAGTATCCGAGGCTGAGATCCTTCATGGATTGTGAGCTGGATAAGTAAGTAAGTAAGTATGTTAATTATTAAAAAACAAATTTGGAACCTACCCATGAAGTGCATTAACATTTGATGTTCTTTCATTGCTGTTTCAAATTCGAATTTCATGACCTGGTTGCATTGCTGAATGAGGGATATGACTTCTTCGGTTTTGGTGACCAGTTCCTGGATGTGCGGTTCGATGTTGTCACGACGAAGATGTATCGTAGATTTTTTTGGATTCTTTGAGAATTTCTTCCATTTCTGAATTTGTTTTTCTTCAAATATTTAAATTTTGAATAACAAAAGTCGTTCTGTAAACGTCACTTGTTTTTGTTGAATATAGAGAGATGATATAAAGAGATGCACAAGTGTAAGAGTACCATGTCAAAATCAATAGGAGTCAAAAAAGTGTTATAATTTGTATGGAATCCACTATCCAGTTATTATAGAGATCAGTGACTATAGTCAACTATCGTCAGAGCAAAAACGCACTTCTGTGTAGCCAGGCACTGGGCTTCAGCTGCGTGAGGCACTTGAAGTTAAGGCAAGTTAGTTTCCCTGAACGCCTATTTAAATTAAGGCAAAGTCTATTTTATTCAAATGTCTTTAGTTTAATATTCTAAAATTCACTTCTAAATTTTACTGTTAATAAAAAACGAAAAGTGTCAAGCCTAAGAAAATAAATATGTAAAGGCGTTTAAGAACCTCTTCGGAGTCTTCAAACTCAAACGTTTGGTCATTTTGACCTCTAAATTAATTAAAATCAAAACGTATTTACCGAATAAAGTTTACGTGCGAGGTGAATTTTTTTAATGTCACAAGCAAATGAAAGCAAATAAAACAGCTGTTACTTGATTTTAAGGCAAATATTTTTGCGTTATTTTCCAGTCTACTCTCCAACGAAATTGACTAAAATGGAAAGATTTTTTTTACACCTTACCAATCAGGTTCGTGCATTTTGCCTTAACTTGAAGTGCCTTACGCAGCTGAACCTTCCCACTTATGCTTTGCTAAACCATAAAATTGCATTATAGTTCAGACCTTTGTATATATATTTGATAGGTACTGTCAAGAAGTGTTGCCATCTAGTTAGGCAGAGAAAGCCATTTTTTTGCAGAGTTGGTATTGAGACAAAATGGCGAACTTATATAAACAAAAAAACAGCTTTCTTTGCCTCTAACTAGATGGCGACATTTCTTGATAATACCTATCAAATATATATACAAAGGTTCAGAGCTCTGAACATAAGAAGATAAACGTCTTTTCGCTTCAGTTCTATAGTAGAAAAAAAGAATCTCTGGCGTTGACTCATTTTAAACGTCAAATTGACAGGAACTTAACAGCAATATAGCGTATCTTTTTGTTGGAAAAACATACAAAAGATTAGAGAGAAAATATCTTTAGGTTGTGCGCTTAGAATGTAAATAATATTATCATCTAACAAAATTAAAAATAAATTTTCTGCAGTATTATTGAATCTGAAAGAAATGGTAAGTAAATAATTCCTGCTGGACAAGGTTTTCATGTACCTATTAATAGAAGACAAATATCGGAACTTGCTCTGAGGTCTTTTTGTTTAAATTAAGTTAAACTGCTCAACTTTTTTCTTCAAGTAATGTTAAAGCAAGAAATGTCTTTCTAATTAGGTTTTCAATATTTTATTCAAGGATCGTGTGACGAAACCACAAAAAAAAATGTTAATTTCATTGCTGCGCGAAACAAAATACATGGAAGGAAAAAAAGAAAAAGAATGGTACTGGGAAAAAATTCAAGCAGCATTGAACACAATAGGTCCAAAAAAAACAATTATTCAATGGAAAAAGGTAAGTTTTCAAGTCTAAATGCAAATGAATGAAAATAAACTTGTTTATACATTTTACCAACAATACTGAATTCTAAAAACGGTCTTACATACATACATATTGTATTCGAAGAAAGGGTAAAAACGCATGTACTTATATATGTGCATTAGTTTGGTTTTAAGAAGAGAAACAATTAGGATTTGATTTGAAAACAATAATTTGTGTCGTTTTTTTTTTATTTTATTCAAATAAGAATTTTCCTAACAGAAATACGTATGTATATATGAAAATATGCCCAATATATGGGTGTCCCAATAAGAGTGCACTTTTTAATTTGCAAATAAAACCAAGTATTTTATGACAGAGGTGTTATATTTTTATTGTATTGTAAAGAAAACATGTTCCGATTAAGTATGGAATAAAATATTCGGCAAATGACCCCTCCGGCTCCGATGACAGGCCATTACTCTTTTCATGAAATTTTCCATGACTTTTGCACAGAGTTGTGGCTGTATCTCACCGACAACATGTTGGATTTCCCAGGAATTGTTTCGGGTTTATTCGCATAAAGCCGAGATTTCACAAAACCCCAAAGAAATAAATCGCACGGCGTTAAATCGCACGATCTTGGTGGCCAGTTCACATCAGAATTTCGTGAAATAATGTGTTCTGAAAATCTTTGCTTCAATAAGTCGATTGTTTCATGCGCAGTATGGCAAGTTGTGCCGTCCTGCTGAAACCACATTTTGTCTAGATTAATGCCGTCCAGTTGAGGCCACAAGAATTCCGTTATCACATTCCTGTAACGAATGCCGTTCACACTCACTGTCGAATTGATGTTTTCGGGTTCTCGACAACACTCTCGTTTACAGCAGCAATGTTTGCAAGAGACCGACCAGTACGTTGACGCAAAGGATTCTTATCATCCATAATTGACCCAGTTTCTTCAAATTGTTTGACCACTCTTCGAATGGTTGACATATAAGGTACACTCTCTCGACTGAAAATTTGGTGAAGTTTGCGAAGCGTAACTTTCCCCATTTTTGTAATGAGTTTTTACCATTATAACGTGTTGTTCTTTCAAAAAGCGCTCCATTTTTAGTAATCGGTACAAACAGAGGTGACATCTGCCAAATTTCAGAGTTCCTACTTGCATGACAAAGAAATTATTTCAATTTTAAAAAGTGCGCTCTTATTGGGACACCCTATATGATCAGAATCTATTTTTTTTTTGTTTTTTTTTTTTTTTTTTGTAAAAGTATCGAAACTCTAATTATACCTTCGTATGTAGATGCGTATTAGGATTCATGTTCGGAACTTTGGGAATTCCTAAATCGTCTTCTCATATTTATAAATAAAACTTGTAGGTTGAGTTCTCTAAGCTGAACGTCGTTGGTTCGAGTCCTACTCAGGCCAAGTTTTTATTTCATCTTTCACGGGCACTGCCTCTTGCGAAGACCTGACAAATCTTCCAAGAGTATCAATCTGTCATGAAAAAAGTGCTTCTCAACTCTGCCGTTCGGAATCGGCGTTAAATTGTAGGTCCCCTCAATTCTTCACACGCACTCAGAGAATTGTTGATGAGAGTAAGCCACTTAGGCCTTGGCTCTTCAAGAGCTGTCGCGCCACTTTATTTATTTATTTATTTATTTATTTATTTTAGGTTGAGTTCTTTATATACCCAAAGTTTTTTCATAAAGGAAAAAAAATGGTTTCAAATGTGAATCTTCAATGTTCAATTTACTTGGCTTACTGACTCCTTTTTATTTCTCCAATTATAATAATTTTAAAAGAATGGCACTCAAGCATCCATTTAATACTCTCTCGACTCATAAAGAATCTTTGAAACGACAATCTCACAAAACATTGTTCACTTATTAGAGCTGAAAGCCTTAGTAGCTAAGCTCTTTTTCCATGTATATTTATTTATAATTATAATATGTAAATAAATAATAATAATGGCGCAAATTTATAGTCAGATAAAGTAGACTTTGAAATTATTTTAGTCGATATTAAGCTGATACTCTAGTTTTTGACAATTATAGTCGAATTAAAACCAACTTTAAGGTTAGTAGCTGGTGCTAAAATTAATACCGAGGAAAGTACTTACTTACTTACTTAAGGTGGCGCTACAGTCCGGGGTGGACTTGGGCCTCAACCAACAAACCTCTCCAGCCAGCTCGGTCCCTAGCTATCTGTCTCCAGTTTCGAGTTGGTTGAGGTCGTGTTCAACTTGCGCGCGCCACCTGAGCCTTGGTCTTCCTCTACTGCGTCTTCCCTCTGGGGTGGATTCGAAGACTTTACGGGCCGGAGTATTGGTGTCCATCCTCTCCACGTGCCCGGAGCCATCTGAGTCTTTGGACCTTCACTCTTTTAGCTAAGTCAGTGTCGCTGTACAGCCCGTACAGTTCGTCGTTAAATCTTCTCCTCCATTCACCGTTTATGCAGACAGGACCATAGATCTTACGTAGAATCTTTCTCTCGAAACGGCCAAGTGCACTCTCATCCGTTTTTGACAAGGTCCATGCTTCTGCACCATATAGCAGGACGGGGATGATGAGGGTCTTATAGAGCGTCACCTTAGTTTTTCGGGAGAGGGCTTTACTGCTCAATTGCTTTCTTAGCCCGAAGAAACAGCGATTAGCAAGAGTTATTCTTCGTCTGATCTCGGCGCTGATGTCGTTGTCCGTGTTGATAGCGAAGCCAAGGTATACAAAGTCCCTAACTACCTCGAAATTATATGCGTCTATCGTGACGTTTTGTCCAAAACGTCGGTGTTGGGTGTCCTTTCTAGATGTCAGCATATACTTTGTTTTGCCCTCATTGACCGCTAAACCCATTTTTTCAGCCTCTGTCTGTATACTCGCAAAAGCACTGTTGACATCACGCTGTGTTCTCCCAATGATATTAATGTCATCAGCGTACGCGAGTAGTTGCACAGACTTCTGGAAGATAGTGCCTCTAGTGTTGACGTGGGAGTTCTGCACTATTCGTTCCAATATGATGTTGAAGAAATCGCATGACAGTGCATCACCTTGTCTAAAGCCTTTTTTGACATCGAAGGCGTCGGTGAGGTCATTACCGACTTTGATGGAGCAGCGCGAGTTCTCCATTGTCATCCTGCTCAGGCGAATGAGTTTTGGAGGGATGCCAAAACTGGACATGGCTTTGTACAGTTCTTCTCTATAGATGCTGTCATACGCGGCCTTGAAATCGATAAAAAGATGGTAGGTGTCGATTTGGAGTTCTTGAGTTTTTTTCCAGGATCTGCCGTAATGTGAAAATTTGATCGATGGTGGACTTTCCTGGTCTAAAGCCACACTGATATGGACCTATCAGATTGTTGACAAACGGCTTCAGACGTTCACATAGTACTGCAGAAAAGATCTTATAGGCGATGTTTAGGAGGCTGATGCCTCTGTAGTTGGTGCAGTTTAGAGGGTCTCCTTTCTTCAGGATCGGGCAAACAATGCTGAGGTTCCATTCATCGGGCATGCTTTCTTCCGACCATATTCTGCAGATGAGTTGGTGCATGCTCCTAACCAAGTCATCGCCGGCTGCTTTGAAGAGTTCGGCAGTGATGCCGTCAGCTCCCACGGCTTTGTTGTTCTTAAGCTTAGATATTGCTATCTTCACTTCTTCAAGGTCGGGTAGACGGAAATCTTGGCTTGCGTCGTCTTCATTGAATGGTTCATTCTGCCTGACAGCGGAATTTGATTCGTCATCGCCGTTGTACAGTCTGCAGAAGTGGTCCTTCCATATCCTCAGCATTGACTGTGACTCTAGTACGATATTACCCTGTTGGTCTTTACAGGCCTCAGTTCGTGCTCGGTAACCTTGAGTCTTTGGTTTTCCTCTTGGTAAAACTTCCGAACCTCATTCCTGTTTTTAAGTCTCTCAATATCCTCGAAAGATCGCTTTTCATGCTCTCTCTTTTTCTTTCTGAAAAGCTTACGTTCTTCTCTCCTCTTCTGCTCGTAGAGCTCCCGAGCTGATCTCGTCCTCCTGTGCAGCGCTGCTTTGTATGCTTCTTGCTTGGCCGAGGAAAGCACCTTTTATCTTTTTATATCGACTTCAAAGTTCTGTGGAGTAGAATGTTTTCAAATAGTATATTTGAAGTTTTTAATATTTTTGATGATTATGAACTTTTTCGAAAACCGAAAGTAGGCGTGTTTTTTTGGCATAGCGATCCATATCTGCAGTGGGAGCTTCCATGTATTACAAATACAACACGCAGCTGGGGATAAAACTTAAACTTAAATTTGGCTGCGGATAAAAAATTGACATTTTTTCGAGTATCGATACTCGATCGGAGAAAAATTGAATTTCTTAGGTTGGTATCTCGGATAATCGGATAACTCAAAGAGTCTCGAAGGCTGTGTTCGCAGAGTGCAACGCACTTTAAGTGCGTTCTTTTATTTAAGTTTATTTTGAATTAAAGTTAGAACGCACAAATCAAGGAACGAGTCACACATATGTAGTTGCTCTCTACAACGGCCACTTTTTGCAAAAAGTGGGAAATTTACAAAAGTAAAATTTTTGTTCTTTGTAGCGCCATTTGAATTTGAAAAAAAACTACAAAAATTGTTTTTGACATCAAAAAACAATCTTTCTGCATCATTAAACAATTTTAATGTTTTAATTAATTTTTTTTTTGTTCGGATTTGAGGTTTTGTGAATAAGTTTTACACCAAGCAAATGAAACTGTCAAAATATAAAACGTCTTCTATGGGACGATTCCCTCCGGCAAATACGTTGGCAACAACGTCGGCAACAGCGTCGACGCTGCCGGATTGACGGATTCTAAGGGCCGGCCATTGTATATGAAACCACCTAGTACAATCAAGAATGGGTTTTTCGATTTTTTGTGCCAGATCAAAACCAACAAAAAAAAATCCCAATACAAAACCTATGTAAAAAGAGTTAGCGCTGCGCCAGAACTCAAGATGGCACTACAATCGATTGCCAGGTCGCGGGTACTAGCTAGATAGAAATACAATGGGGCCGGCCTCTTTACTTTAAATTTTGTCAAACTGTAACAAAATGAGATTGAAAACTTTCACTTTTTGGCTTTCTACAAGAAGTGCTCGTTGTAGTCATATCTTTAGAGTCGATTCAAATTTGTGAATCTGGCAGCTAAACGAGTTGGTGAAGTGAGGAAAAAGTAGAAAAATCTCAGATTGCATGATTTATTTGAGACTTGAGATTCAAAAAAATGGATTTGAGATTCCAAAAATCTGAATCTCGATTTTTATCAAAATTCACACTCTACGAACGTACCCCCATATGTCAAAAACTTATCCGAAAGCAAAACCAAAATAACAAATTATCTGACAGCTAGACAAGTCTACCAACTTAAAAATAAAATAAAATAGCAGCGGATGGGCAACTGCGGATAGGTTTTTTTGGGAAATCGAATTTGGTTGCAGATAGCGATGCCAAAAAACACGCCTAGTGTATAAAAACCGCAAATCCTTTTGATGAACTCGACGCAAATGAATTTCACTCTCGATATAGGTTTAGTAAGATCACTTCTGATCGAGAAACTTTGTCAAATCGTGGACTTCCTTACCTGCATCTTTATAGGTTCTTATCACACTTCTCTACACACTAACTCATATTGAGTTATCTTAAGGAATTTATTATTCAAGATTTTCAAGACACCTGCATGGAATGTTGCCAAGCGGATTAACTTCGCATCGTTGCCCCTGTAATTTATAGTTGAAAGGTGCTTCTGGACCAATTGCCTTAAAATTTCTATTTCGTCGTGGCTCATGGCTCAAATAAGACTCCCTTCCAAGCTTTAAATACATTTTTCTATAAATAAATACTTCCTATGTGTTTTTTAATAAGTAAAATGTGGGGGAACATTCATTCATTCATTCATTCATTCATAATAACACAAGACCTTCACGTTCTCAATTCTGATTTCAAGTCAAGTTGTATTTTCTCCTCAAAATTGTATTTAATTGTTTAAAACAATCCCTCTTAAACTGTATTTGATTTCCCAAACTGTAATTTGTTTGGTTTGTTCGACTAAAATGTATTGTGTGTGCAACCTAAGGCTTACACTAGTTACAGGCGCAAATTTATAGTCACCTCATATTAAGTAACTTAAGTAGATACTAGTTAAAACCATTTTAAATTTAAAACCAGCTACTAATTTCATATCAAATTATAGACATTTTGTAACCTGCCTGTAACTAGTGTAAGCCTTAGGTTGCACACACAATGCATTTTAGTCGAACAAACCAAAAAAATTACAGTTTGGGAAATCAAATACAGTTTAAGAGCGATTGTTTTACACAATTAAATACAATTTAGGTATGTTCAGCGACAATGTTCTGCACACTTTGGAACAGAAAAGTACAGCTTTTTGGTGTTCATTGACACATTTGCTGTTCCAAACTGTTCTGATTTATTTATAGAAAAATGTATTAAAAGCTTGGAAGGGAGCCTAATTGGAGTCATGAGCCACGACGAAAAGGAATTGTTAAGGCAATTGATCCAGAAGCACATTTCAACTGTATAGTACAGGGGCAACGAACCGAAGTTAATCCGCTTGACAACATTCTAGCAAGTGTCTTGAAAATCTGGAATAATAAATCTATTCCTTAAGATAACTCAATATATCACCTTCCAAGAAAATGAGGTGTGATAAGAACTTATAAGAATGCAGGTAAGGAAGTCCACGATTTGACAAAGTTTCTCGATCAGAAGTGATCTTATCGAACCTACATACGAGAGTAAATTCATCTTCATCGAGTTCATCAAAAGGATTTGCCTGGTTTTAATACACTTTCGGTTTTCGAAAAAGTTCATAATCATCAAAAATAGCAAAAACTTCAAATGAACTACATATTTGAAAACATTCTACTCCACAGAACTTTGAAGTCGATATTAAAAGATAAAAGGTACTTTCCTCGGTATTAATTTTAGCACCAGCTACTAACCTTAAAGTTGGTTTTAATTCGACTATAATTGTCAAAAACTATAGTATCAGCTTAGTATCGACTTAAATAATTTTAAAGTCTACTTTATCAAAACAAAACAAAAACAAATTTTAACTTATGCCCTGTTAAGTGGGAGAGGTGGAGGGTGGGGGGAGAGAGAGGTATAAAACACCTAGGGTGATCGATGATGGTCACAAATCACAAATTTTGTCTGTGTAAGGTGATAGAAAAGATAAATTTATACAGATATCTCGCCCTTATGGCGAGGAATGATATATTAAACTGAAAGCTTTCCAAAAGCTTTAACACATTCACTAAATGCCTACAAAATCTATTTTCGCTCACGTCACGTCAGGCAAAGAAAAAGCTTCCGAGAGTTCCTTGTCTGTTAAGGCTTTGTCCGTTTGTCCGTTAAATGATTCATTTTTTTTTCTGCAGGGATGAGACATCTGTGTAAGTTTTTTATCTGTGGTGATAGTCACAAGTGATAATCACCAATTTGCTATTTTTTCTTGTGACAGCTATTTTGTTCTCACCTTCATATAAAATTTTGCGCCCCTTTCAATTGTTTTGAATATTTTGTTAAATTTTCGTACAAAATGAACGTGCAATCGTTTAAAAACAAAATGAAAATAATGGTGAAAAAAATAAAAATAACTTAATAGCGAGGTTCGTGTATTGATACTTGACCTGCGAAATACATAGAATAAACATATTCCAACTTCAAAATGCAAAGAAAGGTTTGTTTTTACAAAGAACGTTTGCTTATATTCTGTTTAATGTCTTATTCGAATTTGATAGATTAAAAAAAAAACTTTCGCGGTACAAAAAAGCGTTTTTGTATATCCTCCTGATTTTGGATTTGCCAGTAGGCTGATCGACACACATTTTATATACCCTCCGTGTTTCTAATAATCTAATAATCGAACTTAAGAATAATAGAGCATCTTCAGTAGAAAGACCCTCAAAAATTTTGAATATAGATGAGAGAAGTGAAATAGGCCTGTAGTTGTTCTTACCCTTTTTGTTTCCCTTCTTGAAAAGAGGTAAAACATAAGCACATTTTAATTGATCTGGAAAAATTCCTTCATAAACGCTTAAGTTAAAAAGATGAACCAGTATATCAACGAGATTTAATGCAATTTTTTTCAAAATAAAGTTAGAAATTCCATCGTAGCTACTAGAATTAGAATTATCTAACCTGTTAATGATTTTCAAAATTTCTGAACCCGAGATTGGTTCGAAAAAAAGCTCCCAGGTAAATTAGTGCAATCAGTTAAGACAGAGCTGGAGCAATGTGGGCAAAAGTAGTTATTAGTAATTATTAGGGATTATCACCAACGGATACAAAGAATTTATTAAAAACATTAGCTACTAGGGATGGATCAACAATATCCTTGCCATCAATACATAAGTTATGGCAATTTAGCTTATCTTTAGATTTTCGATTGGTGATAGAATTTATTACCTGCCACTCTTTTCTAGAATTATGCTGAGCTCTTCGAAATTTATTATGGAAATAGTTTTAGCGATTTGACTTAATTTGAAATTCTACTTTTTTGCATAAAGCTCTAATTCGATTTGTTAAGCTTTGATTCAACGGATGCTTTCGACACTTTTTAGAATTTGTTTTTTAGTTTAATTAGTTTGAGCACATAAGAAGAGATCCAAGGTTTTAATTTAATATCAGATTTTGTTCGTAAATGTGAGCTGGTGCAAGCTTGCAAGCTGCAAAGTATTCGAAAATAAATTGTAAGCCTCATTTATATTACCCAGAGTGTACACCTCAAACCAATCTTCAAGTAAAAGTTTGTTGTTTTGTTTTTCAAAATTAATTTTCGTAACGGAGGTTTCAGTTAAAATACGTTTCGGAATAAAATCTTTGGAGTCACTGAGCACAACACCAGTCGTACAGTGATCAGTAATTCTTAAGTAAAAATTAACTCCTACACATCTATCAGCCGATAACTTCGTTAACCTTCCAAAAACATGATCCAAGAACAAGACCCAGAATCTGGTCTAGTCGGTTCAGTTATAAAACTTATAAGACCATTTTCGTAATTCATCACATTTATTGCACTTTTTTGGGTGGTATTTGAAAGCGCACTCTATGAACAACTTAATCAAGTGTTAAAAAGCACAAGGAATTGTGCAGCGCCTTACGATCACCAACATAAATAAATGCGCCCCTGAACTCAAGTTTTTGGTTTTTTGACAGATAGAGCTAAAAACCAAGAACAAATAAATTCTATGAACAAAGCATTTTTATTTTTGAGAAATTTATTATTTTAACTAGCTGACCCTGCAGACTTCGTACTGCCTCAATCGATAATCGATAACCCTCTTCCTCTATCGTTTGCATTGTTTTTTTGTTAATTCGTATGTATGGATCCGTCTTTAATCAAATAAGCGATATCAAAAAAACAAAACAAAATGGTAAGTATACGCCCCGTTGCCTGCGGTGCACGGATTTGTAAAACGCGAATCATTTCGGTTTCACTTCGCTTCTCATGTTGCTGTTGTGTAAACATTTCGAGTTCTTCGACCCTTATTGTTGCGTATTAAACATATTGACCATGATATTGAATGAAAAAAGGATTTTTTATGATTGCTCTGAGAGTTACGGTTATGGAGCAATACAGCAAAATAATTTTTTTACATTAAAAATATCAGTGTTTCAAAAAAAAAAAAATTACCAACATCACGAATTCTCTATTTTCCCATTATCTAAAATCCATTCAAAATTTGACTTGGGATTTTCTTGCTCTTCTGGAGTTTTCCATTTTACCACTCATTTTACCACAACTAATGCATTTCATATGAAAGAGTGTTTTGAGATTTTTGTTTAGCCAATTTTTTTGTTTGCCTTTCAAATTTTCCATTTTTCCAATTTTTTGTTTACTTTTTCTTGCTTTCCAGTTCCCCATCACAAATTTTCCAGTTTCCCTTTGTAAACCAATGAGTTTTCCGAGTTCCTTTCGAAAACCCATTTTGAAATTTTCCAGTTTTCCATTTAAAATTTTCCAGTTTTCCATTTGAAAACCAGTGCATCTTCAATTACATGCAATTTTCCCTTTGAAAACCAATGAGTTTTCCGAGTTTCATTCGAAAACCCATTTTGAAATTTTCCAGTTTTCCATTTGAAATTTTCTAGTTTTATATTTGAAAATCAATGCATCCACAATTTCATGCAATTTTCCATTTGAAAACCAATGAGTTTTCCGAGTTTTTCATCAAGAACTTTCTATTTTTCCATTCGAAAACCCATTTTGAACAAAAAAAATTCCAAGCAAAAAATATCTAATTTCCGACCTTTTTTTTGGTTTTTCCAGTTTTCCCACTCTTCCATGAGGTTTTTCCAATTTTTTTTTTCACAGAAATCATCACTGAATGTAACAGTATGAACCATGAAAATTTCACAAATATCTGTTGGGCCATTTCGGAGTCTATAAGAGACATACAAACAAACACACTTCCATTTTTATATATAGAGAGAAGAGATATAGAGATAGAATAATAATAATCTTTATTGTAGCTGAATTTGTATACATTTTGTCACATTACTAGATTGCACAATTTACGGAGAAATGGTATTATATATTATTCTACCTTACTACTGAAAAAACGTAAAAAAATATACAATACTATATCACAGATTCATATTTATTTTGAAGGAAAAAGCTACAAGAAAAAACCTTCAATGAATTAAACTAACAATCTTTCTGAGAAGAGAGAGGTGGTGATTTTTGTTGCTTCACTCACGTACACTGTACAATGTACATGTCGCATCCAATATTATCAACAATCGAACGCGAAAGAAATTAATAATTAATAGAATAAAAGAATTAAACACAAAATGAAATGCACCAACCCGATTTTTTTTTCTTTTTGAATATTACGTCTTCTCTTTCAAATATTCTATTAAATAGTCCATCTTAGTTCTGTCTAATTTTTTGTTACTTTTGTTTTTTTTTTCTTGTCACAATTTTTCCGGCAGAATAATGCTTCGAACATTATTTGTCCAGACAAAAGTAAGTGGAGACTTTTTGCTTACCGCTCAAATACTAAAATTTGCGCTTGAGCTGCGTACCGCTTGGAAAAATATTGAGGACAAAATTTGTCCGCAGAAAAATTTTGTATGAGAAATAATTTTTTTTCTCGATCTACGTACTAGGCTTGAAGAGCAAATTCAAATTTTAACTTCACCAAATACACAATAACAATAAAAAAAAAAAAACCGTTATAAGACCTTGTCGGTTTTCTCTCATTGCCACTTTTTCTCCAACGGAATTTATAAAAGAATTCACGAGTAAATACTCTTTCTAACAACCACAACTTTCGTATATTGCGATCTCTTTTTTATTTTTTTGCTTTGTTTATTTTTCACCTATTCTCATCTCTCCAACCAGACCTTTACCCTTTCCTTTACCCCCCAAAAATCACCAAATCGTGAACAAATAAGTTCTTTAGGTACAGGTACAGTGTGACAAATCGCTGATTTAGCGGGATTTAATTATAATATTGACATGCACAAAATTAAACAAAAACCGGTTTCTCTCACAGGGCAAACCTCCCACATAATGGCTGTATACTTTTTTTTTTGCTGCGGCTTAGTGCAACAACAAAAAATCAACCCAAACTTCAAATTGTGTGTAATTTTTCTTATAAGAAGGTCAATATAGAGTGCAAGTGTTATTAATTATTTTTAATTTGTTTGCGTATATTTTATAGCTTTTTTTTTGTTTTTTCTCAATAGATAAACTGTCAATTGGTATAAAAATAAGTTTTTTTTATATAAGCTAAGCTTAAGTTTAATAAAATGGGTTGATGAAAGTAAAATTAATTGAAAAAATATGGGTTTTTTGTCTTCATTAGACGAAAAGTATAGTTGTTCAGACTTGTTCAAGTTGGAGACCATGTTTGTTATAAAACCTTGCATATGTATGACTAAAATGTGTCTCAACTTCTTGCGCACAGGTGCGACACTCATACTAAATTTTTCGTTTCTTAGGATGGCCATCGAAATTACTAAAAGGCAAAATTTGGTCGTTTGCATTTCCAAAGTCAAAATTAATCGCGTTGATGCTGCTTTTTCTCTTGTTATGGGTTTTTTTTAGCCTCATAATATTTTTTGAGGCTGCAAAAAAGTCAATAAAATTACCTTAAAAACTTTTTTTTTTCAAAATTTGATGAGAGATGGGCTAAAAATGGTCTTCATAGAGAGCGCTTCGAAAATTCAAATTTTCTGTGGCTTAATGAAAATCAAACCTTAACACGACACATTTTGTACCTTTTTACCGAATTCCTTCTTCGCCTAAAGCAGGAAGACCGGGAAAAAGTGAAGAAATCAGAAAGCAATGTCCTAAGGATTAAGCCAACTTGGCTCATGGATGCGGTTTATGAAATGTATCCTTAAAATTGCATATAGACTAGATGTCAAGGTGTGACAGGTTAGAGATCAAGCAAGACAAAATTCAAAGCCTGAAAAAAAACTAATTCAAAAAATATTTAGAATACAAACAAACGTTATTGGTAGATATGCCAACTCAATAGTCTGGCAACCCTAATGACGGAAATAGGGCAAGAAGACTTCTTAGAGATAAAGAAAAGACTGCCCAAATAAAACAGGGATTGATAAAGAAATTATCACAAAGTTTTATATCATCCTAGAAACTCTTGGGTCTTGGTTCCCAAATCCCAATTGACACAGATGCCTTTGAGCTACGCAAAGGACACCAAGGAACTATCCCTTAAAAATGTGCCTTGCATTTTATGCCAGTAAGTGTACATAACGTCTTGGTTTCATGGGAAAAAATAATTTCCATTATTCCATTCCAGTACAACAACGATATTTTCGTTCGTTCGAAGGTATAGGGAACTGCTTACTAAAAAAAATAAGACGTGTAGATACAAGTATTGACCTCTTAAATCGATTACGTATTTCCTCAGATCCATTCCAAGCAACTCTCAGATGCTTTCCGAGAAGAAAAAAAAGTAATATGGAACATACAGTCTTGAAACTTTTGGATGTACCAAATAACTAAAAAAACATGGAAAAAGCTGTTTTTCACGTGTTCTTTTGTCTCAAAATTTTTAGTTATATTTTAAAAAACTTTGTTGTATTCCATTCTATGAACAATTTTAATAAATAAAAACCAAAAAACCCGAACGAAAACAGTTATTTGTGAGAGCTATTAATTTAATCCCGCTAAATCAGCGATTTGTCACACTGTGCGGCGGCGCTTGTGTTTTAGTTCTCCATTCCACGACTATAATTTATATAGACAAAGGCTCAGA
The DNA here is from genome assembly GCA_943590905.1 of Sphaerophoria taeniata. Lineage (NCBI taxonomy): Eukaryota > Metazoa > Arthropoda > Insecta > Diptera > Syrphidae > Sphaerophoria > Sphaerophoria taeniata. Next base: position 68,586,947 of record OX016540.1, read on the forward strand.
GAGATGCGAGGATTTACAACAGACAGCAATGCAAGTGCTGCCACACCGGTAGCTCAGGTTAAAGGGTGGGATTAATTAATTAAAAATATTTTTGATCGTCGGTGATTAAAATTAAATTCATATGAAGTGATATCGAAACGAGTTGATTAAAATTGAAGTACAGGAGCGTACTCAATTTTGAGAATGGGCGCCAGGATTTTTTTTTTTGTAGTTTACCAAACCAATGATGCAAAATACCTGAAAAGTCTTCAAAGTAGATAATAATAAGTAAGGGAATTTAAATTTTAATCGATTTATTAGGACTGGAAAACCTTGGGGATAAATAATAAATAAATAGAGTGGCGCGACAGCTCTTGAAGAGCCAAGTCCTAAGTGGCTTACTCTCATCAACAATTCTATGAGTGCGTGTGAAGAATTGAGGGGACCTACAATTTAACGCCGATTCCGGACGGCAGAGTTGAGAAGCACTTTTTCATGACAGATTGATACTCTTGGAAGATTTGTCAGGTCTTCGCAAGAGGCAGTGTCCGTGAAAGATGAAACAAAAACATGGCCTGAGTAGGACTCGAACCAACGACGTTCTGCTTAGCAGCCAACGCACTTACCAACTAAGCTACGGGCAACTGCAAAACCTTGGGGATACCTGGATTAAAAACCAGTATCTTTTCAAAACGTTGAATAAATATTCCATGAGAGTGCCAAAAGGCAAAAGGGCACTCTTGAAGATTAATGAAATTATCAAAAGTCAAAAGGAAGCAAACGATTTTTGTGTCGAAACACAAAGAAAAACCACCCAAGAAACTTCTAGATGAAATTTCCAAGCAAGAAAAACAAAATGGCCGCAAACCAGGCCAATTAGACAAAAGTTAGAATTAAGAAAGAAAGCAAATAGAAGTTACCAAAGATTGAAATACTTAGCTCAAAATTAGTCCTCAGCGGAAAATCAAAATGGTTACTCCTCCTCTCCAACAAAAGGCCCACAAAAATCGTATTTCCCAAAAAAATACTTTTCCAAAATTACAATCCAAAATTCTCAAAATGGCTGTTCGCAGTCTTCACGCTTTCGTGATTCTTCAAAATTTCCTAATGGGGCAAGATGCTTTATAAGCCGTGTTTAATCAATTTTAAATGTATCAACTGCGGAGCTTAACTCCGTCGAAGAGTTGAGATCCAGTCTAGGAATCTTCTTTAGTTTGGACTTGACTATACGACCGAAAATGATCCAGAAAAATATCCATCTTCGAGTTCTCGAGTGATACTTTCCAATTTTCTACTCTTACCTTATTTTCATTATTTGTTAGAGTTATGGCTAGCACATCTTCGCACCCATCAAAATTATCAGAGCTTGGAAAGACGAATGTCTTTAAATGTTTTTTAACTAAAATACAAGTCCGATAGCTTCCTTTGTCTTAATTTTTAGTATTAAATCACCGTGATTTTTAAAATAAAACACCTTGCGTTGATTCCAAAAACGGGGTTATAGAAACGGGAATTTAATAAACGGGACGGTAAAAAACAGGATTTCAAAGCGGGAACAAACAGGATTTTAGGAAACAGTATTAAAAAAAATCGGGATTTTAATGCCGGGAATTAAAAAAAAAAAAACAGGATTGTGAAAATCAGGTTACCGAATCCAACCCAAAATATTGGCATGGAATGGCTTATCGAATGAAAAAATAAAAAGTTCTTGATGAAGAACTCGGAAAACTCTTTGGTTTTCAAATTTCCTTTGAAATTGCATAGAATTGTAAAAAAAAAATGGAAAATTTGTGATGGGGAACTCGGAATACTGGAAGAGCACGAAGAATTTCAAGAAAATCAAGTTTTTGGTAAAATAACGATAATACAACAATTTTTCTCAAAGTTCTTGTAGCTGGGGATGTTCCGTAACTACCCTATAATATTTTGGAAATGCAAAACGTTATTTTATCAAAAATAATGTCCTGTTTTTCATTCCAAAATGTCCCGTGATGTGCCATTTTCAATATCCAAATGTCCCCAAGTGCTCAAAATTGAGGGGGTCACACTACTTAGGCGGTACATCTTAAACCACATATAATAAATTAATACAGATGTCTCACCTTTATGGCAAGAAATGATATACGAAAAAGAAAAACAGCTTTTTCTAAAAACTTTAACACATTCACTAAATGCACAAAAAGTCTATGCTCGCTTCACTTTTTTGCCTGGCAATGATTTCTATTTTTTCTGCAAAGGCGAGACATCTGTATAAGTTGATTATCTGTGCTACAATGCTATTGGTTAAAATGTTAGATGATTTCGTCTTTAGTAAAGCTAGTTTATTTTTAGGGTTCCGTACACAGAGTGTAAACGAAACCCTTATAACATCACTTCGTTTTCTGGTCATTCGTCTTTCACAAGCGATTTCTTCGAATCTGGTAGGCCGATTGCAATGAAATTTGGTACACATAATTAAGTATTCAGTAGTAATCTAAAAATGTTGTTTTCATGTTTTTAAGATAAATAGTTTCGAAGTTATTAAAGAGAAAAGATAAAAAAATTCAAAAATGAACATTCTCCCCCCTGATCTCCGAAACTACTGGGCCTTAAATTATGAAAAAGATACTGAGAATAGGTCTCAACCTGTAAATTACAAAAAAGTAAATAAAAAGTCTGTACTGTTACATATAACACAGATATGACTCAATATTTGGAGTAACTTTTTAATTTTTGACTCAACTTTACAATTTATTTCCTCCAAAACCGTTATACCGATTGAGTTAAAAGTTGGCCAATATATCAACGTGTTAAGTAGAAATACAATCATATTTTTTTTTTATATTTTTAAGAGAAATAGTTTTGTAGTTATATAAGAAAATATGGAAAAATAGGCAAAAATGTCAAAAACAGGCCATTCCCCCCCCCTAATCTCCGAAACTACTGGACCTAAAATTCTTTAAAAAAATTGAGATATAGGTCTATAACATGAATATTACCGGAAAAGTGATAAGAAGTCACAGTTATTTATGTAACATGCAAAATTTTTCAATATACTAATTTCCAATTTCATTAAATTTTAAAACCATTTATTTTGAACAGGTGGTAACCCTATTGACTTCAAATTAAGTACAATCATTCATCAATTGCCTGCAATGACAAACATATTTTTTTGTATTTTTAAGACAAATAGTTTTGAAATTATTCAAGAAAACACAACAAAAAAGGCCGAAAATGCAAATAACTAAACTTTACCCCCTCCTCATCACCAAAAAGGGTGGGCCTGGAATTTCCAAAAAAATTTCAAAAAATAGTTCCATATGTATAGATTACAGAACAACAACAAAACAAAAAATTGCAGTAATAATGTAAATAACGTTATATTTTCAAGGCAAATGGTTTTGAAGTTATTCAAAAAAAAAACCAACAAAAAAGGACTATGAAAAACACTCAATTTCAATGAAAAATTGTTTGAAATAAATATGAAAAATAAATATTTTGAAATTTTTTCTTTAAAATATTGATTTTATTTATTTTTTTAACTTTATAAGTTTCACAAGTATGTTTTATTTAACAGCGACGCGTTTCGGACGATCGTCCATCATCGGGCACTTTGAGAAAGTGCCCGATGATGGACGATCGTCCGAAACGCGTCGCTGTTAAATAAAACATACTTGTGAAACTTATAAAGTTTAAAAAATAAATAAAATCAATATTTTAAAGAAAAAATTTCAAAATATTTATTTTTCATATTTATTTCAAACAATTTTTCATTGATAAACACAAAGTGGAGACAATTAAAACAAAATGTTCAACTCAATTTCACCCCCTCCTCATATCCGAAAGGGCTTGGCCAGGCATTTCCAAAATAATTTCAAAATGCAGTTAAAACGTGTAGGTTACAGAAAATACAAAAAACATTACAGTGATGATGTAAATAAGCATAAATCCGAATATGTATTAGTGTTCCGTACACAGAGTGTAAACGAAACCCTTATAACATCACTTCGTTTTCTGGTCATTCGTCTTTCACAAGCGATTTCTTCGAATCTGGTAGGCCGATTGCAATGAAATTTGGTACACATAATTAAGTATTCAGTAGTAATCTAAAAATGTTGTTTTCATGTTTTTAAGATAAATAGTTTCGAAGTTATTAAAGAGAAAAGATAAAAAAATACAAAAATGACCATTCTCCCCCCTGATCTCCGAAACTACTGGGCCTTAAATTATGAAAAAGATACTGAGAATAGGTCTCAACCTGTAGATTACAAAAAAGTAAATAAAAAGTCTGTACTGTTACATATAACACAGATATGACTCAATATTTGGAGTAACTTTTTAATTTTTGACTCAACTTTACAATTCATTTCCTCCAAAAGCGTTATACCGATTGAGATAAAAGTTGGCCAATATATCAACGTGTTAAGTAGAAATACAATCATATTTTTTATATATTTTTAAGAGAAATAGTTTTGTAGTTATATAAGAAAATATGGAAAAATAGGCAAAAATGTCAAAAACAGGCCATTCCCCCCCTAATCTCCGAAACTACTGGATCTAAAATTCTTTAAAAAAATTGAGATATAGGTCTATAACATGAATATTACCGGAAAAGTGATAAGAAGTCACAATTATTTATGTAACATGCAAAATTGTTCAATATACTAATTTCCAATTTCATTAAATTTTAAAACCATTTATTTTGTACAGGTGGTAACCCTATTGACTTCAAATTAAGTACAATCATTCATTAATTGCCTGCAATGACAAACATATTTTTTTTGTATTTTTAAGACAAATAGTTTTGAAATTATTCAAGAAAACAACAAAAAAGGCCGAAAATGCAAATAACTAAACTTTACCCCCTCCTCATCACCAAAAAGGGTGGGCCTGGAATTTCCAAAAAAAATTCAAAAAATAGTTCCATATGTATAGATTACAGAACAACAACAAAAAATTGCAGTAATAATGTAAATAACGTTATATTTTCAAGGCAAATGGTTTTGAAGTTATTCAAAAAAAAAACCAACAAAAAAGGACTATGAAAAACACTCAATTTCACCCCCTCCTCATATCCGAAAGGGCTTGGCCAGGCATTTCCAAAATAATTTCAAAATGCAGTTAAAACGTGTAGGTTACAGAAAATACAAAAAACATTACAGTGATGATGTAAATAAGCATAAATCCGAATATGTATTAGGGTTCCGTACACAGAGTGTAAACGAAACCCTTATAACATCACTTCGTTTTCTGGTCATTCGTCTTTCACAAGCGATTTCTTCGAATCTGGTAGGCCGATTGCAATGAAATTTGATACACATAATTTAGTATTCAGTAGTAATCTAAAATTGTTGTTTTCATATTTTTAAGATAAATAGTTTCGAAGTTATTAAAGAGAAAAGATAAAAAAATACAAAAATGACCATTCTCCCCCCTGATCTCCGAAACTACTGGGCCTTAAATTATGAAAAAGATACTGAGAATAGGTCTCAACCTGTAGATTACAAAAAAGTAAATAAAAAGTCTGTACTGTTACATATAACACAGATATGACTCAATATTTGGAGTAACTTTTTAATTTTTGACTCAACTTTACAATTTATTTCCTCCAAAACCGTTATATCGATTGAGTTAAAAGTTGGCCAATATATCAACGTGTTAAGTAGAAATACAATCATATTTTTTTTATATTTTTAAGAGAAATAGTTTTGTAGTTATATAAGAAAATATGGAAAAATAGGCAAAAATGTCAAAAACAGGCCATTCACCCCCCTAATCTCCGAAACTACTGGACCTAAAATTCTTTAAAAAAAACTGAGATATAGGTCTATAACATGAATATTACCGGAAAAGTGATAAGAAGTCACAGTTATTTATGTAACATGCAAAATTTTTCAATATACTAATTTCCAATTTCATTAAATTTTAAAACCATTTATTTTGAACAGGTGGTAACCCTATTGACTTCAAATTAAGTACAATCATTCGTTAATTGCCTGCAATGACAAACATATTTTTTGTATTTTTAAGACAAATAGTTTTGAAATTATTCAAGTAAACACAACAAAAAAGGCCGAAAATGCAAATAACTAAACTTTACCCCCTCCTCATCACCAAAACGGGTGGGCCTGGAATTTCCAAAAAAAATTCAAAAAATAGTTCCATATGTATAGATTACAGAACAACAACAAAAAATTGCAGTAATAATGTAAATAACGTTATATTTTCAAGGCAAATGGTTTTGAAGTTATTCAAAAAAAAAACCAACAAAAAAGGACTATGAAAAACACTCAATTTCACCCCCTCCTCATATCCGAAAGGGCTTGGCCAGGCTTTTCCAAAATAATTTCAAAATGCAGTTAAAACGTGTAGGTTACAGAAAATACAAAAAACATTACAGTGATGATGTAAATAAGCATAAATCCGAATATGTATTAGGGTTCCGTACACAGAGTGTAAACGAAACCCTTATAACATCACTTCGTTTTCTGGTCATTCGTCTCTCACAAGCGATTTCTTCGAATCTGGTACGCCGATTGCAATGAAATTTGGTACACATAATTTAGTATTCAGTAGTAATCTAAAAATGTTGTTTTCATGTTTTTAAGATTAATAGTTTCGAAGTTATTAAAGAGAAAAGATAAAAAAATACAAAAATGACCATTCTCCCCCCTGATCTCCGAAACTACTGGGCCTCAAATTATGAAAAAGATACTGAGAATAGGTCTCAACCTGTAGATTACAAAAAAGTAAATAAAAAGTCTGTACTGTTACATATAACACAGATATGACTCAATATTTGGAGTAACTTTTTAATTTTTGACTCAACTTTACAATTTATTTCCTCGTTATACCGATTGAGTTAAAAGTTGGCCAATATATCAACGTGTTAAGTAGAAATACAATCATATTTTTTTTTATATTTTTAAGAGAAATAGTTTTGTAGTTATATAAGAAAATATGGAAAAATAGGCAAAAATGTCAAAAACAGGCCATTCCCCCCCCCCCCCTAATCTCCGAAACTACTGGACCTAAAATTCTTTAAAAAAATTGAGATATAGGTCTATAACATGAATATTACCGGAAAAGTGATAAGAAGTCACAGTTATTTATGTAACATGCAAAATTTTTCAATATACTAATTTCCAATTTCATTAAATTTTAAAACCATTTATTTTGAACAGGTGGTAACCCTATTGACTTCAAATTAAGTACAATCATTCATTAATTGCCTGCAATGACAAACATATTTTTTTTGTATTTTTAAGACAAATAGTTTTGAAATTATTCAAGAAAACACAACAAAAAAGGCCGAAAATGCAAATAACTAAACTTTACCCCCCTCCTCATCACCAAAAAGGGTGGGCCTGGAATTTCCAAAAAAAATTCAAAAAATAGTTCCATATGTATAGATTACAGAACAATAACAAAAAATTGCAGTAATAATGTAAATAACGTTATATTTTCAAGGCAAATGGTTTTGAAGTTATTCAAAAAAAAACCAACAAAAAAGGACTATGAAAAACACTCAATTTCACCCCCTCCTCATATCCGAAAGGGCTTGGCCAGGCATTTCCAAAATAATTTCAAAATGCAGTTAAAACGTGTAGGTTACAGAAAATACAAAAAACATTACAGTGATGATGTAAATAAGCATAAATCCGAATATGTATTAGGGTTCCGTACACAGAGTGTAAACGAAACCCTTATAACATCACTTCGTTTTCTGGTCATTCGTCTTTCACAAGCGATTTCTTCGAATCTTGTAAGCCGATTGCAATGAAATTTGGTACACATAATTTAGTATTCAGTAGTAATCTAAAAATGTTGTTTTCATGTTTTTAAGATAAATATTTTCGAAGTTATTAAAGAGAAAAGATAAAAAAATACAAAAATGACCATTCTCCCCCCTGATCTCTGAAACTACTGGGCTTCAAATTATGAAAAAGATACTGAGAATAGGTCTCAACCTGTAGATTACAAAAAAGTAAATAAAAAGTCTGTACTGTTACATATAACACAGATATGACTCAATATTTGGAGTAACTTTTTAATTTTTGACTCAACTTTACAATTTATTTCCTCGTTATACCGATTGAGTTAAAAGTTGGCCAATATATCAACGTGTTAAGTAGAAATACAATCATATTTTTTTTTATATTTTTAAGAGAAATAGTTTTGTAGTTATATAAGAAAATATGGAAAAATAGGCAAAAATGTCAAAAACAGGCCATTCCCCCCCCCCCCTAATCTCCGAAACTACTGGACCTAAAATTCTTTAAAAAAATTGAGATATAGGTCTATAACATGAATATTACCGGAAAAGTGATAAGAAGTCACAGTTATTTATGTAACATGCAAAATTTTTCAATATACTAATTTCCAATTTCATTAAATTTTAAAACCATTTATTTTGAACAGGTGGTAACCCTATTGACTTCAAATTAAGTACAATAATTCATTAATTGCCTGCAATGACAAACATATTTTTTTTGTATTTTTAAGACAAATAGTTTTGAAATTATTCAAGAAAACACAACAAAAAAGGCCGAAAATGCAAATAACTAAACTTTACCCCCTCCTCATCACCAAAACGGGTGGGCCTGGAATTTCCAAAAAAAATTCAAAAAATAGTTCCATATGTATAGATTACAGAACAACAACAAAAAATTGCAGTAATAATGTAAATAACGTTATATTTTCAAGGCAAATGGTTTTGAAGTTATTCAAAAAAAAAACCAACAAAAAAGGACTATGAAAAACACTCAATTTCACCCCCTCCTCATATCCGAAAGGGCTTGGCCAGGCTTTTCCAAAATAATTTCAAAATGCAGTTAAAACGTGTAGGTTACAGAAAATACAAAAAACATTACAGTGATGATGTAAATAAGCATAAATCCGAATATGTATTAGGGTTCCGTACACAGAGTGTAAACGAAACCCTTATAACATCACTTCGTTTTCTGGTCATTCGTCTCTCACAAGCGATTTCTTCGAATCTGGTACGCCGATTGCAATGAAATTTGGTACACATAATTTAGTATTCAGTAGTAATCTAAAAATGTTGTTTTCATGTTTTTAAGATTAATAGTTTCGAAGTTATTAAAGAGAAAAGATAAAAAAATACAAAAATGACCATTCTCCCCCCTGATCTCCGAAACTACTGGGCCTCAAATTATGAAAAAGATACTGAGAATAGGTCTCAACCTGTAGATTACAAAAAAGTAAATAAAAAGTCTGTACTGTTACATATAACACAGATATGACTCAATATTTGGAGTAACTTTTTAATTTTTGACTCAACTTTACAATTTATTTCCTCGTTATACCGATTGAGTTAAAAGTTGGCCAATATATCAACGTGTTAAGTAGAAATACAATCATATTTTTTTTTATATTTTTAAGAGAAATAGTTTTGTAGTTATATAAGAAAATATGGAAAAATAGGCAAAAATGTCAAAAACAGGCCATTCCCCCCCCCCCCCTAATCTCCGAAACTACTGGACCTAAAATTCTTTAAAAAAATTGAGATATAGGTCTATAACATGAATATTACCGGAAAAGTGATAAGAAGTCACAGTTATTTATGTAACATGCAAAATTTTTCAATATACTAATTTCCAATTTCATTAAATTTTAAAACCATTTATTTTGAACAGGTGGTAACCCTATTGACTTCAAATTAAGTACAATCATTCATTAATTGCCTGCAATGACAAACATATTTTTTTTGTATTTTTAAGACAAATAGTTTTGAAATTATTCAAGAAAACACAACAAAAAAGGCCGAAAATGCAAATAACTAAACTTTACCCCCTCCTCATCACCAAAAAGGGTGGGCCTGGAATTTCCAAAAAAAATTCAAAAAATAGTTCCATATGTATAGATTACAGAACAATAACAAAAAATTGCAGTAATAATGTAAATAACGTTATATTTTCAAGGCAAATGGTTTTGAAGTTATTCAAAAAAAAACCAACAAAAAAGGACTATGAAAAACACTCAATTTCACCCCCTCCTCATATCCGAAAGGGCTTGGCCAGGCATTTCCAAAATAATTTCAAAATGCAGTTAAAACGTGTAGGTTACAGAAAATACAAAAAACATTACAGTGATGATGTAAATAAGCATAAATCCGAATATGTATTAGGGTTCCGTACACAGAGTGTAAACGAAACCCTTATAACATCACTTCGTTTTCTGGTCATTCGTCTTTCACAAGCGATTTCTTCGAATCTTGTAAGCCGATTGCAATGAAATTTGGTACACATAATTTAGTATTCAGTAGTAATCTAAAAATGTTGTTTTCATGTTTTTAAGATAAATATTTTCGAAGTTATTAAAGAGAAAAGATAAAAAAATACAAAAATGACCATTCTCCCCCCTGATCTCTGAAACTACTGGGCTTCAAATTATGAAAAAGATACTGAGAATAGGTCTCAACCTGTAGATTACAAAAAAGTAAATAAAAAGTCTGTACTGTTACATATAACACAGATATGACTCAATATTTGGAGTAACTTTTTAATTTTTGACTCAACTTTACAATTTATTTCCTCGTTATACCGATTGAGTTAAAAGTTGGCCAATATATCAACGTGTTAAGTAGAAATACAATCATATTTTTTTTTATATTTTTAAGAGAAATAGTTTTGTAGTTATATAAGAAAATATGGAAAAATAGGCAAAAATGTCAAAAACAGGCCATTCCCCCCCCCCCCTAATCTCCGAAACTACTGGACCTAAAATTCTTTAAAAAAATTGAGATATAGGTCTATAACATGAATATTACCGGAAAAGTGATAAGAAGTCACAGTTATTTATGTAACATGCAAAATTTTTCAATATACTAATTTCCAATTTCATTAAATTTTAAAACCATTTATTTTGAACAGGTGGTAACCCTATTGACTTCAAATTAAGTACAATAATTCATTAATTGCCTGCAATGACAAACATATTTTTTTTGTATTTTTAAGACAAATAGTTTTGAAATTATTCAAGAAAACACAACAAAAAAGGCCGAAAATGCAAATAACTAAACTTTACCCCCTCCTCATCACCAAAAAGGGTGGGCCTGGAATTTCCAAAAAAAATTTCAAAAAATAGTTCCATATGTATAGATTACAGAACAACAACAAAAAATTGCAGTAATAATGTAAATAACGTTATATTTTCAAGGCAAATGGTTTTGAAGTTATTCAAAAAAAAACCAACAAAAAAGGACTATGAAAAACACTCAATTTCACCCCCTCCTCATATCCGAAAGGGCTTGGCCAGGCATTTCCAAAATAATTTCAAAATGCAGTTAAAACGTGTAGGTTACAGAAAATACAAAAAACATTACAGTGATGATGTAAATAAGCATAAATCCGAATATGTATTAGGGTTCCGTACACAGAGTGTAAACGAAACCCTTATAACATCACTTCGTTTTCTGGTCATTCGTCTTTCACAAGCGATTTCTTCGAATCTTGTAAGCCGATTGCAATGAAATTTGGTACACATAATTTAGTATTCAGTAGTAATCTAAAAATGTTGTTTTCATGTTTTTAAGATAAATATTTTCGAAGTTATTAAAGAGAAAAGATAAAAAAATACAAAAATGACCATTCTTCCCCCCCTGATCTCTGAAACTACTGGGCTTCAAATTATGAAAAAGATACTGAGAATAGGTCTCAACCTGTAGATTACAAAAAAGTAAATAAAAAGTCTGTACTGTTACATATAACACAGATATGACTCAATATTTGGAGTAACTTTTTAATTTTTGACTCAACTTTACAATTTATTTCCTCGTTATACCGATTGAGTTAAAAGTTGGCCAATATATCAACGTGTTAAGTAGAAATACAATCATATTTTTTTTTATATTTTTAAGAGAAATAGTTTTGTAGTTATATAAGAAAATATGGAAAAATAGGCAAAAATGTCAAAAACAGGCCATTCCCCCCCCCCTAATCTCCGAAACTACTGGACCTAAAATTCTTTAAAAAAATTGAGATATAGGTCTATAACATGAATATTACCGGAAAAGTGATAAGAAGTCACAGTTATTTATGTAACATGCAAAATTTTTCAATATACTAATTTCCAATTTCATTAAATTTTAAAACCATTTATTTTGAACAGGTGGTAACCCTATTGACTTCAAATTAAGTACAATAATTCATTAATTGCCTGCAATGACAAACATATTTTTTTTGTATTTTTAAGACAAATAGTTTTGAAATTATTCAAGAAAACACAACAAAAAAGGCCGAAAATGCAAATAACTAAACTTTACCCCCTCCTCATCACCAAAAAGGGTGGGCCTGGAATTTCCAAAAAAATTTCAAAAAATAGTTCCATATGTATAGATTACAGAACAACAACAAAAAATTGCAGTAATAATGTAAATAACGTTATATTTTCAAGGCAAATGGTTTTGAAGTTATTCAAAAAAAAACCAACAAAAAAGGACTATGAAAAACACTCAATTTCACCCCCTCCTCATATCCGAAAGGGCTTGGCCAGGCATTTCCAAAATAATTTCAAAATGCAGTTAAAACGTGTAGGTTACAGAAAATACAAAAAACATTACAGTGATGATGTAAATAAGCATAAATCCGAATATGTATTAGGGTTCCGTACACAGAGTGTAAACGAAACCCTTATAACATCACTTCGTTTTCTGGTCATTCGTCTTTCACAAGCGATTTCTTCGAATCTGGTAGGCCGATTGCAATGAAATGTGGTACACATAATTTAGTATTCAGTAGTAATCTAAAAATGTTGTTTTCATGTTTTTAAGATAAATAGTTTCGAAGTTATTAAAGAGAAAAGAGAAAAATAACGAAAAATTTTGCCCCCCCCCCCCCCGTCCTTTACACTCTTTTGTGGGATTTTCTTTTGTTGTATTGATTTTGTACTTTAAGTGTTGTGAATAAAATTTTCGTACCGATTTGAACCTGGATCACTTCACTCAAATGCCAGACGTCGCTAACCATTCGACCACGGGCCCTGATGTACTCAACATACCATTATAATTTTTTGAAAATTTGTATGCCCTCATCCAAAATATAAGACATTTGTCAAAAAACAATACATGTGTGGTGTTAGCTGGATAGTAGAGTACTCGCCTGATGCTCTTGATGTGCCTGGTTCGAATCTTGTCGGGGGATTGCTTTTCTTTTTTTTTTTTGCATTCGTATTACAATGAGACTTAATTTTTATTATAAGTTAAATTCTTGTTTGGTATATAAGAAGAGACAACCGATTCGAGTTATAATTAGTTTTTTTTTATATTGTTGAATATTGCAATAAAATCAATTGTTTATTTGGTGAAGAAAAAATAAAGTTCCTAATTCCTTTCTTACTGTGGTGTTTCGTTTTGTTTGCCGATGGCCAAAATTTTTGTTTCTTTTTAGGGTTCTTACACAGGTGAAAACGAAAACCTATAAGATCAGTTTTTTTTTTTTGTCTTTCACAAGCGATTTCTTAGAATCTGCTAAGCTGATTGCAATTAAATTTGGTTCACATTTTCTAGAGTAGATAAAAGTGATCCGAAAATGCTGCTACCAGATTTTTAAGATACACAGTTTCGAAGTCATTGAAGGAAATAGGCAGAAAGACTATTCAAGAAAATGTTTGGTTTCAAATCTTAATCCTTAAATAAAAAATCCTTCAAAACTGAAAGAAAGTAGGGTCGGATATTCAAGTACGGAACCCTCCTCGAGCGAGTTTATCTCGCACTTGTCCACTTTTTTCAATTCAAGTCGCTTTTTTCTTGATTAATAATGAGAATTAAACGAACCTTTTCTTAAAAACTTTCTTTACAGTGTTGGCGTGATATGCGTTTAACCACGCGCAAAAAGCTTGCCGAAATGAAACGGTGCCAAATAGCTGGTGGTTCACCACCTCCAGGGATAGAACTCAATCAAGAAGACAATGATATAATTGATATTGTAGGCTCAGAATATTTTTATGAAGAAATGAGCGGCGAGCTAAAACCTGAAAATTTTATGACAGGATTCGAATATGTGCCAGAACAATTTTGTGATGCTATTCTTTCTGCTGCTGCTGTAAGTAGTAGTCAAAATAATAAAGATGCCGGCCATCCTTCGCAAGATGTCCATGATAATGATGGGACAGAAACGAATGTTACATCAAATCAAGAACACCAACATGCAGGGAATTTCTCTGGATCATCAGTCAATGTGCACAATACTGAAACAAATGGCTCCAACAATCATCATCCTGCGTTCCCTGGAATATCAGCAGCATCTGTTGCATGTGGCCATCAACATTTACACCATCGACGTAGGGAAGCAGCTGTTGCTGCTGCTGCAGCGGCAATTCATAGAGAGTCTGCATTTGAAGAAAAGCTTTTACAATTAATGCAAGATGCGTTTCCCAAAAAAGATAGAAAACGAAAGAAACGTGATCCAGATAAACTGTTTTTGCTTTCACTCTATGAAGAAATTAAAAAGGTTCCCGAAGAAGCTCGCTTAGACGTTAAAGCAGATCTTATTCAAGTACTTAAACGATACCAGGTCAAAGGAACACAAAAATTGATAAGTGATAAGGCAAAACAGTTACAAAATAGCGAGAAGGTTTCCAGACAAGATTCTCAACAAGTGCATCCACAACAACAACATCCACATAGCATGTATCAGTTACAAAAAAAATACGAGAAAGCAGTAGACAAGTCCGATCAACAACAAACAAATTCTACGTCGCAACAAGTTGAACCTTCACAAAGGCAACAACATTCTCAACCGACACGTGATACAAACGACTCACAAAGAATTCATAACCAACAACAAATCTCGCATAGTTTGTTCCAAATGCAAAAGAAATATGCAGAAGAAAATGATAAGGCCCACCAACAGCAGCAGCAACAACAACAACAACAACAACAACAACAAAGCGATCAACAACGCAAACAACTCATTGAAACACAGTCGCATCCCCATCAACAATCGCAACAGCCCCCACCGCCACCACCACCGCCGAACAATGACCAACACTTGCATCACCCTCAAATGCCACATGGAATTTTGTTTCCTTTAGGACAAATTCGCAACGAACATCCGCATCAGCAACAACCTCAGTCTCATTCACATCAGCATCATCACCATCCAGCCCCATTGTTTGCAGCTACTCCACCTTCGGCGATGAACGGCGATCGGACTCTAACGTACGAGAATGTGGGATAAGCTTTAAACAAAACATTTATTTACATTAAAAAAAAAATATATCTTATTCTGTTGCCTTTTTAAAGTCATTAAATGTTGTTTTTCAGGACTTAGTTTTTTTTTTTTATTAATTAAGAGTAAGATTAGATATACTTATTTTTTAACTGCTTTACGAAATAATGCAATACTAGCTAAGTACTATGTTGGAATAAAATATGTTCGAATTTTAAATTTTTTTGTCTTTTTTCGTGAAACTAAAATAACAGTCATTGAAGTATTTCCCTCGCATTAGTAGATTAGATTAGATTAGATAGAGATTTTTATTATTTTTTTCCATGAAAATTTACACAAGTTTACAAAAATCAAAAAGCATGGCTTAATTGCCGTCTGCCTAGTTGACAAAACATAAATCAAATACTTATTTGGAAATAAAATTTACCGTCACAATAATTACGAGGGGCAAGTAAAAAATAAGGTTCCCTACGCTGTACACTCGCCGCGCGAGATTACTAGGAGAAATCCGGCAACACCGCCTTCATTGTTGATCCCCCCCACTCCATTCCAACTACCTGGAAGATCACTGCGAAGCTTAGTGCCAGTCTAACAGCCATCCGCAATCGCCGTCACCGCCAGGTGTGAAATCCGTTCAGTGATTCGATTTTTAAACGCGAAGAAGCTTACACCTATTGAAATTCATAGACAGTTGGAAGAAGTTTATGGCAAAGCTTGCATCAGCGTCCAGCACGTCCGCAAATGGTGCATGGTTTGAAGCGCAACTATCTTCGGTAACCGGTGGTTTTCCATTTGCATGACTTTCAGCACATAATCAATCTGCATTCGAAGTGTTCGTACAAAGAGCGGCTGCAGTCCTGTTTCCAACATAACCATGTAGTTCGGCGTATAAGGTGGCAATCGGAATACTCTTTTTACATAAAAGCGCAACAGTTTTTCAACCTCATCATATTGTTTCGCTCCCCAAACTTGAGCAGCATAGAACAAAATTGATTCCGATACTGCTTTAAAAGCAGTGTACTTACTGCTGTGTAAAATACTTTTGTTGGAAAAACACCTCCACCACGATGCGCTGATGGCAGCTTTTGCGCTTGTAAGCTTCTCCCTCAGATGCATTTCCATTTTTAAGTTCTTTGTCAAATTAACTCCAAGGTATTTGAATTCTTTGACTATCTCTATATTCTCACCATTGAAGTTCCATTTTTCATTTGCGCAATTCCTACCTCCACCGTTCTTGAAAATCATGATCTTCGACTTTTCCATGTTAACTACCAAGTTCCATCTTCTACAATACTCAAAAAGCCGGTTGATCATAATTTGCAACGACTCAGGAGATGCCGCGAGAATCACCATGTCATCTGCGAACAACAGTGCTTTTATTATTTGTCCAGCGTGTTCAATGCCAGCGGGTAAACAATCGACTATGTCGTCGATAAAGAGAGCAAAGAGACTTGGGCTCATCGTACAACCTTGTCTGACGCCTGATTCCGTACTAAACCATTCCGACAGTTCTGTACCATTCCATACTGATACATTTGTATCCATATATAGGTTTTGCAGGACACTTCCAAACTTAATCGACATTCCCATCCCATAGAGCTTGTAGATAAGTGCTTGCCTATTCACTGTATCCAACGCCGCCTTAAAATCAACGAAAAACGCATATAACTTCTTCTTTCTCATTGTAAATGATTCCGCAATGCTTTTCAATACAAAGATATGGTCGATCGTTGAGTAACCTGCTCTAAAGCCTGCCTGATATTCCTTCAATAGCTTATTTTCTTCAATCCATTTATCGAGGCGTCTTTTCAGAATAGCTGTTAATATCTTATAGCACGAATTAAGAAAGGATATTCCTCGATAATTAGCCGCCTCCGTCCAGCTTCCTTTTTAGTGTATCGGAAAAATTATAGATTCGCTAAATTCTTGAGGAATCAAACCTGTTTCCAGCACTTCGTTGTACAACACAGTAAGCCTGCTTATTAACTCGAAGGTTCCATACTTAAAAAATTCCGCTGGTAACCCATTGGAGCCTGCCGCTTTTCCATCCTTCATTTTGTTCATTGCTAAATATACTTCTTCGTTGGTTACGTCTGAATCCAATACTTCATTGTAAATACCCGGAGGCGCGAAATGGAAGTTGTTAATTTCCTGAGCTGGGTTTAATAAATTTCTAAAATGGTCAGCCAAAAGAGTGGGGCTTAGCTTGGGATGTATTTTAAAGACATTATCATTCAGATTTTTCAACAAAATCCAAAATTCTTTCGCGCTCAGACAGTTAGATAACCGTCTAGCTTCTGCCTCAAAATAACTGTTTTTTTTCCGGGAACACAATTCCTTATAATACTTATTTGCTTGCAGATACTGTCTTTTAAAGTGCTCATCACTTGAGCGTCGATAAGCTCTTAACCATCCAAATGACAACATTCTGGCCTTTCTACACTCGAAATCAAACCAGGGCGCCTTAAAGCTATCTTGGGCCTTCCTTGTGCTACCCGAAGAGCCCGGATAAGATGCTTTCATGATCTCCTCTAACTGAGTCAAGTTACATTGCTGATATCGTTGAAGAGAAGCGTCCAGTTGTAATTGGTATTGAACTCTATTGTTTTGGTTCCACTTAAATTTTGGTAGGAGTCTCATAGGTCTTGCTTCGTCGGTCACCATCGTAAGTCCAAAGGTAACGACTAAGGGGAAGTGGTCCGAAAACGGTACATTTTCAACTTTGAACTCGCTGATTTGGTCGTTCCATTTACCACCAATGAGACCATAGTCAATTACAGAACTACCCTGATTGCCAACAAAAGTAAATTCACTCCTTCACACCTTCCTGATCGTCCCCGCTTGTTCCATTGATAATTCGAAGCCCATATGAGTTACAAGCATCCAATAATTTAATTCCTCTTGCGTTACAGACTGTATCTTTAGATTTTGGTTCGATCCCTCTAATTCGGTTTTCGTTTCCAGCTTCATTACCAATTCTTGCGTTCAGATCGCCCACTACCATCAGATTCGATGATCGCTGTTGAGACACAAAACCCTCCAGTTTCTCAAAATCAGTATCCCAGTGGTTACAGTTGATGTACGCTGGCAGTAATCGGTAATTCTCTCCATTGAAATTCAGATTTAAATACGTAACGCCTTCAACAACCCGATCAATCACAATTTATATACTGTATGTCTTTCTTGTATCCGAATTAGTATTAGTAGTCACCTTGTCATGGTGCGTAGTTTATTTAGTCTTTAGTGTGTAGTTAATTTTCTCAATTATTAAATTCCTACTGGGTCTTCGGTCAGGGGCCTGATTATGGGATTCGCGACTGATCGTTTTGTTAGCGAGTCTGACATTTTTTTTAAATTATTGCTTTCGCTTTCGCCTTCTTCAATTTGAATTCGAATTCCAATTAACAAATTTGAAGGCGAATTTGAAATGTCATATTGTTTACTGGCGAGTTGAAATCCGACAGCTTTTTTTGGCGGATTCACAGGCGAAAGAGTGTTTATTCAAATCAGTGGAATATTGAAGGAAATGTCAAACCAAAAGTGTGAAATCACAGGAATATTGAAAAAATATTTTCGCTCCGCCGCAAATTCGTTAATAAGGAAATACGGAGCGAGTCGAATTTGAAAGTTTTGGTTAGGTTAGGTTAACGTGGCTGTAATGGATGGCCAATTGAAGGCCCATTGTGATACCACATGAATCTAAATAGGCTTTCTTCGAAAGCTCATTGAAATCAATTAGAGTTCCTTACGAAACGTAGAAGATTAATTATATTAATGTGTTCGAGATAGTTTGAATCATTATTAAAGCATTCTCCTAAGTGAATCATACGTTTATGAGCCAGAGCAGGACAGGTGCAGAGGAGGTGAAGGCCTGTTTCCTCCTCCTCCTCATCCATACAGCTTCTGCAGAAATTATTAGAAAATACGCACAGTCGCGCGGCGTGTCTTCCTATTAGACAGTGTCCAGTAATGGCACCATTTAACGAGCTTATATGCAATCTGCTTAGAGATATCAGGCACCTAGATCTCTTTAAGTCCAGATTAGGCCAAATGTTTTTCGTCGCCTGACAGGTGGTTATGTTAGTTCTCTTAATAGCATCTTTTTGTAGCAAAACTTTGCATATAGCGATTGGTATACCAACTTTAGCCATGTGTGGTTTAATGGATAATGTTGTACCATATTTGGCGAGTTCACCGGCTTTGCAGTTTCCTTTAATTTCTCTATGGCCCGGTACTCAGTGAAGGTGAATGTTGAACTGTTGTGCCATCTCCATAAGAGACTTATACTTTGTATGTTTGAGATAGAGCTTGCATGCGGATATTCCGTTTTTAACATTTCAATATTTAAAAAAAATAATTTCGTAAAAAAAGTCATTTTGTCAAAAGTGCCCCGAGGACGGGGCACCCTTGACTTTGTACTTGGGAATATTTGACAATACTAGTTTAAGCTCAAAAAGTCTCAGCAAATGTGGTCTTTTTAATGTTAAGATGGAAAGAAAAGTAAAACTTTTTATTCAACAATTTATTAAATTCGGTATAAAAAGAAAACATAACTAAAAACATGTATTCATATAATACAGTATAAAAAATTAACCTAAACTTTATTCTGAAACGTATCTATCATTAACTTACTATATATGGGCTGCTATACTTCGTCCAAAACAAATCTGCAGTACAGGCCTTATGGGAGAGCTTTTTTACTCCAAAGGGTGCCTGTCCAGGAAAAAAAATCTAAAATCCTCTTAAAAAAAATATACTAACCACACTGCTTCCTCATACAATTTGTTTTGATTTATTTTGAAAAGCAAGCGTACATCCCCCTATGACCTGCTATTCGTACGGCTAACGCCATACTGATTTTGTGCTCGTTTTTTGCAAAGCTCTTTCTGTTTGACAAAACAAACATATAAATCAGCGCTGCCAGGAAATAATAATGCTTACTTTTATTTCGATTCTGTAAGGGAGCTTTCAAGAATAGTAGCTTTTTCCTAGGTAATCATTGCCAGAAATTCAAATTTATTTCATATTCGTATTAAATATTTTTTCTGAATGAAAATCTTTGTTAAAGACAATGCTAATAAAATATAGAAGGCAACTCTTTCGATTTTTCGGAGAGCTTTTTACAGTTTTAGTATATAACCTACGGTAGCCCTTGCCAATTTTTTCTTTCACACAACGTAATGGAATTCCTCTACAGAAAGAGTGAGAGATGAATGTCCTATCTTCCCTGTACTGCAGATTTGTTTTGGACGAAGTATAGTCGTCTGAATTGTCCATACAAAATTCGAATAAAAATGGTTCCACTTGAAATTAGCTACACTAGCATTGCCTGAGCTAGTGGCAAAAAAAAGTAAGTAAAAATTTTAGTGACATCTGTTGAGATAAGCTTTGATCGCATAGAAAGTACTGACATCTAGTTTAATTTGTTGAAGATAAACGATTCCATCTTTATTTTTTCGTTATGTAATTATACAAATTTTGACAGTTCGTGAAAAGCAAGCAGGCGAGGCAGTAGCAGTAAGTTTATTGTAATAAATATTTTTTTTTTTTAATAATTTCTTTTTTTTCAGCCAATTTAATAGATTTTTCAAGTAGAAATGCCTTATATTGGTGACTGGCGTGAAGATCCGAGTTGTCTGGCTTCCTGGAAGAGAACTTATCCATTCTCTAAGTTTTGGTAAGAAAAAAATAAAAACCGAAAAACTGAAATTGAATTGAATTCTTTTTACAGATTGATTTGGCCTTGAGGAA
Source organism: Sphaerophoria taeniata (assembly GCA_943590905.1). Taxonomy (NCBI): domain Eukaryota; kingdom Metazoa; phylum Arthropoda; class Insecta; order Diptera; family Syrphidae; genus Sphaerophoria; species Sphaerophoria taeniata. The sequence goes on from OX016540.1 coordinate 68,607,847, forward strand.
AAGAGCTGTTTCCATTTGAATTGGCGTTCAGAACAGAGTTATCAATTCCCTGAGATAGCAAGAATCCTTATCCTTATTGGATCTGAATCCAATTTTCATCGAAGTCCTAAATGCGCGTCTGCTGCCGCAATTTTCTGGCTTAAACTACAAAGCAACTTTTTCATTGGTGAGTCCGTTCTTGAGAGTAAATTGATTCACTTCTAACTTGTGTCCTTACAGAAAGCAAAACGAGAAACTATACTGTCGGTAGCAATTGAAAATAACTGCCATGGACTTCTAAAGGAATATAATAAGTCAATGGTATCTATAAATAATCAGTCCATTTTAAATAATATTGAGGAACATTTTTAAATGTCTTATTTTTCATACAATTTGCCAAAGTTGACCTCATATATATATTTTAGTCAACAGCGAGAAGTTGAGGCTGGATTTGTGGGTGTTGGCAGTTTGAATTTGATTTCGTTTCGCAAAGTCAAAGAAATATCTTCAATAGGTGGTTTAACAAAAACATAATCTGACAATGATGCTTGTTACCGTCGTAACGTTTTTTTCGAATTTTCACCATATTTAACAAGAACATATTTCTCGACTTCCAAAGTCTCATTATCTTCGTGCTTATAATGAGATAGCTCAGGTTTTCCCATTTCTAAATCTTCTTGTTTCGAAGTAAAACCGTTATATTTATCTGATTCAGCATAGGAAATGCTTTTACCGCTTCATCCAATGAGTCAGGGGGGGCGTTGTTTTTGAAACTTTCTTTTTCGGCTTTCTTGCATTTTTTTTCAAGTTTAAGAACTCGCTTCGCATTTCCTGGATTTTTATGAGCTTCACGCCAACAAAATTCTTAAATTGAACACAAATTTCCGCTCACTTAATCAAACATTATTTTTTTTTTAATTTTGGAAATGAGTGAACATAGTTTAAGCTGAAACAAAAACGATTAACGGTATTTTCTTAACTCAAAATAATCTGAAAATAAAAAAAAATTATTACCTTTGAAAAACTTTTTATTTTAGGTACTTCAATCCGACTTTTTTCTACCGAGATACAGCTTTATAAAAAACCACTGAATTTTTGAGTTTTTTCAAGAGTTCCTTTAATTTTTTTATTGACTAGTATACAGGGTGATTCACGAGCGTTGTGCCAAAAAGCTAGAGCGTGTAGGTTGAGTTGAGACAAGAAAAAAATCGTATGGGAGGGGGGGGGTCTATTCCCCCCCGTTTAGCCGGGAGGGGCAATTTTCTGAAAAATTGACTTATTTTGTTTAAAAAAATATTAAAAATCAACGGCTTCGTTTACAACACCGTGCTATACCTTTCTGAAAAGCCAAAAACTTCTTCTTTCACTTTGTTTTTAAATTAAATTGTTTAAACGAATAGTTTAAAACAAATAAATTTTCAAACTCAAAATTTTCAAAAAAAAAAGTAAAAAAAAAATTTTGAACTAATTTTTTTCAAAATTTTATGTAATTAAGTAATAGTTTTGTTTTTAAAATTCAACGTGTTTGTTAATTTTTAGTCAAAAACAGAAAACCGGATGCAAAAATGTCTTTTCGTTTTTGAGAAATTAAGAAAAAACCGAAACCACTTTTTTCTAAAAATATCTTTGATTTTATTCTTACCTATCTGGACTTTTAGTTTAATTTATTAGTTTAATTTATAAATTTAAGTTTTTGTAATTGGAGTTTGATGAGGACTCAATAAAGTAGAAAAGTATTACATTATCTCTGGATTAACCATTTTGTTCATTGATAGTGAAAGAAGAAGTTTTTGGGTTTTCAGAAAAGTATAGCACGGTGTTGTAAACGAAGCCGTTGATTTTTAATATTTTTTTAAACAAAATAAGTCAATTTTTCAGAAAATTGCCCCTCCCGGCTAAACGGGGGGGAATAGACCCCCCTCCTATACGATTTTTTTCTTGTCTCAACTCAACCTACACGCTCTAGCTTTTTGGCACAACGCTCGTGAATCACCCTGTATATACATAGGTATAACAGGGGCCAGATTCTGTATGGCGAAAGCGAACGAACGTTTTCGTTCTTGCGAAAGTTTTGCTTCATATAACTTGAAAAACCAAAACTTTTTTCGTGCGTGCGTGTCGTTTTTCTATCAAAATTTTAATAAAAAACATCACCATTAACTATTTTTAAAATGTGCAAGAATATTTGACGTTGTTTTTGAGTGGTTCTGAAACTCTCAACTTAAGAAACTTGAGAAGGAATCTTAGGGACCATTCCGATCCGTTTACATTGCCAGATAAAAAGTGCGAGTTACAAATATTTAGACTAATTACTAGTATGAAGTATGTATCGTTGATTAATATTCTAGCTTCATTGAACGCTTCCGGCTTAATAAACGAGCGTTCAAATATGTGTTGGACAACTAACGCCTAAAAACAGGAACACGCGCTACATATATTCCTCCAATTCTGAGGCTCTGCTCTTCTTTAGAGCTCTTGGGTGGAGGATCCTACCAATAATATCTTGTCGGGAATGATTTTGTTTGCCCTGTTGTGCAAAGCAAAATGGGTTTTCGAATGGAAAATAGAAAGTTCTTGATGAAAAACTCGGAAGAATCATTGGTTTTTAAAGGAAAAATTGCATTTCATTGCAGGTGCGTTGGTTTTCAAATGGAAAACTGGAAAATTTTAAAATGGGTTTTCGATTGGAAAACAGAAAGTTGTTGATGAAAAATTCGGAAAACTCATTGGTTTTATAAGAGAAAATTGTTATTGGAGTTGCTCTGAAGGGTGGCAAGACGAAGTTTGCGGGGTCAGCTAGCGTCATGCTAAATCTAGGCAATAAACAATCGATGCTATAAAATGCTATTTATGTCCTCAGCTGTAATCTGTGGTAATCATTCAGCAATATCCGGTACTTTGACAAACATTGCTTGTGGCAGGAATCTCAAAATGGAGGAAATCTTCCGAAATTTCCATGTTACCGAAGTACCTTAATTTGTTGGTCGGTCCTAATTGGTCATCTTTTTTGCATCAGTCGATTAGATTTTCCTATAAACTTCTTTGTAGCTTGATTGGAAAATTTCTTTTATTATTTCTATTCATAGATCTGGACATTGGAGGCGAAGTTCCTTGCACACACGGCCACATTTAATTTAAAAAAAATTAACAGTCACACAATCTGCCACAATAAAAGTGATGAGTCTTCTCAATTTCTTTTTGTTTATTAAAATTTTACTTCTATCGATATTTTTTCATTTGTTGTTTTCTCATTGTTAAATGTGTTTTTCACTTAAAAACGGTCAAAATTGAACTTGAAAACTTTAAAAAAGAAAATACATTATGCTTTCTTCTTTGCTTTGTCTCATTTAATATCCAAAATCATGTATATATTATCGATTTTCTTAAGTTTTAAGTATCGATTAAAATTTATTTCTCATCTCTCACAATAGTTTTCAACTGTCAACATCGTAAAAGTAGGCAACAATTTTTTTCTGATTTCAAGCAAAAACAAATACAAATACAAAACCAAAAACGAAATGCGATACAGAATTCAAATTATCGTTTTCGCACAATTTTTTTCGTTTTTGAAAAACGAACGTTCGCTTTCGCTTAGTTTATTACAGAATCTGGCCCCAGATTTTTTTCAAAAATATAACATTAATTCTTTTCAGATAAAATGTGTTTTTGGAGGTGCATATTTGAATTTACATTTTTATTTATGAATTTTGAATTACCTACATGTTTTTATTTTTAAATATTTTTTGTGAGATCAGGGGCCAGATTCTGTAAGGCGAAAGCGAACGAACGTTTTCGTTTGTGCGAAAGATTTGCTTCATGTAACTTGAAAAACGAAAACTTTTTTCGTGCGTGCGAAAAAAAATAAACGAAAGCGAATTGTTTGTCGTTTTTCTTCTTTTGTGTTGTTTGTTTTCAAAATTTTAATAAAAAAAACATTAGGCATTAACTTTAAAATGTTGCAAGAATATTTGACGTTGTTTTTAAGTGATAGTGAAGAAAGCGATGATGGTGTTGAAACTCTCAACTTAAGAATCTTGAGAAGGAATCTTAGGGACCATTCCGATCCGTTTACATTGCCGGATAAAAAGTGAGTTACAAATATTTACACTAATTACTAGTAGGTATAAAGTATGAATCGTTGATTAATATTCTAGCTTCATTGAACGCTTCCGGCTTAATAAAAGAGAGTTCAAATATGTGTTGGACAACTTAAGCCTAAAAACAGGAACACGCACTACATATACTCCTCCAATTTTGAGGCTCTGCTCTTCTTTAGAGCTCTTGGGTGGAGGATCGTACCAATATCTTGTTGGGAATGATTTTGCTTGCCCTGTTGCGCAGAGCACTCTTTCAAAAGCCTTTGAAGAGTCCTTAAAAGCACTTGAAGACCAATTTTGCGGAGAGTGGATTAAGTGGCCATCGGAATTCGAGGAAGACACAACGAAACAACATTTTTACAGCAAATACAAGATACCTGGTGGTAAGGAAATAATAAGTTACCCTGAAAGTAAATACCTAATCGGTTATCAAAATTTAAGTAATCGGTTGCGTCGATGGTACCCATGTCGGCCTAATGCGTCCTACTGATAATGAAGAGATGTTCTACAATCGAAAGGGATATCACAGCATTAACACAATGATTGTAAACAAACAAAATAGTAGACATGATTTGAATCTGAAATAAATAACCTTTTACATCCCTACGTACCTTTTAGATTAATGATCACAAGTATCGCATAATTGCAGTCTGTGCTAAATATGGAGGTGCTGCTCACGATTCATTTGTATGGAGTAGCTCGGGTATTAAAAACAAACTCGAATCAAGATATTATCAGCGTATTAGAAGAAATTCCAAATTACTAGGTATTACTTACAAGTATAAATCTGTTGCAATTATTTTTAAATTAAACGTTTTAAGGTGACAGTGGGTATCCGTTGGAACCCTGGCTCCTAACACCGTATAGAATGGCCAGAGGTCATGGCGAAATACATTTTAATACAGTCCTCGCCAGAGCACGTAACATAAACGAAAGATGTATTGGCATTTTAAAAGGTGTTACTCAACTATTTAAATTATTTAAAACAAGAATAACACCAATCTTTATTTTACATTTTTTATAGGCAGATGGAGGTGTTTACTTTTAGAAAGAAAAAGTCGGTACACCCCCAAGAAAAGTTGCACAGTGTGTCAATGTATGTGCTGCACTCCACAACATTTGCATCCATTATAAAGTTCCCTTATTCGAAACAGCTAGTGAGGATAACACTCCATACCATTGAGAAGCTGAGGATAATAACAGATTGTCCTTAAAAAAAGCTGCAGAGAAAATGCGCAACAGAATAAAACTCTCCTTGGTTCAAAGAATTTGACGTTTTGTATTTATTACCATTATAAAATAATTGTTTAAACAAAAATAAAATCTATAATAATTAAAAAGTTTTTATCTGTTTAATATTTAAATCGCATAAACGAACTAAGATTTTGGTCTTAGACCTAGCTCAATCTCCTTTAACTCGTTGTTTCTTATAGAAACTTTTAGTTGCTGTTCACTAATGCTTATGTTTCGTTTCAGGTAAAGAACTTTCTCGGCAGCTTGGTTTTTCAAAATGTGTACTTCCTCCCTTTTTATTTCTCTTATATCCGACAAGATATCTAACACTTTTTTGTGATAGACTTCACTTGAACTGGCCGAGTTTTTGAACAGTTGCAGCTTGTCCATCACTATTCTAGTGTGTTGAACTTTCTTTCTTTCAGAAAGAAGAACATGAGCATGAGAAGTAGTCGGAATGTTATTATTTTCAAGCTCTGGGACAGTGCCATGCTCAAACGTCTCAAAGTTCTTGTCGTTTGTTAGTGTTCTGATGAGCGCTTCTACACTGCCCTCTGGCTCTGACTCCGAAGTTGATGATGATGATGAAGATGACGACGGCGAGGAAGGTCTTGCAACCGTTTTCTCTGGCGGTTGACAAACCTCTCCACTAAAGGTTTTCACGTCGCATATGCCATAGACCGCCGCCTTTATTTTGGCCAACTTCACCACAGCTTCTTCAAAAGGACTTAGTTCCACTTTCTGAAACGGACCGCCTCCCGTTTTGGTGAGCAAATTTTTATTTGTTGCAAGTTTTCTTTTTGTCCTGTGCTTGTAGTCTGCCCATGTCTAAATTGAACATCAAGTTTAAATGGTTATAAGTAAACAACTATATATGTATGTAGGTTAGGTTAGGTTAGGTTAAAGTAGCTGTCATGGATGTAAAAATCAATACTTAGGCCAATTGAAGGCCCATTGTGATACCACATTGATCTTAAAGGCTTTCTTCAAAAGCTCAATGAAATCAATAAGAGTTCCTTACGAAACGTAGAAAATTAATTATATTAACGTATTTGAGACCGTTTATAGAGCACGACAGATGCAGAGGAGGTGAAGAACTGTTTCCCCTCCTCCTCATCCATGCAGTTTCTGCAGATATCATTAGAAAATATACATATATGTAACATTTTTCCAAGCGGAAATTTTAGCGATCAAGGAGGTTCTCTCTTGGCTGAGAGAGAACGTGATATCAATTTTTGATATCCGCATCTTCTCTGACAGTCAGGCTGCTATTAAATCTCTCGACGGTGTCTCAACCAACTCTCAAACAGCCCTCGATTATCGATCGTCTCTTATGGAGATGGCGTAGCAATTTAACATTCACCTCTGTTGGGTGCCGGGCCACAGAGACATCACAAGAAATTGTAGAGCCAATGAACTCGCTAAAAATATAACCGTCATTCCTATTTCGCCTGAAAGGGAAAATATAGGTATACCGGTAGCTACAACATGTAAACTTCGGCTAAAAGAAACAGCCTTAACGATAACAAATTCAAGGTGGTACAATTTACCAATGTGCGCAGTCACAAAAACCATTTGACCTAAAGCGCTCTAAAGAATTGTTGTCTCAAAGCAGATTTCATATTAGCTCCCTGAGGTGTCCTCTTTTTGCTCTTTCACTAAGACGCAAACTTCATCTGGGAGAATACTTTTATGATAATCCCAGTGAACTAGCTAATAAAGTTATCAAATATCTTCTTCGCTTCATAAAAAGCTCAAAATGCTTCGACTACAAAGAATTAATTTTCTAGATCCATGTGGTATCACAATGGGCCTTTTCTTTTGGCCTAAGTGTGTGGATTCTGTATCCGCAGCCACTTTAACCTAACCAAACCTAATTAGTAATATCACCAAATGACGAGGTTATATGCAATCTGCTTAGAGATATCAGGCACATAGATCTCTAAGTAACTAAGTCTATAACAACTATATACAATTAACTTACCTTTTTCCAAGCTTTGACATTCTTGATGGGGGGCCCATTCGAATTTAGTTTTTCGGCAAGTGCCTCCCAACGTTTATTGCAGTTGTCCCTGCCCGAGTTCTCTGTGGGACTGTTTGTTGCCATTGACGGTTACTTGCTCATGTATCCTAGCAAAATTTCTTTTTGCGCAGCTGTTGTGTTCGAAGTCCTATGCATAATAATAAAATAATACAAAATTATTGATTTTCTTAAAATTAATTTTTAATTTATGTACTTACATTGGAGGCGAAGTTCCTTGCACACACGGCCACATTTAATTTAAAAAAAAAATTAACAGTCACACAATCTGCCACAATAATAGTAATGAGTGTTCTCGATTTCTTTTTGTTTAATTTTACTTCTATCGATATTTTTTCAATTGTTGTTTTCTCATTGTTAAATGTGTTTTTCGCTTAGAAACGGTCAACATTGAATTTGAAATCTTTAAAAAAGAAAATACATATGCTTTCTTCTTTGTTTTGTCTCATTTAATATCCAAAATCATGTATACATTATCGATTTTCTTAAGTTTTAAGTATCGATTAAAATTTATTTCTCATCTCTCACAATAGTTTTCAACTGTCAACATCCTAAAAGTAGGCAACAAACTTTTTCTGATTTGAAGCAAAAACGAATACACAACCAAAAACGAAATGCGATACAGAATTCAAATTTTCGTTTTCGCACAATTTCTTTCGTTTTTGAAAAACGAACGTTCGCTTTCGTTTCGTTTATTATAGAATCTGGCCCCAGTTTTGGAATACAAGAGCAAGTATTCGTACGACCCATTCGTGCACATTTTTTTCTACTCATTTTCAATGAGTAAGATCTTGCAGAATTCAGGTATACATAAAACAATTCTCATTAGCGCTGATAACATTTATGATGATGACAATGTTTTTTATGTAGTCAACTTCCAGACTTTAATTTTGTTAAAGTAATACCTTTTTGCTACTCATTTTCAATTAATAAGATCTTACAAAAATCAGATATAGAACAATTCTCATCAGCGCTGATAACACCTGATAAGGGTGCCTGGCACACTGGTCGCAGTAAATTAATAAAATTCATAAAATAAAAAATATTCTCTTCCTCCTTATTTACTTAGTCAATACGTAAGATTCAGCGTAGTAATCAAGATACCAAAATTATCATGCTTAGGTATATCAAAGCTTCGTGACATTCACTCTTTCAAAAGTTCAACCATTGCTTTGCTAATGATTCGGTTTACGGTCGGATTCAAGAGCTCGTGATCGTCAAAATAGTGATTACATATTAACGAACACCGAATGAAAAAAAATTTATTGCATTCATGGTTATCTGATCGTTAGACCATTGTTATTGGTAAATAACAGTTTTAATTTTGAAATATCGTTAATCAGAAAGTGTTGAGGTATCAGAATGACTAAAGGTAGCATAATTCATACAACTTTCATAAGCTCTTTGAACACAAAAATCAAACACTTTTTCTTACAGTTCAAGCACGTACAGTTCTATGGTACCTAGTATTCATAGGTTTTGCTGTAAACTATATGATCCGAATCAATTTAAATATAACAATAGTAGAGATGGTGATGTCTAAAGCTGAGATGTTACAGCGTGTGGCAAAACTGAATGATAATGCAAGTTTAATTGGACCAGAAAATCAAAGCTCTAATGTTTCTGATACGATAACTACCGAGCAGTTGAGAACTGTAGTTGAGCTGAATAATTTCACGGTTATAAATGTGAAACAACACCTTAAACAAAAACCAGTGCAAAACATTGAGAAGTTCTCGTTTGAAAAATACTTTCTTAGCTTATTTGATGTAAGTTTTTCAACCTATTTTTTCTTTTATTATAAAAAATTGACGTTCATACTACACATTAGGATGTCTCTTTCCAATACAAACATAGATCCAAGGCCAAAACAGGTGAAATAAATAAGTCGTCAAAATATACCTTTTTTTTGTTTGATGCAAGTTAATCCTTTCATCATTTCAATTAAGAATCCAATAACGTAACAGCTTTGGTACTGAAATAAAGCTATTCCTGAGGAAAAAGTAGATGAAGTAATCCGTTGTATAAAGAACTAGCTGTACCTGCAGACTTCGTATTGCCTCAATCGATAAATCGATAACCCTCTTCCTCTATCGTTTGCATTGTTTTTTTGTTAATTTGTATGTATGGATCCGTGTTTAAACAAATAAGCGATATCAAAAAACAAAACAAAATGGTAAGTATACGCCCCGTTGCCTGCGGTGCACGGATTTGTAAAACGCGAATCATTTCGGTTTCACTTCGCTCCTCATGTTGCTGTTGTGTAAACATTTCGAGTTCTTCGACCCCAATTGTTGCGTATAAAACACATTGACCATGATATTGAATGAAAAAAGGATTTTCAGAGAGTTACCGTTATGGAGCAATACAGCAAAATAATTTTTTTACATTAAAAATATCGGTGTTTCAAAAAAAAAAAATTACCAAAATCACGAATTTTCTATTTTCCCATTCCATTCAAAAATTTGACTTGGGATCTTCTTGCTCTTCTAGAGTTTTCCATTTTACCACTCTTTTTACCACAACTAATGCATTTCATATGAAAGAGTGTTTTTGAGATTTTTGTTAAGCCAATTTTTTTTTGCATTTCAAATTTTCCATTTTTCCAATTTTTTGTTTACTTTTTCTTGCTTTCCAGTTCCCCATCACAAATTTTCCAGTTTCCCTTTGTAAACCAATGAGTTTTCCGAGTTCCTTTCGAAAACCCATTTTGAAATTTTCCAGTTTTCCATTTGAAATTTTCCAGTTTCCCATTTGAAAAGTAATGCATCCACAATTTCATGCAATTTTCCATTTGAAAACCAATGAGTTTTCCGAGTTTTTCATCAAGAACTTTCTATAAAAATTCCAAGCAAAAAATATCTAATTTCCGACCTTTGTTTGGTTTTTCCAGTTTTCCCACTCTTCCATGAGGTTTTTCCAATTTTTTTTCACAGAAATCATCACTGAATGTAACAGTATGAACCATGAAAATTTCACAAATATCTGTTGGGCCATTTCGGAGTCTATAAGAAACATACAAACAAACACACTTCCATTTTTATCTATATTTATAAAAATGAATAGCTGTTCGTTAGTCTCGCTTAAACTCGGCAACGGCTCAACCGATTTGGCTGGTTGCGGTCTTGAAATAATGGTGGAAGTTCAGGTAAGGTGTGAACGGTTAGAAATTTTCAAAAAATGCACAAACACGCACGTTATAAGCAAAATTCCTTTTCCCATACTTTGCAAAGAAAAAATCATTTTCCCATATACTTTGTATAAATAATCTTCAAATTGAAGAAATTGAAAATTGAATTTGAAGAAATTGAAAATTGACACTTTATAAGGCCAGCTTAACCGTCCTCAAGATACGTCAAATAAAGCATATGCAGCTTCATATTTCTTAACTTCGGTTAACTTCCTTTGCTATTTTTTTTGTTGTTCTTCTGTAATAGTGACTACTAGGTGTGCGACAGCTTTTCTTACTTAAATCAATTATTCCAAATAAAGATGACGAGGGGAAGACGACCCGATGTAGGCCGTCGCAATCAGTCAACGGGTTAACCGCACTGATGACCAAAGAGAGACTGACCAACAAAACAGTCGTATTACTATGTCACAGTTGCGTTCTGTAGTAAGTAGCAATGCAGTAGATAGGCTTAGAATGCAACGAGTTCGTGCACGTCAATCTCAACAACAGCGAGCACGACAAAATGTAATTGAGCGATTCCGCAGACGCAGTGCTGCTGTGATTCTGGAACGTGCTGCATTCCATTATGATCCAGCATTAGATAACTGTGCCGACAAATCGGTAAATATTGGAGAAGGGACAGTAATTTGTTCATATTGCAAGGCATTGAAATACTGTGGTGAATCTACTGGATTATGTTGTGCTGGAGGTAAAATTGCCACAGTTGGTCCCACCGCCAGATCCCTTACGCTCTTTTGTGTCTTTCATTCATCCATTTAGGTAGTACGAAGTCTGCCGGGTCAGCTAGTATATATATACACACATATATATAGAGATATAGAGATGTCAGTAAATTTTTCTTTTTCTTTTAAATTTTCTTACATCTACTGTGCTGTGCAAAACATTTGCAACCTAAACAACTAGATTTTTTATATCATAAAAATTGTCTTAGAATTAAAACAACGAAATTCTTTGCTCATTTTTGAAAACTTTATTGATCATGATATAGCACTATAGAAAAAAAAAATTTTTTCACTTAAATAAAAACAAATAAATAAATAAAGTGGATTGCTAAGCCGAACGCTACGGGTTCAAACCCCAGCTTCAGCAGCATTTTTTTTCTACAAAAATCGCCAGCTTATCTGAGGCCACCTGTGCGATAACATGAGACAATACAAATCTAAGTCTCCTCCTCTGAGCCACGTAGGTTTCTGTTATGTGTGCTTTCTTTCTATGTGTCTATCTGTCTCTCTTGTATTAATGTATTGTTCTGTCCCAGCCGATGTTCTCAGTCACCAGTGCTGCTATGTGTCTGTAGTTCGTTACATTTATGTGCGAAGTACTGTGAAATGTAATGTAATGTAATGAATAAAGACTTCAATATTAAGGTTATTTGGCGTTCAAAACATTTGCAACTTTTAGGTATATTATACAACTTTCTTGTTTTTATGCAAGAAAATGCTAATATTTAATTGCATACCCTCTATTCTTAATAACAGCTGCACATCTTCTAGGCATAGAAGCAATGAGGTTGTTAATAATAGTCTCTGGTATGTGATTCCACTGCCTTTGAACATCAACGAAAAGGTCACTTTCTTTTAAAAATTTTGCACCCTTTCTTCTTTTTAACTATCTCCCACAGATTCTATGTGGGGTTCAAGTCTGGCAGTGCTGGCCATTGCAAAACCTTGATGTTTTTTTCAGTAATCCAGTTTGTGGCCAACCTCGACTTGTGCTTGGGGTCATTATCGTGTTGAAACGTCCAAACAAGTGGCATTTCCCAACCAGCATAAGGAAGCATGGTATTATTAAGGATATCAACATAGTCTTCTGATTTCATTATGCCCTCTACTTGTCTAATTGGTCCAATTTCTTGACCAGAAAAACAACCCCAGACCATAACCGAACCACCTCCATGTTTAACTGTCCCTTTAGTAAATTTGGGATTAGGTCTTTCAACTCTTGGTCTTCTTACATGTTGCCTTCCATCAGATCCATGCATATTGAATTTAGATTCATCAGAAAACAACACCGTTTTGCATTGCTGCAAGCTCCAGTTGAGGTGAGTTTTCGCAAAATCCAGACTTTACTTTTTTACATTCTTTTTCGAAATGAATGGCTTTTTAGCTATTTGAAAACCACGTAATCCGTATATGTAACTGAAGTTCAATTTTGACCTCTTTAAAAGACGCAGTGGGGTTAGTTATTTTCTTCTTTGGCTGTCGTACTTCGAGGCCTTCCACCTCTATGATGGGACACTAACTTGCCACTCTTTATAATCCGACAAATAGTAGATTTTGGTATTGAAAACTTTTTTGAAATTTCTTTTTGTGGCACTCCTTTTTTGAAGTCACTCAAAATTCTTGATTTCATTTCCGGTGAATACTTGTTTCCGGCCATTTTAATAAAAAATCAGTTTTTTCACTTTTTTTTAGTTTTCATTATTTAAAAAAACACTTTTTTGTATACAACTCGCAATTAAACTCTCGAAACGAGCCACGCTGCACGAAAAATTTTTGCAACTAAAATTTTTATCAGATTAACCGTTTTAAAAAAGAATGCTGGCCGTTAGTTGCAAAAGTTTTGCACAGCCAAATGCATCGCTTTTTTTTTGGAGGCAGTACATTTGTTCTTTTTTTTTTTTTTTGTTGATCGGTACTTTCGGATTATGGACAGTTAGAATGATACATGCAAAGTCTAGTGTGATGAAATATGAAATGAAATATGAATTAATGGTTTGAACAACTTTTCTATTTAAAAATATGTGGAATTCATAAAAGGTGATCATAGTTGCAAATGTTTTGCACGGCACTGTATATATAACGGTCATTAGGCAAGACTATTTTAACCTCATAGGGACCTTTATATTTAGCTATAAATTTGTTATTTAGTCCTGAAGTACTTACGACGTTTTTGATTAAGACATAATCACCGATTGTGATGTTCATCAAAATTTATTTTGTTTTTTTGGCTTCTGATAGTTTTGTTTGTTTGCTAATTTTCGGAGGTCATCTAAATTTCTAGGTTCTTTCTGTAATATATTTTCTTCTAGATATTCTTTTATGTTGTCCATAACTTCGCCTTTTTGATAAACACCAACAAGGAGTATCCTAGGGCAAGCACCTGCGCTCTTGTTTTGTGTGGCGTTCAGAGCAAACTCAATATTTTTGACATGTAACATCCAACTACCTGAATCCATTTCACTTTCTTTCGACAGCATAGGGGTAAGGCACCTGTTTATTCGTTCAACCTAACCTGGCCGTTGGACTGAGGTGAGCTAGTGGCCACCTTAATATGTTGAATGTTATACTTTTTACAGACATCTAAAAAGTCGCCTGCGGTGAAACAACTACCCCTATCTGAAATGATGCGTGTTGGCTTACTATAGTATGCAAAATAAGATTCAAGGCATTGAATTGCTCTTTAGTCGTCGTAGTTTAAACTGCGTAAAGCTTCGTATGTTTTGTAAATCTGTCGACTACAACAAGTAATGTTTTTTTGTTATTTTAAGTTGAGGGAGGCAATGGACCGTAATGATTAGTACCTATGTTTTCTTAAAAAAATTAAAACACTTCTCAACCCCAAATTGTATTCAAAGTATTAAAAGCATCTACATACAATTGGAGTCATAACAGGACACTGCCTCATAGGTAGACATGCTTTGAGGCTTGGGGTCTACGCAAACGACTTCTGCAGAAGCTGCATGGACGAGGAGGAGGAGGAAACAATCCAACACCTTCTGTGTACATGTCCGGCACTCTTCAATAGAAGGAATAACTATCTCGGTAATCCTTTCTTCGATAATACCAGTGAACTGGCAACGATCGACACGAAATGTCTCTCTAACTTCATTAAAAGTACAAAATGGTTTGTTTAAGTTCATTACTCTCCCATGAGTAACCTCGTTAGTGGTATCACAATGGACCCTTGAGGTCTAAGTGAGTCAATGACATCTGGACAGCCACTCCAACCTAACCTAACCATGGTGCCACTATAATGCGCATACGTATCAAACAATGCATAAACAGGATTTCTGACGAATTTTAGGAAATGTACTTCCCGGTTATATTAATCGTTGAAAGTACAAACATACTACATAATATTTTGTAGATACATAACATTGATTACTTAGTGCCACTAAACTCGGACTGTCTGTCATCATTTTTCATTTAGCTAACGCTGTAAATGTAAAGGATATGTAGTTAACAAAGCTTCACAACATCACAACGTTTCATGTGGAGAACATGAAATTTTGACAATTATCAGTAGTAGGTACAGACTTCTTGTGAACGGTTGACGTTTTAAAATATTTGAATTTATGTCATAACTTCCCACTTGAATTTCCCCTGAAGAAGGCAACAATCCTTACCGAAACGTCGGGACAAGTTAAAGAATTTGTTTTCTTTACCAAAACAAAGTGACCAAATAGCCGACGGAAAACTAAATTTTCCACCCTCAATATAATACTAAAATTGGTCAATACTACAAATCATAATAAATGAGTATCTTATTGAAGGTGAATGGCAAAATAAAGTTTCAACAATTTTCTATTTAGATAGATTATCACAACGACAACCAAGACCAAATGAAAACTTTTGAGCTTTGGAAAACAAGAGTCAAGAGACATTTTCAAATAATTTGTCAACTCAAACGAAGGTTCTCTTCCCTGGCAGAGAAGGGCAGTTTTTTTATTAAAAAAAAATATTCCATAAAATTATAGTATAATAAAAAACTATTTTCCTATTGAAAAAACATTTTTGTCTACCAAATAATGCATTATGTACTTTTCTAAAAATTTAAGTTTTGTAAAACTTTCATACTAACGTAAGTAAAATCAAAAAGTAATGAATAATGATTAATTTTAAATCGCTATTACTGCCTATCCAAACGTCGAATTACGAAAAAATATAACGGAATTCGACGCGGATTTCTTCATAATTTGAACGCGCTACATTTCATGTTTTTAAATCTCGACAGTTGACACGGAGACACAGATCGAGATTCGTCCCTTAGATCAAACATGTGTGAGGCGGATAAGAGCTGTGGAAAAAGACGCTTTCAATCACTAGCCCTTTCTTTTCCTTTCTTTTCTTTTCTTTTCTTTCCCCCTTTCCTTTCATTTCCTTTTCTTTCTATCCTTTTATTTACTTTGCTTAACTTACCTAACGTGAATTCTTCAAACCATTGCATTAATGATAAGGCATAAAAACAAAAAAACACCTCTAAACATTACATGGCGAAACTTCGAATTTATTTATATAGGTACATAAATACAAACATTTATTTTATTTTGTAATAAATAATGTATATTTAACTACGTCAATGATCACTGCGATAAATTATTTTGTTTAATTTTTTCGCAAGCAAGTGTAATGAATTGTTGATTGAGGTCCTTGACATTATTATCGGTCAGTTTTTGGAAGAGCCTTTCCAAATTTTTCCAAATGTATTGGAATTTGCAGTTTCCCGTAGCTTAGTGGTTAGGAGCGTTGGCTGCTAAGCAGAACGTCGTGGGTTCGAGTCCTACTCGTGCCCATAAAAGTTTTTATTTCATCTTTCACGGGTACTGACAAAACTTCCAAGAGTATCAATCTGTCATGAAAAAGTGCTTCTCAACTTTGCCGTTCGGAATCGGCGTTAAATTGTAGGTGCCCTCAATTCTTCACACGCACTCAAAGAATTGTTGATGAGAGTAAGCCACTTAGGCCTTGGCTCTTCAAGAGCTGTCGCGCCACTCTATTTATTTATTTAGATATTTTTTTATTGGAATTTGAACTCAGACTTCGAATTCGTTGCATTTTGGCTAATTAAGGGTGTTTTTTTTAGAGGTATAGAACTTTAAAATGCAATAAAACAACGATTGAATATTGATTGACATGATTTTTTATTTATTCGAAAGATGATCTTGTGGCATTACATATGACTGCCACGGCTGGCTCGAATGTAGTCCAATCTGGATGTCCAATTTTCGATGACTTTTTCCAACATTTTTGGCCGTATATCGGCAATAACACGGCGAATGTTATCATCCAAATGGTCAAGCGTTTGTGGCTTATCCGCATAGAGTCTATGGCATAGACCAATGACCTTGCATAACCCCACGGAAAGTAGTCTAGCGGTGTTAAATCCCAAGATCTTGGTAGCCAATGCAAGGTCCAAAACGTGAAATTAGGCGGTCACCAAAGGTGTATATCAATAAATCGTTTGTGGCACGAGCTGTGTGACATGTTGCGCCGTCTTGTTGGAACCACAGCTTCTAGATATCATGATTGTTCAATTCAGGAATGAAAAAGTTAGTAATTATAGAGCCACTGATCACCATTGACTGTTACGTTGTGGCCATCATCGTTTTTGAAGAAGTACGGACCACTGATTCCACACGCCCATAAAGCGCAACAAACAGTCAGTTTTTCTGGATCTAACGGTGTTTCGACATACACTTGAAAATTAGCTTCACTCCAAATGCGGCAGTTTTGTTTGTTGACGTAGCCATTCAACCAGAAGTGCGCTTCATCGCTAAACAAAATTCGCTTATGAAAATCGGGAACAACGGCCATCTCGTTTTGGGTCAATTTGACGAATGTACGCCTTGCTTGAAGATCTTTTGGCTTCAATTCTTGCACGAGTTGGATTTTGTAAGCACGCAAACCAAAATCTTTTCGCAAAATCTTCCATAAAGTGGATGGACACAGATCCAATTCCTGTGCTCGATGGCGGATGAACTCATTCGGGTCTTCCTCAACGTTACGCTCTACAGTAGCAATAGCTTCTTCTGTTTACACCGTACGGCGTCTCTGGGGATGCGAGTTATCAATTAGAGTAAACGTGGTGCGAAAACGTTCCATGGTTAATCGAATTAACTGCTCTGATGGACGATTTTGTCGACGATAAAGTGGACGTAGTGCGCGATACGTATTCCGCACAAAACCATTATTTCGAAATAAAATTGCACAATTTGGAAGCGTTGTTCAGGCGTGAGTCTATTGCCAAACAAAACAGAGTATAAATCACTTGACAGCTGTTAAATCGGTAGCCGTCTTGAAAAGTAATGCCAACTTAAAGTTCTTTACCTACCTCGAAAAAAAACACCCGTTATATGAAGAAGGAGATTCTGGGGTGGAATCATGTAAGGTGATTTGTGATCGGTGATAGTCACAAATCACAAATTTTGTCTACGTAAGGTGATAGTCACAAGTGATAATCACCAATTTGCTACTTTTTCTTGTGACAGCTATTTTGTTATCACATTCATATAAAATTTTGGCCCCTTTTCAATTGTTTTGAATATTTTGATAAACTTTCATAAAAAATGAACTTGCAATTATTTAAAAACAAAATGAATATAATGGAGAGAGAAAATAACTTATTGGCGAGGTTCGTCTTTTGGTACCAATTACCAAATCATCTTACATGACTTCACCCCAGAATATAATTTTTTGAAATGTGTGCGAAAAATAAGTAAACAAACCTCAACAATTCAATTACAACAAACATTCTATAGCTTAATGTCAAAACTTGGTGTTTGTATATGAAATACCTAGTACTATCAGGTTTTCCTTATTCTATGTTTTCCTAATTCTCTGCCCCGCCGTTTCTTTTTCAATACCAACTCATGTAATAAAATGCTTGTAAATAGTGGCGCTACAATCGATTGCTTGTTTGCCATATACATACCAAAGATTTTTATATCAAAATTGAAACGTCAAACGTTTTTTGTGGAAAGTGGTGCCAAGCTTGGAATAATATTTGGTGATCACCTTACATAGACGGAAAATAAAATGTGATCACATTTGATAGTCACCAATGTGATAGTCACAAATCACCTTACATGATTCCACCCCTGTTAATTCCGACACTGACGTTTCGAGAGGATCCGGTGTTTGTTTTGTTCTTTTTGAATAAGTCACATAAGAATACACTGGCGAATCATATACTTCGATATTATTTTCAGGGGATGTATTTTGTGCTTCAACATTCTCTTCTGCACCCCCATTACCATTGTCGATCGTGGAAACTCAGTAAATGTGGGCGTTTAAAATGCTTAAGCATCTCTCAGTTCAGAGTCATAGGTGTTAAACTCATCATTGACTAAAATTTCATCCCCACTGTCACCTGATTTTATAAGCGGTCTTAAGAATTAAACAACGTTTATTTCAATTTTTCTTAGTTTTTATTTAATCTCAATCAAATTACACAAATTCCGTGAAGCGGCGTTGTTTGCTTTTCAGATGCTCAAAACCAACTGAATTTATTTGAAAACCAAAAAGGAGAAGAACATATATATTTTTAGTTTTATAGACACCTGCCCTCTTCTTTCATATTAAGGTGTTAACACAAGAAATCTTTGTGGTGAGGCCACATTACAATATATTTTGACAATCATTTGGGTCCTACCACAATTTGCCAGAATTCAAAAAGAATTGATATTCTCCATTTTGAGTGAAACTCGTTGCCATGCTGCATTTGAATGCAGTTTATTATGGATATTATGAATTATGGTGGATTTACATGTATCTGCATCATCTTGATCTGTAAAAATCAAGAAAAGTAAAGCGGGTGAGATATACGTCGTTATACAAAAGAGTGAAAGAGTACACTATATGCCTGCTTTTCTTAATTGCCATAATTTTTTATAGCTCAGTGACAGATGAAGAGTCGTAATTTTTTTGGTTACACATTTATTTATCGGTGTCAGGACAGGCCGTACCCGGACAGGTCGTACCAGATATAATTATGGCAATTATGGTTGTCATATTTGCTAGAATCCACAGTGGTTTCATTTTTTGCTATCTTTTGCTATAAAATGTGGATGGAAGTTCTTTTGAAATTCAAACTTTTTTTTGTAAAGCTTTTCTTATTTCTTGACGATTTTTGATTGGTTGAGGCACTTCTTTTTTGTTTGTTTGTTTTTAATAGCTAAGCCTTTGGCGCATACTTTTCTTTGTGTTCTTAATGAAATAGGCGTGACGTAACTTTTTTCTTGTTGAGTTGCTGCTGAAGAAGCAAAATTAATTTCGGAACTTCATTTTTTGTTGTGGAATTCATTTCATTGCTGCCTTGCAGTATGCGAAAAAAAATGTGTGTGCGCTTATACTTGGTGTGAGAGCAGAGGAAGCATTCAAGTTCTTTTTTCTTTGAAGATATGAACGACGACGACGGCGGCGACGACGACGACGACGACGACGACGACGACGACGACGACGACGCGTATTCTTGTTTGTGCTTTTATTGAGCTAATTAATTTCGTTTGTAATTGGTTTGCGTTGATTTTGGTTTTTTGCCTTGTGTAAGGTGTAAGTGTAAGGCGTATTTACGACTGTGCTAGGAGCCAAAGCGAGTCAATCGTTATTCGGTTCGTTTTCTTGATGTATTTTCGTGACATTAAAAATCAGATTGCATCGAGTGTGTGAGGTTAGCCCCCTTTTTTTCCAAAATTCCAATTTTTGAAAGTTGTTCCAGGTTGTTCCCGGTTTGTTCCGGATTGTTCCAATTTTTTTTCGAAAAATATTCAAAAATGGGGGTTTTAGACGCCAAAAACAGTTTTTGACCTATAGTCCTCCTTTTTTCGAAATTTGAAATTTTGAAAATTGTTCCGGGTTGTAAAAGTTGTTCCTAACAACTTCAAAATTTTTGATTTCTTGGACCCACGAAATTCTGGAAATTTTTGAAATTTCGAAAAAGGACAAAAACATTTTCAAAAACTATTTTCTTAGTGGAGTACTTTTTCGTGCGTTTCAAATTTTGTTCAAAGTTGCGCATTAAATGATTTTATCGATTGCAAGAATCAAAACTGAAATAAAAATTTCCAAAAAAAAATTATTTCAGTTTTTGAATTTTTTTTCGAAAATTCATAACTTGAAATCCGAAAGTGCTTTAATTCCAATTCTTTGGCGCAATAGTTGGAACAACTTTAACTATCCAAAAAAAAAGCTTTTTTCAAAATTTGGCTATAACCTTACTTAACGATATATCGAAGTTAGAGGTCCAAAAATTTGGAACAATGTTAGGAACAACTTTTAGATACAACCCGGAACAGTTTTCAAAATTTCAAATTTCGAAAAAAGGGGGGCTAGGTCAAAAAAGGTTTTTGGCCTGGGGTCAAAAGCCCCCATTTATGAATATTTTTCGAAAAAAATTTGGAGCTATCCGGAACAAACCGGGAACAACCTGGAACAACTTTCAAAAATTGGAATTTCGAAAAGAGGGGGGCTAACTTCACACACTCGATGCAATTTGATTTTTAATGTCACGAAAATACATCAAGAAAACAAACCGAATAACGATTGACTCGCTTTGGCTCCTAGCACAGTCGTCAAGACGCCTTACACTTAACAAGACAAAAAAACAAAAAAACAACGCAACGACCGACGACGCGTCGTCGTCGTCGTCGTCGTCGCGATGATTCCCACTTATCATGCATTTTACTATCAATGTTTATTTTTCTAGCCTTTTGTTCATTCAATAAAAATATAGACATAACTATTTCAAAAAGTATAACCCAATAAAAACAACAACATTAGTTGTAAGTATTCTGTTTGCCATTATGTTCAAAGAAAAAAAGACATAACATTCTTCCTCTTACACCAATTATAAGAAAACACACATTTTTTCTTCATATTCATACTGCAAGGCAGCAAGCCAATTACAGATGAATTCCACAATAAAAAATGAAATACCTAAATTAATTGACCAATTCTACCTTTTCCAGCATCAACTCAAAAAAAAAAAAGTAAATCACGCCTGTTTCTATAGGAGCACAAGGCACAAGGAAAAATATGCGCCAAAGGCTTAGCTATTGAAAACACACAAGCAAAAGAGCAGTGCCTCAACCAATCAAAAATCGCCAAGAAATAAGAAAAGCTTTACAATAAAAATTTGAATTCCAAAAAAAGCTTCCATCCACATTTTATTCCACAAACTTTTTTAGGGTGGTGAAATTAGCTTGAAATAATGCTATAAAAACGATATAAATAGTTTCGGTACGACATGTCCAGGTACGTGCTGTCCCCGACCCTTATTTATCAATTAGATAAATAAATTCCGGAGGCAAATTCTTCATATAAATGCATTGATCGTAATTGAGTAATTTATTGAATTAAATATTAATTACTTCGTTTGTTATTTCTTATCGCAATCGCACATTCAATCAAATGAGCGGAAAAATTGACAATTATAGTTTTTGTTGCATTTATAGCGTTCAGGTGAGAAAGGGAGATTCGCTGTTGACCTGAACTCAGTTATAGGAACCTCAAATGCAGATGAACGTGTGCGAATTGAGTTAAAAAGTGGTTAAAATTTGACGTTTGGTTAAATTTTGACACTTCGCATTAGTTGACTAGCTGCTGAGCAGGTTAAAATATGACAGTAGTGGTAAAAAATTCATCCATTTTTATTTTTTAGGCCGTGTGTGAATTCAGTTAAAAATGGGTTAAAACTTGACGTTTGGTTAAATTTTGACACTTCGCATTATTTGACTAGCTGCTGAGCAGGTTAAAAAATGACAGTAGTGGTTACAAATTCATCCATTTTTATTTTTTAACCACAATTCATCCAATTCGCACACGGCCTTAACCACGATTCATCCAATTCGCACACGGCCTAAAAAGATGAATATGTTCGTCTTAACCATAATCTTGATCTTGATTTCTATTATTTCCTATAATCTTGATCTTGACAAGATGTCTGCATTTTGATTTTGCCTCTCTATCGAACGAGCATGATTTTTGTATGTTGCATCTCTCTTTTTTGCAGACCTAAAAATGCAGATACATGTAAATCCACCATTACATCTTCCTCCTGAATAAGAGCAGCCAGTTTAATTTTTTCTTCTTCCGATGTGGGTTTTCTTCTCTGTTTTTTTTTTTTTTTTTAACTGAATGATATTTTGTGCGAATTTTTCATAGTCTTCTAGAAAAACCTCATCAACAAAACACGATGACTCCATTGAAAATAATGAAACAATTTTCTATGTTCACTTCTTCTGGTGTTGCTTCACTTAACTGAACTGTCAAAAGCTTCATCATTGACGAAGCTAAGTTCACGGTTCACGTACATTTTGTTCGGGAAATGCTCATGAAGTAAAACTTATGTTCACGACAACGTTCACAGGTGAAGCAAAAATTAAAATTTGTATGGATTCACGACTTGCTTCACAAGTATGTAGGTACTGACTTAACCAATAAAAAATATTACTTTCATGAAATCGCAAGATAAAGTTTATTTTGCTGCCCCTAGACACTGGTTTGGCGAAAATGCAGAAAAGTTCGATATAACCTATTTATTTTCGATATCCATTACACTGGAAATGATTAAAGATTACCTAGAAATTGAATAGTAAAAAATTAATTCGTTTTTATTTCAGATCGAATACAGTGAAAATGGTTTTGATTGGAATGAGTACCAGCAAGGACTAGTTCTTGGTGCTTTTTTCTGGGCTCACTGGGTAACACAAATACCTGGTGGAATCCTAGCTAAAAAATTTGGTACTAAAATAGTTTTCGGTTTGTCAAATGCAACCGGAGCTTGGATGTGCTTTCTTATTCCCGTTATTTCTTATATGGACTTTAGAGCACTTGTTTGGTGGAGAGTTTTACAAGGATTAATATGTGTAAGTTGAATAAAATCTGTCTTAAGGTAGCCTTAAAGGACGGACATTATCGTCCAACATGCTCTTACTTAATATTTGTCGTGCTGTTGCCAAAAAAAATTGATTTTCTCGTGTTTGTCGCATTGTTCGCGATATAGGGACATGTTCGCTAGCGAATCTCATTTTTTTTATAAAACAAACAATAAGCGCAGCGATTTGCGCTTCGTTTTCACTTTTCAAAAAATCAACACAAAATTATGTTCGCCAATAATGTGTTGGCCGTGTTGGGAATCACGCAAACGAGCGTGTTCGGGGAGCATGTTTGTCGTTCAAGGCTACTTTTAAGTTTTAATTTAGGAACCCCTTTACTAACCCAAAAAAACAACCCTTTTAAAAATTATTTTGTTAAATATATTATACAAATGTACAATACTAAACAAAGTGTTCAGATAAGTTATAACTCATAAATAAATTATACTATGAACATTGTTAGTAAGATGATTACAGGGTAAATTAAAAATAATTTTAGAGCTTTGTTTTGAGATGGTTGGAGATTTTTGATACATGACCAAGTGCTTTTTTGAGAAGATACTCATGCGGGAATTATGTCGCCATTTATTGGTGGAAAGCATAGATAATCCGTTATATTTAAACTAGAACTCTCTCTACTTAAATTGTATATGTATTCGGCTATCCTGACTAATCAATTTTAATCTCAACCGTCATCGAGTGCAGTTCAATTTTTGTCTTGCCTCCGCCTTTATTTTATTTATTTTATTTTATTTATACTTATGAATGCTTTCACATTAAGACATAATTATCTTTAAGCTAGTGAAGCTTTACTTTGAAAAATTAAAATTGAACTACAGATGTAGGTACGCACATGTACAATTTGTTTAACAAAATTATTTAAATTGAGAGACAAGTTTTAAAGAAAAATTAATAATAATTAATTACAGAAAAAGAAAAAGAAAAAAAGAATTATTAACAATGATAAAAAAAACATAGGTACATCTTCGTGTTGAGTGAAGCAGTAAATTTACAAAAATAATGTTTATCTAACGCGCGTAATATGATTTTAGTTCCCCTCTGAAACGCCCGGAGTGCCACCCAACTCCCTTACATGTGCCGGCAATCCATTCCACAGGCGAATGGAGCCAATAAAGAATTGTCGCTCTGATATTATACACGTAAATCGCGGGAAAATGAGTTGATGAGATCTATTTAAGGATCCGAAGTTCAATTTTTCAAACAAGTACATTGGTTCTCGGGTTTCAATTATCTTTGAAAGTAAGGTCAGAGCCTTATAAGCGAGAAGATCATCAAATGTCATACCAAACAGTTGCTTTGCATGGCCAGAAATATGTTCATATCGTCTTATATTGTAAACGTAGCGCGCGGTATTATTAAAAGCAACATTGAGTTTTCTCTTACTTGCGGAGTCGCAATTTCTAAAGACTTCAGCCCCGTAAGTTAGAATTGGAATGACTAGAGTTTTCGCTAATAGCATACGTGTTTTTTGTGGAGTATAATTGTGTGACATCCAAAGTTTTCGCAATGTGCCATAGACCTTCCCAACAGTAGAATTTATATGGTCATTCCATGTTAAATTTCGGTTGAAAACAATTCCCAAATTTCTCGCCTTATCCACATATTCTATTTTACTTTAATTTCCAACTGTTTATTTTTATTATTGTAATATTTGGCTTGGTCCGACAGTTAAAACTTATTCACTTTTCAAATAAAACACAAATTCACTGTATTCAAATAACTCACAAACTAATTTTTTCAAGACTTTCAATTATAACTTTGCAAACACAGTGTCTTTACTTTATCGCAGTTCACAATTATTAACAATGCCCCGCTTCGCTGCCAAATGGGGTATTTATACAACAAAAATAGGTTCGAGAAACAACTATTGGTTCTTGGAGAAGATGAATGTTCTCGATGCTTAACGAAAAGTCCTCCTCTTAAACACTAGATGTTGCCCCTCATTTCAACTGTCCTACACAAGTGTTTACTACTACAAATAAACTTATTGTTACATACTTATTTCACTATAATACGATATTAGAGTGATAGAGATAAACAGTGTATGTATGTACATTACATATAGACAAAGATACAGAGAAACAGAGAGATAAAGATAGTGATAGAGAAATATAAAGTGTGTACACAATACATTGCCCCCTCCTTAGGATTGATCGTCCAGAACAAATCCATCATTCTCATCACCACTGTAGGGATGTAGTCGGTCGCGATGTACAACTTTAAGTTTTCCTCTGACTCCCTTTTGTATTCACACGTCGTGTCGTCGATTTTTGTAATGACTGTATATGGACCTTCCCAGTCCCGTTGAAGTTTCGGTGACAACCCTTTTTGTCGATGGGGATTGTAAAGCTACATTCGATCTCCTACTTGGAACTCTGTTGTTGTCGCTCGTATATCGTAGCGTGTCTTCATTCGGTCACTGAACATCTTTATTTTTAACCTGGTATCACAGATAAGAAAATAGTTTTTTATCTGTGCTATAGGGATGTATAATAACTTGTCCATGCTTTCAGTTTCATATATATTTTCTCGCCATAAGGGTGAGACGTCTGTATAATTTTATTATATATGCTTTTATCTCACTACTTCTACTTTTTTTAATGAATCAATATTAAGTTCTTAAATTCGTAATACTCCTTTTGATATGATAAATGATAAATTGATAATTCGTTTTTATTTCAGGGTCTTTCGTGGCCAGCAATGCATGTCTTAACCGCTCAATGGATACCCCCAAATGAACGTAGTAATTTTGTGACTGCATATCTAGGCGGTTCTGTTGGTATAGCCATGTTTTATCCGATTTTTGGCTACATTATTTCTTGGACGTCTTGGGAATGGGTATATCACATTTGTGGAATAATAGGTTCTTTTTGGTGGATCGGTTGGCTTTATTTTGTTTACGACACACCATCCTTACATCCTAGGATTGAATTAGATGAATTTTCTTATATCCAAAAATCACTTGGCTCTTCGATTCAGACGAAAGAAACGTTTACACCCTGGAAAGAAATTTTAACCTCGAAACCAGTTTGGATGAATGTAATTGCTCAATGGGGAGGCATTTGGGGGCTATTTACTCTTATGACACAGGCTCCAACATATTTCAAAGTAGTACACAATTGGGATATTAAAACGGTAAGTGCAATCCACAATACAGGGCTTTAACATTTGTCAAATATGAATATCTTCTCTCGGATTAATCTTAGGAGAAAATTACTGTTAAAAAGCATCAATACCGTCAACATGAACGTTGCCATCGATAAAAATTTTTAACTTTTTGAGCACGTATTTTACTATAGACTAGCTGAACCGACAGACTTCGTACTGCCTCAATCGATTAATAAAAGAGGTAAACTTTTGTACCCCGTTACCACAATATCCGCTACCTTCTTACCACTACCCTCTATCTGCTACCCGCTACCCCAGTACCCCGTTTTAGCGTTACCAGCTATCCTGTTGCCTTCCTACCCGCTACCCCACGGCCAGCTTCCCGCTACCCAATACTTCTACACGTTAACAATTACCCAGCTACTCACTCCCGCTACCCGTCACCACGCTCCCGCTACCCGCTTCCGCTACACTGCTACACCGCTACTCCATTCCCGCTTCCCTGAACATGTACCTATCATAAACGGCTTAATCGCTTTTGTACACAATAAAACCCATGTACGCCACTACCCGAACACTCCCTCAAAATTCCGTGTCAAACACTCCACTCTACAAAAGTAATGAGTCGAACACCATCAAAGGTCTTATACATGTTCTTCACATAATCCGGTAAAAATTTTAAATAATTTTTACAATACGAAGAATTCAAATTTTCATTACCCACGATAGGAAATGATCTTATTTTTTTTTTACACTACGTATCAGATAATGCCGAAAGAAGCTTACATCAAGCTGAAACTTACGACAAATGTCTCATCGCTTAGTGCAGTGTTAGTTGTTAGTAGACTATCTAAAACAAACAAACACGTGCGCAATAACAAACATAACAAAAATAAAATTACAATGAGACAAAAAATACAAAAAGAAACAAAAACATACAAAAAACATTTAAAAACGTGAAACACTGATTTTAAGAATCAGTTTTAGCTTGTTTTAATTGATATTAAAGTCAAAGCTTACGCATTCTAGTCAGTGGCTCATGCATTCCGTAGTTAGTTCTATGTAGGGGGAATTTTAAGTATAATCTCCACCTCTGTAATTAAAGATGATAGAGCACAAAATATCTGGAGCATCAGTGCCACCAGTAATAATTTGATGAAGTAAAACAATATGTATCTCATAATGAGGAGACCAAACTTGTGATACTTATTCGAGATGGTGTCGAACCAAACTGTTGTACAAGGTACATATATGAAACGTTAGAGTCAAGGAATTCTTTGGATCAACGTTTAATAAACCCTAACATTGAATTAGACTCATTGACGATGTTGTTAATATTTTCTGAAAAATCTAAATTTGATGTGAAAAACACTCCTAGGTCCCTAACTTTAAAGACCATAAGATCTTAAGACGTAGGATTACGGTTTTTAGAAAATATCATCGTCTGAAATTTTCGTGGGTTAAGATTCAAATAATTCTTTTCACACCATACAACAAACTTTTTTATCTGCATCTTGCAGCTGCACGCGATCTTCTTTGAATGAAATAATTTTGAAGATCTTCATATCATCTGCAAAGATAAGAATTTTACTATTTTAAACACTTAACGGTGCATCGTTAATAGCTAAAATAAATAAAAGAGGTCCTAAGTGACTACCCTGTGGTACACCCGATTTGACGAAGGAAAACCATATCAATTCAATTTAAACTTGATAATAGTATGCGAAAGTTGATCAAACGCTTTGGAGGAATCTGTATAAACACAATCAACTTCCTGTCCACTTTCTACAGAATTCAGACATTCATGCAAAAATGCAAGAAGGTTTGTCACCGTTGAACGTTGAAAGCTTAGGAATGCAAGAATGTTAGATGTAGGCCTATAATCAGTAATATCGGACTTGTCACATTTTTTGAAAACAAGTGTTATGTAACCGTTTTTCCACATGCTAGTGAATTTTCCTAGTTTTTACGATAATTGAAAAATATTACGTAGAGGCATAGCCAAAACCGTCCTACTTTTTTTAAAACAATCAATGGGTGGAATACCATCGGGTCCAAAAGAATATCTTCCTTATCGAAGTCGATAAGAACGTTGTTAAAAGTTACTTGGGGACAGTTTCGCAGATAGCCAAATGGCCACAGAAATGGGAGTATCCATGAAAGACTGACTAAAATTAATTGCTATAATTTGTTTTTGTGTTATTTTAACACTGTAGTTAGGCTGCGTCCGTCAATTCGGTATCCGCCCATTTGCCCGAAAATACACGCCCGAATGGACAATTGCCCGAATCTACTTGCCCGAACGGCTTTACCCGAATCCACGTGCCCGAATGATCATTTGCCCGAATGGTCATTTTGTTCCTCGTTGTACCAATACGCATATCCTCGCTGTTTGCTAGCGTAGCCAGAGTCGTGCACTACACATCGAGGGTTAAAACCCCGTGAGCGGCGAAGCCACCGCATATACTCGCTGTTTGCTAGCGTAGCCAGAGTCGTGCACTACACATCGAGGGTTAAAACCCCTTGAGCGGCGAAGCCGCCGCATATACTCGCTGTTTGCTAGCGTAGCCAGAGTCGTGCACTACGCATCGAGGTTGTACCAAAAATACAAAGACGAAGGTCGAACTATAGAATATTTGAAAAACATTTCGCACAACATTTTGAGATTTTTATGTAAAAATACAGAAGAAAAATACATTGAATTACAACAACAATAACCGTTCTATAATCATTTTCTTTCGGGCGTAATAACATTCGGGCAATACAATTCGGGTTTGTATTTTTCGGGTTTTTCACTTCCGGGCAAATGACCATTCGGGCGGGTGTTTTCGGGCGAATGACCGTGAATCGTCAATTCTATTTATGTATTTGAAAAACGATAACAACTTAGAGGTGCTTCCAGCAATGTCTTTTTTCCATCAATTCCTTTGTTTGGCTGACGTTATAGCTATTTCACGGGTGCCAGGTCGATCATCAGACTCATTTATTAGTGGTTCGATATATATAAACAACTTGGTTCCCCACTTTCATGGAACTCCAATATATATAATGTAATATAATACTCCAATCTCAGTGTTACTCACCATGATCAGATATATTTATTTCAAAAAGAAATGCAGCTGGTTTCGTATTTTCGCTGAAAAAACTCTCTCCACTAAAGGTAAACTCGGAACTCGGAAAAAAGTCATCGCCATCTTAGTCAAAAATCGAAAAACATTGCGAAATATTCTCAACATCAAAATTAACTCCGAAGTTGAAATATGAAGCCGTTTTCTTTCAAAGTGGTCGATCTAAAATTTCGGTATCTTCAGATACATTTCTTTTCTTTGGAATATCTTCAGTGAGAAATAAAAATAGTACATTATTTTCAATAAATAATATTACTTATGAGTTATGATTATGATTTTAGTAACTAGTTTCTTTGTTTCTAAGAAAAGTAACCTTCTTTAAGGCTAAAAAAAACACCAAATCCAACTGAACGTTTTTGTTCTGTATTCCCCGGACACAAGTCCATTGCTCTTATGAGGCAAAACACAACAAAACCCGAGACAAAATGTCAACGCATAAAATTACACACCGTCTTCCCCAGCAAGTTTCGTAAGTAGGCATTGATATTGAACAAAGATAATATAATAAACATAAAAAATTTTGGTTAAATAACTACTAATAACTACTAACTACTTATACCTACACATCGCAAGTTTTACAAATGAATTTATTTGTTTTCACTTAACTCACGTTTAAGACGACCGACAGTTACTGTTTTATAACTTCATATAACAAAACGTTGACCAAAGGGAACTAATTAAACATCTGTGGCCATAGCCATAACCGCTTAAGTCTATTTTTCATACTTTTCATTAGAGCAGTTTAAAGTTTCAAAAATTCACTGGGATTAGGAAACTTGTTATATTTTAGTTTTTTGAATGCAAAAAAATAGAAGGGGTACACTTTTATCCTGTGTGAAGAGTAAATAACTATTCGATTTTTTTTTAAAGAGTTATTTAAGAAAATAACACTTAAGCTCTTATGGCTTATTGCGAATTAAAAAAAAAATGCATATCCAGTTAAGTTGTTTTGCTATAAATATTTTTTTCAAACAAATTTCTTAAATTGAGTTAGGCTGTTATGGTACTTTAAAGTTTAATTACTTATTTCTCTATATGCAGTTAGGCCGTTTTGCCTTCAGTGAAATGTCGCGATAAAAGAGTTTATGCCGAGTTAAGCTTTTTTAAACCAGTGTTTTAAACAATGAACACCATGATTTTAAGATACAGTCAATGCATTTAATATAAAGGTTTAACTGTTTTATTTATTAATTCTTTTTAACAACACATTATCCAAGCATTTAAACAATTGAGCCTTTTTTTCATTTCTTCCACCATTCTTTGCGATGTCCAATCAATCTTTCAAAAAACAAAGGTCAAAAATGTATGTACATAGTATGAAAAAAACATTTTAGCTACGTACATATGCATTATAATTGAAATGACGACAAAAAAAAATAAAACTGAAGAAGAAATAATATATTATTTTTTCTTCAGTTTAATTTTTGTTTTTACCCCTCCATGGGATGGAGTAAGCCTTGACGTGGCGGAGCGGCTTACGGTTATTACTACTGCGATGCTTATAGCTTGCGATCGCGAAACTTGTTTTCGCAGCAGGGCCTCCCATGGTCGACAGGTCGAAGCGGAGTAGGCTGTTACTACTAATTACCCCACAACGAAAGAGTGTTCCCACCAAGACACTTCCCACGAGGGACGGCAGGGGATGAATTTCTTTTTGGAATCAACGGTGGCGTCCTCAGTTCCAGTTAGGTCGAACTACTTGGTGAACACCTTAACGGGCTACTTCGACATATTTGAAGCTCAGGTCGTAAAAGGAGCGGTTTTCCGGCGTTTGTACTTGGATTCACATCAAGTACCTGGTACTCCAGGTTGGGGGTTGTACCTTGTACGTCGGGGTGACTTCCCGACTACATAGAAAAAAATCTAGTTGCGAAGCAACAACAGGCCTCGGAAACGGACGGATACACTGATGACTACCCAAGCAAACGTATAAAGGACAACGAATTTCGGATATGCACGTGGAATGTTAGGTCCCTTAATGGACCGCGTGCTGCCGAACAACTAGCGGAGACCCTCAACTGCTACAAAGCAGATATTACCGCTATCCAGGAAATGCGATGGGTTGGACCGGGCGAAAAGAAGATGAACTGCGACATCTACTATGGGGATTGCTACCGGGAGCAAAAGCAGCGACTCTTTGGATGCGGATTCGTCGTGGAAAGCAGACTCAGGCAAAAAGTCTTGAGCTTCAAATGCGTAAGCGAACGCATCACGACGATCCGAATCAAGGCTAAATTCGGCAACATTAGCTTAATATGCGCGCATGTCCCCACAGAAGAGAAAAAGGACGACACCAAAGACGAATTCTACGAGCTCCTCGACAAAACATATGAGCAATGTCCTAGCTATGACATGAAAATTGTCCTCGGCGATTTTAACGCAAAGCAGGGAAAAGAAGGCATCTTTGCAAGAACAGTCAGAAAGCACAGCCTGCATGACACCACTTCCGATAACGGATTCAGGCTGATCGATTTTGCTGCGGGGTGAAATGTTGTGGTAGCAAGCACCTGGTTCCCACATCTCAACATCCATAAAGGTACATGGAGATCTCCTGATCAATCAACCGTCAACCAGATTGATCACATTGCGATCGACGGGAGGCACTTGTCATTCTAGATGTTCGAACTTTCCGAGGAGCCAACATCGACTCGGACCACTACCTCGTCGTAGCCAAGGTAGTGCTACGAATATCCCGACAACGGCCAAAACAAAGAAATGCTGCAAAAAAATTCGACGTCGGACGGCTACAATCGCAAGAGATCGCCAGATACTTCTCTGATCGAGTGTCAAGTAACCTCTTAAGGATTCCTATGCCGCCAACATCAAGTATCGAAGACCAGTGCAACATTGCCAGAAAGCAGATAGAGATGCCGCCTCTAATGTGCTGGGTTTCACACATCCACCAAAACGAAACCCCTGGTTTGACGAAGAATGCAGGCAGGCCACTGCAGCCAAGCAGGAGGCATACAATGCGGCGCTGCAAAGAAAGACAAGAGCTGCTGGTGAGCTCTACGAGCAAAAGAGGAGAGAAGAACGCCGGCTTCTCAGGAGAAAAAAGAGAGAGCATGAGAAGCGTCAGATCGAAATTGTTGAGAGAGCAAACAGCAGAAATGGAGTTCGGAGGTTTTATCGGAAGGTAAAACAGCTGGCTCAAGGTCATTGAGCAAGAACCGATGCCTTCAGAGATCAACAAGGGAACATCATAGTAGAACCGCAGTCAGTGCTGGGGATTTGGAAAGACCACTTCTCTAGACTGTATAACGGCGACGACGAACAGAAACCCGCCGTCAGACACTGACAGGAGCCTTTTATAATACACGATGACAGCCAACAATTCCGTGAACCCGACCTAGAAGAAGTGAAAACAGCAATATAACGGCTGAAATCCAACAATGCCGCTGGAGCAGATGTTCTAGCTACCGAGCTGTTCAAAGCCGCAGGCGACGAGCTAGATAGGAGCATGCACCAAATCATCTGTAAGATATGGTCGGAGGAAGGCATGCCCGATGAATGGAACCTCAGCATTGTTTGCCCGATCCTGAAAAAGGGAGATTCTCTAAACTGCGCCAACTACATAGGAATCAGTCTGCTTAACATCGCCTATAAGATTCTCTCTGCCGTAATATGTGAACGTCTGAAGCCTTTCGTCAACAATCTGATTGGTCATTATCAATGTGGCTTCAGGCCAGGAAAGTTTACCATCGAAAAAATTTGCACGTTGCGGCAGATCCTGGAAAAAACCTATGAACTCCAAATCGATACCCACCACCTCTTCATTGATTTTAAGGCCGCGTATGACAGCATCTACAGAGACGAACTGTATAAAGCTATGTCTAGCTTTGGCATCCCTACCAAGCTCGTTCGCTTGTGCAAAATGACGATGGAGAACTCACGCTGCTCTATCAAGGTTGGCAATGAGCTTACGGAATCATTCGACGTCAAAAATGGGTTCAGACAAGGCGATGCACTGTCGTGCGATTTCTTTAACATCGTTCTTGAGATGATAGTCCAAGACTCCACCGTCAACACCAGAGGCACTATCTTCTATAAATCTGTTCAACTTCTCGCGTACGCCGACGATATTGATATAATGTGAAGAACACAGAGTGATGTCAATGGCGCCTTTGTGAGAATTGAGACAGAAGCGGCAAAAATGGGTTTAGCGGTAAATGAGGGAAAAACGAAGTACATGCTGTCTTCGAGTAAGGACACCCAACATCGACGGCTCGGACAGAACGTCACAATAGACGCATAAAACTTCGAGGTAGTTAAGGAGTTTGTCTACCTAGGCTTCGCTATCAACACGGGCAATAACACCAGCGCTGAGATAAGACGAAGAATTACTCTTACTAATCGCTGTTTCTTTGGGCTAAGAAAGCAACTGAGTGAAAATTACATTGAAACACAAAAAGTATCGAATTTTAGTAGCAATTCGTGGTGGTTGAATGTAAAATCCCATCACTTTTAAATGTTTCACTATTTGTTTTGTTTGGATGCGACCGGTCACAACAAGCCTAAATCAAGTTATGACTCATCTCCCCACGATTTTGAATTTAATTAATTATTAATTTAATTTTTCAAATTCAAATACGGAATAACAGCCTATCTCGAGGTATTATTTTGAAATTACTAGAATGGAGGATGCCATAACAACCTATCTAAAGTTAGGTGCACTAAAAATCTAAAATTTAATTTTCCATAACAGCCTAACTCAAGTTAGGAAAATTATTTTTTTATTTTGCATTGGGGAATAACAGCCTTACATGAGTTAAGAAATAGAAAAAAGTACAATTTTTAAATATGGGAAGACAAAAACTTTCCTAACTCAACTTATGATTTTATGGCAATTTTTTTTTTGTTTTATCTAGATCATAGTAGTTTATCTTGAGATAGGTTTTTATGACAAATATAAATATTTATACTTAAAAAACTTAACTTAAGTTATGAAACCGCCGTTATGAAAAATCATATATTTTTCAAGTTAAGTCTTTTTGGCTTATGACATTTTTAAAAAACTGACTTAAGCTGTTAGGTTTTTTGTTTATAACATTCGTTTAAGAAAAGATACAGATCTGAAATTTTGAGTGACGATAGAGTTTAATTTTCTTAACACGGCTACATCAATAAGTCACTTACGACCTAACTCGACTTAAGCGGTTATGGATTCTGACCACAGATATGTAGATCATTTCAAGAACAATTTATTTTTGATGCTTGAGACTGATTACTTGTTTAAGTTTAGCAAGAGTAAAAGTGAAACCAAAAAATAGACTTGAATCACAGATAATAAATTTATACAGATGTCTCTTCCCTGCAGAAAAAAAATGAAACATATTTTGCTCTTAACAGACAACGCCTTAGCGGACAAGGAGCTTTTTGAAGCTTTTTTCCTTGCCTAAGTATTCATTTATCGGCAATGAGGCGAGTAGCTTTCAGTTTCATATATCATTTCTCGCCATAAGGGTGAGACATCTGTATAAATTTATTACCTGTGCTTGAATGGTATAAAAATATACAGTAATTCTCAGGAGCCAATTAATTTAACAGTTATACTTCGTCCAAAACAAATCTGCAGTACAGGCCTTATGGGAGAGCTTTTTTACTCCAAAGGGTGCCTGTCTAGGAAAAACATCTAAAATCCCCTTAAAAAAAATCGGTGGCAATAAGACAGAGTAGCTTATGTCGACATAAGCGATTTTTGAGTTTTTAATGGATTGTTCATAAGCACTTTGAAATCTACATTTCTGTCTTACCCCCATTTAAAAAGATCTCTCCGTTGCAAAGATATCGTACGTTTCATAAACGCTTATGTTTTAATGCCATACATTGCATTCGACAGAAAAGCTTATGTTATTTAATTCTCTTATGTCTTCCAAATTTAGTTATTATGATTTAACAGAAACGCTTATGTCGTATGAAATATTTTTTTTATTTTACTTTGAAAGCGATGTTAAAATCAATAAAATAAATAATAAATAAATTAACCAGCTTAATTCGAGTTTTTTGAGGAAACTTTTGTATACTTAAATTTCTTTGCTAAATTTTAATTGTATTTTAAAAGACATAAGCTCTTTTGTAAAAATTAATAAAATCACAAATCAGATATATTAGGTTTGATAGAACCCTTATGTCTACATAAGATATTGTATCGAATGCATTTTTTCAAACAACACTTTAGATAAAAATCCATTTTTCTCGAAATCAAGTTTTTTGACATAAGCTACTCTGTCATATTGCCACAGAAATATACTACACTACAACACTGTTTCCTCATACAATTTGTTTTGATTTATTTTGAAAAGCAAGCGTACATCCCCCTATGACCTGCTATTCGCACGGCTAACGCCATACTGATTTTGTGCTCGTTTTTTGCAAAGCTCTTTCTGTTTGACAAAACAAACATATAAATCAGCGCTGCCAGGAAATAATAATGCTTACTTTTATTTCGATTCTGTAAGGGAGCTTTCAAGAATAGTAGCTTTTTCTTAGTTAATCATTGCCAGAAATTCAAATTTATTTCATGTTCGTATTAAATATTTTTTCTGAATGAAAATCTTTGTTAAAGACAGTGCTAATAAAATATAGAAGGCAACTCTTTCGATTTTTCGGAGAGCTTTTTACAGTTTTAGTATATAACCTACGGTAGGTCGGTAGCCCTTGCCAATTTTTTCTTTCACACAACGTAATGGAATTCCTCTACAGAAAGAGTGAGAGATGAATGTCCTATCTTCCCTGTACTGCAGATTTGTTTTGGACGAAGTATAGATTTAAGAGGGTAACAAATATTGTAGGGAAAATTACTCAATGTTCGGCAAAGTGTAAATGCAAACAAAATAAATTTAAATGCAATTAATAAAAGATACAAATTACTTAGCTGAAGCAAACTATAAACAATAAATAAATAAATAATAAGAAACAAATCAAAACTGCAGGACTCGTAATTCCTGAACATTCAGCCCCCTCCCCCCCCCCCTGAAAGACTCCGGTCTTTCAGGAAAAGGAAGTGGTGCGACTTTAACCACAGGATGGGTGTACTCCCCGTGCATTGTGCGGACTGTAACAACTCTAACCTTGTTGTCTTTGCCTGGATGCGTTGTAACTATGCGGCCAAGTATCCACTTGGATTAAGGGAGATTGGGTTCTTTTAACAAAACGACTTTTGTCTTTAGATGTTAAATACTCATTGTGTCAACTCCTCCAAAAACCTTGACTCAATTTCTGTAAAAGATACCAATTAGTTTGAACATTATTATTAACATTTACCATACCAGGTTGAGGAACATTTGTGTAAGCCTCCCCAATCATGAAGTGAGACGATGAAACCGCACTTGGCTCGCGATGATTCGCCTTAAGTGCTGTTTCACAGACTTGACGCCAGCCTCCCATAATCCTCTAAAGTGAGGCGCAGAAGGTGAGAGAAACTTCCAAATGATACTGTCTTTGGCGAGATGCTCAGTGACAATCCTTTGATGATGCTGACTCAAGAGATAAAAATTGGTTCCGTTGTCGCTCCAAATTTCCGTGGGCTTGCCGCGACGCGTCGTGCACAAAACCGATCCAATGCAAGTAGGAAAGCGTTCAACAACAAGTCACCAACTAGTTCAAGATGAATACCCTTTGTGACGAAGCATACAAAGAGGGTAACGTACGCTTTAACGAATTAAGGGTTTCGACCACGTGAAAGTCTGAGCGTTATGGGACCAGCCTAGTCACATCAAACCTTATAAACGGTCGCGAGAACCGAATTCGTTTAGCCAGAAGGTTTTCCATTAATTGCTTTGTTGTATTACGACGTTGTCGAAAGCACCGCACACTATTGCGAACAACTTTACGAATTAAGTTTCTAGAACCATTAATATAAAATTCATTATTTAGCATCGCGATCATAAGAGACACACCAGCATGTAAATAATGTTTATGAAAGTAATGCATGATTAGTTCAGATACTCGACTCATTTTGCACAGTATGATGGGGTGTTTTTTACCATATGAAAGATCAGAGTTCTGAATACGTCCACCAACTCGAAGCACACCGTCGCGGCAACCAGAAACGGAGCAAGATCTAGCAATTTAGATTTTTTTTGTAATTGTTTAATTTGTTTCAACGCGACGATTTCTAATGAAAATGAAATTGATTGGGAATGCTTAGTTAACACTATTTTTGCATGCTATAGTTCTTCCACGGATAATGAATTATATTTTCGAAGGTCTTTTGAAACGCGACAGTTTGAAATAATGTTGCTATTCGTCTGACACACTTGAACGTTGTACCACTTTGATGAATAGTTTAAAATGTTTTGCAATACGTTGTGTTCGTTAGCGTTCGACATAAATACCTGCATTTTCGGGTTTCTCCTTTCTTCCAATTGATCCTTTGGAAACTCCTTTATACAGGTACAGGGATTTGAATACGGCCATTGATCTTTTTCCTGCCACAGCCACGAAGGTCCTTTCCACCACAGCTCTTTTGAAGTCAAATGAGATGGTGGATTTCCACGAGTTGCACAGTCGGCTGGGTTGCTTGCGGATCGAACGTGATTCTTAAGCTTATGCGGAATCGATGAGACGATTACCGAAGTTCGATTTCCAATAAATACCGACCAATTTTTCGGAAGAGATGAAAGCAAATGAAGTACGATTGAGGAATCTGTCCATGCGAAAACTTTAATTTCTTTATCCTGTAAAGATATTATTTATTCACTAGACGAGTAAGTAAGGGAAGGGACAAAACCTTGATAGGAGAAACCTTAAATACTCTTCGCAGATACCAATGCTACCGAACCGTCCTCATTTTTTCTCCTACAGTATACAACTGCAGCATATGCATCCAGTGATGCGTCACAAACCGCATGGAACTCAACGCTTCCTTTATTATATGTTATATATTATATGTACAACGAAGGACTGTTCCCACCAAGGCACTTCCCACGAGGGACGGCAGCGGATGAATTTCTTTTTGGAATGAACGGTGGCGTCCTCAGTTCCAGTTAGGTCGAACTACTTGGTGAACACCTTTACGGGCTACTTCGACATATTTGAAGCTCAGGTCGTAAAAGGAGGATTTCCGGCTTTTGTACTTGGAGTCACATCAAGTACCTGGTACTCCAGGTTGGGGGTTGTACGTCGGGGTGACTTCCCGACTATGTAGAAAAAAGTTAGTTGCGAAGCGACAACAGGCCTCGGAAACGGACGGATACACTGATGACGACCCAAGCAAACGTATAAAGGACCACGAATTTCGGATATGCACGTGGAATGTTAGGTCCCTTAATGGACTGCGTGCTGCCGAACAACTAGCGGAGACCCTCAACTGCTACAAAGCAGATATTACCGCTATCCAGGAAATGCGACATCTACTATGGGGATTGCTACCGGGAGCAAAAGCAGCGACTCTTTGGATGCGGATTCGTCGTGGGAAGCAGACGCAGGCAAAAAGTCTTGAGCTTCAAATGCGTAAACGAACGCATCACGACGATCCGAATCAAGGCTAATTTCGGCAACATTAGCTTAATATGCGCGCATGCCCCCACAGAAGAGAAAAAGGACGACACCAAAGACGAATTCTACGAGCTCCTCGACAAAACATATGAGCAATGTCCTAGCTATGACATGAAAATTGTCCTCGGCGATTTTAACGCAAAGCTGGGAAAAGAAGGCATCTTTGGAAGAACAGTCGGAAAGCACAGCCTGCATGACACCACTTCCGACAACGGATTCAGGCTGATCGATTTTGCTGCGGGGCGAAATGTTGTGGTAGCAAGCACCTGGTTCCCACATCTCAACATCCATAAAGGTACATGGAGATCTCCTGATCAATCAACCGTCAACCAGATTGATCACATTGCGATCGACGGGAGGCACTTTTCCAGCATTCAAGATGTTCGAACTTTCCGAGGAGCCAACATCGACTCGGACCACTACCTCGTCGTAGCCAAGGCAGTGCTACGAATATCCCGACAACGGCCAAAACAAAGAAATGCTGCAAGAAAATTCGACGTCGGACGGCTACAATCGCAAGAGATCGCCAGATCCTTCTCTGATCGATTGACAAGTAACCTCTTAAGGAGTCCTATGCCGCCAACATCAAGTATCGAAGACCAGTGGCAACATTGCCAGAATGCAGTTAGAGATGCCGCTTCTAATGTGCTGGGTTTCACACAGCCACCAAAACGAAACCCCTGGTTTGACGAAGAATGCAGGCAGGCCCATGCAGCCAAGCAGGAGGCATACAAAGCGGCGCTGCAAAGAAAGACAAGAGCTGCTCGTGTGCTCTACGAGCAAAAGAGGAGAGAGAGAAGCGTCAGATCGAAGATGTGGAGAGAGCTAACAGCAGGAATGAAGTTCGGAGGTTTTATCGGAAGGTAAAACACCTGGCTCAAGGTCATCGAGCAAGAACCGAAGCCTGCAGAGATCATCAAGGGAACATCATAGTAGAGCCGCAGTCAGTGCTGGGGATTTGGAAAGACCACTTCTGTAGACTGTATAACGGCGACGATGAACAAAATCCCGCCGTCAGACAGGAGCCTTTTATCGTACACGATGACAGCCAACAATTCCGTGAACCCGACCTAGAAGAAGTGAAAACAGCAATATAACGGCTGAAATCCAACAATGCCGCTGGAGCAGATGTTCTAGCTACCGAGCTGTTCAAAGCCGCAGGCGACGAGCTAGATAGGAGCATGCACCAAATCATCTGTAAGATATGGTCGGAGGAAGGCATGCCCGATGAATGGAACCTCAGCATTGTTTGCCCGATCCTGAAAAAGGGAGATTCTCTAAACTGCGCCAACTACATAGGAATCAGTCTGCTTAACATCGCCTATAAGATTCTCTCTGCCGTAATATGTGAACGTCTGAAGCCTTTCGTCAACAATCTGATTGGTCATTATCAATGTGGCTTCAGGCCAGGAAAGTTTACCATCGAAAAAATTTGCACGTTGCGGCAGATCCTGGAAAAAACCTATGAACTCCAAATCGATACCCACCACCTCTTCATTGATTTTAAGGCCGCGTATGACAGCATCTACAGAGACGAACTGTATAAAGCTATGTCTAGCTTTGGCATCCCTACCAAGCTCGTTCGCTTGTGCAAAATGACGATGGAGAACTCACGCTGCTCTATCAAGGTTGGCAATGAGCTTACGGAATCATTCGACGTCAAAAATGGGTTCAGACAAGGCGATGCACTGTCGTGCGATTTCTTTAACATCGTTCTTGAGATGATAGTCCAAGACTCCACCGTCAACACCAGAGGCACTATCTTCTATAAATCTGTTCAACTTCTCGCGTACGCCGACGATATTGATATAATGTGAAGAACACAGCGTGATGTCAATGGCGCCTTTGTGAGAATTGAGACAGAAGCGGCAAAAATGGGTTTAGCGGTAAATGAGGGAAAAACGAAGTACATGCTGTCTTCGAGTAAGGACACCCAACATCGACGGCTCGGACAGAACGTCACAATAGACGCATAAAACTTCGAGGTAGTTAAGGAGTTTGTCTACCTAGGCTTCGCTATCAACACGGGCAATAACACCAGCGCTGAGATAAGACGAAGAATTACTCTTACTAATCGCTGTTTCTTTGGGCTAAGAAAGCAACTGAGTGAAAATTACATTGAAACACAAAAAGTATCGAATTTTAGTAGCAATTCGTGGTGGTTGAATGTAAAATCCCATCACTTTTAAATGTTTCACTATTTGTTTTGTTTGGATGCGACCGGTCACAACAAGCCTAAATCAAGTTATGACTCATCTCCCCACGATTTTGAATTTAATTAATTATTAATTTAATTTTTCAAATTCAAATACGGAATAACAGCCTATCTCGAGGTATTATTTTGAAATTACTAGAATGGAGGATGCCATAACAACCTATCTAAAGTTAGGTGCACTAAAAATCTAAAATTTAATTTTCCATAACAGCCTAACTCAAGTTAGGAAAATTATTTTTTTATTTTGCATTGGGGAATAACAGCCTTACATGAGTTAAGAAATAGAAAAAAGTACAATTTTTAAATATGGGAAGACAAAAACTTTCCTAACTCAACTTATGATTTTATGGCAATTTTTTTTTTGTTTTATCTAGATCATAGTAGTTTATCTTGAGATAGGTTTTTATGACAAATATAAATATTTATACTTAAAAAACTTAACTTAAGTTATGAAACCGCCGTTATGAAAAATCATATATTTTTCAAGTTAAGTCTTTTTGGCTTATGACATTTTTAAAAAACTGACTTAAGCTGTTAGGTTTTTTGTTTATAACATTCGTTTAAGAAAAGATACCTACAGATCTGAAATTTTGAGTGACGATAGAGTTTAATTTTCTTAACACGGCTACATCAATAAGTCACTTACGACCTAACTCGACTTAAGCGGTTATGGATTCTGACCACAGATATGTAGATCATTTCAAGAACAATTTATTTTTGATGCTTGAGACTGATTACTTGTTTAAGTTTAGCAAGAGTAAAAGTGAAACCAAAAAATAGACTTGAATCACAGATAATAAATTTATACAGATGTCTCTTCCCTGCAGAAAAAAAATGAAACATATTTTGCTCTTAACAGACAACGCCTTAGCGGACAAGGAGCTTTTTGAAGCTTTTTTCCTTGCCTAAGTATTCATTTATCGGCAATGAGGCGAGTAGCTTTCAGTTTCATATATCATTTCTCGCCATAAGGGTGAGACATCTGTATAAATTTATTACCTGTGCTTGAATGGTATAAAAATATACAGTAATTCTCAGGAGCCAATTAATTTAACAGTTATACTTCGTCCAAAACAAATCTGCAGTACAGGCCTTATGGGAGAGCTTTTTTACTCCAAAGGGTGCCTGTCTAGGAAAAACATCTAAAATCCCCTTAAAAAAAATCGGTGGCAATAAGACAGAGTAGCTTATGTCGACATAAGCGATTTTTGAGTTTTTAATGGATTGTTCATAAGCACTTTGAAATCTACATTTCTGTCTTACCCCCATTTAAAAAGATCTCTCCGTTGCAAAGATATCGTACGTTTCATAAACGCTTATGTTTTAATGCCATACATTGCATTCGACAGAAAAGCTTATGTTATTTAATTCTCTTATGTCTTCCAAATTTAGTTATTATGATTTAACAGAAACGCTTATGTCGTATGAAATATTTTTTTTATTTTACTTTGAAAGCGATGTTAAAATCAATAAAATAAATAATAAATAAATTAACCAGCTTAATTCGAGTTTTTTGAGGAAACTTTTGTATACTTAAATTTCTTTGCTAAATTTTAATTGTATTTTAAAAGACATAAGCTCTTTTGTAAAAATTAATAAAATCACAAATCAGATATATTAGGTTTGATAGAACCCTTATGTCTACATAAGATATTGTATCGAATGCATTTTTTCAAACAACACTTTAGATAAAAATCCATTTTTCTCGAAATCAAGTTTTTTGACATAAGCTACTCTGTCATATTGCCACAGAAATATACTACACTACAACACTGTTTCCTCATACAATTTGTTTTGATTTATTTTGAAAAGCAAGCGTACATCCCCCTATGACCTGCTATTCGCACGGCTAACGCCATACTGATTTTGTGCTCGTTTTTTGCAAAGCTCTTTCTGTTTGACAAAACAAACATATAAATCAGCGCTGCCAGGAAATAATAATGCTTACTTTTATTTCGATTCTGTAAGGGAGCTTTCAAGAATAGTAGCTTTTTCTTAGTTAATCATTGCCAGAAATTCAAATTTATTTCATGTTCGTATTAAATATTTTTTCTGAATGAAAATCTTTGTTAAAGACAGTGCTAATAAAATATAGAAGGCAACTCTTTCGATTTTTCGGAGAGCTTTTTACAGTTTTAGTATATAACCTACGGTAGGTCGGTAGCCCTTGCCAATTTTTTCTTTCACACAACGTAATGGAATTCCTCTACAGAAAGAGTGAGAGATGAATGTCCTATCTTCCCTGTACTGCAGATTTGTTTTGGACGAAGTATAGATTTAAGAGGGTAACAAATATTGTAGGGAAAATTACTCAATGTTCGGCAAAGTGTAAATGCAAACAAAATAAATTTAAATGCAATTAATAAAAGATACAAATTACTTAGCTGAAGCAAACTATAAACAATAAATAAATAAATAATAAGAAACAAATCAAAACTGCAGGACTCGTAATTCCTGAACATTCAGCCCCCTCCCCCCCCCCCCTGAAAGACTCCGGTCTTTCAGGAAAAGGAAGTGGTGCGACTTTAACCACAGGATGGGTGTACTCCCCGTGCATTGTGCGGACTGTAACAACTCTAACCTTGTTGTCTTTGCCTGGATGCGTTGTAACTATGCGGCCAAGTATCCACTTGGATTAAGGGAGATTGGGTTCTTTTAACAAAACGACTTTTGTCTTTAGATGTTAAATACTCATTGTGTCAACTCCTCCAAAAACCTTGACTCAATTTCTGTAAAAGATACCAATTAGTTTGAACATTATTATTAACATTTACCATACCAGGTTGAGGAACATTTGTGTAAGCCTCCCCAATCATGAAGTGAGACGATGAAACCGCACTTGGCTCGCGATGATTCGCCTTAAGTGCTGTTTCACAGACTTGACGCCAGCCTCCCATAATCCTCTAAAGTGAGGCGCAGAAGGTGAGAGAAACTTCCAAATGATACTGTCTTTGGCGAGATGCTCAGTGACAATCCTTTGATGATGCTGACTCAAGAGATAAAAATTGGTTCCGTTGTCGCTCCAA
The DNA here is from genome assembly GCA_943590905.1 of Sphaerophoria taeniata. NCBI lineage: Eukaryota > Metazoa > Arthropoda > Insecta > Diptera > Syrphidae > Sphaerophoria > Sphaerophoria taeniata. The sequence goes on from OX016540.1 coordinate 68,651,981, forward strand.
ATTTCCGTGGGCTTGCCGCGACGCGTCGTGCACAAAACCGATCCAATGCAAGTAGGAAAGCGTTCAACAACAAGTCACCAACTAGTTCAAGATGAATACCCTTTGTGACGAAGCATACAAAGAGGGTAACGTACGCTTTAACGAATTAAGGGTTTCGACCACGTGAAAGTCTGAGCGTTATGGGACCAGCCTAGTCACATCAAACCTTATAAACGGTCGCGAGAACCGAATTCGTTTAGCCAGAAGGTTTTCCATTAATTGCTTTGTTGTATTACGACGTTGTCGAAAGCACCGCACACTATTGCGAACAACTTTACGAATTAAGTTTCTAGAACCATTAATATAAAATTCATTATTTAGCATCGCGATCATAAGAGACACACCAGCATGTAAATAATGTTTATGAAAGTAATGCATGATTAGTTCAGATACTCGACTCATTTTGCACAGTATGATGGGGTGTTTTTTACCATATGAAAGATCAGAGTTCTGAATACGTCCACCAACTCGAAGCACACCGTCGCGGCAACCAGAAACGGAGCAAGATCTAGCAATTTAGATTTTTTTTGTAATTGTTTAATTTGTTTCAACGCGACGATTTCTAATGAAAATGAAATTGATTGGGAATGCTTAGTTAACACTATTTTTGCATGCTATAGTTCTTCCACGGATAATGAATTATATTTTCGAAGGTCTTTTGAAACGCGACAGTTTGAAATAATGTTGCTATTCGTCTGACACACTTGAACGTTGTACCACTTTGATGAATAGTTTAAAATGTTTTGCAATACGTTGTGTTCGTTAGCGTTCGACATAAATACCTGCATTTTCGGGTTTCTCCTTTCTTCCAATTGATCCTTTGGAAACTCCTTTATACAGGTACAGGGATTTGAATACGGCCATTGATCTTTTTCCTGCCACAGCCACGAAGGTCCTTTCCACCACAGCTCTTTTGAAGTCAAATGAGATGGTGGATTTCCACGAGTTGCACAGTCGGCTGGGTTGCTTGCGGATCGAACGTGATTCTTAAGCTTATGCGGAATCGATGAGACGATTACCGAAGTTCGATTTCCAATAAATACCGACCAATTTTTCGGAAGAGATGAAAGCAAATGAAGTACGATTGAGGAATCTGTCCATGCGAAAACTTTAATTTCTTTATCCTGTAAAGATATTATTTATTCACTAGACGAGTAAGTAAGGGAAGGGACAAAACCTTGATAGGAGAAACCTTAAATACTCTTCGCAGATACCAATGCTACCGAACCGTCCTCATTTTTTCTCCTACAGTATACAACTGCAGCATATGCATCCAGTGATGCGTCACAAACCGCATGGAACTCAACGCTTCCTTTATTATATGTTATATATTATATGTACAACGAAGGACTGTTCCCACCAAGGCACTTCCCACGAGGGACGGCAGCGGATGAATTTCTTTTTGGAATGAACGGTGGCGTCCTCAGTTCCAGTTAGGTCGAACTACTTGGTGAACACCTTTACGGGCTACTTCGACATATTTGAAGCTCAGGTCGTAAAAGGAGGATTTCCGGCTTTTGTACTTGGAGTCACATCAAGTACCTGGTACTCCAGGTTGGGGGTTGTACGTCGGGGTGACTTCCCGACTATGTAGAAAAAAGTTAGTTGCGAAGCGACAACAGGCCTCGGAAACGGACGGATACACTGATGACGACCCAAGCAAACGTATAAAGGACCACGAATTTCGGATATGCACGTGGAATGTTAGGTCCCTTAATGGACTGCGTGCTGCCGAACAACTAGCGGAGACCCTCAACTGCTACAAAGCAGATATTACCGCTATCCAGGAAATGCGACATCTACTATGGGGATTGCTACCGGGAGCAAAAGCAGCGACTCTTTGGATGCGGATTCGTCGTGGGAAGCAGACGCAGGCAAAAAGTCTTGAGCTTCAAATGCGTAAACGAACGCATCACGACGATCCGAATCAAGGCTAATTTCGGCAACATTAGCTTAATATGCGCGCATGCCCCCACAGAAGAGAAAAAGGACGACACCAAAGACGAATTCTACGAGCTCCTCGACAAAACATATGAGCAATGTCCTAGCTATGACATGAAAATTGTCCTCGGCGATTTTAACGCAAAGCTGGGAAAAGAAGGCATCTTTGGAAGAACAGTCGGAAAGCACAGCCTGCATGACACCACTTCCGACAACGGATTCAGGCTGATCGGTTTTGCTGCGGGGCGAAATGTTGTGGTAGCAAGCACCTGGTTCCCACATCTCAACATCCATAAAGGTACATGGAGATCTCCTGATCAATCAACCGTCAACCAGATTGATCACATTGCGATCGACGGGAGGCACTTTTCCAGCATTCAAGATGTTCGAACTTTCCGAGGAGCCAACATCGACTCGGACCACTACCTCGTCGTAGCCAAGGCAGTGCTACGAATATCCCGACAACGGCCAAAACAAAGAAATGCTGCAAGAAAATTCGACGTCGGACGGCTACAATCGCAAGAGATCGCCAGATCCTTCTCTGATCGATTGACAAGTAACCTCTTAAGGAGTCCTATGCCGCCAACATCAAGTATCGAAGACCAGTGGCAACATTGCCAGAATGCAGTTAGAGATGCCGCCTCTAATGTGCTGGGTTTCACACAGCCACCAAAACGAAACCCCTGGTTTGACGAAGAATGCAGGCAGGCCCATGCAGCCAAGCAGGAGGCATACAAAGCGGCGCTGCAAAGAAAGACAAGAGCTGCTCGTGTGCTCTACGAGCAAAAGAGGAGAGAGAGAAGCGTCAGATCGAAGATGTGGAGAGAGCTAACAGCAGGAATGAAGTTCGGAGGTTTTATCGGAAGGTAAAACACCTGGCTCAAGGTCATCGAGCAAGAACCGAAGCCTGCAGAGATCATCAAGGGAACATCATAGTAGAGCCGCAGTCAGTGCTGGGGATTTGGAAAGACCACTTCTGTAGACTGTATAACGGCGACGATGAACAAAATCCCGCCGTCAGACAGGAGCCTTTTATCGTACACGATGACAGCCAACAATTCCGTGAACCCGACCTAGAAGAAGTGAAAACAGCAATATCACGGCTGAAATCCAACAAAGCCGCTGGAGCAGATGGTCTAGCTGCCGAGCTGTTCAAAGCCGCAGGCGACGAGCTAGATAGGAGCATGCACCAAATCATCTGTAAGATATGGTCGGAGGAATGCATGCCCGATGAATGGAACCTCAGCATTGTTTGCCCGATCCTGAAAAAGGGAGATCCTCTAAACTGCGCCAACTACAGAGGAATCAGTCTGCTTAACATCGCCTACAAGATCCTCTCTGCCGTATTATGTGAACGTCTGAAGCCTTTCGTCAACAATCTGATTGGTCCTTATCAATGTGGCTTCAGGCCAGGAAAGTCTACCATCGACCAAATTTTCACGTTGCGGCAGGTCCTGGAAAAAACCTATGAAATGCAAATCGATACCCACCACCTCTTCATTGATTTTAAGGCCGCGTATGACAGCATCTATAGAGACGAACTGTATAAAGCTATGTCTAGCTTTGACATCCCTGCCAAGCTCGTTCGCTTGTGCAAAATGACGATGGAGAACTCACGCTGCTCTATCAAGGTTGGCAATGAGCTTACGGAATCATTCGACGTCAAAAAAGGATTCAGACAAGGCGATGCACTGTCGTGCGATTTCTTTAACATCGTTCTTGAGAAGATAGTCCAAAACTACACCGTCAACACCAGAGGCACTATCTTCTATAAATCTGTTCAACTTCTCGCGTACGCCGACGATATTGATATAATGGGAAGAACACAGCGTGATGTCAATGGCGCCTTTGTGAGGATTGAGACAGAAGCGGCAAAAATGGGTTTAGCGGTAAATGAGGGAAAAACGAAGTACATGCTGTCTTCGAGTAAGGACACCCAACATCGACGGCTCGGACAGAACGTCACAATAGACGCATACAATTTCGAGGTAGTTAAGGAGTTTGTCTACCTAGGCTCCGCTATCAACACGGACAATAACACCAGCGCTGAGATAAGACGAAGAATTACTCTTGCTAATCGCTGTTTCTTTGGGCTAAGAAAGCAACTGAGTGGAAAAGCCCTCTCTCGAGCAACTAAGGTTAAACTGTACAACACCCTCATCATCCCTGTCCTGCTGTATGGTGCAGAAGCATGGACCCTAACAAAATCGGATGAATGTGCCTTAGGCTGTTTCGAGAGGAAAATTCTTCGGGTCATCTTTGGCCCCGTGTGCATTGATGGGGAATGGAGAAGGAGATACAACAGCGAACTTTACGGGTTGTACAACGACGTGAACTTAGCCAGAAGGGTCAAGGTCCAGAGACTCAGATGGCTCGGTCATTTAGAGCGCATGGACACCAATGCTCCGGCCCGGAAAGTCTTCGACACTATTCCCGAGGGACGCAGAAGGAGAGGAAGACTGCGACTCAGGTGGCGCACACAAGTGGAAGAGGACCTCAATCAACTTGGAGTGCAAAACTGGAGACAGCTAGCTAGGGACCGAGCTGACTGGCGGAGACTGTTGATTGAGGCCCAAGTCCACAACGGACTGTAGCGCCACCTTAAGTAAGTAAGTATATTATATGTACAGCTTCGATAAGTGGTAGTTCTTGTCGTATAACTTTCCAACGATGGGCCATTCAACTCGGAATTTCTTCATCCCACATTAACCTTTCCTTCCATATGTCCTGTAATAGAATCTTAACAGCAACAATAATTATCGGAGCGAGGAATCCCATCGGATCGAAAATTCGAGATGTGTATGATAATATCCAACGTTTTGTACAGATGACAGATGAGCTTAATTTCACTTTGTAGGAAAAACGATCCTTGGAAGGACACCACTGCAGACCAAGAAATTTCAAAAAATCAAATCCCTCAAATTCCAACGGAGACATCTCACGTTGATCCTCAGGTAACGACAACAGTAGAGGCCAACAGTTTGTAGTCCATTTACGTAAATTGAAACCTCCCGATTTTAGCAACTCTACCTATTGCTTTTAAATGGAATTACTTCATCAATGGTGTCTGCGCCGGTGATGACATCATCCACGTAGAAGTCGTTGAAAACCGTCGCAGAAGCTAGGGGATAATCTTCAGATTAATCCAGAGCAAGCTTCAAGATTCTTACTGCTAAAAAGGGAGCACAAGCAATACCATACGTGACGGTTAAAAGTCTGAAGTGTTTCAGAGTGTCTTGAGGGTTTGAACGCGAAAGAATCCGTTCGTAGTCACAATAATTATCTGTAACACATCTTCTCGATGTCTCCCGATATGGTGTAGAGATGGCTCCAAAAACGTAGACGAATAGAAAAAATGTCACGTGGAATGTTTGGACCTACGAGTAGTGAATCATTTAACGATATAGAATGGTTGCTTTAAGCGGATCCATCGAAAACGACCCTAACTTTAGTGGTGCTACTATCATTCTCTTAAAGACCGAACGGTGGGGAAGATAGTTGATAGACCTCAGCAGGAGGAACTTCTTCCATGTGACCTAGTGACACATACTCTTCCATAAACTTGTGGTATTGATCCTTTAAAGACGAATTCGACATAAACTTTCGTTCAATTGAGCTAAGACGAACGTAACGAAACAGCAAACAAATTTACAAAATCTATAGCTTCATCAGTTTTAAACGGTAAACGAACTTCATAACGACCATTAGACAGCCTTTTATGAGATGAGACAAACAGTTCTTCAGCACGTTGATCAATGGGGCCGATTTTGTGAATCTCCAATTTTTGCATATCTCCATCTCCATGTTTCGAAGTCACTAGAATCCGAATCAAGCGTTTTTATGATGATGTCTGTGTGTGTATATGTGTGTTCGTATGTGCGTATGTGCGTACGTGCGAATGTGCGTACGTGCGTTACGTTTTTTCAGCTCTATTATCTCGCGAACCACTCATCGTATTTTCATGGTTAGGTTTTGAGCGAAATCCGCTTAGCGGTTTTTTAATGGCAATCAAAAATCTAAGACAACTTTAATATAATGAAAATTATGATAATTTCTGCTATAATTTCAATAATACCTAGTGCAAAAAAATCTTATAGCTAGTGTGAAAAAAAAAACAAAATTCAGGAGTGTCAGGAGTGTCATAGACTATATTTGACTACCCACCATACGCTGTTTTGCCGTATAAATATTAATCTTCGGAAATACTATTAGTCCAGGCAAATTAAATATAGAGGACAAAAAAATGTTATCCAGAATTTTACGTTTTCAAATGGTTAAAAAGGTTAAGGTCAACATAAGGAAAATGAGTTCTGCGTCCAAAAAGGTAAGGGGATGATTTTAGGGGATGAAAAGGGGGGAAAATCGATTTATCTCGTGTTTTTTGCAATTTCACGCAAAATTTGATGTCCTACTGAAAAATGTTGTATACAAAAGTTGTAGATCTTACAAAAATCTACAACTTTTGTGTGGGTCATTTTTTAATATAACCTCAAAATTTTAGAAAAAAATGCAAAAAATCAAAAAAAATTTTTTTTTTGTTTTTTACTTTTCAATTTCTCAAAAATAAATATTTTTTAACCAAACTTGCTGATAATACTCCTTTTTATGTCCCAAACAACAGAAAAAAATTTTATACTGAAATATTAAAAACTGTTTGAAATATTAATTTTTTTCGGTCCGAAGCAAGTTGTTTTCAAGGTTACATTTTACTACATACAATTATCGTAGAGAAGTCATACAGGGCTCATTTTATTCGTTTTGACGTCTTCTTTTCAATGAAATAATAAAACAATACAGCTTCCATTTAAAAACATGTCTAAAAATTCAAAAATATAAAAAAGTTAATTTTGCAAAAACAATTTTTTTGGTTATTGTTAATAATTTGCTATAAATATTTTTTTTTTTATCTAATTAGGCCATTGAAATGTACGGGAAAAAACACGAAGAAACATATGTTTTCCTATTTAAATACATTTTTTATTTTTATACAATACTGCTTTAAACATTGTAATAGCATATTCCGTGTAGTTGAAAGATATCAAGTAAGTACATACAATGCCATCGACTTTTACTTTAATAAGAAAAGTTCCTCATTTCTCGCGATAAAATTAATTAATTCAATTATTTTCTTCATTATTTGATAAATAAATCGTCTTATAATTAACTTTTGTATACAATTATTTAAAACATGCTTTTAAATAATTGAATGATTTTCTTAAAATGAATTCTGAATCTAATTTAACTTGCCCCGAATTTATAATTGAAATTTATATCAACAAAATAGATTGTTAACAATGCCACTACTACTACTGTAAACGTTCGAAATAGTGGACTGTATTTTCAGAGTTTTTAAAGTTTTAAAGTTTCCTTTTTTTTTAAATGATAAAACACCGTTTTAAATTTTCGACCTTCTTGGCTTGAATTCTCTTTTATTGTGTCGTGATAGCCACGACGGGACTTTACAAAAAATTCAACTCAACTTAACGAAGAAAGAGCAAAGAATGACGTAAAGTAAAATTGACAATATGTGACAAATGATTAAGTAGGTAACACAATAAGTAACTAAAGTAAGTAACACAATGAGTTATTAGAGGAAAAGCAAAATGAGTTATTAAATTCAGTAATACAAAAAGTTATGAAATTGGGACTGGTAAACAACTACTAAAAATAATAAAAAATAATGGAGGAAATGACAATAATGAAAAACTCAATTTTGATCAAGTTGATATTTTAATGAAAGTACTGATAAATATCAAGCATTTACAATTTATATACACAAATATGAACTATACATTTACTATGGAATTTATTACAATATTTAATAATGAATGAATATGCACACTAAACCAATTTTTGTCTCTTCGCTAATAATTGTAAGTTTGGCTGATCATCATCGAAATGTGTGACTTCCTCATTATCTTCAATCGTTTCTTCATCAAATTCCTCTGTAAACTTTTCCATAGTATGATTTTCTGAGTTGAAGATAATACTTGGTGTTTTATCATTTAAAAAAAAGGAAACTTTAAAACTTTAAAAACTCTAAAAATACAGTCCACTATTTCGAACGTTTACAGTAGTAGTAGTGGCATTGTTAACAATCTATTTTGTTGATATAAATTTCAATTATAAATTCGGGGCAAGTTAAATTAGATTCAGAATTCATTTTAAGAAAATCATTCAATTATTTAAAAACATGTTTTAAATAATTGTATACAAAAGTTAATTATAAGACGATTTATTTATCAAAATATGAAGAAAATAATTGAATTTATTAATTTTATCGCGAGAAATGAGGAACTTTTCTTATTAAAGTAAAAGTCGATGGCATTGTATGTACTTACCTGACATCTTTCAACTACACGGAATATGCTATTACAATGTTTAAAGCAGTATTGTACAAAAATAAAAAATGTATTTAAATAGGAAAACATATGTTTCTTCGTGTTTTTTCCCGTACATTTCAATGGCCTAATTAGATTTAAAAAAAAATATTTATAGCAAATTATTAACAATAACCAAAAAAATTGTTTTTGCAAAATTAACTTTTTTATATTTTTGAATTTTTAGACATGTTTTTAAATGGAAGCTGTATTGTTTTATTATTTCATTGAAAAGAAGACGTCAAAACGAATAAAATGAGCCCTGTATGACCTCTCTACGATAATTGTATGTAGTAAAATGTAACCTTGAAAACAACTTGCTTCGGACCGAAAAAAATTAATATTTCAAACAGTTTTTAATATTTCAGCATAAAATTTTTTTCTGTTGTTTGGGACATAAAAAGGAGTATTATCAGCAAGTTTGGTTAAAAAATATTTATTTTTGAGAAATTGACAAGTAAAAAACAAAAAAAAATTTTTTTTTGATTTTTTGCATTTTTTTCTAAAATTTTGATGTTATATTAAAAAATGACCCACACAAAAGTTGTAGATTTTTGTAAGATCTACAACTTTTGTATACAACATTTTTCAGTAGGACATCAAATTTTGCGTGAAATTGCAAAAAACACGAGATAAATCGATTTTCCCCCCTTTTCATCCCCTAAAATCATCCCCTTACCTTTTTGGACGCAGAACTCATTTTCCTTATGTTGACTTTAACCCTTTTAACCATTTGAAAACGTAAAATTCTGGATAACATTTTTCTTGTTTTATCTTTGTAAATGAGTTAATTTGCCTGGACTATATTCCGATTAGAAAAATGCTTTTACTAATAGAAAACTACAATATTCAGGAGTAATATAGCCGCCACTGTTATTCAAATGAACTTATGGAATTTAACTTTGAAAACAACGTGCGTGTACAGCTACAACGGAACGCATCGCCTGGAAATTTCGCTCTGGGAAGTTAGTCGTGTGGACAACATGGGTCGCACTCATTTTTTTTTTTAAGATCAAAATTTAGGGTAGCCGTAGCCACCATACAATTTTTTTGACCAAAAACCAAAAGTTTTAATTTTCTCAAAAACGGCTCCTATAATTTCTTTCAACTTCCTCGAAATATTTTTTTCAAAACATTAATGTATTCTCATAGAACCGTTTTTTGTTTTTTTGTTATAAGATTTTCTCGAAAAATAAAAGTCCGATCAGCGTATTTTTTTCTGAAAGTACGTATGTATTGCCCCAATAATATTTTGTCTTCAAATAAATTTAAAAAATTTTGTTTGTATTTTTAAAAAATATTTTTAAACTTTTTTCAAAATTCTGGGGTGCCAGCACGTAACTTGATACAATCGAGTTTACTCGATACAATCGAGCAGTGGCAGTACGTAATTTGTTTCAATCGAATGAACTCGATTGTATCGTCATATTTCACAGCATACAATTTTGAAATAGACGTTTGAAGCAGAAAAAAATAGTCGATAGAAAATAGTTATCGAGCAAGCATTTCTTTTTGGAAAAAAATATGGAACCGAAACCAAATCGGGCCATAAACAAAGAACAAAATGTATTTTTACTCATTTTATGACAATATTTATTTTTAAACCATATTTCTGCACTTCTTTTTGATGCATTCCCAACTATCACTCATTTCTGGGGGATTGCTTTTGTCGCTTAAATATCTTCTCTTTATTCTTGCATTGGACTCTTTTTCATCCAGGATGAATCATCCTCACATTTAGCATCAAAAAATATCATTTTTGTATTGACTTGAAAAATTACCTACAAATTTTAATTGAAAAATGTTTGACATTTTCTGATTTAATGATTCACAATGAAAATTTTAAGCAAAAACTCGTTTCAAGTTACGTGCTGCCTAGAAATATTTGTTTCGAGTTGATAGACGATGAACAAAGCAGGATTGTAACAAGTTACGTGCTGGCACCCCTGTATCTTAAAAACGGATCAATATTAAAAATCGAAACATAAAAAATGTAGGTATATTTACATATTCTTGAATACTGCACACCCAGATTAATTATAGGACATTTTCGAAAAATTAATTAAAAAAAAAACGCTCCAAGGATTTTTTTAAATTTAAAAAATCAACAGTTTTTTAAGAAATCTTAGCCGTCAACTTTTTTCAGATTCATTTTTTTTTTTTTTTGAGGTATCTACATATTTCAATTTAATATTTTAATGTTGTTTTGAATTATAAATTGGAATACAGGAGCATGTCCGTACGACAAAGTCGTGCACATATTTTTTCATTCATTCTACGTTCGTTGGTCGAACTCATGTGAATATTGCTTGAATCTAAGTAAGTATGTATACAAAATCAAATTTCTCGTAGATTAACAATTTCAGGTGTAGTGCTCTAGAATTGTGGAATTTAATTTTCAGGATTAAAACATTGTATATTTTCTGATATTAGTCACGAAATCTTAGCACAAGCTTTTTTCTACCCCGAATCTAACGTACAAGCCTTAAGCAAAATGCATTAGAGAAATACATAGGTATACAAAATTTGTTAAAGTAAAATTAAGGAGTTCCTCCTAACTAGTTTTCAGGTACACTTTTTTGAAGCAACATAATGTCAATTATAACAAATTGATGATAACTCCTAATATATCTATTTTTTCCAGACTGGAATTCTCTCTGGCCTACCACATTTGATGAGAATGATTTTCGCATATATTTTCTCAATTTTTGGTGATTATTTACTTCGAACAGATAAAATGTCCCGAACAAATGTTAGAAAGCTGGCTACAACATTTTGTTGCATTGTCAAGGGTTGTGTTGTACTTGCCTTGGCATTTTACGGTCATAATTCTATCGCGGCTATAGTGTTTTTAACTATTGCAACTATGTTTCACGGCGCCGTATCATCTGGACCTCTTGCTAGTATTGTAGACATTTCCCCAAATTACGCTGGCATTGTTCTTGGAATAAGTGGAATGATTGGCGTTCTTCCAGGATTCATATCTCCAATTATCGTTGGATATCTAACATTAGGAAACGTATGTTCAGTTTTCATTGCTTACGTTAACAGTTATTTATTATTTTATAACAATTCCTTTACAGCAAACTTTCGAAAGTTGGAAATATGTATTCCTTATCACAGCCGGAATGCTAATTTGTTCAGGTTTGATGTATGTAACATTTGGTTCATCAACCCTCCAAACTTGGAATACACCACATACGATAGAAGATGAAAAGGAGAGTCAGTTACTGGCGACTGGAACAATCGAGAAACAAACCATAAATGCTGACAAAAATAAAATTCCTCTGCTTTATGAAAATTATTCAGAAGAAAAGATTTAAAATATTATAATGTGATGGGCAACATTACATAGACATTTAAATTCAAAGTTAATGTTGATAAATAGACAGGTACTAATGTATATAGGTTAGGTACTGTGCTGTGCAAAACATGTGCAAACTAAACGACAAGATTTTTTCATATCATAAAAATTGTCTAAGAAAAAAAAAACATAGGCGCAAATTTATAGTCTGCTAATGAACAGTTTTATTGTGATACTAGCTTAAAATGACGTTTCAGTCATGACTCAAACGTCATTTTAAGCTAGTATCACACTCAGTGGCGGATTAAAGGTTGAGGGCGCCATAGGCAAGCATCTCACTGGCACCCCTATATGGAAATATCTCGTACTATAGTTTGACCGAAATCCTAAAGAAAAGGCGTTGAAATAGGGGCCAAGGAAAAAGAGACTTAGTTAACATGAGATCTATTAGTATTGTCCGAAAGATCTTACGAATTTGGTTGATTAATGATCTGCCGCAACGTAAATTTTGTAAACCAAATCGGATTACCCTCAAAATCAATCTAGAAAGAACTTAAAAAGCAGAAAAATTAGGCCCCCACAATAAGTAAAATCAATACCTATTCAAAAACGCATACAAAAATAGAACAAAGCTAGTCGATTTCCGAGTTGGCAAACCGAGTTGACTCTGTACCTACTGTAAGAGTAATTGCTCAGAACCGATTTTTATTTTAACAGAGGATGCAAGCACAATTCGAGTTCACAAGTTTGTTACTTTAACAACCACGTTTGAACTCACATTATTTGCCACTTGTAGGAATTACTGCGCCCGAGCGCCCCTTTGTTGTCGCGCCCCTAGGCACGTGCCTAGTTTGCCTTTAGGATAATATGCCACTGATCACACTAATTTTTCTTAAAATCGGACTATAATTTTGCGCCATCGTAATTGATTGCACATTTTTGAAAACTTAATTTGTGATAATATAACACAATAGAAGAAGAAAAAAACAACATTTTTCACTTAAATAAAAAACAAATGAATAAAGAATTCAAAATTATGGTTATTTGATGTTCAAAACATTTGAAACTTTCAGGTATAAGCGGAGTAGACTGTTACTACTAATTACCCTACCAAGGCACTCCCAACGAGGGACGGCAGCGAATTAATTTATTTTTTGAAATCAACGGTGGCATCTACACTTCCAGATAAGCCGAACTACTTGGTGAACACATTTACGGGCTACTTCGACTTATTTGGAGCCCAGGCTGTAAAAGGAGAGGTTTTTCCGGCTCTTGCACTTGTAGTTACATCATCGAGCCCAACTTCAGTCGTACGGTCATGTTCAGAGAATCGTTCTTTAGCCGTACTACGCGAATGTGGAACTCTCTTCCACACTCTGTCTTCCCCGATCTTTGCAATGTTCAAGAATTCAAAAACAATGTTAACCGATACCTCATCCTTAACCCTCTATCTCATTTTCCCTAACACTCGCACTGTGCTTTGGCATAAAAAGCAAAAACAAACCCCTTGAGCACTGGTTAAATCAGTTTAAGGTATTTATGAGAGCAACAAATCTGGAGTCGCAGTCAAGTTCACGCAAAGTCGCCCTCCTGTTACATCACATGGGTCCAGAATCATTTGAAATTTTTAATTCTTTTAACTTTGACTTGGATCAGGTTGAATACGATGTATTAATCGACAAATTCAATAGTTATTTTTTGCCGAAAAAAAACATAGCTATAGAGCGACATAATTTCTTTTCTCGCTCACAAAAAATCGACGAAAGCATCGACTCATACGTCACAGTGTTAAAAAATCTTAGTCTAACTTGTGAATTTGGAATTCTAAGAGAACATCTCGTACGGGATATTTTTGTTTGCGGCTTGCACCCAAAGTATGTCTACATAAAAGAACGACTTCTCAGCGAAGGAGATATCCCGTTGAAGAAAGCCGTTGATATTTCAAGAACATGTGAAATTACCAAAGAACACTCACAACAACTTCTACAAGAAAGCTGCCAAACAGCAGTTATAGGTGCTCTCAACAAAGATGATACTCGGCACTCATACAACAATGGCAATAAATTAAGAAAAACGTCACACATGCTAACAACGTCGCAGCAAGCACAACCATCACACCAAAAGCCATCAGCCAACGGGAAAATTCAGTCGCAGTCGTCACCACAACAAAATCAGACATCACGTTATAATTATTATCAAGGTAACAACAATATTTGTTCGAGGTGCGGTGAAACACACCGGTGTAGGTGCCCTGCATTAGGAGTCACATGCAACAAGTGTGGGGGAAAAACCACTTTGCCAAAATGTGCCGTTCCAATACGAACCTATACATCCGAAATGTCGAAGCCGAGTCAAACACGTCATCATCAGATTCCGAATTGCTCTTCATGGGACTTCTTGAAGCGTCATCATCTTCACTGTCTTGGGATATATACCTAGATATCAACGGAACTAAACTGAAATGCCAACTCGATACCGGTGCACAAGGCAACGTGATGTCAAATAAAATATTTTGTCAACTGGGTTTAAATCGTTCTAATATTCAACAAACATCAAGTCGTATTCTTACATTTAGTAAAGAGATTTTGCCAATTATTGGCCAAATTGAAATTAAATGTTTTTATCATGATAAAGAAAGTGTTATAAATTTTTTATATCTGAAATTGGTTGTCGCACGGTATTAGGATTAGCAACGTGCATCGATATGAATTTAATCAAACGGGTAAATGAGTTGAATCTTGAAGAAGGTAAATGCGAAAATTCATTTAATCTTAATAAACACAAAATTGAATTTCTGAATAGTTTTGAGGACTTATTCAATGGCTTAGGCTGTCTAAAAAATAAAATTCATTTACAGTTGAAACCTGATGTGAAACCAGTGATTGATTGTCCGCGGCGAATACCATTCAGTCTCATGAAACCTCTTAAGAAGGAGCTCAAAAGAATGGAAGATTTAGGAGTTATTGTCAAAGTCGAAGAACCAACCGAGTGGGTAAGTTCAATTGTGTTAGTTCAAAAACCCAATGGAAATTTAAGATTGTGTCTTGACCCTCGAAATTTAAATAAGGCTTTGCTTAGGTCACATTTTCAATTCCCTAACATAGACGAATGCAAAGCTCGGGCTGCAAACGCAAAATTTTATAGCATCCTTGATGCAAATTCCGCCTTTTGGGTGCTGCCTCTTGATGAAGAGTCTTCCAAACTCTGCACCTTCCTGACTCCGTATGAGAGGCATCGGTTCTTAAGGGTTCCATATGGCATTAATGTAGCACCTGAAATCTTTCAATCCCAAATGGAAGAAAACTTTAAGGATATAGAAAATATTTTTATATATATGGATGATTTCCTAATATTTGGTTCAACTATGGAAGAACATAATGAAGCACTCAAGCATGTGCTTGAGAGAGCAAGATCGATAGGCCTTAAGTTTACTTACTAACTTATCCAAGTCAAAATTTCTTCAAAACGAAGTTAAGTTCATAGGTCATGTCTTTAGTCCAAGAGGAGTGAGTCCAGATGAAAACAAATTAAAAGCCATATTCGAAATGCCGCGTCCAGAAAACGTTCCTGACCTCCTTTTTGGGAATGGTTAATTATTAAGGATCTTTCGTTAAAAATCTATCCGTGCAAACCTCAAATCTGCGTCAATTGCTAAGAAAAGAAGTTCTATGGCATTGGACTTCTTAGCACGAAGAAGAATTCAAAAATCTTAAAACTCTTATCGTCAATGCTCCTATTCTCACCTACTATGATCCGGAAAAACCACTTACGCTATCTGTCGATGCATCTAAGAATGCACTAGGCGCTGTGATTTCGCATTATTCTTCTCCGATTGCTTATGCTTCTGCGACCTTGACATCAAGTCAACAAAATTACTCGCAAATCGAGAAGGAACTTTTTGCAATTCTCTTTGGTTGCAAAAAGTTCCATCAATACACATTTGGTCGCCGCGTAGTTGTAGAAACAGACCATAAGCCATTGGTGCCTTTGTTTGAACGTCAATTATATAAAATCCCTGTGCGCCTACAGAGGTTTATGCTTAGTCTTCAGTCATACGACTTAGATGTAGTATATAAACCAGGAAAGGATCTGTTTGTGGCCGATACCCTTTCAAGGGCAGCCCTTCCTGAAAATACTCTAAAACATTTTGAACAAGATCTACGTCTTCATTGTAACCTGTTAACTAAAACCTTGTCCGCATCCGAATCGAAAATAAATGAAATCCGTTGTGCAACATTGAATGACATCGTACTGTCTAAAGTCAAAAATTACCACAAAGATGGGTG
The DNA here is from genome assembly GCA_943590905.1 of Sphaerophoria taeniata. NCBI lineage: Eukaryota > Metazoa > Arthropoda > Insecta > Diptera > Syrphidae > Sphaerophoria > Sphaerophoria taeniata. The sequence goes on from OX016540.1 coordinate 68,667,931, forward strand.
GCCTTTATGTAAAAAGTCAGTTGATCAATTGGCCATGCCGTACTTCAACATTCGGAATGATCTTCAAGTCATCGACGAATTAGTTTTTAAATGTAACCGTTTGATCATACCACAGTCTCTTCGCCATGAAATGCTCCTACTTCTACATGAAGGTCATATGGGCATCGAACGTTCCAAGAGCCTGGCAAAAGATTATATGTTCTGGCCAAACATAAATCAAGACATTGAAAACATCGTCAGCAACTGTGAAACCTGTGTTCGTCACAGGAATGCAATTCCTAGGGAACCGTTACGTCCTCACGAAGTCATTTCAATCCCGTGGTTCAAAGTTGGCATGGATTTGTTCGAATTCAAAAAGAAGACCTACCTTTTAGTGGTCGATTACTTTTCGAAGTACATAGAAATTGCCCTACTGAATACCGGATACACAAGTCGTTTAGTTATCACACATTTGAAGTCTATTTTCGCCCGCCATGGTATCCCAGAAGTTATGATAAGTGACAATGGGCCACCATTCAGTTCTGATGAGTTTAAAAAAATTGCTCTCGAATGGAACATTGATCACCTAACATCAAGCCCATATCTAGCTAGATCTAATGGACTTGCCGAAAGGTCTATACAGACAATAAAAAAGCTATTTTCAAAATGCGAAGAAACAGGATCCGATCCTTATATCGCTCTTTTACATTATTTACAACATGAGTTCTCCTTCTGAGCTGTCAATGTCTCGCAAACTCCGAACAAAGCTTCCGGCTATACAAAATATATTTAAACCTGAACTAGTAGACATACAAAAATATGAAAAACTTGCAAATGAAAAACAAAAGCAAAGGCAAACCGAAACTTATTATAATCAAGGCACAAGAACACTTAATCCATTGAATGTCGGGGACCGCATTTTCTACAAGAAAACGCCAAATTCGAAATGGTTTCCTGGAACAGTAGCTTCCAATTGTCGAGAACCTCGATCTTATGTGGTTAGTGATAATGATGGTACTCATTACAGGCGATCTCGTCAACACATTTTTGAATCTCCAGTTGATGTTAGCGCTGAGGAAAATAAAAGTAACGAGTCACACAATCAATCATCTGATGAAACCCTGGGTATTCAAAAAGAAACTACAAGTTCTCCGCAATCGTCAGCTAATAATAATAATTTTGTAACTACTCGTGTTGGAAGGGAAAGCAAACCTCCTAAAAGATTCGGTCATTCTGTCGTTTGAATTATTATCCTTAATTTTATTTGTAAGTCAAAAAATTATCTTGCATATAACTTTTTAATACAATTTGGTTTACCTGCGTACTTTCTGAATTAAAACCTAAGTTTTTAAATTTTAAATAAATTTGTATTAAATTAAAACTTTAAATAACTATAAATTATAACTCTTATAAGATATTTAAATAATTTAAATCAAATGAAATACTTTTGTTAAGACTATAAAAAATATTAAGAAGCTAATGTTAATTGAGAATATTATAATTATATTATATTTACAATATGTATCTCGAAAGGGAGATGTTATATAATGTAGGTTTCATACCTCTCTCTTATACTGTATATATAGATGTATATGCATTCTATTATACTATTGCTCAAATGTATTTAGCTTATGATACAATGAAGCAGTTTGAAATAAACTTTGTTATAGAAAAGACGTCTTTATTTAATAGTGGGCTTGCTCGAAATATGTTCCAAAGATTATGACCGGGATGAACCAATTGTTGGCAAAGCACTTGAGGCGGAGCAAAGCATCAAAATCGGAATTACGCATGCGATGGAGGGATTGTCTGCGGGATTGATTGAGAAATTTTAAAATGAAAGAATTCCTTAAGAAAGATAAAACTTACTGCGCTGATGGTTCATTCAATGACAAACTTGCTGTCACCAACCTTGGCTCCTTGCAATTTGAGCATAACGTTCTCGGCAGCGTTGCGGCAGGTAAAGTCCACAAAACAGTTCGTCCGGACTTTGAAAATTCTCCTAATCGTTGTCCTGGGCACGTACTTGAATATGACGTCGATTAAATCTCGGTTGTTGAGCTTGAGATCGACATTCCGTACAAAAAGGGTTTTATTATAAGGAAAACAGCAGTGTAAATAAGGAATAAGCATAACTCTCGTGGTGTCTTGCCGCTGATGTACTGTCGACATTCTCAGAATTGGCCCATACAACCTCCAAATCATTGCCCCAGAGGCGAATTATTCCAGGGCACGTGCGTTTCTTGGCCTCGAGAGCGTCATTGTGATTCGCAAAGTTACCGAACACATATCCCTGATTATTGTCTTGACCTCTAACTTCGCCCTTCGAATGAATACGCTGCATTACGGGGCAGATCTTTTTCAATTCAGTTTCTATTTCCGTCTGTCAGATGTTTGGGTATATTCCTCACAAGGTTCCTCCATGGTTTTTCCCTGTTCGATGAAGTAATGATTCAGAACTTCCATAGCGCAACAGGCGTCTTCTTCGTTGGTGTATCGAACAAAGGCGTATCCTCGGTTTCCCTGAACAAAGTCAATCGGAATACGGAATTGGTAGATTTTGCCGAATCTCAGAAATGGCTCGAGGATCCTGTCTTCACTGGTGGTCTTCGGGATCCGACGAATATAGAGTTCACATGCACTGCTTGGAAGCGGTCCCTGCCAATCCTCGGGTGGACCGTAGACTTTACGGCCGTTGATTTGGATGAGCGAATAAAAGGGTAATTGATTTGGTTTAGTTGGTGGCGGCGGAGATGTGCAATATTTCACTTCCGGGTGAAACTGTTATGTTGGGATTGCGATGCGAAAGTGCTGCCAGCAAACATCTTATTCAAAATTCAATTCTCGATAAAAGACAATTGTAGTAGAACAATACTGCAGGGATGGCATCTGCTGCTCAATTTATATATGTTCTGTTCGGTTTAAATATTTGGTAAATTTTCAAAAAATTATAAAAATGGAAAAACTCGATTGGTTTACACAGAAAACTTTTGGTCTGTTTATCCATTGATATTTTGTTGGTCTATTGGATTTGCTATTTTGTTTTTTTTTGTCTTTTGACTTTTATTTAGTGATGTACCGAACCGTAAATTTTGCATACCGAGTTAACTCGAGTTGGTTATTTTACAAACCGAGTTGCAACTCGGTTTGCCAACTCGGTTCGCCTACTCGGTTTGCCAACTCGGTTTGCAAGTCGGTTTGCAACTCGGTTTGCCAATTCGGTTCGCCAACTTGGTGAAATGTATTGTTGGCAACGCCTATTAAAAAAACCCAATATTATTATTAGAGTGACATGAATGCCAAGAATGCTTTTCATTCTCTCGCTGGCTTTCTAACACAAAACATCTAATTAAGAAAATCACAAAGTGTAAAACTGAATAAAACTGAAATTAACAAAACACGTTTAAATAATTCAGAATATACAACCCACGTTCGTTTATCATTTTACTTGGTTTGCCAACTCGGTTTGACAATTCGGGCCACCAACTCGGTTCAAACCGAGTTAGTTTGCCAAATCGCTTTGCAATACGGTAAGCAAATTGATTTAAGAAAACAGAGTTGCTTGTTTTTACTTTTTAAGCTGATTTTGAGTTTTGATTTTACTTATTGTCGATATGTAAGGGCTATTATCAAATGGCCAAATCATTCAGCCCTATCGTGGTTTCGTTCGGAGAAACTTACAATCGTAGAAAAGTTCCGATCGTAACATTTATTTTGTTCATGGTATCCGCAAATGTTCCGACTCAATTTAGCTGTCGGAACAATCGGAGTCGGATAAAACAAAATAATAATCGCATAGTTAGTTGATTTTTTGCTTTTCGCCGTATGAAATCGTTAAGGGGCCGACCCATAGAATCCGTCACTGCGTCAGCGTTAACGTTTTCAACTGACAGCACAATAGAATACACACGTTCTTATGAAACTCGTCCCATAAGCAACGCATGTGACGGATACGACGGATAGAGTTGGTTAACTTTCTACTTTTTGCGTCCGTTGTTCCGTTGACAACTAAATTTGACGAGCAGTCAATTCAATGTGTTCCCACAGCAACAAGGAAAAACAATGGATGATAAAAATTTTGTGCAAAAAAATAATTTTGACATGATTTTCATATTTTAATTTAAAATATTTTGTTCGGATTTGCAGTTTTTTGATTTATTTTTACACCAAGTAAATGAGACTGTCAAATTATACAACGTATTCTATGGGACGGTTCAATCCGGCAAATACGTTGGCAGCAACGTACGCATTGACGCTGACGGATTGACGGATTCTATGGGTCGGCCCCTTAATTCGTAATGCGTTACTCTGAGTTTAACACAGAGACAAAGGGAGATCGGAAACTGACTAACATTTAAACCTCCGGAAACCGCAAATTTTATTTAACCGTTACCTCGTTTATGTGAATAGCTGAGAAAAAACAGCAACAAAAATCAGGTGGTATGCCGAAGTTTACTGAGATAGTATTGGTAAAAACACGCATACTCTTGCAGTAAACTTGGACCGCAGCTTGTAGACATTGTCATTTTGACATCTTGGTTTCCCATCTCCCTTTTAACTTATCTACGGTTTAAAATTTCAACGTAAATTTGAATTTTGTCTGAGGTATGTACGATTTAACCATCGGAACCCTTAAGACGATACCCAATTAATATATTTCGTACAAATCGGATAGAATTTTGTTCCGATCGGATATGACGATAAGGCTGATTATCAGCGGGTGGCAAAGATTTTGAAATTTGATGGATAAAGACATTTTTCTTTTGGGGCTGGTTATAGCTATCAGAAAAACGGATCAGAAAAAAAATTCTTTTCCAAATTTGACTGCTCGAGAACTTCATTGGAGCGAAATATTTATTCAATTCGACGAACATTTATTTGAAATATTTTTTTTCAAAAAGAATTAAAACATTTATGACCGAATTTAATTAGAAAATTGAATTTAAATTTTTTTCTGATGAGATTTCATTTTTCTGAACACCTGATTGTAAAAACTTCAAAAACATTCCATTTCGTTTTTCTGATGTGTTTCGATTTTTTTCTGTTCCGATTACATCAGAAAAATTTTTTCTGATGAAAATAAAAATTCTGATGTCATAAAATAAAGCGTGCAGCTAGATTTCTGACACAAAATTCTTGGTTGCTATAAACACTCATCAGAAAAATGTGTCAAGTTTTCACTGTTCCAATTTTTTCTGATGGATTTTTCTGATAGCTATAACCGACGCCTTTGTTATTTGCGCAGATTCACCTATCAGGTTATTAATAAAAGAAAAGAAAATAAAGAAATGCCTCTTCTTATTTTTTTGTAATCAACTTTATAGTGATTTCTTGTTTTATATTTTATCTTTTCAACCTTCTCGGTATTTAATAATAATTATAAATGTTAGTTGCACAGAAAAAAAATAAATATAAACATTCAATGTTTTCTTGGAAGATACTGATGAAGACAATTGTAATGACACTTTTTCTAATTAAATATTGGAATTGCTATTGTTCTTGTAATAAAACATTAAAAATATATGTATGTAATTATTTTTTATTGAAATCTATTGCAATTGCAAAATAATATCATCTCTGGCAGTGCGGTTTCGGCGGCTGCAAAGGGATGCGTTTTCATTATAGCTTTCAATTTGTCCACCAATAATTATGCGTCGTAAACGATCCAAATGTTCAGGATTTTCTGGTGGCTCAGGCTCAATGGAATCGATGCATATATTATGCAGTATTGCACAGGCAGTGATTATTTTTTGTGCCGTGCTGATCTTAAGTCGCATTCCATAAGCCAAAACAGGAAATCTTCGTTTCCATACACCGTATTGGCGCTTCACAACCTTCCGAGTACGTATGATTCGTCTTTGATAAATCTGCATACGCTGATTTTGGCGAATATCCGGATTGCTTGCTGTAAACGGAGTTGTTAAATAACGGGTATTTTTGTATCCCGAGTATTAGTGCCATAAACGCTGGCAACCGAAACGCCCATAAAATCGGCCACTGCAATTTGCATCGAACCATTTGCCATTAACCGTAAAGTTATGAGCAATTGTTGTTCAGGTGTTATATAACGAGAACTGATAGTAGAAAGGGTATGAAAAATCTCATGAAACATTTTTTACCGTGTCTGTGGATGTTCCGATTCGTGTACTACCAATTGTAGAATGAAATCAATATCATCCCAATTGTCGACAGTATGGCGTTGAGGCATACGGTAAATGCGACGTACCGATTGACGCAATTCATCGTTTTCGAAGTCGCGAAACAAATTGTCCTCATCAAAAATTAAATCCATTTTTTTTTCACAAAAGAATTTCAAATATGTAACAAAATGCAGAAGTTGGTTGGGTGTTGTAGGATCTGGGGGCTTATGCTGTAAATTTTCCTACACACCAAGTGCTTACTTTACCTCCAAGTGGTAACCACCGGATACTGGTTATATCTCTAGATATAACTTGCGAAACTTGTAAGCGCGGGTGCAAATCGGGAAAAAAAAGCACCTTATCTACGGCCCAACAAATTTGGAGGTTAGTGCGAGGAGCTAACAACCCCTCCACAGTGAAAAAACTTGAAAGTTATGAGAGAGATACCAGCCTCGGATAATGAACCCCCTCTTATGGTAACCAGACCCGGAATGACAACGGACTACGCATTGAGAGTTTGTACCTGGAATGTAAGAACCCTCTACACTCCAGGTGCAACTCAGAAACTTGAATCTGTCCTCTCGCAGTATAAGGCAGATATTACTGCGATCCAGGAAATACGATGGATAGGATCAGGGACAATGAAGAGAAAAAATTGCGACATTTATTATAGCTGTCATCAAAGATTGCATATATTTGGATGCGGATTCGTCGTGGGAAATCGGCTTAGATCGAAAGTCATGGATTTCAAGCCAATAAGTGATCGCCTGGCTGTGATCCGCATCAAGGCCACATTACAGAACATTAGTATAATATGTGCATACGCCCCTACCGATGATGCTGAGGAGTCTAGCAAGGAGGATTTCTACGACCTCCTGGATAGAGCCTACGGAGCCTGTCCAGAGTACGACGTCAAAATCGTACTCAGAGACTTCAATGCAAAAATTGGGAAGGAAGACATCTTTGGCGGATTAGTTGGAAAGCACAGCCTCCACGAAAAAACAACAGATAACGGCTTCCGACTAATCGAATTTGCTGCAGCTCGTAATACGGTGATAAGTAGCACTAGGTTTCCAAGATGGAAGATCTACATAGCAACCTGGCGATCTCCGGATGGTCGAACTACCAACCAAATCGACCATGTGCTAATCGGCGCAAGGCACGCATCCAGCATCCTGAACGTGCGCACTTTCCGAGGAGCAAATGTCGACTCTGACCCCTTTCTGGTAGTGGCTAAGTTTAGAGCTCGAATATCAAACGTCAAAGAAAGAAGTTCAACATCGGTTGCCTTAGCACATTGGAGAATGCCAGAGACTACAGTGAGCGCCTGAGCGAGCTACTCTCCGCCGCCGTCCTCCCAAATACTACAGACGTCAACACATTGTGGAACCAATATCGCGAAATAATAAAAAATGTAGCCGAGACCACCATAGGTTACCAGCCACCCCCGAAAAAGAACCCGTGGTATGATGATGAGTGCGTGATATTGAAAAGAGAGACGGAAAATGCACGCCTGCATATGCTGCAACGGAAAACAAGAGCAGCAAGGGAAGAGTACCGCACGAAAAGGAGAAATGAGAAAAAGACCCTGCGAAGGAAGAAAAGAGCATCCGCAGTTTCTCTGCTCAAAGATCTAGAGGAGTCTCGGGCCAAGAACAACACCCGACGTTTCTTTAAAAGGTCAAAGCAATTAGCTTCTGGTTTCAGAACCGGGACACAAGCTCTTCGAAACAGTGAAGGAAACCTAGTCACCGAAGCACAGGGAATTTTAGATGTTTTCAAGCAGCACTTCCAACAGCTGCTGAATGCGCAAAATGTCGAGCAAGATAATGACGAAAGACAAGCAAGACCAGTCAATGAAGACCCAGTCCCAGCCCCCAGCAGAGAAGAGGTAGAAAGAGCCATCCAAAAGCTAAAAAATAACAAGTCCGCCGGGTCGGATGGCATACCCGCGGAACTCTTTAAACATGGAGGAGGTGTTTTGATGAACCGCATGCACCAGGTCATCACCAAAGTGTGGGAGGAAGAATGCATGCCCACTGACTGGTCGATAAGCTCCATATGCCCCATCTACAAAAAAGGCGATCTGATGTTATGCAAAAACTACCGTGGCATATCCCTGCTTAATGTTGCATACAAAATCCTATCCAACGTACTGTGTGAGCGTCTTAAACCTTTCTGCAACACAATAATCGGCACGTACCAGTGTGGCTTTAGGCCAGGCAGAACAACGATAGACCAAATATTCACACTGAGGCAGATCCTGGAAAAGACCAACGAATTTCAAGTCGAAACCCACCATCTTTTCATCGACTTTAAAGCTGCTTATGATAGCATCCACCGCCAAGAGCTTATGATTGCGATGGCTGAATTCGGGATCCCGAACAAACTGATCCAGCTGTGCCGCATGACGCTAAACAATACGCAGTGCAGTGTGCAAATGGGTAACAGCTCATCCGAGTCATTCCAAACTTGCGCAGGGTTTAGACAAGGAGATGCGTTGTCATGTGACTTCTTCAACATAGTCCTGGAGCAGATAGTGCGCAAGGGAGGTGTGAACACGGAGGGCACTATCTTCAACAAATCCACCCAGCTCCTAGGCTATGCGGACGACATAGACATCATCGGTCGATCCAAGAGAGCTGTGCTTGAAGCCTTCACAGCGATTGAAGAACAGGCGAAACTAGTTGATCTTGAAGTGAATGAGGACAAAACAAAGTACATGTTATCAACAAACAAAGCAACATCTGTCCGCCGCCTAGGACAAAACGTCACTGTTGGTAGCAGCAATTTCGAGATAGTTAAGGAGTTCACCTACCTTGGAACAAACATCAATCCCACGAACGACACCTTAGTGGAGATCCGAAGAAGAATTACCCTAGCGAACCGCTGCTGCTTCGGTTTGGCCCAACAACTGGGTTCAAAACTCCTCACTCGAAAGACAAAGTGTCTGCTATACAAAACTTTGATATTACCAGTCCTACTCTACGGCACCGAGTGCTGGACGATAAGTAAAAAAGGGGAATTGATACTGGGCACTGTCGAAAGAAAAATTCTTCGACGGATTTTTGGTCCCGTATGCGACGATGGCGAATGGAGAAGAAGATACAACCGAGAACTGTATGAGCTGTACCAAGATGTGGATGTAGTCCAGAAGGCCAAGAAAAGACGACTTCATTGGCTCGGCCACATCGAGCGAATGGAAGACAACGCTCCAGCCAAGAAAGTCTTCTCATCCCAGCCCCCAGGTTCAAGACGACAAGGAAGACCGAACCTACGGTACAAGGACCAAGTGACTGCGGATGCCAGAGCGCTTGGTCTCGGTGACTGGAGAGTGCATGCGAGGGATCGTTCACGATGGAAGACTGCAGTATCTCAGGCTGAGACCCTTCATGGATTGTGAGCCGGATAAGTAAGTTATGCCCATTTTCTTGACTCTCCATTAAGTTTAATGGCTGATTAATTCCATAATTTTTCCAGATTTCGTTTTCTTCACTCCAAGTTAGCTTTAATGTGGCTTTTTAAGACCTGTCAATTAACGTTAACTGAATCATTAGTTAATTGATCTCAAGGGTTCGATTAACGCCTTCAATGTCGGTATTAGTATTGGAATTCAATTTCTTCATAGAACTTTAGTTTGTTTTCTGACATTTTGCTGTTATGTTTGTAGAGCCCCTGAAATTTCTGTTTTTTTTTTTTAAATTACTATCAAACAACGATACGGCTTTTATATTATGATGGATCATATTTGTGATAATTGGTCTTCTGATTCCGATTGCAGCTTATTGTGGAAAGGCGTGAATATAAAATGCAGGAGCGTTTTGATTTAAATGAATGGGATGATGAAGATTTTATTTATCGATTTCGTATATCAAAACAATCAGTTGCAAACATTTTGGAGATAATTAATACATCTTTAGAACAAACCTCGGTCCCCACGCTCGTTGACAATGACACTCCAGTTGTTAGCTCGCTCGAGAAAGCTAACCTTTTTGCTAGGCAGTTTGCCTTCAACTCTTCGCTGCTAGAGAGTGTCATGACTCCTCCAGTTCTTGAGCGCGTCAATGATTCTATGGGACAAATCTTCTTCCGCACTCGTGCTGTGGCTAGAGTCCTAAAAGATCTCAACAGACATAAATCCGCTGGTCCGGATGGTATACCCGCTATTAGTCTGTAGAGGTGTTCTTCCACACTGGCAAAACCCTTGCGTAAGCTTTTCCATCTATCCTATTCTTCTGGGCTCGTTCCGAGCAGTTGGAAAACAGCATTTGTCCAGCCAATTCCAAAAAAAGGCGAATCTTCTTCTCCCTCCAATTATCGTCCGATTCTTTTTAAGGTCATGGAAATGCTGATAAACTATCAGCTCAAGAAATATCTCGAAGACCAAAAGCTTCTCAATGACCGGCAGTACGGCTTTCGCAGCAACAGGTCCATTGGTGATCTGATGGTCTATCTCACCGAACAGTGGAACAAATCTTTACATCGTTTTGGAGAAAGTAAGATTGATGCACTTGATATTTCATTCACCTCCTTGGATCACCGTCGTAACGTTTCGTGTCTCTCTCTGTTTGATCGTTATACTTTTACGGAAAGTGCTCTAGTGAAATAGCCAGTTGCATTCCTCCCCTTAAACAATTCGCCCGTAATACTCGCGCTTCTAGGAATGCCCATCAGTTTACCCTCGAGCCCAACTTCGGTCGTACCCTCAAGTATAGAGAATCGTTCTTTAGCCGTACTACGCGAATGTGTAACTCCCTTCCTCACTCTGTCTTTCCAAATCATTGCAATGTCCAGGAATTTAAGACCAATGTACACAGGCACCTCCTTTTCAACCCCTTTCCTCCTTCCTAAAGCACTCACTGTGTCTCTGGATAATAAGGGCATAAAAAACCCCTTGAGTTTGTGCTATTTAAAAAAAAAAAGTTCCTCCATTTTTTTTCCTTTTTGAAACTTTTTTGAAACTCAGAAATTTAAATAAATATAATTTGACATTAAAATGGAAATATTGGATATTTATTTGGAATACTGGAAGCATATCTTAATTGGAGATTAAGAATTAATGCCTTGTTAAGATCAGTGATTAAACGTGAAGAAAATCAAATTTTAATTGCAGCTTTAAATGAGTTGATTAAATTTAATGGCAGATTAGTTAACCTAAAGTTTAATGAAGAGTCAAGAAAATGGGCATTAGTAAGTAAGTAACAAAATGCAGAAATCTGACAAAAAACCAAATGCCAAAATCATAAGAAAAATCAATTTTGTCAAAATTTACCTATTTGAAAACACACCAAATCTTAAAATTGCTAGATAAATCTTTAAAAAAATGGATAAAATCAAACTGTACTAAATATTATCGTCGTTAGACTGTCGATTTTTAGGTTCTAACTTTTAGGACGTCCTAAGCAAAAGTCGGTACCAATTTGACAGTACTAGGCCTTAGAACTTGTGTGAAGAAATCATTTGGTACCGATTTGAGTCCTAACGATTGGTATAATAACCAGGTCCTAGCTGATTTTGAGGAGCTAGCTAGTACCGAGTCCTAACTAGTACTCGGTCCTATATTGACAGTTCTAAGGCTTAGTACCTGAGTGAAGAAATGAGTTGATACCGATTTGAGTACTAACTTTAGGACTAGGAACGGTACTAGTGCTAGGACTCTGTGAAGAAATCGGCCGTTAGCTTTTCATATTCGTTTCCAGACTCACATCCTTCCTCTTCGGATGTGGAACTGCAGCGGCAAAATATGATAAGCTCATTAAACTCTGACTTAAACAGCATTGTACAATGGGGAATAAAAAACCGAGCAGAGTTTAATGCTTTGAAAATTCAATGCTGTCTTGTATCTTTGAAGCGAGATATACTCCCCTTGCCACTATCCATGAGTGGCACTTGCATCAGTGAAACCGAACATCTCGAGATTCTCGGTATGTGCATCACCGACCACCTCTTGTGGAATGATCACATATGCGATGTCGCCAAAAATGCCGCAAGGTGTTTAGGTTTTTTAAGACGATGCAAGAATTTTGTTTCCCCTTCTGATCTGGCTATCATCTATAAAACATATATACGTCCAAAGCTTGAATACAATTCCCACGTTTGGGCTGGTGCTCCAGTAACGTACCTACTTAAGTATTTTGGACAGTATCCAGAGCAGAGCATTTAAGATGATTGGTGACCATGTCATCGTTGAGACATTTACGTCACGTGAACATCGACGTAATGTCTCATGCCTCACCCTCTTCTAGGTACAGTGGTACTCCAGGTTGGGGGTTGTTCGTGCGTCGGCGTGACTTCCCGACAACGTAGAAAAGCACTTAATTGCGAAGCAACAAGAGGCCTCGGAAATGGACGGATGCACTGATGACACCCATGTTTAAAGGACAACGAATTTCGGATATGCACGTGGAATGTTAGGTGTTTTAGTAGACCGCGTGCTGCCGAACAATTAGCGGGTACACTCAACTGCTACAAAGCAGACATTACCGCTATACAGGAAAACTGCGACATTTACTATGGTGATTGTTACCGGGAGCAACAACATCGACTCTTTGTATGAAGATTCGTCGTGGGAAGCAGACTCAGTCAAAAATTCTAGCCTAATATGCGCATGCCCCCACAGAAGAGAAAAAGGACGACACCAAGCGCGAGTTCTACGAGTTCCTTGACAAAACATATGAGCAACGTCCTAGCTATGACATGAAAATTGTCCTCGGCGATTTTAACGCAAAGCTTGGAAAAGAGGACATCTTTGGCGGAACAGTCGGAAAGCACAGCATGCACGACACCACTTCCGATAACGGATTCAGGCTGATCGATTTTGCTGCGGGGTGAAATGTTGTGGTAGCAAGCACCTGGTTCCCACATCTCAACATCCATAAAGGTACATGGAGAATACCTGATCAATCAACCGTCAACCAGATTGATCACATTGCGATCGACGGAAGGCACTTGTCTAGCATTCTAGATGTTCGAACTATCCGAGAAACCAACATCTATTCGGTCCACTACGTCATCGTTGCCAAGGTAGTGCGACGAATATCCCGACAACGGCCAAAACAAGGAAATGCTGCAAGAAAATTCGACGTCGGACGGCTACAATTGCAAGAGTTCGCCAGATCCTTCTCTGATTGAGTGCCAAGTAAACTCTCAAGGAGCCCTATGCCGCCAAAATCAATTATCGAAGACCAGTGGCAACATTGCCAGTAAGCAGTAAGAGATGCCACCTATAATGTGGTTACTTTCATACAGCCACCAAAACGAAACCCCTTCCCTGGTTTGACGAAGAATGCAGGCAGGCCCATGCAGTCAAGCAGGAGGCATACAAAGCGGCGCTGCATAGAATTACAAGAGCTGCTCGTGAGCTCTATGAGCAAAAGAGGAGAGAGGAACGCCGGCTTCTCAGGAAAAAAAGAGCATGAGAAGCGTCAGATCGAGGATGTTGAGAGAGCCAACAGCTGGAATGAAGTTCGGAGGCTTTATCGCAAGAATAGACCCCTCCCCTCCCATACGTTTTTTTTCTTCTCTCAACTCAACCTACATGCTCTAGCTTTTTGGCACAACGCTCGTGAATCACCCTGTATGATTGAGTTTATAGAGAATTCAGAGATGAGCTAAATAATATTTTACAAAGTACCTATACAAGTAGAAAATGAAACAAGTGATTTTTACATTAAGAAACACTACACTGACTGTCGTAAATCCTTGAATCTCGCTGAACACACCTTTCAATTATCATTCATTGTCAAATATCAAATTCGCGGCACATCGGGTTGGTGCATTTCGATTCGTGTTTAATTCTTTTAGTTTATTAATTAATTTCTTTCGCGTTCGATTGTTGATAATATTGGATGCGAACATCCAATATTATCTTTATTAAAGTTCCAAAGTCGGGAGTGTTTGATTCGGTGCAAAAGAATTTACAACACGAGTTTGTGGCTAACCTCGACCTGTGCTTGGGCTAATTATTATGTTGAAGTGTCTAGACATTGCATTTCCCAATCAGCATAAGGTAGCATGGTGTTGTTTAGAATTTCAACATAGCCTACTGATTTCATTAAGCCCTCTACTTGTCTTATTGGTCCAATTCCTTGACCAGAAAAACAACCCCAGACCATGTAACGGTACAATAGGATAAGGGAAATGGGATAGGTTCTTTGCCGTTAAGGCATATGGGGCTTACAATATCCAGCGGGTAGGGTGGTGGGTGGTATGGCTAGCCATCACTGGGTCAGGATTTTGCCTCCCCGCCGAACCTTACCTCGTCACAAAAACACAAAACACAAAAAAAACATACCATTACTTCGGTCCCTTGGAAAGTCCATTAGTGACAACTCCTTCCTTAGATCTGCGGCTGGTGTTGCAGATCTGGCCACCTACACCACTCCATGGGATCCGAGAGGCTTGATTCGGTTCGGATCCAGCTAATGCTTTTGGCTCCTGGATAAAGTCAAGTGTTCTTACATCCCTCAGCTTACCATAAGTGTACTCCTCTATACCCCCTAATAGATTCACCTTAGCCCCTCATCATGATGTTCACCGCCGCTTAGCGCTTAGCGCAATGATGATGCAAAATTAACAAAAATTTATAATAATTTATCAGTTGAAATATGAAAAAAAGTTTGAAAAACAGCGATTCCGAGTAGGGGCGCTTCTGAAATTATGGCTCTGGAAGTTATTGGATACCGGAAAGGCTGGGTTAGGCCTTGCCCGAGCTTTTCGTTAGTTACTGCTTCTTCAAACTTGATCCAGCCACAAATCTACCTAGAGAGCGCTCTAAAGAGGGGTGACCCTCCAGGGAGTTTTTTTCACACTATCAGATAAAGTCGAAGAGAGCTTAAGGCAAGCAACATATAACGAAACGATCATTAGATCAGACCGGATCATCACTTAGTGCAGTGTTGGTTGTTAGTAAGCAACCTAAAACAAACAAAAAACATTTAAGAACGTGCCACACTGATTTTTAGCATAGTCTTTAATTTATTCTTATTTATATGAAAGTCGAAAAGATATGTATTATAATTCAAAAGTCTACTCATCCTTGCATTCCGTAATTGGTCCAATGTCTTGGGACTTTAATTAGATTGATGCTACGAAGGTGATAACCTCCTCCTGGATAGTGAAAAAGTATAGCACTTAGAAGGTCTGGTGCATCTGTGAGACAACGCTTGCATTTGAAGAAGTGATACTCGACCCTCATAAGAGGAATATTTTGAGGATCATGCCATTGAATACCTTTTAATTTCTAGCCTGTCAATATGAACGTCATAATAAGGACTCCAAATTTGTGAAGACTATTCAAGGTGGGGACGAACAAAGCAATTATAAAGAGAAAGGGTGACGTTAGGATCAAGAAATTCTTTTGACCAACGCTTAACGAACCCCAGCATAGAATTAGCTTTATTAACAATGTTGTTAATGTGCTCAGTAAAATCTAGATTCGGTGTAAAAAAAACCCTAGGTCCCTTACTTTAAAAACACGAGAAAGAATTTGTTGAGATATATAATTCGAGCATCTTTGAGAATGTCATTGTATGACATTTCAACGGGTTTAGATTTAAACTGTTCTTATTACACCATACAGAAAACCTATTTATATCATTTTGCAGTAGAATGCGATCATTTTCAGATGTTATTTTCTTAATCTCTCATATCATCTGCAACAATAAGAATTTCACTGTTTCAAACGCATAACGCATGCATCATTTATTGATAAAATAAATAGAAGAGGTTCTAAATGACTACCCTGTGGAACACCAGATTTAGCAGTAAAAGTCTTCGAAAACATGTCTCTGAATTTAACTAGATAAATTCCATCCTCAAGGTATATATATATTTTATATATTAATTCCCACGCCTCTTTGCCCCCAGATACAGCACGCGCTGGGGTCTATTGTCACCGAGTACGACGGCAATTACGGTTGCTAGCCGTATCGGCACTTAGTTAGAATTTTTCAATATTACTAAAAGAATAAATAAAGTTATGGCGATACCAATAACAGGATGAAAAGAGATAGGGACTGCTTAATGCAAGCAGGGTCAAAAAGGAAAAACAAAAAAAATATAAAATTCCAAATTAAAATTTTACAAAAAGAAAAAAGTACAAAATTTTAGAAAACAAAAAATTTAAAGTCAAAAATTTGAGGAAAAAAAAACATAAAAAAACAAAGTAAAAAAGTAAATAAGTGTGTGGAAGACACTTGTCAAGTTCGCAAAAAATATACTAATACAAATAAATGAAACTAATACAAAATTAGACAAACAAAAAACATTTATTGGCGTACCACTCTGGTTTTAAGTATAGTCTTAAGTTTATTTTTATTAAAGTGCAGGTCAATGAGATCTGAATTCACCGGTCAACATGAATTTTGAGTCTGAGTTCTGTACCGCGGATTTTGATTACTTATGCCTAACTAAAAAATATAAAAATATTTTTACATTATAAAGTTTGCTTTTGTAACTACCAGAACGAAATTTCAAATTTGCTGGAAAAACCCTATTTTCAGTTTTATTTATATTTTAAAGGAAAACAACTTATGAATTATAAATATTTTTTAAACTTTTACTATAGAAAAAAGATAAATTAATACAAAAATTCAAAAATAAATGCAAAAACAAAGTTTAAAATTGAATATTTTTTGTATTTCTCTTGTGAAAGTAAGAACTTTCTCGTATGAGGCCCCAAATGTAATCACCCAGCGCGTGCGGTATCTGGGGGGGAAAGAGGCGTGGTAATTTCAAAAAAAAATTTCATTGTATTGTCCTTGATAACGTTGTTCGAAATTCATTATATCTTTGTGGAAGCGTTCCCTCTGCTCTTCTGAATATTTACCCAAGTTGTCTTTAAATTTGTCTAAGTGCACATGAAGCACGTGCACTTTAAGTGACATTCTGAAACCCATGACTTTGAAGCTTACAAGCATATTAGAAATCAGCTGACCCAAAGACTTCGTACTGCCTCAATCGATAAAGAAAAGACCTAAGCTTTTGTAACCCGTTACCCTCTACCTGCTACCCCACTAATTTCTACCCGCGTCCTCGCTACTTCGCTACCCAGCTGAATACCTGCATCCCACTTCTTCTACGCGCTACCCGGTAATTGCTATCCGCTAATCCGTTACCCCGCTACCCACACTCCGATACCCATCAACCCAATTCTCCAGGCAATAAAGGGCTTGGTCGATTTTGTAACCGAACATTCCCTCAAAAATTGGTGCAAAACACTCCATGGTAAAAAAGAAGTAAGTCCTTAACGAATTTACATGAAATTTGTGTATATATAAGAAAACAATGTTTGCTGGGTCAGGAAGTAAGATCGTAACAGCTCAGAAACCTTTGCTGGCTCATGCACAACAACTATGTTGAGGACCATCACATGGTCAAATGCATATAGTTAACGTTCTATAGGGAAAATGGGGTTTCCACATTTTTAACCATATCTCATGAACGGCTTGGCTGATTTTGTACAAACATTCCCTCAAAATTTGGTGCCAAACGGTCCAAGAGTTCGAGTTTTCGCTTTCCGCTTAGCCTCTTCACACCTACAGGTCCCCACATCTCTCTCTTGCATCATAACTGCAAAGGCTCTTGAAAAAATCTAACAAAGTACGAAATGTAAACTTTTCATGATATTTACCACAAAAGCAAACTTTAATAATCATTATTGGAGTTTCTATTTACTTTTCGATGCACATCATCAGAAAATATAGTTTAAATAACAGACTCAAAAAAAAATTTTTTTTTGTTGACCTGTGTTACAATTCAAAAGCCTACTCATCCGTGTCAAGGGTTCGTGCATTCCATAATTGGTTTATGTCTTGGGAAATTGAGAAGATCAATGCTACGAAGGTGATAGCCTCCTCCCCGATAGTTAAAAAGTATAGCACTGAGAAGGTCTGGTGCTTCTGTAACGCCAGTAATAAGTTGATGAAGGAAAACAATGTCATTGTTAGTCCTTCTTTGAGACAACGTTTGCATTTCGAGGAGCGATACTCGATCCTCATAAGATGGAATATTAAGAGGATCATGCCCTTGAATACCTTTTAATGCGAAACGAGTAAAATTACGCTGCACCGATTCTAACCTGTCAATATGAACCTCATAAAATGGAGTCCAAATCTGCGAAGCATATTCAAGGTGAGGACGAACTAGGCAATTATAAAGAGAAAGTGTCATATTAGGATCAAGAAATTCTTTGGACCAACGCTTAATGAACCCAAGCATAGAATAAGCTTTATTAACAATGTTGTTAATGTGCTCAGTAAAATCAAGATTTGGTGTAAAAACAACTCCAAGGTCCCTTACTTTAAAAACACGAGATAGAATTTGCTGAGATACAAAATACTCATAAGTCGAAGGGGCTCATTTCTTATAGAATGTCACTGTTTGGCATCTAGACGGGCTAAGATTTAAACTGTTCTTATTACACCATACAGAAAAATTATTTATATCATTTTGCAGAAGAATGCGATCATTGTTAGTTGTAATTTTCTTGAAGATCTTCATGTCATCTGCAAAAATAAGAATTTCACTACTTCTTACACAAAAAGGAGCATCATTAATAGATAACATAAAAAGAAGAGGTCCTAAATGACTACCCTGTGGAACACCCGATTTTGCAACAAAAGTCTTCGAAAACATTTCTCTAAACTTAACTTGATAAGTTCTATTTTCAAGGTAAGAAGAAATCCATGAAACAAGCCCAGGAGGAAAGCCTAATGAATTTAATTTTAACTTGATAATTGAATGAGATAGTTGATCAAAAGTGATATAAACGAAACCCAAATAACATTACGTTTAGTATAAGAATATTTTGTAGTAGAGTTTGAGTATGAGATATCTATCTGTCACTATAAAAGTATTTTCGGAATAACCTACTTAATTCACTTTAACTACAACGTTTGTGCACTACATTTTTCTTATGAATTTATAATTGATAAGGTTGAATTATTAAACATTGTATTACAAGAGCACTGAGTTTCACTTCATTTCATGTTAAGAAGAACCACTGACTGAAGCATCTATTCCAAAGTTTCGTCAGTTCGATGTTGAAGAGGAATCTTGGGATACAATCCTCTTTCAATTAGAGCAACACTTTGCGGCAAATAACCTCATTGATGACAACTTGAAGAAAGCACATTCCTGATCAACATGTGGAAATCATATCAATGAAGGCCTCAAGAAACTCTTCGAAACGAATAATGTGAGTATAAACACGTTTAAAGCAATTACTGATAAACTTACCACTCATTTCCTAACAAATATCCATATATGTAAATTTTTACGGCAAGAAATGACTCCAGGACTATCTTATTCAAACTGGATAGCAGATTTGAGAGGCTTAGCACAAAACTGCAACTTTGTCTGCATCAAAGAAGACTGCAGGACGTCATATGCAGATAGTATGATCAGAGAGTTTTTTTTTCACTCCTCATGATTCAGTGCGTATCGCAGCAACCCAGAAGAAGAATCCCACTTTGGAAGAAGTTGTCGACATGGTGATGGTGACTGCTTACGAATCGACCTTAATAATTAAAGGGAGCAGTACTTCTACAAATTTACAATCTGCAGATGTTAATCAGATTACAACACGGCCAATAAGCAAATAAAAATCAAAGTAAGTCTAGTGAACACTCATATCTTAGAAAATCTTGTCCAGGTTGTTTCATGCATCACGAACGTTGCAAATGCAAATATCTTGAATCGATTTGTGACAACTGCATTCGCCGTGGACATATCAGTAGCGTATGCTTATGTGCACAAGGGACAACCACTGAAACGCGATAGAAACCACGAAATAACTTCAAAAGTAGTGGGCGTAAGCAAAATAAAAAATTTTATCGTAAAAACAACACTGCTCATTCAATTTTTTTTTTCCACGCCTCTTTCCCCCCAGACAGACCCATCTTTACCACTGGGCCTACTGGGCCCAGGCCCAGGGCCCCGCAATCACCAGGGGCCCCCAAATTGCTGAAACATCACTTAACCTCTATTGGTCTATTTTCAAGAAAAAAAAATATTTCGATACAATTTTAGATGCATAAAGAATGATCAGAATTCGTACTTTCCTTGCTGAACAACAACCTTTGCTGAACAATTTAAATCACATTCCCTGCGAAAGTGTATTCAAATTAAAACAGAAATATGAATAACTAACTGAGTGGCAATGCAGTTTGCTTTCTGACAGAAACAAAAAAAAAACCACACATTTTGAATATCACTGTATCTGTATGAAAAAATAAAGATTATGGTGTTTCTATATTTGCAACGCGCCTACAAGTTTGCATCAAAACGCAGTAACTCATACATAGGCGGATGAACGGCACTCAATTTTTTAAGATTTCAATTCAAGGTAAAGAGGTAAAGAGTTTTTGTTTTTGGCCATTCAATGAGATAGATGAAAGATTACACTTCTCACTAGGACAGGCACGAGAGGCCAGAGAGGAAGCATTTAGTCTGTGCAAAAAAATGTCCACGCTTGAATTTACCATACTTACAGAACTTTGGAACTCTGTATTGCAAAGATACACAAAGATGTGTATTGCAAAGCAAAACACATATTACCCTGGATGTTGCAATAAATTTGCTGAGTGCAATGGATGAATTTATAATTGGGCTCAGGGACAATTTTGATAACTTTGATTCATCAGTCAGACAAAAAAAACCCGGATTCCGAATATAAGGACCTTTCTGAAAGGATGAGGTGTAGAAGCTCACGCCAAACTTTTTTTGACGGCTCTGGGCCCTCTGTAATTCTGACTGCGAAAGAAAGATTTAAAATTGAAACCTTTCTTCCCATTGTCAACACACTAAGCGTTCATTTGAAACAGCGACTAGGTTCGTATACGAAGATTGGCCAACGTTTTGACTTTTTTTCGATTAAAAAATCTGAATTCAGAAGACTTAAAAGAAAACTGCAAATCTTTTGCTATATTTTACACCGAAGATGTGAACGGAGATGAACTACATGCTGAATGCCCGAATTTAAAAGACTACTTGAAAATTAGTCGACACGAAAATGAAAAAACTGACAACATTCTAGAGCTTTATAATTTTTTAAAAACTAATAAAATTGAAGATGAATTTCCAAATGTTGAAATTGCACTAAGAATTTTCTTAAGTATGATGGTGACCAATTGCAATGGGGTACGTTCCTTCTCTAAGTTGAAAAGAATCAAAAACGAACTCGGAACTACAATGATTCAAGAAAGGTTGACATGTTTGTCGCTGATGTCAATCAAAAGCGACATCCTCAGAGGCATCGATTTTGAAGATGTGATCAATGGTTTTGCTAATCTCAAATCAAGAAAAAGACCCCTTCAATAAATATTCCTTTCTTTTACCTGAAAAAATATAGTCTGAGTCACTATATTGTTCTTTAAATTACATTCTCAATAACTTATTTAATTGTCTATTATTTAATTTTTTTTATTTTAGAATTTTTATATGAAATATTTATTTTTTGTTTTTATTTTTACTATGTTTCTGTTTATGTTTTAAATGCTGCAATAACTATTTATCTTTTTAATGAATTAAAAAAAAATTATTTATTTAAAAAATTAAAAGAATAAATATCAATTCAAAGTTATGTGATTATTTTCTGTATACCTTTATTACACAACATAACATTTTTATATAATCATACAGGGGCCCCATTTTCGAAAAGTGCCCAGGGCCCCCAAAAGGGTAAGGACGGCCCTGCCCCCAGATACCGCACGCGCTGGGGTCCATTTTCACCGAGTACGATTAACAATTACGGTTGTTAGTCGTATCGGCACTTAATTAGCGCATATCTTCAAATTCCTCTAGACGAGGAGTCAAAGAAGTTATGTGTTGTCAGCACGGAAATAAGTATTCTGGAATATCAACGTGTTCGTTTCGGAACTGGAAGCTCTACAGGTATTTTACAGCAGTAACTAGATCAACTCACAGCTGACATAGAATTGTGTGGTGCATATGTCGATGACATCATCGTGTCAGGACGAACAAATTCCGAACATCTTCATAACCTTGAGAAGATCCTCGAACGTCTTGATCGACATGGCTTACGGTGTAATATGGATAAAAGTCAATTTGCACAAGAACAAATTGTATACTCAGGCCATATAATTGACGCAACAGGTATTCGACCTTCCGAAACACGATTGAGAGCGATTCGCAATTTGCCCAGGCCAACAAACATAAAAGAACTGGAAGCCTTCATAGGAAAAAAAACTACTACATACAACCAATTGGGTTCTCCAAATGAAACTTTCCTTTGGGGCAAGTGCTTTTCAGCAATTCAATGACAAAATTGTGAATGTTACTCGATTGGTGCATTTCAGCATTGGCTACATGTCATATCTCATGTTTTTCCAGACTCAACAGAGAAACCGATTGCATTTGCATCAAAGACTTTCAACGTCTCACAAAAGAAGTACCTACTTCTAGAGAAAGAGGCTCTCTCGATTATATTTGGTGTGAACAAATTTCATCAATATTTATATGGAAGACTATTCGAGCTGATAAATGATCATCAGCCTCTCGTCACCATATTCAGTCCCAGCTCAAACTACCTCACATGACGATACAAAGACTTTCAGCGATGGGCCATCACCCTCATGGGATATACTTATACAATCCGCTAACGTTCAACAACACAACATGGTAATGCCGATTGCCTATCAAGATTGCCAATAGGACCGGACAACGACAAGGCATTTGATCATAGGAAGGAAGAAGCGTGTCAAATCCATGATTCTTCTGATATATTAGTTGATGATTTTCCCATAAATTCTAAAATCATGGCTAAGCAATCCCAATTGGATTCATCTATGTGTAAAGTCATGACGTATGTGAAGAATGGGTGGCCTAACAGTTTGCCATCAGCTGATGAACATTTATTACCCTACTTTCATAGAAAATTTTCCTTTACAATTCATTCTAATGTTCTTCTCTTCCACAGCGGAAGCTCTAGAATTGTTATTCCTTCACAGTTGCAAAAGCAGGTGTTGAAGCTTCTACATCAAGGTCATTGGGGGATCTCATGCATGAAACAGATGTCTCGCAGATATTGTTGGTGGCAGTGACGTTTATTAGAAGGTACGCAGGGGCCTGATTATGGGATTCGCGGCGGATCGTTTTCAATTCGACCTTTCAAATTCGACTCGCTTCGTATTTCCTTATTAACGAATTCGCGGCGGAGCGAAAATTTTTCTTCCAATATTCCTGTGATTTCACACTTTTGGTTTGACTATTTCTTCCAATATTCCACTGATTTGAATTAAAACTCTTTCGCCTGTGAATCCGCCAAAAAAAAGCTGTCGGATTTCAACTCGCCAGAAAACATTATGACATTTCAAATACGCCTTCGAATTCGTTAATTGGTCGAATTCAAATCGAAGAAGGCGAAAGCAATAATTGAAAAAATGTCAAACTCGCTAGCAAAACGATCCGCCGCGAATCCCATAATCAGGCCCCAGGTGTTCACCGCACACCCTACCAAAATTGTCACATTCCATTTATTTAATTTTTTTAATCTTGGTGTTCTCCTTCATCAAGCGCACCACGGCAATTCATACCATTCATTCATTCTAAAACAAATATATTACTCTAGTGTGTTCTCCTCATGTCAACGCACCGACCGACCACCAAAGCTAAGGTAAAGCAAATCCACATCCACACAAAAAATGCAAAGAAGAGACAAAATGTGTAGATACTAGATAGTTTCTATATGGCTTGGTGTTCACCTTCATCGAGCGCACCACAGCACCGTCCCTCCTTCGAATTAACAGAAATTTTCTCAAACAAAACAACAAAATAAATACTCCAGGGTGTTCTCCTCATGTCAACGCACCGACCGATCAGCGAATACAGGGTAAAGCAAATACACATCCACACAAAAATGCAAAGAAGAGACAAAATGTGTAGATAGTTTCTAATGGCTTGGTGTTCACGTTCATCGAGTGCACCACCGCAACCGCACACGGCGCGCGCACAGTCCTTCATTCGAATGAACAGAAAAACAGAAAAGGAAATAAATTGGTTTGGTGTTCAACTTCTTTGAGCGCACCATTCTCTATTTCAATATGGCATCGAGAGAGAGAGAGTGAACTCTTCACTGAGGGATGTGGATCGTGGATGCGGTGCTCTGGTCTCCGGTGCACTATTTGTTAGAGTACTATTTGTTTTGATGAATTCAAATTTATTATTTTATTCTCATTACTCATTCTCATTCTGGACTTTAGATGAAAAGATCGTTTTTCGAGGACAAAATGAATGATAATTTAATGAATTGCAGGTGCATCATTGACAAATTAATGGAAAAGCCATTTTCGCAGCTAAGGCCGTGTGCGAATTCAGTTAAAAATGGGTTAAAACTTGACGTTTGGTTAAATTTTGACACTTCGCATAATTTGACTAGCTGCTGAGCAGGTTAAAATATGACAGTAGTGGTTAAAAATTCATCCATTTTTATTTTTAACCACAATTCATCCAATTCGCACACGGCCTAAGGCCCATGGAAAAAAAAGGCGATAAATGTTGGAAGGCCAATACCACCTCTTCCAAATTTAATTTCCATAAATTTCCATAATTAGAATTACTTTCTGTAAAAAAATTTGCTGAAAATGAAAAAAAATTCCCAACTGAAGCCTTCGAATGCCTTAAAAGTTCATTTCGTTTTTTGATTTTGTGATATTCATTCTTAAGAATGTGTTTTTTAAATTTGCACAGTCACAATTCAAAAATATTTCCGTTAAGGATATTCCAAAACTCCTCGATAATATGGAACTCAAGGACACTTTTTCTGAAATTTTTAAATTAAGCTCACTAATTTTGACTATTCCAGTGTCAAGTAGCTCTGTCCAGCGATCTTTTTCTGCACTTAGGCCGTGTGCGAATTCAGTTAAAAATGGGTTAAAAATTGACGTTTGGTTAAATTTTGACACTTCGCATTATTTGACTAGCTGCTGAGCAGGTTAAAAAATGACAGTAGTGGTTAAAAATTCATCCATTTTTATTTTTTAACCACAATTCATCCAATTCGCACACGGCCTTAAACGCATAAAATCATATGCCAGAAATAAAATGCTGGAGAACAGGTTGTCAGAACTGGCAATTATTTCTATTGAAAAATAATTTCTTAAGGAAAAATATTTTTTATGATGACGTTCTTTGAAGAAATCCCGTCGAATCGAACTTATCTACAAGCAAGTGTTTCTTGGACTCCGTTAATTTAACTTTACTACTAAATAACAGGTATTTGTGAGACAATATTTACCATAGAAGAAGTGGGTACCAGGTGTGGTCAAAAAACCAATTGGTAGACGCATGTATCTAGTTGAAACTACCACTGGTATGCGGCGGCGACATCAAAACCAGACAAAGCACTGTTTTGAAAAAGATGATGTAAGCTTTGATCATCTGGAGATTTCACCACAGAACAAGCCGGTAGCTGACTTACCTACAGTCGACTTGGATACAACACCACGAACAGAACCAACTCCATCGTCATCCCAGGACCCTAATCTGCTTGACGACATTCCTGCTCATGAACGAAGAAGTGAAGCAGATATGGTTAGACGTTCCGAGCGACCTCGTAATAAACCAGACCGGTTTACTCCAAATTAAGAGTGGGGGAACTGATGAAAACGAACCCCAAATAACATTACGTTTAGTATAAGAATATTTTGGAGTAGGTCTTAAGTATGAGATATCTATCTGTCACTATAAAAGTATTTTCGGAATAACCTACTTAATTCACTTTAACTACAACGTTTGTGCACTACATGTTTCTTATGAATTTATAATTAATAAAGTTGAATTATTAAACACTGTATTACAAGAGCACTGAGTTTCACTAATTAAAACACAACAAAAAGCTTTTGAAAAGTCAGTGTATACACAATCAGTTTCCAGTCCATATTCTAAACTGTTCAGACAATTATGCGTTAAGGACAAGAAGGTTTGTGACAGTTGATCTCCTATG
Organism: Sphaerophoria taeniata; assembly: GCA_943590905.1. Lineage (NCBI taxonomy): Eukaryota > Metazoa > Arthropoda > Insecta > Diptera > Syrphidae > Sphaerophoria > Sphaerophoria taeniata. The sequence continues at coordinate 68,694,013 of OX016540.1, forward strand.
ATGTTTTTACAGTAAAAGGATAAACTGTCACATACTATTTTTTCAAACAGTTTAGGAATACCTACAAGAAAGTTTAGAAATAGGCCTATAGTTAACAATATGCGACTTATTACCTTTTTTAAAAACAGGCAAGGAAATTTTCCAAGTCGCAAGATAGTTGGAATAATTTACTAAGAGGTATAGCTTAAACAGTATTGCATTTCTTCAATAATATGGGAGGAACACCGTCAGGACCAGAAGAATAGTCTTCATCAAAACTTGATCAAAATATTTAACGCCGTGATACCGACAAGGTCGCCTTCGGGGGAAACCAGCTTCGGTTCCTTTTTCGAATTCCTTCGCCAAAGTAGGTGACTCCACTTCCGCTTTAAAATCTTACTAGCCCCAAATTTCAAATACGTTTCCTACCTACGTCCGAAGGAATTGGATCCTCAAACAAACACTGATACAAATCAAGAAAAAGAAAAGTATAGCTTAAAAATTTAATAAATAAGTAAATAAATAACTAAGTAAATAAATCCTTTCCCTAATACTCGCACTGTGCTCTTGGCATTTAAAGGGTAGTGAAAAAAGCGTTGATACATGAAAGTTAACCCTTAATATAGAATTTTCAATATAGTTTAAAAATATGATGAAGATAATAATTAGTAACAGATTTTGAATCATGCAAAAATGTATAATGTTTAAATTCAAATACGATGACCGTTGATTTGATTTCCTTTTACTTCGGGTTGCGTTCCTCGCGTGGTTGTATGGTTATTTAACAACACACAAGAATATTTAAATGATGGCGAAACTAATCTTTTCAATTTAAAATAATTGTATTTTATTCTATTAGTAAATGTAATTTAGTAATTAATTTTCAAAGCAACAAAAATATGACAAACATAAATGATTGTTCAGTTCTTCAAAGTATAATAGCAAAGCAGTTTTGACCAGAGTGCTTTTGGTTGATACATTATTCCCCCCTTGAGAGCTTTTGAGAGGTTTCTGCAAGAAACTTGTGCTTGAAAGTTACATTTTTCGGCTTCCTTGCGTAACGCAGCATATTGTTTTGTGTTAACCCCTTAATGTTTTATAAACATCCCTGTACATTGCTGTTCATTCTTTGTGAGGCCGCCAAGCGTGACGGAGCTAATTAATAAAAGATATAAATATTGTGTAATAATTGGTTTTTGATTTTGTCGATTTCTGTGGAACAGATAAGTTTATAACAGTTCAGAAGTGGGATAACCTAACAAAAACGTTTAATTTGAAAATCAACTAGCTTTGTGAATGCAGAATTGCACTACAAAGCTAGTCGAACACAAACTGTTAAATAATGATAGTCCAGCAATTTTAGGTTTTATCTGCGGAAAAAGTAGAAGTGACCTGATTTTTTGCACAATTATTTACAACGCTGGCCATAAACTTACTTAAGGTGGCGCTACAGTCCGTTGTGGACTTGGGCCTCAATCAACAGTCTCCACCAGCCAGCTCGGTCCCTAGCTAGCTGTCTCCAGTTTTGCACACCAAGTTGATTGAGGTCCTCTTCCACTTGTGTGCGCCACCTGAGTCGCGGTCTTCCTCTCCTTCTGCGTCCCTCGGGAATAGTGTCGAAGACTATCCGGGCCGGAGCATTGGTGTCCATGCGCTCTAAATGACCGAGCCATCTGAGTCTCTGGACCTTGACCCTTCTGGCTAAGTTCACGTCGTTGTACAACCCGTAAAGTTCGCTGTTGTATCTCCTTCTCCATTCCCCATCAATGCACACGGGGCCAAAGATGACCCGAAGAATTTTCCTCTCGAAACAGCCTAAGGCACATTCATCCGATTTTGTTAGGGTCCATGCTTCTGCACCATACAGCAGGACAGGGATGATGAGGGTGTTGTACAGTTTTACCTTAGTCGCTCGAGAGAGGTCTTTTCCACTCAATTGCTTTCTTAGCCCAAAGAAACAGGGATTAGCAAGAGTAATTCTTCGTCTTATCTCAGCGCTCCGTGTTGATAGCGGAGCCTAGGTAGACAAACTCCTTAACTACCTCGAAGTTGTATGCATCTATTGTGACGTTCTGTCCGAGCCGTCGATGTTGGGTGTCCTTACTCGAAGAAAGCATGTACTTCGGTTTTCCCTCATTTACCGCTAAACCCATTTTTGCCGCTTCTGTCTCAATCCTCACAAAGGCGCCATTGACATCACGCTGTGTTCTTCCCATTATATCAATATCATCGGCGTACGCGAGAAGTTGAACAGATTTATAGAAGATAGTGCCTCTGGTGTTGACGGTGGAGTTTTGGACTATCTTCTCAAGAACGATGTTAAAGAAATCCCACGACAGTGCATCGCCTTGTCTGAATCCTTTTTTGACGTCGAATGATTCCGTAAGCTCATTGCCAACCTTGATAGAGCAGCGTGAGTTCTCCATCGTCATTTTGCACAAGCGAACGAGCTTGGCAGGGATGCCAAAGCTAGACATAGCTTTATACAGTTCGTCTCTGTAGATGCTGTCATACGCGGCCTTAAAATCAATGAAGAGGTGGTGGGTATCGATTTGGAGTTCATAGGTTTTTTCCAGGATCTGCCGCAACGTGAAAATTTGGTCGATGGTAGACTTTCCTGGCCTGAAGCCACATTGATAAGGACCAATCAGATTGTTGACGAAAGGCTTCAGACGTTCACATATTATGGCAGAGAGGATCTTGTAGGCGATGTTAAGCAGACTTATTCCTCTGTAGTTGGTGCAGTTTAGAGGATCTCCTTTTTTCAGGATCGGGCAAACAATGCTGAGGTTCCATTCTTCTACCTGAGCGTCGAACTTGTCGAGTTGTAGAAGCTGAGTAAGGTCAATGATTCTCGGGAATTATTTCTCCAGAAGAGTCCTGAAACTAAAGGTCGCTCGCCCCTCCCCTTCCCGATCCCTATCCTCTCCTCCATCGGCTTTGTGCATTACACTGGCTGATGTCTCCTTATCCCCTGACTGTATAGTGTATCACTTCTGTCAGTACCTTGTTTCCTTCCTGGGACGCTTATGGCTTAATTGCTGTTCGTCTCTCCTTTTCCAAATCATATCCTCCCCTTCAACTTCCCAATTGGGCTGGATTCAAGGTGTTATACGACCCGTGCCGATGATCAGCCAGGCTGAGGGCCCAATTTCTAAAAATAGCTCAGTCACTAACGGAGTATCCGGATACCAGGCGACCTCCGGATTAACTAGCCTTATCTGTGTATGCGAATCTCTGCGCAGATGGACCCCCCCTTTACTTTGCTTACTCGTGGGACCTTAATGCCAAAACAAAAACCAAAACAAAAACAAAAACAAAAACAAAAAACTAAAACTCAAACCGGTGCCGGTATTCCATCCATACCGGGCGGCAGTTCGGCGGCAACGTCGGCTGTCGTTACACCTGTGCCGTACACAGGAGAAGGGATTGTGACATGTCACTGCCCAACTTCGAGTGTGGTACAGGTTGTATCTACACCGGGCGACAGTTCGGCGATAATGCCGGCTGTCGTAAATCCTGTGCCAAACATAGGAGAGGGGTCTGTGCCAAGTCATTGCCCAGCTTCTAGGGAGGTACAGAAGGTATCCCTGGCGAAAGCGCCTCCTCATGTCGGTAGTTCCACTACCAAAGAGAGTAAACCTCTCCAGGATGGCCCTAGTGGTAGTCTCCGTGGTGTTAGCAGCGTCGTGAATAACGACCCTGCCTCCACTACGAAGACGACCATCCAACCTAGGGACCTTTATAAACAGCGTCGCTATGCGATGAGACTGCTAAAATCCTCTGGTGCAACATTGGGGGATGGTAGTAGTCCCATTCATAGCAAGAAGATTGAGTGGGCTAAATCCATCTTAGCCAAATCTAGGACCAGCTGCGACTCCACGTCAAAGCGACAAAGGTCTCTGGAGGAGTCCACTCCCATCCCTAAGAAACCCAAAGTGCAGAACACCAGCACTCCCAAAATTCCTAAAGTACCTCTCACTAAACCTTTTAGTGATGTGCTTAAGGAACACAACAAAATCGTGGTTGCGGTCATTGACAGAAGCAATATTGATGGCGCGATCTCCTCTGACCGTTGGCAGATGGTGAAACTGAAGCTCTCGGCTGGCTTTCTCAAAGTCATGCGAGAGCATCCGGGTCCACCACCTGTAACAAGCGATGGGGGTTGGCATCAAGGTCATGTCAAACTCATCGTTTGTAACGATCAGAGGTCACGCGATCTATATTCGCTTGCTGTCGGCATGCTGGGCGAAGTTTGGCCAGGCGCAAAACTCGAGGTTGTTGCAAAGGAAGATATTCCTTGCAGGCCGAGAGCTCGAGCTTGGATCCCGATTGAGCCTGCATGTCCTGAAGACATCCATGAGATGATCAGGCTTAGCAACCCGGACCTCTCCTGTCACGACTGGAAGATCGCGAAACTGGAGGAGCCGAAGGGTCTTTATCGAAGTGCGATTATCGTTATCAATAAGGACTCTGCGGCCTCACTGGTGCGAGACAAGGGAGTGATAAGATACGGGTTCGAGACGATTACTCTCCGAATTTACAAAAAAGATGAGGTAGACGCTTTATGCGAGCCTCCACAACCCACTTTAGAAGCTGTGTCGCAAGACGTAGGGGATCTTGGTGCTACTATCACCTTTCCATCCATGGATGAGGACGATGGTGTACCTGGGCCCTCTTCTGTCGCGGCGCAATCTTCTTCCCTACACTCAGAAGCTGTGTCGCCAGACGTGGGGGGTCCCAGTGCTATCATCACTTTCCCATCCTTGGATGGGGATGATGTTGTACCAGGGCCCTCTTCTGTCGCGGCACAGTCTTCTTCCGAAAACGTCAAAAGTTTATCCCTAATGGAGACTGATGACTCATCCAACAAAGTTCTCTCCAGTGAGGAAGAAGATGAACTGCTAGGTTCCCCTTCGTCCGATCTGGATGAACTGGATTTAACAGTGGTGGAGGTTGATCTGCCTTATTGTAGCCAAAATGCTGCAAATAGCACAGATTAATCTCCAACACTCTATTAAGGCTTCGGCCTCCCTTCTTCTCCGCCTGTCAAAAACTGGGGAAGATGTGGTTTTCATCCAAGAACCCTGGATTGGGAAATCCCGGGTTCGAGGATTGAAAACTCCTGGCTACTGCGTCTTACATGTAACGGGAAAAGGTAACCCAAGGTCCTGCATACTAGTAAAACGTAGTCTAAATGTATTTTTACTCCCTAATTTCAGTGATAACGACGTCACCACAGCCAGTATGGTAATAGACAACCATACCTACTGGCTGGTATCAGCGTATTTGGGCCACGACCACCAAGGCCCACTGCCTGGTACCACTCTGGAGAAGACGGTCGCTGAATCAACAAGACTCAAAACCAGCATAATCATCGGTTGTGACGCCAATGCGCACCATACTACGTGGGGTAGTACCGATATAAATGACAGAGGTGAGTCTCTTTTTGATTACATCTTAACAACTAATCTGGTAGTAAGTAACGTTGGCAATGAACCAACCTTTGTTACTAAAAATCGTCAAGAAGTTCTAGATATCACTCTTGTCTCGTTGCATCTCTCGAATAAAGTATTGAATTGGAGAGTATCAAAGGAGCACTCGTTCTCCGATCATAGGTACATCCAATTCACTCTTAGTGAAGAGTCCCCAAAACCGATCCCTTTCCGGAACTATAGGAAAACAGATTGGCCAAAATATAGGACAACTCTGAAAAGTCTGATTAAACCAGAACTTAATGATCCTCCCTTATGCGCTCTTGAACTCGATAAAAAAGTTGATGAGCTTACAGCAGCCCTCAATAAAGCTATGGAAACTGCCTGTCCCCTCACTATAGTGCGAGGAAAGAGAAAACCACATTGGTGGGCTGCTGAACTAGAAATACTCAGGAAAGGTTGTAGAAGGCTTTTTAACCGTGCAAAAAAGTCTAGACACCTCCAAGATTGGGAGTCCTATAAGGAATCCCTCAAAAAGTATAAACAAGAATTGAGAATAGCCAAAAGATCCTCATGGAGATCCTTCTGTAGCTCAATAGAAGAGTCCTCGGAGGCATCGCGGCTAAGGAAGATTCTCTCGACAAATCCAACCATGCCTAGTTGTCTCAAAAACTCAGATGGTACATGGACTAACTCTTGCGAAGAAACGCTAAACCTGCTATTAGATACCCACTTCCCAGATAGCTCCAAATCCGTTAATACAATAAACCGTCCTGGATCGGGTATTAACTTAACTTTTCCTCAAGGTCTTGTCACAAAAGAAAAATTGACATGGGCTCTGAATAGCTTCAAACCTTATAAATCTCCAGGTCCAGATCAAATCATACCAGCTGAGCTACAACACACCATCGAAAAGGTCTGTCGGTAGAGGCACTCCGCAAGGTGGTGTTCTGTCCCCTCTCCTGTGGAACATAGTAGTTAACGAATTGCTAATATCCCTCGAGAGGGAAGGCTACAGAGTGATTGCGTATGCCGATGATGTTGCTATCGCCGTCACAGGAAAGCATCCTAGTACACTTAGAGACCTCCTCCAAAACGCACTTAATATGCTCACTAGATGGGCTGATCGCTGTGGACTTAGTATTAATCCTCAAAAAACGGACCTTGTCCTTTTTACACGGAAAAACAAGATACCAGTAATTGTACCCCCTTCAATAAAAGGAGTACCACTAATTTTTACCAATGAAGCCAAATATCTTGGTCTGATATTAGACAAAAAATTAACATGGAAACCTAATATTCAGGAAAGAGTTAAGAAAGCCACAGTAGCTCTTTTCTCTTGCAAGAAAGCCATAGGAAGCAAATGGGGTTTTCAACCTCGCATAACCTATTGGCTATACACATCGGTCATTCGACCAATTCTCATGTACGGGGTTGCAGTATGGTGGACTGCACTGGAGAAAGTCACCTACTGTGACAAACTCAGCAGAGTCCAACGCACTGCTTGTCTCTGCATAAGCGGGGCCTTGAGAACCACACCCTCAGCAGCGTTAGACATTCTCCTCCATCTGGCACCCCTCGACATTTTTAGCAAACAAGTGGCAGCGAGTACCGCTATAAGACTCAACGCCTCATCTCAATGGACCAACAATAATGTGGGACACTCCATCATTTTGAACTCTTTCGGTTCTATACCAAAGTACATAGACTACACCATTCCAAAACCACAATTTGGTAAAAACTTCCAGATATCCATTCCATCCAGAGAAGAATGGGAAGACAAAAAACTTCTGGATGACAAAGGCATTCATTTTTATACAGATGGATCCAAGACAAGTGATGGAGTTGGTAGTGGTGTGTACTCAGAAAAGCTTAATCTAAGCATCTCATTCCGCCTTCCCAATCATTGTAGCGTCTTCCAAGCGGAAATCTTAGCGATTAAAGAGGTTCTCTCCTGGCTAAGAGAAAACGTGATATCAACTTCTGATATCCGCATCTTCTCTGACAGTCAGGCTGCTATTAAATCTCTCGATGGTGTCTCAACCAAATCTCAAACGGCCCTCGATTGCCGATCGTCTCTGATGGAGATGGCGCAGCAATTTAACATTCACCTCTGTTGGGTGCCGGGTCACAGAGACATCGAAGGAAATTGTAGAGCCGATGAACTCGCTAAAAATGGAACCGTCATACCTATTTCACCTGAAAGGGAGAAGATAGGTATACCGATAGCTACATGTAAACTTTTGCTAAAAGAAGCAGCTTTAACGAGAACAAACTATAGGTGGCACAACTTACCAACGTGCGCAGCTACGAAACTCATATGGCCTTCACTGGACTTAAAGCGCTCTAAAGACTTGTTATCTCAAAGCAGACTTCACATTAGCTCGCTGATAGGTGTCCTTACGGGACACTGTCTTATAGGCAGACACGCAATACGACTTGGTGTAGCCTCAAATGACTTCTGCAGGAGCTGTATGGATGAGGAAGAAGAGGAAACAATCTCTCACCTTCTCTGCACTTGCCCTGCTCTTTCACTAAGACGCAAACTTCATCTGGGAGAGTACTTTTATGATAACCCCAGTGAACTAGCTAATAAGGATATCAAATATCTTCTTCGCTTTATAAAAAGCTCAAAATGGTTCGACTAGTAAGAAGTAATTCTCTAGATTCATGGTATCACAATGGGCCTTTCCTTTTGGCCTAAGTGTGTGGATTCTGAATCCGCAGCCACTGTAACCTAACCTAACCTAACCATTCATCGGGCATGCATTCCTCCGACCATATCTTACAGATGATTTGGTGCATGCTCCTATCTAGATCGTCGCCTGCGGCTTTGAACAGCTCGGCAGCTAGACCATCTGCTCCAGCGGCTTTGTTGGATTTCAGCCGTGATATTGCTGTTTTCACTTCTTCTAGGTCGGGTTCACGGAATTGTTGGCTGTCATCGTGTATGATAAAAGGCTCCTGTCTGACGGCGGGGTTTTGTTCGTCGTCGCCGTTATACAGTCTACAGAAGTGGTCTTTCCAAATCCCCAGCGCTGACTGCGGTTCTACTATGATGTTCCCTTGTTGATCTCTGCAGGCTTCGGTTCTTGCTCGATGACCTTGAGCCAGCTGTTTTACCTTCCGATAAAACCTCCGAACTTCATTCCTGCTGTTAGCTCTCTCAACATCTTCAATCTGACGCTTCTCATGCTCTCTCTTTTTTCTCCTGAGAAGCCGGCGGCGGCGTTCTTCTCTCCTCTTTTTCTCGTAGAGCTCACGAGCAGATCTTGTCCTTCTTTGCAGCGCCGCTTTGTATGCCTCCTGCTTGGCTGCATGGGCCTGCCTGCATTCTTCGTCAAACCAGGGGTTTCGTTTTGGTGGCTGTATGAAACCCAGCACATTAGAGGCGGCATCTCTAACTGCATTCTGGCAATGTTGCCACTGGTCGTCGATACTTGATGTTGGCGGCATAGGACTCCTTAAGAGGTTACTTGTCACTCGATCAGAGAAGGATCTGGCGATCTCTTGCGAATGTAGCCGTCCGACGTCGAATTTTCTTGCAGCATTTCTTTGTTTTGGCCGTTGTCGGGATATTCGTAGCACTGCCTTGGCTACGACGAGGTAGTGGTCCGAGTCGATGTTGGCTCCTCAGAAAGTTCGAACATCTTGAATGCTGGAAAAGTGCCTCCCGTCGATCGCAATGTGATCAATCTGGTTGACGGTTGATTGATCAGGAGATCTCCATGTACCTTTATGGATGTTGAGATGTGGGAACCAGGTGCTTGCTACCACAACATTTCGCCCCGCAGCAAAATCGATCAGCCTGAATCCGTTGTCGGAAGTGGTGTCGTGCAGGCTGTGCTTTCCGACTGTTCTTCCAAAGATGCCTTCTTTTCCCAGCTTTGCGTTAAAATCGCCGAGGACAATTTTCATGTCATAGCTAGGACATTGCTCATATGTTTTGTCGAGGAGCTCGTAGAATTCGTCTTTGGTGTCGTCCTTTTTCTCTTCTGTGGGGGCATGCGCGCATATTAAGCTAATGTTGCCGAATTTAGCCTTGATTCGTCGTGATGCGCTCGCTTACGCATTTGAAGCTCAAGACTTTTTGCCTGGGTCTGCTTCCCACGACGAATCCGCATCCAAAGAGTCGCTGTTCCCGGTAGCAATCCCCATAGTAGATGTCGCAGTTATTCATCTTCTTTTCGCCCGGTCCATCCAATCGCATTTCCTGGATAGCGGTAATATCTGCTTTGTAGCAGTTGAGGGTCTCCGCTAGTTGTTCGGCAGCACGCAGTCCATTAAGGGACCTAACATTCCACGTGCATATCCGAAATTCGTTGTCCTTTATACGTTTGCTTGGGTCGTCATCAGTGTATCCGTCCGTTTCCGAGGCCTGTTGATGGTTCGTAACTAGATTTTTTCTATGTAGCCGGGAAGTCACCCCGACGTACAACCCCCAACCTGGAGTACCAGGTACTTGATGTGACTCCAAGTACAAAAGCCGGAAAACCGCTCCTTTTACGACCTGAGCTTCAAATATGTCGAAGTAGCCCGTAAAGGTGTTCACCAAGTAGTTCGACCTAACTAGAACTGAGGACGCCACCGTTCATTCCAAAAAGAAATTCATCCGCTGCCGTCCCTCGTGGGAAGTGCCTTGGTGGGAACACTCCTTCGTTGTGGGGTAATTAGTAGTAACAGCCTACTCCGCTTCGACCTGACGACCATGGAAGGCCCTCCTGCGAAAACAAGTTTCGCGATCGCATAGCTCTAAGCATCGCAGTAGTAGTTACCGTAAGCCGCTCCGCCACGTCAAGGCTTACCCCATGGAAGGCTGGCCATAAAGCGTTGTAAATAATTGCACGACGAACAACTTTCTAAATACAGGTCACGAGATATTCGCGAAAAAACTGAATTTCGTGATTTTTTTTACCCTTAAAAAACGATTTTAGGCGGCCCTCTTTTAACATTGTATACAAAAATTCATCTCAATTTTCAGCAGTTTGGAGTTTAAAATGTCTAAAACGGCTGGACTATTAACATTTGAAGTAAGAAATGTATGTGGATTTGTGAATAGAGCTAATAGGGGAGTCATTGAAGCATTTTAGGTCCGAATTTTTTTTACTGTGAACCGATTTGCATGAAATTTTGGAATTAGGCTCGTCTTACCTTTAACTTCAAAAGTGAAAATGATTTGAACTCCGCCACCACCCTGGGGGTGGTTGCCACCGCTTCTCGGGGGTGAATTTTTTTTTTCTTAAATAACCTCGGATATCGATAGAAGGCCTAATTTTAAGCAAAAAATCATCTATAAAGTTTTTTCAAAAAATCCAATACTTTTCAAGTTATTGGCAATTGAAAATTCGAGATTTTTTCACGTTTTTCATCGGTTTTTTGGAAATATCTCCAAAAATATACGTTTTATCGAAAGTTTTATTGAGAACAAAACTGCAGGTAAGACAATGAACAATTTGGTTTTTTATAAAGTATTCTAAGTGCAATATAAAGCTAGATATTAGAGGAAGTTGGGGTATTTTGGTATACATGTTTGTTTTTTCAGTATAATTAAATAAATACTGTACCAAATCCTCTCAAACTTGGTAGGCTTAGTGGTTAGCATATTGTCTACCTTCTAGCCGTTTTTGGCTTATCTCTTACAACAGATCAAAAAGATTTGTGTGAAATACTTACTCAACCTCCAAATCCTCATTTTTGAAAAGCGGGGGGTAATGTGGTACACCAGGGTCGTTAAATGTGGTATAGTCGTATAGTGTACCACATTACCTGTTGAATACGATTTTTTAAAATAAGATAATTTATAAATATTAAAATTAATTTTGAATTTATTTACAATAAATTAATCATTTATAATAAATAGATATGATAGTTTTAATCACAAAAAACTTCTGTGCAGGATGTGCATATAAAAATAGCGCTCTTTTGGGGGATGCATTCTTCATGGGCCCAAATCATTTCACACTGCAAGCATGATGTCCATTTTTCGGTATCAATGTTTTCAGTTTTCCACTGTTTGCCACAAAAATTGCAAATTGCTTCATTTGACGGAGGAACATCTTCAAATTGTTCGTCGTCTTCTGAATCCTGAAATCGAATGCTTTCATCGGAATTACTAGATTCACCATCGCCTTTTAGATCAGCATTATATTTTGGTTTCTTCTTTTTTTTTTTGTAGTTTTTCTTGATGCCCTTATAACGGTCTTTAATTCTTTCATCGGCTTCAGTTTTGGTACTTTTTTTTATGTATCCTTTTGATGCTTTCTTCAAGCTCAAGTTTGTATGGTGACGAAGCCAAGATGGTAGACTTAGACTTTCGGCCCCTATTTCCAGTTGGGACTCTCTTAATTTTAGGACTTGGCGATATTTCCCAAGGTGTAAGAAAACCTCCAGTTTGGTCAGAATTGGTATTCACAGATTGAGGAACAGAAGGTGAGAGCCCAGTACTGGTATTGGCTATATTTCTATCGTTTTCAAATGTAATTGGTTTGTTTTCGTTGATGGTTGGCGGATGAATATTTGAGTCTTTATAAAAGATGAGAGCATTTAGGCGTTATTCATAAAATTATCAGACCTATGATGGTAGCCGATCGGAAAAATATCCGATCGGAGAAAAGTTTCGATCGGAAGATTTTTGTATTCACGGTACCCGAATTTGAGAAGAAAAATTGACAACAAACAACGCACTCATTTTTGATTTTTATATTTTTCGGATAATCTTTCACGTTTAATTTTCTATCGGGAAGAATCGGAAAGAAAAAAAAAGCGCAAAGCACAACGCGTCGCAAATGTTTTGATAGTTCACTGCATAGCATCGCATGTATTTTAAATTTTCAATGCACCTAAGGTTTTTTTCGTAGATCTGTCCGATTTTACTGTCGGAAGGGTTAAAATCATATGAAAATTGAAAAATTCGTACAAATCGGATAAAATTTTCTTCCGATCGGCTACCATCATAGGGCTGTATGAGATAAAATAAACTTACCAATATAACTACTTTCTTGACTTTCCACCAATTCGCATTCCATTTCCCCTGCTATAAAATCTGCATCAGAAAAGATGTGTTTGTCCAATGGATATATACCTGTGGCCTTAAATCCACTAACAGCGAATTGACCTGTCTGCACTCTTAAATACGCTTTTGAAAACAACGCTACTAAGTCATACAGGGTAACTTTGCGAGCTGTTTCCCGAAAAAACGTCTAACCTCGTCATTGTAGTACACTTTTAACGGTCCCATAAAAGTTTTTTCAAGTGGCTGCATTTTATGGGTGGAGTGTGGCGGAAGCGATAACATTATAACTCCATTTAGGCGAGCTAAATCTAAGACTTCTATATTCCTTGTATGGCTATAATGGCCATCGAGGATAAGTAATACTGGATCATTTTTGGATGGTTTTACATAGCTTAAAAAGTGGTGAAACCATTTTGTAAATAATGGGATCTGAACCCATCCCGAGAGATGGCATGACGAATCTGATCCTGGTGGTGCACCTTTCATCAGAAGTGGATTTTGGTTTTTCGGGGGAAAATAAAATATGGTGGAACAAATTACCCTCCAGCACTCATACATGAAATAACGGTGATAAGAGATCCCCGCTCTGCCGATGTCATGGCTCCGATTTGGCGTTTTCCTTTTCTTGCCAAAACTTGCTGCTGTTTTGATTGAACGACAGATAGCCCTGTTTCGTCGACGTTCCAAATTCGATTTGGCGGAAAATTGTATTTTGAACACTCTTGTTCCAAAAGATCAAAAAATACATTGACATTTTCACGAGTAAATCCTTTTGCCCGATCGTTAGATGTGCCAGTAGGTGAACGTATGCTTAGTTTTTCCTTGTGCCGTTTCAAAAATCCCTGAAGCCAATCATTTCCAGCACATTCGGCGATTGTTGAAAAATTATTTGTTATTGAATATCTTTTGGCCATTTGGAATGCTAGTGATCTTATGTCGCGTCTGGTAAGACCCCACATGCGAGACTCCATTTCCAAAACATAATCAACGAGAGCCCTCTCAATGGATTCGGTGAAAACAGGCTTTCGTCCCAATTTCAGAGAAAGAAGTGCCTTCACAGACTCGTTACTTCGAGCATGTCGTTGAAGGGTCGTGTGTGGCACGCCAAAAATCTTCGACGCACTCAAAATCCCGAGTTCTTCATTTCTCACCGCATAAATTGCACGCTCCATGTCCTTGGGATCCCATTTCCTAATTTCCTCCTTTTTTGGCATTTTAAAAATGATACTATTGACGAAGACATCAATTAAAACCACTTCACAAAACAAAATTATGAGCTGGGTAATGTGGTATAGTATACCACAATAGGCTATAGCTGCACTCAGAGAAAAAAATAGTAATGCCAACAATTTTATACTTTGTCTCAAGAAAATATGTAGGTTAAAATCTGCCCAACAACTTTTTATTTTAGCTTAAGAGAGCAAATTGTTATTTAAGTGTTGAAAACTTTTATTTTAAAACCAACAATAAAGTTCTCAAAATGCAACAACTTTTATATTTCAAACAAGAATATTATTTTCAATACACTAAGAATAAACATTGTTGCCCCAAAAATTAATGAGTTCATTATTAATACATTTAAAAACGTAAATTGTTGACATAAGAATTCTTTCTTTAGGAATAATGAAGAACTTTCATTCTTGCCCCAAGGACCCATGAAATTACCTGAAAACCTTAAATTTTGAAATACTTACACTTAACCAAACAAAATCTAATCAAATCCAAATAAACATCAAAGATGATATCCTTAGCAGTTGCTGAAATAGGTCTTGGTGGAATAATGTAAGCTCAACACAAATTAACTGTTGATATAAAAGATATTGTTTATTATTGTCAAGGTTTTTAAGGCTTTTTCTATGAAAAAAAAATAAAAACATTTTATTAAATTATTACAGATTTATGCTGCATATGACTTTTAAACATTTAAAGTACATTAATAAATAAAAATAGTAAAAATAAATATTAAATTCATTTCATAAGTCTTAAAAACGAATAACAGTTTCCATATTGTTTAAGACTATCGACTTTACACTTTTACAGACATTGAAAATTTGTTAACATTTTCTATTTTAAAGTCATTGGCGCAAACTTTAAAACATTTAAACCCTACTCTTAATCCACTTTAGAGTAGGAGTCGACTCTAAAAACAAATTTTAGATTCGGGGTCGACTTTATCTCATTTTTGAACGAGTTAAAGTATACTTTATCGTTAAAGTGGTCGTCTAACTTTAAAAATGAGAAATCGTTCGTTTAACTCCATAAAGTATAGTTTTGAGGAAGCAGACTTTGGGATGTTCGAAAATTTTGAAATTATATGAAAGAAAAGAGTTTATCAAATTCGTGCATGCTCTTATTTAAATTCAAATATTCATTTTATTTTGAACAGTTTTTCGTTCGAATACATTTATCATTTTTGTAAAAAAAAAAAAAATATGAACCACGGAGACTACCAAGCGGATTTGTTGCTTGTTTTTTGACACTTCTTGTAGTTATGTGTGTACGTTGTTTGCTTTTAATTTTATTACCTATGTGCCTTTTTTGAGAGTTCTTATAAGCAAATAACACTTGTAGGGAAATTTGTTCCTGTTTTTAAGGAATATTTTTAACCCATTTCAGAGCACACTATTCCACCTTCACTATCACAAACAAAACAAATTGGAACATCATTTGGATATTTATTTAAACAAATTTTCACAAAAAAAAAATCATAACATTTATTAGAACTAAATATACAAGCACTAAATAATCACATTTTTTCCTGTTTTGAGGAGATAAATGCACTAAAAACTGTTAAAAATTGCAAACGTAAAATGACAGTTCACTAATTCAATTTATCAATTTGTCACATTTAGGCTAGTTCACACAATGTTTTGTTTAAAGTCCAATCTAATTAGAAGACTCGTTTAAAGTGTTTAAAAATTAGAAAAAGTTAGAGTGCTTTAAGTAGAGTAGACTTTATTGCTTAAACGAGGGCTGACTTAAAATTTGCGCCATTGCTTTTATTAATAATTTTATAAGACTGAAAATTTTCTGAAAACAAAGTTAAGACTTCTTGACATACCGATCGAAAAGTTTGCCAGATGGTTGTTTCTTGCCGCATCTTGGAACATCTTATTATGTCGTGCATCTCCAGTAGGAAAATTATTTACTTATCTCTTTTGCTGCGTTTTCCATTGTTTTTGGGCACATCTTCATATTTCTTCGAGCGAAATGGTCACTGATGACTCTTGAAATTGAAGTTTGGTCACTACTTGATAACATTAAATTCCTTCTATATTTCTCCAGCAAATCCTCTCCGGAGACAGTGTCTTTCAAGATAGTTTATAAATCAAACTCCAAACTTGAGATGCAATGCTTTTGTCTGGTTTAGAAGGGGCTGGAAATAGAGTTCCAGATGATATCCAACTGGAGACCATTGACAAAGTATGGTCACTTGCACAACATGACACTAGTTCACAATTTTCAAGTAGAAAAAAAAAATAAAAAAACAGGCAAAAAATTCACTTGATGTCGTATACTTACATCGTTTTGTTCACGCCATTTGTTTAGATTGTATAATACATTTTATTTTCTTCCCTTTTCTGGAAAATTTCATCGATATCATGGGAACTCAGAAAACTCTGTTGATATTCTAATTCTACATTGGGCTTAAGCTTGTATTCCGTCACATATTCCGTAGACATATTCCACTCTTGAAATAATTCATACACCTTATCTTCCAAATTTACAATTTCAAGTTCTTCACTTATATTTTCCATTATATTTTAGGTAAATAAATAATTATTATTTTTACGACACACTAAACTCACGGGCCGCGTCTGCACTTTATAAAAATCACATCGGAATGAAGTGTCGACCAGAAAAAAATTAACAGTTAGATTTTGCATTATCAAGAACTAAATTGTCGTTTTGAAACAAAAAAACATTCAATTTAAGAACGTTGTTATTTGTCTGATGATGGTTTAGTTTGATGAGTGTTGTATGTGCTCTTACATGAATAAAATTAACAGTTAGATATTGCAGTTCAAGAACTATTTTTTGTTGAGAAAGAAAATACTTTTAAATTAAAAATTTCGTTCTCAATCTGATGGCGTTGTTTAGGCTGTATGTGTGTAAAGTAACACACGCAACTTCGTTTTTGCTCTTGGCTTTGGAAATCGAGCAAGAAAATATTGTGTGTGTTTGTTTCTGACACACTAACACTAGGTAGGCATGGTAAAAATTATAAGACTTCTTAAAAGCGGCGTTGTTGTTTCAAGAACAACATATTTGTTTACAATTTTCATCCCTGAAATTAAAATTTGTATTTTTATTCCAAAAATGAAGCTCTTTTGACGAATGCTAAATGTTCTACTTTGTTGTTTCAACTACTTTATGTTTTATTTTTGAATTTAAAACTTAATTTAAATAAAAAAAATCTTGTTTTAAGAAAACGTTCTTGACATAAGAATTAAAATGTTAACATTTTTCAAATGCGAGTTGTTAAGCTGCCAACAATGTTTTTTTCTCTGAGTGTGCTATACCACATTATCCGAATAAGTTTGATTTTACAAAAATTGAAAATAAACAAAAGTCAAATGAGTTACATTCAAACTTACAATTGTTAAGCCAAGGTAATGGTTGATTTTCGTAAGAAAATTTATTGTTTCGATAAAAAACACTTTTTTTTAATCACAAAAATTAATTTTTATTTCACAACAAAAAAAAGTCGTACACACTCGAAAACAAACTTCAATAAATATTTCAAAAGAAAATGCTTATATTGACGTACAAAACCTGCCTACTTTGTTTTTTTATGTGAACTACTTGCACATTTAAAAAAAAATTAAAAAGCATGCTTAGAATCTGAAATAACAGGCTATACCACATTACCCACGTATACCACAATACCCCAAATTACTCTAAAGATCAAAGCCGTTTTTTACTTTGTCTGAAATTTAATCGATGTGGTCAATGCCATCTAGCGGCGAGCAGATGCATTTTATGCATTCTAATACAAAAGGGTTTTATAGTGCTTGAAGTCTTTTGCACGTTAGATAAGTGAGCTGTATTGAAAATAAGGGGAGCATCTAATGTTTTTTTTCTTTTAAATCAATGGGTTTCTTAAGTGCCATTTCCACCAAAATTAAAGTTAATTGTATTCCGCCTAGAATTAACTTTGTTATGAAGAGTTTGGTAGATAGTATCAGTTTAGCTGCTTCAGGACACATATTTTTTAAAAAACTTCCAATTTAAAAAAAAAACAAAATTTCAAATTAAAAAAAAAAACACTTTTTTTCATAATATCTCAAAAATGACGACAGATACCTACGTATAAAAGTGTTAAGATAAAAAATTTAGGTATCTTTCTGACAAACAATTTGGTTTTTTTTTCTGTGAAACAAAAATTGACGGAGATATGGTTGTTTAAAGAGCAATCACAGCCTCTCTTAAGCCCTTTAACCCTTCACCGTTTTGAAAAAAGTTTTTTTTACTATATATAGCAATGAAGGATGTTGTAGCTCTCTTAAATACCTTTACAATGGTTTTTTATAAATTGTGATAGCATGAAAATTGAAGGAGTTATGGTCCAAAAACTTATCTTTTTTTTTTCTACTTAGTAACTGAAAATTCGGAGTGTTATTTATTATTGCGAATTTTCAATTGCCAATAACTTGAAAAGAATTGAATTTTTTGAAAAACTTTATAGATGATTTTTTGCTTAAAATTGTGTTGTTTTGCTTTTTGTAATAAACAAAAAAACACTACCAGATAAGATTTGATTACATAACTTTCGTCTTCAGACCTTATCTGATAGTTAAAATTGTCATATTTTACGATTAATTCCATTTGAAATTTTTGAAATTTGAAATTGAGGATTTGTTTCTTTTTCAACAGCTGATTGGGAAATGTCAAACTAACTTTGAAGTTGAAATTTTTACACTACGTGCGTCGGAGGGGAAATTTCCACTCATTTCTCATTTCTTAGTTGTATTTGGCCAATCAGAATGAGTTGACTACGTAGTAGGGCTCTTGATTCTACCCGGGTAATACCCGTTTCAACAAAAACCCGGGTACCTGAACATGCGGGTAATACCCGAACATGCGGGTACCCGGGTATTTTATTTGACGGGTACCCGAAAAATAGAGAACCGAAGTCGCTTATTAAAAAAATTCGCTTTCAAGAGATATTACCATGTAAGAAATATTCTACAAAAACTATTCAAGTTTTAAAATGTTATGTTAGTAATCACGCATCAAACGAAAACTTGCCAAACTATTTTCTATTTTCTTCTAATATTCTAATATTATTGATTCAAAATATTCAATATAACACTTTTACATGTAAGAACTTGGCGTTCTTTTAGATCTCATTACTTTTGGTGGCTAACTTTTAACACAGTGTTGTTCGCACATAAGAGAACTTGGCTCATTTTTTACATTTTATGTGTTTGTTCTGATTTCAAATCTTTATGCAGTTTTTTTTTATGGAAGTATGAACCTTGAAATACACTAAATAAGCTAGCAATTTGCAAACTTTAACAATATAATTGTTCTGCCAATTTATTTAAAAAAGTTATAGGTAGGTTAGGTTAGAGTGGCTCTCTAGATGTTTTTAACTCATTTCGACCCCAAGGCTCCATTGTGAAACCAATAAAGAAAGTTATTCATGGAAGTGTTATGAACAAGCAAACCAGAATTCTAAATTGCAACATCCTACGACCATTTTATGAAAGTAAAGTGGGCATATACCACGCCCCTAAATGGAAATAGATTATTTTTCTAATTTTTTTCAAGCCATTCAACCAAAGCCTTACAAAAATTCCGAATTGTTTAAAGGTTAAGATCAGAAGTTTTATTATAAATTAAGTGTCAAAGATATCACATGGTAATTATGTCATTAGTGACATTACAATAATATAAAATCAATAAGTGATGCCAATACAACATCCCCTTCTAGATATTAAACTTTAATTATACTTTAATATTTACTTAACAATTTTGATTTTAATTAATATAGTAAGAATTCATCATTTAATATATAGTATTTCAAATAAGTTATTCAAAGAAATTTACTTATTAAATATTTTCATTGTTTTATCATATTTCATAGAAAATTCATAATTTAGTTCAAATATTTCATTTTTAAAAGTGTTGTTTCATAATCATATGTACTCGTATCTGTAGACTTGTTTGCCGGATCTTGTAACCAAAGCTTCACCTGAGAGTCGTCTTGGAATTCGTTTAACACGTTGTCGGGTTGATGATGGTAGGCTATCTACTTCAGTTGCTTTTGAAGTTCCATCTCGCTCACCCACTGCAATTTCATTAGTGTCATCAATATTCGGCTGTAACGAATCTAAATAAGAAGCTTTAATAAGGTGAAATCTGTTTCGTCTTATAATACGTTTGTTAGTTTCAATTTCATATGATCTGCACTGTGTTTTCTTAATAATCTTCCCATGTCGTCTTAGGTCAGTTATGCATACAAGGTCTCCTGGATTCAATTCGTTTAACTTTCTGACGCCATGAGATTTGTCATAGTTTTCTTTGTACCTGTTTCTATATGCAGCTTCCCTACTCTTAAGACTTTGTAGATCTGGTTTCACTTGCAGATTAACATTAGGTAGGTTGTCCCGGAGTTTTCTCCCAAAACTCAACTCTGCTGGAGTGAAGCCATTAGCAATCGGTGTGTTTCTATAAATCAACAACGCCAGTTCGATGTCTAAGTTCTTTTTTAATAGATTTTTTGCTATTTTTACTCCAGCCTCTGCAGCACCGTTGGCCTGATGGTATTGTGGGCTACTAGTAACAATTTTAAATGACCACTCTTTCGCAAATTTCCGAAAATCTGATGAGCTCAAGTTTTGAAATTGTGTACCACTGTCGGTGTAAAGAAATTGTGGAATACCGTGGCGACTAAAAGTTCTCTTACAAAATTGTATAATGTCAACCATACGCATCCGATGCAACATCTCTACTTCAATGTAACGCGAAAAACAGTCTATTACAACCACATACCATTTATCTTTGAATTTGAATAAATCCATTCCAACCTTTTGCCAAGGATGATCTGGAAACTCAGCTGCTATAAGTGGTTCATGCTTATTTCTTGAATGTTGAATACAACCTGGACAACGTTTAATTTTTTCTTCTATCTCCCTTGAGATTCCGGGCCACCACATCGTCATCTGTGCTCGCAGTCTTGTTTTGGTTATCCCCAAATGTCCCTCGTGTAACTTGGCAAGCATTATACCTCTTAGATTCTTCGGTATTATCATCCTGTTTCTTCGCAAAAGTAAGCCATCGACAACTGAAATCTCATTTTTCACTGAGAGATATGACTTCATCTCTAAAGGCAATTCTTTCCCCTCTGGCCATTGATTCTTGATGAAACTCCTCAGCAATTGACATTCCAGATCTTTGGACTGTGCGTTGATAACGTGTGTGATGTTTTCATCTTTCGTGTAGATATTTTGCAAAGATATCTCGTGAACATATGCGTCTATTTCTTCTTCTAGTTCCTGTGAATTCGATGTATTTCTTATAGGTGTTCTAGATAAATGATCAGCGACAACAAGGTTTTTTCCTGGAATGTATGTGATTGAGAAATCATACCTCATCATTCTCATACGTATACGCTGCAATCGCGGCGAAAGATCATCCAGACTTTTCGTTTTAAGAAGTTGTAGTAGTGGCTTGTGGTCGGTTTCCACTGTAAAGTGCCTCCCTACTAAATAGTTCCTCAGCTTTTCACATGCCCAAGCTATTGCCAAAGCCTCTCTTTCGATATTAGCATAGTTTTTCTCAGCGTCCGTCAAGGTTCTCGAAATAAATGAAACCGGATAAAGATCACCGTCATACCTCTGCATTAGTGCGGCCCCTAGTCCAAGCTTAGACGCATCGCATGACACTATGGTTTCCTTCTCGGGATTATACATTTTTAAATTCGGTGGTGATATGAGTAGTTCTTTAATTTTCTTGAATGCTTTTTCTTGTGCTTGTCCCCAAAGGAAAGCATTTTTTTTTGGATAAAAGGCTTGTGATAGGTTCAAGTATCATCGATTTGTTTGGTATATATTTGCCTATAAAATTTACCATTCCAAGTAACCTTTGGATTTCTGTTGGGCAAGTGGGAGCTTCCATCATCGTTATCGCTTTTACTTTTTCATCATCGAGCCTAATTTCTCCCTCCACGATTGTATGCCCAAGGTACGTAATTTGTTGTTTTCCGAACTCTGATTTTGTTTTACTGAGTGTCAGTCCCGCCTGTTGTATTTTCTTGAATACTGCCTCTAAGCACATGTCATGGTCCTGTAGTGTCTCTCCCCATACTAGAATATCGTCCATATGTACTATACAATTACGCAAACCAGCTAAGAGTTGTGTCATTTTCTTTTGGAAAAACTCTGGCGCCGAAGTTATCCCAAATGGCAATCGTAAAAATTTATATCGTCCGAATGGTGTTAAGAAAGTCGTAAGATCCTGTGATTCTTTTGATAATGGGATCTGCCAGAACCCATTGTTTGCATCGAGTTTTGTAAAAAACTTTGCCCCAGCTAATTGCGATAGAGTAATCGACACCAGGAATCGGATGAACCTGCCTTTTAACCATCTTGTTTAGCTCGCTTAAATCGACGCAAATGCGTATACCAGTCTTTTTCGGCACGATAACCATAGGTGCACACCAATCCGTTGCATTTTCAACTGCAGTTATAACCCCTTCCTTTTCCATCTTATTTATTTCCTCCTGCACCTGTTTCCTTAAATGCACAGGTATTATTCTAGGTGTAGATATAGCGTAGGGCTCTCCTTTATCTTTTAATTCGATTTTGTATTCTCCGTTAAATGTCCCCAGGCCTTCGAAGACATCTTTAAACTCATGCACCCAGTCCTTTGTAGAAACCTCAAATAATTTTTGTATCAAACCTAGCTTTTCAATTCCCATTTTCCCTAACAATGGTGTGTTTGTGTCTTTGGTTATGTAAACCACCTCTTCTACTTCTCGTTGCCCATACTTCAGATTAACCTTAGCTTTTCCCAGAATATTTATTTGTTGTCCCACACCGTATAGTTTTGTTTCAGTTTTTTCGATGTTTACTTCCCCCATCTCTTGAACAGCTGACCAAGGCACCAAAGTAACGTCCGCGCCTGTATCAACCTTGAACCTTATCATCTTCGTATTGAGTCATAAATCAACGGACCATTTATCAGTCACTGCCCCCACAAAATACTCTTCTTGATCTCTTTTCAGATTATCCTCCTCCCTCACCTCGCATACCCCTTTTGATCTGCAAACTCTAGCATAATGACCGGTTTTTTTACATTTTTTGCACATAGTAGTCTTTGCTGGACACTTGTCGTATTCGTGTCGTTCGAACCCACATCGCATGCACTTATCGTTCCGTTGTTCCATTCTTTGTTTCGACTTGCCGAACTCTCTCTTCTGTTTATATGTAGTTTTTCGTTTTTGATCATTGAAGCGGTCTACTTTGCAAACAGATGATTCGGGTTTTGGACGAAGGTCTTCTTTTTGGCGATAAAACTCTTCTACCTGCCTAAGTGAAACTACCGCTTTTTCTAAGGTGAGCGCTGGATCTAGCTGGAGTTTGTCACTTAAATTCTCATCTTTCATACCAACAACTAACGTCAATAAGATCATGTCGTCATGCAAAGCTCCCCAATCGCAATGTTTCGCGAGTGCGTGTAGGTCAGTGATAAATTCTTCGGCAGTTTCGTCCCCTTGTTTTCGTTTCAAGAATTTAGCGCGTTCATAAATAATATTTCTTTTCGGTATAAAATATTCGCCAAATCTCTTGACGCAGGCAGAATAATTTTCAGGTGATGGTGTAAAGGATGCAAAAATTTCCTCTGCTTTTTCCCCCATGCAGTAAATTAAAATGTTTACCTGAGTTTTTTCATCAGACTCGTGCAGTCCAGATCCAACTCTATAGCGCTCAAATCTTCTAATCCACTTTTCCCATTCTGTTGGTAAGAATGAAAATTCTTCGGGAGCGACGAGGGCCAATTTCAACATGGTTTTGGGGGGTGTTCCTGAGTTTTGTTGTCCGGTAAGTGGGTTACTTGCTTTTTGTTTCTTGTCGTCCTCGTTTTCCATAGGTTATATGAAATTGTACCACGTTTTGCATGCGGTTATTTTAGAGTTTTAGTTTAGTTTTTTTCGGGATAGTTACCTTTTATTTTTTTCTATTTAATTGTTTATTAAGTTCTTGATATTCCCAATCAATTTTTCTTCTTCCTTATTAAGAATTTTTATTTCCTTTATCAATTCTTATTAATTTTTTCCCTTAATTTTCTTTTACCGCTGCCACCATGTTTAAAGGTTAAGATCAGAAGCTTTATTATAAATTAAGTGTCAAAGATATCACATGGTAATTATGTCATTAGTGACATTACAATAATATAAAATCAATAAGTGATGCCAATACAACACGAATTTCAACATCCTACGACCGTTTAAAGATAGTGGGCGGAAACCACGCCCCTAAATGAAACTGAACTATTTTACTTATATTTTTCCTTATATTTAACCAAAACCCTATTAGAATTCCGAATTTGAACATCCTACGACCATTTTAAGAAAGTGGGTGGATACCACGCCCCCTGAATGAGCAAATTGAAATTTTCGATTTTTTCCTTTGTATATACCTGAGAGCCTACCATTGTTAATTACGGTTTTTTGAATTTATTACTGTTCAATATCTCAGGAAGTAGTGGTTCAACAAAATTGTTTATTTTAGAGGGCCTTTGTCTCCATGAAGGTAATACGTAGTTCAAATTTGAAGCTTCTAAATCTATGGGTTCAAAAGTTAAAGGGGGTAAAAAATGTGCTTGAGTTCGATCCTGTAAAAAGGGGGTAGTGCTAGAACTTGGCTGGGCACTAATGTGCCTTTGATTTAAACCTTATTATTAACCTGGCCCCTGGGCAAAAACTTGTTGGCTGAATAAACAATTGCAGCATTTTATTAATATATGTAGGGCCTGATTTACTTGAAAATTCGACGTGGAAGCTGTGACTACGTAGGCCCTGTCCTTAAGGTAAGTTGTTACCGTCCTTGTTGCTACAATGATATGAATGCTCCTTGCTTATGAAAAATCATTGCCAAAGCTCTTATTAGATAACCGTTAGTTTTTATACTTGAACTGTATTAAATTATTAAGAAAGCGTGTTGCGTATTGCGGGTACCCGAATCTATCCGGGTACCCGATCCAATCCGGGTACCCGAACTTATGGCTCCCGGGTATTACCCGGAAATACGGGTACCCGGGTACCCGGGTAGCTACCCAAGTATGCGGGTATCAAGAGCTCAACTACGTAGTGACTACGTTAGTGAATGGCCCCATGATCCGGTCATCGCAGTCTGAATTTTTCGAGCGGATCAAAATCCTGTCATCTAATTTGACGTTTGTGTTGTATGCGGAAACAGTGGTGTAGTATATTTTTTATAAGGGGATTTTGGAGTAAAAAAGCTCCCCCATAAGGCATGTACTGCAGATTTGTTTTGGACAAAGTATATAATTTCTTTTTTTTGTTGGTGACATCTTCGAAATTTAAAATTGGATGTTACAAGCAGTTAAACCTGTAAAAAATCCTTCAAATGAAACCAGTTCAAATATAGCTTTCATTCACAGTACACAGAATACAAGGTATTATATTCCCGATTTTCTTCTTCTCAAGTTCGCGCATATTAGGCGTTTTTCTTTTTTAGTTCAGAGCTCCGAACTCTGAGTGTTCAGAGCTTGCTGAACACGCTCTGAACAAATGAAGCTCTGAACATTTTCTGAACACTCGGATTTCATTTTGAAATGCAATTGAGCATTTTTAGTTCAGACATCGACCCTTCGTATTTTTGAAAGCTGAAATTAACATTTTTTCATTAATAAATAAAATAATTAAATAATTATTCAAAATAAAACTAATCATCTTTGCCTGAGCGACTTGTTCCCACCACCATTTCAATTGTTTTGAGAAAAACACGCTTGCGCTCAGCATTTCGTTCATTACGCTCGGTCTCTTTTTTCTGAGCGCGCCGTCGAACTCTGAACACTCAGAATCAGTGCTCTGAACGAAAAAAGTAACACAACTTTGATGCTCTGAACACTCTGAACTAAAAAAGAAACACAACTTTTCGTTTGACAGTTCAAGCTCTGTTCAGATGTAAAAAAGAAAAACTCCTATTATGTCAAATTTCAGATCCAAAATGTCATAATAAAAGAAAATTAAAAAGAAAAGAACAAAACTTTAGATTTCTGTCTCTGTCTGTCTCATTTACTAAAAATATCAGCCATTTTTTTTCCCTTGAAGAATTTGACATTGGATCTGAAATTTTTAGCATTTCTTTTTGTGCCTTTTCTCAATTCTGTCATTTTGGTTTCTGACAGATGCGCAATATAATACCTTGTATTCTGTGTACTGTGGCTTTCATTGCTTTTTAATCATTGAAACTATGTTTGGAATTTTTCTGACTGATCGATTGTTAATCATTGAAAATTTGTTTCAGTGAAAGTCTCCGATGAAATTCATGCCACAGATCAGGGGCCTGATTATGGGATTCGCGGCGGATCGTTTCCAATTCGACCCGCTTCGTATTTCGCAAAAATTTCTTCCAATATTCCTGCGATTTCACACTTTTGGTTTGACTATTTCTTCCAATATTCCACTGATTTGAATAAACACTCTTTCGCCTGTGAATCCGCCAAAAAAAGCTGTCGGATTTCAACTCGCCAGGGGTCTGATTATGGGGTTCGCGGCGGATCGTTTTCAATTCGACCTTTGAAATTCGACTCGCGTCGTATTTCCTTATTAACGAACTCGCGGCGAAGCGAGAAAACGTCTTCCAATATTCCAGTGATTTGACACTTAATATTCCAGTTAATAATGATAACAGTGTTGCCGCATGTTAAAATTTAAATGAGTCCCCGTTGCTGAAAAAATTAGTCATTTTGAAAATAAATTTTATTTTTCAAACAAAGGTTCTTCTAACAGAAGATTCTGAACTTTGGCAGTTGATAGCGGCCTTTTTTGAAGCTACATCTGTTGGTTATCATTAATTCAGTCTGTTTTGCAAGAGTATTGATTACATTTTATAATTTGCATGAGAAGAAGAATGTTAATAAACATGCAGAAATGAAAATAAACTCTTTTTTCATGCACTAACTGTAGAATACTGAAAAAGATAAGTCAAATTTAATAACATGAGACCCTGAGCCAGCTTATCAAAAATCACTCTATCAGAAAATGCCGAGTGGTGGTAACTCTGAATAAACACTCTTTCGTCTGTGAATCCGCCAATGAAAAGCTGTCGTATTTCAACTCGCCAGCAAACATTATGACATTTCAAATACGCCTTCGAATTCGTAAATTGGTCGAATTCAAAACGAAGAAGACGAAAGCGAACGCAATAATTGAAAAATATCAAACTCGCTAGCAAAACGATTCGCCGCGAATCCCATAATCAGGCCCCAGTAAACATTATGACATTTCAAATTCGCCTTCGAATTCGTTAATTGGTCGAATTCAAATCGAAGAAGGCGAAAGCGAAAGCAATAATTTGCATAATCACGCCCCAGTAATAAGATACCAATTCTTGTATACAAGATACATAGATGTGTTCATATCAAATCTCACCTTGTTCATATCATAACACTAGCATTTCCTCGTTACTATATATAACTTAAGTCAAAATAACAATAGATAATTCGTTTCTTACTTTATTTATATCTGTTACAAAAAAAAGCGTTGGTGTACAATAACAAACACTTTTAACGGTAAGATTTTTGGTAGCGAGCACGAGCTCCTGGACCTCCGAATTTTTTCGGTTCGCAACGACGTGGATCTCCAACCAAAAGCGTTCTATCGTATTGTATCAGAATATCCTTGATTTCTTTCTTGGATGCTTCATCAACGTCTGCAAATGGAAAAAATATTAAAAGGAATTATATAAGGTTGTTTGAAATATTCGAGTACAAATGTTCGCTAAATATAATGTATCAAACTTTCAAGTTTTTCAAATGTTATTTTAACATCACCCAAGAGATTCATTTTAGATAAGTCACTTGGTTGGTAAATGCAAAAATTCCATCTTATTCTTCCTTTAATTAATCTTTCGAAAGAAGAGAGTTTATCTTCTAAGGAAATTCTGGTAAAGGTTGTACTTTTTTTTAGACGTACATGTAGGTACTTTGAGGCAAGTTTGTATTGGATTCCCAGAAAGTTCGACTTGGAGATTTTGATCAAGCATATTACGAGGAAATTCAAATCGAGAACGTGGGTCTGGCCGAAACCGAAACTTATACATACTCATTTAATTTTTTCTAAAAGGGGGTTATGCACTACTTCTCTTCTTCTGTTCAGCCAATTAAAAAAAGGCAAAAAACAAATCATGGTTTGGCAAAGCTACCTTTAGTTTTTTGTTTAGCAAAGCTGCCACAGTTCGAATCTCCTCAAAAGTAGATGAACAATTTGACGACTTGTGTGTATTTTCGGGTTAAGGATATCCGAAAGCTACCAAAAAGTTTTCACGTAATTTGGAGAAAGGGGAAATACATATCCTTCATAACTGACTTCATAACTGTGGTGCTCACGCCCCCACAGAAGAGAAAGATGACGACACCAAAGACAAGTTCTACGAGCTCCTTGACAAGACATACGAGCAATGACCTAGCTTCGATAACTACTTCCGATAACGGATTCAGGCTTATCGATTTTGCAGCGGGACGAAATATAGTAGTAGCAAGCACACGATTCCCACATCTCAACATCCACAAGGAAACCTGGAGGTCTCCAGACCAATCAACTGTCAACCAGATTGATCATAATGCGATCGACGCAAGACACTCTTCAAACATTATTGATGTCCGAACCTTCCGAGGGGCCAACATCGACTCGGACCACTACCTCGTTGTAGCCAAGGTAGTGCAGCGGATATCTCAACCAAAGCCAAAAACAAGAAGTGTTAGAAGAAAGTATAACGTCGGACGACTACTATCGCAAGAGATCGCCAGATCCTTTTCCGACCGAGTGTCAAGTAACCTCAGGAGAAGTCCGCTACAGCCAGCATCGAGTATTGAGAACCAGGGCAGAATTGCCAGAAAGCCATTAGGGATGCTGCCTCTGATGTGCTGGGTTTCACACGGCCACCAAAACGAAACCCCTGGTTTGATGAAGAATGCAGGCAGGTGCATGCAGCTAAGCAAGAAGCATACAAAACAGCGCTGCACAGGAGGACGAGATCAGCTCGGGAGCTCTACGAGCAGAAGAGGAGAGAAGAACACAAGCTTTTCAGAAAGAAAAAAGAGAGAGAGCATGAAAAGCGATCTTTCGAGGATATTGAGAGACTAAAAAACAGGAATGAGGTTCGGAAGTTTTACCAAGAGGTAAAACGAAAGACTCAAGGTTACCGAGCACGAACTGAGGCCTGTAAAGACCAACAGGGTAATATCGTACTAGAGTCACAGTCAATGCTGAGGATATGGAAGGACCACTTATGCAGACTGTACAACGGCGATGACGAATCAAATTCCGCTGTCAGGCAGAATGAACCATTCAATGAAGACGACGCAAGCCAAGATTTCCGTCTACCCGACTTTGAAGAAGTGAAGATAGCAATCAGCCCTATGATGTTAGCCGATCGGAAGAAAATTTTATCCGATTTGTACGAATTTTTCATTTTTCATATGATTTTAACCCTTCCGACAGTAAAATCGGACAGATTTCCGAAAAAAAATCTTAGGTGCGTTGAAAATTTAAAATACATGCGATGCTATGCAGTGAACTGACAAAATATTTGCGACGCGTTGTGCTTTGCGCTTTTTTTTTTCTTTCCGATTCTCCCGATAGAAAATTAAACGTGAAAGATTATCCGAAAAATATAAAAACCAAAAATGAGTGCGTTGTTTGTTGTCAATTTTTCTTCTCAAATTCGGGTACCGTGAATACAAAAATCTTCCGATCGGAACTTTTCTCCGATCGGATATTTTTCCGATCGGCTACCATCATAGGCCTGAATATCTAAGCTTAGGAACAACAAAGCCGCTGGAGCTGACGGCATCACTGCCGAACTCTTCAAAGCAGCCGGCGATGACTTGGTTGGGAGCATGCACCAACTCATCTGCAGAATATGGTAGGAAGAAACCATGCCCGATGAATGGAACCTCAGTATTGTTTGCCCGATCCTGAAGAAAGGAGACCCTCTAAACTGCACCAACTACAGAGGCATCAGCCTCCTAAACATCGCCTATAAGATCTTTTCTGCAGTACTATGTGAACGTCTGAAGCCGTTTGTCAACAATCTGATAGGTCCATATCAAATTTTCACATTACAGCAGATCCTGGAAAAAACTCAAGAACTCCAAATCGACACCTACCATCTTTTTATCGATTTCAAGGCCGCGTATGACAGCATCTATAGAGAAGAAATGTATAAAGCCATGTCCAGTTTTGGCATCCCTACAAAACTCATTCGCCTGAGCAGGATGACAATGGAGAACTCGCGCTACTCCATCAAAGTCGGTAACGACCTCACCGACGCCTTCGATGTCAAAAAAGGCTTTAGACAAGGTTATGCACTGTCATGCGATTTATTCAACATCATATTGGAACGAATAGTGCAGAACTCCCACGTCAACACTAGAGGCACTATCTTCCAGAAGTCTGTGCAACTACTCGCGTACGCTGATGACATTGATATTATTGGGAGAACACAGCGTGATGTCAACAGTGCTTTTGCGAGTATACATACAGAGGCTGAAAAAATGGGTTTAGCGGTCAATGAGGGCAAAACAAAGTATATGCTGTCATCTAGAAAGGACACCCAACACCGACGTCTTGGACAAAACGTCACGATAGACGCATATAATTTCGAGGTAGTTAGGGACTTTGTATACCTTGGCTCCGCTATCAATACGGACAACGACATCAGCGCCGAGATCAGACGAAGAATAACTCTTGCTAATCGCCGTTTCTTCGGGCTAAGAAAGCAATTGAGTAGTAAAGCCCTCTCCCGAAAAACTAAGGTGACGCTCTATAAGACCCTCATCATCCCCGTCGGGTTATATGGTGCAGAAGCATGGACCTTGTCAAAAACGGATGAGAGCGCACTTGGCCGTTTTGAGAGAAAGCTGTACAGCGACACTGACTTAGCTAAAAGAGTGAAGGTCCAAAGACTCAGATGGCTCGGTCACGTGGAGAGGATGGACACCAATACTCCGGCCCGTAAAGTCTTGGAATCCACCCCAGAGGGAAGATGCAGTAGAGGAAGACCAAGGCTCAGGTGGCGCGCGCAAGTTGAACACGACCTCAACCAACTCGGCGTGCGAAACTGGAGACAGCGAGCTAGGGACCGAACTGGCTGGAGAGATTTGTTGGTTGAGGCCCAAGTCCACCCCGGACTGTAGCGCCACCTTAAGTAAGTAAGTCTCGGACTATATAAGATGCAAGTATTATTTTTCAAACACATTTCTCAACCAATATGTTTAGTCTTGTTTCAAAAAGAAACTCTCTGAAATTAAACTTTTTACAAATTGATCATCCCAATAATTCCCTTTAACACTGATCCCTTGGTTGGCATATGCAGATTTTGTCTTAATTCCTTTCTTTTTAATCTTTAAAGAGAGGCAATGGTCTTATGAGAAAATTCTGGTTAAGGTTGTCCACTCTTTAATTTATTTTTTTAAAGAAAGCACAACCTAAACGTCCCAATTTGGACGAAAGGCCAAAACATCTGTATCATATTGAAGTTCATTGAATTTTTACTCTCGTCAATAATATTCGACTAGAGGACTAGGGCTGTAGTCATTTCTTACGCCAGAACAAGATTTTTACTTTTTTTACTATTAATTTTTAATTAGTCAAAAAACTATTGATGAAACCCAACATTTCATTTATAAGCTATACAAAACATCATAGATGTGCTTTTCTTGGTTTTAAATTATACTAATTTCTTGTCATAAAGTCTAACCTTAGGGAAGAGTACTAAGATTTGTTCAATAAAACTTTTAATATAGCTAATCTTCAATAAGGAATTTTGTGTCCGAAGTTGAAGGATAATTCAACTCTTTTCAAAATTAGCTAAATCAAAAATAAAATATATCCACCTGGTTTATAGCCAAAGTAAGTGTATGGTTATACTTACATTTTTGATAGAAAGCGATTAGGGCTTTAGATATAGCTTGGCGGATTGCATATATTTGAGCAACATGACCACCACCGCTCACACGAACACGGATATCCACTCCCGCAAATTTTTCCTGCAAATAAACGACTTGTTTTAAAATTGCCACTGCAAAAGCATTTTGAGCTCTCAGCTTCAAGATATCAGAAAATAATGTATTTTTTCACAGATTTTTCAATTTCGGGATAAGTAGACTATTCATCACACAAAGAGTAAGTTATTTTCACGTAGTCTTGGTTTCATACCTTTCCGAGCAGCAAAAGTGGTTCCTGCAATTTGTATTGCAATACTTTCGGTTCGATATTGTCCAAGGGGCGCCCATTGACACGGAGAAGACCACGACCACGCTTACAATAAGCGACTGCGGTGGCAGTTTTCTAGGAAAGAATAACAAAAGTTGATAAGACACGTGCAAATTTATGCCAACAATACCACTCACTTTGCGTCCGAAAACTTGAACAGCGTGAATTGGTTCACGTCGCTATATAAGACAATGAAACACGATATAACAAAAGATATTTATTTAATATAATATAAGCAAAATTTATTTTTTAACAAATACCTTTTGCTGCATCTTGCTTGGAAATTTTGGTGAAAAAGAGCGGAAATCGGGATACCAACTTTAATTAAACCGAAAAAATAAAAATGTCTTCTTTTACGAGCCTAGAGACATCTACCAGTGGGAGATGTTTACAATAAGCGGAGTTTACATGATCCAACATGGTTGAATCAAAAATGGGCAAGTTTTTAAAAGTGCCTGATTACACGAGCGCAAAAAAGAATTAATTCACGAAAGAGAGCGGATGATTTTTAGAAAGAAGGAAAGGGATTGAAAAAATGGCAAGTTTCGTCTTGCGTTAAAAATCATGTTTTTTTCTCATCATCATGTTTCTTCTCTTTCTTTATTTTGTGTTTTAATCTCCGACTGCTCCTCTATTGTCAAATTTTCTTGCATGCCCACTTAATTTTTTTTTCTGTGTGTATCCACAAACGTAATTCTTTTTTGCACTCGTGTAACCAGGCACAAACTATTTAAGAACCAGCCAACATGGTTTGTCAAGCGGTTGTTTTAGCGTTTAGATCATCCAACATTGCTGTTTTCCAACCATGTTGGATCATGTAAACCCCACGATGGGGCCAGATGAAAATCGTGTCTCAGTTTCGGACAAGCGACTTTTCAACTCAAAGGGCCAGTGCACACGGGATGAATAATTTTTCGGTTTTAGTACTTAGGCCGTGTGCGAATTCAGTTAAAAATGGGTTAATACTTGACGTTTGGTTAAATTTTGACACTTCGCATTATTTGACTAGCTGCTGAGCAGGTTAAAATATGACAGTAGTGGTTAAAAATTCATCCACTTTTATTTTTTAGGCCGTGTGCGAATTGGATGAATTGTGGTTAAAAAATAAAAATGGATGAATTTTTAACCACTACTGTCATATTTTAACCTGCTCAGCAGCTAGTCAAATAATGCTAAGTGTCAAAATTTAACCAAACGTCAAGTTTTAACCCATTTTTAACTGAATTCGCACACGGCCTTAACCACAATTCATCCAATTCGCACACGGCCTAAAAAATAAAAATGGATGAATTTTCAACCACTACTGTCATATATTAACCTGCTCAGCAGCTAGTCAAATAATGCGAAGTGTCAAAATTTAACCAAACGTCAAATTTTAACAGATTTTTAACTGAATTCGCACACGGCCTAAAACTTGAGGTTTGCTTAAAATTTGACGTTTGGTAAGAAATTTGATCAAATCTAGCCACTTGCTGTGTGAATTGCGTTAAAAGGGATTTTTTTAACCAACATTTCTGCGTAGAACAAAAAGGAGGCGATTTAGTTATAAATTGATAAGAAAATGTGATAATAAATTATTAGAAAACAAAAAATCTTATCTAGAAGTCAATTTTGAATACAAATTTGACATAAAAAGAATTAATACAACTTTTTCAAAAATTCTCATATACAAAAATCAATTTTTCAATGCCAATGAAATCTTTAAGCTTTTAACAGCAGGCAGTCCAGCTGAAATTTGCCGCTCAATTCCACAATGATCGCTGCCACGAAGGATCTTGAAGGTTCCATTATCATCCCACTCGGTATTCCAAGAATTGGCAATCAGCGAATAGGGTGTATCGTTCTGCATGGCCTTCATTAACTTATTAGTTATTACACTCTTAAGGTAGCCTTAAACGACAAACACGTTTGCCGAACATGCTCGTTTGCGTTATTCCCTACACGGCAAACCCATAACTGGCGAACATCATTTCGTGTTGATTCTTGAAAGTGTGAGGATGTGTCAAAAGTAGAAGCAATTCTTTGCGCTTATGGTTATCACATAGAAAAAATGAGATTTGTTCGCGAACATCTCCCTACATGGCAAACAATGAAACGGACAAACACAAGAAAATCGAAAATTTTTGCCAACAGCGAACAGTTGGAAAACCATCACCTAAACGGATTGATTGGCAAAGTGTAACATTTAAAAAAAAACTTCTTTTGACTTTCCTACCTGTCTACAGGAATGGTGTAGTCTTTTCCTACACACTTTTGGTAAGATCCATGGACGAGAAAATAAAGCACTGAAAGAAACTATTTTCTAGATAATTGATTTTGATCAAAACAAAACAAAAAAATTGACTGTACTTGAATGGTGAATGGCAGTGAATTGCATTGATCATCATGAGTGTGTTTCTTTATTCATTCCGAATATTCGGAATATTCGGAATACCCTTTTTGCGTTTCTTTATTCAATGGAATATATTCCGGATAAACTATTTCCTTGTTTCTTTATTCATTCTGGAATATTTGGAATGCATTCTTTTCATTCCTAGTCAAAATGAGATTCAATTCCATGTTTACGTACTTCTTTTTAAAGTTTTCAGTGTCAGCATTTCGAGTTCCTGAATTATGATCTGCCAACGAGCACATCACAACTTTGAGACTTTTATTAGGGTCATAAGTTGTGAGGATTTTGCAAGAATACGAAAAAAGTCACTAAATCAAGTTCACCTCAAGTTATGAGGTTATTTTGTAGTTGTGAGGTTTTTGTCAGAATTCGAAAAAGTCACAAAATCAAGTTGTGACTTATGAGGTATTAGTGAGGTTGCCCAGAATATGGCTGTAAGATTCAATGTTTTTTTGTATGTAAGAAATGTGCAAAAACGAATCAATCCCTTTTTTGTGTAAAATTCATGTACAAGCATGTGTAAATCCGTCTCCAAAAAGAGATTCGAGAGAAATCAATCCTTCGAGGAAAAAATTCAATTTCTTTGTGAAAGAAATGCGTTTAACCCTGCGACCACACGAGCAAGTCATGGCTTGCCAGTAGCCTACATATATTATTTGTCAAATCTATATCGGTGTACTTGGTGTGACGTAGGTGGCACAGCACTTGCTAGTCAACTTGCTTGCAAGTTCATATTTTTTTTCTATTTCAATGATTTTTTATAAGCTTAACTGCTTTTAACATCCAAATTTGAATTTCGAAAATGTCACCAACAAAAAAAGAAATTAAAATCCTCGCTTCAACTAATATTCTAATTTATTTTGTTCATTTTGATAAATTTGGCAAAACCTGTCAAATTACTTGCCTTTTTACTTGCTCGTTTACTAGCTTCAAAATTCGAAAGCCAGTTGACTGGCCAGTATTAAAGCCAGTACTAAAAGTTTGAATGTGTGAGTAAGACATTTGATTGTATGCCAATTTGCTAGCCAGCACTTGCTCGTGTGGCCGCCCGGTAAAAAATTGCCACTTTTACGTCACGGATCAATTCTTGGTTGTAAGAAAAGCCACATAAGTTTGTATTGTAGCTACCTGCTTGGTTTGACAGATCTTCTGTACAAAATACCAAACTTATGTAAAACAAACTGATGCAAGAGTATGCGTGTATAAAAAAAATGAAATTTGAGGTATTTTGAGGGTAAAACGTAGGTAGGTTTCCAATCTTGTTATAACTGATCAGTGCTACTAGAACATAAATATAATGGTCAAACCATTGACTTACTTACTACTAGCAGTCCATAGTCGTCTGAATTCTCCATACAAAATTCGAAAAAAAATGGTTCCACTTTACACTAGCGTAAAAATACCAAGTGGCAAAAAAAGAAAATAAAATTTTTAGCGACATCTCTTTCTTTAAGTTGCGATAAGCTTTGATCGCATAGAAAGTACTGACATCTAGTTTAATTTGCTGAGATAAACGATGCATGCCATGTTTTTTTTTATGTAAGGCCGTGTGCGAATTGGATGAATTGTGGTTAAAAAATAAAAATGGATGAATTTTTAACCACTACTGTCATTTTTTAACCTGCTCAGCAGCTAGTCAAATAATGCGAAGTGTCAAAATTTAAACAAACGTCAATTTTTAACCCATTTTTAACTGAATTCGCACACGGCCTAATTATGAAAATTTTGACATTTCTGGAAAAAACAAGCAGGCAGTAGCAGTAAGTTCTTTGAAAATTATTTTTTTAATAATTTCTTACTTTTTTCAGCCAATTTTCTTACTTTTATAGGATTTTCAATTATCAAGTATGAGATTGAAACTTCCACTGAACTGCCCCAAGAGTGTTCCAGTTGCCTGCCAAGGCATTTCGAAGGCAATGAAGAAACTATATCCCGTCCCTATATGGAAGCAAGAACAAGGGCATGGCCAGACATCGTGACAATTAGAATTCATGGGATATGCATCGCGAAAAGCACGAAGTTGTTATTTATTCACGTCAGCATTCAAAAAAGATCACATCTGCCCCCAGTGGCAGATTGAATTATTTATTACATCGTTGCTAGAGCAGATGGAATCAAATCTAGCTCCGAGGGTGCTTGAAGCCAAATCCTTGGTCATATCGCCTCTGGTTCAACTAAACACGTATTTGGTCAATGCACATATCTGAAGCGTTCCATTTTGCTGCTCGAACAGAGAAAGAAGTAAGAAGAAGAACTCCTAAAGAGAACGAAGGCAAACTAGTGCAATCATTTCTGAAAAACAGCAAGAATCGCAGCGCCGAGGACGTGAGTTTTGTTTATTCGCTGCAAAAGTACAAATACATCGAAGCGGTTGCCTATCAAGATGAGCTTTTGAAGGGAAGAAACATCCAACGCGCTGTTGTTGAGTTGTCGAACGGAAGGACAACTCCAGATGTAGACAACCCATCATTGATTCATCACACCACTATGACTCCGGTCACCAAAAACATTTCCGATGTTTACTTGAGAATCAAAAAGTGAACTTAACATTTCCTTTGGGAAAAAACTAATCGAAGCTGAATTTGGAACAATTCCACTTGCTTCCAAAGGCTGGATGCATCGTCGAGCTAAAGGTGATTACTTTGTTGTCCACCCATCCGTTAGAGAAGATGTCATTCTCAGTCAAATGGAAGAAATCTAAAGCCTTCGAGAGACTCTTCAATTATCCGACAAACTAATCGAAAACCTCAATTCCGAGTTGGAAATCGCCCTTTATCATTTTCGGCAACAAGTCCGCCACCAGCGATTATGTGTCGCTCTTCCTCAAAAACAATGGAGTCAACTGCATCAACCTGAACGGTGACATGTTGATGAAAATCCGATTGGGCAGATTCGAACAATTCCAACAGGGAAATATCGAAGTTCTTGAAAAGTAAGCAGGCAGTAGCAGTAAGTTCTTTGTAAATTATTATTTATTTTTTTTAAATAATTTCTTCCTTTTTTCAGTCTGGGAACTGGAAAATAACGTAAAAACCCTCCCATCATGCGATGAAATATTCCGCTAGTAGTCCGAACAACAACGTCAAGTATTGGACGCAAAACCCTGGGAAAAGGATCCCCATTACTTCAAGGACATTAAAATCTCTGCACTATCTGTACGTTAGAAGTTATGGGTTTGCTCTTGGGCAAAGTTGAAGACAACACGATGGTTTGTAGTCGAAACTTTTGGTTTTACTTTTAATTTGCTTGTCATTCTCTTGTGTTTGCTAAGACTGTCATGGATGCATTTGCTTCACCAGTCGAAGGAACCGAAACTCGAGTCAATGCCCAATCCCAAGCTAACTATATAGCCTATATCGATTCGGCCAAGGAAGTCGGTCGCCTTGAACACGCAATCGGTTGGTATCACAGCTATCCCGGCTATGGCTGCTGGTTGCTGGCATGTGTCTACACAAATGCTCAGCCCTTTGTTGCTATTGACGTCCATCCAGTGAGAACATTTTTGGCTGGCAAAGTGTGTCTGGGTGCTTTCCGGACATACCCTAAGGGTTATAAGCCACCAAATGAAGAACCCTCCGAGTATCAGACAATTCCATTGAATAAAATCGAAGATTTCGGTGTTCATTGCAAGCAATACTATCCGTTGGAGGTGAGTTACTTCAAGTCAGCACTGGATAGGAAGCTCCTGGACTCACTGTGGAACAAATACTGGGTGAATACACTGGGAAGCTCTGGTCTGCTAACCAACACTGAGTACACAACAGGGCAGATTTTCGATATGTCAGAGAAACTTGAACAGAGCGATTTAGTTTGGGTCGTGGACCGTTCGTCGTGTCAGGTAAATTGCATGTTTCATCGGTCATAGAACTGTCTTCAGTCATTTTTTCCGTTTCAGGTGGTGACTGAATGAGAAGCGCACCGAAGACCAAAGCCACGCGAGATTGGTGGAGGAAAGTGAAGAGCAACCGCAACGTCTACGTGCAGCAGGGCCAACAACAAGAAAATCAATGAGATTAATAAGAATAACAAGCTACAGTTCCTTGGTTCTGATGAGCAAACACGAGTTGTAAGAGATTTTGGACCCGCCGCCAAAGAAAACTGGCAACGATCGACACAAGATGTCTCTATAACTTTGCTTAAGTTCATTACTCGCCCATGAGTAACTTTTTTAGTGGTATTACAATGGACCCTTGAGGTCCAAGTGAGTCCATAACATCTAGACAGCCACTCCATCCTAACGTTGGTGTGTATGGTTTTGTTTCGCTTTCGCGGAATGTGATGGCCTAGCCCTCGGTCCTGGGTGCTTCGTCAAAGGACTGGAATACACACCTTCAGTTAATGCAATTCTCATTGGCGAACCAAATCGTTTAGTTTTTGAAAGCGCAATACCAAAGGCAAAGGGCCTCAAAGCTGATGAGTGTGTTATGGTTGGTGATGTAAGAGGTGTAAGGATGTTACGTTGCAAAGGCTCCCTGGCGGAAGGACTAGGAATGAAGAGCAATCACGTTTTAACTGGAGAGTATACTACAACGTCGTTGCCAAACCGCCGCCAAAGAAAACTTCGCGTAAGCCCGTAAGCTGTGCAATGGATAGAAGAAAATAAAACCCAGAATTAAAATATAAATAGAAAAAGCCTTAATGATCTTTATTGATTACAGCTTGCTCTAAGCCGGATAATGTATACATTTTGAGAAAAATAAAATGCCACATAAATTGTAATTTCTTTTATCTATGAATAATTAAGAGCCCAATTTAGCTTTAGCGATACCGATGGCAAATGGAACACTCCATCGACTCGGTCGTGTCTGGTCCAGAAGCTTGAGCAGATTCAGCTTTACCATCTCTTTTACCACCCAGAGTCGCAGAGATATGCTGGACCTACTTGTTAGCCTTCAGACCCTTTGACAGCGCGTATCTTTTCATCCAGGGTATTTAAGAGATTCCGCACAACATCCTCCATAACGTGGCCGATTGGTATTTGAAGGAATCATTTGTTGGTGGAATTGATTTCATATAGAAAAATGTCATCGTTGCCACAGAAGAAGATTGCACAGCGCTGGAAGAGGAGACAAAAATTAATAGAGTTCTTACAAAATCTGAATATTCTTACCGCAAATTCACAGATCAATGAATGTGGGATGTCGTCATTATTCAAAATGTCCATCTTCTCCATGAAAGGAATGAATTCCCGAAACACATACTCGCCCAATGAAAACAGTCACAAAATCAGCAGCCTGAACAATCCCAATGCCATCCGCTAGACGAACGCCAGAATCCGAACGGCATGTGTCCCATATGCCTGGTCTTTGCCCTGCTTCTTCACACACACCATTTATACAGCGTCGCCTCTGAAAGAAAAAAAAAATTCACAAAGTAAGCAAAACCACAGAAAAAATTAAATAGAATCCTATTGTGTAGCACTTTTACTTACTTGACAAACAAAATTAATAAGAAACAAAAATAAAGAAGCGCCATTTTGAATTGTCAAAAATGTTACACGATTTTTCCGCTGGATCTCTTTGTCGTCCGCAAAAAGTGGAATCATCGTGAAGTTGGCCACTGGCAGTCCATGTATAATAAGTCAATGGGTCAAACCTTTGTTTTTACACCTAGTTACTATATACAATCTTTGCATAATTATACACCCTATAGTCAAACCTTATATGGTCAAACCAAGCAGAGAACCAATCTTGATAATACTAGTCGTGCCATATACAAAGCATCTACATGCGAAAGTACGAACCATTTTTCATAGGATGTGTAATCAGCCTTAGATATCACAACACACCCAAGGTAACAGGGTAATGCAGTTTTACAACAATACTACATTACCAGCCACGTTGGAAGTTTTGACGTTTTGGTGTTGCTGACCTACAATCGGTGAGATATTTTGTTTTTTAATTAAGTTCGGCTGGTAATTAATCGGTAGGGAAAAAGAAGTTTCAAACATTAAAATAAATAGGTGGATTATCTGTTTCATGGTTAACTTGAACAAAATTTTATGTTTCTGCATGTTAATAATTAATTTAGATCAATAAAATGAAAGTCAAAGAATTGCAAAAAATAGTAAATGTGGCTTGGTCCCCCGATGAGTTAGTCCCAATTTATTTGGCAACAGGCTCAGCAGCACAACAACTTGATTCCAATGGAAGTTCATTGCTGGAAATTTATGCTACAAATCTCAATGAGCCCGGCTACGATCTTGAACTTAAGGCAAGCTTGCCAAGTCAATACCGGTAAAGTATTGAATTTAGTTCTGCGAATGTTTTAAAGAAACGTCCTATTGATCAGGTTTCAAAAACTTATTTGGTCTCCAACTGGATATGGAAGTGATCATCCAAATGGTCTTTTAGTTGGTGGGTGTGAAAACGGAAACTTAATGGTGTACGATACCTGGAAGATGCTTAATGGTGATGAAGGCTTAATAGCGCGGCAAGAAAGCCATACTGGGACAGTTCGTGGATTAGATTTCAACCCCTTCCAAACTAACTTGCTTGCATCTGTGGCTTCTGAATCTGAAATTTTCGTTTGGGATCTCAATAATACTACCACTCACATGACCCCCGGAACAAAGTCACAACCTATTGAAGACGTTCAAAATGTTGCTTGGAATCGCCAAGTACAACATATTTTAGCTTCCGTTTTCAGTTCGCGTTGTGTTGTTTGGGATTTGCGGAAAAACGAACAAATAATAAAATTATCTGATACGCAATCGCGAGTTAGATGGCATGCTGTGCAATGGCATCCAGACGTTGCTACACAAATATGGCTAGCATCTGAAGAAGATCAAGCTCCAGTTGTTCAAATGTGGGATCTCCGTTATGCAACAGCTCCTGCAAAAACTATGCAAATACATCAAAGAGGTGTCTTAAGTATGTCTTGGTGTTCCAAAGATTCTGATATGATAGTTTCATGCGGAAAAGACAATAGAATTTATTGTTGGAATCCTAATACCAATCTTCCTGAAGGAGAGATTTTATGCGAAGTAGCTGTAACATCTCAATGGTATTCAGATGTTCAATGGTGCCCCAAAAATCCAGCTTTGATAGCAAGTTCATGTTTGGATGGAAATGTTTCAATTTATTCACTTTTTGGTGGAGCACAACAGCAGGTGTTGACATCAAATAAAATTGCAGACTCGTTTCCTGGAATGGATCAGTTAGATCAAGTTTCAATGCCTCCGCAAGGGAATCTAGTAAAATTTTCTGATCCTTTAAAGCCGCCGAAGTGGATGAAAAAGAAATGTGGTGTAAAATTTGGTGTACGTTTTTTAATTTCATATTTAAAAAAAAAAGTTAAAATCTTACATTGTTTATAAACAGTTTGGAGGAAAATTAGTTTCGTTCAGTTCAAAATCATTGAAAATACAACAAGTAGTTTCCGACAAAGATTTTCTAGAACGGGCTGCGAAACTTGAGAGTTCATTAGCTCAGGATAATCTTATTGAGTTTTGTCGCAACAAAGCAGATGATATGAGTAACCAAGCCGACCGTTACATTTGGTACTTCCTCAAAGCAAACTTCGAATCGAATCCTAAAGAGGAGATTCTAAATTTATTAGGTGATTTAAAAATTAATCTATATTTAATTTTAAAAAATTAACATGAGCAATTAATGTTTTAATTTAGGTTACAACACAGAAGACATCCAAGATAAGTTCGCAAAATACCTTAAAACCGAAAATGAAAGCCTGGAACAGATTACAAATCAATTTGGTTCAATAAGTCAAGTAAGTTCTCATTAATTTATTTTAGACA
The DNA here is from genome assembly GCA_943590905.1 of Sphaerophoria taeniata. Lineage (NCBI taxonomy): Eukaryota > Metazoa > Arthropoda > Insecta > Diptera > Syrphidae > Sphaerophoria > Sphaerophoria taeniata. The sequence goes on from OX016540.1 coordinate 68,736,061, forward strand.
GATCTTAAAATTAAAGTATGAAGCAGTAGTGAATTAGTACGTGATCTAATAAAAAAGAGTCTTTTTACGACCGCCCGGACGATTGTAATCAATTAACATGTTTAATAATATGCAGGGTGATTCACGAACTGTGTGTCAAAAAGCTAGAGCGTGTAGGTTGGGTTGAGACAAGAAAATATCATAGTGGAGGCGGTTCTATTTCATTCCGTTTATCCAAGAGATGCAATTTTCTGAAAAATTGACTAAATTTGTAAGAAAAAATATTCAAAATCTACGGCTTTGTCCACAACACCATGCTTTACTTCTCCGCAAAGCCAAACATTTCTTCTTTCATTTTGTTTTTAATTGAAATTTTTTTAATTAGGGTATTCACGTAACGAGATAATTTTCTACTTTGCGGAAAAATAGAAAATTCCGCAAAAGATTTAAATGAACACCCCAGCAGAAGATAGTTGCGTAAACAAGGGAAACAAACAGCTGTTTGTTAAACGTCAAAGTGAATTTGTTCAATTCACGTCATTCGATAATTTATGTTAAAGTGATTCTTTTTTTTATTCTAATTACATTTTCATTTTTGCTCTTCAAGATCCCAAGAAGTAGTTTTAAAACAAAATTCATTCAATTGTTGATTTAATTTGACGAGAATTTCCCGCTTATGTCAGTTCAGTTGGAGAAAAGATGAAATGAGCGCCAAATTAAGCGTCATAAATTTTATCAGGTTTTTTTTCTGCAGTTTCTGCTTCGAATTTGTGAGATAAAATTCTACGATTTGCAGAAAATTTTTCCCATACAAATTTTGACAGCTCATTTCTACCGATAGAAAATTCTACGGTTTCTACGGTTTCTATGGGTTTTCCGCGTTTACGTGAATACCCCTAATGAATAGTTTTTGAAAAATTAATTTTCAATCTCAAACATTTTGAGAAAAAAAAAGGAAATAAAATTTCAAACCAATTTTTTTCAAATTTTTTTGAAGTTAAGTACTTAAGCTATGATTACACGGTCAACGAAATCGGTCAACGCGTTGACTATCTTACGTAAAAATGACGTCACAATCTGTCCCAAGAGTGTCACGTCGTGTGATCGTCAACGAAATCTGGTGTCATTGCGTTGACGGGTACGATGACACTCACGTTGACACACATTTTTGGGTCAACGCATTGACTGTTTTCGATGACCGTGTAATCTCTCTGTCAACGTAATTGGGACGCGTTGACGGAGTTTTAGGACTACGTGTCATCGCAATGACCATGTCCCAGCGTTGCCGGGGCAGAATTAAATACCGTGTCATCGTCTCAGATTGACATGATTTGTATATACAAAAAATGGCCCTTTTTTTATATCTATAAAATAATATCCCTTTCTTTTGATAAAAATTTTATCAGATTATGATGGAAGAAATAGACGATGCTACTCCAAGACAGGAATAGGAGTAGACGAATCCCAAAAAAAAGAAAAAAAGCGCAACACAAAAGGAAAATTGCATACGCCTGGGCCAAACAAATATCAGCGTTGATTTCAGCTGTCCAAAAGCGACCAGCGCTTTGGGATGGATGATGCAGTGAGTATAAGCTGACTCAAATAAAATGTGAGTGCTGGGTTCAAGTTGCTGAGGAGCTTGGGATCTAATTTTTCGATAGCTTTGAAGCTAGAAATAAATAGAACGCCCTTCGAAACCCTTTCAAAGCAACTTTAAGCAAGATCCGAGCCAAAAAAACGGGACAAGGAACTTCGGAAAATGAGAGACCGTGTCATGGGTTCACTTTTCCGAAATGATGTTAATTGAGTCTGCTGAAGTGTTTCAAACATCCGAATCAGTTTAGACATTGCCTGGCCTGGCATTTCCAAAATAATTTCAAATTCATCACTTCGTTTTCTGTTCATTCGTCTTTCACAAGCAACTAGGCCGATTGCAATGAAATTTGGTACACATATTTTGGTATACAATCTATATATACTAATATTATATAGCTGAAGAGTTTGTTCGTTTGAACGCGCTAATCTCAGGAACTACTGGTTCCAATTGTTTTTGTGTTGGATAGTCCATTAATCAAGGAAAGCTTTAGGCTACTTTACAATAGGAGCGAAGAATCTCTGTGGAAAGTGTTGAACAAAACGGCGAAAAATATTAATTTTTCTGCGTTTTACCGCTTTTTTCTCAGGAAGTGCTTAGTCAAATTGAACAACTCTGTTTGTGTTGAATGGTGCATTTATCGAGGAAGGCTTGAAGCGATATATCATTACGCTGCGACCAATAGGATTGAAGCGTCAGTGAAAAATATTGCAAAAACGGCAAAAATATTCATTTTAGAAGGCTTCTATTGTTTGTTGACGGTGAGATGACAGAGAAAATATTTATTTTTTGTGACGTCAGAGAGTCAACGCGTTGACGTTTCATCGTCAACGTTTACAGTGTCAATGGATAAAACATTGGGCCCATTCACTAACGTAGTCACTACGTAGTCAACTCATTCTGATTGACCAAATACAACTAAGAAATGAGTTGAGATTTCCCCTCCGACGTAGTGTTGTTGACAGATTTTGACATTTCATAATCAGCTGTTGAATAAGAAACAAAAATTCAATTTCCAATTTAAACAAAATTTAAAATGAAATCAATCGTACAATTCGACAATATTAGTTATCTGATAGGGTCTGAAGACGAAATTTATGTAATCAGATCTTATCAGGTAGTGTTTTCTCATAGTACAATAAGCAAAACAAGCCAACACTTTTGATTAAAGTTACCTAACCTCAAATCACAAATTCACAAACGTTTCTTACTCCATATGTTCATAGTCCAGGCATTATGAACATTTTAAAAAACAATCTGGGAAAAATTTCCTAGCTAGCTGAATTTTCGTATACACTTTTATTACGGTGTTGTCATGAAGATGTTAAAAATTGACGTCGATATCGTGCCAACTAAAAAAGTTATAAGGGTCAAAAAGTCATGAAATTAACTTTTTTGCAAATATCTCGCGACCTATGTAAACATAAAATTGGTCGTGAAATTATCTACAACGCTAACCGTAATAAAGGTGTATACAAAAATACATCTCATTAGGAATTTTTCGGCAGATAAAACCTTAAGTTCCTGAACTATCATTATTTGACAGTTTCGTTTCGACTAGCTTTGTAGTGCAATTTTGCATTCACAAAGCTAGTTGAAAATCGACTACGTAGTGACTAGGTTAGTGAATGCGCCCATTGACTATCACACGATTGACACTATTGGGTCAATGTTGTCCCAAATTATGTTGACGCACAGGTGTGTCAACGTGACTTTTACTTATCAGAGTCAACGCATTGACTCGCAAAACTTTGATGATCACACGGTTTGACACAAAGCAAATAGTCGTAGCCGTCAAGAAAAGTCAAGGTTATTTTGGGGAAATAAAATAAATATTGTATATTTTTTTCGTGTTTTTTCCTCTACTTCGAAACTATTTATCTTAACAATATGAAAACAACATTTTTATATAACTACTAGCAGTTGTCCGCCTGTCCCTCGTCCACCGGTCAGATGTGCGTCTGAGTTGTGCATCATGCGCCCGTCGGAATTTTGTTTTGAGGTTATTTTAAAATTGTATTACAGTCGACTCTTCCTAAGTCGAAATTTTCCTTAACTCGAAGCCTAAAAATGTATAATTTTCCACGTTTTAGCAACACTTTTCACTCATCCCTTGCTCTTATTATTTGCACCGTAACGTTGTTTGCCTTAAAAATGGATGTATTACATATATATGTATATATTTAACACAAAAAGAATTTTTCAGTTTGATTTAGCAGTTCCTGAGAACAGCGCATTCAAGCAAACAATAGAAGCCTTCAAAAATGAATATTTTTGCCGTTTTTGCAATATTTTTCACTGACGCTTCAATCCTATTGGTCGCAGCGTAATGATATATCGCTTCAAGCCTTCCTCGATAAATGCACCATTCAACACAAACAGAGTTGTTCAATTTGACTAAGCACTTCCTGAGAAAAGAGCGGTAAAACGCAGAAAAATTAATATTTTTCGCCGTTTTGTTCAACACTTTCCACAGAGATTCTTCGCTCCTATTGTAAAGTAGCCTAAAGCTTTCCTTGATTAATGGACTATCCAACACAAAAACAATTGGAACCAGTAGTTCCTGAGATTAGCGCGTTCAAACGAACAAACTCTTCAGCTATATAATATTAGTATAGATAGATTGTATACCAAAATATGTGTACCAAATTTCATTGCAATCGGCCTAGTTGCTTGTGAAAGACGAATGAACAGAAAACGAAGTGATGAATTTGAAATTATTTTGGAAATGCCAGGCCAGGCAATGTTGAAACTGATTCGGATGTTTGAAACACTTCAGCAGACTCAATAAACATCATTTCGGAAAAGTGAACCCATGAAACGGTCTCTCATTTTCCGAAGTTCCTTGTCCCGTTTTTTTGGCTCGGATCTTGCCTAAAATTGCTTTGAAGAGGCTTCGAAGGGCGTTCTATTTATTTCTAACTTCAAAGCTATCGACATTTTAGATCCAAAGCTCCCCAGCAACTTGAACCCAGCACTCACATTTTATTTGAGTCAGCTTATACTCACTGCATCATCCATCCCAAAGCGCTGGTCGCTTTTGGACAGCTGAAATCAACGCTGATATTTGTTTGGCCCAGGCGTATGCAATTTTCCTTTTGTGTTGCGTTTTTTTTTCTTTTTTTTTGGGATTCGTCTACTCCTACTCCTGTCTTGGAGTAGCATCGTCTATTTCTTCCATCATAGGCCGTGTGCGAATTCAGTTAAAAATGGGTTAAAACTTGACGTTTGGTTAAATTTTGACACTTCGCATTATTTGACTAGCTGCTGAGCAGGTAAAAATATAACATTAGTGGTTAAAAATTCATCCATTTTGATTTTTTAACCACAATTCATCCAATTCGCACACGGCCTAAAAAGAATAAAGAATTGTGGCTGGCAAAATCTCAAAAGAGTGTTGAGATACGTAAAAGGGACTTTGAATATGCTGCATTAGATCAATTTTAACTGATATGAAATTAATGGTGGATGGGCCAAGCCTACTTTTTTTGCTTACTTAACGAAATTTTCATCCGGGTTTATACCATTATTTATACCATTATACCAAGAAGAACAGCGTTAAGTACTATCCAGAATTCTTAGTTGGTGGTTTCTGTTGTTTCTCTCTTTGTTTGTTTATCAAACGAATTTATAAGAGTTTTTCTTTCCAGCAATCTGAAAGTCGACAAGAAGATTTAGAGTTTAGTAAACGTCAAGACAAGACTTGCAAAAACAGTGAAGAGAGCGAAGGTAAATTTTTGTATGAACCATAACATTATTAAATTTAATTTTATTTATTCTTTTAGACTTGGAAAACTTGATTTCTGAAGCAATTTTAACTGGTAACTTGATTGCTGCAATTGAATTGTGTTTTGAAACAAATCGAGCAGCCGATGCACTTATTATTGCTTCTACGATAAGTGCTGAATGTCTAGCGAATACTCAAGAAAGATTTTTGAAACAACGTCAATCTGATTTGTCAAATATAATATCAGCACTCGTTTCCCATGATTGGATGGAATTTGCTACACAATCTGCTATTGATTCTTGGAAGAAAGTTCTTGTAGCAGTACTTAAGCACGGCGATAGGAATTTCGTTGACATATGCGAAAAATTAGGTGATCGTTTGCTGACTGATAACACTAGACTCGAATGTACAAAAAATGCACTGCTATGCTTCATTTGCGCCGGGCATGTTGACAAAGTAATAAATGCATGGAATCAAATAAAACGTTTGGAAAAAGAGAACATGGAATATGAACTGGATAATATTGAATTACAAGAGCTTGCAGAAATTATTATGGTGTTATACAAATCACTCGAGAGACAAGGAATTCATGTAGAACCTGAAGGAAAATTTGCAGAAATTACACACCAGTATGGCTCACTTCTTGCAGCACTAGGAGGAATAAACAATGCAGTGGCTTACTTCCTCGCAACAGGTCATTCCAACAACCCTAAGTTAAATGATTTACGCGAACGCTTAAATAAAATTATTGCTGTAAAGACAAACACCGAAAATGTGGATCGTTGTACAGCAAATAATAGTTACTATGGCATGGCTAAGCAAAGGGGATCATTTTCAACAAATTTCTCCTCGTCTAATCAAATTGGGACGTTAAGTTGCGAATCATCGGGTATAAATAATTTAAATCGTCCACCTCCACCACCTGTCGAACAATCTTCAAATCCTGTACTTATGTTTAACTATCAGACAGAAAATATGATCAATCCCAATCAAATACTTCCACCATCTGCATCTGCTACGGCAGCAAAGCCTCCCATTGCAGCCCAACCTTATGAAGGCACTGCGCAACCCCCAAGAACCCCTAGTGTGGGCTCCCAAAGCTCCACCCAAATGATAACTCGGTCGAAATACCTTCTTGATCCTTCGGTTTCAAGTGCTCCGCAATATTCTTCCCAAAAATATGGAAGTGGTTATAATCAATCACCAGCATTGCCTTCCAATAATTTTAACACAATGCCAATATCACAAAATCCAGAAGCTTATAATTCGAATCAAACACAATTGCATTCTATACCATTATTGCAGAACAATTATACGCCTGTGAACTCGATGCCACCGTTACAAAACGCGTATTTACATGGAATAGCTCCAATAGAAGCTGCTCCGCCAATACAGAAAATACAGCAAATACAAAGAAATCCAACTCCACCGCCTGGATGGAACGACCCTCCGTTGCTGAAATCTAACAAGCATCAGGTGAGTTCCAAACGTTTAATTATAACATTTCTAGACTTAGTATTTGAAGAATCAAACAATAAAAACGCACGTTTTCTGTTAAATTCTAACGATAAAACATAATTATTCTTAGTTGAGGAGTCATGAGCTCGTCAACTGTGAAAAATGAATAGGTAACTCTAGTACTTGAACTTCATGTTATTTAATTCAATGATAGAATATTGAAAATTCAAAATCTGTTATCAATTGTATCTGTGTTCCTTTCAGCTGACAAAAAAAGAACCTTCCGGATCAGCAATCACTCATCCTATATTCGGTACAGATCGAAATCAAAATGCTTACTTATATCCAAGTTCATCTTATCAAGTAAGCAACTTAAATTCGATAATGGTATTTTGTTAATTAACTTTGATTATCTCAGAACCAAACAATGCCACTACAACAACATTTATCACACATACCCTTCAACGCGGGACAGCAAAACAATAACATGTTGCAGAATGATCCAAGAATCCAAACACCAAGCGCATTATATCCAAATATGAATCAGCAACATACAGGTTACCAAGAACAGCCTACTCCAGTTCAAAGACTTGCACCAGAAAGTCCTAAAGAAAAACTCAATTTGCCGGAGGAGTTCATTTACATGAAAACTCTTTTTGAAGAGTTAAAAGATCAATGTCTTGCAGCGGCACCAGATCCGGTAAATATATACATAAATATACTTTTTTCTTCACACTATCTCTATCAGATAAAGTCGAAGAGAGCTTATAGCAAGAAACATCTAACGACCAATCGTCTTAAACCCAGAAAACTGTGTTTACAGACCAGGAGGGTCATTCCGTATCTCGATATCGTCGAAACGATATCGTTTCGTAGATCGACTCGCTTCACGTAACTCTGAAAATAACTATCGTCCAGACGATATCGTTTTTGCTTTCCGTATCCCGACTATCGTCAAGACGACATCGTCAAAACGATGGAATTTGAACGATAGCTAATTAGGTTTCGTCTAGAACAAACATTTTAAAGCAATTTATTTTTTGATTCAAAAAACGGTTGAAAGTTATGAAACATTTTATGTTGTATCATTAATTTTATTAAAACAAAATGTTCTCGGCTTTAAACAGACTTTGAAGTCTAGATTTTTGTCAAGAAATGGACTTTAAATGAAAAAGGGAAAAATTCAAATAGGAATAACTCATTTCAACTGTTGGTAATGAAATAACATATATTTTTTGAGTTAAAAAAAAATCTCCGAGGTAAACAAAAAATAAATATGTAAAACGCTTAAGAGCTGAACAGAATGCATCGCCGGACGACTGGCGACTAATCTGACAGCTGTCAAAAATGTGAAATTTGTATGGCAGTCGCCCATTAGCAACACAATGCGTCGTTCGTCGCCGAACTAGTCGCCCAAAAGTTGAACTTTGTTCAACTTATAGCGTTTTTTTTTTTGGTCGTCCGGAACTGTTCCGAACAGTTCTGTACTCGTTCACTTGGCACAAGATGACAGTTCTTGTTCTGAATAGAACAGAAAAACGATTCCGAATTTGAAGTCAGAATCAAAAACAGAATCACGCATACATGCACACACTCGCATATACGTACTCGCTGCCATGTTTACAAATAAAGAAATTAAAAACAATGTCATGTCATCTGCAATTCTTCATATGAGGTTTCACAAATACACAACCATTCAACCCTTAGAAGCAAACAAATGTGTTTGCCTGTTCGTTTGGAATCCGGAATCGGACAGTTCTGTGTACAATTCCGGATTACCAAAAAAAACGCTATTAGTCGCGCGACGAGTTTGACGTTTGTGTTTTTTTATATCGTGTTGCTGTTTCCTTGTATTCTTTTCGTTCAGCGATGCCGATTTTATATTTGAAAACGGGCCATTCTTGAAAAAAAAAAAAATCGGGCCATTTTCGTTTTGTCAGGGCCATAATGCACTACTGCATATTTTAAAATTATTTTGAATTGTATTAATCCCAGTTTTGAGTCTGTATTTGCACTTCATAGTAACTAATCACATGGACTTAAAAAGTCATAACCTATAGAAATTATTGTCGTTTTCCATTGGTCTTTTTTTGAAGTTTCTTTTTCTACCTCCAATGGAACGGGTTATGATGTATGTGTCATTCTTCGGACGATTCTGTTTTCAAAACAGAAGAGTTCTGCTCTTCTCAGAAGCATTCCGTCTGTCAAAGTCAGTCCAATGGAATGGTTTCAGAAGACTTCTGGACGACCAATGGAAAACGACATATGAAAGCAAGTTGGCGCTAGTTTAAGCCGGATATTTTATTCCATACTTAATCGGAACATGTCTTCTTTACAATACAATAAAAATATCACACCTCTGTCATAAAATACTTGGTTTTATTTGCAAATTAAAAAGTGCACTCTTATTGGGACACCCTATACATCAGTAGCGTCAAATCGGCTAAGTGAGAAATCGAATCTTAAGTCTTTTCATTTTGGAGATCCCAGAAAAAAATATCAGTTCTTAGCTGAGAAACTGTTTAATGTCCACCGGGAAATTTCAACACTTCGGCAACGCTGAGCCCGTCGCGCGACTATTGTGTTCACAAATTTCTTAGCGATTTGGAAGGCGAATTTTTGACAGCTGTCAGATTAGTCGCCAGTCGTCCGGCGACTGCATTCTGTTCAGCTCTTTAAGTTCAAATTTGGCGTTTTTCTTTTTTACCTCCGAGCAGATTAGATCAGATCACGGATGTGTCAAAAAAAAATCTGTGCTTCATGCTCTGAGCTAAATCTATTTGCTCAGGATAAAATGATCGAGCAAATAGAGCAGATAGCTAAGCGAAGACAACAACCGTTATCTGATCTAATCTGCTCGGAGGTAAAAAAGAAAAACGCCAATTGTCATCTTGTATGGTGTTGTTTTTATTAACGAGTACTGCAATCAGATGAAACGAGAGAAGCGACATCTATATTATAAAGTTCTCTCTATATCTTTCTTGCAAATGCTTCATAGGGGTGAAGTATACAAACATAAAACTTGATCGGATAGTAATACACGTGCACTACGATGACATTTCGTCTACAGGTTGAGTCTCTGTAGCTCTCAAAATGCATAGGCAAAAAAAAACGATGAACGAGACGATGACGATCGACTTACGTGAAGCAAATTTGAGATGATATCGTCGACGACAATCGTTTGGACGATAGTCGTTTTGAAAGTTACGGAATGACCCTCCAGAATAATAAAGACGTAGAAAGATAAAGATATAGATTGTAGAGGAATTAGATAGATGATGAGAATGAAAATAGGAAGAGATAGATAGAAGAATTATGGGAAATACGAAGTAACAATTATAGAATTATCCCCATACTCGCCATCAGATCAATTTTAATGATTTGAGAACATAAAAGATTCAATTTTAATGATTTGACACATAAAAGGAAAATATTCTTTTTGAAAAATTTAGTTAGAAATATGGTCGTAACGACGTAACCCAAAGACATAACGAATAATGTTGTTTAACACAACTGTCATCTTTCTTAGAGACAAAGAATCCATGTTTAAGAAGATTTCACATCCGTACGTCGGGATTGGAACAACAAGGGTTTTAGCTAGTATTTTTCTAGTTTCAATTGGTGTAAATTTTTTTGAGATCGTTAGGGTCCTGAGAGCGCCATTTATGTCTTTCCAACCACAGCGTTTATATGGTCATTCCATGTCAAAGTCCTATTGAAGCAGATTCCCAGGTTCTTGGCCGTCTGCACATATTCCACTGGAACATTATTTAAGAGCACTGTGGGAAAATATGAAAGGTCAACCATACGCCGTGAGATTGCTAGAGTAAAAAAATCTCCGAGGTAAACAAAAAATAAAAGTGTAAAACGCGTATTTCAAATCGTCATCTTTAATGGTAGTGCTATTTTTAACGAGTACAACAGTCAGATGAAAAGAGAGAAACTACATCTATTTAATAACGTTGTCTCTATGTCTTTCTTGCAAATGCTTCATACGGGTGGAGTACACAAACACAAAATTTGATTTGATAGTAATACATATGAGGTATGTTCAGCGACACTGTTCTGCACACTTTAGCACAATTTGGAACAGAAAAGTACAGCTTTTAGGTGTTCATTGACACATTTGCTGTTCCAAACTGTTCTGCTTTGGTGTTCATTGAGTCTGTCTAGAACAGTTTGGAACAGTTTAGGACAGCATTTTCTGTTCCATCTTTTTAGGTAGAACACATTTTGTGTTCTAAACTGTTCCAAACTGTTCTGACATTTCTCATGCAGCTGTGCTGTACTGTGCTGTGCTGTGCTGTGCTGTACTGTGCTGTCTTTTTTCTCGCTGAACAAAGCTATACACATCGATTACATTTCGTCTACAGTTTGAGATTATCTGTAGCTCTCAAAGTATATGTTCTTTGAGAGCTACAGATACTTTCGCCAATGGGCGAAAACACGATGAACGAGACGATGACGAACAACTTACGTGAAGCAAATATCGTCGACGATGATCGTTTGGACGATAGTCGTTTCGAAAGTTACGGAATGACCCTCCTGGGGCCCTACTCTATAATGCATTTAGAAAGCCAATCGGATTAGAATCTGATATTCGATTCGTTTATGAATTCGTACTCTGTAAAATGTTCGAATCGAACAAAAAAATCATCTAGTTCTATTTCTATTTATAGAATAGATTTGCCGAGTCTCGAAGAATTTCTACTTAGATCTATCAAAGCGAAAATCAAAAAAAAAAGTCTCGAGGTATTTCTTATTAGATCCATCAAAGCAAAAATCAAAAAAAGAAAAAAACAAAACAAAACAAATTACAAACAAGGCGAGATTGTTCAAATTAATTGTAAAAAAAAAATATATATATAATTCAATAAAAACTTAATAAAATGGCCTCGGTTGCTCTATGAATGGATGAAGAAAATAGAGAGGTACACCGTATCTCATTGGTGGTCCTTCCACATTAAAATGTGGAAGTGTTGGAAGTGTTTCTCGCGTCCGAGGCGTTTAAACGTCCCTTGGTCAAATCGGGATGGGCACACATGAATTCCACCATAATTTAGAATTGTTTTTGTTTGGCACATTTTTCGCTGATGATTCCCCGTAATGAAATTTATTTGCTTAAATTTTGAATAAAATTATTATTTCCTTACTTACATTTTATCTTTTTCACACAACCAAACACAGTTTTCCTTTTGTGTCCTTTAAAAACGACCTTCGGATTGCAATCCGTTACCTCTCTTGGTGTAGAAACAAAATTTCCGTTTTCGAACGCTATTGACATTCGGAAACGCATTTCCAGGTACGAAAAATCCGAACGCGGATTTGTCATTCCGTAAGTACTAGATATCTTATCCGCATTAGAAGTAGAGAGTACAAAACATTCCTTTTCGTAAATATTTGCTTTCGAAACGCATTACAGAGTAGGGCCCCTGGTTTTAAGTATGTATATAATAACTTATTCTTATTAAAGGCGTAGGAAGGCAAAGGAGCATCATTCGTCTTGAAAAAATGTTTTCCCCTCAATTCTTTCCTTAAACTTAAACAATTGTTGAAGAGTTTAATTTACTTTGGTCTTTGGTTCTTCGGAAATAAACCATCCTATTTCTATTATCGATGTCACTTTCAATGGAAAACTAGCTGCAATCTCTGAAATACTGCTCTATTTCATATTATTTTATTATTTACTTATTTTATTATAAAAAATATTTAAATTTGCGGTATTTAGAGGATAATACGCTTCCTATCTTCTTTTATCTGATCTATACAGTTGCTATGATCGGTGAGCGATATCCTCAGAGCTAAAAAACGCATATAAAAAATGCTCGATCTGCTTACATTTATGCAATTTTTCACCTAAGTTTCACCACACTTTATCCAGAGAACACTCATTCTCTGACCACAGATACATCCAATTCAGAATCAATGTTGATGAAAAATCTAGTCCAATTAAATTTCGTAATTACCGAAAAACCCATTGTACCACTTATAAAACTACACTTCAAAGTTTAATTAAACCAGGACTCCTAGGTCCCTCTCTTAATGCTAGTGAACTTGACAACAAAGTCAAGGACTTAACCTTAGCTATGAACAAATCGTTAGAGATTGCCTGTCCACCCGTATGTGTAAGGGGAAAAAAGAAACCACATTGGTGGACCTTGGGTCTCGATTCGCTCAGGAAAGAGTGTAGAAAACTCTTTAACAGAGCCAAATATACAAGACAGGCTTCTGACTGGGACTCATACAAAAGTTCCCTGAACAAATACAAAACGGAACTAAGAAGATCTAAACGATCTTCCTGGCGATCCTTTTGGGATAGAATAGATGCCTCTAGGCTACGAAAAATTCTTTCAACAAATCCAGTGATGCCCAGCTGTCTAAAAAGAGCAGATGGATCCTGGACAGCCTCAAGTGAAGAATCTCTTAACTTGCTACTAGACACTCACTTTCCTGGTAGCTCTCAAAATGTAACCTGTAACAATCAGTTGCACTCAATTACTACTACATCATTTCCACAAGGTCTAATCACAAGGGATAAACTGATAGCCCATCAACACCTTCGAACCGTACAAATCGGCAGGACCAGACGGCATTATTCCAGCTGAACTCCAAGAAGCCTCAGACATAATAACACCAATCCTTGAGTTATTGTTCAATAGCTGCTTGCATCTGGCCCATATCCCCTCAGTATGGAGAGAAATGAAAGTTTTTTTCATACCCAAGGCGGGAAAATGTTCGCAAGTTAACCCTAAAGACCTCAGACCCATAAGTCTATCATCGTTGCTTCTTAAAACATTAGAAAGACTGATAGATATACACCTCAGGGCAAACATTGATACAAGACTCGTGTCTAACTCTCAACATGCCTACTGTAAGGGAAAAGCGGTTGAAACAGCGCTACACACCTTAGTACGCACTATCGAATACTCCCTCCATCATAAAGAGTATACTATAGTTGCATTCCTTGATATTGAAGGCGCTTTTAACAACGTGGAAACATCTGCAATCACATCTGCACTGTCAACTCTGAATGTGGAGAGTTCGCTTGGAGAGTTAATTCATTTAATGCTTAGTAGCAGAATAATTAACTCAGAACTCGGCGGCTTTTCCGCAAGAAGATCTGTCAGCAGAGGTACGCCGCAAGGTGGTGTTCTCTCCTTTCTACTCTGGAATCTGGTAGTTAACGAAATTCTTACCTGTCTGGATAGAGAGGGATTCAGAGTGATAGCCTATGCTGATGAAGTTGCTATAGCTGTTTCAGGAAAGAATCTAAATACCTTAAAAGAACTCTTACAAAACGCTCTAAATAAGCTATCACTTTGGGCGAATCGGTGTGGTTTAGGCGTTAACCCACACAAAACCGATTTGGTCCTATTCACTAGGAAATATAAAATTCCGCACATCGACCCTCCTTTTATAAACGGTGTCCAATTAAAGTTTTCAGATGAAACTAAATATCTGGGTCTTATATTAGATAGAAAACTAAATTGGAAGAGCAACATACTTGAAAGAATAAGGAAATCGACGGACGGTAGCTCTTTTCACCTGCAAAAAAGCCATTGGTAGCAAATGGGGTTTGCAACCCTGAATCACTCACTGGCTATACACATCGGTAATCAGACCAATTCTTCTTTATGGTGTGTCAGTATGGTGGACTGCCTTGGACGTTAAAATGAACTGCGATAAGCTTAGTAAAGTGCAACGCTCAACATGCCTAAGTATAAGCGGATCACTCCGTACGACCCCATCTGCGGCACTAGACACCCTACTCTATCTAACACCTCTGGACATAATCAGCAAACAAATAGCTGCTAGTTCTGCTATTCGCCTGAATGCCTCTTCACAGTGGACTAACAACAACATTGGCCACTCTGTTATTCTTAATTATTTAGAATCAATTCCAAAGCACACAGACTACACCATTCCTCAACTACAGTTCGATAGAAACTTTCAAACTTCTATCCCTCCCCGTTCCTTCTGGGAAAATAAAACATTCCTGGAAGACGAGGCAATCCACTTCTATACAGATGGATCGAAAACTAATGATGGGGTTGGTGGAGGTGTGTACTCCGAACGACTAAAACTAAGTCTCTCATTCAGCCTTCCAAATCATTGTAGCGTGTTCCAGGCAGAACTTTTGGCGATTAAGGAGGTCCTGTCCTGGCTCAGAGAAAACGTGGTATCCACATCTGATATCCGGATCTTCTCAGACAGTCAGGCAGCTATAAAATCCCTGGACTCTGTCTCTACAAACTCGATTACGGTCCAAAACTGTCGATCGTCTCTAATGGAGATGGCACAACAGTTTAACATTCACCTTCACTGGGTGCCGGGCCATAGAGACATTCCAGGAAAATGCAAAGCCGACGAACTCGCCAAACATGGTACAACATTACCCATTAAGCCACAAATGCCTAATGTTGGTATACCAATCGCTACATGTAAACTTTTGCTACAACAAGATGCTATTAAGAGAACTAACATCAGGTGGAATAACATAACCACCTGTCAGGCAACGAAAAACATTTGGACTTAAAGAGATCCAAATGCCTGATATCTCTAAGCAGATTGCATATAAGCTCCTTAATTGGTGTCATTACCGGACACTGTCTAATTGGAAGACACGCTGCGCGACTGGGCGTATTTTCTAATGACTTCTGCAGAAGCTGTATGGATGAAGAGGAGGAGGAGACAGTTCTTCACCTCCTCTGCACCTGTCCCGCTCTTGCTCATAAACGTATGATTCACTTAGGGGAATACTTCTACAATGATCTAAACGATCTCGAACACATTAACATAATAAATCTTCTACGTTTCGTAAGGAACTCTAATTGGTTTCAATGAGCCTTCGAAGAAAAGCCTTCTTAGATTCATGTGGTATCACAATGGGCCTTTGATTGGCCTAAGTGTGTCTCTTAACATCCATGACAGCCACTTTAACCTAACCTAACCTTCACCACACTTAAATTTCATATTTTTGATAACTATGAAATAATATAGGTACCTAAAAATTGTATTTGTTTTTTTTTTTAAATTTTAGCGGACGAAGAGAAAATTTGTAGACGTTGCAAAACGTTTGGAAAACCTATACGATTGCTTAAGGGATAGAAGAGTAAGTTCTTTTTTTTATTATTCCAAAACTTATTTTTAAATATTGTATTTTTTCCAGCTTACACCAAATACAATAGAAGCCTTGAATCAAATCGTACAGTGTATTCAAATAGGCGATTATGGAAATGCCCTAACAACTCATACTTCAATAGCTTTTGGAACGGATTTTGCTCAAACAGCCAGTTTTATGCCAGGCATAAAGGTCTTAATACAGTCAGCATCTGATTTAAAGGTCTTCTTGCGATAAAAATAATGTCTTATACTTAAAATTCGGGAGCAAAATTAGGAAGGAAAAGTTGCAAGAAATAAGAGTTGATATGCCAGAATTAAAAAAAAATTATAAATCATTCCTCAATGGCAGTATAATAAAGTAGCATGCAATTAAATATGCATATCCTTTTCCTGGAATCAAGTTTAATATTAACATGTAATATTGTAATTATTTATTAAAAAGTACTTGACATTTCAACGTCTTACTCTCAATATATGGAGGCAGCTGCAGGTTTCATGGGGTAACCTGAAAAGTTGTTTCAAAGTGGAAAACGTTTGTTTTGTACTTATTTTATCGTTTTTTTGCTTTTATATTAAACTAGCTGACCCGACGAACGTTGTTTCGTCACGGTTTTTTCGTGAATAAATTTTCTGTGAATTTCTATTTTGCAATCTCAGAGTAAAGGTCGGCGCAGTGGCGTAGCTACCGCTGTATCAGCTGTATCCATGTAACAGGGCCCCCGAGATATAGGGGCCCCCAAAGATACAGAGCACAAGACGTGTGTAAAAAAGTTCACTTAAATATTTAAAAAGTCTTATTACAAAAAATGTTCCAATGATCATTTTTTACATGCGTCAAATATTTTTTTTTCCTCTGTATCTTTTTCTTTTGTTCATGTCCTACCAACCAACAATACTACAACTTCAACCTGCACTTTTTTATTCGAGCTTTCAAAATATATCGTCCTACCTGACACAGCCACCAACTCCAACATCACACAGAACCATTTTGTTTGGGTTTCTGTCTCCTTTTTGTGTTTAAATTGATTAAATTAAATTGTAAAAAACTATATATTAGTTGAAAATAAAAATATATTAAGTTTTAGTTTTAATTTTCTTTATTTCTAATAACTTTCACAAAAATGTAATTTTACTTTTGGGAGGCGACGCGTTTCGGACTCAGTCCATCATCGGGCGCAAACTTGCAATTTAATTTAATCAATCACACAGAAATACAAACCAGGGACCAGCGTTAGATTAAAAAATACTAAGGTACTTGCATGAACTAACACCTGAAAAATTCGAATACTCCATTCCGAACCCTGTATGTATCTGCAACCAAAAAAAGTCCCGTTAATTGTCTGAGTGAAAACCTTACACCAAATCAATTATTGACCGCAACAAAAAAAGACGAACGAGACGAATGTAAAAATGTTATGAACATTTTAGAGACCTACGACTTTATTGTGTTGATGTCATTGTTTTCTTCGCTGTTTGATATTATAAGTCCAGTTTCCAAAGCCCTTCAAGATGAGGAAATTGACTTACAAAAAGCAAGTATTTTGCTTCAAAATCTATTAGACGGTCTAGAAAAAGAAAGAAATCAAAAGAAATTCAGTGATTTACTTAAAAAGTCCAAGGATTAAGCCAACGATTGGGGAGTGACACCTGTCTTCAAAAATAAAAGGAGGAAAATAACGAAGCGCTTTTTTGATGAGTTGGCAGAAGATCATAAAATTTCTGATCCGGAAATTTAGTTCAAAGTCAATATTTACAATTCCTGCTTGGACATTTTGATTGGACAAACTCAGCAAAGATTTCAAAGCCTTCATAGTCTTAGTAGTATGTTTGAAGTGTTCGAACCGGATAAGCTTTTATCGAGATAGATCAAGGATCAAAAAAGCTAGTGGAAAAGTACAATACAGACATATCTGGTGATTTCTGCAATCAACTAATTGCTCTAAAAATATGCCTCAAATCCGAAATCCTCAAAATTCATTCCATAAAAAAACTTGCTAAATTATTAGTTATCGAATTTAATGGTCTTGCTTCTAGTTTTTCTGAAGTAATAACAGCATGCTTTCTCTTTTTGACTCTTCCGGTAACCACAGCAACAGCTGAAAGATCTTTTTCCAAGCTGAAAATAATAAAAAATTATGTCAGAACGTCAATGGGACACAAGAGGTTGTCAGATTTATCACTTTTATCAATAGAAGCAGATAATCTTGAAAAACTGAAATCTTCTTCAGGTATGGAAGATTTAATACATAAATAAATTTGCAGAAAAAGGACTACTTACTACTAGTAGCAAGGGCAGTAGTAATTTGAAAAGAAGTGCAAATATTATTTCTTTTTAAGCTTTATAAAACATGTATCAATATATATGTAGTATGCATTTATGTTGAAGTTCCTATGGCGTAATACTTACTTAAGGTGGCGCTACAGTCCGTTGTGGACTTGGGCCTCAATCAACAGTCTCCGCCAGCCAGCTCGGTCCCTAGCTAGCTGTCTCCAGTTTTGCACTCCAAGTTGATTGAGGTCCTCTTCCACTTGTGTGCGCCACCTGAGTCGCGGTCTTCCTCTCCTTCTGCGTCCCTCGGGAATAGTGTCGAAGACTTTCCGGGCCGGAGCATTGGTGTCCATGCGCTCTAAATGACCGAGCCATCTGAGTCTCTGGACCTTGACCCTTCTGGCTAAGTTCACGTCGTTGTACAACCCGTAAAGTTCGCTGTTGTATCTCCTTCTCCATTCCCCATCAATGCACACGGGGCCAAAGATGACCCGAAGAATTTTCCTCTCGAAACAGCCTAAGGCACATTCATCCGATTTTGTTAGGGTCCATGCTTCTGCACCATACAGCAGGACAGGGATGATGAGGGTGTTGTACAGTTTAACCTTAGTTGCTCGAGAGAGGGCTTTTCCACTCAGTTGCTTTCTTAGCCAAAAGAAACAGCGATTAGCAAGAGTAATTCTTCGTCTTATCTCAGCGCTGGTGTTATTGTCCGTGTTGATAGCGGAGCCTAGGTAGACAAACTCCTTAACTACCTCGAAGTTGTATGCGTCTATTGTGACGTTCTGTCCGAGCCGTCGATGTTGGGTGTCCTTACTCGAAGACAGCATGTACTTCGTTTTTCCCTCATTTACCGCTAAACCCATTTTTGCCGCTTCTGTCTCAATCCTCACAAAGGCGCCATTGACATCACGCTGTGTTCTTCCCATTATATCAATATCGTCGGCGTACGCGAGAAGTTGAACAGATTTATAGAAGATAGTGCCTCTGGTGTTGACGGTGGAGTTTTGGACTATGTTCTCAAGAACGATGTTAAAGAAATCGCACGACAGTGCATCGCCTTGTCTGAATCCTTTTTTGACGTCGAATGATTCCGTAAGCTCATTGCCAACCTTGATAGAGCAGCGTGAGTTCTCCATCGTCATTTTGCACAAGCGAACGAGCTTGGCAGGGATGCCAAAGCTAGACATAGCTTTATACAGTTCGTCTCTGTAGATGCTGTCATACGCGGCCTTAAAATCAATCAAGAGGTGGTGGGTATCGATTTGGAGTTCATAGGTTTTTTCCAGGATCTGCTGCAACGTGAAAATTTGGTCGATGGTAGACTTTCCTGGCCTGAAGCCACATTGATAAGGACCAATCAGATTGTTGACGAAAGGCTTCAGACGTTCACATATTATGGCAGAGAGGATCTTGTAGGCGATGTTAAGCAGACTTATTCCTCTGTAGTTGGTGCAGTTTAGAGGATCTCCTTTTTTCAGGATCGGGCAAACAATGCTGAGGTTCCATTCATCGGGCATGCATTCCTCCGACCATATCTTACAGATGATTTGGTGCATGCTCCTATCTAGCTCGTCGCCTGCGGCTTTGAACAGCTCGGCAGCTAGACCATCTGCTCCTGCGGCTTTGTTGGATTTCAGCCGTGATATTGCTGTTTTCACTTCTTCTAGGTCGGGTTTACGGAATTGTTGGCTGTCATCGTGTATGATAAAAGGCTCCTGTCTGACGGCGGGGTTTTGTTCGTCGTCGCCGTTATACAGTTTACAGAAGTGGTCTTTCCAAATCCCCAGCACTGACTGCGGTTCTACTATGATGTTCCCTTGTTGATCTCTGCAGGCTTCGGTTCTTGCTCGATGACCTTGAGCCAGCTGTTTTACCTTCCGATAAAACCTCCGAACTTCATTCCTGCTGTTAGCTCTCTCAACATCTTCGATCTGACGCTTCTCATGCTCTCTCTTTTTTCTCCTGAGAAGCCGGCGTTCTTCTCTCCTCTTTTGCTCGTAAAGCTCACGAGCAGCTCTTGTCCTTCTTTGCAGCGCCGCTTTGTAAGCCTCCTGCTGGGCTGCATGGGCCTGCCTGCATTCTTCGTCAAACCAGGGGTTTCGTTTTGGTGGCTGTGTGAAACCCAGCACATTAAAGGCGGCATCTCTAACTGCATTCTGGCAATGTTGCCACTGGTCTTCGATACTTGATGTTGGCGGCATAGGACTCCTTAAGAGGTTACTTGTCACTCGATCAGAGAAGGATCTGGCGATCTCTTGCGATTGTAGCCGTCCGACGTCGAATTTTCTTGCAGCATTTCTTTGTTTTGGCAGTTGTCGGGATATTCGTAGCACTGCCTTGGCTACGCCGAGGTAGTGGTCCGAGTCGATGTTGGCTCCTCGGAAATTTCGAACATCTTGAATGCTGGAAAAGTGCCTCCCGTCGATCGCAATGTGATCAATCTGGTTGACGGTTGATTGATCAGGAGATCTCCATGTACCTTTATGGATGTTGAGATGTGGGAACCAGGTGCTTGCTACCACAACATTTCGCCCCGCAGCAAAATCGATCAGCCTGAATCCGTTGTCGGAAGTGGTGTCGTGCATGCTGTGCTTTCCGACTGTTCTTCCAAAGATGCCTTCTTTTCCCAGCTTTGCGTTAAAATCGCCGAGGACAATTATTTTCATGTCATAGCTAGGACATTGCTCATATGTTTTGTCGAGGAGCTCGTAGAATTCGTCTTTGGTGTCGTCCTTTTTCTCTTCTGTGGGGGCATGCGCGCATATTAAGCTAATGTTGCCGAAATTAGCCTTGATTCGGATCGTCGTGATGCGTTCGCTTACGCATTTGAAGCTCAAGACTTTTTGCCTGAGTCTGCTTCCCACGACGAATCCGCATCCAAAGAGTCGCTGTTCCCGGTAGCAATCCCCATAGTAGATGTCGCAGTTATTCATCTTCTTTTCGCCCGGTCCATCCAATCGCATTTCCTGGATAGCGGTAATATCTGCTTTGTAGCAGTTGAGGGTCTCCGCTAGTTGTTCGGCAGCACGCAGTCCATTAAGGGACCTAACATTCCACGTGCATATCCGAAATTCGTTGTCCTTTATACGTTTGCTTGGGTCGTCATCAGTGTATCCGTCCGTTTCCGAGGCCTGTTGATGGTTCGTAACTAGATTTTTTCTATGTAGCCGGGAAGTCACCCCGACGTACAACCCCCAACCTGGAGTACCAGGTACTTGATGTGACTCCAAGTACAAAAGCCGGAAAACCGCTCCTTTTACGACCTGAGCTTCAAATATGTCGAAGTAGCCCGTAAAGGTGTTCACCAAGTAGTTCGACCTAACTGGAACTGAGGACGCCACCGTTCATTCCAAAAAGAAATTCATCCGCTGCCGTCCCTCGTGGGAAGTGCCTTGGTGGGAACACTCCTTCGTTGTGGGGTAATTAGTAGTAACAGCCTACTCCGCTTCGACCTGTCGACCATGGGAGGCCCTGCTGCGAAAACAAGTTTCGCGATCGCATAGCTCTAAGCATCGCAGTAGTAGTTACCGTAAGCCGCTCCGCCACGTCAAGGCTTACCCCATGGAGGTCCTATGGCGTAATACATTGAATTAAATTTATCTTTTTTATTGACGTTAGTATTTTAATTTAAAAAAAGAGTATAAGGTTATGGCCCAGTTTTGGTAAGAGGTGGTGGGGGCCCCCAAAAAAAATTGGATACAGGGCCCCCAAAGGTCTAGCTACGCCACTGGGTCGGCGTTAAATAATTCAAAATAATATAACAATTTTATTTAACGAAAAGACGTTTTTAAAAATATTATAAATGCAAGTGTGGATGACTATGGATTGAAACTAAATACCACATCAATATTCTGAATATTTCTTTATATCTCAATTCAATTCTCAAACAAAATGCAAAATTTTGACAGATCTGATTTTAATTTCAAATCGGTGCCGTGTCATAAGGCCATAGGTCATAAGGCCATATACTCAAAAATTTTGAGTATATGGCCTTATGACACTTTCAAAAGCGTCATAAGGCCATATTTGAGCATATGGCCTTATGACGCTTTTGAAAGTGTCATAAGGCCATATGGCCTTATGACGCTTTTAAATAATTTTTTTCCTGAAATCCCATAGTTCAAATAAAAAAAAACATTTCTAAATAACGTACATAAAATGTTTATTCAAATTAATTAAATATTCATATAATGACCATAATTAAAGGAGATATGCATACATTAACGTGCATTTCAGCTCTAAACAGTTTTGATGTTTTATAGAATTTGTTTGCAAATTGTGCAGAGAATTGCGTTGTTATTCTTACATGAGTTAATGTATTGAAAAAGTTATGAATTTCAAAGAATCGATTTTAATCAATTTACTTGATATACAATTTAAATTAAGAGAAAAATAAATCGTTGCTCGCGCGAGCGGAAAATTTTTTTTGGCCCAGAGAGAATCAATTTGGGGTGTGAAAATAAAAAAATTCGCGCGAATTTTTTTATTTTCACACCCCAAATTGATTCTCTCTGGGCCAAAAAAAATTTTCCGCTCACGCGGATTTTGTATTTTCACACCCCAAATTGATTCCCTCTGAGGCAAAACATTTTTTTCGCTCACTACGCCTTGCGCAAATTAGTATTTTATTTCCCAATCTTAATTTATATCAAGCTCCTAAATAAATTAAAGTCTATTCTTGTAAATTCAAAATGTTTTCTATAGTGACCATTTATTCAAAAAAGTCGTCAGTAAATATGGCCTCATGACTTTCACAATGTTCCTTATTACCATCATATGGCAATTTGTAGCTTTTAAAAGTGTCATTTGACCATATGGCATAAAGTCGCAAATAAATATGGCCTTATGACGCTTTGGAAAGTGTCATAAGGCCATATGCTCAAATATGGCCTTATGACGCTTTTGAAAGTGTCATAAGGCCATATACTCAAAATTTTTGAGTATATGGCCTTATGACCTATGGCCTTATGACACGGCACCTTTCAAATCTATTGTTTTTGTTTAGAGTTGTTCAGTTCTTGAGATCTTGGTCGCAACAATATCTAATGTTTTGTATTTTCCTTACTTTTCTTATATTTTTGAAATGTGAAACTGTAATTTGCAACTATTAAATTACAAAGACAGTAAAATTTTTTTTGTTTTCTTATCATTTAGAAAAGTTTCTTAATAATCGTTGTTTAAACATTTTAAAGCCAATTGTATGACACAATGGCCCTCTAAGTTGATA
Organism: Sphaerophoria taeniata; assembly: GCA_943590905.1. Lineage (NCBI taxonomy): Eukaryota > Metazoa > Arthropoda > Insecta > Diptera > Syrphidae > Sphaerophoria > Sphaerophoria taeniata. Next base: position 68,759,441 of record OX016540.1, read on the forward strand.
TTTGTAAGCCTTATGATCACCTATCCCCTTTTTTTAAGATTGCTGATCGTGGTGCCCGTGGCGTAATTATTAGTGATTTTTATTTCATCTTTCCCGGGTACTTACTCTTGCGAAGAACTAACAACACTTCCAAGAGTATAAATATGCCATGAAAAAATGCTTCTTCACACGCATTTAAAGGCCACTAACGCCTTGCCTCTTCAAAAGCTATCGCAGCACTCTACTTATTTATTTATTTATTTTTGTAGAGAAGGTCAATGGATAAACGTTCGTTTGCAAAGACTTGAGAGAATTCGCATATTTTAATCTTTTCTTAATTTTTTTTTTTTTTATTAAGCAATCGGCTAGTCCTGGAATTTCGTCTTTTTTTATAAACTGGCAAGTTTGTTTGGTTGTTTAAAACAAAGAAACGGTAGTTGGGGAAGCTAGTCTACGTCAGGACGCTCAAAGACCTTGCTGAAGGAGGCCCGGACCAGCTCCTGGTTGTAGTGCAGACGAAGGGAGAAACTGCTTTAGCAAAGCTGACGATGATGATGATGAGATTCGAAGCTTGAGCGTTTCGGTTGGGTCAAGTTAAGAAAAATCGAATGAAAGGTGAAGGGGTTGACCATTGCATATCGTTTAAAAAAATATATATATATATATATATATATGTTTCCTACCATGAATTCGAATCTACTCGTTTTGCAATCTGAAGCAAGAACACCTATCAGTATTTAGGCCTTAGAAGCAGATTAGATGAAACATTGCTTTAGTAAAATTGCAACGTAACACTATGTTTACGTAGGTTCATTTTTCTTCTTTCATATCAGTATTATTTTTCACTTTCCCCATCTATCCCACATGCACTTTTTTCAGTATCATACCCAAATGTAGTAAAAAAAATATGGAGAAGAATTTTGAGAACAGGGCCCCCATGGTAACTAATCACTCGAAAGAATTAGGTGATAAACAATAGATTGAAAACAAATATTTATTTTTGTTCCGATCGCTTTTCTCCTCGTTTTTGCGAGTAATAAGAGACAGAACTTGGCCAAGATAAGAAATAGTACATAATGTGTATGAAAAGGGCGTCGCCGAAGAGACTTTGGCCACACCAAGATTTGGGCTGCTACGCCAATGATTTCTAGATTGGAATCTGCATGGAATATTCCGTCTTACGCTCCACCATAGCAACGATTTTAAAGTACAAAGGAAAGGAATTAAAACCGTCGGTGAAAAAAGTAAAAAGTTCACTGCACGCTGACGTTGAAGAGACTCTGCTTAGCTTTTATGCTAGAAGTTGCGGTATATCCATCAGTGGGTGCGTTTCCGTCAATTTTAAGGTGAAACATTTATTGGGAGAAAAACGGCTATGGATCGCAAACTGTGCTGGTGGGAGCAGATGCTTTAAAAGTGTTAAAAAGTTTCCAGTAGATTATAAGAGCCTGGAGATATCTTCCATTTTTGTGCAAAACTGGTATCGCCGACTAAAAAAGGAGCATAAGAATATGCTATAACTTTTGGATAATTGTCCTTCAGTGAAGGGCTTGCAAGCAACACGGTCTTAATTCCTTCCACCAAATACTACCTCGGTACTGCAATCCATGGACCAAGGAACTATCTATACATATACTATGCATTATAAAAATAAATAAAATCGGATCTCTAAAAACAGGTTAACTTTTATTACCTTCATATCGGTTATGATCTATCGTTTATAACGACCAAATAAGACCGTCCACTAGAGGTCGTTTGACTGTACATATACATACATACATATGTATTTACAAACCCATGCACATATATTGGTCGATTGTTCCAAGCGTTTGTTTTGAATTGAGAAATATGTCCCTTCTTCTTTAAGCCGGCTTGACCAATCAAGTATGTACATATACATAGCTATAGGCTACGTTCAATCACGTATCGGATAGGCTATCTGAGATACCCGTATCTGGGATATCTTTTTGGACGAGACAGATACCTGTATCCAGATAGCTGTCAAAACGTCTATGAAAAAAAAAACAACAAATCAAACGCTTGAGAACAGGGAATTGTTTATGGCTGTAAATTCGTCGGCAAACATCTTCCGAGTCATCTAAATTATAAAAAATATTGTTAAAAATAACATCGACAGTTATTTTGTTTATATTTCATTCAAAACTCTTCTAAATTGGAAGCTGGTAAAATAGCGCGCCAAACAATACAAGACAAAAAATCATGTGTTGATCAGCTGATCACACGGATACCCGAGGTATACCAAAAATTCTCAGATACCTTTGGATTTTTTTTTGACAGAAAATGGTTCATGTATTTGCTATTTTTTTACTATGGATTACACTAACAAAAAGCTATCCGATACCTTTTGGTTACGTGATTGAACGTAGCCATAGTAAAAAAGTGTTCGAATGCCTCTATGAAGTGAAAAAAAATAGGATTTTTTAACGTTGGCACCGTTTGTGATTTGAAAACTATGGCGCAAAATTATAGTCCGCTAATGAACAACTTTAAGGGAATTTAGTGTGATGCTAGCTTAAAATGACGTTTGAGTCATGTCTGAAACGTCATTTTAAGCTAGTTTCACACTTAACTTGTTCATTAGCGGACTATAATTTTGCGCCTATAAATTTTGTTTCTCCTAAACCTTCTACCCTAATACCTCTTGCATTTAGAGAAAAAATTAGGAAAATCGGTCAACCAGTGTGCCCGGTTAGCGAACGAACACAAAAATTAGGCTGTTCTTATATATATATATACCTGTGTGCAAAATAATAGCAGTGGTTCAACTATCTTTCTTTTATTGAAAAAAACAAGTTTCCCTTTGACTTATTAATTAATTTAGTGGTTTTGAATTATTCCATACTTTATCTACACTAATATATAAAGCTGAAGAGTTTGTTTGTTTGAACGCGGTGATCTCAGGAACTACTGGTTCGAATGGTATAATTCTTTTTGTGTTGGATGGTGCCTTAATCAACTTAGACTTTAGGCTACTTAACATTAAGCTGTGACCAATAGCAGCGAAGAATCTGTGGAAAATGTGGAAAAAACGGCAAAAAATATACATTTTTCTGCGTTTTAACGCACTTATCTCAGGAACTACTGGTCGGAATGGTATAATTCTTTTTGTGTTGGATGGTCCATTAATTGAGAAAAATTTGAAGCTATTTAACATTAAGCTGTGACCAATAGCAGCGAAGAATCTGTGGAAAATATGGAAAAAACGGCAAGAAATATACATTTTTCTGCGTTTTAACGCGCTTATCTCAAGAACTGCTTTATGAAATTGAACAATTTTTTAAATGTTGAATGGTCCATTTATCAAGGAAGGCTTGAAGCTATATAAAATTTAGCTGCGACCAATAGGAGCGAAGAATTTGTGTAAAATGTGGAAAAAATGGCAAACAATACAATTTAATACAATATAAAGCTGAAGAGTTTGTTCGTTTGAACGCGGTAATCTCAGGAACTACTATTTCGAATTGTAAAATTCTTTTTGTGTTGGATAGTCCATTAATCGGTGAAGGCTTTAAAATAAAATAAATAAATAGAGTGGCGCGACAGCTCTTGAAGAGCCAACGCCTAAGTGGCTTACTCTAATCAACAATTCTCTGAGTGCGTGTGAAGAATTGAGGGGACCTACAATTTAACGCCGATTCCGAACGGCAAAGTTGAGAAGCATTTTTTCATTACAGATTGATACTCTTGGAAGATTTGTCAGGTCTTCGCAAGAGGCAGTACCCGTGAAAGATGAAATAAAAACTTGGCCTGAGTAGGACTCGAACCAACGACGTTCTGCTTAGCAGCCAACGCACTTACCAACTAAGCTACGGGCAACTGCTTTAGGCTTTATTCTACTTAAAATTAAGCTGCGACCAATAGCAGCGATGAATCTGTGGAAATGTGAGAACTGAGATTTTTTTCTGAGATCTCTGAGATGAAATTATTTTGGATTCGATTTCTCACTCAGCTATTTGACGTGGCTGACATATGTGCAGCAACGATAATGATAATGATAACTTCGAATTATGTTCCACCAAGGCACCAAATGATTTTGCCTCAGTCAAGGTGACATTGAGATCTCAGTGAGATGTTGTTAGGTGGAACTGGCCTAATAACTGCTCAAATTAGAATTTTTAGAGTTCAATTGATTTGTGAATGTGATTGATTGCACTATTTGTGAAGATTATTGTGTTTAAACCATATCATTTTATGTACTTCTTAACTAAAAAATATGCTCAGTTTAAAGAAAAAAAAATTTACTTAACGAAAAAAACGATGCAGAAGTAAGAGAGATATTAGAATTAGGGAGAGTTCACCCAAGGGAATGCTTTAAGTATGAACAACTGAAGGGAATCATAAAAAATGGTCAAATTTTTCAAGTTCAAGAGAATTACGACCTAGGGAGAGTTGACTGCAATGCAATTTTACAATAACTTCCGAACAAAATTCCCACGCGCGCATGATGCACAAGTCGAGATGATACTCTGGCCGGTGGACGAGGGAGAGGCGGACGAAGTCGCGGGCAACTGCTAGTGTTTTAATATATACAAAAAATTAAAAACAATATTTCAATAGCTTAGTTGATAAATATTACAAAATTAAGAAAATAAATTAAAAACGGCTGTGCATTAAAATAGCAGTGCTCCAGATAATGTCTTATAAGAACTTAAAAAAAAAAACAATAATTCACTTAAATTTTCATTACGATTTAATATTTTTTTGTGTGACCTTTATTTGCGAGGTCAGAAGCGAAACGACGACAACGAAGAATTAACCAAACACATGCATCTTTCTTGTGGAATGCTTTCCCATGTTCTTTTCACTGCGCTCCACAATTCAGCAACATTTCTTGGTTTTTCCTTCGCAACACCTTCCTTAACATTCGCCGTCGCCCACAAGTTTTCGATGGGGTTTAGGTCCGGCGATTGCACAGGCTACTCAAGCAATCAATTTTGTTAGTCGCAAACCAATTTTTTGCTAACCTGCTGATGTGTTTGGGGACATTATCCTGCTGAAACGTACAAGTTATTGGCATGTGCCATTCGGCATAAGGAAGGATGATACGTTCTGCAGGATATCAACATAAATTTTGGCGTCCATGATATCCTTTATCCAAAAGATAGGCCTTGTTTCGAAGTAGGAAAAACAACCTCAAACAATTATTTTAGCTCACAGGTCATTTCGTTCTTTGTGACTTTGAGTAACGGTTTTTTCAATGAAAACCAACGCCAATTAATCTGCAAGCTTTATGAATCTAATGACAATGACTAGTTAGACAAAGACTGTAATTTAAATTTTGTACAGGCAACGCACAAGAACGAGACGATTACGATTACCTATTACATATTTCTCAACTTTGGAAAGCACTGCTATTTTTTTGCACACAGGTGTAGATGTGTAATTTCTTTGAAATAGGAGGAAAAAAATAACCCTTCACCAAATTGTATTAGCTTCGACCGAATACTTGTATTTGTATTGTTAGCGTTGTTATGAACACCACAATAACTGAATTGTATTTTGGCGACCAGGGGGTCAATTCCCAATCTGTGAAAATGTGAAACGATAAAAATTGATCATTTTAGTTTTCGCAGAGACTTCATTTTTTCTCTTCATAAACTCGCTTAATGCGATCCTCTAACTTGTTATCATAAATTACTGTAAATGTTTGTACTAAAAAGTACTAAATGATAAATTCTGTCAATTCTAAGTCCTTTTTTTATTTTTTTATTTTTCACAGCTTTTCACAAAATAATAAAGCTGTGAAAAGAAATTTATCAAATGAAAAGTTTTGAAGTTTTTTTTTTGATTTTTTTCATAGATCCAGGGGGTCAATTCCCGATCTGTGAAAATGTGAAATGATTAAAAATTTATCATTTTAGTTTTCACAGAGACTTTTCAGTTTTTCTTTTCATAAACTCGATTTATGCGATACTCTAACTTGTTTGTACTAAAAAGTACTAAATGATAAATTCTGCCTGAAAAAAATCAAAACAAACTTCAAAACTTTTCATGTGATGAAGTTCTTTTCACAAAATAATATAGCTGTGAAAAGAAATTTATCAGATGAAAAGTTTTGATTTTTTTCACAGATCCTGAATCGAATTTATTGTGAAAAGTGAAAGTGTTGTTGAATTATATGGAAATATTGGTGAAATCGATGTGAATGTTGGCGAACTAGATGTTGATGCTGGCGAATCAGTTGTTGATGATCTCGAAGATAACACTACCGTTGAAAATGACAACAGCACCGAACAAACCATAGTAATCTCAGATACCAATTCAGGGGGTCAATTCTGTAACTGTGAAGTTGTGAAGTGATAAAAAATATATCATTTCATTTTTCACAGGAGGTTTTCATTTTATCAGTTCACAATATCACAAAATGCGATTCTGTTACTCTTTGTGAAAAAATTTGTACTAAAGAGTTCTAAAAGGTGCTAAATGATAAATACTGTCAGTTTTTTACATTATTTTTTGCTGAGGTCGTAAAAAATTCAATGTTCAAGAATAATTTATTGAACTAATTATAAATAATAGAACCGTACTCAGCAGAGGTATTTGTTTTTCAATTACAATATATTTTGTTACATTTTTTTTTTATCTAGGAATGATGGAATGGAAGGATCTTGTAGCATTCGCGCCGTAGTGGAATCTGTTAGAGAAAACGACCGATGAGCATTTCACATTTTGCTAACCAAAACAACTTTGTTTGCGTCTTATAAACGACGCAATAACTAACTATAAGCCAAGCAGACAGTGAGATCCCGTGCGATGTACAATTATTGAGCGCGTTACTTTTTTGGCCTTCAAAACGTGGTGTTGCTCAGGAATTATTGTATTCCTTATCACAGACGCCTGTGAGTCGCTGTGTATCAAACAAACAAAATGAAAAAAAAGGTTTTTATTATTCTGTCTTTAAATATAGAAAAATATGTTTTTTAAATAAAAGTGCTTGTGTCTTGTTTGTCCACAAAAAATAAATAATTTATTTTAAATAAGAACTATAATTTATCAAACCAATCCCTTGTCATTAGAAAAGTTGAATTTTGCTTCAAAAAACTCTTAAAAGATTTTTTGGGCTTCTGAGCACTTGAGCGTATGTGAATTGCGTTAAAATGTGTATTAAAACTTGTATTAAAAAAACAACTCGTTCGTTGGTCTTATTAATGTGAATAGTAATGCTTTTGCTCTTCTTTTCACTTGTCCATTTCATCTTTTCACAAAATAATTTGACTGTGATAAAAATATAGCGTTGTGAAAAAAATTTGACAGCTTTTTTCATTTTTTCACACATACAGAATCGGAAATAGTGTGAAGCTGTGATAAAATTTATCACTTCACAACTTCACAGTTACAGAATCGACCCCCAGATGCCTGTGATACAACAACTGAAACATTTTACTCTGAAGAAGAAGAAATCGATGAAAGTTCAGGGAGTGATGTCAGTTACGTTCCATCGATACCAATTTCCGAAGTCAGTGTTGCTGAACCAAGACGCTCTCAACGTACACCGAAGCCTGTCCGAATGGATAATTTTGCTTGTCAAGCTAGGTCAACTGAGCTTTACGATCCGTTAACAGTTCAAGAGGCGTTGAACCGAAGCGAAACTTGGGTGTTGACCGACATTCCGCCCAAGAAGAGGCCAATCAATTGCAAGTGGGTTTTCAAAACCAAGAAGGACGCCACAGGCAAGATTTCCCGATTCAAAGCTCGACTTGTTATAAAAGGTTGTGCTCAAAAACATGGAATCGATTACGAGGAAACTTACTCCCGATATACGTCTATCCGATTTTTACTTTCAATAGCCGCAAAATATAACCTGGATATCGATCAAATGGACGCAGTAAGTGCATTTCTGCAAGGCGAACTGAGCGAAGAGATTTTTATGTTGCAACCAGAGGGATTTTGTGACAATAGTTCAAAGGTATGCAAGCTTAAAAAATCCTTGTATGGTCTCAAGCAAGCTAGTCGCATCTGGAACAACAAATTGGATGCAGCACTACTAAAGTTCGGTCTGTCAAAATCGAAAGTTGATCCATGCGTATATTACAAAATATCTGGAGATAAAATGCTATACGTAGCAGTTTACGTAGATGATCTCCTAATTTTATCAAATGATGAAAAGCAAAAGTTAGAACTAAAGAACAACTTAAAGTCGAATTTCAAAATGAAGGACATCGGTGAAGCACGTTTCGTTTTGGGCATTCAAATCAAGAGAGATCGCAAGAAAGGAATGATTTCATTTGACCAAGAACTTTACATAAATGAAATGCTTAGTCGTTTCAATATAATGGATTGTAATCCAGTGAAGACCCTTAGATCCTAATCAAAAACTGACGAAAGAGATGTGTCCTCAAAGCGAAACTGAACGTGAAGAAATGACTGATGTGCCTAACCAACAAGCTGTTGGTAGTATATTGTTTGCGGCTCAAGTTTCACGTCCCGATATCAGCTTTGCTGTGAGTACGGCCAGCCGATACAATCAAAATCCTGGAAAACCACACTGGACAGCAGTTAAACATATTCTACGGTACCTTAAGGGAACAGCCGATATGAAACTTGTATATACCAGTGGTGATAACAATGTATCTGCTTTTTGCGATGCTGACTGGGCAAGCGATACTGATGAAAGACGTTCTGTTACCGGCTATACTTTCCTGCTCAATAATGGTGGTGCTATTTCTTGGAATTCGAAGAAACAACCAACGGTTGCGATCTCAACCACCGAAGCAGAATATATGGCGCTAGCAGCAGCAGCTCAAGAAGCAACTTGGTTGAAAATGTTGCAGAAAGAGCTCATTCCAAACTCACCAGACTCGACAACAATCCGATGTGACAATCAAAGTGCTATGAATTTGGCTCTTACCCAGTGGCGGATTAAAGGTTGAGGGCGCCATAGGCAAGCATCTCACTGGCGCCCCTATATGGAAATATCTCGTACTATAGTTTGACCGAAATCGCTGCATCGCGCCTAAAGAATAGGCGTTGAAATAGGGGCCAAGGAAAAAGAGACTTAGTTAACATGAGATCTACTTGTATTGTCCGAAAAATCTTACGAATTTGGTTAATTAATGATCTGTCCCAATCTAAATTTTGTAAACCAAGTTAACTCGAGTTGGTTCTTATGCAAACCGAATGGCAACTCGGTTCTCAAATCGGATCGCCCTCAAAATCAATCTAGAAAGAACTTAAAAAGGAAAAAATTAGGTTTTACATCCGTCGAAATCTTTGCTATCCACTGATGAACTTCGACCATTTGGTAATTTGCCCCTACAATAAGTAAAATCAAAACTTATTCAAAAACGCATACAAAAATAGACGAAAGCTAAGAGCCATTTTCTTCACTATTTCTCAACTTGTAGGAAACTCTCAAGTTGGCCAACTCTAGAGTTGAGAGAAACTTGAGAGTTGAGGGACAAGTTGAAAATCGTTTTTCTTCACTACTTTAAATCTCAACTCGAAAGTTTAAATTCAAATGTTGGATTCTCTAATTTTTTCGAAATTTCTTGACAATAACGTTTGTTTCAACTTTCGATTTGAGTTTATGTCAAAAAAAAATTTGCATATCGGGAGTAATTGTCATTAATTTATAATTTGTTTGTACGTGTATATGGAAGATGCAACATTTTTTATTGGGAAAGAAGCACATGCAAAGATGCGCTAAAATTCTATGCCTATGTCGCGGTCAGAACAAGAATATAATTGAAATGTGATTCTTTTTGGTTGGTAGTTTGGTAGCGGAAACTTTGTTGTGTGCAGTAGAAGTGCTAGGGGTAAATACTAGTTTTTCCGAAAAATTCTAAGCTGCAAATAATTTCTATTCAGTGTGAAATTTTGACAGGGGATAATCATCAACATTTTTTGAAAATTTTAATTTGAGAGAAAACTCTCAAGTTTGCCTCTCAACTTCTGATTTTTTCGGAAGTTGAGAAAATAGGAAGTTGAGTAACTTGAGAGTTGAGAATCAAAAGTTGAAATGTTCAACTTTGAGTAGAGAAATGTAAAATCAGGAGTTGAGAAAAAATATCCTCAAGTTGACTTCAACTTCGATTGAAGAAAACGGCTCTTAGTCGATTTCCGAGTTGGCAAACCGAGTTTACTCTGTACCTACTGTAAGAGTAATTGCTCAGAACCGATTTTTATTTTAACAGAAGATGCAAGTGCAATTCGAGTTCACAAGTTTGTTACTTTAACAACTACGTATGAACTCACATTATTTGCCACTTGTAAGAATTACTGCGCCCGAGCGCCCCTAGGCACGTGCCTAGTTTGCCTTTAGGATAATATGCCACTGCTCTTACCAGTTCTTATCATGGCAGAACCAAACACATTGATGTCAAACACCATTTTATAAGAGAAAAAATCGATGAAGGCAAAATAATTCTAAAAAACGTTAGTACCAAAGATATGGCAGCTGATGTGATGACCAAGGCTCTACCAGCCCCAAAACACAACGCCTGTGTTACTGCACTCGGATTACGCTTTGGCAAAATCTAATTCAGTGGAGGTGTTAAAAAAAACACTTTGTTGTTCTTTTGTACTCAGAATTAAATTTTGTTTATTCAAAGAAAAAATACTTAGTAGCTTTGAATTTCGTTTTCAAATAAATTATACTCTTTTCCAAATCGTTCAACTGAAAACACGAATTCTTTTTATTTCAATTTAATATATTAATCCATGAACTCATATCAGAAAGTGTGATAGAACTTATCATTTCACAGTTTCACAGATCAGGAATTGACCCCCAGAACCGAATTTATAGTGAAAGTGTGATAAAACTAATCATTTCACAATTTCATGGATCCGGAATCGGATTTCTCACATGAGAACGAAGAACGAACGACGAATGAAATGAATGAATAAAGTGATTTTACATACATACGAGGTAACCGTCAGAGACAAAAGGAGATCGGAAACTGACCTCCGGATACCGCAAATTTTATTTTACCGTTACTAGTCGTTACTAGTGTATGTGAATAAATGAGAAAAAACAGCAACAAAAATCAGGTGGTATGTCGAAGTTTACTGAGATGGTATTGGTAAAAACACGCATACTCTTGCAGTAAACTTTGACCGCAGCTTGTAGACATTGTCATTTTGACAGCTTGGTTTCCCATCTCCCTTTTAACTCATCTGTGGTAACCAGTCAGTGTTCCCATAACGGCATGACACATGATACAACTAATTTTAGTTGTAGCATGCCATAACGGCATTATTAATGCTAGATCTAGCATTATAGAGAAGAGAAAAGCATTATGAAATTTTAAAATAATGATAAATGCTTTTCTGGCATTATTGTTTTTAAGTTTTGCATTCTTGAATGCCAAAATTGATTTCAAAAGATTGATTTGATTACATCACATGTTCCTATACATGATTATAAACGTGTTCCTATACTTAAAAACGTTGTGCTGTTAATATACCTATTTACACATAAAGAGGCCGACCCATAGAATCCGTCAATCCGTCAGCGTCAATGCGTACGTTGCTGTCAACGTATTTGCCGGATTGAACCGTCCCATAGAATACGTTGAATAATTTGACAGTCTCATTTAAGTTTTTTATTCACGGCGAATTAAAAAAAAACTTAGTGTCAAAATCGACGAATATTCGTCCATTAGTTGGTTGTTGGTCGTTCTCATGTGAATATTGCCTTATGTGGTTTTCCGTTGAACCAAAACATTGATGTGCCGTCGACGGCCCGGCAATATTTTGTTCTTAAACTTTATTGAATTCGTCTTTTGAAACGATTCGTCTCAAACATACATCTAGTTTTTGCAATTGGAATATCTAATAATGTCTGGAAAAAGAAAATAGAAGAGAGTGCGTCTTTGCTCTGTTATAATTATTGTAAATAATAGTGAATATTATCTCTATATATATAAAAATGGAAGTGTGTTTGTTTGTTTGTATGTCTCTGATAAAATCCGAAATGGCCCAACAGATATTTGTGAAATTTTCATGGTTCATACTGTTACATTAAGTGATGATTTCTGTGAAAAAAAAATTTGGAAAAACCTCATGGAAGAGTGGGAAAACTGGAAAAACCAAACAAAGGTCGGAAATTAGATATTTTTTGCTTGGAATTTTTCGGTTCAAAATGGGTTTTCGAATGGAAAAATAGAAAGTTCTTGATGAAAAACTCGGAAAACTCATTGGTTTTCAAATGGAAAATTGCATGAAATTGTGGATGCATTGATTTTCAAATGGAAAACTGGAAAATTTCAAATGGAAAACTGGAACATTTCAAAATGGGTTTCCGAAAGGAACTCGGAAAACTCATTGGTTTACAAAGGGAAACTGGAAAATTTGTGATGGGGAACTGGAAAGCAAGAAAAAGTAAACAAAAAATTGGAAAAATGGAAAATTTGAAATGGAAAAAAAAATTGGCTAAACAAAATTCTCATTACATTACATTACATTTCACAGTACTTCGCACATAAATGTAACGAACTACAGACACATAGCAGCACTGGCGACTGAGACCATCGGCTGGGACAGAACAAGACATACAACAGAGAGAGACAGATAGACACATAGAAAGAAAGCACACATAACAGAAACCTACGTGGCTCAGAGGAGGAGACTTAGATTTGTATTGTCTCATGTTATCGCACAGATGGCCTCAGATAAGCTGGCGATTTTTGTAGAAAAAGAATGCTGCTGAAGCTGGGGATTGAACCCGTAGCGTTCGGCTTAGCAATCAACTACTCTATCTAGCCATGGCCACCTGCGTGTGTTTTTTTTTCACTTTATGAGTTTAACATTTCCATTCCAACCCGGTTAAGAAGTTCTGATTTTGTCCTTTTTCTGTCTCAGTTGAGTAAATGCTTTTCCTCGACCCGTTTTAGTTTTTAACATATGAATCGATACCTGAGTCCACAGCAATACTCGCAAATCAAATAACCCATTGCATAAGAAGTTCTACACCGAAAAATATTTGCAACTTTAAGTCATCATTTAAACAGAAATGGTTCGATAAAGAATGTTTAAACACCAGGGAGAAATCATTCGACCTCTTACGTGCCTGTAGAACTTCGATTATCAACAAGCTCACTTACTAGGCCAAACCAAAACCTCAAAGGACTTTTGGAGGATAGCCAGGGAGATTAATGGTTTAAACTTTTAAATTGGTGTTGGAGTATCTGCTGATGATCTTTCTATTAACTTCACACATCTTCTAATAGACAACTCAAATCTAATGTTTTCGTATGCAGACCCCCTTATTTTCGACGACTTTTTAGATGGCGAGATAACAACTGTGGAATTACAGGCTGTTATAACGAAGTTAAAAAACGGAAAGGAACCAGGCGAGGATGGTGTTCCCTACGAATTTTTCAAAAATGCAAATACAAAACTAATTGACCATTTAAGAATTCTTTACAACAACGTTTTGTCAGAAGTTGACGTTCCTTCATCGTTTAAGAAATCCATTATATTCCCTATCCACAAAAAGGTTTCACTGGACAATGTAGAGATTAGAGAACTACACAGGTATCTCATTCAAGATGTCTCAGCCAAGATATTTTGTGGAATACTTGTGGAACGGTTAGAAAAATGGGTAGAAGAAAAAAATATCCTAACACATCAACAAGCTGGATTCAGAAAAAACTTTTCAACCATAGATCAAATATTTACGTTATCCTCGATTGTAAAAGCTTTTCAAGCAAGAAACAAGAAAATTTATAGCTTCTTTGTAGATTTCAAAGCCGCCTTTGACCTCGTCAATAGAAGCGCATTATTCTATAAACCGTCACAGTTAGGTCTCTCTACTAAATTTCTAAGAGTCAGCAGGTGGCTATGGCACAGAGGATAGTGTAGTTGACTGAGGTGCGTTTTTGCGCTGACTATAATCAACTATAATCAACAATGGTTGACTATTTCTCGTTTTTGCACGCCAATAGTTACGATTCGTAATCACAATTGTCGTTTTTGCGGTCGGTGTTGATGTGTCAAATCGTAACTATCTCTAACTATTTCCAATCCATCTCAGGAGGTGAGTTGAAAGTGGTTGGTGTGTCAAAGTGTGACACAAAAACTATAGCAACTATCGTCAGCGCAAAAACGCACCTCTGCTAAGCCAAACGTTGCGGGTTCAAGCCCCAGCTTCGGCAGCAGTCTTTCGCGCGAATTTATTTTATTTTCACTCCCCAAATTGTTTCTCTGTTTGGCAAAAAAAATTTCGGCTCGCTTCGCTCGCTTTACAGGGCTGCTCTATAAATTAATTTCTCTTGCCAAATTTTTTTTTGCCAAACAGAGAAACAATTTGGGGAGTGAAAATAAAAAAAATTCGAAAAAAGTTCTATTTTCCTAATTTTTCTTACATAAGTACAGCATTAGCTAAAAAAAAAAAGTTGTGAACTTATGACCCACTTATTCTTTTTAATTATGGACTTATGGCTCACTTTTTTGTGGACTTCTGACCCACTTGGGTGGGTCAGAAGTCCATAATGAATTTATGGACTTATGACCTGCGGACTTATGACCCTGAGCCTGAAACAAACCCATTGAAGTAATTTGTTGCAGTTTGTTTTCAATTTTTCAAAACGCTTGACAATCGTGTACATACTTTTATGGTATATGATTGTATTGTAAATTTGTACACATATCGAAAAATAATGAATTTTTGGATTTTTCTGCTGGAGTTGATGAAATATGATTCTTCGTTCAGCGAAGAAGAATACTAAGGTGCAGTTTTGGCTCGAAACTATTTAACATTCCTGAGGACAACGATGACGAGCTCTTCAATTTCGTTATGGAAAGAGGACAACGAAATAGGCGAAACTGTGTAGAATACTACATAGGGGAGGAGGGGGCGGTTGTGGACAAATTTTATTAAATCTTTAATATTTGTCTACAGTAAAGACTTTAAATCAACACTTTTTACCAGCTGATAAACTAAGGCTTCCCCTAAATTGTCCCTTAACATAAACTTGATAAGATTTCAAGTTTTAAGGTTTTCCATAATTCAATCAACAAGCTTTTTCTATCCATATGCCCCCCACCAAGGGGTAGATAAGGACACTGACCAAAATTAATGGGGCGGAAGTGGACAGCTACAAAAATAACCGATAAATAATTAAAAACTAACACAAGATATTTAAAAAAGAACTTTTTTAATATTCAAAAATAATAATTTCTTATTTTAATTCACAAAAGTATAAAAAACATTTAATAAAAGTGTGTCCCATATAGTGTCCACATTCACCCCGCAAGCACTTTTTGTAAAGTAATACATTTTTTTCTTAGAAAACCCTCTATTTTAAAAAAAACAATGATCACCAATATTATCAAGACACTTCGATAATATAAAAAACACTTACCTGCATTTATTTCTGCTTTGTTTTTAAAAAATATCTGCGAATTTCTGAGGGAGAATAATTTTACTTTTAGAGTGAAAATCACGAATAAACCTGTAACAATTTTTACACAAGACTGACAGATTTGAAAACTTTCAGGTTTATTCACAATTGAAAAAGGCAATGGATTGCATCGTTGCCATATTCAAATTTTCGACGAGTGGACTTGAAATGCCGATGTCCACATCCGCCCCTCTCCACATCCACCCCTTCCTCCCCTACTTTGAATAAAAGATTCGTCAGTTCAGAATACCGATTTGGAATTAAAAATGCACATTCCGACCTATATAATTTTCTTCGATCAGCTTTGTGGAAAAATCGGAGAAGTATATACTTATCTCCCGTCACGTCACACAGTGCGTCGATTGTATGGAGATGGTGGACAAAATTCAATTTTACAAAACTTTGTAAAATTTCGCCAAAATAATTGTTGCGAATTAATTAAATAATAAGTTTTACGAAATTTCAGGTAATATTTACGCCCCCTGCCACGCCCATTTTTGAATATCATCTTATATCTTGAGAATGACTGGCAGGAATTGAATGAAATTTAAGGAGTGTAGATAAGGTCATTAATACAAAAAAATATGGACTCAATCCACCCACTGCCACGCCCACTTTTAAAATTGTTTATTTCTTATGAACCGCTTGGATGTTAATATGAATATTTTGGAAACAGGGATATGGGATACAGACAGATTTGAGATATTTTTGGTAACATCTTTAAAAAACAAAAAAAATTGACGCCAAAAATGAAAAAGGAAACCTCATTTCTTCAGTTTGGAGTTGAAAGATTCGAAACTCTTCTTTTTCCGTCTTTTTTGGCGCGTCTAAAAATGAAGTTTCTGATAAATAAAAAGGCGGTACAGTAAGAAAGTTTTTTTAAATGCTATCGGGAAGTGTAAAATTATTTTTAAGTCAAGCCTCGCAGGGCTTATCTGAAAACTATGGGTCTTTGAACATTGCATCCATTGTCGTTCTAGGCTTGGGTCAAATATTTAATTTTCGATTCAAACTCACTTTTTATTTAAAATGGACATTTATTTGTATTTGAATAAGCTATAACAAAAATTAAGACATCCTTAATTATCGATTTTTTATCGAAAGAAACCATTTTTCATAAAAACTTCATTTTTTATGACTTGCACTTGTCCTACAAAAAACGAAATATTTCGAAAGTTTGCAAAAATTAGCAATGGAACTCTTTGTTTTTAAATAAAATAATAGCAAGGGATAACAAAAAGACTTAAAATTCAGATATACTTTGATATATTTTTTTCAAAACTCAACTTATTTAAATTTATGTGCCTCAAAAAATAGCACTTTTAATTAAATTAATTAAAAAAGTAATATCCCATAAAAATAAACCAAAAAACATTTGTATCACCTCTTAATGTATCCATAATTAATATTCAAGAGAAAAAAAAATTATAACTAGAAACACTTTCTTGAACGAGATCAATAGTTGCAAGCGTAAATCGAAATCAAAGCTAAGAAAAAAAATAAAAGTTGTTATTCTGCATATAAAAATCCCGCTAATCAATGCAGAAGAAAAAAACAACAATTGAAAATAATAAATTACAGTTACTAAACATGTTTTTGATAGACTCCACAGCATTATAGATCTCAAACGCATATTTAGTTTTTTGATTTTTGTCCACTGGTCGACGCACTGTGCGTCAGGACAAAAGAACCAAGCATTAACGCTTTTTCTTTAGTTTGCGTATCAAGTCCTTAAAAAAAATTGTAACAAAAATTATGAGCACAAAGCATGATCTCTCCGAATTTCGGCAAACCGTTTCAATTAAAATTCAAATTCTAAGAACAAGATTCATTTAAAAACGAATTGCAGGTAGCCATGGTTCAGAGGATAGAGTAGTTGATTGCTAAGCCAAACGCTACGGGTTCAAGAACCAGCTTCGGCAGCATTCTTTTTCTACGAAAATCACCAGCTTATCTGAGGCCACCTGTGTGATAACATGAGACAAATAAATCAGTCTCCTCCTCTGAGCCACGTAGGTTTCTGTTATGTTATGTGTGCTTTCTTTCCATGTGTCTATCTGTCTCCCTATGTTAGCTTACTAGCTAAATAGAAATACAATTACAAGATTTGTTCTCTGGTTGGTTTGACAGAAGATCTGTTACACAATAAAAACTTATGTAAAAAAAACTAGTTCTGTGAAAATTCTCAAGATCGTTTGCCCTTATTTGTATATGGATTTACCAGGTAATATCAAGAATGGTTTTCTGCTTGGTTGGACAGTTTTTTACATAAGTTTGTAATGTGTGTTCTCTGCTTGCCACTGTCAAACCAAGCAGAAAACCATTCTTGATAGTACCTGGTAAATCCATATACAAGGCGTTTGCCATCTTGAGACTACTCCCCAAATATATACCTATACAGAGCCGTTGAGTATGTTTTTGTTGACATCGCGCGGTACAATCTTTTTCTGTGCTGCATCAAAACAAAAACAAACAAATCTCAATACCAATTATGCACACAGAGATGGCTTCGTTTACAGGTCTCTAGATGACACTACAATCGATTACCAGGTTGCAAGTACTAGTCTAGTAGTACATAAAGTGGATAGCATTTAATAAGTGTTTTTCTTTTTTACATCTGAACAGAGCCTGAACTGCCAAACTAAAAATTGTATTTCTTTCTTTGTTCAGTGCGTTCAGAGCATCAAAGTTGTGTTACTTTTTTCGTTCAGAGCACGGATTCTGAGTGTTCAGAGTGCTCGGAAAAAGGAGACCGAGCATTGTAAGCAAACTGCCTGAACAAACAAATGTCAAGCATGTGAGATGTGTTAAAATTAAAAGAAATGCTTGAAATAATTAAAATGGTGAAGGAAGTAAGTTGATATGGCAGAGAATATTAACTTTTTGATAATAAATAGTCTAGATTATTATTTATTAATTAAATATACAAATAAAAAAAATTCCTGAATATTAAGTGCTCAATTGTATTTCAAAATTAAATCAGAACGTTCAGAAAATGTTCAGAGCTAACTTTGTTCATGGTGTGTTCAGTAAGCTCTGAAGACTCAGAGTTCAGGGGGCCTACCATAGAGGACATATATTACCTAGAGTCCCGACTTTCCTCGTCCCTTTCCGAAAACACCCGCACATCTTGTCTGAGGTGAACTCTCACGATCCTCTCTTAATTTCGTGTACGTGAAAATTTTAGAAAGAAAAAAAAAACAAAACTTCACCTCAACCGTGGGCAAATTTTTTTCCTGGGCCCAAAGTGACAGAAGCCAAAAAAAGAAGAAGAAGAAAAAAATCATTTGTTTATTTTGATTTCATATCAAAACTTATGTCGATATAATCTATTTCTAGTGGATTTATCAAGCAACGAATTGAATTTGGAAGAGGGTGGAACACTCATAAAAGAGGTAAGTTTATTTCTTCAATTAGGTAAATTCAAAAGTCCTAAAGATTTTCGAGTTTACGCTGTGTGTTTTTTGTTTCCACAATCGCCATATTTGCAGGTCAAATAACTCCTACAAAACATCGAAGGAGGCACTCAAAATGTTATTTGCGAAGCAAATGAAGATCTCCAGCAATGCATCAACAAACTCAAAGATACATATATCAATCAACCTCAAAGTCTCGTGCAAAATCCTGCGAATTGATGATCTATTCCAGAGTCTCGAAGAAGCCAAATCCAATAAGGAATACCTCATTGTCATGGACATTGTTGGCAAACTCAAACACCTCATGGACGATCCCACAAACAAGATATTCAATAGTCTTGAATGCTATCACATCATAAAAGTTAATTCCGACTGGATAATTGCTTCGAGCCAATTGTTTTGGCATTGATTATAAATTAATGTCTGACGAATGCAGTTCCCGAAACAATGGACGAAATGCACGAATCAACGCTGGTTAATGTCCTGAATTTCCAAAAAAATTTAGCCGATACACGAGGATATCGATCTGGCCCATTTTGGTAAGAAATTCATTACAAATAGTGAAGTGTACAAAACTGCTTATTTTGCGTTCTAGGAACTTATCCATTTGACGGAAAAAAAATCCGCGACGACATGAAGGACTGGCCATTCAAAGTAGTCAGCGATGGAGGCAAACCCAAGATTGTCGTTGAATTCAAGGGGGAACAGAAGAGATTTGCTCCAGAAGAGAAAAGCTCGGTGGTCTAGACGAAAATGAAGGAAACAGCCGAAGCCTACTTGGGTGAGACAGTGAGAGACGCGTTTATCACAGTTCCAGCATACTTCAATGACTCACAGCGCCAAGCAACAAAAGACGCTGGAGCGATAGCTGGACTCAATGTACTAAGAATCATCAACGAGCCCACGGCAGCAGCGTTAGCATATGGACTCGACAAGAATCTCTCTGGTGAACGAAATGTGCTCATATTCGACTTGGGTGGCGGTACCTTCGATGTTTCCATACTAACAATCGACGAGGGTTCCCTGTTTGAAGTGAGGGCTACAGCTGGAGACACACACTTGGGAGGTGAGGATTTCGATAACCGTTTGGTTACGCATCTGGCAGAAGAGTTCAAGCGCAAATACAAGAAAGACCTCCGTTCGAATCCAAGAGCTCTTCGACGATTGAGAACAGAAGCTGAGAGAGCCAAGCGAACGTTGTCATTAAGCACTGAAGCAACAATCGAAATCGATGCACTGTTTGAAGGATCAGACTTCTACACCAAAGAAACACGTGCTCGCTTCGAGGAGCTCTGCGGCGACCTGTTCCGAGCAACACTTGAGCCAGTAGAGAAGGCTTTGAATTACGAAAAAATGGACAAGAAACAAATCCATGACATCGTACTTGTAGGAGGCTCGACGAGAATTCCAAAAGTGCAGAATCTGCTGCAGTCGTTCTTCTGTGGAAAATCGTTGAACTTGTCCATCAATCCTGATGAAGCAGTTGCATATGGATCCGCCGTCCAAGCAGCCATTCTAAGCGGCGACAAGAGCAGCCAAATTCAAGATGTCCTGCTCGTCGACGTAGCTCCATTGTCACTTGGTATCGAAAAAGCGGATGGAGTGATGGCGAAGATAATTGAACGCAACTGCAGGATACCTTGCAAGCAGACTCAAACCTTCTCCACCTATGCCGACAACCAGCCTGGTGTAACCATCAAAGTCTACGAAGGCGAACGTGTTATTACCAAAGACAACAACATCTTGGGCACATTCGATCTCTCGGGCATCCCACCAGCACCCAGAGGAACACCACAGATCGAAGTGACATTCGACTTGGATGCCAACGGTATCTTGAACGTGTCCGCCAAGGAAACTGGAACAGGCAATACCAAGAATATCACCATCAAGAATGACAAGGGTCGCCTGTCGCATATGAAGATTCACGAGGTAGTATGCTTGTAAGTTATGTGAGAAAGCCTTCGCCCAAGAATCTGTATTGTATAGAAATTTGAGGTCTGTACGGCCGTGTACAAAATCAATTGAATTAGAAATACATTGTTATCTTAAAACAATTTCCTATTTAATTTTTGTATATTCCCCGCCTCAAGGAACGAAGAAAGCAATACCTATTGTTTACATAATCATATTGGCTCATAAGAGGAAAACCTGTTCGTTTCCTCAACGCAGTTGCCCGTGGCTTAGTGGTTAGGTGCGTTGGTTGCTAAGCAGAACGTCGTGGGTTCGAGTCCTACTCGTGCCCATAAAGTTTTTATTTCATCTTTCACGGGTACTGCCTCTTGGGAAGACCTGACATAACATCCAAGAGTATCAATCTGTCATGAAAAAGTGCTTCTCACCTTTGCCGTTCGGAATCGGCGTTAAATTGTAGGTCCCTTCAATTCTTCACACGCACTCAGAGAATTGTTGATGAGAGCAAGCCACTTAGGCCTTGGCTCTTCAAGAGCTGTCGCGCCGCTCTCTTTATTCCTCAAAGCTCCCTGTTTCCCTGAATTCTATGTACTCCATTTGTTATAATAGCGCCCCTATGAGAAAAGTAATCAAAACACAAATTTGGCAATTAACTTTCATTTTATTTTCTCCCAGCACTTATATTAGCTAGCAACGGAGGCGTGCGACTTCATGTGACTGTACAATCCTGGATGCTGTGCAAAGGCTCGACCTCAGACCTTGCAAACATACTTCTTCACCTTCTCATGTATCTTTATGTGCTGCGTCAGGCTGTTGTTTGTTTTAAAGGACGCCGAACATTGCTTACAATTATACAGTCGAGGTCCCTTTTCGTGTGTCAGTCTATGCATTTTCAAATTATATGAATTCCTGAATCGCTTATCGCAAATCTCGCAAACATGATTCCTTACATCGAAATGCCTGTTCATGTGTCCAGTGAGTTGGGACGACGTCGTGTGTCCCTTGCCACAAATTTCACAAACAAAAGGTCGATCGCCAGTGTGAGTTCGCATATGAGATATTCGTTCAGTGGATGAAGCAAAACGTCTGTCACAGTAATCACATTTGAATGGTTTTTCTCCAGTGTGCCGTCGAATGTGCACAACTAGATTCTGTTTGCAAGTATATGCACTGCCGCAAATGTCGCATTTGTGAGGCTTCTCTCCCTTGTGCAGTAACGCATGAATATCAAGACCGGATTTCTTTTTGAAGGTTTTCTCACAGAAGGAACATACGTGGATTTTCTTCTTTTTAGCGAGGCCACAATCGTGCTGGCGCATATTCTTCACATATTCAAATTGTTCTCCGCAGAACTTGCAAGAAATTTTGGAACGAAGTATTTCCTCATCGCTTGGGTCGTCTGGTTCGTTGTCATCTTCTTCAAAGGCTCTTTCTTCACTTTGAGATTGAAAATCGGGACCTGAACCGTTCTCGCCTTCACAAAGTGTCATTTCGAAAGGTTCGTGTGTAGTTTCAAGATCGTCCTTTACATAAGGTTCATCATCAATCGAAAAGAAATCCATGGAATCCGTGTATTCTTCCTATTATTTGAATGATTGTCATTATGACAAAACTGATTGAGGAGAACAACGACAACACTAACCAACAGCTCCTGGTCCTTCAAATCGAGATCTTTGTCATCGTCTTCAGTGATGTTCATGTCCAACTCCTGTTTTATTTCAGCGTCATCGTCAAAGCCAACTTCTTCGTTTGGTTCGTACGCAATGAAATTTTCTATTGATATGTGTACATCCATTATGTGATTGGAGTAGTCTTCAGATGTTCCGAATCTTTCATCTGAAAGACATAGATAGTGTCACTTGGTTGGATAATGGTGTTGCCTTTGTGAATGCATTCAAGTAGTGACATGCGAATGTATGTAAGTGTTACTGGTTCTTGCATCTCAATGGTAACGGCATCCTCTTCTTTGTCAACGTTTGATGTTTGAGCCAATTTCACATTCGCCGATCTTACATCTCCGGAAGCGGAGAATTTGGCTCCTTCCTTAGTGCGGCAGATTACAACGGTTCGCCGAATTGGGCCAAGTCTCGGCAAATGCGAGCGAACTCCATTGATGGTAATCGGACTACGCAGCTTTATTCAGCCTCTGGAATTCCTAAATGCTCCTGGTCGAGATTCATCAGCTTCATTTCGTAGTCAGACACTTTTTCTTGATTCTGTGACTCAAACATAAAGGCTTAGAGACACCAATGAGACATGCGAATTGTCCATTGCATGGAGTTGGAATCCTGAATCACTGCATTCGAAAGTTCCTTCGTTAAGAAGATCCTTGATGGTATCAAGGACTTTTTTCAGTGTTATTGCTGATAGAAGGCGTGCTTCAAACATTTTGCTTAATTAATGATTAACAATGGAACACGAACAATATTAATTTATTGAAATAATGATAACGAATATGTAAGAATAAGAATGCAAAACCTACTATTTGAATCAATATTTGAAAAATACTTAATATTGACAATTAATGTCTTTCTTTAATAAATGAAAGCCGTTTCTTTGCATTTTTTTATTAAATGGTCAAATATTTATTGTTGACATTAGCTGTCAAAACTTTCACCACAGCAAATACGAGGCTAAAGGCCCGATTGTATTTATGTTGTTTGTTCCTAAGCATTCCTAAGGGTGTCGCATACTATTTCGACTTTTTTTTTGCGTTCTTTTTAAGATTTTTAATATTTTTGATACAAGTATTGGTAAACAATAATGTAATTATATGCTTAAAGTGCAAAGAAACAAAATTATATATTTGTTTTCATATTACATGCATTTTTTTGCGTGTTAAGGTTTTTTTTGAAAAATTTGAGCTCAACGGAATCTACTTTTTTGAAATTTGAGCTAGAGGTTTTACACCACGACTGTAATGAGCACACAGGCCTTAAAATTGCATAAGTATTAGTGAGAGGTCCCATAAGAAATGCATTGGGAAACTAACACTTATGCACTTTTAAGGTATAAATGTGAAAAATTTCAGCTTGTAGGCCGAAAGAGAGCGAACCACCGAAGTCGGTCCTCTAGGTAATATATGTCCTCTATGGGGCCTACTCTGTAATGCGTTTCGAAAGCCAATCCGATTCGAATCTGATATTCGATTCGTTTATGAATTCGTACTCTGTAAAATGTTCGAATCGAATAAAAAAATCATCTAGTACTATTTCTATTTATAGAATAGATTTGCGGAGTCTCGAAGTTTTTCTTATTAGATTTGCTGAGTCTCGAAGTATTTCTTATTAGATTTGCTGAGTCTCGTAGTATTTCATATAAGATCTGTCAAAAAAAAATCAAAACAAAACAAAACACAAACAAGGCGAGAATGTTCAAATTAATTTGTAAAGAAAAAATACATAACCCAATAAAAACTTAATAAAATGGCCTCGGTTGCTCTTTGAATGGATGAAGAAAAAAGAGAAGAACACCGTCTCTCATTTGTGGTCCTTCTGCATTAAAAGATGGCGATAGCCTGTCCCAAATTGTTGGAAGTGTTTCTCGCGTCCGAGGCGTTCAAACGCCCCTTGGTCAGATCGGGATGAGCAAATTTTTGGCTGATGATTCCCTGTAATGAAATTTATTTGCTTAAATTTTGAATAAAATGATTATTTCCTTACTTACATTTTATCTATTTCACACAACTAAACACAATTTTCCTTTTGTGTCCTTTAAAAACGGCATTCGAATTGCAATCCGTTACCTCTCTTGGTGTAGAAAGAAAAATTCCGTTTTCCAACCAAAATGACTTTCGGAAACGGATTGCCAGGTACGAAAAATCCGAATGCGGATTTGTCAATCCGTAAGTACTAGATTTCTTATCCGAATTAGAAATAGAGAGTACAAAATATTCGTTTTCGAAAATATTTGCGTTCGAAACGCATTACAGAGTAGGGCCCCTTTAAAAACGACTTTCGAATTGCAATCCGTTACCTCTCTTAGTGTAGAAAGAAAATTTCCGTTTTCGAACGCTAATGACATTCGAAAACGCATTGCCAGGTTCGAAAAATCCGAATGCGGATTTGTCAATCCGTAAGTACTAGCAGCCTTATTCATAATTATTTCTTAATCAGGCTCTTAAAGGTTACTTAGTTAAGCAGGCTTAAATATTAAGGCGACCTTTAAGCAGCTGTACTAAAAATTCTTATTCATAAGTGATTTGCGACCTTTACTTAACTAAGTAACGTCCCTGTTAAAAATGTATTAGAAACTGAAAATCTATTACTGGATGCTATTACGTTTTAGTTGTTAGGCCGTGTGCGAATTGGATGAATTGTGGTTAAAAAATAAAAATGGATGAATTTTTAACCACTACTGTCATATTTTAACCTGCAGCTAGTCAAATAATGCGAAGTGTCAAAATTTAACCAAACGTCAAGTTTTAACCCATTTTTGACTGAATTCGCACACGGCCTTAGCCGTGTGCGAATTCAGTTAAAAATGGGTTAAAAATTGACGTTTGGTTAAATTTTGACACTTCGCATTATTGGACTAGCTGCTGAGCAGGTTAAAAAATGACAGTAGTGGTTAAAAATTCATCCATTTTTATTTTTTAGGCCGTGTGCGAATTGGATGAATTGTGGTTAAAAAATAAAAATGGATGAACTTTTAACCACTACTGTCATATTTTAACCTGCTCAGCAGCTAGTCAAATAATGCGAAGTGTCAAAATTTAACCAAACGTCAATTTTTAACACATTTTTAACTGAATTCGCACACGGCCTTAACCACAATTCATCCAATTCGCACACGGCCTTAATACAAAAAAATCATCCCACCCCAGTGCAGTTTGGTCGGAGAACTGGGACTCCCCAGGTAAGGCAACCATAACTTGAAAACCGGGAGCATAGATGTTGGAAATTAAGATTGAATGTGGCAGCACTGCTACAGTTTGTAATCTCTCAACCTTTATATTTGACACAATAAATTCACTTATTTTCATAGAACGACTTCGTTTTTTCTAAAGCTCTGGAATTTTCTTTTTAATAAAATAAATTTCAACAGGTTATGGGCACCAGGCCACGTAAAAGTAATTCAAGCTTTCTGTTAAAGTAAAAATCTTTGAAATCCGTAAAGTGAATAGTTTGGTTTGAGCACAGTTTAATTTTTTTTTGTTCAACTAATTTCGTCAATGATGGCCGGCATTCTCAGCACCATAGAAAAATTAAAAGGGCGGGAAAACTACGACGACTGGCAATTCGCTGTCCAGAATTATTTGGAACACCAGGAGTTATGGAATTGTGTTCTCGGAGTTGAGACAGACGCACTGAAAATTTCCAAAGCAAAATCCACAATTATTTTGCTCATCGAAGCAGTTAATTACGTTCACGTCAAGGACGCCAAAACTGCGAAGGAAGTTTGGGATCGATTGAGAGTAGCTTTCGACGATAGTGGGTTGACGAGAAGAGTAGGTTTGTTGCGATGCCTCATAACTACCAATTTGCAAAACAGTGGTGGTGTAGAGAGTTATGTTACCAAAATTATCTCAACCGCACATAAGCTCAATTCTATTGGGATGCCAGTCTCAGACGAGTGGGTCGGCACGTTGCTACTTGCTGGCTTACCAGAAGAGTATAAGCCCATGATTATGGGAATTGAAAGTTCTGGGGTGAAGATTTCGGCGGACTCAATTAAAACGAAACTGTTGCAAGACGTCAAAGATGATTGCATTTCGAATGAGCAGTCTGGCTCAGCTTTTTATGGTGAAAACAAGAATTTTAAGAAACGTTTTAATAAACCCGCAAAGAAGAATGGTCCTAGATGTTTTGTGTGCAATCAATATGGCCATATAGCAAAGAACTGTTCACAGAAGCAAAAGACAGGAACAGATGCTAGCCGTTCTAAGGTTCTTTATACAAGTTTTGCTGCACAACAAATTGGTGGTGAAGAATGGGTTGTCGACTCTGGCGCTTCTTCACATATGACGTTCAAACATGATTGGCTTGAGAATTCTACGGTTGTTTGCGATGACGTTATAGTTGCAGATAATAATAAATTGAAGGCAACGGCAAGAGGAGATGTGTCATTAAAGGTTTCATGTGGTGATGTCATAGCAAAAGATGTTTTGTTTGTCCCAAGCTTATGCGTGAATTTGTTGTCGTTGGTGCAGATGGTAAAAAACGGTAATCGTGTTGTGTTCGGCTCAGATGGTTGTTGTATTTTCAATAAAAACAACAAGCTGATTGCGACTGCAAGTTTGCACAACAATACATTCAAATTGGACAGGCCTTCTCAAATAGTGAACATTGCGAAACTAAGTTCTGATTTGTGGCACCGACGTCTCGGCCACATCAATTATCAAACATTGAATAAGATGTCCAACGATGGTTTGGTGGATGGAATTTGTAGTGATGCAAGCGATAGATCTGATGGATGTGAAGTATGTCTCAAAGGCAAACAATTTCGGCAACCGTTTAAATTGTCCGAATCCACAACAAGTAGGCCACTTGAGTTGGTACACTCAGACGTATGCGGGCCTATGGAGCATACATCGATAGGAGGTTCACGATACTTTCTATTGTTTCTGGATGATTTCTCAGGAAAGATTTTTGTCTACTTTATCCCTTCGAAGAGTCAGGTAATAGATAAGTTCGTCCAATTCAAAAATTTTGTTGAAAGTCAAACATCATACAAAATTCAGAAATTCCGCTCGGATAATGGTACAGAATTTTGTAATCACAAATTCGCAAATGTACTACGTAGCAGTGGCATCAAGCATGAGACAACAAATGCATATACGCCGCAACAGAATGGCAAAGCGGAGCGAATGAACCGCACAATAGTCGAGAAAGCAAGATGCTTACTTATAGATGCGTGCATGCATAAGCGTTTTTGGGCAGAGGCTGTGTCGACAGCTGCATACTTAATTAATCGTACAGTGACAAGAACATCCGAATTATCAAAGTCCCCAGAAGAGATTTGGTCAGGAAGAAGAACAAACGTTGAACATCTTAGAGTTTTTGGATCGACAGCAATGGTTTACGTACCGAAACAAAAACGACAGAAATGGGACTCCAAATCTTCAAAGTGTGTTATGGTTGGGTATAGTGAAGAAAAGAAAGGATACCGTAAATAATGACTTGATATAACTTGACAACAAGATAGATGTCAGCAACGAAATAGGCGAATGGGAAGACGCAGAGGATCAGAATGGCACATATATTGAAGAAATTTTGCTAGATGCAAATGAGACTGATTGCCTTGCCAGCAGCGAAAATGATGGAAATTTCAACGTAGACTCTCCTTCAACTTCCGACTTGGTTCAAGACAATTCACCGAGAACATCAAAAAGGCAGCCTAGACGACCAGCAAATTTCGACGATTACATATGTTATCAAATGACTTCAGATGATTCCTATGATCCAGTTACATTTGACGAAGCGTGTTCAAGATTTGATAAGACTCACTGGAAGAAGGCTATCGAAGAAGAGTATGCTGCTCTGATTGACAACGATACTTGGGAAGCTGTTGATTTACCTCCCGGAAAGAAAGTCATCAACACGAAGTGGGTATTTAAGACCAAGAGCGATTCTCAAGGTAAGATCTGTAAATATAAAGCCCGTTTAGTAGCGAAAGGCTGTAGCCAACGTTTGGGAATAGATTATTGCGAAACATATTCTCCTGTCATTCGTTACGGCTCTATAAGATTTTTGATAGCTTTGGCAGCAAGACTTGATTTAAGAATTCACCAGTTAGACGCTATAACAGCTTTTCTTCAAGGCGATTTAAAGGAAGAAATTTATATAGCTGAACCCGAAGGTTTTGATCACAGCAAGAAGGTTCTTCGACTAAAGAAATCATTATATGGACTCAAGCAATCTTCGAAGATGTGGAACGACAAACTAGATGAAGCCTTAAAGAACTTTGATATGATAGCTTCGAAGATTGATCCTTGTATATATTATAGAAACTATAATGGTACCTACTTAATTGTTGCAGTCTATGTAGACGATTTATTGATTTTTTATAATAATTCCGAAAATATGAAAGAACTAAAGAGGTCTAATGAATACTTTCAAGATGAAGGACATTGGTGATGCAACTTCGTTTCTTGGACTACGTTTGACAAGAGATGAGAGTTCCGGGAAGATATGGATTGATCAAGAGCAATATATCAATGAAATTGTCGTTCGTTTTGGAATGAAGGATGCAAACAGCTGTTTAACACCGATGGAAACAAATTTGCATTTGTCGAAAGAGATGTCACCAAAGGACCAGTCTGAGAGAGATGAGATGTCGAAAGTTTCCTATCAGGCGTTAGTTGGATCGCTACTTTTTGCAGCTCAGGTATCCAGACCCGATATATGCTATGCAGTGAACTACGTTAGTCGTTTCAACAACGATCCTGGTATGCAACACTGGAAAGCAGCGAAACGCATCTTGCGTTATTTAAAAGGAACTGCTCACAAACGACTTTGCTTCCAGCGAGATGATTCATCGACGACGCTAATTACTGGCTACTGTGATGCTGATTTTGCGAGTGACATCGACGAGCGAAAGTCAGTTTCTGGTTACGTATTCATAGTTGGAAATGGAGCTGTATCGTGGATGTCGAAAAAACAATCAACAGTGGCACTTTCAACCACGGAGGCCGAATACATGGCTATGAGTATGGCGACGCAAGAAGGACTATGGCTTCGAGGTTTGGAGAAGGAACTCATTCAAAATCCATCAAAGAACTTCGATCTGTATTGTGACAACCAGAGTGCCGTATTTCTGTCATCAAAATCAGGATTTCGCGCTAGAACGAAGCATATCGACGTAAAACACCATTTTGTTCGAGATATCATCAAAGAAGGCGAAGTCTGCTTACGTCACATTGGAACAAACGAAATGATAGCAGACTCACTCACAAAAGCGTTGCCATCAGTCAAGTTCAACATATTCACATTTTCGATGGGAATTCAATCTAGTGGGAGTGTTGGAAATTAAGTTGAATGTGGCAGCACTGCTACAGTTTGTAATCTCTCAATCATTATATTTGACACAATAAATTCACTTATTTTCATAGAACGACTTCGTTTTTTCTAAAGCTCTGGGGTGGAATCGGCTAAATTCAAAAATGATTATCACAATTGTGATAGTCACATGTGATGAAATGAAATTTTCCGTCTGCGTAAAGTTATCACAAAAAAAATTATTAGTTTTGGAATCACTTGGCCAAACTGACGTTTGTAAATTGTTGACAGTTTATTTTTATTTCAACTTGTCAGTTTGAAAAATTAATACAAACGTGAAGAATTCTAATTTAAAACCGAATTCTGCACATCTCTTGAGCAGAACTTGTTTTATTGATTCTTAAAAGGTAATTAATCCGCAAATTTAAACATTATTAGAAATTTATCAAATTGTCCTTTACTATTTTAATATGAAGGCCGAAAAAAAATGTACGTTTTCAAGCTGAATGGCCGCAAAGAAGAAATCCATCTTTGATAAAATCATCCTGCATCCAAAAGCTATACTACAGCTTGAACATGGATTTTGTTGATCTGTATAGCTGTATACCTTCCACGACTTGAAGAAAAACACCGTAAAGGAGGAAACTCGCGCACGTGATCTCTTCTATGCTCTGTGGATTCCTGATTTGTTTGTGAAACGTGTCGAGGCCGACGGAGATTGGTCGCTCATGTGTCCTCCAAGAAGGAGGCTCGAGCCAATCGAACAATCAAAGCTCAAGCTCTCTGGTTTGCCAAATCTAATCAACAATATATCGGAAAAATCAAGTGCAGTAATCTGTGCACAGAAATTGCCGAGTATTCAGCTCCAGATGAAATAGCTGTCTGCAATTTGGCGTCGATCGCTTTGAATGCAAGGGAATCTTACAATACGAAATGTGGAATAAAACTCCAACCGACCTCTGCGATTGGGCCGCTCTGAAGGAGAACATTTCGAACGAGTGTGTCTGTTGACCTATCGAAATTGGCAATTCAATGCATAGGTATATACACATTGTGGTGGAGAATATACCTATGCTTTTTATTAAATAAAGAGAATATTATTTTATAAAGTTGAAAGGTCTTGGTTTTTTTTCTTTCGGTACCAAAATTAATAACAATTTGGTTTTGGTAGGTTCCTTAAGGACAATGGATTCCAGTGATGTATTTTCGCTTTCGAAATTGCAATAAGCAATACGTTTTTGATCAACAATATTTTGGTCGTGTAGGGTCGGATGGTTGACCAACACGTTATATGGCTAGCGTTGCAGCAGAAACTGTTCATAAAAATGATTAAATCGCTTTGCATCAAAGTTAACTAGTTTCTACTGCGAAGGTAGTCATATTACGTATTGGTTAACCATCCGACACAAAAAATATTGTTTATCATATCCGAATGCATTGCTTATTGCAATAAAAAAATTTCAATAAAATACAAAAAATAAACATTCATATGGGCACAAAAATATTCATTTTTTCTTGTTTTTAAAAAAACATTGAAACAAATTTTGTATGAAAGTGACTACTAAAAGCTTGTCACAGAAAAAAATCACAAAAATGTGACTGTCACATGTGATAATCACCTTACACAGACATAATTTGTGATATATGATTATCATTTATCACAAATCACCTTAGCCGATTCCACCCCTGGAATTTTCTTTTTAATAAAATAAATTTCAACAATAGAGAATATATAACAATATTATTTCTCTATGACCGGGAGGTATATGGCCTCCCTAGATCGGCTCGAACTAGGCCAACAATTTTTGTCATGTCCAATTTTGAGAATCGGTATCTCTTCTTAAAAATTTTGTCATCCAGCTCCATTGGATTAATTCGGATCTTGTATTGTATTTTAATTGCTCTTCTAGTCCTCAGCCGTAATATCCTTAATAATACATTTAAGTCTCGAAGAATTTGTTGATGTTCCATTATTATTGTTATTGTTTTGGCGATAAATATTTGCGTAGATAATAATAAAACTGAATTGAAAGCAACCAGATCTAAAAGTTTCAATTTCATTGAAATTTCAATACCTAAGTAGGATTTAATCAGCCTTCCTTTAAACGCACAAATTTGCGTTTAACTTAAGCGACCTTTAATAAACCTTGCTTAAATCAAAAAATTGATTATGAATAAGGATTGTCTGCTTAAGTACTGCTTAGAGCTCGCTTAAATTTAAGCAGCCTTTAAGTTTTGGTTATGAATACGGCTGTAGATTTCTCATCCGCATTAGAAATAGAGAGTACAAAATATTCGTTTTCGAAAATATTTGCTTTCGAAACGCATTACAGAGTAGGGCCTCAGAGCTCTGAACTAAAAAAGAAAAACGACTATTATTCTCGCCATTGACATATTATAATATGGACTGCTAGTTGCCAACTTCACGCGTGTTCAGCGTAAAGAACGCCATTGGTTTAGGGTGGCCAAAAAAAGAACGATTCCAGCTGTCAAAAATGATCAAAAACAAAAACATAAACAAAGAGGTCGCTGTGCAGGGTTACCACAGGGAATAATATTTTCGAGTCCAAGATGCTTGAAAAACGAGTCCACGTAAAAAAAAAATTTAATACTTTCAGAAATCATTTTGTTTTAAATTTTTAACATACTTATTTGTGTTCTGCAAACAAAAAACGTTATAAAAACGAGTCCCCGAGCCAAGGAAGAAACAACGAGTCCATTTTCAATCTATAGAGTTCACGTGGTAACGTGGTAACGTGGCACTAATTTGGCCGCTTCGAAAAAATCGCGCGATTTTTTCACTATAAACTTGATTTTGAATAGAATTCAAGTTTCAAAATCGCGCGATTTTTGCACTATAAACTTGATTTTGAATAGAATTCAAGTTTATTGTGAAAAAATCGCGCGATTTTTGCACTATAAACTTGAATTCTATTCAAAATCAAGTTTATAGTGCAAAAATCGCGCGATAAAACTTTGACCGCAGCTTGTAGACATTGTCATTTTGACAGTTTGGTTTCCCATCTCCCTTTTAACTCATCTGTGGCAACTTGCAAGCTTTGCTTTCCCAGTTTCCCACCAGGGGACTCTTCAAAACGAAGAAAAGAAATCACCCGATAAATGTTCATCCATAAGTAAAATGTCAAAAACAAAAAAAAAAAAAACAAAAAAAAGAGTTGTTTCAGCAAGGACAAGGAGGCTTGAAAAATAAATGCCGAATATTTTGTGTAATTTAATTTTCTTCCGCGAAAAATATGTACTCCAATTCGAATGTGTTTTGATTAATTTTCAATGCACTTAGTGTAATTAATTTGGAAATATGAATATATTCATACGCCGATTGTCGGATAAGAAATTAATTTTGGAGCCCTTAAGCATCATCGAGAATTAATCGATACGTAGCAAAACTGAGTTTTGATGCAAACATTACTTTATTAAAGTTACTTATCAGTAGCAGGATTAAAACTAAATATTTCATTCTTTGAGAGGACTGCCCAAATTCTGTCCCCTTTCCTCGTGTACAAATCGCCATTGCCGTCTAGTGGCCGGACAAGATTATTTTCATCAAAATTCCTCCTTAGGATACAGTGTACGTGTTTTGAATGTTTAACGCAACTGCATTCAAAACCAATAGCTATCGTCATTTCAAACATTCAATAAGAATAATTGTCAAGAAAAAAACGTTTTCTCTATCATCTGGAACATTGCAAATAAAGTTAATGGTAAGTTTCAATTGTTAACATGGCACAAAAAGCAAATGAAGGACAAACAAAAATTATGTGTTAATTATAGAAACTTTATATATTTTATGTTTGGCATCGTTAAATGAGAGGACCGTGAACCCCTTAGCGCAACAGAACTGAATTTTTATCCATAACTATCACAATCAACCGATTTTTTGGTATATGTATTGTTATTCAACCGCCTCTATTAAGTGTTTCCTTCCATCACACACTCTTTTGTTCTTAGAAATCTAGTAGAAACTAACATGTACTTAAGAAAAGCAATAGTGCGCATAAAGAAGCTTGGTATCCCATTAATTCTTACAGTCTCACAAATACTTTTAGTTGACATTATAAAACTATATGAAACATGCCTACTGCATCAAAAATTTAAGTTTTGCGTTAGGTAATCATTAAAAATCGATTAGTTTTCCTCAACTTATTTACTAACTTACTTAAC
This sequence comes from Sphaerophoria taeniata, assembly GCA_943590905.1. Classification (NCBI taxonomy): domain Eukaryota; kingdom Metazoa; phylum Arthropoda; class Insecta; order Diptera; family Syrphidae; genus Sphaerophoria; species Sphaerophoria taeniata. Next base: position 68,793,233 of record OX016540.1, read on the forward strand.
CGGCTCACATGCCACAAAGGATCGCAGCCTGAGATACTGCAGCCTTTCATCAGAAACGGTTCCTCGCATGCACTCTCCAGTCGCCGAAACCAAGCGCTCTGGCATCCCCGTCATTTGGTCCTTGTACCGTAGGTTTGGTCTCCCTTATCGTCTCGAACCTGAGGGCAGCGATGAGAAGACTTTCTTGGCTGAAGCCTTATCGTCCATTCGCTCGATGTGGCCGAGCCAATGTAGTCGTCTTTTCTTGCCTTTATGGATTAAAGCTCTTACAGTTTGCGGTTGAACCTTCTTCTCCATTCGCCATCGTCGCATACGGGACCGATTATCCGTCGAAGAATTCTTCTTTCGAAAGTGCCCAGTATCAATTCCCGTTTTTTACTTATCGTCCAACACTCGGCGCCGTAGAGTAGGACTGGTAAAATCAAAGTTTTGTATAGCAGAGACTTTGTCTTTCGAGTGAGGAGTTATGATTTTTGAACCCAGTTGTTTTGCCAAACCGAAACAGCAGCGGTTCGCTAGGGTAATTCTTCTTCGGATCTCCACTAAGGTGTCGTTTGTGGGATTGATGTTTGCTCCAAGGTAGGTGAACTCCTTAACTACCTCGAAATTGCTGCTGAAAACAGTGACGTTTTGTCCTAGGCGGTGGACAGATGTTGCTTTTTTTGTTGATAGCATGTACTTTGTTTTGTCCTCAACGAGTTTCGCCTGTTCTTCAATCGCTGTGAAGGCCTCAAGCACAGCTCTCTTGGATCGACCGACGATGTCTATCGTCTTTCGCTTATGCCTTCCGCATAGCCTAGGAGCTGGGTGAATTTGTTGAAGGTAGTGTTTTCTGTGCTCACACCTGCCTTAAGCACTATCTCCTCCAGGACTATGTTGAAGAAATCACATGACAGCGCATCTCCTTGTCTAAACCCTGCGCATGTTTGAAACAATTCCGATGAGCTGCACACTGCACTGCGTTTTGTTTAGCGTCATGCGGCACAGCCCGAATTCAGACATCGGTTAGCTCTTGGCGGTGGATGCTATCATAAACAGCTTTGAAGAAGATGAAAAGATGGTGGTTTCGATTTAAAATTCGTTGATCTTTTCCAGGATTTGAATTAGTGTGAATATTTGGTCTATCGTTGTTCTGCCTGGCCTAAGGCCACACTGGTACGTGCCGATTATTCTGTTGCAAAACGGTTTAAGACGCTCACACAGTACGTTGGATAGGATTTTGTATGCAAAATAAAGCAGGGATATGCCACAGTAGTTTTTACATGACATAGGATCGCCTTTTTTGTAGATGGGGCATATGGAGCTTATCAACCATTCAGTGGCCATGTATTCTTCCTCCCACACTTTGTTGATGACCTGGTGCATGCGGTACATTAAAACACCTCCTCCATATTTAAGAGTTCCGACCCAGCGGAAATGTTATTTTTTAGCTTTTGGATGGCTCTTTCTACCTCTTCTGTACTGGGGGCTGGGACTGGGTCTTCATTGACTGGTCTTGCTTCTTTTTCGTCATTAGCTCGATCGACATTATGTGAATTCAGCAGCTGTTGGAAGTGCTGCTTGAAAACATCTACAATTCCCTGTGCTTCGGTTACTAGGTTTCCTTCACTGTTTCGAAGAGCTTGTGTCCCGGTTCTGAAACCAGAAGCTAATTGCTTCGACCTTTTAAAGAAACGTCGGGTGTTGTTCTTGGCCCGAGACTCTTCTAGATCTTTGAGCTGAGAAACTGCGGATGCTCTTTTCTTTCTTCGCAGGGTCTTTTTCTCATTTCTCCTTTTCGTGCGGTACTCTTCCCTTGCTGCTCTTGTTTTCCGTTGCAGCATCTGCAGGCGTGCATTTTCCGTCTCTCTTTTCAATATCACGCGCTCATCATCATACCACGGGTTCTTTTTCAGGGGTGGCTGGTAACCTATGGTGGTCTCGGCTACATTTTTTATTACTTCGCGATATTGGTTCCACAGTGTGTTGACGTCTGTAGTATTTGGGAGGACGGCGGAGAGTCGCTCGCTCAGGCGCTCGCTGTAGTCTCTGGCATTCTCTGATGTGCTAAGGCAACCGATGTTGAACTTCTTTCTTTGGGCTGCACGTGTTTTTTTGTCGTTTGATATTCGAGCTCTAAACTTAGCCACTACCAGAAAGTGGTCAGAGTCGACATTTTCTCCTCGGAAAGTGCGCACGTTCAGGATGTTGGATGCGTGCCTTGCGCCGATTAGCACATGGTCGATTTGGTTGGTGGTTCGACCATCCGGAGATCGCCAGGTTGCTGTGTAGATCTTCCGTCTTGGAAACCTAGTGCTACTTATCACCGTATTACGAGCTGCAGCAAAGTCGATTAGTCGGAAGCCGTTATCTGCTGTTTCTTCGTGGAGGCTGTGCTTTCCAACTAATCCGCCAAAGATGTCTTCCTTCCCGATTTTTGCATTGAAGTCTCCGAGTACGATTTTGACGTCGTACTCTGGACAGGCTCCGTAGGCTCTATCCAGGAGGTCGTAGAAATCCTCCTTGCTAGACTCCTCAGCATCATCGGTAGGGGCGTGTGCACATATTATACTAATGTTCTGTAATGTGGCCTTGATGCGGATCACAGCCAGGCGATCACTTATTGGCTTGAAATCCATGACTTTCGATCTAAGCCGATTTCCCACGACGAATCCGCATCCAAATATATGCAATCTTTGATGGCAGCTATAATAAATGTCGAAATTCTTTCTTTCCTTTGTCCCTGATCCTATCCATCGTATTTCCTGGATCGCAGTAATATCTGCCTTATACTGCGAGAGGACAGATTCATGTTTCTGAGTTGCACCTGGAGTGTAGAGGGTTCTTACATTCCAGGTACAAACTCTCAATGCGTAGTCCGTTGTCGTTCCGGGTCTGGTTACCATAAGAGGGGGTTCATTATCCGAGGCTGGTATCTCTCTCATAACTTTCAAGTTTTTCACTGTGGAGGGGTTGTTAGCCCCTCGCACTAACCTCCAAATTTGTTGGGCCGTAGATAAGGTGCTCTTTTTTCCTGATTTGCACCCGCGCTTACAAGTTTCGCAAGTTATATCTAAGATATAACCAGTACCCGGTGGCTACCACGAGGAGGTAAAGTAAGCACTTGGTGTGTAGGAAAAGATACAGCCTAAGCCCCCAGATCCTACAACACCCAACCACATGCATATAAGGTTATAAAATTTCCTTAACTTTAAAATCTTGCAACATTTTGATTTGACATTGTTTGTTCGGAAAATATATGTAATTTCTGATATACAGGGTGTCCCAAAATTCAACGATAAGCCGGAACCAGGGGGTGGCCCCATTCATGACTGCATGGAAAAAAATATTAAAAAAATCAAACGCCATTTTGTTTCAAATTACAGCAAAAATTGTAAATTCTCAAAAAACAAAAATCTCTCTTGACATTTTTTGCTACTGTGACCACAATTTTTCATTAATTTTTGATTTTATATTTTTATCAGAATCTTAAAACATATACATAGCATCCTTTCCTAGTTTCCAAAAATTCTTTTTTTAAAAATTGGCGCAGCTTATCAAGATTCTAAAATGGTATAACACTTTGGTAAAATTTGCCAGAAAAAGAAGTAATGCATACTTTTTCAAAAGAACAACCGTTTTTCAAAAAAAAAATCTATTCAGAGAAATCACTTCCCTATGAGATTTCAGAATGAAGCACGTTTTATTTGGGCCCAAATATTTTCTGTTTGTTGATTTTAAATCGTCAAAATGTTCATACAATTAAAATACAAAAATTATAAATTAGAAAAAATGCATAAGCGCCATTTAGGAGTACAAACATATTTTGTTTATTTTTGACAATAAATGTTCGAACAGTTTGTCACCTGCATCAATATACGATGTTGTTGAATCGTTTTCAGTTTCCGTGATTACTTTGTCAATACTATCTGCTCTTGGTCTTCTAGCACTTCTTTCTAAACGCCCTTCCAAAAACCCTTGATGCACATTTATAAAAACTCGATAATCTGGGTATCTTCCAGCATTTTTGTACCTTTCTCGGTATATTCGAGTAGCAGAATTAGCATTGCACCGGCATTTTCCGTACACTATTTGCATGTTTGCGTATCCAAGGGGGCATACGGCAATGGCATGATAAAAATGATGAAAGTTCAAGGATTTTTTAAAAATTAGTGCACAAATTCAAAACCACACTTGAAATTAACACATTAATGGAATTTTTAATTCCAGTGGAAACAGATCGTACTAAATTCTAAAGAAAGCGCATCAGAAAACCAATTTTTTCAATAAAGTGAAGTGATTTCTCTAAATAAATTTTTTGTTTGGAAATCGGTTGTTGTTATGAAAAAGCATGCATTACTTCTTTTTCTGGCAAATTTTACCAAAGTGCTATACCATTTTAGAATCTTGATAAGCTGCGCCAATTTAAAAAAAAAAGACGCCATGGTAGTGTCCATACATTTTTTTAATAACCACGATGACTGAAAGTGGACTGAAACTAAGAAAAAATTAAAATTTTATGGAAAAAAACTTTTTTGATTAATTGTCGTGGAATAACCGCTGAAAATTTGGAATTTTTGGAAACTAGGAAAGGATGCTATATGTTTTAAGATTCTGATAAAAATATAAAATCAAAAATTAATGAAAAATTGTGGTCACAGTAGCAAAAAATGTCAAGAGAGATTTTTGTTTTTTGAGAATTTACAATTTTTGTTGTAATTTGAAACAAAATGGCGTTTGATTTTTTTAATATTTTTTTTCCATGCAGTCATGAATAGGGCCACCCCCTGGTTCCGGCTTATCGGTGAATTTTGGGACACCCTGTATAGCCGTAGCACAAAAAACACATTTCACTTTTTCTTTTTCACTAAACATTATGTTAAATATATTAGAAAAATAATTGAAACAAAATAAAGCAACACTAATAATATTTTAATATTTTCATATATTTGTGAAACACGAGGCGTCTGCTACATCAAAAATTGATTTTTTTGTTTGCTCAACACCAACTTATGTTAAAAAAAACTGTTTCTCTGGTAGGACCTAGGATGGCGACACAATCAATTATTATCATCTTGATAATACTAGCCAAAAATATATAAACAAAGATTTATATTCTAATGATCCATGTCCACCATGAGAACGTCTGTCGTGAGAAATACAAGCTCTTAAGAGTATGAGGAATAAAATATATCAACAGCAGATCTGGTAAAATACTTTCAAAATTCGACTTTTTTGGCACTTTCATAACTGTCTGTCCCAATGTTATCCACGTGATACTCGTCTGCCATTATTATTTTCCGCTAATTATGATAAATTTTCAAAATTTCCAAACGACAGACGTGGTCAAATGGTTTCACAATTCATCAAAATTCGACACCTGTCTGAGCGCTTAGTGAGACCCCATTTCATGTATGGTCGGTAACAGAGCTTCTGTGTACGAAAACTTAAGTCTGGTCAAATATTTATAGGTAGCCGCCCACTGGCTCTTAGGCTATTATTTCTTTTATGAAAAAGTGAAAGGCAGTGTCAGGTTTGTATATTTATTTGACAGAAAATATACAAAAATGTCAGATTTGCTTACGTTTTCAATAATCAGAGTTTTAGATTGGTCAATTTTATAGTGCAAAATTTGGCATAAGCTAAGCGGGGCATTACTAAAACGAGTGGGAAAATATTTTATAAATAAGGAATAGGAATAGGTTGATGTATGTGCTTAGCACTTATACTCGTTATAACTTTTCCGGGTTTCAAACAATATTAGTGAAATCTAATAAATAAGGCTGTTAAAATTTAATACATAATAAAATAAAAATAAATGTAATATTTTGAGAATATTAAAAAGTAAATTTTTTTGTATTGTATAGCGCTAAAAAACAAATAGAGTGGCGCGACAGCTCCTCAATATAAATATTATCCAATCAAAAAAATTATTGGACAAAAAATATACAAAGGTGACAGATTTGTTTACGTTTTCAATAGCTAGAGTTTTAGATTGTTCAAATTTATAGTACAAAATTTGACATAAGCTAACTTGATCCGATTATAAATTGTTCTTGGCCTCCACACACTCTTGTTAAGGAATTCGTCACCTCTGGTCGGAAGAACTCAGTCCGTAATTCTAATATTCCAAAAAAACAGCACAGGCTCTCCTTCTACTACCAAAACGTAAGAGGACTTCGTAGTAAGACAACTACAATTTTTAAAAATTCTCAAACATTTTCTTATGATCTTATTGCGTTTACCGAAACGTGGCTGAACGCCACAATATTGGACGCTGAACTCTTTGATAAAGATTTCATAGTTTATCGAAGAGATTGTCATGAAAATGTATTGAGTACAGTTGGAGGGGGAGTCCTTATTGCTGTTCGAAATAGTTTCTGCTCTTCCCAAATTATTATTCCTGGCGTTGATAACTTAGAATTAATATGCATCAAATTAAATTTGCAAATGAAAGATGTCTTTATTTTGAATGTGTATATTCCACCGAAAAGACCTATTTCCGTCTTTATTGAACTTTCCTCGATTCTTGACTTTGTCATTAGCTTGGCAGGAGTTTATAGTGAGATAATCTTGCTAGGTGATTTTAATCTTCCCAACATCCATCGTATTTCCTGGATCGCAGTAATATCTGCCTTATACTGCGAGAGGACAGATTCATGTTTCTGAGTTGCACCTGGAGTGTAGAGGGTTCTTACATTCCAGGTACAAACTCTCAATGCGTAGTCCGTTGTCGTTCCGGGTCTGGTTACCATAAGAGGGGGTTCATTATCCGAGGCTGGTATCTCTCTCATAACTTTCAAGTTTTTCACTGTGGAGGGGTTGTTAGCCCCTCGCACTAACCTCCAAATTTGTTGGGCCGTAGATAAGGTGCTCTTTTTTCCTGATTTGCACCCGCGCTTACAAGTTTCGCAAGTTATATCTAAGATATAACCAGTACCCGGTGGCTACCACGAGGAGGTAAAGTAAGCACTTGGTGTGTAGGAAAAGATACAGCCTAAGCCCCCAGATCCTACAACACCCAACCACATGCATATAAGGTTATAAAATTTCCTTAACTTTAAAATCTTGCAACATTTTGATTTGACATTGTTTGTTCGGAAAATATATGTAATTTCTGATATACAGGGTGTCCCAAAATTCAACGATAAGCCGGAACCAGGGGGTGGCCCCATTCATGACTGCATGGAAAAAAATATTAAAAAAATCAAACGCCATTTTGTTTCAAATTACAGCAAAAATTGTAAATTCTCAAAAAACAAAAATCTCTCTTGACATTTTTTGCTACTGTGACCACAATTTTTCATTAATTTTTGATTTTATATTTTTATCAGAATCTTAAAACATATACATAGCATCCTTTCCTAGTTTCCAAAAATTCTTTTTTTAAAAATTGGCGCAGCTTATCAAGATTCTAAAATGGTATAACACTTTGGTAAAATTTGCCAGAAAAAGAAGTAATGCATACTTTTTCAAAAGAACAACCGTTTTTCAAAAAAAAAATCTATTCAGAGAAATCACTTCCCTATGAGATTTCAGAATGAAGCACGTTTTATTTGGGCCCAAATATTTTCTGTTTGTTGATTTTAAATCGTCAAAATGTTCATACAATTAAAATACAAAAATTATAAATTAGAAAAAATGCATAAGCGCCATTTAGGAGTACAAACATATTTTGTTTATTTTTGACAATAAATGTTCGAACAGTTTGTCACCTGCATCAATATACGATGTTGTTGAATCGTTTTCAGTTTCCGTGATTACTTTGTCAATACTATCTGCTCTTGGTCTTCTAGCACTTCTTTCTAAACGCCCTTCCAAAAACCCTTGATGCACATTTATAAAAACTCGATAATCTGGGTATCTTCCAGCATTTTTGTACCTTTCTCGGTATATTCGAGTAGCAGAATTAGCATTGCACCGGCATTTTCCGTACACTATTTGCATGTTTGCGTATCCAAGGGGGCATACGGCAATGGCATGATAAAAATGATGAAAGTTCAAGGATTTTTTAAAAATTAGTGCACAAATTCAAAACCACACTTGAAATTAACACATTAATGGAATTTTTAATTCCAGTGGAAACAGATCGTACTAAATTCTAAAGAAAGCGCATCAGAAAACCAATTTTTTCCATAAAGTGAAGTGATTTCTCTAAATAAATTTTTTGTTTGGAAATCGGTTGTTGTTATGAAAAAGCATGCATTACTTCTTTTTCTGGCAAATTTTACCAAAGTGCTATACCATTTTAGAATCTTGATAAGCTGCGCCAATTTAAAAAAAAAAGACGCCATGGTAGTGTCCATACATTTTTTTAATAACCACGATGACTGAAAGTGGACTGAAACTAAGAAAAAATTAAAATTTTATGGAAAAAAACTTTTTTGATTAATTGTCGTGGAATAACCGCTGAAAATTTGGAATTTTTGGAAACTAGGAAAGGATGCTATATGTTTTAAGATTCTGATAAAAATATAAAATCAAAAATTAATGAAAAATTGTGGTCACAGTAGCAAAAAATGTCAAGAGAGATTTTTGTTTTTTGAGAATTTACAATTTTTGTTGTAATTTGAAACAAAATGGCGTTTGATTTTTTTAATATTTTTTTTTCCATGCAGTCATGAATAGGGCCACCCCCTGGTTCCGGCTTATCGGTGAATTTTGGGACACCCTGTATAGCCGTAGCACAAAAAACACATTTCACTTTTTCTTTTTCACTAAACATTATGTTAAATATATTAGAAAAATAATTGAAACAAAATAAAGCAACACTAATAATATTTTAATATTTTCATATATTTGTGAAACACGAGGCGTCTGCTACATCAAAAATTGATTTTTTTGTTTGCTCAACACCAACTTATGTTAAAAAAAACTGTTTCTCTGGTAGGACCTAGGATGGCGACACAATCAATTATTATCATCTTGATAATACTAGCCAAAAATATATAAACAAAGATTTATATTCTAATGATCCATGTCCACCATGAGAACGTCTGTCGTGAGAAATACAAGCTCTTAAGAGTATGAGGAATAAAATATATCAACAGCAGATCTGGTAAAATACTTTCAAAATTCGACTTTTTTGGCACTTTCATAACTGTCTGTCCCAATGTTATCCACGTGATACTCGTCTGCCATTATTATTTTCCGCTAATTATGATAAATTTTCAAAATTTCCAAACGACAGACGTGGTCAAATGGTTTCACAATTCATCAAAATTCGACACCTGTCTGAGCGCTTAGTGAGACCCCATTTCATGTATGGTCGGTAACAGAGCTTCTGTGTACGAAAACTTAAGTCTGGTCAAATATTTATAGGTAGCCGCCCACTGGCTCTTAGGCTATTATTTCTTTTATGAAAAAGTGAAAGGCAGTGTCAGGTTTGTATATTTATTTGACAGAAAATATACAAAAATGTCAGATTTGCTTACGTTTTCAATAATCAGAGTTTTAGATTGGTCAATTTTATAGTGCAAAATTTGGCATAAGCTAAGCGGGGCATTACTAAAACGAGTGGGAAAATATTTTATAAATAAGGAATAGGAATAGGTTGATGTATGTGCTTAGCACTTATACTCGTTATAACTTTTCCGGGTTTCAAACAATATTAGTGAAATCTAATAAATAAGGCTGTTAAAATTTAATACATAATAAAATAAAAATAAATGTAATATTTTGAGAATATTAAAAAGTAAATTTTTTTGTATTGTATAGCGCTAAAAAACAAATAGAGTGGCGCGACAGCTCCTCAATATAAATATTATCCAATCAAAAAAATTATTGGACAAAAAATATACAAAGGTGACAGATTTGTTTACGTTTTCAATAGCTAGAGTTTTAGATTGTTCAAATTTATAGTACAAAATTTGACATAAGCTAACTTGATCCGATTATAAATTGTTCTTGGCCTCCACACACTCTTGTTAAGGAATTCGTCACCTCTGGTCGGAAGAACTCAGTCCGTAATTCTAATATTCCAAAAAAACAGCACAGGCTCTCCTTCTACTACCAAAACGTAAGAGGACTTCGTAGTAAGACAACTACAATTTTTAAAAATTCTCAAACATTTTCTTATGATCTTATTGCGTTTACCGAAACGTGGCTGAACGCCACAATATTGGACGCTGAACTCTTTGATAAAGATTTCATAGTTTATCGAAGAGATTGTCATGAAAATGTATTGAGTACAGTTGGGGGGGGAGTCCTTATTGCTGTTCGAAATAGTTTCTGCTCTTCCCAAATTATTATTCCTGGCGTTGATAACTTAGAATTAATATGCATCAAATTAAATTTGCAAATGAAAGATGTCTTTATTTTGAATGTGTATATTTCACCGAAAAGTCCTATTTCCGTCTTTATTGAACTTTCCTCGATTCTTGACTATGTCATTAGCTTGGCAGGAGTTTATAGTGAGATAATCTTGCTAGGTGATTTTAATCTTCCCAACATTAATTGGGAACCTTCTGTTGATGATTCGCACTTTGAAGCTTCCTCTAGCTCTTCCCAATTAGAGCTCCAAATGTTAGATAACATAATCTCCGCTGACCTGCAACAAGTAAGCTCTATTAAAAATTCAATTAATCGGACACTTGATCTGGTATTCTCATCTAATGCGGCCTCTACAGTAGTGGTTAAGTCCGCCTCTGCAATATCTAATATTGACGATTATCATCCCCCTTTGGATATTTTTCTACTAGAAAATAGTAACTCTCATGACTGCTCGTATAAATATGACTTTCGCAGAGCTAATTTTCAACAGCTTTCGGATAATTTAACATCTTACGGTATTGATAACTTACCACTTTCCAATAACATCGACGAAATTATCTCTAGCTTCTATTCTGTACTGATGAGATGCATAAATGAAACTGTGCCAAGGAAAAGAATCATCCAAACCAACACCTCTTGTCATCCTTGGTACACAAAAGAATTAAAAAACCTCCGTAATAAAAGAAATAGGGCGTGGAAAAATTATATTAGATCTGGGACACTAGCGAACCACGTAGTTTATATATCTCTTTTCGAAGAGTTCAAAAGACTTTCGTACATTCTTTATAATGATTACATCGTTACTATGGGTGATTCCTTGAAGCAAGACGTTAAACGTTTCTGGAATTTTGTAAACTCCAAAAGAAAATGCGATGTTTACCCAGTTAATTTTACTTACAACAACTTAATTTTTTAAATAAATTTTTCGTCCCTTCTCAAAGAAGATTATTCTTCTGGTCCTGATGGTATTCCACCTATTTTATTGCAAAAATGCAAAACAGTTTTAGCTAAGCCCCTTAGTAAAATATTCGAACTATCATTGCAACTCGGTAAATTTCCATGCCTTTGGAAGATTGCTTACATCACGCCTGTCTTTAAAAAAGGAGATAAGTCGCATATTGTCAACTATAGACCGATTTCTAAGCTCTCTTGTATTCCTGAGCTGTTCGAACAAGTTGTGTGACAGTTTATCCTTTTACTGCAAAAACATCATATGCAGTGAGCAACATGGCTTTATGCAAGGAAGATCAACTGTCACAAACCTTCTTTCGTTTACGCATAAATGCTTGAACAGCTTGGAAAATGGACAGGAAATTGACTGTGTATACACTGATTTCTCAAAAGCTTTTGATCAACTATCTCATTCAATTATCAAGTTAAAATTAAATTCATTAGGCTTTCCTCCTGGGCTTGTTTCATGGATTTCTTCTAACCTTGAAAATAGAACTTATCAAGTTAAGTTTAGAGAAATGTTTTCGAAGACTTTTGTTGCAAAATCGGGTGTTCCACAGGGTAGTCATTTAGGACCTCTTCTATTTATGTTATCTATTAATGATGCTCCTTTTTGTGTAAGAAGTAGTGAAATTCTTATTTTTGCAGATGACATGAAGATCTTCAAGAAAATTGCAACTAACAATGATCGCATTCTTCTGCAAAATGATATAAATAATTTTTCTGTATGGTGTAATAAGAACAGTTTAAATCTTAGCCCGTCTAAATGCCAAACAGTGACATTCTCTAAGAAACGAGCAACTTCGACTTATGAGTATTTTATATCTCAGCAAATTCTATCTCGTGTTTTTAAAGTAAGGGACCTTGGAGTTGTTTTTACACCAAATCTTGATTTTACTGAGCACATTAACAACATTGTTAATAAAGCTTATTCTATGCTTGGGTTCATTAAGCGTTGGTCCAAAGAATTTCTTGATCCTAATATGTCACTTTCTTTTTATAATTGCCTAGTTCGTCCTCACCTTGAATATGCTTCGCAGATTTGGACTCCATTTTATGAGGTTCATATTGACAGGTTAGAATCGGTGCAGCGTAATTTTACTCGCATTAAAAGGTATTCAAGGGCATGATCCCCTTAATAGTCCATCTTATGAGGATCGAGTATCGCTCCTCGAAATGCAAACGTTGTCTCAAAGAAGGACTAACAATGATATTGTTTTCCTTCATCAACTTATTACTGGCGTTACAGATGCACCAGACCTTCTCAGTGCTATACTTTTTAACTATCGGAGAAGAGGCTATCACCTTCGTAGCATTGATCTTCTCAATGTCCCAGGACATAAACCAATTATGGAATGCACGAACCCTTGACACGGATGAGTAGGCTTTTGAATTGTAATTCAGATCTCATTGACCTGCACTTTAATAAAAATAAACTTAAGACTATGCTTAAGACCAGTGTGGTACGCCAATAAATGTTTTTTGTTTGTCTAATTTTGTATTAGTTTCATTTATTTGTATTAGTATATTTTTTGCGAACTTGACAAGTGTCTTCCACACACTTATTTACTTTTTTACTTTGTTTTTTATGTTTTTTTTTTCCTCAAATTTTTTGACTTTAAATTTTTTGTTTTCTAAAATTTTTTACTTTTTTCTTTTTGTAAAATTTTAATTTGGAATTTTATATTTTTTTTTGTTTTTCCTTTTTGACCCTGCTTGCATTAAGCAGTCCCTATCTCTTTTCATCCTGTTATTGGTATCGCCATAACTTTATTTATTCTTTTAGTAATATTGAACAATTCTAACTAAGTGCCGATACGGCTAGCAACCGTAATTGCCGTCGTACTCGGTGACAATGGACCCCAGCGCGTGCGGTATCTGGGAGGGGGGGGGGGGGGGAAGAGGCGTGGGAATTAAAATAAATAAACGGTTAAAGCCTGCTTTATACGATATGGATTTTCAATATGGATTGTCACCATTTCCATATGGAATATTATACAAATCGTATAATCCATATGTAAATTACAGATGGAAATTCCATATGGATTTTTTACTTGCGACATGTAGAATATATGGCAAGTATTGAATTCGTAAAAAAAAGTTGAGATTTTGATGAGATATAACATTACGATGATAGAGAAGTTGAAAAAAGTGGGTCCGGCGATTCCGTCCGTCTGTCTGTCTGTCTGTCTGTCTGTCTGTCTGTCTGTCTGTCTGTCTGTCTGTCTGTCTGTCTGTCTGTCTGTCTGTCTGTCTGTCTGTCTGTCTGTCTGTCTGTCTGTCTGTCTGTCTGTCTGTCTGTCTGTCTGTCTGTCTGTCTGTCTGTCTGTCTGTCTGTCTGTCTGTCTGTCTGTCTGTCTGTCTGTCTGTCTGTCTGTCTGTCTGTCTGTCTGTCTGTCTGTCTGTCTGTCTGTCTGTAAACGAACCTACAGCCTTAACCACTGGTCCGATTGACTTCAAACTTGAAAATTAGAGGTTTGAGCGAATTCGCGTTGGTCTTTTTTTTGATTTTTTTCTTTTAGGATCCAAATTTAGGGTATCCACCATATATTTTTTTGGCCAAAAACAAAAAGTTTCAATTTTCTCAAAAACGGCTCCTACGATTTTTTTTTAAACTTTCTCGAAATTTTTTGTAAAACACTGATGTATTTTATGTAAAAAAAAATATTTTTGTATTGCTCCAAAAAGGTACCTCTCATAGAACCGTTTTTTGCTATAGGATTTTCTCGAAAAATAACAATCCGATCAGAGTAATTTTTTTTCTGAAAGTACGTACATATATACATATTGCCCAAATAATATTTTATTTTCAAAAAAAATTTTAATTTTTTTTTTGTATTTAAAAAAAAATATTTTTAAACTTTTTTTTTCAAAATTCTGTATCTCAAAAACGGATCAATATAAAAAATCGAAATTTACTTATAAAATGTATAGTTACATGTTCTTAAATACTGCATACCCAAATTAATTTTAAGAACTAAGACATTTTCGAAAAACTTTATATGTACAAAATTAGTTTAAAAAAAACCGCTCCTACGATTAAAAAAAAATAGAAAAATCAACAATTTCTTAAGAAATCATACGATATCAAATTTTTTTCAGATTGAATCTATTTTTGAGGTACATATTTCAATTTAAATTTTTATTTATTAATTTTTTTGTTTAATGTTTTTTATGAGTTATAATTTGGAATACAGGAGCAAGTTCGTACGAACCAGTCGTGCACATTTTTTTCATTTAGAACTGTTTTTAAAGTTTATCTGTATACAGACGAAATCGAATTTTTCAAACGACAAACAAAGTTTATATTAAAACCCGGTAGCGCGAAAAAGAAGAGATGTAATGTTATTTTGTGTTTTTTTCATAAAAACAATATAATATAACACATTTAGGTTTTTTGAACGAAAAAAAAAAAAATGTTTTGAAACTATAAACGAAAAATCCAAATCGTCTAAATGCTTATTAATCCAGTCATTTAAGGTTTCATCTGCCGAATAATTCCTAATTTAAAATTTATGGTGGTCAAAAGGTCACTTTTTCGTGAATATTTCGCGACCTATTGCCCGGAGATCAATAGTGATCAAGGGCAAACTGGTCGTCTTGAAATTATCTAAAAACAATGCCTTAGTCATATTTCTCTAAAACTAACAGTTTTCGGAGTAGAGGGACTAGAACGCGCTCACATTTTCTCTATTTTTTTTTCTTCTTCTATTTGAAACTATATGAAAAAAAAACGCCCGTTTGTGATGGAAAATGTCGGGTCGATTTTAAAACGGAATAAAACAAGATATCAATTAGCTTTTATCTTTATTCGAGGACCCTATTAATGACATTATGTGTGAAATATAACATCGTTCAAATAAATTTTTTCCCCTGCCGATATCAATGTCGATTTTTCACATCTTCATAATAGCACCGTAATAAAGGTGTACACAAAAATCTAGCCCATTAGGAATTTTTCCGCAGATTCGGGTTTTATACTAAGAGCCGATTTTTCAATCGTCAGATAAGCAAGCCGATAGTGTTTATTCGTCAGATAACAAAATATTTGGTTTTCCAATTGTCAGATACAGATAGACTATATCTGACGCATAACGCTCTTATTTATTCGACCGATGAATACTCATAAGTTTATTTGCCAGTTTGCTATTTTTAGATTTTTTCGATGAATGAAAAATTGGCTATAAAATGACTGTATTATATCTGATTTTACAAACAAAATTCAATTTGACATAAATATGAAAATACATTTGGAAATAAGAAGTTACGGTCCATATGGAAAATCCTTATCGTGTAAAGCACGCGTAAAGGTGGTGTAAGTACTTATACTTTGTGGCTGAGTTCGTAATTGTAAAACTTCTGCAGTACTGCCGAAATTGTGTTCATAAATGTAAACAAACAGCATAAGTTCTGCATGAGCAAGGCAACAATTGTGTTCATAAAAGTATAACGACTGTAATTTTGCGGTCAAGTCGGCATTTGTTTTTATTTTGTTGCTGAATTTGCAGGAAAATGGCAGGGAGCAAATGGGATGTTTGTTGCTCAATAACTCCGGAAGTACTTAACGGATCTGGATGAAATTTAGTATACAGACAGATTATAGTCTAGAATATCACATAGCCTACTTTTTATCCCGGTATCACGTGTTAAACATGTGTTTTAAGTTACAAAGAGCATATGTGATTGACGTGATTTTCTGTAGAGGTGGTCAAGGGGGCAGAAAATGACAAAGGCTACAGAGACAGCATTGAGCTTAAGAAAGGACAAATAGGAATTTTGAACGCAATTAAAGGGGATAAAAAGTTTGCAAGCGGTTGAAATAGTTGGCTAGAGCTTGTATGGAAGTTGCGTCATTCTTGATAAACAAAATACAAAATTCAAATTTTGAAAAACCACGTTGAATATCATACGAAAGGTCCAAGGATTTTCCTGTTTCTTAACTTTTCAGTTTTCTTATTTTCGCAACTTTTATATCATGTTTTTGATAACGGTTTCTCCACAAAGCTTAGAATAATGCGTTTTAAAATATTTTTGTTGAAAGCCACTTTTTAAATGAATGAACTACAAATTAAACCAAAAACAAATAAACTTGGTTTCTCTTTTTGTCAACGTTTGCTTTTGTGAACTCATTTTCAATAAAGTATGATGACCGCACACCTGCAGTTGTAATTGAATTCATAAAAGCATTTGAGCATATTTAAGGCAGGGCATGAGCAACAAAGCCTGCAATTACGAACTCAGCCTGTTTGTTGTATGGAATTGCCTTAGAATTACTTATGGAATAGAAAAATAGAAATTTTTTAACGAACAAAATTAGAAAATTTCGGCAATCTCTAAACGAAAAACTCCAAAAAAATTTTAGCTGAAGGTTGCCAAAATTCATACCGCTCTCTACATGACATTTTGTCCTGTTCATGGACATGTACCGATTCATCCTTGGTTACTTAGTTCTCAAGTAGTACATGTGTATGTATTTACACAGATACCTGTTGAACAAGCAATAAATTGAAATATGCTTGATTAATGTTCTTAGTTAAAAGGTTAAAACGACATAAACAATAGATACAGGACTTTGATTTCAAAAGTTTTTGTACTTCGATACATGCAAGTATTCTACACTAAGCTGATTTATACGCATCAAGTCAATCCTGAAACTTTATTTGAAATTGCATTGTTGACATTTATCTCTATATATGAATGTGAAAGTCTGTACGGGGTCGGAGCATCATTTATACATTTTTCTTAAATTCTAAAAACATAATTTATATTTTTCCCTCAGAACGGTTATAGGCATTAAAACAATTATTTTTTGTTACGCGAAGCGTATTATAAAAGAGAAATACGGCGTTTATGAATGTTTCTTTAGCATTAAATGGTAAACAGCATGTAAGATCTTAAGGTCAACGGTGTTCTTCACGATATCAGTAAATCTACATAGAGTGACGCGACAGCTCTTGAAGAGCCAAGGCCTAAGTGGTTTACTCTCATCAACAATTCTCTGAGTGCGTATGAAGAAACAATTTAACGCCGATTCCGAACGTAAAAGTTGAGAAGCACTTTTTCATGACAGATTGATACTCTTGGAAATTTTGTCAGTTCTTCGTAAGAGGCAGTGCCCGTGAAAGATGAAATAAAAACCATGGGCACGAGTAGGACTCGAACCCACGATGTTCTGCTTAGCAGCCAACGCCCCGGACACTACATCAGTAAATCTAGTGTTTTGAATCCTTGTTTATCTCGTGGTCAATTGAACCATTAGACGAAATAAAATGTTTGCAACTTATATTTATTTTAAGTTACTTTTAACAACCAATAAGCATTCAAATTAATAATATTTAATTTAAATTATTATAATAATGCAGTAAAAGTTGTCTTGGTATTATCTTGGATAGGTTACATTTCCAAAATGACAACAATAATTAAAAAAAGTTTGACAAAAGGGTTCAATTATACTGTCGAGTCACATTTTGAATATTGTATGGTTTTATGTAACAGTATAGCAATTAATAAAAAGCAAGAGGAACAAGAAAAAAGAATCACTCGGCTAGATAGAATGTTGAGAAGGAAAAATATAATTTTCTCGAATATAGATGAAGTTGAAAGAAACGTAGATGAACTTGAGAATTTTATAATCCATCTAGTAACAAAAGACTTAGGTGTAGAGTTGGGCACACAAGACACAGATTTCATCTATAGACTTGGGAAGAAAGGACAGAAAGCAAGGCCAATTATGGTAGGATTATTAACTTTAAAGAAAAAAGAATAAATTATGAAAAATAAAGTCAAACTACGGCAAAAAAGTGGAAATCCAATTTACCTAAGAGATGATATGTCCAAAGAAGATATTGAAATGAAAAAGGAAGAGCGTACTTCAAAAGAAAAAAAAGAAAAGGCGAAAAATCATAGTTCTGAGAAATTGAAAAGAAATAGGTCTGATGAAGAACCCGAATCAATTGCAAATAGAAACATGAACTCTCCTTCTACATCCGCAACAGCAAAAAGGTCTAAACTCTTCACAAGTGAAGAAAAGCAAAACAAAAGACTCTGAAACACTCGAAAAACCTAGCACGTTGGACAAGTTTTTTAGAATCAGAAGTTCAGCATCAGAATCGTCTATAAACGAAACTGATCGTGAAGATCAAAATCAATGAGGTATACAGCACGGGCAAACGAATCTTAAAACGAAAACGATTAAAAAGCAACAAATAAAAACGAAAACAAAAGTAAAACGACTAACAAAAAACAAAAACATCAATCATCCAATCCGGTTGGCCACCGTGGATGAATACGGCCAGAACCCCCCATCAACTGTTTCACCAAGTCAATTAGCACTATCGTTGGAAACAGCAGCACCAACTCAACCACCACCATCCCCACCACCATCTTCGCCACCATCACCACAACCATCGACATCACATTCACCACTATCTCAAAATTCATCAGGAAAACAAGAAAGCAGATCAACAATGCTACAATGCTCAATCGCTTCTATCAGAAGAAAGGATGACCTTGTTTGAAAGCGCGAAAAAATGATAAAGTGGGATATTATTGGACTTTGTGAAGTACGAAAAATGGGAGAAGAAATTGTAGAAACAAATGAAGGACACATATTTGCATATATCGGACAGACCAAAGGCGAATATGGAGTAGGAATTTTTGTTCATGAACGTTGGAAAAAACATATCATTGAAATAAAAGGATATAATGAAAGAATTATAGGATTGAAGATTCAAATTGGAAGGGTTAAAACTACCATTATACAAGTTTATGCTCCAACAGGAACAGCTTCGAGTGAAGTGCTAGAGAATTTCTACAAAACACTAGATCGAGCTGTCAACCAACTCAGCTCAGATTTACTTATAGTAATGGGAGACTTTAACGCACGCATTGGATTTAAGAAACCCGGAGAAGAACCAATAATGGGACCATATGGGTATGGAAATAGAAATAACCGAGGGGAAAGGATGTTGCAATGGCTGTGGCAACATAAGCGAACAGTTACGAATTCACTCTTCAAGAAAAAAGATAGCAGAATGTGGACTTGGATCCATCCGAATCGAAAACAAGAACCAAATCGATTTTATTCAATAAGTTCGAATACGATTCTGATCACCGGTTAGTAAGAGCCAAGTTACTTATCAATCATAAGTCAAGGAAGTACTATAAGAAAACTCATCTTGTGCTGAAAAAAGAACTCAATCCGATTCAAATTGCGAACTACAACAAGGAATTAGAGCTCCGCCATCGCATCTTGAATAAAACGAGTGGTGATAGAACGGTTCAACAAAAATATGACCAATTCGAAAAAACTTTGAAAATAATAGCTGCAAAGCATGTCTTAAAAAGTCCCGAGAATACGAACAAAAATAAAATATCAGCTGCTACACAAAATATGATAAAGAGAAGAGAATTTTTAAGGAAAACCGAAAATATGTCACCAAATGAAAGAATGGAACTGAGAACCTTGAGAAAAGAGATAAAGAAAAGAAGCAAACAAGAAATAAGAGAATTTAATGAAAAAAATATAAAAAAATATCTTGGAAACCACCAAATCGATAAAGAAAGTTAAACAAAACTTGAAATTGGAGAAGGAGTGGGTCTTAGGGGTTTCAAAAAACAACGAACAAGTCCGGAACAGAAAGGAAATAAACGAAGTAGCAACAGAATTTTATAAGGACCTCTACTCAAATAATCGCCAAAATGAAAAAAGAAATAATATAGAACAGAGGCTAGAAGAAAATTCTGAAGAAATTTTACCTTTTTTTCAAGGTGTAATAAAAAAGGCTATTAGGGAACTTGGGAATGAAAAAAGTAAGGGTAGTGATGGAATTGAGGCCGAAATCCTTTAGTATGGAATTGAATCTTATTCAACTTGGCTTAGAGATATTTTTAACGATGTCGTAGCTACTGGAGAAATTTCTGTCCAATGGACAAAGTCATACATCACTCTATTACATAAGAAAGGGAAAAAAGATGACATCAACAACTATCGTCCAATTAGTCTGATATCTAACATCTACAAAATATTTGCAAAATGTATCTTCGAAAGACTAAAAGTAGACTTCGGGCAACACCAACCAGTGGAGCAAGCAGGATTTCGATCAGGTTTCTCAACTATGGATCACCTTCAAGCAGTTAATCAAATCATCGAAAAAAGTGGAGAATACCGGTTACCTGTTTATTTCATCTTTATTGATTTTAGAAAGGCCTTCGATACAATTAACCAGGACTTTTTGTGTAGTCGCTGGGTAAAAATCTTCAAACAAATCTATGATTCTTCCACTGCGCAGATAAAAACAGAAATCTTTGGAGAACCATTCAAGCTTCAGAGCGGAACTAAGCAAGGGGACCCAATTTCCCCACCTTTCTTCGCAGCTACCCTAGAAGAATGCTTCAGAAAACTAAATTGGGAGCACATTGGCATAAAAATGAATGGAAAATATCTTACAAATTTGCGGTTTCCTGACGATATTATTTTGATGAGTGATAATCCCGAAGATCTTCAAAAGATGATAAACGAACTCATTCTCGAATGCTCTAAGGCAGGTCTTCAGGCAAACGAAAACAAAACAAAAGTCATGACAAATGCAACTAGAACACCTATGCATATAAATGGACAACTGATGGAGTATGTGGAGGACTTCATATACCTAGGACAGTTAGTTTCATTTAATAGAAGAGAAGAGAAGGAGATATCTCGAAGAATAACGAACGGATAGAGGAAATTTTGGGACGTGAAACCTATGTTGGACTCGAATATTTCAAAAACTACCAAAAAATACATTTTCGATTCAACAGTTTTACCAGTGCTAACATATGGCTCCCAAACATGGACGAACAATGTTGCAATTAAAAGCAAGCTTTCAACAACTCAAAGGGCAATGGAGAGGACAATGTTAAAAATTAGAAGATCTCAGCGAATAAGAAACGTCAACATACGCTCATGGCCAGGATTCGAAGATGTTGTTTGGAAGACAAGGAAACTGAAATGGGATTGGGCAGGCCATTTTATGCGGAAGTCAGATGACAGGTGGTCAAAACTATGTACGGAGTGGACAGCATTTTAATGGCACTAGAAGAGTCGGACGTCAACCGAAAAGATGGAGAGACGAATTACATGCTTTCGACAGACTTTGGTTTCAAAAAACGCACAACAGAAATGAATGGAAAATAATGGGGGAGGCTTTTGCCCGTGCTTAAGTATATTTTTATTTTTATTTAATTAATTTTAAATAATTTGTTAAAACAAATAAATTTAGTTTATATAAATATTAATATAATGAAAAATTGAAAATGAAAATGTATATTCAATAATAAGGCAGAATAGCTAATAAATAATAATAATAATAGATTCAGGATATCCCAATCTTCAGAAGATACACTTCGCTTCAACTGAATAAGCACACAATTTTTCTGAGGTATGTTGTCCATTTTTTCCTAACTTTGAGCGTTAATGTATCATTTGATGATGCTAACTGTTTCCTTATGATGTTGAGAAAACAAATCAAATCTCTTGCAAAGCTTCCCATATCAAAAAATTCAGTTTTTTTTTACGTCAACTAAATAGACACAACTGCTAAAATTTGAAATAAAATGTACCTAACGGAATGATATTAACAAGTTTTTCTTTAAACATTTTTTTATTGGTTATTTCTTGTAATGGGTACTACCACCTTTATTCTTTCGCTTTGGCATGGAATAGTTGAGGCTCTTTAAGTAATCCAGCGAAATTTCTCTCCACGCTTATTTAATAGCTGCAATTAGAAATCTCTATCCGCAAACGGACGGGACGGCCAGATTCATTAACTTTTCGTACCAACCATCCCCATTAATTTTCCATACGGCTCATTTCGGTTAAATAGGGCGACCATTGAAGCAATTTAACATTCTGGTCCTGTATCCCACTTTTGAAAGTGCGTGACGTGTGGATGTTTTCGTTGTCCTATTGGTAAGTCCAGTTAGGGTCCAAAAATATACGAAAATTAGGAAAACTGTCTTTCCAATAATCCGTAAATCCGTACGTAAATGCAGTCTTTTTTGACGTTTGAAACTCAAGCTCAATAGTTCCATAGCAACTTACTGCTCCACATATCATAACTCCACCTTCTCGACTATGATGCCGCGCTAAAAATCGGTCTCCTTTTCTCACGTCATGAAAGTAATAATTAAAGCCACCAGGGCCTTGATGTAATTGAAAGTCTTCTCATCCGAGAATACCGCGTTGCGCCACTCATTTTTCCAACTCACATGGAACCCAGAAAATTTTAAACGAATACCTTTTCGTTGCTCGTTTAATGGTGATTTCTTTTGAAGATGCAATCATTTTAAATGATCTGCGCTGTTTGGTACTTTGTAGACGGTTGAAACACCTGCAGTTACACCAACTTTTTATTTAATTTTTATGGCGGAGGCACATGAATTGCAAGCACATATAAATATTGCTCGTTGATCAACGTCGAATGTTGCCGTTTTTTAACCGTTTTTTAACTTCCTTTCATGTTTTTCTCGTACGAACTTTTATTTCTGAGGTACCTACGAATAGACAACACTAAGACTTCCATCAATGTTGGTAGCTATGGCACGTGGCGCAGGGTCATGAGTCCACCCACTCTGGTGGGTTACAAGTCCACAAATCAATTATGGACTTTTAACCCACCATACTGGGTTAGAAATCCACAAAAAATGCGTGTAAACTTCTGACCCAAACCGATTTTCTTATTATTGTAAGAACAACAGAAAGAAATACAACTTTTTTGGGTTCAAATTGTTGATTGTTGATCAAAATTCTGCAAATCCACTATTCTGCTTTTAGAAATTCTGTAATTCCGAATTTCAACATTAAAACTCACAGTTATAAACAACTTTTTTAATTTCCTGTTGAACAATTTTTAATCAATTTACAAAATAAGAAACAGTAGGTATTATTGGATTTTAAAAATTTAATACTGGACATTTTTCTGACTTACATTTATTTCACTTACTTTACTTTAGCTCTCGACCGCAAAATGTGTTATGTAAATCATATGCAAATTAGTTGGGTAGAGGTCCGTTACGTAACAATTGGGAATTGAACTTTTACAAAGTTCTACAAAAAAGAACATCAAAAATCTGTACTCCAAAATTCTGTAAATAATAAAAGAAAAATTGCTGTGCACACTTTTTTCATTATCAAAACAATTTTTCTTTTATAATTTACAGAATTTTGGAATACAGACTTTTATACTTACGGAATTTTGAATTTACAGAATTATAAAATACAGAATTTTAGAATTCGAATTTCGGCGCATACAGAATTTTGACCAAAATCCTGTTTTTTACCAAGGTACTAATTGCCAGTGAGCGAATAAAAATTAGCCCATAAGAGAATCAATTTGGGGTGTGAAAATTGAAAAAAAAAATTATTTCGCTCACCTCACTCGAAATCAAACCAAATCGATCTTGAATGTTCCGAATCGGCATAATCCTCAGTCAAAAGTGAAAAACGATGCTCCAAATAAATCATTGAACATTGAAATGCAGCATCATCGCTTGTATGTATCACAAGATGTGTAGTGGTTGCTTTTTTTGATAAACAAAACCCGCAAAGTTGGTCAAAAACTAAGTTCATTTGAATATAATTAATTTTACCAAAAAGATCACACTGAATAACTCTGTAAAAAAGAAGAATTTGAAGTTCTTTTATGAATTATAGGCCTATCCTGTTCTCTTTTTACATTTGAATTTATCGAAACTTAAAGTTTCAGTTTGTTCCCATTTTTTTGTGACAAAGTAAGAAAAATAAATTTATGTTGGTTTTTCTTTACACTTTGTTGATTTTATGGATTACTGACCCATTTTTTGTGAATTTCTAACCCAGTATGGTGGATTAAAACTAAAAGTCCATAATTGATTTGTGGACTTGTAACCAGAGTGAGTTAAAAGTCCATTATGGCCTTTTTGACTTTGGTGCCATGAAACACACGGTCAGTCTTTGTTCTTTTAAGACTGGGTTTCCTTTTTTCTTGAACTCCGAGCTCGTGTAAAAGCATGCACGAGTGTTAGTGAATATTTCCCTTTCTTTTTTTTATTTCCGTCTCACATAGCCACTTGAAATTTCTAGTTTTCTAGTTTTTGTTTTATCTCTTCTCAATCAGAATTCAGTGAGCGAAATGTAAGAAACGAGTTTCGCTTACGAAGGTCCACAAAATAGGGATGAAAAAAAGGTATTCTCGCATCCACTATTTATTATGTGGAACTCTGGACTGGTCATGTGGTGTGGACATACACAAAAATGCATCTACATTCTACATACGTATTATGTTATGTGCACTTAGAGTTGTTGTTTTTCTTTTTTCTTCGCAAATTTTGTAATTTGGGATTATGATGGTTTTGAGGTTTCTTTTTTTGGGTTCCTGACGAACGATTTTAATTTTTCTTTGGTTTCATCTTTATATTTATCTATAAAGAGACGTAGAGGTACTTTTTGACAAGCTATGATCAAACATGATTTTACGATGATAGAAAAATCAAAAAAGTGGTTGCCTCAATTCTGTCTTTCCTTGGGTATTTATAGGCAAAAGTTACCCAATTGTCTTCAACTATACGATTGTTCTTTAGCCGATTTGTGTCACGGTTGGGAGATTATTTGTTTATTTTTTTTTTAAATAGGCAAAAAGTTACTCAAACTATAACATTTTTTTATTATTCCAAAATGCGTTGGGGTTTATTTTTTCAACCATTTTGTTGGGTTTTGTGTCTCTTTTTTGTGTTCTTAAATTTTATTAAATTAAATTGTAAAAAACTAATAAAAGTATTAATTTTAAGTTTTAATTTATTTTTTATTTTCAAATAACTTTCACAAAATATATAGTTTTTTCTTAGAGAGGCGACGCGTTTCGACTATATATTTTGTGAAAGTTATTTGAAAATAAAAAATAAATTAAAACTTAAAATTAATACTTTTATTAGTTTTTACAATTTAATTTAATAAAATTTATTTTTCCAAGGTTTCAAGGAATAGAATTTAATATAATAAAATTTATTTTTCAAAACCTACCTACGAAAGTAATAATATTATGAAGAAAAATGATTCCAAGGAATCAAAAATTATTTTTTTGTCATCTAGTTATCTTACCTTTATGTACTAAAGCAAAATAAAATCAATCTTTTGTTATACAAAAACAAAACAAGATTAGGTCAAGATTAGACTGAATGACTGAAGATTGAATTTTATAATTCTAAAACAAAGATCTCAAAGAAAAAAAATTTAATTTTGAACTGCAATATTACTTAGATATATAATACTAATTTATTTCATGGTTTTATATTCTCCGTCTGTTCATAAATGTGTTCTGAATTATATCCGTGAATATGAATGTGTTTCTATTTCTTAGAGCTATAGCATACAAATCTGAGAGCATTTATTGCTTTAATTTTTATTGATTGATAATCCTAAGAAATGGCACACACCACCACGACAAACAAAAATCGTTTCCTCATTGCGTAACAGGTTTGTTCTTCTAAAAGAATATTACGATCCCACCAGCATAGAGAAACGAGAGGAAAAAAATGTCATTGCTACAAAAAACAGAAGCAAAACAAAAAACCAAAAAAGAAACAAAACCCTTTACATAATCATAAGAAATAGCACACACCACCACGAAAAAAAGATCCTTTCTTCATTGCGTAACAGGTATTTTACTTCTCAAGCCCTTGCACTTGACTCATTTTCAAAAAATACGCGCATTCATGCAAATATGACAAATGTAGGTAGTTCAAAACAACTTTTTCATCGAATACCTACAAAGTACATAGTAAGTGATCACAATTGCCTATCTAAATGTCTGCATATCAAAAACATTCCAGAAGTATAAAAAAATGAGAACGTTTGGTATGAAGAATTTTTTCTCTATCCTATGAAAAAAAAAACGAAGGAGAAGAGAATGAAATATAAAACAACGCCACCTAGTTTAATTCGTTTGAACTGAGTACCTTAGTGTGTGTGAGCAAACGCGATTTTTCTTGTAAAAATCTAAAAAAAATTACCCATTTTCGAATATTAATATAAAATAAACGGGTTATTGTAAAATTATTTTAGTTTCTGATTTCTATATACAAAATATGAGAATAAATAAAAAAAAATATTTGAAAATATTGTTTGCTGCATTCTCCTCATAATTGATACACAAATATTTTTTTCTTTTTTTTCTAAAAACGTTACTGAGTCGAAGAGATATTCAATTTTCATAAAAAAATACTTTTGTTGTTGAGTCAAACTAAATGGGGCTGGAATCTTGATCGCCGCAGAATATTCTAAAAAAATATGCATTTTTTTACTTTGCACTTCAAAAAAATTTAGTAAAATAATTTTTAAAAAAATTAAAAAATTAATGTGATATGTATATTTCGGCAATATAAAAAAAATATTTTCAAGTTTTATCTTTTTTACTTTAGAAACTATTCCAAATAAATCACACCTACTTTTGCTTAATTTTCCCCATTTTTCGTGTTTTTGTTAATTTTGTTTGACGAAACTGGACAAAATATAAAAAAAGCCACGTTACTGAGTTGTGAGACATTTTAAGCATAGTTAAAAAATATAAAAAGAATAAAAAATTATTGTTAAAGGCAACAAAACTTTTCCACCGCAAACGTCTCTAAAAATTTCATAATTTTTCGTTATGCATGACCCTTTTGGAATGAAATACATTTTTAATATTTTTTTTAGCTAAATAACTTCTTAGCTTATTTAATGTATAATCTATACTCGTTGATTTCATTTAAATATTCGTAATATTTTGGGAGCTACACAGTTTTTCGCAAACGAACAACGAAATTTTCAACGGGAAACCTAGCCTTAACGAAGCAATCTAAAGGTCCATTCATATGGAGATACGACCTGCGTCTGCGAATTGCGAATGGTTGTTGTATTTGCTATTTCATTCATAAATGAGTAGTCGTAGAGAGCTGCGAACTGTCATAAAAAACAAACCAGACAAACAGAAAATATTTATTTATTTGATTTTTGATTTTTGATTTTTTTAAATCGTAGCGAATTATTTATTCGTAGCTTTGTGGAAAGCGTTTTGTATTTGTGGATTGCGAATTCTCATTTGAAAATTCGCAGTTCGCAGTATTGGTCGCCTAGAAAATATTGAAATGTGTTTTTTGTGCAGTTTTAACTAGTTTTAGGCAGTATTCTATATACAAATATGTTAATATGGTCATTTATTCACTTTCATAACCAATTTAAAAAAGAATAGGTTGATATTTGCTTTAGAATAAGCTTTAAAAGAATTATTCGCAGACGCAGGTCGCAGCTCATATGAACGGACCTTAAGCTCTTTCGACACTATTTAACCCAAGAAAGCTAACCTATCTGGACTCCTATGAAAAGCTTATACCATTCGACTTTTTGACGAATATTAACAACCGTTTTGTTTAAGTTATCTTTAAATTTGTTTGTTAGTAATAGCCTTTTCACACCAGACGCAAAACGCTGTTTTCAGCTGTCAGTTTTCAAAAACTCGATATCTGTTCACACCTAAATTTCAGGTTTTTGTTTGACATTAAAAATCTTTGATGTCAAGTAAGGGATGCCATATGTTCTCTTTTTAGAAGATTCACACTTTTTTCACACACATTCGCTCTTTGTTCTTCGTTGCAAGTTTGATTCACGTTGGTGTAAGATATTAAAAATTGAAAACCACTGGATGAAAAAGTTTTCCTCATCGATTTTTCAAAAGAAAAAAATATTTGTCGCTGCTAAGAATTTGTTAATTTGTATTTTGTATGTTCTCAAATGGCAACCCTATATCAACTGACACGTTAAGTCGTGAACAAGTTAACAAGCAGACTGTCAATCTACTCTTGCTATTGGAGGGAGGGAGAAATATATACGATCGATACATACGATATATACGATATAACGAATTATAGACTGCTGAATGCTTTCACTTTTTTGGTTTTGACTGGTTTTCACAAAAACTTGTTGTTTTACAAAACAGGGCTGCCAACAAATTTGTATGGGAAAACACTTGATTTCCTTCAAGTTTTTTAAAAGTTTTGCAAAACCGCGTTTTGCGTCTGATGTGAAAAGGCTATAAAACCCAA
Organism: Sphaerophoria taeniata; assembly: GCA_943590905.1. Taxonomy (NCBI): domain Eukaryota; kingdom Metazoa; phylum Arthropoda; class Insecta; order Diptera; family Syrphidae; genus Sphaerophoria; species Sphaerophoria taeniata. The sequence goes on from OX016540.1 coordinate 68,821,526, forward strand.
AAGGTCGCGTGATTTTATTGATCCAAATGCAAGAAAGTTTGGGACTGCTCTATGCATATGATGTTTCATTACTAAAATTATCATCTGTTCTGGTTTCTAAAACCGTTTGGTGACAATTCCATTAGGACATCTAACAGCTGGGCCACGCTTATTAATATTACACAAACAGAGGTAAAATCAATGTCAAATTATTGTTTTATTTTTCATTTGCATATAATATTCTGTTCTGTTTCAGTAGCAGTTGTTGTAGTTTTAGCAGTTATTCATTGCTAGACCTAGAACTACTTCTTCATTGTATTGAAGAGGAAGTTTAATACGATAAATTACGATAAATTAACAAAACCAACACTGATATTTAATATGAGATTATTCTAAATCAGTTGCTTGTTTAACGTTTGTAAGTCATCTTCAGCCTTGCAATACTGTCTATCATTTCATCTTTGCAAGCACAGACCATAATAGCACCAGCACAAACATTATAAAAATCGCCATTTAAAAAAAAAATTAACAAATCGTTGTTCTACGCATTTTTCTATACCTAATAAGTTTTTTTTTTTTAGTGAACTTGAATGCTTATGATTTTATTCATGATACATAACAGTAAACAAAATTATGAAAAAGAATGCAATGGCAACCGCAATCACAGTGAATAAAATTCTTATAATGACATCTGTTCCTACTTTAGAACCAAACTATGTATACATGAAGTTTGGTTTCAAATTGCAGGCCACAGAGTTAACACTGATACCACGACCGAAGGCAATCTTATTTTTTTACGTTCTCAATCCACACAGATGGATTTTGTTTAGAAGAATGTTTCAGTGCAGTTATTAATAATTGATAAAATAAGCCATCTATACTGATATAAAAATCTTTCTTGTATTTTATTTTACTTCTTTTATTTTTAAATTTTTCATTGCATATTATGTATTTATTTGCATGCATACAATATACGTATATATTAGGGTGGTTCTTATTTGCCTTTTTTTCGAAAAAAATTAAGACATCTGCTTAATCGTCTCCAAATGAATAAAAAAAAATCCTCTAATTTTTTCAGATTTTTATCTATACCCCTTACTGGCCCTGTATCGAAGTGAAATTCTAATACTAGAGACTTTGCGGCTGATTTTTTGATTATTCCCGTATATCTCCACTTCGGCTTTACCGATTTTATTAAAATTTTACACAATTATACTTAACATTATACTTAGTGATATTGCATATATGTAATATTCCATCTATGATTTTTCCGTTATTTCTATCGTTAACGCAAGAAACGTGACTGGAGCTTTAAAAAATAATTTTGGCGGCCTAGAGAAATCTTTCCGATGCAAATATAATTTTGAATTCGAACCGATTAGCTCCTTAGATTACAAGAGGAAATCTACATTGATAATGGATATGCAATATCCATAGTAAAAAAAACTACATTTTATTTTTTTTATAACCTTTACAGGAAAACGAAAGTTATAGCTTTTGCAGAATAGATGCTAGCTAACCAGTTGAAAGTTGATTAATTTCTCGACTACCACCAACATCTACAGAATCCTATACATACAATTACGTATTTCAATCTCCTTTTTCTCGTTTAAAAAGTCTTAATATCGAAACCGTCACATTCTAAGGATATACATACGAGTAGCTATGTATATTAGTCTGAATATTAAATTCATTTAAATTTGGCTTTAAGGATCGTCTGAGAAATAAAGTTTAATATCTTTAATATAGATACATGCTCCAGACACGCGTGAAGAAAAATCGATACTGTCAGACAGACCTGTCTCAACCCAAAATTCCTTTACCCGCCACCTTAACGCCCACGTGTAGACAATTCCAGACATTGCCCCCTTCTACCACTCTTCTGGCAGTGAGAGTGAATATTTTCAGGAGAGTAAAACACAAATTAGCCAACAGAGAGCAGACAAACACGCAATGTTGGAAATTTTTTCTCCGGTGCCGACTTCGTAACTTGAAGTCGATAGGTGTAGTTCTTAGAATTTATTTGGTGTATGACAGTATGAAACATACTTTCTTTTATTTAAAGAAAATGCTTCCTTTCAAACAAAAATTTAAGGATTGAAAAATATAACAATAAGAATTTACTTACTTATTGCTAGGAGCGCAGATTTTACTTTTTGTGAACAAAAAAAACAATACAATTGCGCGAAATAACAAACAAATACATATGTACTTTTATTTTGAAGTACGTATATGTGCACTGTGCAGTACATACTCAACCTTCCTGTGTTCTTTCTGTGTATTAATCTAATCAATAAACTCTTTCTCTAAATGTCCGCGCATAAAGCCATGAACCTAAAAAAAAAGAGAATTGAACCTTCAAAATGTGTTATACCTCCCGTTAATACAAATTGGATAATGTAGGCTAGACATTGGCTGATGAGGGCAAACAACAAAGTTTTTCACCTGGAATTCATATAAGCACTTGGTTCTGCAAAGTATTGTTGTAAATGGTGACAATAAATGAAATGAAATAATGCACTATATTTTCGTTTTTAGTTTGGATGTGGCATTTCTAAAGAATTATATTATAAACGACGCACAGTGGCCCGTTTCGGCTTTTTTGGTTCCAAAAATCATAGCTCCTAAACGAGTTGAGATATTTCCACATTTTTTTTTTATTTTGAAGGTTACATCCAACGCTATGAAATTGGTGAATTTCAAAATAAAAACATTACAGGGTGTTTCGGAAATAGCTGTCAAAAAGCTTAGTTATATTAAGTGAGATAAAAATAATTATATGTGAATTAAACAAACAAGAAAACTCATTTTCTGGCGTTAAACAAAAGGAATTGACGTTTAACAGTAGCGCAAAAAGTAAAACACCGATTTTAGAGGAACAGTGGCGAAAAAAGTTTTTTTTAATTTTTTTTTTGTAAATTGACATTAGAATAACAATAAATAACAAATTGAACAGCAAATTATAAAATAAAAACAGTTAAAATGTACGTATAAACATTAGATTTCTTGAAAACTATCATCTTGGTCCGTGGTGATATTCAATAAACTCAACATTTCCGGAGAATAAAGTGCTTTCATATCTTTTTGGGTCCTTACGTGCCTCAGAGAAAAAATAAGCGGATCAGATGAGGCTGCAAGCATGTTGTATATGTCTTCATTCTGCCTTATTCTCGAAACTTTGCAGGTATTTTGATATCTAGACCTTTTGTAGTCCTTATTTTTGGACTCCTGGGCTTCTTCAGATAATGCTCCTAGGGGAAGTGATTGATACTCTATAATATCTTGACTGTGTGAGAGTAGGTGTCAGTGGTTTTTCAGAATACTTTTGAGTCAACAGAGCTGCTGTTGCTTTAGTATACTCCCCAAATTTAACAGCGTTCACAACTTCCCTGCAGTTCAAAACATCAAGTATTATTTTCAGCCTGGAAATAACCTCTATGTTTACTCCAGTTATTTGAGCTGTTATCCCCGATTGCTCGAAAAATCTTCTCGAAGTGTTCCTATCATTAGTATTTCTGAATCCCTGCTTTGGTTTGCCTACATCGAGTCCAAGCTGATCACGGAAAGACGTTTGTATCCTTTCCTTTCTTCTTTTTGTGCTTCTTTGCTCCCAATCGAAAAAACCTTTTTTACCTAAAATTTTATGATATCGAGCAATAAAAAATAAACATTTAATCCGATTAAAAATTAATACCTACATATAATCACTGAACATTTAATCTCGTTAAGTCAAAAGTAACTGCTAATATTTTATTATGGATATAATATAAAACCTTCAATTTGATTTTTTTATTGCCTCCGATTTATATAATATTTATGACATATCGTATTTTAAAATATTTCCGTCATCAAAAACAAAATTGTGGTGAATTCATTCCCCATTTCAGATATTTTTTTGAATTTGAAAAAAAAAATTTTTGTTCGAAAATTCTGGAACACCCTGCAAATGTAATAAATTTAAAACTCATCATATTGTTAGCCGTGAACATTTTCTTCGAAATAAAAAAAAAAATTGTGGTGATATCTCAACTAGTTCAAAAGTTACAGTATTAAACATTTTATTAATTTGCCATTGAAAAACCAGAAAATTGAAAAAAAGTGCCTGCAATCGATTAATAAAATCGCTCTAGCTCAGAAGGGCGCAAGTTGGCGCAAATTATTCCTTCTGGATTATATTAAGAAATACTTCAGCTTTCATTATGCGTTGAGTTTTGCTTAATGCTTTTTGAAGCTTTTTTTTCCATGCAATGTAAAGTCAGAAAAAGGTACAAAAAGTGGTGTCCCAAAAAAAAAATATATAGACATTTTTTTTTTTTTTGTAATATTTTTTCCAAACATATATTTTACCGTATTTGTTAATTTCAGAAAGAAAAAACAAAAATTCTTTTCCCACGTTCGTAATATAGCTTCTCAAAGTCAAGAAAAAGAAAAAAAAAATTATTTGTTATTAAAACTGAAAAAAAGTTCAACTTTGACCCCCTCTCAAAACCAAACCTTTGGGAAAATTCAAAAAAAAATTTCGGTTTCAAGAACTTCAAATATTTGTTACTTCAGCGAAACAACAAATTTTGAATTCTGGAACAACGAAAAAAATGAATTTTGGAATGACTTTAGCCTAAACGGGCCACTGTGCGACGTCGCACAGTGGCCCGTTTAGGCGAGGAACGTGGCAATAATCATTTTTTCGCGTGATTTTATTTTGAAAAAGTAAAAATCACATTTTGTTTAGAATTGTTTAAAGTGTAAGATTCCAAAAACAAAAAAATATTAGATGAACGGTTTGGCTTGAGGAGCCGATCAAAGTCAGAAAATATTTAAAAAAAATATATTTTTTTTTTTTGTTTTATGTTGCACTTCGAACTTGAATATTAGAAAAACGGTGCAAGTAAATCCATTTATTTTTTTTTTTGTTGAAAAGTTTGACATTATTTTAATCACATTTTGGGGGAAAAAAATGCATATCTTTTCTTTAATGAAAAAAAAAGAAAAAAAATCACTTTTTGCACCTATTTTTGAATTTTAACTTGGCTCATATAAAAAACGTCAAAACCCGTCAAACCAAACTAAGTGAGGGATGAATGCCCTTAACATGTCCTCAAAAACTCAGCTGCGTAAAGTTGCATAAAGCCGAGTTATGGTTAATTGGTTCAAGTCAGTGATTATTCATTTTTTTTTAGTTTTTTTTCATATGAAAAGAATATAATTAATCTTTTAGTCGCAACCTTTATTTTGGATTTGCATGACTTAATTAAGGTATTTAAACAAGTGCAATGAGTGGAATAGCTAAAAAAAAAATTATGGTTTGGGGATTACCTATTTCTAAAAAAATAATAAAAAAAAAAAACAATGATGATTCCTGCCATAATTTTTCTATAACATTTGTTGTGCACAGGTATTTATTTTTGACAGATTACTGTATTTGGATTAAGAATTAATACATATAAGGGTTACAGGTAGATTACAAGTAGCCAAAAAAAAAGAATTTTAATCGAAGATTATTTATATGGAATTAAATATTTATTCTTATTAGGGTTACAGGTAGTGAAATTAACAGGATTAGGTACGCAAATAATTTTACTATGCAAACTAATCTAAGTACCTATAATTGGAAGCCTCATTGGAAAGACATAAAAAAATGAGGATTAAGTATAGCTGTTGATATAAAAAGAATTATCACCAAAATTAAATAGTTAAAATTAAAACTCAAAAGAAGTTTAATGCACAGGATGAAGGAGATATTAAGGACGAACACAACTACGAGTATGGGATTTCTCCATTGCATACTAGAATTAGGTGCATGGAATTCATTTTGAAACTTAGCTATACGATTGCTAAGGAAGGAGAGGATAGCTCTATTGGAATCAAAGAGTTAGAAAAAAAGAGGAAGCAGGATATTCAAAAGCGTTTCCATGAAGAACTTGGACTTGATGTGGATAAACCTAAGCCTGGGTTTGGAAATACCAATGATGGCAATACTTCCAGGCGATTCTTTGAACAACCGGATGCAGCTGCCCGAATAACTGGAGTCAATGAAGAAATTATTAAAAGGCTTCAAATAATACTCAATGTCTTAAACTGTCGAGAAAAAGTTAATACAGTAAAATTTGGGGAGTATACAAGAGAAACAAAAGACAACTTTATCCAGAAAAACAACTCACCCCTACTCTTCATAAAATTTTGGTTCATAGTCAAAATATTATGGAGTATCATTTTTTCATTTCATTTCATTTATTGACTGGAAACTGTACACAAGATTCTTAATCCTAAATAGTACAATGTAAATGTGGAGTAATCATAAGAGGCAATAGACGTAATGATTAATTAAAGAATTTATATAAAGCAAATTGATAACTAAATAAGATGATAATAATCACAAATTATACATAAATATTATTTATTACATTTATATAATACATGCATGAAGAAATAAAGAAAACAATAAATAGATAAAAAAGTTAGATAAATAAATCGATCCAAATATAGCATGAGAAAAAAAAGGTCGAAAGATTACGAAGTCAAGTGTGACCAGATACGAGTCTTAAACAATGGGATGGTGGGTGACAGTTGAACTTGTGGTGGAAGCGCATTCCACATTCTTATAATTTGGACAGAAAAGGAATTCTCCATAACAGATTTATTGAAACGGGGCAGCAAAAAATGTTGGTTTCTAGACGACGTTGTACATTGAAAGAAATTGCAAAGGTAAGGGGGTTCACCAGCTGTTAGAAGCTTGTAGAGAAACAGAAGTAATCTATATTTGACATATGATTCCAATGAGCACCCGATCAGGCGGTATTTAAACTGTGAAACATGACTAAACCTAGGTAAATCAAACACATAACGAACACAATCATTAAATGCAACAATCATCCTATGTTCACAGTCATAATCGAGCCTAGGGTAGATTAAACGGCCCATAGTAAAATACGGCAGAAGTAGACTTTTAAACAGCCTAAGCCTTAAATCACAGGGGATAAGGTAAGCAGTTAAACGAAGAGTTCGTAAACCAGCATATATTTTGCTTATCATAAGTTTGACATGATCACAACATTTTAGGTGCGAGTTAATAACTATACCAAGACTTGTGGCTTTATTAACACAAGGAAGAGGAGAACCGTCTAAAAGAATTGGGGGGATATTACAAAGGGCAGGGTTCTTCGAGAATAACATATATTTAGACTTCAGAGGATTTAGTAACAGTTTGTTGTTATGAGCCCATTCGTTAATAAGTACCAAGTCTTCGTTCATTCTTGTGATTAAATCCTCAGATAAGCCAATTGGCCGACTCAGGTAGAGTTGTACATCATCGGCGTAAAGGTGAATCTGAGCATTAAGGTTGATACCAGTCAAGTCATTAATAAAAATAGTAAATAACAAGGGACCTAAGATAGAACCCTGAGGAACACCTTTGGTCAGAGATAGTACATTAGATACAGAATCTTTTATGCGGACTCGCTGAACACGACCAGACAGAAATTCTCTTACTAAAGTTACAGCTGAACTGCTAAATCCGAAGAGTGAACTCAGTTTACTTTCTAAAATTGTATAATTAACACAATCAAATGCCTTAGAAAAATCTAAGAGGGCAAGAATTGCCAAATTATCTCTGTCGACCTGAACTCTTAAATCTGAAGTTATTTTGAGCATAGCAGAATCACAACTATGATTTTTGCGAAAACCAGATTGCCATTGAGTGAGAAGGTTGTGCGTTTCAATAAAGTTTAGCATTTGTTTATGCATAATTTTCTCAAGAAGCTTAGACAAGAAATTGAGAATGCTGATTGGACGGAAATCGCCTTGATTTTCAGGTGAAGTCTTTTTTGGGAGGGGAATAACTATTGCCTCTTTCCATTTGATTGGAAACATGGATTTAGTTAGACAGGTGTTTATAATAAACAGTAAATGATTTGCAACCAAAGGAAAAAGGATTTTTAGAAACTTCGGAGAAAGCTCGTCAGAACCAATACTAGAACTTTTAATGGAATTGAAAAAGAAACACAGTTCTGAAAAGTCAATATTACGAAAAGAAAAGCGATTATCGTGTGAAACGTGCGTATGCGTAAGCGGCTAAGGCCTCGGAGGTGGAGCATTAAAAGTTGGCGTTGATGAAACAAAAAACGAATTCATAACATCAGGATGAAAGGGACAATCAACACTGAGTTTGCCGCGAACACCATAATCACGAAGATTACGCCAGAGTAAACGTGGCTGAAGATCTAAGTTAAATTAGAACGGAAGAAATTAATTTTGGCTAACCGTATCTCAGATCTAACTTTATTGCGCGAAATTTTGAAAAGTCTTCTGCTATCAAACGTTTTTAAGTGTTTTTGTCGAGCATAAAGAGATTCACGTTCCGCAATAAGTGACTTTATTCTAGGAGTTATCCAGTCATCAGAAAAAGATTTCTTTTTAGTAGTTTTGTAAGGAACGAACTTATCATAAAGATGCTTTGAAAACGAGGTAAAAATATCAACTTGGTCGTCCACACTAGGACAATGGAAAATTGAATCCCAATCTAACGATAAACACTCTTCAAACAAATTATTATAGTCAATATTACGATAGTCACGAAAAAAGATTTGGTTGTTGGAGACTGCATTCGAGAATGAGAAACATAATTTCAGAAATAATATATCGTGATCATAGTTACTAGGAGGAGTAAGTTGATCAATGAGATAAACCTTATCGCTATCCGTCACTAGTGCTAAATCCAGTAGAGAAGGGCTAGACGTACGGAAAAAAGTTGGGAAAGAGTTTAATTTAATCATGTGTATTGTTTGAAGAAAATGAGAGAAATTTATAGCCACTGGAGTTTGCAAAAGTAAATTAACATTAAAATCACCACAAACAACTACCTTTTCATAACGTTCACTAATATTAACTATTGCACTATAAAACTCAGAAGTATTTTCAGTCTTATACATTTTAGGGGGACAATAAACGGACGACAAAGCACAGACATCAGTTTGGGAGCTAATTTCAAGCGACAAAAATTCCATCGGTTTATCTTTAGAGGCATGCAGTAACTTGACTTTAACAACAACAATGAAAATTTTTAGATGCATGTATTATATAAGTTAGCCAATAGCAAATAACAAAAAATAAGAAACAAAAGAATAGATTTAAAATTAATATAAAAAAGTAAGTTAAAAAACAAAAATTGAATGTTGTGAACGAAAATAAATAATATAATAAATAAATACAAAATAAATAAGTTGTGAAATAAATAAGTAATGACAATTTGCATGAAAATAAACAGCACCGAACGAAGCCATAGTTGTCGTGTTGATGAGGAAAGACCGCAGCATTAGTTAGGAAGATCAGCAACATTTGTAATTCTTTGTTCAGGAGAATCAGCACGCTCTTTTATATAAATAAACCCACTCTTTGTTTTGACAGATTGGATCTTGTTAAGTTTGCGAAGATTTAAAGCAGCTCTCAATATTCTGCTATTTTTAATCGTCAAGCTTTCATTTACATAAAATGCACTATCTGAAGTAAAATTGTCTAGCTGGGAAAGAGTAAGACCATTTGATTGTCGACTAGCCTGGAGAAAAGCTCTTTGTTCAGCTTGACATGATAGCCTAACAATGATGGTAGGAGAACTTCTTGCGGAGTTAGCATTACTCTTTATACGAAATGCATCAATGTAAGGGGAAAGTTCGTGGTTAATACGTGAAGATTTTTGACGATAGACACGGTATTCTCTTCTTTAACAAACGGGATACCTTTAATGACGACATCATTTAGACGTTTTGAGCGTTCAATGTCTTCTAATTTATCAGAGAGAGAGGCGTTATTTTCTCTGAGTTTAGTTAATTCTTCTTCACACTTTGAAACTCTATCATGTAAGGCAGCAAATGTAGTATCGATTTTAATCAACATTCTATTCTCCAAATTACGAAGCATATCACCAAACTTAGACAGTAGACTCTCTTCTAAAGTAGATAGTGATTCAGGTGATGATCCATTCACTACAGATGAAATTGATGCAGGAGAGGAAAATGATTTATTATTCTCTTTAGCCGCTGCATTGTGTTTGAGGGATTTGAGTTTATTATCGTTGAGAGATGACGGAGAGTTAAACACTTGATTGTTTCCTTTTTTGTTAACACTGCGCAATGATGGGCCAGACATAATTTAAGAGAACGTAGATTGACACTTTCACTTGAGAATTTAGGCGGGAAAGCAATAGAGATTGCAATTGTGTAATTTGATTTTTACTTTTCAGCAGAAAAACAATAACGAGCAGCGATTTCAAGGTGCATACAAAAGAAAAATTAACAAAATTTTGATAGACAAATATGATATGCACACTTTAGGTAGGTTAAAAAGTTATTAGGAATAATATATGCGGAACACAACAACCACAAACGGGAGCCGTTTTAATATATGTCTATTCCATTTGACTACTGATGACTGACTGAGTCACTCAGTCACTTCCACTTGGGGAATTATCAGAAGAAGCTCAGGAATGCAAAAATAAGGACTACAAAAGATACAGGTATCAAAATACATGCAAGGTTTCAAGAATTCGGCAAATGAAGACCTGTTTACTATGCTAGAAATCTCATCAGATCCACTTATTTCTTCCAAAAGGCATGCTAGAAATCAAAAAGAACTGAAAGCACACTACTCCCCAGAAATGTTAGATCTATTAGATTCAACATTGAATTTAGATGATAGTTTTCAAGAAATAATATAAGTAAATTATTAAGAAATAAGAATAAAACAAGATACAAATCTAACGTTTATGCTTTATTTTTTTTTCCATATTCGTACTTTTAAAACACTTTTTTCTAATTTGAGGGTTGTTTTTTTCATTGAAATATTGAAATTATAGTAATTTTCAGTTAAATTGAAACACCCTGTTTGATTTTGAATGTAAATATTGATGGTTTGATTGGTTGCATATCAAAAATTATAAAACTTAAAAACTTTAACTTAAAAAAAAAAATTTTTTTTGCTTTTATGACTATTCAAGTGTTATTTTTTTGTCTTTTTCCTGCTATACCAAAACTAATTGTTCTCTAATCATTCACAAAAACAAATTTTTCGCCATTATGGATACATTTTTAACAATTTTTATGACATTGAAAAACTTCCAACTTTGGGACTTAATTCTGAAACACCCTGTGAACATATTTTGTTAAAATTTTCACGAAACATAGCTTTGGAAATTCCCTGCTAAATAAAAAAATGAAGCGATATCTTTTTTCGTTTAGGAGCTATGATTTTTGCAAGGTAAAAAGTGAAAACGGGCCACTGTGCGTCGTAGCTGAGCCTTGTCATAACATTCCAAGTCAACAAGTTAGTCGGTGTCGTTTATAAGTCAAAGAAAAACTCTCTAAAGAGATTTAAATCATTGACTCATCTCGTTGAAACAATTTCGTATAGTCGACTTCTTATTTTAAAATAGTTTTTGATTAGAAGTTTGCAACTTTATGTTATTTACTAGCCGACCCGCGGGACGTTGTACCCGCATTCCATTTTTGTTTGTTCACAGGACTTAGAAATGATAATTGAGAATACATAGTAACATGACGTATGTGTGGGAAGAGGTTTGTATTAATCTTGTACCATTGCATAGTTTTGGTCGCGAAGCAATATGATCGGTGCACCTATTTTCAATTTTATTGGATAAATAAAAACTTCATCTAGATTAAGGTACATACTACACTATCCACTGATTTATATGTGAATACTTAGCCTGGAACGTTTTTTTAATCAGTCTCGTTTATATCTTGGACATCTTTGTGACTTGGTAGGATTTGGCAAATTTATTTCTTATGCGTTTTATAAAATATGTAAAATACTTTATATAGCTTATCTTTTTAAGCGTTGGCTGCAAAGCAGAGAATAGATAGGATTATTAACTGTATTACATTTAGTTTTATGGATGTCTGCAGCCATCAGTTTTTCCTCACAACCAACTAAGAACCGTTTGCTCATTCGGAACATAAATTTATGTTCAGCTTTAAGTTTTCATTTTTATATGGGACGTTCCGGAATTCTTAAGTTTTGTTATTCGAGATTTTGTGTTTTGTTATTTGAAATTCATTGAAATAATTTCTATTTTTAACACTGAACGTTGAAATTGCTGAAAATTATTTTCAAAATTCAAACAATCTAGAACTCCTGCAATAATAATTAGTCCGGAAGGCTACCGTAAGTATACCTACCTCATCAGCAGAGTGGAAAATTTAGTCACCAACTAATGGTAAATGACATGAAGTTTTCAAAACTTTGGACAGACTTTTCCTGGGCCTTTTAGTGACTAAATGGCACTTCCGGTGGCGTTTTTTGGTGTCAGCTTATATTTACCATGGGAGCAATGGAAGTAGAAGTCAATAGATATTTCGTCGTAGATACCAAATCATATGGTCGGAAAGAAATTACCCGGCCCGATCATCTTAAAAAACGGACTTTTGGTGTCATCGGGTAAATGGGCAAATGGGGTACCAAATGAAAGCTAAGAACGTCTTCATTTAGAATCTACTGGTCAGACAAACTTTACAAACTTACTTTTTCCATTGCCCCCATGGTATAAGCTGACACCAAGAAACGCAACCGGAAGTGCCATTAGCCACCAAAGGGCCCAGGAAAAGTCTGTCCAACCACTGGTTTTGAAAACTTATGTCATTTACCATTAGTTGGTGGTTAAATTTTCCACTCTGCTGATGAGGTAGGTATCCTTACGGTCCCCTCCCCAACTGAATTACCTACCTCGATATTTTCAAAACAAAACAGATCTTAAAAATGAGCGTCAAGAAAGAGAAAAATAATTCTTTCTGTTATTAACGGTTCTGTTAATTTACCTTTTGGTCACTCATTTTATTCCAGTAAGGTAAATCGAATTTGATTCAATTTGGTTATATCATACGATGTAACCAGCCCTGAATGGGTTTGTTTCACATTGAACGCGTTAGTAGTGCTGTTTAGGGGCCGACCCATAGAATCCGTCACATTGGTGTCAACGTATCTACCGGATGGAACCCTTCCATAGAACATGTTGCATAATATGACATTTTTATTTTCTTGGTTGTATAAATTTTTCACAAAACCGCAAGCCTGAACAAAAAATTTTAGATTAAAATATCAAAATTGTGTCAAAATGATTTAGAACTTTTATTTTTATTTCTCTGACACTTTTTTTTGACGAAAATTAAAATATTTGACGAAATTTGAGTATTCGTAGGTATAATGATATATTTAGCTATAGTGAGAAAAGCATTATTTCTTAACATTTGCACCGTTTGTGTTTTGAAAAGTATAAATTTTGTTTGTCATAAACCTTCTTCAATTATTTCTCTTTAGTTTAAAACAAAAATGAAGAAAATCGGTCAATCGGTTATCAACTGAAAAGATAACATGAATTTAACGAATTAGTCTTTTATATACAGGGTGATTCACGAGCGTTGTGCCAAAAAGCTAGAGCGTGTAGGTTGAGTTGAGACAAGAAAAAAATCGTATGGGAGGGGGGGGTCTATCTGGACTTTTAGTTTAATTTACTAGTTTAATTTATAAATTTAATTTTTTGTAATTGGAGTTTTATGACGACTCAATAAATTAGAAAAATATTGGATTTTCAATGGATTAACCATTTTATTCATTGATAACGTCTGAAAACTGACCTGCATTTTTTTCTTATTATACCTGGGACCGCGGCCACTCGCCGGCGAAGGGTTCTACCTGCTGGGGGCTTAAGATAATTAAACCGCAATTTTTCTTGAATGAAAAAACAATTAACAACCTAAAGGTTAATAAAAGGCATCGCATATTTACTTAACAACCATTTACAATTAAAATATTAATTCATGAACTCATAACAATAACAAACTCATTTATGTTCGAGAAGAGTTAGCGGACAAGAACTTCTGCTACGGTTTAACTTGTTGTCGAGATCGGGAAGCCGAAAGACTCTACGCTGAAAGATATCCCAATAGATGGCGCCCAAGTCGTAGCATGTTTTCAAGAATCCGCCGACGAGAGCACGGAGAGCTAGAAGTGAAAGGTCAATGGCAGACGTTTTCAATGAACAAAATGATTAATCCAGGGAAAATCCAATACTTTTCTACTTTATTGAGTCCTCATAAAACTCCAATTACAAAAAATTAAATTTATAAATTAAACTAGTAAATTATACTAAAAGTCCAGATAGGTAAAAATAAAAACAAAGATTTTCTTAGAAAAAAGTGGTTTTGGTTTTTTTTTAATTTCTCAAAAACGAAAAGACATTTTTGCATCCGGTTTCCTGTTTTCGACTAAAAATTAACAAAGACATTGAAATTTTAAAACAAAATTAGTACTTAATTACATAAAATTTTGAAAAAAAATAGTTCAAAAAATTTTGTTTGGCTTTTTTTTTGAAAATTTTGAGTTTGAAAATTTATTTTTTTAAAACTATTCGTTAAAACAATTTATTTTGAAAAAGTGAAAGAAGAAGTTTTTAGCTTTTCAGAAATGTATAGCACGGTGTTGTAGACTAAGCCGTTGATTTTTAATATTTTTTTTACAAAATAAGTCAATTTTTCAGAAAATTGTCCCTCCCGGCTAAATGGGGGGGAATAGACCCCCCCCCCCTCCCATACGATTTTTTTCTTGTCTCAACTCAACCTACACGCTTTAGCTTTTTGGCACAACGCTCGTGAATCACCCTGTATATAGATTTTCTGATAAAAAATTAAGTTATTCACTCGCTTATTTTGGAAGGGAGATACCACTTATGATGGCGATAAGAGATCTACGTCCTTATAGTCAATAAATTATTAATGAACTCTTTGAAAAGTGGACATAGGTATCTACTAGGGTGATTCACTTCCGCAATTTTTTTTTGCGGTGCTCAAGAAAAATATTAACCTCCACAACAAAATTCTCACCAAGTTTGAGCTCATAATATTAATTTTAAGTACTTAGGTACTACTTAAATTTAAAGTTTAACCATTTAACCCGTACAAAAATTCTGCCTAACAAATCAGCCACGAAAAGTAATGAGATCTAAAAGAACGCCAAGTAGGTGCATTGCAAGTGGACTTACATCGAATCATATATTAGTTTTGAAATAAACTTGTAAACTAATGTAAATTAGTTAACTTTTTTTTTCTTAGCAAGTTTTCCAAACTTTTTTAATAGTAGATTAATAAGAGAAAACCTGCCAAGTAAAAAAAAAATAACTAATTTACATTAGTTCACAAGTTTCTTTCAAAACTAATAGTTGATTCGATGCAAGTCCTAGTGCTAGTGTAAAAGTAGGCGGCTACCACGCCCCTTGACTGAAAAATTTGTATGTACTTCATGGCCTATCACTGTGCCAAATTTCTTGATTCTACTGCACTCCAAAGTGCTCCATATAATTTAAATTAATAATGTAAAAGTAGGCGGCTACCAAGCCCCCTGACTGAAAAATTTCAAATTTTCGATTTTTTCCTTTGTATGTAATTTTTATTTTTATTTATTAAATTTCGTTAAATACTAACGATTACGAAACTTACAGATAAGCTTAAAAACTAAAAATACATAACAATAATAATTTAAGTTGAAGAATGTAATTAGTTATTGATTTTGAATATAACAAATGAATCTAAAATGAAAGGATTTTAAATTTTCATTTACTGAATTGATTAAATCATAATTCTTATTAAAAATATTAATTAAAAGACTTAAAGGACTGTTCATACCGTAGCTAAGTGGTAACTGCCTTCTTAGTGCATAGTTACTGACATTAAAATTAAAACGACAAAGAATCGTTGGGGATGAAATCGTTCCATTTAAAATATTGACAATAAAGCAAAATTGTAAATACGCTCTATGACATGATAAAGTTGGAAGGTCTATTAGTTTGAGTCGATCAATGTAAGGTGGTAAATTAAACCTATCCGGCCAGTTGAAAAACCGAAGACAAAATCTTAAGAATATTCTTTGAACTGACTCCAATCTATTAATGTGAACTGCATAGTACGGCGCCCAAACAACACATCCGTATTCTAAAATAGATCTTACAAACGAGACATAAAGGGATTTGAGAACATAAGGGTCATGAAATTCACGTGCAAATCTTTTAATAAAACCGAGAGTCATATTATCTTTATAAATTATGTAGTCAAAGTGGTTAGTAAAAGAAAGTTTTGAGTCTAACACTACACCCAGGTCAGAAATACTAGAGACTTTACAAAGAGCAGGCGAATTTAATAAATAAAAATAGTCAAGAGTATTTTTCTTACGTGTAAGACACATTATTTTACATTTATCAATATTAAGGACAAGACCATTTTTATTGCACCAATTACAAAATCTATTGAGATCTTCTTGAAGAAGATCAGAGTCATTTATTGAGTCGATTTTTCGAAAAATTTTCACGTCATCAGCATAAATTAGAGACATAGAGTTAACTAAGACAGATGGTAAGTCATTGATAAACAATACAAACAATAGGGGACCAAGATGGCTACCTTGAGGTACACCAGAGTTTAGTTTGAAGGAAGAAAGTCATTTGATAAATCTCTCATTCAGACCAATTACATTTTCTCAACAGAACTTTATGGTTTAGTTTGTCAAATGCTTTAGTAAAGTCGGTTAATATACAGTCAACTTGTTCTTTTTTTTCGAATGCGTCAATACAATATGTCGTAAACTGAAGTAGATTCGTCACAGTAGAGTCTTTTTTAGTAAAACCATGTTGATTTTCACATAAAATTGACGGACAGTGAAAAGTCAGCGTATCACAGATAATTGATTCAAAAAGTTTTGGTATAGTTGAGAGTTTAGCAATTGGCCTATAGTTTGACACTTGATTTTTCATACCTTTCTTATGAATAGGAATTAAAAAAGAATTCTTCCAAAGAGTTGGGAATACGGAACAGTTAAGAGACTGGTTAAAAAGAATAAATAAGGGATAAGACATATAATTGCACATTTTTTTAACATAAAAGAAGGCAAACCATCAGGACCCCGACTTAAACAATCATCTACATTTTGAATGTACTTCAGTATAGTCGTCTCAGAAATTGAAAAATCAATTGAATTTAAATGTGAGAAACCATTAATGTCAAAATTATTGTAAGTGTCATGCGAGGAGTCATTATCAAATGAATTTTGAAAATAGTTGGCAAACATGGTTGCAATTTCACCTGGTATATGGCTGACCGAATTAAGATAGTTCAAATTAGTAGGATACCCGTCAGATTTTCTCTTACAGTTAACGTAATTCCAAAATTTTCGCGGATAAGTCTTGAGATTATTTTCAATTTGAGATATGTAGTCAGAGTATAGAAGATTCGTGTAATTAATGAATTCGTCTCTGTGAGTAATATTGTCATTCTGAGCTTCGTAGCTCTATTCCTATTCATTTTGATCCATGACTTGTTTCTTCTATTTTTAAGTGGTTTAACATGCGGGTCAAACCACGGTGGGGCAGAGTTTAAGTGTCTTTTTCTACGTATAGGAATAGTTTCTAAGAAACATGCAAAAAGAGTTTTATAAAAGTGAAGACTCATTTCATCAAACAATAAACAATTCCAATCAATACCACTCAGCATTCGAAAGAGATCATCAAAATTACATTTCTTAAAATTGAATTCATGCATATTCTTACAATGACTAAAAGAGCTAGTAAAATTAAGACTTAAAGCGATAGAAAGTGCAGGATGGTGTCGATCTTCATTTACAAGTATGGTGTCGGATGCAAGTACTGTGCCATCAGAATAATTATCATCAGAAAAGTAAACCAGGTCAAGAATCTTTTCATGTTGATTTTTGATTCCATTTATTTGGCTGAGTCCCAAGGAAGCCATTCCATCAAGCAATAGAGATTCATTGGACGAAGATATATTGCACGCAGAAAAGATATTAAAGTCAGGTAATTTGGTCCATTCAATATTAGGCAGATTAAAGTCACCAACAAACAATAATTCGTCCGAGCTATCCAACATATCATTTATGGAATCGAGGCAGTCGAAGAATCTGCTATAAGTGTCATTATTTGAGGATGGAGGAATGTAGCAAGCGATGATGTAAAAATAACTGGATTTCAATTTCAATTTACCACACAAAATTTCCAAGTTAAGGTCCAAGAAATCGTTGACTAGATTGCATGTCAGGTGAGGACGAACAGCGATCAACAAACCGCCACCAACAGTTGTAATATTAGAGTCTCTATGACGATCACGGCGAAAAATTTCATAACTTGAGTCAAACAACTCTGTGTCCATAATTGATGAAGTCAACCAAGTTTCTGTCAATATAAGTATATTATCTTGGGGGATATTGTTGTTATTTTTATAGACCTTGTTGGTCTTCGTCCTGAGACCATTAACATTTTGATAGTAAATTAGTAGTTTTTGTAGCTGCGTTGGTTGCGAAATTGCGTTGTCAGTTGTCTCGGAAAAGGGAGAGAGTTCCTTTCTTGTCTTCTGTTTTGGAATTCGTGAAACACTGTTCCTTGTGGCAAAAATGAGTTTGAATTTAAAAGTCGATAGATTGAATCAGTAGCTTTTATTTTAAATGAAGAGTATTTTGAGTGATTTCGATGCAGCATTTTCTCGACTACAATAGAATGGAGTGAACCAATTCTTGATCGGATATGATTTTTAATATTAAGAGCATTTGTCGAAGGTTGAAGTTTTGAAATGAATAAGGTCTTAAAACCTTCCACTATTCTTAATCCCGACTCCAAGGGCGATTCCATAGGCTCATTCGAAGAGGCAGAAGTAAGAGGAAGATCAAGAACGATTTCTTCAGATGTTTCCACTTGAGATGTTATAAGCGTTGTGGGAATGTTGGATACAACAGATGTAAGAGTTGAAACAATTTCATCAGATGTCACCAATTGTGTTAACGGAAGTGATGATCCAGATGTAGGAGTCGCAGATGGCTCAGTAGGAACTTGAATTTGCAATGGAAGACTATTCATTGGGTTTGGAGAGTCCAGTTGATGAGTAGAGTTAGGCATCTCCGAAGTTTTCTTTTTAGGAGGTTGAGGAAATAAGGTATCAAGTTCATTACTCTTGCGTTTGTTAGGCACGGAGGCAGCGATAATGGGCTTTGAGTTTGATGTAACACTTCTCGTTTGTTTTCGTTGCAATAGTGCATGATTCGATAATTCATCTACCTTATGACTCAGTTGGTCCAACTGATTTTGTAGATTTTTTATCATCGTCGTGTTAGAGAGAAGATCACGGGTAATATTTTTATGTATGAAAGGATCACACTCGTCGCAAAAATAATAAAAGCCTTTAATTTTATGCAATACTTTGACCGAGTTGTAGTTAACTTTTAAACACTCGACATGAAAAGTTCTGTGACAATTTCCATGGCACAAAATTGAGTCGATCATAAAATCACATAATCGTGAGCATTTTCCACATTCACTCATTTTATGAATAAATTATTTTAGGATTAGATGAAAATGTTGGTACTTAGTGTACAATAAAGTATTTAAATGTACTTAGCAGATACACAAACCACTTGTGGTCGGTAGCGTAGTCCTGATATTGATAATGTCAGATGGTTGACAGACGTCAAAGGTTACTTTTATCAAATCAAAATGTTGTTGATAACACCCAGCTGATGATGATCGTCACGATTATATGAGAGATGAAGTAATTACGATACTCCGGCCCGTAAAGTCTTAGAACACAATTCCCTCGTAGAATATATTGTTGGTTGCAGCATGAAATGACGAGCAAATGTATGGCACAAAGGTTACTATGCAGTAGTACTTCGATGGCAGAACATATACAAAAATGTCACTTACCGGGAAGGCGGTAGCGAATAAAAAGTTGAATATGTTGAAAGAGATGCACAAAGCCGAAAGAAAAAAGATGATTGTTCACAGAAAACTCGCGGCTAGCTCACAAATCAATCAAAATTATGAAAACAAATGTCTGATTGAAGAATGTAACACAATTGGAATTTAATACTTTGACAGATATAAAAAATTAGTGATTTGGTTGGCCTTCTGTTGATCTGAAAGAGCTCAGTTTTTATGTATAATAGATGACAATTTAACACTTCGTTATTAACTAATTAATAAGTTAATCACAATGTCAAGTATGAAAAACACTGTTTGGAATTAATTTGTAAGGAAAAAATATTAAAAAATAATAAACGAAATAAGAGCGAAATAGAAACGACTACAGCACTTCGCAGCGTTGCCAACTTTTTGTGGACCTATCACTGTGCCAAATTTCTTGATTCTACTGCACTCCAAAGTTCTCCATATAATTTAAACTAATAATGTAAAAGTAGGCGGCTGCCACGCCCCCTGATTGAAAAATTTCAAATTTTCTATTTTTTCCTTTGTATGTACCACATGACCTATCACTGTGCCAAATTTCAAGTTTCTAGGGCAACGGGAAGTGTTTCATAATTTTGATGTTCTGTCAGTGAGTGAGTGAATCAGTAGTCAGTCAGTCAGTTACGGTTTTCGTATCTTAGAAACTACTTATGCTAAATATCTGAAATTTACTGAATAATGTGAGATTGAAACTTTTGGCTTCTTTGTTTCCTGTAAATAAGGGTGTAGTGCTAAAGTTGCTAGAGAACTTGGCTGGGCACTACCGTGCCCCTTGATCAACCTATGGCTACCTGACTTGTCATCAGTTTGGAAAAAAGAGCATAAGTGCATATTAAGTAGGTATGTACAAATATACAATAAATTATGTATACATAAAAAAAAACTTTGAACGGCGAACAGCCTTTTTTTACCGCCGAAAACAAAATTTCCGTCACAACAAAACGAGAAAATGTTTCTATCGTCATGAGAACAGCTGCCTTAACAAAATCCATGGCAGGTAGGTACATACCTATATCTACGCGAAATAATTAAGCACCCTCTAAAATATACATACACACAAACAAGCGATCTTCAGCACATCACATCTTGTTTTTCGTCGTTTCGCTTAAAACAATGCCTTAGTGTCATCCTACTCCTCCACCCGGTGGCCGATATCCCACCCAACCCCAACCACTTGACGCACTGGCAGTCTAAGGTAAGTTGAATGACATAAAACATCAACTGACCTTCAACTCAAAGACTGAACTTAGAAATGAATAATTTTATTTTACATGCGCACATACAGCTGAATTGTTTCATAGTGTTAGTCCGCGCATCCGCCTGTCATTGAAGTACATAGCACAAACACCACCTTGAAATACAATCTCAAAATCAGCCAGGCCCAACGCTATGAGAGGGCAACCCCTTGCGTGGCTTTTAGTTATCGTCACCGTTGTCATCCATTCGTAGTAAGCGAAAACAAGTTTAGTGATAAAAACGTCTGTGTTCCACTTTATATGTACAAAGCGCCGACGTCGTTCTCATCGCATCGCATTTTTTCAGCAACAAAAATAAAGCTTCACAAAAATCAACCTCTGCACCAACGCAACATCCATAATGCCATAATCGATTGATTAAAACAGGCTGACTCTCCTACTACCAACTGTTTCTACAAAACAACTACATATAAATGAAAGTATGTATCTCGTTTTCTAGTGCAGTGTGCAGCACCAGCACCGTCATTTATGTACATTATTAACGTATGGCTAGGGAAGCAAAAGAGAAAAAGCTCTTTCTATCTTTCTAGACTGTCTTTGCAACGAAAAGCTTGACCGTGGCCTCTTATAAAGGGATGAAAATGAGAAAATGTTTCATTTAACACATACAAAATGCAATGCTTTAAACATTGTGTACAGAGTGCTATATGAAATATGACCAAGGAAAATGACCTAATGGCAGTGATAGGTCAAGAAATAAAAGAAAATAATGCACCGGGGCCTTATTAAGGAATTCGCGGCGAATAGTTTTATATAGCGAATTAGCGATAGCAAATTTGATGTTTGGTATTATTCTTTTCGCTTCCGCTTCGACCAATTTTCAAATTCAAATGCGAATTGGAAATATCATAACTTTTTTTGGCGGATAGATATTCGGTAGCTTTTTTTGGCGAATTTAAAATCGAAAGTAATTTTGCTGTGAAGTGAAAGAGTAAAATCTGTTTCTCTTGGAAAAAAAAAATTACCTATTTATAAAAAAAAAGTATTTACATACTTATATCATGGCAGATCTAAAGGTAAAGACGTGCTCCCTCGAATTTTCCTAGACACTCTCAACGTTAAGGATCCCTCAAAGTCCACTCTTTCTGCATAGAAATACTTCATAATCAAACCGAATACACAGCTGTAAACTTAGCTGTCAAATCATTGAAAATTGGAAGGAGTATATTCGACTCGCTTCAAATTCCTTTATTAAAGAATTGTAAGGGAGTCAGAAATTATATATCGAACTCAAAACGATTCGCTGCGAATTCCTTAATTAAGCCTTCCTCGATTTATGGACCATCAAACACTAAAAGAATTTTACAATTCGAACCAGTAGTTCCTGAGATTAGCGCTTTCAAACATACAAACTCTTCGGCTGTATATATTAGTATAGATATAAAGGGTGTCCCATTAGTAATGATGCATTTTCCGATAGGGATATCTTGGCAACTGTCATGGCTACCAATGACATTTAGGTGTCAAAATATTCAGTATTGTTTGAAGTTTCACCGTGCAACGTTTTGCGCTTCCCGAACGTTTAGAAATAATTAAAAAGTATTACCGAAATTCCGGTTCGGTTGTAAGTACGCAACGTGAATTTACTCGTGAACTTGGCGTACATCATGGCTACAGTAGACAGGAGTACACTCTTTTGGACCCTAAGAAACCAACAAGAATGCGAACTGGTCGAAATGAATAAAATATTGCCGCCGTAGCAGCCAGCGTTGAAGAAGATCCAAATGAGTCGGTACGACACCGTTACCATCAATGGTTCCCGCTATAGAGAGATGTTAACCGAATTTCTGTGGCCGGAGCTTGATAACATCGATACTACCGACATGTGGTTACAACAAGACGGTGCAACGAGTCACACAAGTGACGCAACGCTCGAAGTTGTGCGAGAGAAATTTGGCGACTGGATTATCACACGAAGAGCATTTGTCGATTGGCCGCCGCGATCGTGTGATTTGACCCCACTGGACATTTTCTTTTGGGGATGCATCAAGTCATTGGTCTATGCTAACAAGCCAGCCATTTTGGATGCACTTGAACACAACATACGGGTCGCCATCAACTCAGTAACACCGCAAATGTTGGATCGAGTCATCATAAATTGGACTGAACGATTGCGTCAATGTAAACGAAGCCGAGGCGGACATTTGAATGATTTTCTATTCCATACATAACTTCATGAATGTAGCTTCAAAATAAAGCAAAAACCAATTTAATATCTAACTCCGTTTGTGTTTTATTTAATTTTTTTTTTGTATCGTTCTTATTGGGACACCCTTTAGATTAAATAAATTTACTACTACTCTCTCTGCGTGTGAAAAAAAGAAATTCCAAGTAAGTTTTACTTCCGATGAAAAAAGTAAAAGCCAGGCAATTTTTATTGCTGTTTTCTTTGTTTAAATTTTACTTTACTTTATGCGTTTGTCACGACAACACGCCTATTGACAAGAAAAACACAGTGTTATTTGAACGCAACACGACCCAAAGTGTCAGCAGAAAAGATACGCTCTGCGAAGCGGGCGGGAAATTTGCTAGTCCGATGATAAAAAATCACTCACTAATTGAGAACTACAGTACCTATTCAGGAGAAATAAAGGTTGTATTTTATTACTAGCTAACCCAGCAAACGTTGTTTTGTCATATACACAATTTGAAGGGTATATGTATGGTATGTATGGTACCAGAATCACATTAACCGCGTAGAAGCAGTACAACGTAGATTCATTTTGTTCGCCCTTCCCGCTTACGAAGGCCGCTTGAAATTACTTGGGATGCAATCTTTATCAACGCATAGGAACAATGCTGACATTATGTTTATCCATCAGCTTATTAAATTAATAGTCTTATTGACTGTCCAGATATAATGTCAAAAATATCATTTATACCAACCCACGACGACTAAGATCTAAACCCTTATTAAGAATCCCCTACCACCGAACTGACTATGGCCGAAACGAACCAATCACAAGAATGTCTGCAAAAGTTAACAACACCAGCCTAAACACAAATTTTCACTTACCATCCTATTCCCAATAATTACCCTAAATTATTTTATTATTATTATTATTATTATTATTATTATTATTATTATTATTATTATTATTATTATTATTATTATTATTATTATTATTATTATTATTATTATTATTATTATTATTATTATTATTATTATACTTAAGATCGGCTTGTATTAATATAATTGTAATTAACTATTAGGAAATAGTAACTAAAGCATTGTTAGTGTGGGACGACAATGCACAGTGCGTTGACCAGTGGACAAAAGTTAAAAAATTAAAAATATACAATTTTATACAATTTTGATCTTTAAGGCTTTGAAGCAGGTCTACCACATATTCAATAACTGTTATTCACTATCGTTTTTGTTGTTTTGTTGTTGTTGTTGTTTGTTTTTTAGACGGAAAATTAGAGGAATTGTTTAAAGCATCTAATGCAATTCAAGTCAGAGTCTTCTTGTGAATCTCTATTTAATTCGAAGTGATTTTGCTGGTAAAAGAAAAGTTACTTTATTTATATAGAACAGGTATGGCTAACTTGGTTAGATATTGAAAACAGTTTGGAATTTTAGTGAATTGCTTGAACAAAACTATTCTTAATGCAAAAAAAAAATAGCAAAGTGCAGACAAATATTTGTTGTTATTATGTTTTCATATTATTCGGAGAAAAGCAAAGTCTCAATGCTACTTTTTGGTCTCCTTCAAAATATTCAACTTTTAGTAGGACAAGGTCAAATAATTAAAAACCATTAAATTAATAAATGGTTTTCTTTCAATAAAAAAACGAGAACTGTGGATATTTTAACTTTTATTATAACTGATTTAATGATAAATAAGTATCCCCTTAAAATAAAAAAAATATTTAGTATCCAACATTAAATTTTTAAAACAAACCTAGAACGAGAAAACATGCAATGTTCAAGGAATCAGTCTTTTAGAGAAGCGCCAAGAAGCTTGGTTTAGAAATTTTTTTATAGCCTTTATAGGTATTATTTGATAACTCTGCATGAACAAAAATTCCTTAATAAATGCTCCAAAGAAGAAAAAAAAAAGAAATGCGTTCCTCTCCAATACAGCTGAAGAGCTGAGGTTTGGTTTTTCATTTTTGTTGTCAAAAGATTTTTTTTAAAGATGTAAGAAATAAAATTTTGAGAGTGTCTGTAAAGTATTGTCCATATCCCAATTTCCGAAGTATTCATATATCCAAGCAGTTCATAAGGGATAAACAAATTAAAAAGTGGACTAGAAAATTAAACTTAATTAAGTTTTATTTAAATAGAACAAGCCGTTCCCAATATAAAACGATATTCAAAAGTGGTTGTGGCAGAGGCATTTTCAAACTTTTAATTTTCCAAGACTCATTTAAGTTTAGGAAAATTGAATTTTGTTCACCGTCTTCATGCAATGGACGCACGATGTGCGATGGGTATGTAATAGAAAGTCATTGCAGGTGCCGGTCTAATCGTAAATTGAAGAGGCATTTGTTGTTGCCTGATTCTCAGACATTTTGACAAATTATGTGTTTTCAACAACAAACTGCTTCAAGGCGGTAACCCCTTTGAAACAGTTTTTTCTTGATCCCTTGATAAAAAAAAAATACCGGAAATATGAAAACTGTGATGTTTTCATACTTACAAATTATCAAGGTTTGGGAGATCCTCACTCGACCTAAAAGTGCATTCGAAACATTCTGCTTTGACCTCGGCACACAGTTGTCCAAAAAGGGAAAAGTCGTGGCAAAAATACAAAATCTAATGTTTTATTTTTATTGTTTTGTTTTTTATTTCTAAGAGAAATATAGACAGAGCTTCAAAAACAGCAAACAAAATAATTTTTTGATCACTGGTTAATTTATAGGGCTCTTCAAAGTTAGTTAATTTTTTTCTAGAGAAAAAAAAGAAAAAAAAACAAAATTCCTTATTTTCATTACTGCGATTATGGCATATTGAATGAAAAATCTTATTTTTTGTTAATAGTTCCTGGTTTAATTACTTATAAGTAAATTTAAATTTGAAATTGAAAAAAAAATAATTTTTAAGGTTTTAATAAATGAAACAAAAAAACACCATTTTTTTTTACAATTTATCGAGTTTGAATAGAGCTACAAAAAAATCCATCCAAGTCCATGCATTAAGCCGAATAGGGTATGTGTATCAACCAATTGTTGAGCCAAAAGAAAAATATTTAGCTGCGCATACTTGCGCACTGCCGAGATTTTGAACTTTGAAAAAAAAAATAAAGGCTTGAGAAAACGCTTACTTTGGCATACCTTGACCCACGTAAACGCTTCGTTCTCTGTTAATAGTAATGCTAGCAACGATGTTAAGGTTTTAATTTTAAGAAGAAATATTAGCCATTGTAACTGCATTTACAAATTTTTTTATCTTTTTTTTTATTGGTCAGATATTATTTTTTGAAGGATGTTCCGTTGTTCTTGTCCGTGATAATTTTTGACTTTGATGTCAATTTTTTTCGAAAAATACGTCGTAAACATAACATTTTCTTACTTTATTTTAATAATGATAATAATAATGAATAAAAAAGTCATTCATAAGGTTGTCGAAAAACCCACAAGTATCATAAAATGTATGGTACTTGTAAAAACCAGCAACGGATGAAACTTCAATTTTTTTTTTGCTTTAGAATAAAAAAAAATATTATTTTGGATTTTATTACGAATATAAATTGATATAGGTTTTGCAAAATGTTTTACCATATCTACCAATTTTTATAATCTGCCTACTTTAATTTTCCTATTTAAGTTGATTCCTGCAATTACTAAGCCAAAATGATCTAAGGTTGAAGGATATTTTCAATTATAGATCCTTATTTTATGGTCCAATAAAACAGGTAGAGAGAAATATTATTATAAAACTTTTATTGATTAAAATTAAAATTTTTATTAATTTATATTAAATATTATATTAATATAGATAAATTTAACGAGTATACAAAAAACACTTCGGATCTTTTAAAATCGAAATATAGTCGCAAACTCTTGACCCCAACACTTCACAAGATTCTGGACCACGGTGGAGAACTAATAAGCCATCAAATTTTACCAATAGGGGAACTTTCAGAGGAAGCACAGGAAGCAAGGAATAAAGATTACAAGCGATATCGATTATCCAATACTCTCAAGGTTTCAAGGAAACGACAAAATGAAGATTTATTTAATATGCTATCCATATCATCAGATCCACTTGTTTCATCTTTAAGACACGTTAGATCCCAAAAAGAGCTCAAAAAAAGCTACTGTCCAGAGCTGATTAGTCTATTAAATATTAAAAGTGATGATGATGGCAGTGAACTTTTTACTGAAAATTTATAATTATTGTTTAAGATAGTTTATGTATATTTTTTTATTTAATATATGTATACCTATCCTATATGTTTTTAATTATACTTGATTTTTTAATTTTTTTTTTTGGTCCGTTTATTTTTTCCCTTTACTGTTTCACATAAAATATGTCACTTAAAAAGGTATAAACCATTATTATTGACCGCTTAAAGCACAAAAAAAAAGTTTCTTTGCCAAATTTTCGCATCCACTGTTGTGATGAATTTTATTTTAGAACACCCTATAAACACTTAGGGGGCCATCATTTTGTTTTTATCAATATTTGCAAAACTAAAGACAATTTTTAAAGTTTTACTTCAATTCTTTTTTCTATAAATTTGGTTTTTTGAGAAAATCTGTTTTCGGCCGATGATTCCGAAACACCCTGTGAAATAATTTTCTTGAAATTCATTGGTGAAACAGCCCTGGAAATTTCCTTCAAATAAAAAAAAAATTATACCGCTGCCTCAATCCGCTCAAAAGTTATGATTTTTGCAACGAGATAAGTCATTTGGGACAACCGTGCGGCGTAAGCCAGTTAGCTAGTCCTATGTAGGTTCATCTGACCTATCGTGATTTCGAAACATTTTCTGAGCAATTATACTCTTTTTTAATACCATACCAAACATAGATGACAAAATAAGGTAAAACTAAAAGTGAATCTATGTTCTCCTATCTACAAGATATGGCTAGCATAGGTAGAGGGTGTAGGATATCGTATTAAATGCATGTGAATTCTAGTTTTGTATATACCGATTGTACCACGAAATTATATCTACAAACATATTTCTCCTAAAGCTTCACCATCTTTTTTAAACTTAATCTTATCTCCTTATGATGTCCCTCACCTCGTTCACATCTTAAATCCGTTCCTAAATCCCTAAGGTATTCTCTTCCAAAATGTGTAACAATTTCTTAAATCTCTAACGTAAATAAATATGTAGTTTTAATCAAAATCAAATAAAAACCAAGAGCTCTTAATGTATTCTTCGATTTTAAATATTTCGTCTGTTTATCAAGCATGCTATTACCTCGAATTCGACCTCTTTGCATATCTTCGTAGCTACCAACCTAGCCCATACATTTGTTTGTTAGTCTCTTCATACATACAAACACAAATATATTTTGATTCTTTTTCTGCTACTGTCTGCTGTCTGCGGCAATGTGCCATATACTCAGAAAAAAAAGTATTTAAGATTGGAGAATGCACCGCGGAGCACAGCCCAAAGAAAAAGCTTTTCAGTTCAGTATAACTTGCGAATTGGTCGAGTGAGTTATGATTTCGGGATCGCCTCTAAAAACTTAAACTTGTATGCACGAGAGAAGTTTTGATACGTAGAAAATAACTAATCGTTCAAATACCTAATATACAAAATGCATTTTAAAGACACCAATTTAAAACCGGTCAAGCCTGCAATATTTGAATTTTTTCATGCGTTTGAACAAAATACATTCTGCCTGAAATAATCTCGACTCAAAGAAAAAAAAGCTCCTGTTGTTCCTTCGTCTGCTTATAAAAATTCGGATTCAGTTGCATTCGTCGCGAATTTAAAGAAACCATAATGAAAAAGAACTCCGATTACCTCTAAAGAATCGACTTTTGTTCTTTTGTTTTTGTTTGCATTATATTTTTTTCTTCTATGTGTGGACGAAAAATAGGCTCACAGATAATTCCAATACATAGATCTAAAATTCTAAAGTAGTTCATAGATATATTTTGCTTTTGCTGCTGCAAACTGTTTATCTCTCTCTCCCTGTGCTAAGCTCTGGTTGATTATGGAGCAGGCCCGCTCTTTCGGCTGTTGTGTGGCTTTTTTCTTTCTCGGTTAACTTATAAATCGGATCTTTTCATTGGATATAATTGTCGCGTTTATGGAAGCACACGAGAAACAAAATAAATTCCCCATTTTAGGATGTGCAGTGCATGTGCATTTTGACTGTTTGATCATTTATCCAGAACACAAAATGTACCTATTATTTTAATAACAAAAATCAAGATAACAAAGTTAACCTTTTAGTTTACCGTGTCTTGGAATAATTGTGTTACTGCTGTGCTGTGCATGAGTATGCGTTGTGTTGCATTAACAGAAATGAAGAGTTTTGTCCCACTTTACGAAAATGTTGGATAAGCAAACATTTTTCGGAAATTATCTCGTGCGTTCAAAAAGATCTCCAACGGTTTAATGTTTGTGAAATTTAAATTTGAAAAGAAAAGTATATCTATATCAATATCAAGCCATCTTAATGTAAAACAACAACAAAAGTGAGTGCTCTGCAACTTCGTACGAAGGGGTTTCTTAAATTATGACACAGGTCAGTGTCGCAAAGTTTTGTATGTGTCTCAAAACCCTTGCACCCCTACACATGAATCTCTTTCCCCCAGTCATATTTAAAATACCTATGAAGTGCATTTATTGAAGAATTAAAACACAAAAAAGTACGATCGCAAGTGAGAGTAAAACATAGTTAGTCATTCATCTTTATTCAGTGCACCAACATTTTACAAAATAAATTCGGAAAGGAACAAGAAAGTTACTTGCATAGAGCTTTGGCTATCTTATCTACCTACATACTAGTCCACACAGTTACAGTTGCATGAGAGTACCTACATAATCGTCGTTTATTTTGTTTGTATTAGTGGATAGAACTATAGCGTGTAATATGTAACTGGTTAGTGAAAAGTGAGTGTATATTTTGTCTTTTTAGCACAGGCATTTATTTTTACCTATACCAACTTACAACTGTTACAGTTTCATACAGACTCTTAAATGCAATAGAAAGCATTATTACTTTGCCCGTTTTTTTTTGTTTTTTTTTTTTTTTAATCTTCATGTTAGTTCATAAAAATACAAATTTATTTTGTTACCGCCGATGATGGCTGATTTTACTTTTAGCTGATTAAAAATCCTACTCCGATCACATGGTGTGTTGGATGTAAACAGTAGGTACTTAATATCATTTTTTTTTGTATTCATTTGGCACTAGTTAACCCGCGGCTTCGCCTGCAGTGTGACGCCATTACAGTACTCAGAGTTGAAACTTCTTTGCTGGATTAATAGATGGCGTTGAAGTAGCGAGATTTTGATTTTTTTTTGACAGTCTATTTTTTTATTTTTCGTAAAACTAAAAAGTAGGTAACCTTGTGATTTTCTGACCCCTTAACTACCACTATCTAAACACAAAAGCATGTCAATCCTTTGTCCTATGTAAAACTCAAACAAATCTATCCAACGGGGCCGTACATTTTATCGGGATAAAAAGTAGTTATCCTGCAGGAATCACCATTTTCTGACCCCTACTACTGCTACCTATGCAAAAAATCGTGTCAATCCTTTGTTCTATGCAAAATAAACCAAATCCCCACGAGACAGTACATTTTATCGGGATATAAAGAACCCTATTTTATGTACTTCTAATACCTCCAAAAATATAGGTATGCATATTTAAAGTTTCATGCTAATCGGATGGGGTTTAAGTGTTTTATACAAAATCGACCAAGCCTTTTATAAGATATTGCCAGGACAGCGGGCTAACGGGGTAGCGGTAAGCGTGTAGAAAAAATGTGGGTAGCGGGAAGTGGGATAGCGGCTAGCGGGGTAACGGGTTACCTGGGTACCAGGTAGAAGTAGAGGGTAGTAGGGTAGCGGAAAGATGTAACATGTAAGCGGATAGTGTGGTAGCGGGGTACAAACATTTAGGTCTTTTCTTTATCGATTGAGGTAGTACGAAGTCTACCGTATCAGTATCTTATGTGTACATTAGAGCAAATTTCAGTATCTTAATATTGGTATAAAATTGTGCTTAGTATTTAAGAAAAAATGTGCACGACTCGGCCATACGAACTTGCTCCTGTATTCTAAATACTCATACAAAAAATTTAATTCATAAATAAAAATTGAAATTGAAATATCTACCTCAAAAAAAGATTTAATCTGAAAAAAAGTATGTCATATGATTTCTTAAAAAATTGTTGATTTTTCAATTTTTTTTTTTTTAATCGTCGGAGCGGTTTTTTTTTAAATTAATTTTTTATATATAAAATTTTTCGAAAATGTCTTAAAATTAATTTGGGTATGCAGTATTCAAGAATGTAAAACTATACATTTTATAAGTAAATTTCAATTTTTAATATTGATCCGTTTTTGAGATACAGAATTAAAAAAAAAAAGTTTAAGAATATTTTTAAAAAAATCCAAAAAAAATTTTGACATTTTTTGAATACAAAATATTATTTGAGCAATATAAACGTACTTTCAGAAAAAAAATTACCCTGATCGAACTTTTACTTTTCGAGAAAATCTGATAACAAAAAAACGGTTCTATGGGCGGTACCGTTTTGGAGCAATAATTTTTTTTTTTACATAAAATACATCAGAGTTTTAAACAAAAATTTTCGAGGAAGTTTAAAAAAAATCGTAGGAGCCGTTTTTGAGAAAATTGAAACTTTTGGTTTTTGGCCACCCTAAATTTTGATCTTTAAAAAAAATCAAAAAAACGACCCACGCGAATTCGCTCAAACCCTTAATTTTCAAGTTTCAAGTCAATCGGACCAGAGGTTAAGGCTGTAGATGCGTTTACAGACAGACAGACAGACAGACGGACGGAATCGCCGGACCCACTTTTTTCGACTTCTCTATCATCGTAATGTCATATCTCATCATTACCTCAAAATTTTTTTTTTTACGAATTCAATACTTGCCATATATTCTATTTATGTCGCAAGTAAAAAGGAAAGTAGATTTACAAACAATTTACAAAGTAATCCATTATTGCGTGATGTACCCTAAAAACAAGGACATTGAACGTACTACTATTTTTCGAGAAAATCCTATAAGAAAAAAAACTTTTTATGAGAGTACCGTTTTGGAGCAATAGAAAAATAATTTTAGTACATCAAAAACACCAGTGTTCCGGAAAAAAAATTAACGAAGATGTTTTAAAAGAAACGTTGGAGCCGTTTTTGAGAAAATTGAAACTTTTGGTTTTTGGCCGGAAGAATTTGATCAAAAATAAAACAAATATAAACATATATTCTACAAGCAGACCCGCGGGAAGTTGTACCCGCATTCCATTTTTGTTTGTTCGCAAGTCTCAGAAATGATAATTGGGAACAGTAGCCTGATGTTACTTTTTTGGTTTACATTCCCTTAGAATAGTTTTAAACATATAAGTAGCGAACGATATGAAAAGAGATTGGTAGTAAAATCATTGGTTAAGCCTTTGCAAAAAT
This sequence comes from Sphaerophoria taeniata, assembly GCA_943590905.1. Taxonomy (NCBI): domain Eukaryota; kingdom Metazoa; phylum Arthropoda; class Insecta; order Diptera; family Syrphidae; genus Sphaerophoria; species Sphaerophoria taeniata. The sequence goes on from OX016540.1 coordinate 68,854,134, forward strand.
TTTGGACAGAAAAAAATTCTTCCCAGGTCCGTCGAAATAGGGTTAAAGTTGTTCGAAGCCCTGGTATTATTTTTATTTGCAAACATTTTCCCGAAATTCCGAATCGATATGACTCTCAATTTTAATCGAGAACCGATAAATCAATATAATGTAAGATCATTGATCACACCAAAAACATAAATGTAAAAAAAGAGCCAAGTTCTCCCGTACAAAAATCCTGCCTAACAAATCAGCCACGAAAAGTAATGAGATCTGAAAGAACGCCAAGTTCTAAGATTCACCAAGTACTCGTAGTTGCATTGCAAATGTTTTAAGTGGACTTACATCCAATCATCTATTTGTTTTGAAAGAAACTTGTAAACTAATGTAAATTAGTATACATATTATATTAATTCATAAATCATGGGCGGGTACCATGCCTCCTTAGCAGAAAAATCTAAAAATTAATTGTATTTCTTTATATTGACTGGCAGAATTTCTAGTTTGCCAAATTACAATATTCTACGATTTGATTTGATTTATTTCAATTCGTTAAATGCTAACGTGAACAATATTTACAAACATAATACTTATAATCTAAACTAAATCTAGGCTGCTGAAAAACATTAATTTGAATTTAATACTTTTTATATTATCGTTAGGTGAAGTTAAACAAAAGCTACATTTATTAAAAATTTCAATTAATTGGTTAAGACGGCTATGATCACCATAATTTGACCTGCTAAATATTTGATTTAATGGATTCTGGAGTCTTATACTTGAACGACTAAAACTAAAATTTAAACGACCAAGAACTAATGGTGATGATATAGATCCATTTATTAATGCAACAATGAAAGAAAATTGTAGGTATTTTCTGTGGTTTGTCAAAGAAGGAAGGTTGATAAAAGAAAGTCTTTGGGAATAGGGGGGTAATATAATACCACGAAACCATGGAAGAGATCGGAGACAGAAACGCAAAAATCTTTTCTGAATGGCTTCAAGTCTTATAATATGGACGTCGTAGTAAGGTGACCACACTACACAGGCGTATTCTAGAATAGGTCTCACGAATGATACATAAAGTAATTTTAGTGTATATGGATCGCGGAAATCACGACCGAATCTTCTAATGAAACCAAAAACTCTGTTTGCTTTCTTAACTATAAAACTTATATGTTCGTTAAAAGTTACTTTAGAATCTAAAACTACACCCAAATCAGAAAATACGGATACTCTACATAAAAGAAAAGAATCAAACATGTAATCAAAGACAATTGGAACTTTCTTGCGTGTAAAACTCATGGTTTTACATTTGTCAACATTTAAAACAAGACGGTTATTATTGCACCATTGCCGAAATAATATTAAATCTTCTTGCAAAAGTAGACAGTCAGATATAGAGTTAATTTGTTTAAAAAGTTTAATGTCATCAGCATAAATAAGTACAGACGATTTTTTTAAAATCGAAGCCACGTCGTTTACAAATAGAACAAATAGAATTGGACCAAGATGGCTGCCTTGAGGGACACCAGAATTCACAATAAATTGACTAGAACATTCATTACGAAATATAACACTACAACATCTTTTTTCTAAATTCGATGAAATCCAATTCAAAAAAATTTCGTTAAAACCTTGTTGTGATAGTTTTAAAATTAGTGTTTTATGACACAACTTATCAAAAGCCTTACTAAAGTCAGTAAAAACACAATCTACTTGTTCATGTTTTTCAAAAACATCTAGACAAAAGGACGTAAAGTTTAACAAATTAGTTACAGTCGAGTGTTTCTTGACAAAGCCGTGCTGGTTATCACATATAATTGAACTACAGTGAAAAGAAAGGACACTACATACGATTGACTCAAACAATTTAGGTATCACAGATAATTTAGCAATAGGTCGGTAGTTAGATATTTCGTTTTTAGGACCTTTTTTGTGAACAGGTATTACAAAAGAGCTCTTCCAGACTAAAGGAAAAAGAGAGCTATTCAAAGATTTATTAAAAAAAGTACACAATGGGTACGCTAAATAATCAACACATTTCTTTAAAATGAAAGATGGTACACCATCAGGGCCAGGACTAAAACATTCTTCTAGGTTATGGATACCTTGTGCAACAGTTTCTGCGTTTATTATAAAGTTAATAGTATTCAAGTGAGGGAAACTTTGAACATAAGCAGAAGAGTAGGGAGATCTTATATTGCTTGGTTCTACGAAAGCATCTTTGAAGAAGTTTGCAAACATGTTTGCGATGATCTTCGGCTCATGACTAGTTGATAACGAATCAGATAAGGAGTTAGGGTAACTACATGTTTTCCTCTTGCAATTTACACAATTCCAGAAATTATCAGAATTAGTCTTAAGGTTAAGTTCAATCTTACGTATATAGTCATTATAAAGAGTGTCAGAGTAGTCAATAAAAAGTTGTTGAACAACGAAAATTCTATAGTCATCATCAGTTCTTGTTCTGTTAAATTTTACCCAAGCTTAGTTTCTTTTATTCTTTAAGTTTTTAAGGTGAGAATCAAACCATGGTGGAACATTTGAATTAACTCGGTTTTTCTTAAATGGAATAGTTTTATAAAAGCATTCAAAAAGGGTGGAATAAAATTTGTTACACATTTCGTCAATATTTGAATTAAAAAATAATTGATCCCAGTTTATCGTACATAACAAGTCAAAAAGATGAATAAAATTACACTTACTAAAGTTAAATTCAAGCTTGTTGTTGAAGAGGATATGTGGTGAAGACATGTTGAGGTTGAGTGCGATATCCAGTGCGGGATGATGTCTATCTTCTTCAACAAGTTTGACAGCAGAAGCTATCACTGCTGTTTCAGAGTAATAGGTTTCGGAGAAAAATATCAAATCAAGGGTTTTTCCAAATTGATTCTTTACACCGTTGAGTTGACTCAAACCACACGAAGACATACCATCTATTAGTGATAGCTCATTTGAGCAAGACGCGTTTATTGGAATGTAGAAGTTATCGTCCTCTATTTGTATCCAATTAAGATTGGGTAAATTGAAATCACCTACAACCAGTATTTCATCCTCAGGTTCCAAAAGTGTAAAAATGCTTTCAATGCAGTCATTCAGTTTATCATAAACCTCTTTACTTGAGCATGGAGGTATGTAAGCTGATATAATAAATAGTTGTCCAGTTGTCATCTTAATTTTCACACACAGAACTTCAATTTCTGCGGACCGAAAGTCGTCCACCAGGTAGCAAGTGAGAGTGTTTTTGATTGCGAAAAGAATTCCTCCACCTACTGCGTTAGAGTTGTCTGCATTGTGACGATCACGTCTAAATATTAGAAAAGAACTGTCGAAAAGTTCCGAGTCAGCAATATGGATGTTAAGCCATGTTTCTGTCAGAATAATGACATCGTGGGGAATGTTGTTGATATTTTTGTATACCTTGTTGGTCTTTGTCCTTAGTCCATTTACATTTTGGTAGTATATTAATACCTGTCTAAGCTGCTTTGACGGTGGTTCAGCATTGTCTGTTTTTGACGAAAAGGGTTAATTTGTTTGTTCATAAACTCATGAACTATTACACCATGAGGCCAGAACGATGGCGTGTTCAAAACATGGAAAACCGAGTCCGGGGCTCTTATTTTAAAAGAAGAATACTTAGCGTAGTTCCGATGTATCATTTTCTCAACATTTAAAGTGAATGAGGAGCCAAGTTTTCCGGTCAAGTGTTTTTTTATGTCAAGTGCATTCGTAGATGGTGCAAGTTTAGACAAGAACAGTGTTTTTTGTCCTTCTACAGCCTTAAGTCCAGATAAAATTGGAGATATCGCAGAGTTATTTTCATTAGTTCGCTCAATAAAATTTTGTGCATGTTGTTTTGGCTGCAATTTTTGTGAAAACATGTGTTTAGGCGAAACGGATGACAAATCGTGAGTCTGATTTTCCAAAGACGGAGACGATGAGGTTGATGGTGATGATGGTGATGATGATGATGATGATGATGATGATGATGATGACGGTGATGCTGTTGATGAAAGCGATAATGGTAGTGTTGGCAGAAGGCTTGATGGTACAAGCACTCCATTATTGAAGTTAAAATCGGAAATGGAACGAGAAGGAACGAAAGATTCAAACAGAGGTTTAGCTGGTTTCTTTGATTGTTGAACGATGATCAGAGGTGCCCCATATATTTTATAAAATTTATTTTTAAATGGGTGGGTACCACGCTCCCTCAGTTGAAAATCATAAATTTCATATTTTAATTGTTCTATTGCACGTTGTACTTGTATACCAAATTTCATGATTCTACTGTACTCCAAAATGCTCCATATAATTTATACTAATAATGTAAAAGTAGGCGGCTACCACGCCCACTGACTGAAAAATTTCAAATTTTCGATTTTTGCCTTTGTATGTACTTCATGATCTATCACTGTGCCAAATTTCTTAATTCTACTGCACTCCAAAGTGCTCCATATAATTTAAATTAATAATGTAAAAGCAGGCGGCTACCACGCCCCCTGGTTGAAAAATTTTCTAGCTTAACAAATAATGTGAGTTTGAAACTTTTGGCTTTTTTGGTATAGAAGTAAGAGGGGTGTGGAAAATGCCGTGAGTTGTTTAAATAAAGGTGTAGTGCCAAAGTTGCTAGAGAACTTGGCTGGGCACTACCGTGCCCCTTGATTCCGCAAAATTCTTAAAATATTTAATAGTTCTCATTATCATAAGCTTACCTCTGAAATCCAAACTCATTTCCGAGCACTGGTTACCACGATAATTGCATCACTATTATTAATTATTAATAGTATGATATGATTTATATGGAATTACAATTAGCTAAGGAAAAAAAACAAAACAATAAAAAAAATTTGGGACCACCAGGGTAACCCCAGGCATCGCAGGTAGGTTTGGTTTTCAGTAATGGATAGAGAGCGTACATCCCATTGTTTTGTTGTTTCATTTTATATGGACTTCCAGGGACAGTTGAGCAAACTGGCGATTTTAAATCGCTTGAAATTTTCAGAAATGTTCGCAAAATGTCCAAAAGGAGCCATCCTATCGTCTTGGTGCTGATTTTTTATTACAAATATTGAGTAAAGCAGGTAGTTCTATAGCCCTTTGCAGATTAAAATTGAAGTTTGACAGTCATTTGTTGCTTAATATCTTATTGACAGTCATTAAAAGTGGATGCTTTCCGTGAGTTCGTAAGCATGGGCATCGTTGGTCGCCGACTGAAAGTGTGCGAAAATGCAGACTTGGTAGGCATATCAAAAAGTGGTGTGCACCATATAGATACAGATAGAAAATTTGGGTACGAGAAAGCTGTTCGTAAGGTGTACGTGCCCCGATATAACTGACAATGACAAAAAAAAAAAAAAACAGCCAGCTCCGGAAGGATGTTTCAAAATTTGGCAAAGTCTCATAGAAGTGAAGCCGAGTTTTTGCGTCGATTCATAACCATGTTTAAAACATGAGTCCATCACTTCACACCTCAGACAAAAGAGCAGTCAAAAACAACGGACTGAAAAGGGAGAATTGGCTCCAGGAGGTGACGGGTAATATCGCCAAACGAAATAAAGCCGAATTCGAAAAATTTGGCAGTATTTCGTTTTTATAAACGAAATAAAGCCAAATTCTCAATTTAGAAAATGAAATAATACCAATTTGGCTGTATTTCGATTTGAAGTTATGTAGAATTAGGTCCCGAAGTCAGAAGTCCTACTTATGTGGGTCAGTATGGTAAGCAGAGAGAACCTATTTACCTAGAGTCGCAACTCGTTCTCTTCTTTAAAAATTCATGGTCCAAAAAATTTTGAGAGAGTTGATAAAATATACTACCCATTGCAAATGTATTGGTTTGGCCTCCCATTTGAAATGCATTGAAAAACCTATACATTTGCATTGGGTAGTATATTTTATCAAACATAATTTTTTTAGTCGAAAGAGAGTAAAATGCCTTGAGTTGCGACTCAAGGTATACCTCCTCTGTGATGGTGGGTCATTAGTCCCAAATTTATTTTATACTCTACCGGAAAAAAGTCCCAAATGAAGAAAAAATGTTTTTTTTATGAGAATCATTAAATTTATTTGTACTCGTCACTATTATAATTATGGAAAAAAAATGTTCATCGTAAAAAAAGAAAAAAAAAAAACAGCCTTATAAATAAATAGGACCAGTTTTATTTATACTATTTGTAGACAAAATTGACAGAGCAATTCATTTTTCAAAGCTGCTGCCGTTTCCTTTAATTTGGAAAAGGAACCACCACGCATCTTTGTAATGCACGCTTGTGTCTGGAAAGCAGGTGCTGCATTGCAATGATTCATTTTGAGCATCGTTTTTCACTTTCGTCCGAGGATGATGACGATCTGGAACATTCATAATAGATTTGGTTTGATTGGGAGCGAAACGATCGGAAAAAATTTTGCCCAAAAGAGAATCAATTAGGGGTGTGACATTAAAAAAAAAATGCTGAACTTATCGAGAGATCCTTTTTTTAATATTTTATTTTTGATTAATTTTTATTTTGGTTTGTGATTTTTTTTTTTTATTATGGATTTATTTATTTCTTATATACGACTATACGTGTACCTTTAATTAAATAAAATAAATAAAGGAAAATAAATAAATGCTCTATTCAAAACTACTTACTTTACTTTACTTTACTTTCGGTGGCGCTCACAATCCAGGATGGATCTCGGCCTCCCCTGTGTCTCCCTTCTCGATGACCGCATATACTTTGTTGACATTGACATTGACATTGACATTGACTTCACAGTACTTCGCACATAAATGTAACGAACTACAGACACATAGCAGCATTGGCGACTGTGACCATCGGCTGGGACAGAATAAGACATTCATACAACAGAGAGAGACAGATAGACACATAAAAAGAAAGTACACATAACATAAACCTACGTGGCACAGAGGATGAGACTTAGATTTATATTGTCTCATGTTATCGCACAGGTGGCCTCAGATAAGCTGGCGATGCTGCCGAAGCTGGGGCTTGAACCCGTAGCGTTCGGCTTAGCAATCAACTATTCTATCTAGCCATGGCCACCTGCGTGTGTTTTTTTTTCACTTTATGAGTTTAACATTTCCAACCCGGTTAAGAAGTTCTGATTTTGTCCTTTTTCTGTCTCAGTTGAGTTAATGCTTTTCCTCGACCCGTTTTAGTTTTTAACAAATGAATCGATACCTGAGTCCACAGCAATACTCGCAAATCAAATAACCCATTGCATAAGAAGTTCTACACCGAAAAATATTTGCAACTTTAAGTCATCATTTAAACAGAAATGGTTCGATAAAGAATGTTTAAGCACCAGGGAGAAATCATTCGACCTCTTACGTGCCTGTAGAACTTCGATTATCAACAAGCTCACTTACTAGGCCAAACCAAAACCTCAAAGGACTATATATATATAAAGGAGGATAGCCAGGGAGATTAATGGTTTAAACTTTCAAATTGGTGTTGGAGTATCTGCTGATGATCTTTCTATTAACTTCACACGTCTTTTAATAGACAACTCAAATCTAATGTTTTCGTATAAAGACCCCCTTATTTTCGACGACTTTTTAGATGGCGAGGTAACAACTGTGGAATTACAGGCTGTTATAACGTAGAAAACGGAAAGGAACCAGGTGAGGATGGTATTCCCTACGAATTTTTCAAAAATGCAAATACAAAACTAATTGACCATTTAAGAATTCTTTACAACAACGTTTTGTCGGAAGCTGACGTTCCTTCATCGTTTAAGAAATCCATTATATTCCCTATCCACAAAAAGGTTTCACTGGACAATGTAGAGAACTACAGAGGTATCTCATTCAAGATGTCTCAGCCAAGATATTTTGTGGAATACTTGTGGAACGGTTAGAAAAATGGGTAGAAGAAAAAAATATCCTGACAGATCAACAAGCTGGATTCAGAAAAAACTTTTCAACCATAGATCAAATATTTACGTTATCCTCGATTGTAAAAGCTTTTCAAGCAAGAAACAAGAAAATTTATAGCTTCTTTGTAGATTCCAAAGCCGCCTTTGACCTCGTCAATAGAAGCGCATTATTCTATAAACCGTCACAGTTAGGTCTCTCTACTAAATTTCTAAGAGTCAGCAGGTGGCTATGGCACAGAGGATAGTGTAGTTGACTGCTAAGCCAAACGTTGCGGGTTCAAGCCCCAGCTTCGGCAGCAGTCTTTTTCTACAATAATCGCCAGCTTATCTGAGGCCACCTGTGCGATAATATGAGACAATATAAATCTATGTCTCCTCCTCTATGCCGCGTAGGTTTATGTTATGTGTTCTTTCCTTCTATGTGTCTATCTGTCTCTCTGTCGTATGTCTTGTTTCAGTCCCAGACGATGGCCTCAGTCGCCAGTGCTGCTGTGTCTGTAGTTCGTATCATTCATGTGCGAAGTACTGCAATGTCAATGTCAATGTCTAAGAGTCATTCAAAAAATGTATTCTGAAACAAATGCAGCAGTCTGGGACGGAAAAGACTTCTCGAAATGGTTCGAAACACAAACTGGTGTAGAACAAGGATGCTTTCTTAGTGCCTTACTGTTCTCTCTTTTCATTAAGGATATAGAAAAAGATCTGCCTGGTGGAATACGATTTGCTAATACGATCATAAACGTCTTGTTGTATGCTGATGATCTGGTCACACTATCTGAGACTCCTGAAAACCTTCAGTTGATAATAAATCGGCTAGCCAATTACTGCACAAAATGGGGACTAAAAATCAACACTGAAAAGTCGAAAAGTATGGTCTTTTCCGGATCATCACGAATACAAAGTGTATACAGATATTTTTATAACGGAATTCAATTAGAAGCTGTGAAGGAAATCAAATATCTAGGAGTAAAATTGAACATATAAAACATAAAAACATATTTTCAAACAAATGGATCATACTTTCAAAGAAGTACAGAATATTTGACTCTGTTGTCAAATCAACTCTTTTTTACGCTTCTCAAGTTTGGGGATCAGACGAGTATGAAGTTATTGAAGTTATTCCTAAAAAAAAACTTTTTAACTTACCAATAAAATCACCAAACTACGCAATCTATTTGGAGACAGATCTACCAATGCTTTTTACAAGTACTCTCAAATCACAAGCGGATTACATTATTAAGATAATTTCATATCCAGACTCTCGATTAACTAAAAAACTGCCTTCGTATGAATTGAAAAACAAGAACTGGTGGGTGACTAGGTGGTTAAACACTCGGAGCGCATATGGCAAGTTGCGCCGTCCTGCTAAAACCACATGTTGTCCAGATTCATGCCTTCCAGTTGAGGCCACAAGAAGTCCGCTATCATGTTCCTGCAACGAATGCCGTTCACAGTCACTGTCGAATTGATGTTTTCGGGTTTTAGAGAACACTCGTTTACAGCAGCAATGTTTTGAAGAGACCGACCAGTACGTTGACGCAAAGGATTCTATTCATCCATAATTGACGCAGTTTCTTCAAATTTTTTTACCACTCTCGACTGAAAATTTGATGAAGTTTGCGAAGCGTAACTATCCCCATTTTTGTAATGAGTTTTTACCATATAACGTGTTGTTCTTTCAAAAAACGCTCTATTTTTAGTAATCAGAACAAACAGAGGTGGAGTCTGTCAAATTTCAGAGTTGCCACTTGCATGGCAAAAAAAATATTCCAATTTTAAAAAGTGCGTTCTTATTGAGACACCCTATAGAACTTTACTAGTAACAGAATATTCTGATTGATTGTCCTTGAGATTAAAAAAAAAAAGTTACATATTAAATAGTATTTTTCCAACCGAGCTGTGATCGCTAAGCCTAGCTTCTTAATTCATTCTTACTTTTAACTATTGTAATAGAAAAAATTATGAATAAATGAATTTATTACTTACTTCCTTAGTTTTTAGTTTTTTTTTTTTTTAATGAAATACTGGAAGTTAATGAAAATGTTGGACCAACGAAAAAGTCCGCATGTCAAAGATAACCATCAAACTACATACATGTCAGATATCAAAAATACCTTGAACTATTTTACTTAAATGATCAGTAAGAATTTAATGGAATTGTATTGGAAAATAATTTTATTTTATCCTTTGGTAAACAAAGGAGAATCTTTGATTCTGGAGTTCAGAATTGTTTGGATTGTGAAGGAAGCCAGCCAGGACTATTAGCAAAACATCTAGCTAAACTATCATCAGAATTGGGATGACCTTTGAGCTTTTATCAAGCAATTAACAAATAAAAAAAAAAAAATTGACGAAAGTGAATTTTTAGGTAACGAAGAAGATGATACTAGAATCATTGAAGAAAAAGGGAATAAAAATAGGACAATGCTCATTACTGCTGATGCTTCGTGAACATTTTTTCAAATACGTCATTGTTGAAACAGGATAAAACACCTAACAAAGTTAAAATTCGATAAATTGTGTCGCATAAACCCTTCATTTTAAGTACTGGGTGAATTTGATTTGTAAAAGGGTGAATTTGACTTAGGTTAGGTTAAGGGGCTGACAGTTGATGTCGTTACTGTCACACTTAGATCAATACAGATCCATTGTGATACCCGCGAGTATTGCTACTCAAGCTAATCAGAAAAACCTATGTGTTCAGTCAGTCAAGCCATTTAGAGGCCTTGACGAAGTTCAGAATGCTAGTACCTGACGTACTAGAAAGTTCTTCTAGATCCCCGAAGAAATAGTTGCCAAGCAGTTTCTTCCTTTGATGGGAGAGTGTGGGACACAGAAAGTTCGAAGTGTCCTCATGCACCTCCTCGTCACCGCATCCCCTGCATAGATCATCTGGGCTGATTTTCATCTTTTTCATATGATAGCCTAACAGATTGTGTCCTGTGATTATGCCTACAAGAGATCGAAGTGATCCCTTGTGTAGCTGCATAATTCTTTCCGTTATCTGTTTGTTAAAACAGGGCCAGATCTTTCTTGTAGTGTCGCAGATGTCAAGAAGGTTCCACCTTTCATCGGCCTTGACAGTTATTACCTTTGAGATTTCCTGTTTTAAATAACATGTAGGTGTGCTAACTAGCTGAGCTTGGCTTACGTCAAGCATTGACCCTTATCTTGCTAATTCATCGGCTTTCTCGTTACCTAGTATATCGCTGTGGCCTGGGACCCAGCAGAGTCTAATGTGGTGCTGTGCGCCAAGAACCTTAAGCTCTTCGCGGCAGCATGAGACAAGCTTTGATTTTACCTCAGTTGCAGTAATCGCTTTTATTGCCGCTTGGCTATCAATGTAAAAGGTGATATCAGCTCGTGGTATCGCCATCATTGATACCTTTTTAGCAGCTGTTGTCACTGCTAGGACCTCCGCTTGGAAGACGCTTCTGTGGTCTGGAAGCCTAAGCGAGGCGGTTAACTTGAGAGATTCAGAATAGAAGCCTGCCCCTACACCAGTGTCCATCTTGGAGCCATCAGTGTAGATAGCTATTGACGACTCACTGGAATATGGAATATTATCTATCCATTCCTCTCTGCTTGGGATGGCAGCCTGGAATGGTTTGTGAAAATCAAGTTCGGGTATTTTATAGTCTGTTGTAGTACTATGACCCATTACTTTATGAAGGATCTGGGCATGTCCTATGGAGATATTTATCCAGACATTAGTCTGACTAAGTCTCAGGGCACTTTTTGCTGCAGATTCTTGAACAAAGAGGTCTAGGGGAATTAGGTTGAGTATAACTTCCAGTCCTGCAGTTGGAGTGGATCTCATTGCCCCCGTAATGCCAGTGCACGCAAGTCTTTGAACTTTTGTCAAAGTTTTCAGGTTCGTACTCTTTTCTAAAGCTTTCCACCATACCAAATTACCGTAGGTTAGTATTGGTCTAATTATTGCCGAATACATCCATCTGATAATTTTAGCGTTTCGTCTCCAGGTTTTCCCGAAAATTCTATTGCAGGAGTAAAAGGCAGTCGATGCCTTTTTGAATCTTTCTTTGGTGTTCAGGCCCCAGTTTAGTTTTCTATCCAAGATCACACCGAGATACTTTGCGTGATCAGAGATTTTAAGAGGGCAGCCTTCAATTGAAGGTAATTTAAAATCAGGTATTTTGCGTTTGTTAGTAAAAAGCACTAGCTCTGTTTTAGCTGGATTAACTGTCAGCCCAGAGTTCTTAGCCCATTTACTTACTAACGAGAGGGCGTATTCAGTTTGTTCACTGATAGTGGGAAGGTACTTGCCAGTCGCTAGTAATGCAAGATCATCAGCGTAGGCTATTAACCTTACTTACTTGGCTATTAACCTTACTTGTATTCAACCAAAGTAGCGGTGAGAGAACTCCACCCTGAGGGGTGCCCCTAGATGTTGTTACTCTCATCCTTTCCTCCGCTAGCTGAGAGTTAATTTGTCTCTTTCTGAGCATACACATTATCCAATGTGCAATTGCTTTTTCGAATTTGTGGTCGTTCAAGGCTTGTTTCACTGTTTCGTTCTTCACTTGAATTTGACTTGTAAAAGGGTGAATTTGATTTGTAAAAGGGTGAATTTGATTTGTAAAAGGGTGAATTTGAAGTAAAAAAAACTGTATCAATGTGCATATGTTTTTTATGAAAATATTTGTATATTACATCAGACTAAAAACGGAATTCATTACAACAATATTAAAAGAAAATAGAAAATAGTTTGGATGAAAATTTACAAGTTCACTGTTCAAGTTTTAAAATGTTATTAATCACGCTTCAAACAAAAACTTGCCAAGTGAACTTGTAAATTTTCATCCGAACTATTTTCTATTTTCTTTTAATATTGTTGTATTATTTTCTATGATTTAAAATATTAAATTTAACACTTTTACATGTCAGAACTTGGCGTTCTTTTAGATCTCATTACTTTTGGTGGCTAACTGTTTACACAGTGTTGTTCGCACATAAGAGAACTTGGCTCTTTTTTTTACATTTTATGTTTTTGTTCTGATTTCACATCTTTTTGCAAAGTTTTTTTTTTATGGAAGCATTATGCAAACTTTAACAATATAATTGCTCTGCCAATTAATAAATAAATAATATGTAGGTTAGGTTCGACTGGCTGTCTAGATGTCACATTCAGACGTCAAGGGTCCATTGTGAAACCCATAACTCATGGACTTTTATGTAGTTAAGCAAACCATAATTCTAATTTTCAACATCCTATGACCATTTTAAGAAAGTGGGTGGCAGCCATGCCCCTTTAATGAAACTGCAATTTTGTACTTATATTTTCTCTTATACTCACCCGAAACCCTATCAGGGCGGATACCACGCCCCTAAATGGAAATAGATTTTTTTCTCATTTTTTTTATGTTTTTCAACCAAAACCTTACAAGAATTCCAAATTTCAACATCCTACGACCGTTTTACGATAGTGGGCGGAAACCACGCCCCTAAATGAAACCAAAATATTTTCCTTATATTTTTCCTTATATTCAACCGAAACCCTGTAATAATTCCGAATTTTAAGATCCTACGACCAGTTTTAGAAAGTGGGCGGATACCACGCCCCCTGAATGAGCAAATTGAAATTTTCGATTTTTTCCTTTGTATGCACCCGAAAACCTACCACCGTACCAAATTTTAAGATTCTGCCATTGTTAGAAGTGCTTCATAATTTTGATGATCAGTGAGTCAGTGAGTCAGTCAGTGAGTCAATTACGGTTTTTGAAATTTTTGTTGTTCAATATCTCAGGAAGTAGTGGTTCAACAAAATTATTTTTTTACAGGGCCTTTGTGCCCATGAAGTTAATACGTAATTCAAATTTGAAGCTTCTAACTCTATGGGTTCAAAAGTTATGGGGGGTTAAAAATGTGTTTGAGTTCGATCCTGTAAAAAGGGGGTAGTGCTAGAACTTGGCTGGGCACTACCGTGCCCTTTGATCCTTGTAAAACTAAATATCAGTGTTCCTCAATGTGGAGAAGAATTCTGTGATGGATTTGCTGTTGGTAAGATGCACCGACTTCCCTTCGAGTCCAGAGGTAACCGTCGGAGCTGAATTTTCTCCGATTTCCTCCGAATCGGAGAAATTTTGTTTGTCGGAGAACTACCTCGAAGCAAATTTCGGAGGAAATCGGAGAAAATTCCGCTCCGACGGTTACCTCGATTGGGCCGTATGTCACTAGGAGGATCACGATATTATGTCTGTTTCAAAGATGACTTTAGCAAATTCCGCAAGCTGTTCTTTTTGAAACACAAAAGTGAGATATGTAAAAGTCTTAAAACGTTTCTTAAAGGAGCTAGATCCAATAGACACATTGTCAAAAAGTTAAGATGCGACGACGCATGGCGGCAAAGAATTTGACAATAACGAAGTTGCTAATTTGTTGTCAAAGTTTTGAGTTGAGCAGTGTATTACCCCTCCTTACACGCAAAAACAAAATTTTGTAGCAGAAAGAGAAAACCGTACCATTTTAGAAGCAGCTCGAAGTATGCGAATATACAGTAAGTTGCCAAAGTGTCTGTGGGTTGAAAGTTGAAACATGTAATACAGCAGCTAATGTTTTGAACCACACAGGACCGACAAGCATTTCAGACAAAGGTTTCATATGAATTATTATGGCATGGAAAGCCCCTTGGATCTTTAACGCAATTGCGCATCTTTGGCACGGGATGCTATGTTCATATTCCAAAAGAACTTAGAAAGAAGTTTGACGAAAAAGCTGTTTTTGGAAGAATGGTTGGCTACTTGAATTATAAAGATGGTTATCGAGTATGGATTCCAAAGCAGAATAAAATTGTATGCAGGCATGACGTCATTTTCAAGCCAGAAGTTGTATGCAATGTGAATATTGATGAAGGAATTAAATATCAAGATGAAGAACCCCGAAAAGAAAAAGAAAAGGTTGATTTGTTGATTATCAATGGAGTAGAAACCAACGAGAGATCAAAAGATGTATCTGACTGCCAGAATGAAGAAAATTAACCCAATATTGAAGATATTAAAAGAGAAAAAAAGAAGCCAAGCTGGATGATAGGAGGTGAATTTCTTATGTTGGCGGAGAAAGATAATTCAAATCAAGAACCAAGGACATACTTATGAAGCCTTAAAGTCAACGTATAGGAAAGAATGGCTCTTAGCGATGAAAGATGAATTATCATCCCTGGAAGAAAATCGAACTTGAGAACTTGTAAAAAGACCAGAAAACTTGAAGGTTGTACAAAATCGATGGGTTTTTCGAGTAAAAGATTCAAGCCTTGATGAAAAGCCGAGATTCAAAGCAAAGCAATGCAAAGGAATCGATTACAAGAAACAGTGCGTATGCTTTTAGTCATAGCTGCAACAAGTAGACTGAAAATTAAACAATTTGATGTAAAAACAGCATTTTCCAATGCAATTAATTCAAGAAAATTATACAAACAAAATTTTGGAACGCTTCAATATGCATGCGGTTGCATTTACAATTCTGTTCACGCCTTTAACATTCCTCTGGCTGACATTTCTTTCACTTGTTGACATTGACATTTCGTTGTTTCTATTTAATATTTGTGATTTCAATAGCTGTGTTTTATTATCACAATGATCCAGATCAGATCATTGATTTATATGTTGTATATACAACAAATCGAAATCCTACTTTTTACTTGGACCAATTTCTGTGATCCAAAAATTAGTTCTTCTTCCGCACACAAGTTGAAATGTTGGCGTTAATTTTCAATAAAAACTGTGCTGCCACTGCCACTTTCACACATTTATTATCCGGGAATGAGATATTTTTCAATTACATAGCAAAAGCTTTTTTCACTTAAAAAACAACAGAATAATCGTTCAACAAAATTATCGTAGGGCAACTCCGATGTAATTGACAGCATGAATAAATTTCAAACAATTGCCAAACGTGACGTAATAAGTAAATTGATGATCCGAGTTGTTTTATTTTCATGATCTGATCCGGATCAGATCATTGTAATAATAAAACGCAGCTAATATGTTCAATAAAATCAACAAAGAAGATGGAATTTCTCCAATTAAGTGTTTAATTACTGTTAAACTATCCTTGTTTTTCTCATTTTTTAATTCTTGGGATGGATTCCAGGTAAAAAGAGTATCCTCTATGTACAACCTGTCGTCTCTCATAAAGATTTTCGCATTTGGTTTCGACTGGCGGAGCACCTTCATAATGGACACCAATTCTGTTCTCCTTTGACGTGCACTGTGCGGCATGTCCTTATGAATGCTTATTTTGGTTCCTTTTAGCTTTTTGGCGTTTCGCAAGACATTTATAGATGTTGAACGAGATTTAAGCTTCACAATTACTACAGCTGTTGGTGCATCAAGACGATTGACTCTGTGCGCGGACCCAATGCTGTTGTTTAATTCGTTTACGTCCAGCAGGCCGGCACATACAGACTTGGCTTTTTCTACTGGGTCTTTACTTATATCGGGTGGTAGATGTGCAACCACATTTCCCTCGACATTCGTTTGCAGGATTCGTTCTATTTGCGCCTCTAGAAACTGATTTCGTTCTTCTAAGAATACAACTTTTGCAGTAATTTCCTCTTGTTTTGCTTTGAGTGAAGACAGATTGGCATAGAGCGCCTGGAAATCGGTTTTTGACACAAGCTCTGAGAAATTTTTTTGATTGTTTTCTAAAAGAATTTCTCTCATTTGTTCTACAGTAATTCCCGATGGTAAACCCATTTCGATGCTGTTTTTTGAACGGCCTCTTTTTTGGGTTGTTGTAATGTTCGGGGGATGTGTCTTTGAGAGCTCTTTTGTTCATTAGTTAGGTTAGATTTGGCGGGACCTTAACTATCTAATTTAGAGGTCTTACAAACAAGCTATGACTTACGGATATTTTGTATTACGAACGTAAGTTATACACTTATAAAGAGTTTTCACAACAATTTTTGGGTAAATATTTGAGTATATCGGTTGTATTCAACTTTTTGTACAGAGCTCTTATTTAACCAACCACTTTGACAGATCGCAAAAATGTCAATCAAGTGCAGTTATTTCAATGTTTGCAGGTGGACCTGTTTCATGGACTCCAACGAACCGTAGCCTTATCAACAACTGAAGCTGAGATTATGGCTTCGAGTGAAGGTGCGAAGGAGGCAATGTGGCTCAAACGTCTTCTGCAAGAACTCATGGGACAAGAAGAACCAGCACCAGCACCAGAAGAAACTTGCGAAGAATCCAGAATTTCATAAGCGTTCGAAACATATTGAAGTTCGACATTTCATAAGCTTGGAACACATTCCAGGAACAGATCAACTTGCTGATTTGCTCACAAAACCTCTTGAACGTGTTCGATTTCAATTGCTACGAAACAAGATTGGTATTTACTAAGACTAACATTTCCCTTGTTGTTTGGTGTTTTGGAGGAAGTGTTGAAACAGGATAAAACACCTAACAAAGTTTTATAATTTATCGAATGCTTTTATCAATGTGTATACCTATGTTTTATGATATTGAAAATATGTCAGACTTAAAACTGAACTCATTAGGAACGTTTGTTTAGAATAAAATAATTATACATACTTTTGTTTTTCTAAGCCTTGGTCTTTTCATTAGCAACTCCAATTCAAGAGCCTTTAACAGTCATGTTTGGATTCCTTATATTTGATCCTGATCTTCCCCTCAAACGAGAGAGCTACTACTTTTTAGCGGCTAAAATTTAGCTGTCAAAAACAGCTGTCAACAGCTTTTTGAATTCAATTTCTAATCATACACATCTGTTTCACTTTCTTCTGATGTTTCTTTAACAACGATGTTAAATGCAATAACTGTTTATTCATATTGATTTATTTTTATTAATCACGATTTATAAAGACTCATTTTGGTTTTGCAGTTGCCCGTAGCTTAGTTGGTAAGTGCGTTGGCTGCTAAGCAGAACGTGTCGTTGGTTCGAGTCCTACTCAGGCCAAGTTTTTATTTCATCTTTCACGGGCACTGCCTCTTGCGAAGACCTGACAAATCTTCCAAGAGTATCAATCTGTCATGAAAAAGTGCTTCTCGACTCTGCCGTTCAGAATAGGCGTTAAATTGTAGGTCCCCTCAATTCTTCACACGCACTCAGAGAATTGTTGATGAGAGTAAGCCACTTAGGCCTTGGCTCTTCAAGAGCTGTCGCGCCACCCTATTTATTTTTTTATTTATTTTTATTTTGGTTTTGCGTTTGACGTTTCTGTCATTTAGCTTTTTAACTACAACTTACTAAAAAAGCGTTCCTTTACTTTTTACGCAAATTTGTTTTCTTGAATTTAGCTATATGAATTTATTCTGATTTTGACTCACAAATACTCCCAATCTTACAGGTTTCTCTCACCTCTTTGCTCAATTTTCAAGTAGTTTTTTATAAGTAATTAGGAACTATAACCCTCCTTTTGAATCATCCTGTTGATTATCGTATTTTTTTTGTTTTTGCTAAACAAAAAATAAGAAAATAAATTACTTAATATCTTTGTATGTTTATTAATTACAGACTTGAACCCGATCAAACTGAAGATCCATAATGACATTGTTGAGTGTACGCAACACATATCCAAACAATTCATTAAAATAATAATCAAACCAACAATTCTAATTTAAAATTAATCAGCATTCGCACTTTAAAGATTTTTAAAAGACTTGTCATTCATTATGTACCGACTAAATGTCCAACATCCTCAACATTCACAGCAGCAATCTCAACCACATCTTCATCCATCGCAACAGCTTTCTTCTCCGAGTAATCAACAATTAATTATTCACCAAACAAGTGGAGGTCATCAACTTTTTTGTAGTGACAATGGAGGTAGTGAAAATTTTGGAAATAGCTCCCTAAATGGAAGTATTGGACTAAATGTAAATGGTGACGATTTGAAAATTCTGACTGCCATCAAATCTGAACCAATTCACGATGTAGTCCTACCCAGTGTTTCTTCTGGATCATCTGGAATGAACGTCGTCAGCGTTGTAGGATGCAGCGGAAGTGCGGCAAACAGCTCTGGAAATAACAAAGTTGTCATGAGTGCCGGTGGCGCACTGAGCAACACTTCGACGAGTAATATCGCATCTCTGACCGCAAGTACGAATTCTACAAACGGTCACCTAGTATTTGTGCCAACAAAGAGGGTGCGACTAGAAGGGTAATTTCACATTTACAAAATAAAATTGATTGGTATTAACGCAAATTCTTTTTTATTGATTATATTGAAGGCCAGAAGATTGGATATCTTCGCCTAGTCCAAATAACGTACAAGTTTCAGCACCTCCACTAAGCCCATCGCCAGGCTCACAAAGTCATAATAATTATAACACTAATATGTCAAACGGATATGCATCGCCGATGTCCACTGGAAGCTATGATCCATACAGTCCCAATGGGAAGATGGGTAAGTTTATTTTTGAAAAAGCTATGACTAAAATTGAAAACATATTTTAAAAAACCTAAGGCTCTGCTGCATAAAAGAAGTCCACAAAAGCATTTCTCAAATTGTGAAATTTGAATTAAACTCAAATAATTGTTTCTGCAGAATATACGCCACAAAAGATTGGTTTCTATTAAGATTTGAATAGAAAATGCAGAATTTCGTTTTTCTAAACAAATATTTGGATCAGAACTCACTATGCTACACTTCGCTTCAACTGAATAAGAACACATTTTTTCTGAGGTTTGCTGTCCATTTTTCATAACTTTGAGCGGTAATGTATCATTTAATGATGTAACTGTTTCCTCAATCCTCCTGATGTTGAGAAATTAAATCAAAAAGAACAATGTAAAGAAAACCGATATTTTTCTCCTTGCTCTCTTCCAAAGATTCTCATATCGAAAAACTCAGTTTTTCTTGGGTCAACTGAATAGATACAACTGCAAAAATTGGAAATAAAATGTAACGGAATGGAAAGAACAAGTTTTTCTTTTTTTAATTTCTTTTTTTTGTATTGGTTATTTCTAGTAGTGGGTACCACTACCTTTATTCTTATTTCGGTCTGGCATGGCTCTTTAAAAAATTCAGCGAAATTTCTCCTCACGCTTTTATAATGGCTGCAATGAGGATTCTTCATCTGCAAACTGAGGGCCAGGCTCATTATCTTTTCGTGCCTACCATCCCCATTAATTTTCTATACGGTTCAGGTGGGGTAAGTAGAGCGACCATTGAAGCAATTCAACATTCTGGTCCTGTATCCCATTTTTGACAGTGCGTGACGTGTTGATAGGGTCGTTGTCCTATTGGAAAACCCATTTAAAGGGTCCAAAAATATCCGAAAATGAAGGAAACTTTCTTTCCAATATTCTTTTGTAGGTAATTTCAGTTCCTTTTTGACGAAACTCAAGCTCAATAGTCCCATAGTAGCTAGCTGCTCCCCATATCATACCTCCATCTTCTCGACTTTGATGCCGCGCTAAAAATCGTTCTTTCCTCAAATCGTGAAAGTAATAAAAGCCATCACGGCCTTGATGAAACTCTTCTCATTCGAAAAACCCGGGAGCCACTCATTTTTCCAGCTCACATGGAGTCTAGAAAATCTTAAACAAATATCTTTTCGTTGCTCGTTTAGTGTTAGTTTCTTTTGGAGTTGCAATCATTTTAAATGATCTGCGCTGTTTGGTTCTCTGCGGACTGTTGAAACATCTCCAGTTACACCAACTTTTTGTTTAATTTTTACTGTAGAGGCACATGAACTGGAAGCACATCTCAAAATTGCTCCTCGATCAATTTCGAATGTTATCATTTTTTTGTTGCTTCCTTTCATGTTTTTCTCGTAAGAACTTTTATTTCTGAGGTACGAATAGACAACACTAAGACTCCGATCGATGTTGGTAGCTAAGCTATAGCACGCATGTGCAGTCTTTGTTCTTTTAACGAATCAATCTTAGCTCTGCCGACACTATTTAAAGCTTCTGATCTAAGCATTTTGTTTAAAGTTTTTATTATTATTATCGAGTTTCTAAATTTCTCAACTTCTATGAAGTTGGAAAATACCTATCCCGGGCTATGCCAAGGAATTAGGCTCTGTTGAAATATGGTTGTTGTTGGGGATGAAGTTTTTAGTGAAGTTGTAAGAAGCGTCGGACTATATTGCAAGTGCTTAAGATCACGGCTTTTTGCATTTGTTCCAGCTCACTGCATAAGTTTTCTTTTTCTAGCTGCACAACGAGGGCTTTCGTAATCAAACCAGTTGCAGATATCAGAATTGGTACAATGTTGACTGTTTCTGCTCGGTACATTGCTTTCATTTCATGCGCCAATTCGGTATATTTCCCTATTTTTGTACTATACGTTGCCTGAAGATTTTGGCTCAGAGGGATCGCAACATCGTATATAGTGATCTTTCTCGAAATTTTGTTAAACACGACTATATCTTGTCTGTTAGCTCTAATAGTTTGATCTGTTATTATTGATCTGTCCCAATATAACTTGAACTCGCTGTTTTCTAAAACTGCAGGAGGGTTATACTTGTAGTAAGGCTCTTTGCTAACTGCCAGCTTTAAATCTATGGCTAGCTTAGAATGGACGATTTTCGCAACTTGGTTGTGCCTGGATGTATAATCTTGT
Organism: Sphaerophoria taeniata; assembly: GCA_943590905.1. Lineage (NCBI taxonomy): Eukaryota > Metazoa > Arthropoda > Insecta > Diptera > Syrphidae > Sphaerophoria > Sphaerophoria taeniata. The sequence goes on from OX016540.1 coordinate 68,875,555, forward strand.
ACAGCTAAGCTGTACATTGACATCGTCTGCAGAGATCATTTGTCATGTTTTCGTTGAGTATTGTCCTCCTGTAGTTTTTAGTTGCAACGACTTTATCCTGGATTGAAACAATAAATCCTTCGGTTTCAGGAAACAGCTGTCCACGTGTTAACCATAGGTTTGAAAAAGGTTTATGAATGGTTTCTTGCTCTAGGAAATTCCGATGAGTTCCGTGTAAACTTTTGTTTTTCCATGATTCTATGAGCGCTGCTTCCGTTTGCACATTGGTCGGGGTATCGTATGTTAGCGAGCTTAAATTAAGCGGCGTATAATGTTTGTCTGCCAGACATATGGTGTTTACAAATGAAGATGTTTGGGACTGTGTTCCAAAATATGACCTTATATGACATATTTGGCTGTGGTGCAGTTTAGGAATGTCGATAAGTCCTCTTCCTCCTTCGTACCGCGCTAGTACAACTCTTTCTACTGCGCTTTTTGGATGGTGATATCGGTGTTTCGTGAGTTGAGTTCTAATCGACCTCATAATGTTGTTCAGATCTGTTTCTGACCATTTAAGTAAGCCAAATGAATAAGTGAGTGTTGGGATTGCCCAGGTGTTTATTGCCTTAAATACATTTCCGGCGTTGAGTTTGGAATCAAGAACAAGGCTTAATCTTCGGTTGAACTCTTTTATGAGAGCTAGCTTGATTGCAGAATCGCAAATTCCTTTCAGCTGGATAAGTCCCAAATATTTATAGCATTCCCCGTCAGATAGATTTGAGATTAAACTCTGCTCATCAATACGGTATCCGGGATCATCGTTTTGCACTTTTCCTTTCTTTAGGTGGATTATTTTACACTTGTCCAGTCCGAAATCCATTTTGATATCATCACTAAAGCATTTCACGGTATTGAGCAATCTGTGAATTTTTTCTTTGCCGTTAGTGTATAATTTGAGATCATCGACATAGAGCAAATGATTTAGTTTTTGTGTGCCTGTTTCAGCCTTAATATCAAATCCGATGTTTAGTGAATTTAGCAAATTACTGAGTGGGTTCAAAGAGAGGCAGAACCACAGGGGACTAAAAGCATCTCCTTGAAGGATTCCTCTTTTAATGTTTACCGTTGGGCTGGTTTTGCCTTCGAGATGTAGAGTTACGCACCACTTTTCACAGACAACTTTTAAGAATGCTCTAATTTTCGGATCAATTTTGTAAACCTCAAGGATCTCGTGCAGGTAAGAATGGGGGACTGAGTCAAATGCCTTGTTATAGTCCACGAATGCCATGCTTAAATTCCGCTTTCCTTGTAGTGCTTGGTGGACTACAACTGAGTCTATGATGAGCTGCTCTTAACAGCCTTGCGCCTCCCTGGCACAACCTTTCTGTTCTTTCGTGATAATATTGTTATCGTTACAATGTCTATACACACGATTAGTTATGATTTTGGTAAAGAGTTTGTACACCGTAGATAAACAAGTGATCGGTCGATACCCTGCTGGATTTGAAGTCAAATTGCCTTTAGGAAGAAGGAAAGTATTCCCTTGCATGAGAAAGCTTGGCATGTTAACCGGATTCTCTAGCCAGTGCGTAAAGTGCATGGCGAGTGGTTTATGGAGCACAGTGAGTTTTTTGATCCAGATATTTTGGATTCTGTCGGGACCCGGAGCTTTCCAGTTAGACACAGCTCTGATGGCTGTTGCCACTTCCTCTTCAGCGACAGCATATGATGTCATTGTGGGTATGTCTTCATATCGAGCCCTCTCATTAACTAACCAGGATGCTCTATTTATGTGTTTTTCTGGTTTATCCCAAATTTGCTTCCAGAACATAGTTGCTTCTTCTATATTAGTCATATCGCCACTGGTTTCGTTTGTTTTAGACTTAGCAAGTCGTCTATAGAAGCCTCGTTCATCTAACTACGGTTCTGATTTTTTCGCTCTCTGCATACTTTATATCTAGCAAGTCTCTTAGCTGTGGCTGCTAGAAGTTGTACCTTTTTATCTTTAATATCTATAATTTCTCTAGATGTAGGTGGAAAGTGCTGCATTTGGGTACAAAGGGCTCTAATATGTTTTCTTACTTTCATACTTCTGCATCTCGTTAAAAAAGCAGTGAGTCTTCCTATATCTGCTATGAGCGTTGCGATTTTGTTTTGCAGACGCCTTTCCCAGCTTGGAACTTTTGGGGTCCTTGCAGGAGAAGCTCACGGGTGTCATTTATTTTTTGCCCTAAGGTTTTTGTGATGGCGATGGCAGACACGTACAGGACCAGGTGTAGTTTTTCAAAGCTTATGTTGTTTGGAACATATTGTGGCAAGATTCGATTATTTAGGATGTTTGTAAGCTTGTCAATTTGTCTAAACGACTTCAGCTTTGGCAATAAATATGCTTCTTTCTTATGGGTTGGAGTTTTCAGACTCCCACAGTGCTGCTCGAAAGTGTTCTGTTAACGTGTTGTAAATTGAGTTGTCGTTAGGTTCATCACGATCATCATCTCTTATAGGTGGCTCAAGGTTATTAACGTTGGATACAACAGGTACTGGTAGTTCCTGGTTGGCATCGTTGCTTTCTTCCTGTGATGGGTGTTCAGGTACTGGGTTTAAGTATTGGGCTGCCTCTTGTTTAAGCCTTTGTAGCTCATAATCATTTAAAAGCTTTCTTGTAATTATAGCCCTTCTTCGGTCGGCTATGTTTTGTTCCGTCAAGTGTCCGTATTGTGACAACTCAATTAAGAATAGATTTCTCATTTGAGCTCGATACACACTTAGTTCCGATTCAATTTTTGTGGATATGTAGTAACAGCGCATAACAGTTTTATTCATTTCTGTTGACCATTGAATGCGCTGTCAAGGCTGTCCCGCGTTTGTGGTTGAAGAGCGTGCGCTCATCAATACACTGGACGCAGGTGTTGTAGGTGGAAGTGTAACTATTGTTGGTTGGACTATGTTAGAAGAATATTATTATTATTATTATTGTTATTATTTTTATTATTATTATTATTAATATTTACTAACCAGTAATTAAAAATTACAAGCTAAAAAAAGTTAACAAGCCTAGCTGCAGAGACTATTGGCTATTATTTTTTTTCTTAAGCTTAGATTACAATTTTTGCTTCTTTTAAGAATTCATTAATATTGTTTATATTTGCTAAATTGGGGGTTTTGAGGATTTCGTATATTGATTCATTTTTTTGCTGATTATAGATTGCAACAATGGGCACTGTTCCAAAATATGTTTCAAATCAAGACAGGTGTTGCAGTTCTAGCACATTGGAGGGTTGGTTTTATTGAGGATGTGTTGGTGGGATGCATTAGAGTATGTCCTAGTCGAAGTCTAACAAAATTGGTTATTTTTTGTTTTGAAATATTAGGAGGGTATATCGGCGTATATTTTAATGGGTTTATATCCTTGTAGTGGTGATGATATAGGCTCCAGTCATTCATAGTTTTTGCATAGGATAGCTTTGCAGTATATTTGTGGAGATCGGTTTTGGTGAATATGTTGAAGTTGAATACAGGTGTGGTTTTGACTAAGGCATTTGACTTTTTGTAAATTATTAGGTTTTGGGTTGACAGAGTTCTTTGAAAATTTTTCAGTGCAATCATCTTTTCAAAAGTTTTAATTACATCAACTTTAAACTCTCATAACCAATGAAGACAGTGAATGACAGCAAAAAAAAAAACTTAGTTTTCTCCATATGGAAAGCTTTGCAAGAAGGCCAGGAGAAAAATAGGGGTACTTCTTAAATTGTTCTTTTTGATTTGTTTTCTCCACATCATAAGGAAACAGTTAGCATCATCAAATGATACATTAACGCATTAATTGTGTGCAAAATTGCAACTGAATAGTTGAAGCGAGTGTATTAGAAATAAAAATAAAATACTACATGTACTTTAGTCAATTTTTTTCTGAAACGGTTATTTCGTACTCGAGTGTACGATATGAATATTGTTGTTTTCGTTATTTCTTGGGCTTAAGCACATTTTGAGTTTTGGGTACATTATTTTTAAGCGAGAATTTGTTTGATTCCAGATTTTTGTCCAACTCTCTTGTGCTTAATGTTAGTATCGATATAACAAATATCTTTAAACTAGCGTTTGATGTTTGGGAGAAATGTTTGGGATATGCTAAACAAGTAACTAGAAAATTTGCTTATAATATGCGGTTAAAATGCCCTAGACGTAGAGAATTCTTTTTTAATTTTAAAACATATTCATTCATATTATGCAATAATTATAAAATTTTAAATTGACGTGTCGGAGAAATAATAATAATTAATAAGGAATATTTTTCAGATTAAATTAAACATAATAATGTAGATTGGTTTCTCTAAACGAGATGCGAATGCGTTTTTTTTTTGTACAATCATGAACATTAAAACTATAACGGTCTGTATCAATACACCAAGTATCTGGTGGAGTGTAATTTGAGGGCATCTAGTAGTAGTTGAAATGGTGGCCACGAGCAGTCTAGCTCGGTGACACAATTAGCGCTGAGTTGCGCCGTTTTGATACCATAAAAAACTCGCTTGACCTATAAAGTTAAAAGAGGGATTATATATAGTACTGAGTTTTGAGTGCGCCTCAAATCCACTTTGTTGCGTTTAGAAAGAAGATCAAATCTTTGACCTCCAGTTCTGAGAGCTCATTGAGGTCGTTGAAGAAGGACTTTCCCAATGTTTTGGCTCTCGTTTTGGCTAGGGCAGGACACTTGCATAAGAAGTGAAGAACAGTTTCCTTTTCTCGCTGGTCCTTACAACTACGACAGAAAGTATTGTGGGGGATGCCCAGCTTAGATGCGTGTTCTCCAACAGGCCAGTGTCCGGTGCATGTAGCAACGACCCTGGCTATGTCTTGCCTGGGTCTGCAAATAAGATTATTAGTACGGGATTTGTTGTAGGTGGGCCATATCCTTCTAGATATGATACAGTTGGTTAGGCTGTTCCACCTGTGGTTTGATTCAGCGAGGAAAATTGAGAAGATCTTGCCCTTCATAGCACCAAGAGGAATGTTGACTCTTTCCGCGAGTGAGCTATGAAGGGCTGATCCTTGCCTAGCCAGCTCGTCAGCACGTTCATTGCCCTCATAGCCTCTATGACCCGGAATCCAGATGAGAGTGACCCTGAGTCCAATGTTCATGCCCGCTAACTCACTTCGGCATTGTTGAACTAATTTGGAGGATGAAGTGGACGAGCCAATCGCTTGAATAGCCGCCTGACTGTCCGAAAAAATAGCTGTATTGCGGTTTTGATTTGGATCTAGTTTTAGTAACTTGCATGCTTCCTTGATCGCGAGTAGTTCAGCTTGAAAAACACTAGCAAAGTCAGGAAGTCGCAAAGACCTGGAGACATTTAAAGACTCGGAGAAAATTCCTGCACCGACCCCACACTCCATCATCGAGCCGTCAGTGAAAATAGTTGTGTCGAAGCCTCTCGTCACTAAGTCATCATCCCATTCATCTCGAGATGGAATGATTACTTTAAAATCCGCACTGAGGTCCACAGTAGGGGTGCAGTAGTCGGTTTCTGTCGAAAAGATGTCCGCTGGGATGAGGTTAGTAATATAACTATGACCATAGGGCCTAGAATACCAACTATTCGATTCCCTAAGTCTCAACGCGCTGCAAGATACTTAGTATTTGATATGCAGGTCTATTGGTAAGAGGTAGAGATAAACGTTTAGGGCGTCCGATGGACACGAGCGCAAAGCTCCAGTGGAGCCAACACTAGCTGTTCTCTGAACCTTTTTTAGTTTAGTTATATTGTAGGCTTTACTAAGCGCGGGCCACCAAACAATCGGACCACAGGACAAGATTGGACGGACCACGGCTGTATACGTCCACAAGATTATCTTCGATTGCAAGCCCCACTTTTTGCCAAAGGTTTTACTGCAGACATAGAAAGCTATGCTGGCCTTCTTGACCCTTTCTTCGATATTAAGTTTCCAGTTTAACTTTGGGTCAAGTATTACTCCCAAATATCTAGCGCTGGGAGACAAGGAAAGAGTTTCACCGTTGAGGCGGGGGAGGGTGAAGGGTGGTACTTTTGTTTTCGTAGTAAAGAGCATCAGTTCAGTTTTGCTTTTATTGACACCCAGGCCACAGCTTGTAGCCAGTTGCTTACTTTTAGCAATGCCATCTCCGTAATCTCACTAATCACGGAAGTGAACTTTCCTGATACCATTATCACCAAATCATCTGCGTAAGCAACTGCCTTCACACCACAACTTTCCAGTTTAATAAGAATTTTGTTCATGACCAGAAGCCAAAGAAGGGGGGACAGAACACCCCCCTGAGGTGTTCCCCTGTTTACGCGCCTGGTCAAGTAAGTGTTACCTAAGGTAGCTTGAATTCTTCTATCACTGAGCATGGATACAATCCAATTTCGGATGTAGTCCTCTACACCCTGATCAACTAGTGATTCTTGAATAGATTCTGTTAAGACGTTGTTAAAAGCTCCTTCTATGCAAGGTACGGAAAAGCTCGCGAGCGCTCGCGAGCCGGAGCCAGCTCTTTCACATTTTCAGCTCCAGCTCGCGAGCCGGAGCTCTTTTTTCAATAATTAGGCTCCGGCTCGCGAGCCGGAGCTCCGTTTTCTATATTTTTGGCTCCGGCTCGCGAGCTCTTTTTGAGCTCGGAGCCAAATAGGCTCCCGAGCCGGAGCTCTTTTTTTCAATATTTTTGGCTCCGGCTCGCGAGCTCTTTTTTAGCTCGGAGCCCAATAGGCTCCCGAGCTGGAGCTCTTTTTTCAATATTTTTGGCTCCGGCTTCCGAGCTCTTTTTCAACTCGGAGCCAAAAAGGCTCCCGAGCCGGAGCTTTGTTTTCATTATTTTGGGCTCCGGCTCCCGAGCTCTTTTTGGAATCTAAGCAAATTGGGTTAGAGAGCTAAAGCTATTTTGCAAATGTTTGGCTCTAGCAAGCGAGCTCGTTTGAGCTCTTTCATAAATATTGATATTTTGTTATTACATATAAAATTATGAATGCAATGTTTTATGACTAATTGGACATTTTAATTTGTTGGTATAATAGCTCTTTACATTGTGATATATTTAAAAGAGACATAGATTGATTCGATTTGTTATTGCTTTTGATAAATTTTATAGTTTCAAATATGAGAAGATTTCTAGGAGTGTTAAGTTGTTTTCAAAAATTAAATGGAATTCGATTTGTCCGTGGTACCATATACAAATTCAAGTTGATGCTTTTCACATGTGATCCGCAAGGGTAGGTAGTTACTTTACCTTGTGTGCTTGTTTGTAGTGAAAAAAAAAACATTTTGTTTTTTTTTTCAATGAGAGGTATACGCTAATGACCTTTTTTTTGTTTTATTGGGGTTTGATTTTTGTGGTCTTGTGACAGGAAAAAAACAAGAAAGATGCAATAAAATAATATTTGAAGAATTCAAAAATAAAGGAATATGAGGAAATAGCAAAGAGTGTGCCTGTTAATTTATTTAAAAAAAAATGAATGGAATTTGGTACCCGCGAATATAGAGAATTCTTTTCATATGTGAGTTATGCATGTTTTAGATATGGTGTATCTGCAAGGGCGGGTGGTTACTCTAACTGGTAGGTAGGTAGATAAACGTAATATAGTGCACATTTGGGTTTTTCTTGTGGTAGGTATACGCTAGGATATGATTTTTGTCGCTTGGAAATTTCGACCGTAAACACAGGAAGAAAATTAGAAGGATTCAATAAAATTATTGAAGAATGAAAAAATTTAAGGAAATGGAGTAATAAATGTGCAGCAGAAATCCTCTTGTAGTCCTCTCGTTTCTGTGAAGTCGGTTTTTGAGTTGTATGTATCATTAATAAGCATGAACAAAAAATTAGCTAATCAGATATTGTATAAATTAAATTATGATTTAGTTCAATCTTCAAATATAAATTTGTTAGAAAATGTTGAAATGTAATAAAGTTCCTATTTATGTATTTAAATAGTCTAATTATTTTTATTTTTCTTTTACAATCGAGTTGTGGAAAATGCATATCTTCATATCATATCTGATTAGCTAATTTTTTGTTCATGCTTATTAATGATACATACAACTCAAAAACCGACTTCACAGAAACGAGAGGACTACAAGAGGATTTCTGCTGCACATTTATTACTCCATTTCCTTAAATTTTTTCATTCTTCAATAATTTTATTGAATCCTTCTAATTTTCTTCCTGTGTTTACGGTCGAAATTTCCAAGCGACAAAAATCATATCCTAGCGTATACCTACCACAAGAAAAACCCAAATGTGCACTATATTACGTTTATCTACCTACCTACCAGTTAGAGTAACCACCCGCCCTTGCAGATACACCATATCTAAAACATGCATAACTCACATATGAAAAGAATTCTCTATATTCTCGGGTACCAAATTCCATTCATTTTTTTTTAATAAATTAACAGGCACACTCTTTGCTATTTCCTCATATTCCTTTATTTTTGAATTCTTCAAATATTATTTTATTGCATCTTTCTTGTTTTTTTCCTGTCACAAGACCACAAAAATCAAACCCCAATAAAACAAAAAAAAGGTCATTAGCGTATACCTCTCATTGAAAAAAAAAACAAAATGTTTTTTTTTCACTACAAACAAGCACACAAGGTAAAGTAACTACCTACCCTTGCGGATCACATGTGAAAAGCATCAACTTGAATTTGTATATGGTACCACGGACAAATCGAATTCCATTTAATTTTTGAAAACAACTTAACACTCCTAGAAATCTTCTCATATTTGAAACTATAAAATTTATCAAAAGCAATAACAAATCGAATCAATCTATGTCTCTTTTAAATATATCACAATGTAAAGAGCTATTATACCAACAAATTAAAATGTCCAAGTAGTCATAAAACATTGCATTCATAATTTTATATGTAATAACAAAATATCAATATTTATGAAAGAGCTCCAACGAGCTCGCTTGCTAGAGCCAAACATTTGCAAAATAGCTTTAGCTCTCTAACCCAATTTGCTTAGATTCCAAAAAGAGCTCGGGAGCCGGAGCCCAAAATAATGAAAACAAAGCTCCGGCTCGGGAGCCTTTTTGGCTCCGAGTTGAAAAAGAGCTCGGAAGCCGGAGCCAAAAATATTGAAAAAAGAGCTCCAGCTCGGGAGCCTATTGGGCTCCGAGCTGAAAAAGAGCTCGGGAGCCGGAAACGAAAATATTGAAAAAAGAGCTCCAGCTCGGGAGCCTATTTGGCTCCGAGCTGAAAAAGAGCTCGGGAGCCGGAGCCCAAAATATTGAAAAAAGAGCTCCGGCTCGGGAGCCGGAGCCAAAAATATTGAAAAAAGAGCTCCGGCTCGGGAGCCGGAGCCAAAAATATTAAAAAAAGAGCTCCGGCTCGGGAGCCGGAGCCAAAAATATTAAAAAAAGAGCTCCGGCTCGGGAGCCTATTTGGCTCCGAGCTAAAAAAGAGCTCGCGAGCCGGAGCCAAAAATATTGAAAAAAAGAGCTCCGACTCGGGAGCCTATTTGGCTCCGAGCTCAAAAAGAGCTCGCGAGCCGGAGCCAAAAATATTGAAAAAGGAGCTCCGGCTCGCGAGCTGAGAGCTAAAAGAGCTTAAAAGAGCGCTCGGGAGCGAGTTTTTCTGTACCCTGCTTCTATGTCTAAGAAGGTAGCGAGAGTAAATTCTTTGTAATGTATGGTTTTTTCAACTGTACGCACTACCTCATGTAGGGCTGTCTCCGTAGACTTGCCCTTAAGATAAGCGTGTTGAGAACTCTCAAGAGGACATACATCTAAAATGCCTCTGATATGGTAATTAAGAATGCGCTCCATTGTCTTAAGCACGAAGGAAGTAAGGCTTATTGGTCTAAAATCCTTCGCGGATTCATGTCTTCGCCTGCCGACCTTCGGGATAAAAACTACTCTAACATGTCTCCAAGACTCGGGAACATGATTTAGACAGAGACATCCTTTAAAGATCATCTCCAGCCAAGGAATCGCCAGAAATTGCGTTTTCTGAAGCATGATCGGCATTATGCCGTCCAGGCCTGGAGACTTGTACGGGGAAAATGTGTTAATTGCCCAAGCAATATTTTCCTTGTTTATCAAGGTATCGATGTGTTCTATATCCGCCGTCGACGCGCCATTAGAATTAAGAGTTTGAGGGTTGTTATTCTCACAACCCGGAAAATGCGCCGCCAACAGCAGTTCTAGGGATTCTGCAGGAGAGGCTGCCCAGGAATCGCCAGACTTTTTAAGAAAGGAAGGACAACAATGGTCTTTCGATAGAATCTTACTAAGCCTGGCGGATTCTTCTATGTTTTCTATTTTGTGGCAGTAATCCCTCCAGCTCCAATTGGCAATGGCTCGCTTGTAAACTCTTAGACAGTCTTTGTACGGTTGGTAGAATTTGTGTTTGTGGCAAATATTAAAGATCACTCTAGTCTTTTTCCTGAGACTAGACAGTTCTTCATTCCACCACATAGGGAGTGATTTGCGACTGTATTTAATAGGGCACGAGACTTTGTAAGCCGTGTCAAAAGCTGCCTCGAAGGTCTTTACTTTAGACTCGAGATCGCTTACCGACTCTGGACATCTAGTTATTTAAGAATTTAAGTACGTCTTATAGCCGCCTTTGGCGTCATGTCCGTCATGGGTAATATACTATTTTGAAATCGATTTGAGAAGATTATTTTAAAACTTCTCAAGCAATTTACCGTTATTGTGCACTTTTGTGGTCTTCTGTCACACTAGCTGATACGGCCGCAATATTTTCTTCACTACGCACAGTACGTAAACGTGTTGGTGGTTTAATGTCCAACAAAGTAAATTTGGTGCGAAATTTGGTCACAATCTTCCGAATAGACTGCTCAGAAGGTCGAGAATGCCGATCATAAAATGGAAGCAGCGCGCGATGAACATTTCGAACCGAGCACGAATTTTGATAGTAAAATTCAATAATTTGCAAGCGTTGTTCATTTGTAAGACGATCCATGGTTAAATTGCAAACCAAACTGAAGCTGTTTGACAGTGACACAAGGTACTAAACACACGTCAGCTGTCAAAACCAGTGTTGCCAAAACCAAACCAGCTAAAAAATCACCCTTTATAAACTGTCGAACTCCATAAAGTGGTCATCCACTACAGGCTCCACCTCGAGATAATCGATCAAAATTACACCACGTGCATCCCAAAAAACTGACGGTATGACCTTGCCTGTTGATGGAACTTTCTGCTTACTTTGGAGCCTATTTTCACCGTTCTTTTGTTGGAGATGTGAAGTGATGAAGCATCGATGGCATCTCGGCTTTATTTCTATGAAACTTTGCCAAACTTGCGGACAGCTTTCTCATACCAAAATTTTCGGTTAGTATGTATAAGGTGTCCACCACTTTTTGATATGCCTACCAGTCGGCAGCGGCGCACAGTGGCCCGTTTAGGCTAAAGTCATTCCAAAATTCATTTTTTTCGTTGTTCCAGAATTCAAAATTTGTTGTTTCGCTGAATTAACAAATATTTGAAGTTCTTGAAACCGAAGTTTTTTTTTAATTTTCCCAACGGTTTGGTTTTGAGAGGGGGTCAAAGTTGAACTTTTTTTTCAGTTTTAATAACAAACAATTTTTTTTTTCTTTTTCTTGACTTTGAGAAGCTATATTACGAACGTGGGGAAAGAATTTTTGTTTTTTCTTTCTGAAATTAACAAATACGGTAAAATATATGTTTGGAAAAAATATTACAAAAAAAAAAAATGTCTATATATATATTTTTTTTTTTTTTTTTGGACACCACTTTTTGTACCTTTTTCTGACTTTACATTGCATGGAAAAAAAAGCTTCAAAAAGCATTAAGCAAAACTCAACGCATAATGAAAGCTGAAGTATTTCTTAATATAATCCTGAAGAAATAATTTGCGCCAACTTGCGCCCAACTGAGCTAGAGCGATTTTATTAATCGATGGCAGGCACTTTTTTTCAATTTTCTGGGTTTTCAATGGCAAATTAATAAAATGTTTAATACTGTAACTTTTGAACAAGTTGAGATATCACCACAATTTTTTTTTTAATTCGAAGAAAATGTTCACGGCTAACAATATGATGAGTTTTAAATTTATTACATTTGCAGGGTGTTCCAGAATTTTCGAACAAAAATTTTTTTTTTTTCAAATTCAAAAAATTATCTGAAATGGGGAATGAATTCACCACAATTTTGTTTTTGATGACGGAAATATTTTAAAATACGATATGTCATAAATATTACATAAATCGGAGGCAATAAAAAAATTAAATTGAAGGGTTTATATTATATCCATAATAAAATATTAGCAGTTACTTTTGACTTAAGGAGATTAAATGTTCAGTGATTATTTATGTAGGTATTAATTTTTAATCGGATTAAATGTTTATTTTTATTGCTCGATGTCATAAAATTTTAGATTGACGGAAAAGTTTTAAATGAACTTACAGAAACAAAATCAACGCGGTCATGCCCAATATGCAAAAGGACACAAAAAAGTTTCAATAGCCAAGATGAATCCAATGCAAACATTGACGAACATAACTACCAATATGGAATATCTCCACTGCATGGTAGAATCAGATGCATGGAATTTATATTAAAACTTGCATATACACTTCGACAGGATGGAGAGGATTTCGGTGAATCGATTGGGATCAAAGAAGCACAAAAAAGAAGAAAGGAAAGGATACAAACGTGTTTCCGTGATCAGCTTGGACTCGATGTAGACAAACCAAAGCAGGGATTCGGAAATACTAATGATGGGAACACTTCGAGAAGATTTTTCGAGCAATCGGTGATAACAGCTTAAATAACTGGAGTAAACATAGAGGTTATTTCCAGGCTGAAAATAATGCTTGATGTTTTGAACTGCAGGGAAGTTGTGAACGCAGTTAAATTTGGGGAGTATACTAAAGCAACAGCAGCTCTGTTGACTCAAAAGTATCCTGAAAAACAACTGACACCTACTCTTCACAAAATTTTGGCTCACAGTCAAGATATTATAGAGTATCAATCACTTCCCCTAGGAGAATTATCTGAAGAAGCCCAGGAATCCAAAAATAAGGACTACAAAAGGTATAGATATCAAAATACCTGCAAAGTTTCGAGAATAAGGCAGAATGAAGACTTATGCAACATGCTTGCAGCCTCATCTGATGCGCTTATTTCTTCTCTGAGGCACGTAAGGACCCAAAACGATATGAAAGCACTTTATTCTCCGGAAATGTTGAGTTTATTGAATATTACCACGGACCAAGATGATAGTTTTCAAGAAATCTAATGTTTATACGTACATTTCAACTGTTTTTATTGTATAATTTGCTGTTCAATTTGTTATTTATTATTATTCTAATGTCAATTTACAAAAAAAAAAAAAAACTTTTTTCGCCACTGTTCCTCTAAAATCGGTGTTTTACTTTTTGCGCTACTGTTAAACGTCAATTCCTTTTGTTTTACGCCAGAAAATGAATTTTCTTGTTTGTTTAATTCACATTTAATCATTTTTATCTCACTTAATATAACTAAGCTTTTTGACAGCTATTTCCGAAACACCCTGTAATGTTTTTATTTTGAAATTCACCAATTTCATAGCGTTGGGTGTAACCTTCAAAATAAAAAAAAAATTGTGGAAATATCTCAACTCGTTTAGGAGCTATGATTTTTGGAACCAAAAAAGCCGAAACGGGCCACTGTGCGGCGGTCATTAAACGATGCTCAATTTTGTTCATGTTAACCAACCCACCGAAAGCATTCACTTTTAATGATGGTCAATTGCCAACAATAATTTAACAACGCAGGATTGTCAAACTTTAATTTCAATCTGCAAAGGGTTAGATCTTCTATTCCTACTACACTCAATATTTTTAATCAGCAACCAGCACCAATGCTATATTATAACAGCAAATTTAGGAAGCAGGGGTACAAAATAAATTTTGTAACGGCTTCAGAAATTTGTCCGCTATTTCAAATCGCCATATTTCTCAATTTTTCCAGGAAGTCCATATCAATGATATACGAAAATAAAGTTCTGTGCGCCCTCTATCCATTACTGAAAACCAAACGTACATGCGATGCTTGGTTACCGCGTTATGATCCCTGAAAATGTTTATGGGTTTTTGTCTTCAGCTATTTGTAATCCCATATACCTATGATGCAAATACCTCGGCTCAGGATAATGAGAACTATCATGTCAAATAGGTACATTGTGTGGAATTTGGCGAAATCGAAATATCAATATTTTGGAGGAAGAAAAAATTTCTTCCCAAACCCATCGAATGATACATCTAAAGAAAGGTCTACCTAAACTCTATTCGTCGAAATGGGTTCAAAGTTTTTAAAGTGTTGCTAGCCAAGTTATTTGCAAAACTGTTTTTTATTTGCAAACATTTTCCCGATCGATATCTATGACTCACAATTTTCCTCGATAACCGTTGTACGGTTCCATGTCCATGTCCATTTATTATACGCAAAGGAAGTAAAGAAATTCATATATTCTATACAAAGAAAAGAAAGAGAGGAGAGAAAATGTGTACTTGGAACTGAGGAGTGGAGAGCACTATAAGATGCACGAGTAAATTGCGTATAGAGGAAATGTTACCCTTAACTTTTTGTTAACACTTTATTTTACTACCCATCTATTTTTCATACCGTGCCTTATTTGAGATGATGCTTAGCCGCAAACTTAAAAAAAAAAAAAAAACAAGTTTCATAATGTTACACTTCCCAACAATCATTTCTGAGTCCTGGGAACAAACGAAAATGGAATGCGGGTACAACGTTCCACATAACTCACAAAGCTGGACGGATTTGGCTAATTTAGTTCGTGTTAGTCTGCAGATGGTTCTTAGGAAATTTGTTTCTTAAATTATTGCAGGTGCATTGGTTTCCAAATGGAAAACTGGAAAATTTCGAAACGGAGTTGCTCTGAAGGGCGGCGAAACGAAGTTCGCGGGGTCAGCTAGTTTGTTATAAACAATTGAAAATGAGGTTTCGTTGATATATTTTCGTGGTTTCAAATAAAATAAATAATAAATATTTATGATTCAAAATAAAAAAAAAACTCATTAGTATAGTTTATAACAGTTTGATTTGTTATAAACAATTAAAATGAGTTTTGACGTAAACATATTATTTTATTTTTTTCCTCTGGCAAGCTAGTCAGGTGGACCACAGGGATCGAATTCAAAATAAAATTATCTACAAAGAGCGCCCTTTGAAATTGTTCACGAACACACCCTGAAGAACAGCTGTTTGACACCACTAGTAACGTTTTTATTTTAATTTTCGTTAAAAATAAAACACTTGTCTGTTTTTCTGTTAAATTTTCTTAACTTTTATTTTTAAATAGATTTAAGTTTGTTCAAAACAAAATTTAATATAAATTTACATAGTTTAGTTAAGTTTAGTTCTTTTTTTTTAAGTCCAGAGACACGTCTCGTTTACTACACAGGAATAGACTAAACAAAAAAACTCAAGTTCAAACTTAAATTAAAGCGTTTTTTTTTTTTTTGGTAATCCGGAATTGTACACAGAACTGTCCGATTCCGGATTCCAAACGAACAGGCAAACACATTTTTTTGCTTCTAAGGGTTGAATGGTTGTGCATTTGTGAAACCTCATATGCAGAATTGCAGATGACATGACATTGTTTTTATTTTCTTTATTTGTAAACATGGCACCGAGTACGTATGTGCGAGTGTGTGCATGTATGCGTGATTCTGTTTTTGATTCTGACTTCAAATTCGGAATCGTTTTTCTGTTCTATTCAGAACAAGAACTGTCATCTTGTGCCAAGTGAACGAGTACAGAACTGTTCGGAACAGTTCCGGACGACAAAAAAAAAACGCTATAAGACTCCAAAAACTAACTCTGCACCTGCATAGTTCAACTCAAGTCAAAACTGTTTTTACAAAAACAAACTTAAAGAAAGTTGGTAACCGCAAAACACGGCATAGCAACATTTTATAAGAAGGTATAGAGAAGAAAAATGGTAACCGCAACACAGCACAGCAACAGACTAGCTTGATGAAAGAGAAAACCTTGAAAACGAAGTGCGTTCTAAGTACACATGTACTGTCCCCACTCATCAGTAGCATCAGTATAAGTCTTTAATATTGTTATAATCGAGAGAGATGTTTCAATGCTCGTTAATAAGAATTGTTCGTGAGAAGAAAAGATAGGTATATGATACATGTTTGTCAATGTTGCACGAGAACAATTGATACATGTTTGTCAATGTTCCCGAAACATGTTACTCACTGTGATTTGACATTTCCAATTGTTTTTGTAATGTGTTGTGATATGAACATCACTGAAAAACCCACCATAATTCTAAACAACATTTCTGATATTTCTCCACGAACACCTTTCAGACAAATACTTTTATTTTAATTTTAGTTTATTGTTTTAAACAATTTCGAAGCAGAATATTTAAATAATATACATTCACTGCACATGTGCACCAAGAACCCTTTCGTTTGATATATAATGTATGTCCCTTTGGCGTTCGTAGGCCGCGTAAAATGTACAACAAATAAGAAACAGCTTGCCGTTTTAATTTTACTATCCATATCTTTATATATAAAAATGAATCGCATAATGTGTTGCTAGGTGCAGTGCATTAACGCCCATGGAATTAACGCCCGCGGGTGTTAATTCCAATAACAAAAGGAATTTACCCCCGCGGGTGTTAAATCCTTTTTGAATTGGCAATAAGGCCCACCATAAAAAAGAACTAACGCCCGCGGGTGTTAATGCCATTTGAAATTGGCACTAACACCCGCGAGTGTTATTTTCTTTTGGAAGAGATCTTTTCAACCTCGGATGTGAACACTTGCGCTGGCATCCTAGACACCTTGGCCACGTGAGTAGAAACAAATTAAACATCACAAATGAAGTTTACAAATTTTACATCTCTAACTTCGTACGATTATACTTTTGGTCATTCAAGACTTATTCGGCATTCTACAAGCACACTATACTTGAAGCCAATTACATCTTATTGTATTTACCTGTCACCTAAAATAACCAAGCTATTTCATTTACATTGAAAGATGGATGGACACAAGCGGAAACAATTTTGGCCAAAAGAGAATCAATTTGGGGTGTGAAAATAAAAAAATTCGCGCGAACAAATCATATCGATCTTGAGTTTTTGGTATCGGCTTCAACCTCAATCGAAATGATGCTGAAAATGAATCATTGAAATGCTTGCAAAAATGTAGAACCACTACTTTTCCAAATAAAAGGAAACCTAAACAGCTCTGACAATTTTGTCGACAGCTAATAAAGAAACGTAGTCCTATTTATTTCAATGTGTACTTGTATAATACATACATACAAGAATTTAAGTTTTTTTGTTTATTTGTTTAGCATGAACGTTCGTTGTTTCACTTTTTTTTCATTTGGGACTTTTGTCCCATAAAAAGTAAAATTTAATTGGGACTACTGACTGGCCATAGTGGGTTAATAATCCCTAAAACTATTTCGGTACTTTTGAGTCTCCAGAGTGGCTCAGAAGTTCCGAAACCATTTTCGGGACTTCTGACTTCGAGACGAGTTTCCCTGCACCAAGTTTCTAATCAAAACAGAAAAAAACAAAATAAGGCCCCAAGGGCATTATTTCTAGGTTGCAATGGACATAAGACCGCAACCCTTGAAAGGGTCTAATTTCCATAAGAAATTGAAATAAGACTCCATGCGGCTTTATTTCGTCGGACGTTATTTCACGTCACCATTTGTTTCACGTGTGGGTTTTATTTCCAATTAAAATTGGAATTAAAGCCCACCAAAAAAAGGAATTAACCCCCGCGGGTGTTAATTCCAAATCAAAAAAGGAATTAACACCCGCGGGGGTAAATTCCTTTTGTTATTGGAATTAACACCCGCGGGCGTTAATTCCATGGGCGTTAATGCACTGCACCGTGTTGCTAAGCGCATAACTCAACAACGAACGCCTGGACCAATTTGGCCAATTCTTTTTTTTTTTTAATGTTCGTTGAAGTTTAAAGATGGTTTTTACGGCGAGAAAAAATCAAGTAATTGCCGGGAAAACCTTAAAAACAGCCCTTTTCTTTTTCCCATACAAACTGACAAATTTCAAAATGGGTTTTCGAAAGGAACTCGGAAAACTCATTGGTTTTCAAATGGAAAATTTCGAAGTGGGTTTTCGAATGTAAAATAGAAATTTCGTTGAAAAACTCGGAAAACTCATTGGTTTTCAGAGGGAAAAATGCATGTAATTGTAATGCAGTGGTTTTCAAATGGAAAACTGGAAAATTTGTGGTGGGGAAAGCAAGAAAAAGTAAAAAAAAAAATTAAATTTGAAATGCAAAAAAAAATTTGATTAAACAAAAAATCTCAAAAACACTCTTTGAAATGCATTACCTACTTTTGAAATGGTAAAATGGAAAGTTCGTGCTGGGGAACTGGAGAAGTCCTAAAAAAAAACGCATTGCAAAAACATAACAAATTCGCAATGGAAAACTCCTGAAGAGCAAGAAAACCCAAAGTCATTATTTTGCATGGATTTGAAAAAATGGGAAAATAGAGAATTCGTGATCATATTTTTTTTTGCATAAATGATAAATTTTAACTTCTTTCAGATTTTGTTGATTTTTTTAGTTTTTTTCGTTACTATTAAAAAACCTCTTAACCGATTTCGCTGAAAACTTAATCAGTCCTCAATCAAGAAATTTTGCGTTGAAAACAGTCTCATGTCTGTATTATGAGTGGTTCGAGGCAAAACAATCTGAGCGTACATACGCACATCCAGTATTTAAGTAACTTTTGTGCAATGAGTACATACCGAGACATCTCAAAAACTAAAAACAAAATATCTTATCCATATGAATAAGGAAGCATCCTATTCAATTTACAAATTTTAGTCTCATTAAATAGAAAATCCGGTTCACTTGGGCGTATACTTACCATTTTCAAACAAATTAATTGAGACACCTAAATAAATAATATTGTAAATGATGTTATACCAGTAAGCCAGTTCCTAAATTTCACACCCCAAATTGATTCTCTCTGGGGCAAAAAAAATTTTCCGCTGCTCTATTAACACGGGCAATAACACCAGCCAGCGCCGAGATAAGACGAAGAATTACTCTTGCTAATCGCTGTTTCTTTGGGCTAAGAAAGCAATTGAGTAGAAAAGCCCTCTCTCGAGCAACTAAGGCAAAACTGTACAACACCCTCATCATCCCTGTCCTGCTTATGGTGCAGAAGCATGGACCCTGACAAAATCGGATGAATGTGCCTTAGGCTGTTTCGAGAGGAAAGTTCTTCGGGTCATCTTTGGCCCCAGGTTGTACAACAACGTGGACCTAGCCAGAAGGGTCAAGGTCCAGAGACTCAGATGGCTTGGTCATTTAGAGCGCATGGACACCAATGCTCCGGCCTAGAAAGCCTTCGACACCATTCCCGAGGGACGCAGAAGTAGAGGAAGACCGCGACTCAGGTGGTGCACACAAGTGGAAGAGGACCTCAATCAACTTGGATCGCAAAACTGGAGACAGCTAGCTAGCTAGTCTCCGCCAGCCAGCTCGGTCCCTAGCTGGCTGGTGAAGACTGTTGGTTGAGGCCCATGTCCACACCGGACTGTAGCGCCACCTTAAGAAAGTAAGTAGTTTTGTACGAAGTTGGTTAGACCTGTTTCTTGACTCTTGTTATCTCTAATGAACATTTTACTTTTATACGATGGAAACAAATTATGAAGTTCAAGTAGGTCCAGCAGCAAGTGAGTTTGATGGAATTTTGCGTACAATGATAAATATCTTATCTAAACGTAAACCTGGGTTACAAGTGTGTCATTTAAACGCACAAAGTCTATTTTGCAAGATTGACGAATTCAGACATGTGTTTGAGGGATCGAACATTGATATCATATGTATATCTGAAACCTTGTTCAGCTGAAGGATTTTCCAAACATGACGTTATATATATGGCTTACAACTTTAAGGTTGAGACTTGAAAGTCTTCCGATCTCATTTGAATTCAAGTCCATTGATCTACGTAGTTTGCAGCGATCGGCTCGTTCTATCGCTTGGCAACATGTTAACATGCTATTGTCTGATTAGTTTGTTGAATAAAGTTTTAAAATAATTAATTGTTTTACGTTACAATATTGATGTTGTTTACTTCTGATGTCAGCTGGTAATTGAAGTTTTTACAACTCGTCTTGGTTCTTTTGTGCCTTTGTATTGAATACAAGCTATTTGTGTTTAAAGGTTCCTTGGGCGCTTTGTATATAGAATCAGGCTACATAATATCTGTTTAGTCTATCCTGTGTCTAGAAAGTTTAATGTAATTCTATTAACTGTGACCAGTTTGTCATTAATACCTAATTATAGTCTAGCACCACTGATAACAAATTCTTGGCATGCGTTTAATATTTAGAACTCCACTTAATGGAAATTTAAATGCCTAGGTAAATGCCGTTGTTCAAGTTTACAGAACGCAATTGGTGATATAAAAATTGCAACTACACATTATAGTGCTTTTCCAAAAAAATCAACTAAGAAAAAGGAATTAGTTGTTGAAGTATCTTTGAATTAATTTACTCGTTTTAAAATGGAAACCAATACTGTACAAAATTCTTGGTTGCAAACTGAAGATTATTCATTAATCGCTACTTTGGAAACGTCTTCATATCAGAGCCTTTCTGAACTTTGTCCAACATTGTGTACCGTATGTATGAGTTGGACGCACAATCCCGACGTTTAGCCTTCCTTTCAGAATAAGGATCATTTTCGGTCACATAAGATAGCAGGATTTTTAATCCACGTCATCCTTTCGGGGATCACCACAAGTAGCTTCGCTTTATATGGTGGACGCCAGAAGTTTGAACTTTTCACACTTTAGAAGCACTACACCCATACTTCAAGTGCTCTTTAAAGGGATATTCATACACGTTGACTCTATTGTCAACAAAAATAGCTCCAAAGAACCAAGGCCTAAGTGAGACTCACTTTTTTAGGCGTATCAGTTCTTCGCAAAAAGCTTTACACATGCAAGATGAACTGAAAACCGCCATCTATGTAATCTATTGGTCAACGCATATTATTACCATTACCAAACAAAAATGGCTTACCTACTGCAAACAATTTTTGATAGAACGAAGTATTTGGGCTCAGCTAGTATTCATAGGTATATATACAGGGTGATTCACGAGCGTTGTGCCAAAAAGCTAGAGCGTGTAGGTTGAGTTGAGACAAGAAAAAAATCGTATGGGAGGGGGGGGTCTATTCCCCCCCGTTTAGCCGGGAGGGGCAATTTTCTGAAAAATTGACTTATTTTGTTTAAAAAAATATTAAAAATCAACAGCTTCGTTTACAACACCGTGCTATACCTTTCTGAAAAGCCAAAAACTTCTTCTTTCACTTTGTTTTTAAATTAAATTGTTTTAACGAATAGTTTAAGAAAAATAAATTTTCAAACTCAAAATTTTCAAAAAAAAAGCAAAAAAAAACATTTTTGAACTAATTTTTTTCAAAATTTTATGTAATTAAGTACTAATTTTGTTTTTAAAATTCAATGTGTTTGTTAATTTTTAGTCGAAAACAGAAAACCGGATGCAAAAATGTCTTTTCGTGTTTGAGAAATTAAGAAAAAATCAAAACCACTTTTTTCTAAAAAAATCTTTGTTTTTATTTTTACCTATCTGGACTTTTAGTTTAATTTATTAGTTTAATTTATAAATTTAATTTTTTGTGATTGGAGTTTTATGAGGACTAAATAAAGTAGAAAAGTATTGGATTTTCCCTGGATTAATCATTTTTTTCATTGATAACGTCTGCCATTGACCTTTCACTTCTAGCTCTCAGTGCTCTCGTCGGCGGATTCTTGAAAACATGCTACGACTTGGGCGCCATCTATTGGGATATCTTTCAGCGTAGAGTCTTTCAGCTTCCCGATCTCGACAATAAGTTAAACCGTAGCAGAAGTTCCTGTCCGCTAACTCTTCTCGAGCGTATGAGTTTGTTATTGTTATGTGTTGATGAGTTAATATTTTAATTGTAAATGGTTGTTAAGTAAATATGCGATGCCTTTTATTTACCTATAGGTTGTTAATTTTTTTTTCATTCAAGAAAAAATGCGGTTTAATTATCTTAAGCCCCTAGCAGGTAGAACTCTTCACCAGTGAGTGGCCGCGGCCCCAGGTATAGTAAGAAAAAATTACAGGTCAGTTTTCAGACGTTATCAATGAACAAGATGGTTAATCCAGGGATAATGTAATACTTTTCTACTTTATTGAGTCCTCATAAAACTCCAATCACAAAAAATTAAATTTATAAATTAAACTAATAAATTAAACTAAAAGTCCAGATAGGTAAAAATAAAAACAAAGATTTTTTTAGAAAAAAGTGGTTTTGATTTTTTCTTAATTTCTCAAACACGAAAAGACATTTTTGCATCCGGTTTTCTGTTTTCGACTAAAAATTAACAAACACATTGAATTTTTAAAACAAAATTAGTACTTAATTACATAAAATTTTGAAAAAAATTAGTTCAAAAATGTTTTTTTTGCTTTTTTTTTTAAATTTTGAGTTTGAAAATTTATTTTTTTTAAACTATTCGTTAAAACAATTTAATTTAAAAACAAAGCGAAAGCAAAAGTTTTTGGCTTTTCAGAAAGGTATAGCACGGTGTTGTAAACGAAGCTGTTGATTTTTAATATTTTTTTAAACAAAATAAGTCAATTTTTCAGAAAATTGCCCCTCCCGGCTAAACGGGGGGGAATAGACCCCCCCCTCCCATACGATTTTTTTCTTGTCTCAACTCAACCTACACGCTCTAGCTTTTTGGCACAACGCTCGTGAATCACCCTGTATAAGACTATTCGTTAATCAGAGGATATATTCGTACCTAACGATAAACATGTGAATGAGTTGATTAAGGTCAACATCCTAACTCAATCTCTATGCTTTATTTGTGCTACTTGAGATATTGTATTCATATACATTAATATTTCTTGAGATACAGAAATATTTCGTTAACATTAAATAAATTTTATTATACGTACGTATTAAATGACTGCGTGCCTACCCCAATAATATCAAACATTTTCGCCTCCGCGTTTTATTTTACGCGACGCATTGTTATGTTTATCGTAAAAAAAAAAACAAAAACAAAAATAAACAAATAGAATAAAAACCAACTGAAAAGTAAATAACACTACTTCTCATTGATAATGTTTCAATTCAAAGTAGTAGTGTGTGTGCGTTTGGTCTTAAAACTATGAGTCTAAATTTGAAATGCAGGTATCTACATAGAAACGAATCTTTCGTCTAATTAAGAATATACACTATACATACAGGCAGAGAACACATTTATTGTCAAATAAATTTGTTGGGGTAACGAATTTTGTAGGTCGAACAAAAACCAATCACCAATTAGGAATTAAGTTCAGACCCCGATTTCTTGGAGTTGCCATGACCCCAATTCTATTTCCAGTAATGGCCCGGTGTTCTCTATTGCAAGTGTGAATGGGTTTTTTTTCTCTATAGATAGCAAGCAATAAAGGTCATGTTAAAGATTCTTAATTTTATTGCAATCTATTTTTTAAAACGAAAAAAAGCAATTTCATCATTAGCATAGTTCGTTCTGCAGGTTTAAATACACATAGTACGTTGGAATAGGTACTCTGCATTCGTGTACCAAAAGTGTTCATAATGTTTGTTTTCCAAATTGTAAGCTGTAATAACATTATAATGTTATTGTGCGGCGTACACCTCGTCGGGTCTACAGTCATTTTATCTGAAACAGAGAAAGTGTCATCTACCTCTACTATCTAAATAATGAAAATGGGGGACAAGGTGCGTACCACTTAAATGTGGGTCCCACGTAATTTTATTTTGGTAATCTTATCTAAAACACTATATTGTGTGATTCGTTTTTGTATCTTCAGCTACAAACATAATAAGTTGGTGAATATACATAAAATTTGACAAGAAGCTAGAGCATGTAGGTTTGGTCGAGACAATTAAATAACCAACCCCGTCAAAAGCAAAATAATAATTAAGAATTCAGCAAGTCAATCCTTTCTTTTGTAGATTCAAAGAATTATCTAATGACATTATCAAGCTAAAATAAATGGGTTTCCTATAAAAAAAAATAGTTTCGGTTATGTTTGATTTTATATGTTTTATTATAATGAGGGAGAGCTTTGAAGCAAACTAATAGCACAGATAATACATTTATACAGAAATACAGATGTCTCATCCCTGCAGAAAGAAATGAAACATATTTTGTTCTTAACTGACAAGGAGCTTTTGGGAGCTTTTTTCCTTGCCTAAGTATTCATTTATGGGCAATGAGGTGAGCGAAAATAGATTTTTAATGCATTAAGTGAATGCGTTAAAGCTTTTGGAAAAAGCTTTTTTTTTTTTGTAGCTTTCAGTTTCATATATCATTTCTCGCCATAAGGGTGAGACATCTGTATAAATTTATTGTCTGTGCTAATAGGTAAGTATTTTTAAAGCAACACAATTTTTCGAAATATTTTCCCTCCCATGCCATTTGGCCATATGCCATATGGCCATATTTCAAAATATGGCCATATGACACTTTTGAATTGTGTCATATGACCATGTGGCTTTTTGTCGCTTTGGTAATGTGTCATTTGACCATATTTTCTTGTTTCATTCAGCCATATGGTCAAACGACGCTTTCTAAAAGCGGCAAATGGCCATATATTCTAATATGGTCATTTGACAGACTTCCAAAGTGTCATTTGACACAAAATTTGCAAAATGGTTCGAGCAGGAACTATTGGCGTTTTTAATTGGCAATCGGGAATTGTTCTTCGATTCGGAATCCCAATTGAACTATTTTTGCAATACTAAACCTTAACTCAGTCTCACGTGTTTTAAAATATTATTTTAATAAAGGATTTAGACCTTGAACCAAAAAATGAAGCAGGTACAATAATTGCCAGCGAGCGAAGCGAGCGGAAAAAATTTTGCCCAAAAAAGAATCAATTTGGGGTGTGAAAATAAAAAAATTCGCGCGAATTTTTTATTTTCACACCCCAAATTGATTCTCTTTTGGGCAAAATTTTTTCCGCTCATTTCGCTCCCAATCAAACCAAATCGATTTTGAATGTTCCAGATCGTCATCATCCTCAGACAAAAGTGAAAAAAGATGCTTAAATGAATTATTGCAATGCAGCACCTGCTTTCCAAACACAAGCGTGCATCACAAGGGTGCGTGGTGGTTCCTTTTCCAAATTAAAGGAAACGGCAGCATATTTAAAAAATTAATTGCTCTGTCTGTTTCTTTCTGTTTGATTTTTTTATTTTTTATTTATTAACACGTTGCAATAAACTTTTTGAGATCAGTTAGGTACTTACGATATTTTCATAAATATATTGTATATTCGTTTTTGTTTTTGCAGTTTAAGAACAAGTTAGAAAGTGTCATTTCGCCATAATGGTCAAATGACACATTACCAAAGCGACAAATAGCCATATATTAAAATATGGCCATATGACACAATTCAAAAGTGTCATATGGCCATATTTTGAAATATGGCCTTATGGCATGTGGCCAAATGACATGGCACCGGCGTGCACATCCATTCAATGGAGTGAATGACGGAGAAATTTCTCCATCATCACGGATTCCATTTTTGTTTCTTTCAATGCGCGCGTCCTTATGTAAGATGTATAAATATCTTGGTTTGCTTGCCTTAAAGCTGCCGAAAGTATCGCGTAAACCAGACTTTATTATTAACTAAAATACTATATTTTATTGGAAGTGTCCGTGGCTTTGTGGTTAGGTGCGTTGGCTACTAAGCAGAACTTCGTGGGTTCGAATCCTACTTTTGCCCATACAGTTTTTATTTCATCTTTCAAGGGTACTGCCTCTTGCGAAGAACTGACAAAACTTTCAAGAGTATCAATCTGTCATGAAAAAGTGCTTCTCAACTTTGCCGTTCGGAATCGGCCCAGAGAATTGTTGATGAGAGTAAGCCAAAATATTCGGTTACTAGTATTTTATATTTTATAGTAAAGTTCTATATTTATATATGACTTTAATATAATTAGGTAGCTAATTTTTTCCAATCGCCCTCGTTCAAAATTCGTATTGTCTCCTGCAGGGTAAGGTAATTCTTTCCGAAGTAAGGTAATCTTTGGGGTATGTAGATTGGACAAACACTAACTATGTGGAAGCAGTCCTCTTTCGCTTTCAAGTTGCAAATATTGCAAAATTGGTTGAAGCTTCCATTATATGGGGTGCCATTTAAACCGAGTAACTCACATCTTGTTTTAAAAATAAGAGATATTTCACCGTAGTTAAATGTCCTTAAAATAGTTCTCATCCTTCAGGTTGTAGTTCAGGAGAGAATACAATATTCTTCTTTCTGATTTACGGGCTTGTTTAATAAACGGCACACGGATAGAATCTTTTTTTTTTTTTTGATTGTTCTATATAGTTGACACCTCAGATTGTCCAGGTTGTTGAGATCGAATATAATTGATTCTCCACATGCGCTTCCAATGTCTAACCACCTAGTCACCCACCAGTCTTGGTTTCTCAATTCATACGAGAGAATTTATTTTAGTTAATCGAGAGTCTGGATATGAACTTATTTTAATAATTTAATCCGCTTGTGATTTGAGAGCACTTGTAAAAAGCATTGGTAGACCTGTCTCCAAATAGATTGCGTAGTTTGGTGATTTTATTGGTAAGTTAAAAAGTTTTTTTTAGGAAATTCCTATGGAATTTTTCGATAACTTCATACTCGTCTGATCCCCAAACTTGAGAAGCGTAAAAAAGAGTTGATTTGACAACAGAGTCAAATATTCGTACTTCTTTGAAAGTATAATCCGTTTGTTTGAAAATATGTTTTTCCAGGAAATATTCAACAAGCTTTGACAGGAATTGGCTTTATCCATTAGATGTTTATCAAATTTTATGGTTGGGTCCAATTTAACTCCTAGATATTTAATTTCTTTCACAGCTTCTAATTGAATTCCGTTATAAAACCATCTGTATACACTTTGTATTCGTGATGATCCGGAAAAGACCATACTTTTTGACTTTTCAGTGTTGATTTTTAGTCCCCATTTTGTGCAGTAATTGGTTA
This sequence comes from Sphaerophoria taeniata, assembly GCA_943590905.1. NCBI lineage: Eukaryota > Metazoa > Arthropoda > Insecta > Diptera > Syrphidae > Sphaerophoria > Sphaerophoria taeniata. The sequence continues at coordinate 68,902,597 of OX016540.1, forward strand.
GCCGATTTATCATCAACTGAAGGTTTTCAGGAGTCTCAGATAGTATGACTAGATCATCAGCATACAACAAGACGTTTATGATCGTATTAGCAAATCGTATTCCACCAGGCAGATCTTTTTCTATATTGTTAATAAAAAGAGAGAACAGTAAGGCACTAAGAAGGCATCCTTGTGCTACACCAGTTTGTGTTTCGAACCATTTCGAGAAGTCTTTTCCGTCCCAGACTGTTGCATTTGTTTCAGAATACATTTTTGGAATGACTCTTAGACATTGACATTGACATTGCAGTACTTCGCACATGAATGATACGAACTACAGACACAGCAGCACTGGCGACTGAGGCCATCGGCTGGGACTGAAACAAGACATACGACAGAGAGACAGATAGACACATAGAAGGAAAGAACACATAACATAAACCTACGTGGCATAGAGGAGGAGACATAGATTTATATTGTCTCATATTATCGCACAGGTGGCCTCAGATAAGCTGGCGATTATTGTAGAAAAAGACTGCTGCCGAAGCTGGGGCTTGAACCCGCAACGTTTGGCTTAGCAGTCAACTACACTATCCTCTGTGCCATAGCCACCTGCTGACTCTTAGAAATTTAGTAGAGAGACCTAACTGCGACTGTTCATAGAATAATGCGCTTCTATTGACGAGGTCAAAGGCGGCTTTGAAATCTACAAAGAAGCTATAAATTTTCTTGTTTCTTGCTTGAAAAGCTTTAACAATCGAGGATAACGTAAATCTTTGATCTATGGTTGAAAAGTTTTTTCTGAATCCAGCTTGTTGATCTGTCAGGATATTTTTTTCTTCTACCCATTTTTCTAACCGTTCCACAAGTATTCCACAAAATATCTTGGCTGAGACATTCATGAATGAGATACCTCTGTAGTTCTCTACATTGTCCAGTGAAACCTTTTTGTGGATAGGGAATATAATGGATTTCTTAAACGATGAAGGAATGTCAGCTTTTGAGAAAACGTTGTTGTAAAGAATTTTTAAATGGTCAATTAGTTTTGTATTTGCATTTTTGAAAAATTCGTAGGGAATACCATCCTCGCCTGGTGCGTTTCCGTTTTTTGACTTCGTTATAACAGCCTGTATTTCCACATTTGTTATCTCGCCATCTAAAAAGTCGTCGAAAATAAGGGGGTCTGCATACGAAAACATTAGATTTGAGTTGTCTATTAGAAGACGTGTGAAGTTAATAGAAAGATCATCAGCAGATACTCCAACACCAATTTGAAAGTTTAAACCATTAATCTCCCTGGCTATCCTCCAAAAGTCCTTTGAGGTTTTGGTTTGGCCTAGTAAGTGAGCTTGTTGATTATCAAAGTTAGTTTTCTTTGTTAAGCACAGATTCTTGTATTCGTTATTCGCTTCAATATACCAGTTTCGTATGTCAGGGTCATTGCAAGTTCTGCAGGCACGTAAGAGAGCGAATGATTTCTCTCTGGCGTTTAAACATTCTTTATCGAACCATTTCTGTTTAGATGATGACTTAAAGTTGCAAATATTTTTCGGTGTGGAACTTCTTATGCAATGGGTTATTTGATTTGCGAGTATTTCTGTGGACTCAGGTATCGATTCATTTGTTAGAAGTAAGCTGTCTAGTAAACGGTGGTGATACGAATTTTTCTCTTCACATTTCCATTTAAGTCTGGGTGGTAGGGTAAGGTTTTTCTGATGAGATGGAGTTTCATCATCAAACTCAACAACAATTGGCATGTGATCAGATAAGGTTTTACATTGTACCTCAAATTTTTTAATTATTCTTGTCCAGTCATTATTTACAGCACAGAAATCGATAGCTGATTTGCCTTGTCCTCCTACAAATGTATAATGTCCTTCTGTATCTCCTTCAGTACAGCCATTGAGCACAATAAGGTCATACATCTGAAGTAGTTCTAACATATTTGATCCATTATTATTGCAAACAATATCTTTAGATGTACGGTTGATGTATATGAGGATTTGTAACAGTTTGCATAATTTTTAGTAATCGGAACAAACAGAGGTGACATCTGTCAAATTTCAGAGTTGCCACTTGCATTACAAAAAAAATATTCCAATTTTAAAAAGTGCGCTCTTACTGAGACACCCTATAGATGGTGAGAGGAGTAAATCCCACCACGATTATACCTGTCACGTATATACAAAGCGTCAGTCGTCCTGCCCAACCCAATTAGAAATTCTGAAGTCTGAAGATTCCTTCCATGAATTGGGAATTTTTTTTTTTTTTCAAAAAATGTAGCCGTTTTAAATGTCTTGAATGTTTGTAAATTTGAACCATGAAATTTGATAAAATTGTGAGAAAATGCTCCCTCGCCAGCTCGACAATACTAATACACATTGTTGCTAAATTGAATTCTATATACTTATTTAAACACCGCTGTGCAGCAGTGCGATAACCTTGAAGAGCTGTCTGATTAGAAGACTGTCCGATATCTGCCTGTGACCTCTTTTTTAGTAAATAATGCATTATATAAATTCACTACCACCATACAGCCCAAAAAAGCTTTTTACATGTCCGAATAGCAGACCCCCTTAATAGAAAATTCAATTTCAAATCTCATCTCAACCCACTGTAAATATTCACAATAGATGGGGTAAGTAATTGTTTGTCATCAAAACTTCTGAATGTCTAACTTATTTGTATTTCGCTGCTGCGCGTTGCATTTCAGGAACATAAGCGATAAGCCTGCACCTACCCTTGTACAATAAATATTTAATAATATTGGAGTCCTTCAATTTGTATAAGTTTAATTTGTTATTGCTAAAAATACATTCAAAAAATTAGTCATTGTAAAAAAAAAGATAAAGATAATAAAAAGGGTGAATGTGCCGGCATCCAGCTAGGCTTATTTAATGTTGTGTTATAATTTAACACTTGAAATCGGTGTTTGGTCATATACGTTTCTAATAAAATATAGAATGGTTAAGATTGAGATATTTTATATTTTAAATTACCATTAGGTAAGGTAAATATGTAAAATATAATATCTCTAATGATCAAAACAAAATATAAGTACCTACAAGAAAAAAAAGACAATGAATTCCGAATCAACTCCATCAGAAGATATCTTACCGCTGCGAAACATGTTCAAAAACAGTTGTTTTATCTAGGCTTATTGGAATTAATTTCTGTATCTTTATTTGATAGCTACAAACGATTTCATCACAGTACAGAGGGTCAATTCCCGATCTGTGAAAATGTGAAATGATGAAAAATTTATCATTTCTTTTCATAAACTCGCTTTATGCGATTCTCTAACTTTTTATGACAAACTACTGTAAATGTTTGTACTAAAAAGTACTAAATGAAAAATTCTGTCAATTCTAAGTCCCTTTTTTATTTTTATTTTTCACAGCTTTTCACAAAATAATATAGCAGTGCAAAGAAATTTATCAGATGAAAAGTTTTGCAGTTTGTTTTGATTTTTTTCACAGATCCAGAATCGAATTTATTGTGAAAGTGTGATAGATCGGGAATTGACCCCCAGATAAAGGGAATATCGTGATATATAACGGGTGATTTTTTAGCTGGTTTGGTTTTGGCAACACTGGTTTTGACAGCTGACGTGTGTTTAGTACCTTGTGTCACTGTCAAACAGCTTCAGTTTGGTTTGCAATTTAACCATGGATCGTCTTACAAATGAACAACGCTTGCAAATTATTGAATTTTACTATAAAAATTCGTGCTCGGTTCGAAATGTTCATCGCGCGCTGCTTCCATTTTATGGTCGGCATTCTCGACCTTCTGAGCAGTCTATTCGGAAGATTGTGACCAAATTTCGCACCAAATTTACTTTGTTGGACATTAAACCACCAACACGTTTACGTACTGTGCATAGTGAAGAAAATATTGCGGCCGTATCAGCTAGTTTGACAGAAGACCGCGAAATGTCGATTCGGCGCCGTTCCCAGCAGTTAAGCCTTTGTTACAGCACTACGTGGAAAATTTTGCGGAAGGATTTGGGCGTACAGCCTTTTAAGATACAGCTGGTGCAAAACTAAAGCCAGCCGACCTACCACAACGCTGAATTTTTGGTGAATGGGCTCTTGGAAAGCTGGCTGAGGATCCGCTTTTTTATCGAAAAATTGTGTTCAGCGATGAGGCTCATTTTTGGTTGAATGGGTACGTAAATAAGCAAAATTGCCGCATTTGGAGTGAAGATCAGCCAGAAGCATTGCAACAGCTACCAATGCATCCCGAAAAAGCCACTGTTTGGTGCGATTTATGGGCCGGCGGCATTATTGGGCCATATTTCTTCAAAGATGATGCGAATCGGAGCGTTACTGTCAATGGTGAACGCTACCGAGCGATGATAACAAACTTTTTTTTGCCCGAAATGGAAGTTCTTGACTTGCATGATATGTGGTTGCAACAAGACGGTGCCACATGCCACACAGCACGCGAAACAATGGCGCAATTGCGAGGCGAGTTTGGTGAACAGTTAATTTCACGTTTCGGGCCGGTCAATTGGCCGCCTAGATCGTGCGATTTGAACGTCTATTAAGCTGGCAAACCAATATGGGCACAAACGATTGGGACCTTTACCATAATAATGTGTTCTTTGTGTGTTAATTATGTGTGCAGTTCGCGATTTTTGTGCTGATCAATTTTTGTATATATACAGGGTGTCCCAAAACTCAACGATAAGCCGGAACCAGGGGGTGGCCCTATTCATGACTGCATGGAAAAAAAATATAAAAAAAATCAAACGCCATTTTGTTTCAAATTACAACAAAAAATGTAAATTCTCAAACTAAAAAAATGTCTCTTGACATTTTTTGCTACTGTGACCACAAATTTTCATTAATTTTTGATTTTATATTTTTATCAGAATCTTAGAACATATAGCATCCTTTCCTAGTTTCCAAAAATTCCAAACTTTTAGCGGTTTTTCCACGACAATTAATCAAAAAAGTTTTTTTCCATAAAATTTTAATTTTTTTTTAGTTTCAGTCCACTTTCAGTCATCGTGGTTATAAAAAAATGTATGGACACTACCATGGCGTCTTTTTTAAAAAATTGGCGCAGGTTATCAAGATTCTAAAATGGTATAACACTTTGGCTAAACTTGCCAGAAAATGAAGTAATGCATACTTTTTCATAACAACAACCAATTTTCAAACAAAAAATTTATTCAGAGAAATCACTCACTTTATGGAAAAAATTGGTTTTCTGATGCGCTTTCTTCAAAATTTAGTACGATCTGTTTCCACTGTTTTTTTTTATTCCATTAATGTGTTAATTTCAAGTGTGATTTTGAAATTGTGTACTAGTTTTTGAAAAATCCTTGAACTTTAATCATTTTTATCATGCCATTGCCGTATGCCCCCTTGTATACGTAAAAATGCACATAGTGTACGGAGAATGCCGAGGCAATGCTAATTCTGCTACTCGAATATACTGAGAAAGTTTCAAAAATGCTGGAAGATATCCAGATTATCGGGTTTTTATAAATGTGCATCAAGAGGTTTTGGAAGGGCGTTTATAAAGAAGAAGTGCTAGAAGACCAAGAGCAGATGGTATTGACAATTCACGGAAACTGAAAATAATTCAACAACATCGTATATTGATGCAGGTGGCAAAAAATTCGAACATTTGCTGTAAAAAATAAATAAAATATGTTTGTACTCCTAAATGGCACTTATGCATTTTTTCTTATTTAGAATTTTTGTATTTTAATTAAATGAACATTATGACGATTTAAAATAAACAAACAGAAAATATTTGGGCCCAAATAAAACGTGCTTCATTCTGAAGACTCAATAGGGAAGTGATTTATTTGAATAGAAAAAGTTTTTGAAAATCGGTTGTTGTTATGAAAAAGTATGCATTACTTCATTTTTTGGCAAGTTTAGCCAAAGTGTTATACCATTTTAGAATCTTGATAACCTGCGCCAATTTTTTAAAAAAGACGCCATGGTAGTGTCCATACATTTTTTTATAACCACGATGACTGAAAGTGGACTGAAACTAAAAAAAATTAAAATTTTATGGAAAAAAACTTTTTTGACTAATTGTCGTGGAAAAACCGCTAAAAGTTTGGAATTTTTGGAAACTAGGAAAGGATGCTATATGTTCTAAGATTCTGATAAAAATATAAAATCAAAAATTAATGAAAATTTGTGGTCACAGTAGCAAAAAATGTCAAGAGACATTTTTTTATTTTGAGAATTTACATTTTTTGTTGTAATTTGAAACAAAATGGCGTTTGATTTTTTTTATATTTTTTTTTCCATGCAGTCATGAATAGGGCCACCCCCTGGTTCCAGCTTATCGTTGAATTTTGGGACACCCTGTATAAAAGTATGCCACCTTAATATTAAGCTAGCACAACTTCTACATTTCCCAACAGAATTCAATGAAACCTAGACCATAATTATGTGTAATTTATGTGTTAATTATGTGTGCAGTTCGCGATTTTGGGGCTGATCAATTTTTGTATATATATAAAATTATGCCATCTTCATATTAAGCTAGCACAACTTCTACATTTTCCAACAGAATTCAATGAAACCTAGACCATTATTATCTTCTATTTATGTGTTAATTATGTTTGCAATTCGCGATTTTTATGCTGATCAATTTTTGTATATATATAAAATTATGCCACCTTAATATTAAGCTAGCACAACTTCTTCATTTTCCAACAGAATTCAATGAAACCTTGACCGTAATTATGTGTAATTTATGTGTTAATTATGTGTGCAGTTCGCGATTTTGGGGCTGATCAATTTTTGTGTATATATAAAATTATGCCATCTTCATATTAAGCTAGCACAACTTCTTCATTTTCCAGCAGAATTCAATGAAACCTAGACCATTATTATCTTCTATTTATGTGTTAATTATGTGTGCAATTCGCGACTTTTGTGCTGATCAATTTGTATGCATATATAAAATTATGTCAGCTTCATATGTACACTCGGGCGTATACGTGTTTTTTTTTAAGGCTTCTTTTAACTTTTTGTTTGAGAACTTTAGGAGGTAAGTATTAAGTAACTTGGCTTATGGTTAATTTTGCATAGATAATAAAGTTCATTCAAAGGAGACCGGACTCGTATTTGTGTAGTCGTACTTGTATAGTCGTATTCGTATACGAGACAAATCATACAATGGTCTGTGTACTGCATCTTGTTCTGGTGTCGTTTCGTTTGCGTATCACGTATGTCGTATCGTTCTCGTGTTATCTCTATCTGCCTGTCGTGTTGTGTTCTCGTTTTATAGTTAGTTTTGTTTCTTGCACAAACCCTTCTGTTCATTCTTTAAGGCATTCAATTTTGTTCATCATATTCATTATAATCTGTTTATGAAGATCGTATTCAATCTGTTAGCGCAAACTTTTGCGATAGAGTTTTGTTTGTATGCAATGATAATATGTATTTGTAAGAAAGTCTCTTTCGTTGCAATTATGTAGCTACAATTTTCTAATGTAGAGCCATATTCAAGTAAATCGACGACGAAACGACTTTGATATTGGTTTCATGTATCTTTAATAAATGTCTTCATACAAAGCCTACTGCATACATTTCTTAAGTAAATCCTAGATTCTAACTTGTGGTTGGATCGTTCGATCAATTCGAATAAGATTAACGCTTTCTTTGTGCGTTTACTGAAGTTAATATACGATTGTGCAAGTATAACACAGTACGAATAAAATTTTTACACCAAATTAGTCGTTGATGTTAGATTGACAGTTATTATATTATTAACTCAAGTATTTATGTTGTATGGTGTTGACCTTAACGTAACATTAACTCAAGTATTCAACTACTCTTGAATTAATTGATTCCAAAACGATTACCGAGGAGTCAGTCGGACTCGGCTTACTCATCGTCGTAATTAACAAAAACTGAACTTTTGAGGTTGTTAAAAATAACAATAACAATTGATACAAAAAAGCCTAAAGTTCTCAAACAAAAAGTTAAAAGAAGCCTTTAAAAAAAAACACGTATACGCCCGAGTGTACATATGAAGCTGACATAATTTTATATATGCATACAAATTGATCAGCACAAAAGTCGCGAATTGCACACATAATTAACACATAAATAGAAGATAATAATGGTCTAGGTTTCATTGAATTCTGCTGGAAAATGAAGAAGTTGTGCTAGCTTAATATTAAGGTGGCATAATTTTGTATATATACAAAAATTGATCAGCACAAAAATCGCGAACTGCACACATAATTAACACATAAAGAACACATTATTATGGTAAAGGTCCCAATCGTTTGTGCCCGTATTGGTTTGCCAGCTTAATAGACGTGCGATTTGACACCATTAGACTATTTTTTGTGGGGGTATGTCAAGGCTAATGTCTATAGGGACAAGCCCGCTTCGATTGACGCACTGGAAGCCAACATCCATGCATTCATTCGTGAGATACCGGCCGATTATGTGTGAAAGAGTATGCCAAAATTGGACTCAGCGGATGGGCTACCTGAGACGCAGCCGCGGTCAACATTTGCATGAAATTATCTTTAAACATTAAATTGCAAGGTTCAAACTATCGATTCAAATAAATATTTCATTCATTTTTTCGAATTTTTTGTGTTTTTTTTTTTAAGTTCTAAACCTCTTAAAAAATCACCCGTTACTATGCTTTCTTTTATTATTTTTTATTAGTTAATAGTTAAAATCAGTTATTGTTGTTATTATAAACTAGCAGTTGCGCGCGACTTCGTCCGCCTCTCCCTCGTCCACTGGCTAGAGTATCGTCTCGACATGTGCATCATGCGCGCGTAGGAATTTTGTTGCGAAGTTTTTGTAAAATTGCATTGCAGTCAACTCTCCCTTAGTCGTAATTCTCTTAAGCTTGAAAAATTTGAGCATTTTTTATGATTCCTTTCAGTTTTTCATACTTAAAGCATTCCCTTGGTCGAACTCTCCCTAATTCTAATACCTCTCTTACTCCAACACGTTTTTTCTACTTCTGCATCGTTTCCTTAAGTCAATTTTTTTCCTGTAAAACTTTAAACTGAGCAAATTTTTTAGTTAAGAAATATATAAAATGATATTGTTTAAACACATAAATCTGCACAAATAGTGCAATCAATCACATTCACAAATCAATTGAACTCTCAAAATTCTAATTTGACCAGTTATTAGACCAGATCCACCTAACAACATCACACTGAGATCTCAATGTCACCTTGACTGAGGCAAAATCATTTGGTGGAACATAATTCTCAGTTATCATTGAGATACAATGGTTACCTTCCTAATTGTTGTTGCACATATGTCAGCCACGTCAAAATAGCTGAGTAAGAAATCGAATCCAAAAAATTTCATCTCAGCTGCGCTATGACAGCCATTGCAACTGAAAGGGAAAAATAGTAACACTATATCCACCTATACACGCTCCACCTATTTTTTGCCGTTTTTGCAATATTTTTAACTGACGCTTCGCTCCTATTGGTAGCAGTGTAGTATGATATAGCTTCTAGCCTTCCTCGATAAATCCACCATTCGACACAAAAAGAATTGTTCAATTTGACTGAGCAGTTCCTGAGATAAGCGCGTTAAAACGCAGAAAAATACATATTTTTTCCGTTTTTTCCACATTTTCCACAGATTCTTCGTTGCTATTGGTCGCAGCTCAATTTTAAGTAGAATAAAGCCTTCCTCGATTAATGGGCTATCCAACACAAAAGGAACTCTTCAGCTTTATATATTAGTATAGATAGATTGTATTGTATTGTTTGCCGTTTTTTCCACATTTTCCACAAATTCTTCGCTCCTATTGGTCGCAGCTTGATGTTATATAGCTTCAAGCCTTTTTCGATAAATGGACCATTCAACATTAAAAAAAAATATTCAATTTGATTAAGCAGTTCTTGAGATAAGCGCGTTAAAACGCAGAAAAATTAATATTTTTTGCCGTTTTTTCCACATTTTCCACAGACTCTTCGCTGCTATTGGTCACAGCTTAATGTTAAGTAGCCTCAAGCCTTCCTCGATTACTGGACCATCCAACACAAAAAGAATTATACCATTCGAACCAGTAGTTCCTGAGATTACCGCGTTCAAACGAACAAACTCTTCAGCTTCATGTTACTTACTTACTTTACCGGCTCACGATCCATGAAGGGTCACAGCCTAGATACTGCAGTCTTCCATCGTGAACGATCCCTCGCATGTACTCTCCAGTCACCGAGACCAAGCGCTCTGGCATCCGCAGTCACTTGGTCCTTGTACCGTAGGTTCGGTCTTCCTTGTCGTCTTGAACCTGGGGGCTGGGATGAGAAGACTTTCTTGGCTGGAGCGTTGTCGTCCATTCGCTCGATGTGGCCGAGCCAATGTAGTCGTCTTTTTTTGGCCTTCTGGACTACATCCACATCTTGGTACAGCTCATACAGTTCTCGGTTGTATCTTCTTCTCCATTCGCCATCGTCGCATACGGGACCAAAAATCCGTCGAAGAATTTTTCTTTCGAAAGTGCCCAGTATCAATTCCCCTTTTTTACTTATCGTCCAGCACTCGGCGCCGTAGAGTAGGACTGGTAAAATCAAAGTTTTGTATAGCAGACACTTTGTCTTTCGAGTGAGGAGTTTTGAACCCAGTTGTTTGGCCAAACCGAAGCAGCAGCGGTTCGCTAGGGTGATTCTTCTTCGGATCTCCACTAAGGTGTCGTTCGTGGGATTGATGTTTGTTCCAAGGTAGGTGAACTCCTTAACTACCTCAAAATTGCTGCTACCAACAGTGACGTTTTGTCCTAGGCGGTGGACAGATGTTGCTTTGTTTGTTGATAACATGTACTTTGTTTTGTCCTCATTCACTTCAAGACCAACTAGTTTCGCCTGTTCTTCAATCGCTGTGAAGGCCTCAAGCACAGCTCTCTTGGATCGACCGATGATGTCTATGTCGTCCGCATAGCCTAGGAGCTGGGTGGATTTGTTGAAGATAGTGCCCTCCGTGCTCACACCTGCCTTGCGCACTATCTGCTCCAGGACTATGTTGAAGAAGTCACATGACAACGCATCTCCTTGTCTAAACCCTGCGCAAGTTTGGAATAACTCGGATGAGCTGTTACCCATTTGCACACTGCACTGCGTATTGTTTAGCGTCATGCGGCACAGCTGGATCAGTTTGTTCGGGATCCCGAATTCAGACATCGCAATCATAAGATCTTGGCGGTGGATGCTATCATAAGCAGCTTTAAAGTCGATGAAAAGATGGTGGGTTTCGACTTGAAATTCGTTGGTCTTTTCCAGGATCTGCCTCAGTGTGAATATTTGGTCTATCGTTGTTCTGCCTGGCCTAAAGCCACACTGGTACGTGCCGATTATTGTGTTGCAGAAAGGTTTAAGACGCTCACACAGTACGTTGGATAGGATTTTGTATGCAACATTAAGCAGGGATATGCCACGGTAGTTTTTGCATAACATCGGATCGCCTTTTTTGTAGATGGGGCATATGGAGCTTATCGACCAGTCAGTGGGCATGCATTCTTCCTCCCACACTTTGGTGATGACCTGGTGCATGCGGTTCATCAAAACATCTCCTCCATGTTTAAAGAGTTCCGCGGGTATGCCATCCGACCCTGCGGCCTTGTTATTTTTTAGCTTTTGGATGGCTCTTTCTACCTCTTCTCTGCTGGGGGCTGGGTCTGGGTCTTCATTGACTGGTCTTGCTTCTCTTTCGTCATTATCTTGCTCGACATTTTGCGCATTCAGCAGCTGCTGGAAGTGCTGCTTGAAAACATCTACAATTCCCTGTGCTTCGGTGACTAGGTTTCCTTCACTGTTTCGAAGAGCTTGTGTCCCGGTTCTGAAACCAGAAGCTAATTGCTTCGACCTTTTAAAGAAACGCCGGGTGTTGTTCTTGGCCCGAGACTCTTCTAGATCTTTGAGCTGAGAAACTGCGGATGCTCTTTTCTTTCTTCGCAGGGTCTTTTTCTCATTTCTCCTTTTCATGCGGTACTCTTCCCTTGCTGCTCTTGTTTTCCGTTGCAGCATCTGCAGGCGTGCATTTTCCGTCTCTCTTTTCAATGTCACGCACTCATCATCATACCACGGGTTCTTTTTCGGGGGTGGCTGGTAACCTATGGTGGTCTCGGCTACATTTTTTATTACTTCTCGATATTGGTTCCACAGTGTGTTGACGTCTGTAGTATTTGGGAGGACGGCGGAGAGTCGCTCGCTCAGGCGCTCGCTGTAGTCTCTGGCATTCTCTGATGTGCTAAGGCAACCGATGTTGAACTTCTTTCTTTGGGCTGCACGTGTTTTTTTGTCGTTTGATATTCGAGCTCTAAACTTAGCCACTACCAGAAAGTGGTCAGAGTCGACATTTGCTCCTCGGAAAGTGCGCACGTTCAGGATGTTGGATGCGTGCCTTGCGCCGATTAGCACATGGTCGATTTGGTTGGTGGTTCGACCATCCGGAGATCGCCAGGTTGCTGTGTAGATCTTCCTTCTTGGAAACCTAGTGCTACTTATCACCGTATTACAAGCTGCAGCAAAGTCGATTAGTCGGAAGCCGTTATCTGTTGTTTCTTCGTGGAGGCTGTGCTTTCCAACTAATCCGCCAAAGATGTCTTCCTTCCCGATTTTTGCATTGAAGTCTCCGAGTACGATTTTGACGTCGTACTCTGGACAGGCTCCGTAGGCTCTATCCAGGAGGTCGTAGAAATCCTCCTTGCTAGACTCCTCAGCATCATCGGTAGGGGCGTGTGCACATATTATACTGATGTTCTGTAATGTGGCCTTGATGCGGATCACAGCCAGGCGATCACTTATTGGCTTGAAATCCATGACTTTCGATCTAAGCCGATTTCCCACGACGAATCCGCATCCAAATATATGCAATCTTTGATGACAGCTATAATAAATGTCGCATTTTTTTCTCTTTATTGTCCCTGATCCTATCCATCGTATTTCCTGGATCGCAGTAATATCTGCCTTATACTGCGAGAGGACAGATTCAAGTTTCTGAGTTGCACCTGGAGTGTAGAGGGTTCTTACATTCCAGGTACAAACTCTCAATGCGTAGTCCGTTGTCGTTCCGGGTCTGGTTACCATAAGAGGGGGTTCATTATCCGAGGCTGGTATCTCTCTCATAACTGTCAAGTTTTTCACTGTGGAGGGGTTGTTAGCCCCTCGCACTAACCTCCAAATTTGTTGGGCCGTAGATAAGGTGCTCTTTTTTCCCGATTTGCACCCGCGCTTACAAGTTTCGCAAGTTATATCTAAGATATAACCAGTACCCGGTGGCTACCACGAGGAGGTAAAGTAAGCACTTGGTGTGTAGGAAAAGATACAGCCGAAGCCCCCAGATCCTACAACACCCAACCACATGTAGCTTCATGTATTAGTATAGATATAGATAGATAATAAATTAGTAACATGGAAACAAAAAGACAACATTGCCTATTGCATATGTTTTTTCAATATAAAAAGCATGGTCCAAATCTAAGAAAAGTAGTTTATCGAGTTTTTCTCTTTCAGTAACAACATTTTTACATTTTGATTTAGCCATAAGGCCGAGAAGCGTAGAAGAGAAGTGCCCGTGGCCTAGTGGTTATGTGCGTTGGTGATTGCTAGCATTGAAGGTGATTGCTAGCATTCATCCGAACCACAATCTGGAAAACAGGGCCGTATTTCATCACTTCTATCTTCGGAGCGATATTGTGCATTGGCGATCTGAGAACCGTGGTTTCATGCCGTTCAATTATGACTTTTTGGCAAACGTCATAATCGGATGCAAGCCCTATGTTAGAACGAAGGTAATAGCTCAGTTATTTAAGGTGACAAAAAAATGCAACAAGATGAAACTGGGTTCAAGTACAGTGTGCTTGTAGAATGCCCTACTCTCACCGAACACCAAACTTCAGAAGAACGTCTGCATTGGAAAAAGTTTTCTTTATGTCACCTAAAATTACAGCATGCGGTATATTTCAATTGTTATATACCGTTTTATAAAATGTTTAAAATTTATAGCAAAAGTCAGAAACCCCGAATTTGCTTGCTGGACTAATAAACCACCTTATAGGGGGTCAGATTCTTACAAATGGGTTTCCGAATGACTAAGTTTCTCAAAATTTTTGTGCATGCGATTTTTTTAAAATTATTATCAGTCTTAAAAACTGAATTTCAGAATGACTTCGTTTCTAAAAGACATTTATTTTAATTTCACAAACAAAATTGCTCAGTATACTTGAATTCTTATTTTAATTTTTTCTCAATTAAAGTGGCAAATTATTTCAAATTCGAAAGGAACCAGATCCACTAATTATTTGAGGAATTTAAATCCCACCGTACATAGGAACTAACTACACTTTACAAAAGTGGAGTAAGTTCTCACTTGGTGGGAAGTAAATCCCTCAGTGGAGTTAGTTCCCGTGGAGTTATTTGCCCGCACCGTTATCCCACCAACAGAAGTCCAGAAGTCTACCAAGCTTAATTGTTGTCATCACATCCGCTTGGCTGTATATTTGATTTGAAAATCATGACCTCTGGAACTCTCCTTCCTCACAAACGGGGAAATCTAGAGTGTAATTCGAAATTCTAATTTTTGAAAGTTTTTCGTCATTGTTCCATTTTTCTATTTGAAAAATATGCTAAAGAGAGGGATTTAGGTCCGAAGAAATGTTCTGACCTAGCCCGCTTTTTTCGGAAGGAGTTGCAAGTTGTAAAGGTTATTATTCCTTACATTGAAATTAAATTCATAACGCTCTTGAATTTTTAGGTATGAATTAAATCAAGAAGACATACAGAAACTTTTGGAAATTAAATGAAAAAAATAATTGGAGTTATCAAGACTTCAAGTTATCAAGTGAAACACAAACCGAGTATAAAATAGCTTCGTATTTATTTTTGATCGCAAAAAGTAGAGTGTAGTAAGTACATAGTTTACTTATTTATTTATTCGAATATTAATTTTATTTAAAAAAGTCTGATGACGGCTTTGTCCAACTTTTTTTTTAGTTTTTTGGAGCTACCCTTACACCACCATTTTCAATGCAGAGACAATTGTTTCTATGTACCTTATATTTTTTCCTAATATTCAATTTACTTAAGTTTTGAAAAAAAAATGTTTAGAAAAGAAAACAAATTTTTCAACATTTTGACTTTGAAAACTAATTTTTCGAAAACTATTCATTCGAACAACTTCATTTAAACATAATATTAAAGAATAGACTTTTTGGATTTTCAAAATACAGCGTGACTAGATATGTTTTTGAATATTTATTTTCCTATTTTAAGTCAATTTCTTAGAAAATTACCGCTTTGCTTCTACCCAACCTACACGCTACTGCCCTTAATTTTGATCTTAAAAAATAAAATCCACCTTCCACCAAATCCACGGATTAAAGTGAAATAAAAAGTTTTTCAAAGGTTATCATTTTTTCTTTTCAAATTATTTTGAGTTAAGAAAGTACCGTTAGTCAATTTTGCTTGAGCGTAAAAAATGTTCACTCAATTTCAAAATCGAAAAAAAAATAAACTTTGAGTTGTCATAAAATGAGCGGAAACAGCTGTCTCCAGTTTCGCACACCAAGTTATTTCAGGTCCTCTACCACCTGAGCACACACCTGAGTCGCGGTCTTCCTCTTCTGCGACGTCCTTCCGGGTTGGATTCGAAGACTCTACGAGCCGGAGCATTATATTCCATTCGCTCAACATTACCCAACCATCTAAGTCGTTGGAGCACAGTGTCGCTGTACAGCTCGTACAGTTCTTGGTTGAATCTTCTCCATAAATGCAGACAGGACCAAAAATCATTACAATACCTGCCATGTATTCTATATGTCGTAAATATAAAAAAAAAAAAACAGCATTCGGAATCACATAATTTAATTTAATTTACACCTTCAATGTCTTCAGGTATGCTGTACCTATGCATGTAAGTTCAATGTGTACCAATTGGAGTTGGCACAGCTAAAAACCTATCAATTTAAACATTTCATTGTTATAGTTTCAGTTAAGCAATTGTTAGCATATTAATTTAATTCTTTTTAAGACTAACAAATTGGAAAACCGTGTTGGAATAAAATATTTGTGTCCAACGTCGAATGTTTCATACCTATAAATTTTCGTATACCAACCTTTAAATATGTAGTTAATACTGCATGTTTGTTTATAATCTGGTCGAAATACCTTCATGAATATAGGAGAAATAGGTACCTTAAGAAAATTTTGCACTCTCCTGAGTTGGATGGTAACCCTGACCGTTTAAATTGCTTTTTCTTCGCACAATATGTATGTCTATAAATATAGGTACTACTGACCCGATAATTGCATATTATTTTTTGTGAAAGTAGGTAGGTATGTGTTTTGCCATGTATTTATTTTTACGTTTTTTTCTCTTTTTTACTCATACATATGTATTAATAAAAGTTCGTTTATCGTCTCGCTTCGCCGGCCATTTGATGACAAAAAAATATCAGACAACAATAAATAACACATACAATATCACCAACGCAATTCGACTAACCAACACACTTGAACTTGTCTGCGCATGATAATTACTTGGCTCACTAGAAAGCTTTATATAAAACAAAAATAAACAAAAGACAAAACCTGAAAAATAATATATTTGTCGCTAGTACGCTTGTACCTACGCTTGTAGATGAGATGCTAGTGAATTTTTGAAGCATAATTGAACAGTCAAAGAATTTGGTTGTTGGATTAACAAGATATCATGTCCTTTTTAGGTTCTTCAATAGAAAACATAAATATTATTAATAAAATCGATAGTTAAATACGTTACACGTTAGTATTATAGTATATAGTCCTGTGCTTACTTAGATACAAATGCATTATACATAATATTGGACTTGATTTTGTTTCAACAATCAATCTTTGTTTTGTTTTTTTTTTTTTTTGTAAACATATGCACAGATAGACCATCACGTTCACGTCGGTCGCGTCGACGTCATGCTCACCAAGACCAACACGGTTATAAAGATTGTGTGAGAACAAATAGAAGTAGCAAGTAGCAGCGATACCACTTTACTGCAATTGCAGAAGATCTACTGCGTTTTTCGCTAAAACCAAATCTACTGCCACTAAATCCAATCTACTGCACTTTTTCTTCTTTAGTTATTATAATTTCTTTTGCCTCTGTGACAAAAATTCCTTTCTTAACTTGATTGTTCTCACATCATTCAACGATTCAGCATGCTTTTCATCTACGTCGACGTCTCCTTCTTTTGTGTATGGAAACTATATTCTATATAGCATGTTGTATTTTGTTTTGTTCCTCTCTGTACAAAAATATTTAGGCCGTGTGCGAATTGCAATAAAATTTGTATTAAAACTTGACGTTCGCTTAAATTTTGACACTGCGTTGCGTGGTGAATAAAATGTATTTAGCTGCGGAGCAGGCTAAAAAATAACACTAGTGATAAAGTTTTTCCAACATTTTAACGCAATTCGCTCATGGCCTAAGATGTGAAACTTGTAGTAGATGGTTCTATGCCTTCAATATTACCTAAAATTAATTTCTATTGCTTCCATTGCATAACTTGCAGTAAAAAAAAAGATAAATATTGTCAGTGGAGGGCATTATTTAGAAAACAAGATCTTTTATGGAAATATTATGATGTTTAAAATTTTAATTTAGATGAAAACAATTTTCTGGAGGGAAAATATTGGCAGCATTTTGTGAATATTGTTATGCTCACTCCCGCAAAGTAGTGCTGCTGAGTAGAGAAAATCTTCACTAGTTATCAGTATAAAAGCAAAAACAAGAAAAAAGATAAATCTTACTTCAGTTGAAAACATAATTTTATGCAAGAAAATGATGATTAATACAACAGTTGGTTGCTAGAAACCATCAGTTTACCCTGGATTAAGCGAATATTTTCAAAATTTGAAAAACTAGAAAAACTCATTGGTTTTCAAACGGAAAACTGCATGAAATTGTAGGTACACTTATTTTCAAATGGAAAAATGGAAAATTTTGGATTGGGAACTCATAAAACTCTGCCAGAGCACGAACAACTTTAAGACCTGAAATCAAGTTTTTGCATGGAATTTAAGGTGCATTGGTATGTTTGTATGTCCAGCCGGTACTCTTTATCCGCTCAATCCTCAATGCATTTTTCTTTTCAACGAACTTTGCATTTTACTGCATGCTTCAATGAAAGTAGAAAGTAGAAAGTTAGTTGCAAAGCTTGGAAAAATTCAGGTATGTAATGTAGTTCTCTATTTCAATTGGATACAAGCAAATCACATTGCATTTAAACAATATCTGTGTTAACCATAATTATTCTGGGGTTGCTCTGAAGGATGCCGAGACCAAGTTCGGTGGAAAGTTTGTTGCCAAGCTAGAAAAACTTCATATATCTTTGAAATTGGAAATATATGTGTCTTATCGCGCTTCATTATTGTAAAACGTGATTAGCTAAAGATAAGTAAATATAAGCAAAGAAATGGATGCATGCTATTTTGCTTGTATGACCGGTATAGACTCTTAAGCCGCCCAACGTATTGTTAAAAAAAAAAATCGACAGTTCGCATAGCTTAGTAGTCGAAAATTATACTTTTTCAGTAGTTGTTTTTCTAACGGAACAATTATGTAAGTGAAAAATTCAGATTCAGAAAATTAGATTTGATTTGAAGGCAATCGAGACGAGGTTCGCGAGGTCGGTCGGTCGGGTAGTTTAATATATTTTGTGTGAGTATTT
Source organism: Sphaerophoria taeniata (assembly GCA_943590905.1). NCBI lineage: Eukaryota > Metazoa > Arthropoda > Insecta > Diptera > Syrphidae > Sphaerophoria > Sphaerophoria taeniata. Next base: position 68,921,251 of record OX016540.1, read on the forward strand.
ATGTTTAAGTTATTCTTCTTTGTGAAATAAGAAATCTACTGCGAAAAATGTTGATTTACTGCATTTTTTCAACTGTTTCACTGCGCAATCCTACTTTTGAAGTGGCAACGCTGGCAAGTAGGTGTATCCACTGCTGTCGTTTTTGCTACTATAGTAGTATTTTACTCCTTTCGAGAGTCAAATGCTACTCTACTACCCTTAGACGAAATATACTCCCCAATCTTAGTAAACAAAATCTACCTATATTCTATGTAGTATGAGATAAAACAAGAATCGAAAATCAAAATTCTCACATTTCTTAGCTCATTTATGTTCAATCAGTGAGATAGTTGGCCTAAATTTGAGTCAAAGTAACCAATTTACGAAAATTGCCAAACATTTTAATGTAAATTTTAAGGTTCCTTAAACTACACACCTAATTCCACACCTTAATTACTCGAAAATGTTGAAAAAATGAGCCTGCATTTTTGAAACACGCCTTTATGGATCAAGATCAGGATCACTTAAGTCTGTATTTGTAGGTACGTTAATGATTTTGGATCACTTCAACCTACACTTATAATAGAACTGTAAGAAAACCTAACCTTTTTAATCACAAGACCTCTGTCGCAGTTTCCCGTAGCTTAGTTGGTAAGCGCGTTGGCTGCTAAGTAGAACGTCGTTGGTTCGAGTCCTACTCAGGCCAAGTTTTTATTTCATCTTTCACGAGAACTGCCTCTTGCGAAGACCTGACAAATCTTCCAAGAGTATCAATCTGTCATGAAAAAGTGCTTCTCAACTCTGCCGTTCGGAATCGGCGTTAAATTGTAGGTCCCCTCAATTCTTCACACGCACTCAGAGAATTGTTGATGAGAGTAAGCCACTTAGGCCTTGGCTCTTCAAGAGCTGTCGCACCACTCTATTTATTTATTTTTACCTCTATCGCATGCATTCAACTTTTTCAAATCTGAAGTGATATTTTCTGTGAAGTGATAGTTCCGTGGTTAAATTTATAATTAAGGGAAAACTTGGGGAACCTTTAAATATCAATTCGTCAGAAAAGTGGGAAACTAGCGAAAAAGAATTATAGGCAAAAACATTTGATTTGGAGCCGTTTTCTTCACTTATTTCAACTTGTGAACCTTTGCAGTTGACAAACTCAAGAGTTGAATTTTAAAGTCAAGCTGAAGATTATTTTTCTTAACTTACGTAACTTTTAATTCAGAGTTTTGAATTTGAAAGTAGTAGCCACTGGGAAACTCATAACAATTCGGAGAAGTTATGTTAGAAACATGATTTTTTGCTTTTGGAGACGGTGAAAGCAGATGCGCGATGAAATTCTGAATCAAGAAGAAAAAAGACGATTGATACCTCTTCATAATGACATAATAGCCCCCTCCGGCAAAAATGTTCTCTAGGAAGTACCAGGCCAAAATGACCATACAGGAAACTACTTTTGTGTTCGAAGACCCTCCAATCAAAGAAATCTCTTGGGTAAGAGTATAAACCCTTAAAAGTAAACGCAATACATAATTGTGTGCATACAGATAGTGCATAGTCACTAGTCAGTTAGATTTTTAAACTTTTTTTAACTACTCTATTAATACTTTCAAAGCTCAAGTCTTCGTAATTTTCTCTTCGCTTTATGATGATAACTTTAATATTTGTTTAATTAAAAAAAGTGTTTTACTAAATGCAGAAAACACACAATATCTGACAGAAAATTGTACTCATGTTTAATGATCTAATTTAGTTTTTTGACAGTGACAGGATAAAATCCTCAAGTTGATATCAACTTCGATTGTATAAAAGGCTCCTCCTATCCGAAAAACACACAATTTGGGTTTTAGAACTCCCAAAAATTAATAAGAAACTATCGTTTGCTAATAAACTTCAACCACATCATTTTTGAAACTTCAAAACGATCTGCAAAACCCATTATAAGTGATACTTTGCTCCGGTTATCGGGCTAAGTTCCTATAGTTAAAACATTATACTACCCAAATATAGAAAATACTCCTCAAAATAATTAAAAAATACTCCCCATTACATTTTTGAAACGACAGCACTGGGTGTATCGTGTATGTAAAAGAGCAAGATGTTCTCGATTTCCCACAAAATGAAATCATAAAGGAGAGAGTGAATAAGTGTGTCGGAATTTAATTCGTATTTTTTCCTACACTTTCCTTCACCATGAAAATATATTCCATTCCAATCACACATAGCTAATGTTCTATGTTCATTCATTTGGTTGATTTAGTATTTGTTTGCACATCGTTAGCGGTGGTTGTTTTATACGTGAGAGAAGGTTCTCCGGATTAGTCTTCGATTTGTTTTGTAGTAGGTACAAGAGCATTGCATTTTCCGGTTAGACTTGAATTAATTTCTTGAACAATCTCTCTTTTTTTATAACAAAAGTGTGTCTTTAGAATTCATTTTTGTATTTCAAAAATGAAAGCATTGAACAGCCTTTTAAATTTTACGTCGTCGTCGTAGTAGTGAACCTGGCAATGTTTCAATAATAAATACCTATAAATGAATTTTCGTGCCCCTTGTTACTTATAATATATTAAATGTTATATTTTTTTTGCATTATTTTCGTTCAATCAAGTGTTTGTGCCATTTCCTTAAAGTCCTTTATTAAATTCGGTGTCTTTTTTTAAGTTAATTTTATTCAAATTTTTCTACTGCGTCCCACTGCTAAAAAAAATACTGTCGCGTTTAGTTCTGCTCATTTTTCTGTTTCAAAAAAAAAAAAACAAGGTTCTTGTCTACAAAAAAAAAAATACACCAAAACATGTCTGGGCTCTAAATCAAAAACAAAAAACATGGTGAAGTCTGGTTAAAGATGGTTGCACCTTGCAACCCCAAGCAAGCTACAAACAATTCACAACAAAAAATAAAATACAGAATTCTTGAGAAGAGAGGGAACCTGATTAAAACTTAAATAAAATATAAAATACCACCATACTGACACAAAAGTGAATCGAAAGCAAAAAATAAAAATAAATAAAAAGAAAAAAAGATAAAAAGGAGAACAATAATACCTACCTAATATTTGAAATTGTGTATTGTTTGTGTCAGAGTGTGCATCCTTGTGTTTAGTGTATATTATATTCGTAAATAATAATTCTCTTCTCTTTACTTTGCTTCTATGTACATGAAGGTATCTGTTTCTGTTCCGTCGTCTGCAGCATTTGTTTTGTTTTAGTTTGTTTCTATATCTATCGTCAACCTATCCAACCCTGGCTGTGTTGTGCGGTTGCATTGACTTTACCTAGTCAGTGCCATGAACTGTCGGTGTGTTTTTTTTTTTTTACTGACAAGAAAAAACTACGAAGAGAAATGTTTTTTTTTTCAAAATTAATGTTTGCGTCTCATCTCCCTCCATTCAATTAAGAAATCAAAATTTACAGTGAATTATAGATTAATATTGTTTTACAAATGTCCTAATGGAATGTTTCAATCAACAACCGTGTTTTACTTATTTTCTCAAAAGTGGATTAGAACGAGATATTCAAGGTAAATATTTTAAGCTGTACTATCGCAATTAACATTTACTTTATGGCAATATCAGTAGCTTGAGGAGATATTTTCTTGTTTGTTAGTAAGGTATCAATCAGCAAATTAATAGGTATAGAAATAGATTACCTCCAGGCACAGTTCGTGTTTCTTTATAAAATTATCCAGTGAATAAGGTTCGTTTAACAAAATAATCTTCATGATATTTTAAATTAAAAATTTAATTTAATTCCCAAAAAGAAATTTTCAAATAGGTACTAAAACAAAGTAGAAACTTTGTTTCTAAACTGTAAGGTACTTGGACGTAGGACAATAAGGTTCTAACTACCAGATAGAACTTTGTGGCTCGGCAGATAATTTTTCTTGTTAGATAGAAGCTTTTTTTCTATTTGTAGAAGGTAAAATAATGATTCGTTGAAGATAAAAATTTATAGTACGGTAAAAAGAAAAAAGCATAACTCTTTTTTTTATCTTTTATTAAAAGAAAATAAACACAAAAAATTAATAATTATTTCGCAAAAACACAAAATAAATATTAAATTCACAGCGCTTATTTTCTGGGCCGTCTTGTGACCTAGGAATCTGAAATTTTGCAGGTTAACTGACTTATATGTGATGACATATAATTTTTTCAGAATCCTCGGCTTAAAGACGACTCAGAAATTTGAGTTGTAAAAGAGGACTCCATTACCTAAATTTAAATTTCTAATTTAATCAAATAGAATTCTATTACATTTTTACTCACTCTCTTTCTGACTTTGCTGACGGAAGGAAGATTTTTTTTTACCGGGCAAATTATTGAAAGTGTAAAATTGAAAATGGAAGTAATCAGATCTAATCGGGGTGGAGAAAAACTTCATCATGAAGGTTTCATTTACTCTAAATATCGACAAGATTCGTATAAGATTTCGTGGAGGTGCGAAAAATACCAGTGTTTAAAATGCAAAGGTAAGGCAGTTTTGTATGGAACAAGGGTGCAGATAAATGGAGAGCACAACCATGGCCCTTCACCCGTTGCATGCGAGATTGCCCGAACCTTACAGAGGGTTCGAGAATTGGCAACTACTTCTTCCGAACCACCCAGAGCAGTAGTTGCCAGGTCTATTGCAGGAGTTTCCGCCGAAGCCCTGATCCATGGACCAAAGCTGGCAAGCCTCCAAACGTTGGTAGAACGAAAACGTAGGAGGCAACATGAACCAAGGCACATCCCATTATTCGGCTCTGCAACAGACCGGAGCCGTCTCTCACGTTGTGAGACATGGCTTGTGGATGGGACCTTTAAAGTATGTCCTGAGATGTTTACCCAACTTTGGGTTGTCCACGCATTAGTGGAAAACAAGATACTGCCGCTCGTATTTTGTCTGCTGCCCAACAAACTTGAAATTTCCTACAAGTGGGCCCTTGAACTGATAATTCAGTGCCCAGAAATGGAAAATCCGCAGCCGAGGACAATCGTTACTGATTTTGAAAAGACGGAGGAGAATGCACTCCGAAGCCTTTTCCCAGAAACGGTTATTCACGGCTGCTTTTTCCATTTCACGCAAGCGGTCCGTAGGAAAATTTCGCAGTTGGGTATGCTGACAAGATATGGCAGCGATAGGGGATACTATACGTATACGCGTCTTCGGAAGTTTATGGCGTTGAGTTTCTGCAAACCAATTGACATCTGGAATAGGTTCATGCTTTTGATACATGAATTCCTACAGAGCTTTGGAGATACCGAAGCTCACCAAGATTTCATCGAATATTTTGAGAAAACTTGGGTAGGAAGGAGTCATCGAGCTCCACTATTCCGGATGGAAATGTGGAACTGCAGGGGCACAACGCTACATGATCTTCCGAGGACAAATAACAGTGTGGAGTCTTGGCATCGGGCCTTCCAGGCAGCGGTTGGGTGTCAACACGACTTTATTGCAATAGAATTAAACACCAAATAAGAATGTTTTTGTGAAGCTTACAGAGTTCAAATTCGAAGGCAATTTCAAAGCCTCAGTTCTAAAGAATAATTGCAATGAATTTCTACACCGCAGTCACTGTAAAATTAAAAAAAAGATCAAATTCAAAAGCTATTTGAAAGCCTACACGGTTCTAACGATGAATTGTTTGGATAGTCATTTTTGGATTAATAAGGTTCTATCTGCAACGCAAATTTCAACGGGGTTCTATTTGCCAAATTATTGTTTTTTCTTAAGGGTGTAAGGTTCTATCTGGCTGTTAGAACTTATTGAACAAAAATTCAAACTGAGATTGCTTAGATAGAACTTTGTTGGCTGCTTTTTCACGAGTTATTTCATAAACTAAAAGAGATAGCCAAATTTGGAAAACGGCAAATGAAAGAGCGTAGCCTTTTTAGTACGATCCAATCTATAACTCAATTTTGGAAAAAATGGCAGTTAAAACCTTGTTGTCCTAAGGTCGCTACCTATTTATAAGTAAAACAGGCTCTACTTTACTTTAAGGTTAAATGTAGTATGTAGCCCTAATCGACGAACATGCTCACCTTATTTTCGTCGTGTACCTGTACAGTGCTGACATTAAATTCTTTGAAGAAACCTGCATTCAACAGGAAAACTATTTTTAGGCCAAGAAAAAAAAATAGAATACCGAATCCATTGTGTATTTTTGTAAGAATTCACTGAATGCAATGTAAATGACTGAATTCAGTGCTTTCGAATAGTTAACTTACATATTTTTGAAGAAAAAAAAAAACAAAAAAACGATCAAAGAAATATCAAAATATAATTTTTTTTTTATTAAATGGACGAATGCAGACAAATCTACAGTGCAGACTTGTGGGCTTAGAAAAGTCTGGGATTACTAAGAAAATCCGCTAAATACAGACAAATCAGCACTCTTGGCAACACTGGTATGGTATTAGTGTAGGTTGTAGCTTGTAGGGAATGGTTCGCGGCTCGCGCACTGTTCGCTGTTTTGCCAAAAAATTTCGCCATAAAAGGAGAAGGAGGTGTTCGCTAGAAAATTTCATTTTTTCTATTAAATATCCATAACGCAATGACTTGCTTCTCTTTTTGGCACATCCTCACACTTTGAAGAATCAACAGTCAACAAAAAACGATGATTGCCAATTCTGTGTTCGCCGTGTAGGGAATAAGGCCAACGAGCATGTTGCTTAGGCATGTTCGTCGTTTAGGGCTATCTTTAAGGGATTTTGAATTTCAAGCCGCAAAAAGTAAGATTACTTACTTACTTAAGGTGGCGCTACAGTCTCCGCCAGTCAGCTCGGTCCCTAGCTAGCTGTCTCCAGTTTTGCACTCCAAGTTGATTGAGGTCCTCTCCCACTTGTGTGCGCCACCTGAGTCGCGGTCTTCCTCTCCTTCTGCATCTCTCGGGAATAGATTCGAAGGCTTTCCGGGCCGGAGCATTGTTGTCCATGCGCTCTAAATGACCAAGCCATCTGAGTCTCTGGACCTTGACCCTTCTGGCTAGGTCTACGTTGTTGTACAACCCGGGGCCAAAGATGACCCGAAGAACTTTCCTCTCGAAACAGCCTGAGGAACATTCATCCAATTTCGTCAGGGTCCATGCTTCTGCACCATACAGCAGGACAGGGATGATGAGGGTGTGTACAGTTTTGCCTTAGTTGCTCGAGAGAGGGCTTTTCTACTCAATTGCTTGCTTAGCCCAAAGAAACAGCGATTAGCAAGAGTAATTCTTCGTCTTATCTCAGCGCTGGTGTTATTGTCCGTGTTGATAGCGGAGCCTAGGTAGACAAACTCCTTAACTACCTCGAAGTTGTATGCGTCTTTTGTAACGTTCTGTCCGAGCCGACGATGCTGGTTGCCCTTACTCGAAGACAGTATGTACTTCGTTTTTTCCTCATTTACCGCTAAACCCATTTTTGCCGCTTCTGTCTCAATCCTCACAAAGGCGCCATTGACATCACGCTGTGTTCTTCCCATTATATCAATATCGTCGGCGTACGAGAGAAGTTGAACAGATTTATAGAAGATAGTGCCTCTGGTGTTGACGGTGGAGTTTTGGACTATCTTCTCAAGAACGATGTTAAAGAAATCGCACGACAGTGCTTCGCCTTGTCTGAATCCTTTTTTGACGTCGAATGATTCCGTGAGCTCATTGCCAACCTTGATGGAGCAGCGTGAGTTCTCCATCGTCATTTTGCACAAGCGAACGAGCTTGGCAGGGATGCCAAAACTAGACATAGCTTTATACAGTTCGTCTCTGTAGATGCTGTCATACGCGGCCTTAAAATCGATAAAGAGGTGGTGGGTATCGATTTGGAGTTCATAGGTTTTTTCCAGGATCTGCCGCAACGTGAAAATTTGGTCGATGGTAGACTTTCCTGGCCTGAAGCCACATTGATAAGGACCAATCAGATTGTTGACGAAAGGCTTCAGACGTTCACATATTACGGTAGAGAGGATCTTGTAGGCGATGTTAAGCAGACTGATTCCTCTGTAGTTGGCGCAGTTTAGAGGATCTCCCTTTTTCAGGATCGGCCAAACAATGCTGAGGTTCCATTCATCGGGCATGCATTCCTCCGACCATATCTTACAGATGATTTGGTGCATGCTCCTATCTAGATCGTCGCCTGCGACTTTGAACAGCTCGGCAGCTAGACCATCTGCTCCAGCGGCTTTGTTGGATTTCAGCCGTGATATTGCTGTTTTCACTTTTTCTAGGTCGGGTTCACGGAATTGTTGGCTGTCATCGTGTATGATAAAAGGCTCCTGTCTGATGGCGTGGTTCTGTTCGTCGTCGCCGTTATACAGTCTACAGAAGTGGTCTTTCCAAATCCCCAGCACTGACTGCGGTTCTACTATGATGTTCCCTTGTTGATCTCTGCAGGCTTCGGTTGACCTTGAGCCAGGTGTTTTACCTTCCGATAAAACCTCCGAACTTCATTCCTGCTGTTAGCTCTCTCAACACCTTCGATCTGACGCTTCTCATGCTCTCTCTTTTTTCTCCTGAGAAGCCGGCGTTCTTCTCTCCTCTTTTGCTCGTATGCCTCCTGCTTGGCTTTATGGGCCTGCCTGCATTCTTCGTCAAACCAGGGGTTTCGTTTTGGCGGCTGTGTGAAACCCAGCACATTAGTGGTCCGAGTCGATGTTGGCTCCTAGTTCGAACATCTTGAATGCTGGAAAAGTGCCTCCCGTCGATCGCTATGTGATCAATCTGGTTGACGGTTGATTGATCAGGAGATCTCCAAGTACCTTTATGGATGTTGAGATGTGGGAACCAGGTGCTTAGTACCACAACATTTCGCCCCGCAGCAAAATCGATCAGCCTGAATCCGTTGTCGGAAGTGGTGTCGTGCAGGCTGTGCTTTCCGACTGTTCTTCCAAAGATGCCTTCTTTTCCCAGCTTTGCGTTAAAATCGCCGAGGACAATTTTCATGTCATAGCTAGGACATTGTTCATATGTTTTGTCGAGGAGCTCGTAGAATTCGTCTTTGGTGTCGTCGTTTTTCTCTTCTGTGGGGGCATACGCGCATATTAAGCTTATGTTGCCGAATTTAGCCTTGATTCTGATCGTCGTGATGCGTTCGCTTACGCTTTGAATCGGAGAAAATTCCGCTCCGACGTACGGTTACCTCGATTGGGCCGAATGTCATTTGTATTGCCGGTAAAGTAAACATTTAGTAAATTAAAAGAAGCCATTCAAAAAATTTATTTCAATTTATGGCCTTACAATGTATGGGGCGGGCTAACCCCAGTTTTGATCTGAAAAATTTAAAGTATAGATAGTTAAAAAAAAATACTATTTAAACTCATGTTAAAATGAGTTAATAAAAATATGGCCTTTCTCTTTTTTAACCTCTGAGTAGATCACAGATTCGTCATGGCAAAGCTCTGAGCAGATCAAATTCAAAGTCCTCAGTAATATTATAATACAGAAACAAACATGAACACCGAAATTTTGTTTTTTACTAATTATTTGTTTAATATTTTTTTGTTTACCTAAAGAAGGCGACCGACTGTCTTGGAAATCCATTTTTAAATTTGTGTTTGTTTTTGTCTATAAAATCTCTATTTGCTCGGTAATTTTATCCTGAGCAAATAGATTTAACTCTGAGCATAAAAGTTTTTTGCTTTTTTACATCTTAGCTAAAAAAGAAACACATGGGTGGAATCGTGTAAGCCGAGTTTTGATAGTTATTCAAGATATTTCGTCTGTGTAAGAGGTAAGAGGCCAGTTATAGCTACATATCATTAAAAAACCATCATTAAAAGTTGGAACATACACTTCGCTTCAATTGAATAAGAACACATTTCTTCAAAAGTTTGTTGTTCATTTTTTCCTCACTTTGAACTTTAATGCATCGTTTGATGATGCTAGCCGATAGCTTATCATGTTGAGAAAACAAATCAAAAAGAATAATTTTAAGAGGACCGCTATTTTTTACCTGGCTCTCATGCAAAGCTTTCCAGATTGAAAAAACTCTGTTTTTTTTTTGCGTCAACTGATTAAGCACACGATATTTCACTCTCATTATCTTCATTGGTTCTTAGAGTTTTAAGTTAAATGGTATACCAAATCAAGAGTTGAAGTGTTCTTGGTGATATTTAGCCGTTTAATTAAAACTTTAAAAAAATATGGTTAGATCAGAAGCTTTAATAGTGTCGGAAGAGTTAAGTTGACACCAATTATTTTTATAATGGTTGAAAAGCCTTCATATAATTTTTTATGAAAGATGGAACATTAAAAAAAGGGAACACAAACACTGGAACAAAGTGTTTCATTTTTTGAAATTGTATTAATAGCTTTTCATTAATACGAATTTGCATCATTAAAATAAATAAATGCTTTTTTCATCAAAAATATTCGATTGATATGAGCTTGATATATAAAATTAAAGTATAACACACCAAATTATCCAAATGAAAACTTTTGAATGATAGTTTTTACTTTTTAATGATCGCTATAACTGGCCCCCTATGCTGATATTCAAAATTGACTGTCATATTTTTTTGAGTTTTTCAGCTGACAACTATTTTGGTGTTAGTTTGATGCAACAGGACATTTTTGCTTTTTTTTTCTTTTTTTGAGAAAAATTAATATTTTTGTGCCTTTGCAAATATTTTTGCAATTGCAAAACCAAGATGAAATTAAATTCACATCTTAATTTGGTCACAAAAAAAGAAGTAATATTTCAAGAAATTTATAGGTAGGGTAGGGTAAAAGCACCAGTACCCGGACAGATAACTTCTTTTTTGACTTTCAATGCAAATATCTTTATTTCTGTTAGTATTTCATTCAAATCTTAATATTTTGCTAAGACTACAGATATTTCTCAGTAGTTTGGTGTATGAACGAATTGAAAACATTGATTTAAAAAGATGAATTCTAAATAAAGGCGATTTTCCGGAGTCTCCGGACGATTGTTCTAGTTTCCGGACAGTACCACTTAAAAACGAAATATAAAGAAACCAAAATCGGTACCAGTTACCGGACGATCAAAACAGAGTCTCCGGACGACTTTGAACCTACTTCGTCATACTTTATTGCTGCTTGACTGATACCTAATTTCTTCGATCTAATGTCGTGCAAGGCTTACTTTTAAGTTGTTTGCATTCATCTTCAATAAAAAAAAAGTTAAGACTGTTCATATCCTCACTATCCAACTAAACCATGGAAATTTTATGCATCTGAAATACATATTTACTTGTTTCAAGGTTAACTAGTTGTTGTTTCTTTTTTCCGAACCCGTTTCCAGGCACTTGGAATCCTTCAACACTAAACTGATGCACTGTTTTTTTGTGCACATCGCATTCAAATATTATACCTTCGATAGGGGTGGTTTTGGTTTTGGTTGGTTTCTTTTTGTGTTTTTTGTATGCATTTGGTATGCATCAGTGAAGAAAAATGTTATTCTCAAATAAATAGAGAAGTGGAGTAGGAGGGAACTGGTTTTATTATTCTCATGTTCAGGTTTCGGTAAAAAGGAAAATAGATATCGCACGATCGATTTACACCATTTTGATTTCAAAATATTGTGTTTGTGTGGCAGAAAATAAAAAATGATATTGAAATACAATTTTAAGAGTTTTTTATTTGTCATTTTTAATCCATCAGAGGGATGATAGTAAACAAATTTTATTCTGGATATAAACAAGTACTTTTGACAATTAAATTAAGGGATGCAAAAAGAATTTGAACATAAAAAAATAATTAAATAAAACCTTGGAGCTGTCCGAAAACTAGATTTTCGTTATTTTTTGTACCAGTACCGGACACTTAAACAAATCGATTAAAAAAAAAGCAAAACTCAATTTTTTTCCTTAGTTATTGGAAGTTCATTATATTTTCTTTGAAACAAACCCCATTTGATTGCAAGACTTCACAAGATCAACTATTCCCAGTATATTTTTCCAAGGTCTGCCACTATTTTTTTGCTAAGAAAACAGCAGAACAGCAGTGGCTGCTGCTTAAACTACCTATAACTTTTCCGTTATACATTCGATCGGCTTCAAACTTCGTATGCATATGTGGCAAATGTTACTGATTCTGTATTTTGTTGTTTTTTGCCAAATCTGTATTTAGTTTCTCTTTTGTTCCACATAAAGGCAAAATCGTCCGGTCAGCGGTCACTGGTGCCTGTCCGGAAACTGGTGCAGTTACCCTATCAACACTTCATTTATCCTCTCCTCTGAAAAACGTGCACTTAACATTCCACTAATTCGTCTGCCTATTCAATGTTTCCCTAATAGACAGAAGTTTTTGTTTTGTGTTATCAACTGATGTTACAACATTTTCATCATTCCCGGTTAAAGAAAAATGTAATATTCGTGTACGTGTTTGTTTGTTTTAGATTAGTCTACTAACAACTAACACTGCACTAAGTGATGAGACATATGTCGTAAGATTTAGCTTGCTATAAGCTCTCCCCGGCATTATCTGATAGTGTGTAAAAAAAAAAAAAAATAATTGTACAATCTGATATAGGCATTCAAAATAGAACAAACCTACAATATTTTCGTCTTTATTTTTATTTCTTTGTTGGTGTCTGATAAATAATTGGAAAGCATGTGCAACAATTGCAATTTTAATATTAAAATAATTCCGACAAAATAAATCAATAAATCCTATATGTAATAGGTGCGTTTTATTATCCTTACTAACCCATATGGGTTTGTTTTTGACACACAAAACAAAAACAATCTGGGACCCCGATAGCTATCGGGGTTTATTTTGTAACTCAAAAATTAGTTCTATATATGGCGGATAAAATGCGAGTGTGAGACAAAAAAGAAGTTATTGTAGAAAGATTTTTTAATATCAGCCATATTCATAAAAAATAACGAGTATTCCACTCTAAGCCACAGTTTTATAAAGCCATAGGATAAGAGCCAAACCAATTAATTAATTGATAAAAACAATATATTTGTGGAAAAGCAAAATAAAATTTAACTGAGTGTTGAGTCTCGGATAAAAACATAGCTTAAACTTCAACCTTTTTAACCCACATCGTTTAATTATCACGGGGTAACCCATATGGGTTTGTGAGGATAATAAAACGCAGCAAATATAATATTGAAAATTATTTGATAAGTACATTTTTGTATTTTCAAACATTTATATTTTGTTTTATTTTACAGTACCTATGTACCTATGAATAAGTTAGTACGGCTCAGCCGTGAATATTAAAGGCTTAGGTAGTTTCTTTCCTTTGTCCTTCAGTTCGCGCAATGTTTTTATTAGAGTTAAAAATAAATATATGTTACTAGCAGTTGCCTGCAACTTCGTCCGCCTCTCTCTTGTCCACCGGCCAGAGTAGGGTCTTACTTGTGCATCATGCACGTGGGAATTATGTTGCGAACTTATTTTAAAATTGTATTACAGTCGACTCTCCCTTTATCAATCCCTTCAGTTCTCCATACATAAAGCATTCCCTACGTCGAGCTCTCCCTAATTAGAATATCTCTTTAACTCGAACACTTTTTTTTTACTTCTGTATCGTTTTTTTTCTTCTGAATTCGAACTTTGAAGTTTTGAATTGGCAAAATATTAAAATTATATTATTTATTATTTTTACACAGTTATGGAACTCCCAAATGAACCGTTATAGGAATAGAGGGACTAGAACGCGCTCACATTTGCTCTATTGTTTTTTCTTCTTTCATATGAAAATCTTCAGTTTCGATTTCCTTAACAGTGTCTGACACATCGAAATCCTCGTCATTGGTTGACTATGTGGTTAAGTATGATTGGCTACGGCAATGTCCACAAATTTTTGAACATCTCAATCCAATTTTATTTGTATCCACCTTTGCTTCCACAACCTTTTGTACAATTACAAAAGATTGTGTTCAGTACATCATCGTGTGATTTGGCCACTTTAGACTTTTTCCGTGCGGCTTTCTTAATTCACAGGTCTACTCGAATAAGCCGCAAACCAAAACGGCTTTCAACAACAATATAATCGATGCCATCGATCAAATTCAGTCTAATTTATGCGACAAAGTCATCGAAACTGAACCTTTCAAATTCGGGCCACCCAGCAAAGCCTCGGCGGCCATTGGATGATGTTTTATCTCACACATAATGTCAATAAAAGGGTCCTTAAATAAAGATAAAACCTGATTGATATCTTGTTTTATTCCGTTTTAAAATCGACCCGTCATTTTCCATCACAAAACATAAGAGTTTCATAGAAGAAGAAAAAACAATAGAACAAATGTGACCACGTTCTCGTCCCTCTACTCCGAAAACGGTTAATTTAAGAGAAAAATGCTTAGGACAAATAGATAATTTGAAGACGAACAATTTTTCCTTGACCACTATTGACCTCCAGGGCTCCAGGCCATAGGTCGCGAAATATTCACGAAAAACTGAATTTCGCGACCTTTTGACCACCATAACTTTTTAAGCCGGCACGACATCAATGTCGATTTTTCACATCTTCATAACAGCAACGTAATAAAGGTGTACACAAGAATCTAGCCCACTTGGAATTATTACCCAGATGAAAACTTAAATGGCTGGATTGATAACAATTCCTGAAGATTCGCGACTGATACTATCAAGATCCGAGGCCGGAGGAGGTTGTATACCTTATTTACCGGTGATCGTTGCAATGATTTATTCGCGCTGAACATATTGCTTCTTTCATGAAAATTAAGAATATGACTCACCCAATCTTTAGACTTGGTAAGCTTAATATCTTAATATTATTTTATGACTTATTAATTTACAAAATATTACTTTAAACTTGTTAAACAAAATTATTATGACGGAGCACAATATTCTTTTTAACTTTTTGGGCTAGAGTTATTATAGAGTAGAGTATGTACATATTTAGATTCTGGTTTAAAGGCTATTAACTCCAATACTTTTCCTTTGTATGAGAAAAGTATGAAAAAGGTAGTGTTCGAACAATTTGGTCAAATTTGAATTTTTTTTAAATACAATTTTTCTACAATCAACTACAAACGTATATCTATGAGAAAAAGGAAAAAAAAGTAGAGAAATTTTTGTTTTGTTTTTGATGGTCAATATTTTTTTTTTCTGGACAACTAAACAAAAAAAATTAAACTCATTAGAAATACAATGGAAAAATTCTTCTAGAAAAATATAATTCACAACACATATGTGTTGTAAATTTTATTTGTGTCGGTAGTTATCGACTAAGCGTTTCGTCTTAGAAAGGTACGACAGCATCTAACTGATGAGCCCAACTGTCGCACCTGGGCGAAACGCATTGGACTAAAAGCCATTTTATACAATAACAATTTAACATTGTAAAAAGTCCATTTTGAACAACAACAAAAATTTCTTGTTTTGTTTTTCCCCAATCTTCCATATTATAATTATTCTAGAATTTCTCGAGGTCGGCTAGTAATTTAATAAAATGATATCTATGTTCGATTCGGCGTCTATTACTGAATCAAACGAATAATTATTCCGGACATAGGACAAAACTTAGTAATAAACAAAAGATTTTTCCCTAAAAAAAGAGCAGAAGTTATCATTTATCATAATAACAGAGAACCGCTTTGAACGTGTTTATGACAAGAAAAAATTAAAAGTCTCTTTGATAAAATTTTTATCATTTCACAGTTTCACAGATAGGGAATTGACCCCTATGTCAACGTAAACAGATTGGTAATTTTTTCTTTGCTAAATCCGGCACGTAAAAATAACACCATGCATTTTTATAAAATGTCTTTATATATTGCCAGTCATTAGCCTTTTAAATGTTTTATTATATCTCAAACAAGTTGATATAAAAAGAAACTTTTCAAACTGGAATTCTTTTTTTCGTCCTATTTTAATAATTATACTGAAACAAATGCATACATATCTACCTTCAAAGAATATTTTGTTTTCTGTTCTTTTCGGATATTTTCAATTTCTTTTCGTGAGAGAACGAAATACTTAAGGAATTTTATTTTTCCGATCTCTCAAGAATGATAAAAAAGAAACAACATTTCCAATTCGTTCCGAGGGAGATCTGTATGAGAATTTAAGTCGCGAGAAGAACGGAAAAAAGTAACAATTATCTGTTTTTTTTTCGGTTCGCGAACGATATTTTACGAACGCTGAAAAAGGAGAAGAGGATAGACCCGCAATCCATGATAGAACTTGAAATTCTTCTATTTAAACAGTTGCAAAGATAAAATAAAATAATTTTTTACCAGACTTTTTCCAAAGTTTTCTTATATGCTTATACTATGTTTAAATAAAACGATGATTAAATATTAAAAATTATTCTTTTAGAAAAAAAATATTTTTAATCAAAATAAATCAATCAATCTCTACTAATATAATAAATGTGAATGCAAGTTTGTTTGCTACAACACCATGGTTTAATTTGGCATAGAGCAAAGGATTGACATGATTTTTTGAATAGGTAAAATGTTCGGCTCCCGTGGGATAGATTTTTTACACAGGGAAAAATATAGACATGATTTTGTGCTTAGCTGGTGGTATTTTAGGGTTCAGAAAATTAAAAAAGGTTTGGTTTTACCAAATTAAATGCAGGCGAAGCCGCAGTAAAAGCTAGAAAAGAATAATATAGAATCACGTAAGTGCGGAATTTTTTGACTGGGACTTGGACTGGAACCAAGTCCCTCGTCATAAATTCTGAAAGACGATTCCGTGCCTTACTATGGTTGTTGCTTAATCTGCAGATCTTTTTCCTTTATATTCGGAAGCGCTTTTATAAAAAAATAATGGAGCGAGGAGCTCTTTTCTTGTTTAAATCATTATACATATGTATTTTGTTGTTACTAATAACATTCAAAAAGGGATAAAAAAATATGTGTAACTCTTATAGGTAACTCGAATTTTCCTAAAACTCTCTCTCTTACCCAAACAATTTCTGTTTAACCTTGAGCTATCTGGTGCGAAGAGAAGCCAAAAAAGAATTTTTTACATTGAAATCGCTAGTAATACAAATTTCAGTGTGTGGATGAAAGTAAAAAATGAAGGTTGGCACTGCAGCTCTGAAGAAACAAGCCTAAAATGGGTACACGCCGAAGGATTGACTTCAGAAGTTCTTTTCTAGAGTAAATTATACTCTTGGAATGTATGTATATAAATATAGTTCTTGGGCGGTACTCATTCAAGATGTCATAAAAACACTAAAGGAACCTACGACTTCCGTTAATATAGATACTGATCATTACTTCATAAGTACTACGACTACCTACAGTAAATTTTATAGAAGTGAATAAATGAATCAGAATTCTTAGAAATCTTAGTTTCTAAGAAATCCCTTGCGAAATCCGAAAGAATGAACCGAAAACTAAGTGATCCTATAAGGGTTTCGTGCTCACCTCTGTGTACGAAACAAGAAAAGTTTATTTACTCAACTATTTGCTCGTGAGTGATTTAGCTCCGAGCATAACATATTTTAAACTCTGATACATCTGACCCAAATAGAAACAGATTTTTTTTTTTTACATTTCTGTGATCTGCTCAGAGTCAGAGATGGAACAGAAAAACGCCAATAGTAACAACTTTTAAAATTAAATAGGTATTTATTGCAAGTCTGACACATAATTTTCTGTGTCCATAAAAGAAGCTCACATGAACAAGAAAATTTAAAAGCATCTTTTTTTCGATTTTTGGCTTGAAATACCTTTTTCAACGCACATACTCGATTCAAGACGAGTTGAGCTAACCAAAAACTGAATTGAAACAAGTTAAACTTGTTTATTCCGATTAAGGTCTTGAGTGCATAGAAAGATCTACACATAAATATGTATGTATATGCGTGTTCATACGTATATACATCAAACATGCCGAGTAACATTGTTCTTACTAGACTTCGGCTTTAAACTTATTTAGCGTTTAGAAATGGTTTTAAAATGGAACAAATAGCAAAAAAAATTTTTTGCATGTGGATATTTTTGTTCGTTGTCGGATGTAAAGTTCACAAAATACTATAAGGGAGCATTTGTTTTTTGTTAACGTGTGTAAGTGACTAATAAAAACATCTTTCGGGTCTAGTCTAATCCCCGTGTTTGGATGGATGGATGAGATTTTTTCAAGTTGAAAAAGCTTTAACTAAATCAAAATAAATTGTTTGTTTACGTTTTCCTTGTGTAAGTTTTCATTAAATGTATATATATGTACATATTAACATTGCTTTCTATGTAGTTTCTATCGAGCTTGTTTTGCATGAGTTGAAAAGTTGAATGACCAACGACGGCCAGTAACTAAAAAATATTATACCTTGTCTGACAGAAAAAGCACACGCTTTCAAAATATTGAGCACAGGTTAATATTGTTACAGGTTAATTAATGAAGGTTAATATTTTTGTCCCTCTAAAAGAGGGATCTTTTTAAAAATCAAAAGTTATAAAAGATGGTATGTATTTCAATACATAGTAAGAAAAAGGGTGTTATAAAGACAAATTAATGTTGCTATGATTTCCCCTTTTTTTGTTTTTTATAATCAACGCGCACTCAAGGGCTTTTTTTCATTACCCTTTATATGCACAGTGCGAGTATTAGGGAAAGGATAGAGGATGTACAAGGAGATGTCGGTGAACATTGGTTTTGAATTCTTGAATATTACAATGACTGGGAAAGACAGAGTGTGGAACAGAGTTCCACATTCGCGTAGTACGTAGTACGTAGTATTCGAAGTTGGGCTCATTTGCGAACTGATGGGCATTCCTGGAGGCGCGGGTGTTACGGTTGAATATCTTAAGGGGAGGAATGCAACTGGCTATTTCACTAGACCATATACCGTTGAAGTATCGGTCAAATAGGGTGAGTCATGAGACATTACGCCGATGTTCTAAAGACGTAAATGACTCAACGATGGTATTGTCACCAATCATTTTGAATGCTCTTCTTTGAATACTGTCAAGCTTTGGACGTATATATGTTTTATAGATGATAGCCAGATTAGAAGGGGAAAAAATTTCTTGCATCGTCTTAAGAAACCTAAGCATCTTGCGGCATTTTTGGCGACATCGCATATGTGCTCGTTCCACAAGAGGTGGTCAGTGATGCACATACCGAGAATCTCGAGATGTTGGGTCTCAATGATGCAAGTGCCACACATGGACAGTGCAGGGGAGGTATATCTCGCTTCAACAACACAAGACAGCATTGGGTTTTCGCAGCAGTAAACTCTACGCGATTTTGTATTCCCCATTGTAATATGCTGTTTAAGTCAGAGTTAAATGAGCTTACCATATTTTGCCGCTCCAGTTCCACATCCGAAAGGGAGGAATGTGAGTCCGGAAACGAATAAGAAAAGCTAAGGGTGCTATCGTCAGCGAAACAATTTATTGGATTAGAAGTTACAGAGATCATTAATGAAAATGAGGAAGAGGGTTGGAGACAAAACGGAGCCCTGGGGCACACCAGCATTTATATTGTATTGAACTGTTCGAAAGAAAGTTTCTAATCCAACGAAGAAGGGATTCATCGATACCGAAAGCACGAATTTTCGATAAAAGAGCAAGATGCCAAACTTTATCAAAAGCCTTTTGAAATATCAAGTGCAACAATCTTACTTTCTCCATAACGATGTAAAAATTTGTTCCACTGTTCGGTGAGATAGACCATCAAATCACTAGTGGACCTGTTGCTGCGAAAGCCGTACTGCCGGTGTCATTAAGAAGCTTTCGGTCTTCGAGATATTTCTTGAGCTGATAATTTATCAGCGTTTCCATGACCTTAGAAAGAAGGGACGTAAGTGCAATCGGTCGATAATTGGAAGGAGAACAAGATTCGCTTTTTTTTGGGATTGGCTGGAGAAATGCTGTTTTCCAACTGCTCGGAACGAGCCCAGAAGAATAGGATAGATGGAAAAGCTTAGGCAAGGGTTTTGCCAGCCTGGAAGAACACCTCTTCAGAATAATAGCGGGGATACCATCCGGACCAGCGGATTTATGTATGTTGAGAAGTTGAGATCCTTTAGGACTCTCGCCAAAGCACGAGTGCGAAAGAAGATAAGGAATTTTATACCGATTTCGAATGGATAAGTTGAGTTGAAAAGTGCTGCAAATCCAAAATTGAGTGCTACTACTGAATATTTACTCAGTATTATATGTATGACATTCACTTAATAAAGTTTTCTTTGGTTTTGCGCAAACGCAAAGGCATTCAGGTATAGCAGTTCTTCAAAGTACCTTTTTAAAACCAAGAATTCAAAAATTGAACTATATTCTGAAAAAAAAAATTGGGTAGGGTCTCAATTCTTATAATTTTTTGGACTCTTGCACCTTCTTGATGTTCATTCTCAGGACATTCCGTTCATTAAAAAAAAAATATATTTTGGGGTGGTAAAGATAGCGCGTATTTATTCATTTTCAATCCAATTTCCGTTCATAAATTTTCGTATTGCTTTTTAAATATCAACCTTTAAAGAATACAAAAAAATCGTACGATCCGCTCTTGAAAAAAAAATGTGCCATTCGATTTAGGAATTTAAATTATTAAAACAAAAACAACAATTAAAGTTTTCTTAAATAGTAGTGTCTTATCGAAATTTCGATCTTCAAATGTATTGCGAATGAAGTACTTGGTTTAAAACACATACCTATATATTTAATAAAGTTGTATGTAGGTTATAATCTACGTAGTCAGGATCTGATTAAAAACCCTATTCACCGAACAATTTATGGAATGCATGAGCCTTTGACACGTATGGGTAAACTTATGAACTAGAACTCAGACTTTTTTGATTTTAATTTGAGTAAAATTCAACTAAAATAAATTTTAAAAATCAGTGTTCCACTTTCTTAAATGTTTTATGTTAACTTTGTCATGTTTTTGGTTTATTTTATGTAATTATTTATGTGTGCTGTGTTATTTGTTATAGTTTCGTTATTTGCCTACTAACAACTTACACCACACTAAGTGATGAGCCGGTGGTATAACACAGTTTCTGTGTTGGTAAAATGGTGCTTGCTATAAGCCCATACGACCAATTCTGATAGTTTGTACAAAAATTCCAATGTTGTGCATGCATTTTCCCACTAGATATGCAGTGGTTGGCCGAGTTTTTCATGCTTTTGTACTGAACAATTCTCTTTTATTCATAGTATTATTCTGTATCCTTTTCCGGAAAGTTGTCTTAATGGTATAATTAATTTGTTATAAAAGGATTATTGTGACGAAACAAAATTGTAATGAAAAATTACAGTGTTGATGTGAAACCACAATATGTAGTTATTAACAAACGATGATAATTCTATTTGTTCCACATGAAGAAAAACAATATCCGTTCCTGAACACACCTTTTTATTTTCTGATAGGTAGCTTAACTAACGCAATTTCGTATGCCGACTCGACTCGGCTCGAAAGGTTGAAGATATTAGAATTCTCTTGCAGCGTGGCTTCGAGACGATTCAGCGATACTGCGACGATTGGAAACTGAAAATAAAAGTCAAAAAGTCGGAGACAATTTTATTCCGGACTCCGTTGACTAAGGCTTCGCAAGATACGTGTAAGAAAAGAATTCGCACAAGATGGTTATTGTTGATCTACATGGACAGGCATTTACGAGCAAAAGTGTAATGAAATACCTCGGTACCTGGCTGGATCAGTATTTGTATTTCGACAGACATATAGGGTGCTTTCATAAATGCATGGTTCCTTTGTTTACATGCGATCAATTGCAATCATATTAACGTCACACAAAATACTTGCGCATGTGTTTTTTTCGCTGCATTTATGAACACTTTTTTATGATTTGCGTCATATGTCAAAAGACTGTCAGAATTTGAAGTTTTACTTACTTAAAGTTTTGAAATTTGATAAATAATAATGGATAACAAAAAGTTTTTTTCAATCATAATAAGTGAATACTGTGAATATCGGGTTAATCGAAACCATGGCATCGATTTTCTCAGAAAAAAGAATCTAAAGAGACATCAATTAATCAGTTTGATTTTATCAAAAAGAAAACCAGGACAATTTAAACGAAAGATTCCAAAAAAAACAAAAACTACATCAATGAAATTAAGTTATTTTCAGATGATGTTTTTTATTCACATCTTAGAATGACAAAATCATGTTTTAAATTAAATACATATTAATATGAATGCTTTGAATTCCCTTATTCATTAAAATAATTTTGCAGAAGTTGCTTAAAGAAGTCGAATCAATCAAGAAACCTAAACCTAAAGGAAGACCAAAAGTTAGCTTGAAAACATCTCTTCATGTTACATTATGGGGTCTCTGCAATCAAAACTGTTATAGGGAACTTTCGGATAGATTTGATCTGTCAGTAGGGGCAGTGCATGGAACAATCCTGAGAACCTGTCGTCGGTTGATGTAACCTTGTTTCCAACATAAGTTGGATATATTTATGTTGCCACACTTTATCATGCAACCTTTAATAAAATTCATTTTTTAGAACAATATTTTAATTTTTAGCAAACTTTTTTCTTAATTGAGCCAGAACAAGTTTGTGATGCCGTTTGTTACTGTTTTCAATTGAAATTTGAATTTTCAAGGAAAAGAATTTGACAGTTGGAACAATAAAGGAAAGGAAATCGTTTTTACTATATACCTGTCTATTTTATTGAAAAATAAATTCAGATTGCATAAATGTGAGTTTTTATAGTTGCACATTTACGCTGCAAATATTTGTCTTTTGTTTTTATGAACATCTGACATTTATCATTTGCATTTATGAAAAATATGCATTTGTCAGACTTTCGCAACCATGCATTTATGAAAACACCCATAGATGCTGCTCTGATTAAGACCAGAGGAGCCTTCGCTCTGACGAAATGGCTGGTTTACAGCGGCCGACTTGATCCCAGAGTGAAAGTAATTTGATACATGGCCCTACCAATGATCGTTTATGTTTGTCCAGTGTGGTTCAACATTGCCCCTTCCCAGATGCAGAAGTTTCGGGTGTTCGAGAGGTAGTGTCTTCGGCGCTGTCTCGGTTGGTATCGGACACCGGAATCTTCTTAACTGCATTGTTATTCAAACGAGGTTCTATACAACGGGGCTCGAATCAATAGAATTGACAATTTCGGGGCCACATTACAAGCGCTATGACTTCGACGAACAATTTGATTTTCGGACCGTTCTATCCGAACGACAACTACTTCGAGAATAAACGCTTGAGCAGATTCATCGCACCAGAGGCACTCCTTTATTTAGACCAGTGCGGCATGATACAGGATAGATTGGCGGTACGGCTTATCTACCACGTTAGGCGAATCCTGTATGAACGAGGCATCGTGGCTCGTGATGAAGCGGAGCTGCTTCGGTTGAGAAGGAGCTTTGTCCGAACAGGACCGCCTTGATAGGGTGAATCAGGAGAACTAGTTTTGGTGGCATCAAACGGCATTTGCCAATGGGTAGTCCGGGGTGGGGTATTTTTGCCTTGTCCGGCTTACATATTTGTTTTAGTTCTAGGTTTAAGGTTTAAGTAGAGTAGGTATGGTGGCACTATAAAATATAAAAAAAACAAAAAAAAATAAAAAAAAAGATACAAATATTAAAGAAAACAAATAAATAAATAAAGAACAAAAAAAAAACAGATATTGAAAATATGAAAAAAAAATGTGCTCGGTCGTACGAACTTGTTTCCAAATTATAACTCATAAAAAACATTAAAATAAAAAAATAAAATTCATAAATAAAAATGTAAATTGAAATATGTACCTCAGAAACAGATTCAATCTGAAAAAATTGATGATATGATTTCTTAAGAAAATGTTGATTTTCCGAATTACAAAAAAAAAAAAAAACAATCGTAGGAGCGGATTTTTTTAAATTAATTTTTTATATATAAAATTTTTCGAAAATGTCTTAAAACTAATTTGGGTATGCAGTATTCAAGAATATGTACCTAAATATACATTTTATAAGTAAATTTCGATTTTCAATATTGATCCGCTTTTGTGATACAGAATTTTGAAAATAAAGTTTAAAAATATTTTTTTAAAATAAAAAAAACATTTTGAAACTTTTTTGAATACAAAATATTATTTTGGCAATATATTTCTTACTTTAAAAAAAAAAATTACCCTGATCGGACACTTACTTTTCGAGAAAATCTGATAACAAAAAAAAAAACGGTTCTATGGGAGGTACCGTTTTGGAGCAATACAAAAATATTTTGTTTAACATAAAATACATAAATGTTTAAAAAAAAAGAAAATACGAGGGAGTTTTAAAAAAATCGTAGGACCCGTTTTGGAGAAAAGTGAAAGTTTTGGTTTTTGGCCAAAAAAATCGTATAGTGGCTACCCTAAATTTCGATCTTAAAAAAAAATAAAAAAAAACTTGGACATGGGTTTTTGCTCAAACCTCTAATTTTCAAGTTTGAAGTCAATCGGACCAGTGCCTATGGCTGTAGGTGCCTGTAAACGCACAGACAAACAGACGGACGGAATCGTTATACCCACTTTTTTCGACTTCTCTATCATCGTAATGTCATATCCGATCATCATCTCAATTTTTTTTCTTTTTACGAATTCAATACTTGCCATAAATGTATTCTATATGTCGCAAGTAAAAAGACAATTACAAACACAATAGAAGAATATAAATGGACACATTTTTCTTGCCGCTGCTGTGGTCGTTCTAGTTTTAAGTAGTTTGTAGGTAGAATAGGTTTTATTTTAAGGACCCTAGTATGTGAGTAAACAAAAAAAAAAGGAAATATATTGGCTTTTTTTTTTTAATTAATAAAAAGAAATAAATTGAAGTTAAAAGAAACAAACCTAGTTCGTAGGCATTAATTTTAGGAATCATGAATTGCTTAGAGCGCCCGATTATATATAAGTGCGTAGTAATAATTAGGCTAGTTTCACATTTTTTTTTAGCATGTAAGTAAATTTAAGCTGATTGAATAAAAAAAAATGAACTTTGACAAAAAAAAAAAAAATTTTCACTGAACATTTTATCAGCTTGGAAAATTAATTCATGAGTAGTATCGTCGGTTTTGTACCATTTTTATAATTTAGAATTTTCAAGTTCTTCGAAATCATATCCTCATGTCATTCACCTTATTTCTGATGTCACTACATTACAAATTAAACAATACATAACTATAAACTATGAAGTGTCCGTCCCTTAGTGGTTGCTCGCGTTGGCTGCTAAGTAGAACGTTGTGAGTTCGAATCCCACTCGTGCTCATACAAGTTTTTATTTCATCTTTCACGGGTACTTACTCTTGCGAACAACTGACAAAACTTCCAAGAGAACTAATCTGTCTTGGAAAAATGTGCTTCTTAATTTTGCCAATCGGAATCGGCGTTAAATTGTAGGTCCCCTCTATTCTTCACCCGCACTCAGAGAATTGTTGATGACAATAAGCCACTTAGGCCTTGGCTCTTCATCGCACCATTCTAACTATAATTCACCGGTAATCAATTATTTTAATAAATTATAATGCTTTGAAAAAAAAAAAATAATCGAAAGATTCCGACAATAGTTGGCGCTCCTTATAAAGCTCTATAATTTGTATTATACTATATAGGTTTAACACAATTAGACTTTTACAGCCATATTTATAAAAAAAATCACCTATTAGATCTAGCTAATACATGGCTTCAAAGTTCTCAGTAATAAAAATAGTTTGTTCACAGATTAGTAAAGTGACGTTTACCAAAAATTCGCCTTCGGGAAAAAGTTTATTATACATGTGACTTTGGAATCGGCGGGTGTCTTTTTCCATTGAGTGGATACTTTTTTAAAAAATTGTTAAAATGTGAAGGAGTGGTTCGATTTTATCCCAACTTCTTTGTAAATTTGTATAATTGATTATAAAATGATCATACTAGTTTTATTTCCAAAGATAGTTAGATTACTTAGCTAACTAGTTATAAGCAGATATAAATTGATATTGAGAAAAAAAATTGGCATTGAGAATGATATGATTCCGGCATTTTCATACCTCGCTTATCTAGTACCTCATCTTAAAAAAATTACTTGTACTATAAATTGGTTTTAAAACATAGTTAAGGGTGTACCTGTACAGTCATAGTATTATCTGTCGGGAAAAGTCGATTAGTTAATGCTAGGTATTTTTTTTTTAATCAAAAATTGAATAAAACCCAATATAGAATATTGTCAGGTAGTGGTAATGCCTGCTTCTCAAATTCATATGCATGGCGCTACCATGGATAGGACACATTATTTTATATACGCATTGCGATCATAAAATTAATAACTTGAAGATGTCTCCTCAAATACTGTGACGTAACTTCATCGTCACATTAAATGTGTTGCCATAAATTGTTTTTTATTCCTTCCTTTTTTTCACTTTTCAGTATCTGATGTATTCTTTTTTTTTGCAGTCAAAATTAAAAGCAAGGATTTAGCATTTTCTTGATCTGGCATGCACAAAGGAACCCATATGACAACGATATTGCAACTTCAGTTTTTTTATGTTTTGTTTTGTTTTTTGGACTAAATCTCCCTCATCCCCAATCAATGCACAAATTATACAAAGAAAAAAAAACAAACGAGAAAAATAAGTTTTAAAATTGGCATTTATAAAGAAAAAAAGATTATCGCAAATATGTGTGAGTGCATAAACGTTAGCTTTACTGGAGTAGAAACAGAAGAAATTGTATGTATTAAGAATATTATTCGTTAGGAACGTACTGCCTTATTAACACATAAACTCAGGTATCACTTAATGCATTTATTAAAGCTAATTAATTGTTAAAAAAACAAAATCGTGAATGAAAGACAAAACAAAAATAAGTTTGAAATCAAATTAAACTTCAGTTTTGTTATTCTTCAAATGATGAAACGTCGCTGGTCCAACAACGGTGGGTTTAGCTTGCGTATGTTAGAAGATTCATCTTCGGAAGTAACGTCGTCATCAAATGGCTTAGTCATGCCTTCGGGAATGATGATGTCGCCAACTTCCTTAGATTCCGCGGATTATGTGGAACAGGATCTATGGCTGTACAACGAAATTCCTTACAATCCAAATCAGCATAGTGTAATAACATCGGTTCATGGGTGTGCATCATTGCCACCGCAAACAACAATAATACAACTACCATCAATTCAGCAAAATGTCAATCATCATATGCCGCGAAGTGAATCGGTGAATTCGATTTCATCAGGTGAGTTCAAGTTTGAGTAAAAATTGTGTTATTTTTTTTTTCTTTTTTTACCTGCATTAATCGGCAGAGTACCTATTAAGCTTGTTGTATGAGAGATAATCCTTTTCAAAATTTCTACTTTCATAATATCAAACAATGAATTGTTTCCTGTTAAACAAATCGTAAGTTCGAAAGTTAGTAACCTCTATTTAGACCAGTGCGGCATGATACAGGATAGATTGGCGGTACCCCTTATCTACCACGTTAGGCGAAAAACTGTTGACCGGCTCTGTGACTCCTGTATGAACGGGGTATACTTGCTCGTGATGGAGCAGAGCTGCTTCGGTTCAGTAGGGCTGCGTCCGAGTAGGCGAGTGTTTCTAGTATGTGCTGCACGCTGCAGTTCGCCAGAAATATAAAATTGTAATTCCTCGTTCGTGCGATTTAACGTGCCGCGGTAGCCATTTCATTTGCACGGAATCAAGTTCGGTTCCTAAATGTTTTAATATAATTTTTTTTATCTCAAATGGTTTGGGTTTTATAAAAAAAAAAAAAATAATAGCCAAGTCCTTATTGGAAAACCAAGTCCTTATTAAAAGAATTTCATAAAGAACTCGTATCTAAACCTTTGAAAGTAGGTAAGCTTATTTTTAAATGGGTGTACGCTCAATTTTGAGAGTAACTGTATGCCTCCATTTTTGCCTTTTTAAATTTAATTCCTTTTATTGTCACGAAGTTTTAATCAGTCGAAATTAACATTCGTCATTAACTCAAAAGCAAAAAAATTATATTTTCTGCACCTAACATTATCAAAAATACGTTTTCGCTATAGCCAATAACCCTTGCGTAAGCTTTTCCATCTATCCTATTCTTCTGGGCTCGTTCCGAGCAGTTGGAAAACAGCATTTCTCCAGCCAATCCCAAAAAAAGGCGAATCTTCTTCTCCCTCCAATTACCGACCGATTGCACTTACGTCCCTTCTTTCTAAGGTCATGGAAACGCTGATAAATTATCAGCTCAAGAAATATCTCGAACACCGAAAGCTTCTTAATGACCGGCAGTACGGCTTTCGCAGCAACAGGTCCACTGGTGATCTGATGGTTTATCTCACCGAACAGTGGAACAAATCTTTACATCGTTTTGGAGAAAGTAAGATTGTTGCACTTGGCATTTAATAAAGTCTGGCATCTTGCTCTTTTATCGAAAATGCGTGCCTTCGGTATCGATGAATCCCTCCTTCGTTGGATTAGAAATTTTCTTTCGAACCGTTCTATACAAGTAGTATTGGACGGGTTCAAGTCTGAAACCCACAAAATAAATGCTGGTGTGCCACAGGGCTCCGTTTTGTCTCCGACCCTCTTCCTCATTTTCATAAATGATCTCTTGTCTGTAACTTCTAATCCAATTCATTGTTTCGCTGACGATAGTACCCTTAGCTTTTCATATTCGTTTCCAGACTCACATCCCTCCTCTTCGGATGTGGAACTGCAACGGCAAAATATGATAAGCTCATTAAACTCTGACTTAAACAGCATTATACAATGGGGAATACAAAATCGCTTCGAAAACTCAATGCTGTCTTGTATCGTCGAAGCGAGATATACCCCCCTTGCCACTATCCATGAGTGGCACTTGCACCAACGAGACCGAACATCTCGAGATTCTCGGTATGTGCATCACTGACCACCTCTTGTGGAACGAGCACATATGCGATGTCGCCAAAAATGCCGCAAGATGTTTGGGTTTCTTAAGAAGGTGCAAGAAATTTTTCTCCCCGTCTGATCTGGCTATTATCTATAAGACTTATATTCGTCCAAAGCTTGAGTATAATTCCCATCTCTGGGCTGGTGCTCCAGCTACATACTTAAGCCTCTTGGATGGTATTCAAAAAAGAGCTATAAGAATGATTGGTGATAGGGATATCACTAATACATTCACGTCATTGGAACACCGTCGTAACGTCTCATGTCTCTCTTTGTTCTACCGTTACTTCTACGGCAATTGCTCTAGTGAAATAGCCAGTTGCATTCCTCCCCTTAAGACATTCAACCGTAATACCCGCGCCTCCAGGAATGCCCATCAGTTTACCCCCGAGCCCAACTTCGGACGTACTGTTAAGTATAGAGAACCGTTCTTTAGCCGTACTACGCGAATGTGGAACTCCCTTCCACACTCTGTCTTTCCCAGTCATTGCAATGTTGATGAATTCAAAACCAATGTACACCGACACTTACTTTCAAACCCCTTTTTAAATTCTTAATGCGCTCACTGTGTGTCTGGCATAATAAGGGTATAAAAGCTCCTTTAGTGTGTGCAAATTATAAAAAAAATATCTATAAAACCCCTACAAGACTGAAAATGAAAAAAAAATTAAATGAAAAAAAACATTAAAAATATACATATTATTTACCTCGAATTTATTGCAACTATTTATTGTCATACTTATGAAAATATAAAAAAGAATGTCCTGATATACTAATATACTATATAAGCATACAAGCACCCTCTTCAACGAACCGTTTGTATGTGTCCCGTAATTCGTTTTCCATACTTGTTCTACAGTAAAGTCTGATTTTAACTTTGACGTAACTTTTTTTTTTAAATGGTGTTTAATTATTTTTGACCGAGCAAAATTTTGAATTGAAGGTAAATTAAAAAAAAAAAAAACATAAAATAATTTTTTCTTGTTTTTACATGATATAGAAAACAATAACAAAAAAAAAAAAAACCATTAATAAGTGCGCCCATAAACCCATAAATCTAAAACAGATAAAAAATCGATTTTCTTGGTTTTACCTACTTTTATTGTAGTATATGGCCATTGGATTGGTTTGCCTAGAACTGATAGTTTAAAATTGAATATTTGGCAACCCTAAAACACATCAGCTCAATTTAAACGTAGTTTTCAAGGTTAGTATTTCTATTTAAAAAAAAAAAATCCAAAATTAGTGTATTGACAGAGAAATTTATCTTAACATGGGTCAAGGTACAGCACAGTTAGCTTTATTTTTTAAATCGTACCTATAGCAATTTTTTATTTAAAACTAGCTGACCCGGCAGACTTCGCACTGCCTAAATCGATAAATAAAAGATCTAAACTTTTGTAGCCCACTACACAACCCGCTACCTTACTACCCCACTTCTCTGTTACCCAGTTACCCCGCTACCCATCACCCCACTAAACACTGCCGGCTACCCTATTTCTACGCGCTATACACGCTACCCCGTTACCTGTTATCCCGCTTCCCAGCAGTGTCTAACTACTCACTATCCATCAACCCGCTACCCGCTTCCCATTACCCCGCTACCCCATCAACCAATACCCTGGCCATTTCTCATGAAAACAGCTTGGTCGGATTTTGTACAAAATACTAAGAACCCATCTACGCCACTAACCCAACATTACCTCAACATTTGGTTCTAAACACTCCACTGGTATAAAATCAGTGAGTCCTCCGCGAATTTGTATGAGATTTTTATATATCTAAGAAAACAACGTTTACTTTGTCAGCTAGTAAGGTCGTAACAACTCAGAAATCTTCGTTGCCTCATGCACAACAACTTTGTTAAGGATATGGTCAAATGCATAGTTAACGTTCTATAGGGAAAATTGTGTTTCCACATTTGCTATATCTTATGAACGGCTTGGCCGATTTTGTACAATTTTCTTAAAAACCCTACTGTAATAATAATCTAACATTTTGTCAAAATTTGATGACAAACAGCACGAACTTTCCATTTTACGAACTTTCCGTTTTACCATTTCAAAATTAATGCATTTCATTTGAAAGAGTGTTTTTGAGATTTTGTTTAATCAAATTTTTTTTGCATTTCAAATTTTCCATTTTTTTTTTACTTTTTCTTGCATTCTAGTTCGCTATCACAAATGTTCCAATTTTCCATTTGAAAACCACTAATAATAGAGTGGCGCGACAGCTCTTGAAGAGCCAAGGCCTAAGCGACTTACTCTCATCAACAATTCTCTGAGTGCGTGTGAAGAATTGAGGGGACCTACAATTTAACGCCGATTCCGAACGGCAAAGTTGAGAAGCACTTTTTTCATGACAGATTGATACTCTTGGAAAATTTGTCAGGTCTTCGCAAGAGGCAGTACCCGCAAAAGATGAAATAAAAACTTGGCCTGAGTGGGACTCGAACCAACGACGTTCGGCTTAGCAGTCAACGCACTTACCAACTAAGCTTCGGGCGACTGCACCTGCAATAACATGCAATTTTCCCTTTGGAAACCAATGAATTTTCCGAGTTTTTCATCAAGAAATTTCTATTTTCTATACGAAAACCCACTTTGAAATTTTCTATTTTAAAACCAATGATTTTTCCGAGTTCCTTTCGGAAACCCATTTTGAAATTTTCCAGTTTTCCATTTGAGAACCATTTTACTACAATTACATGCAATTCTCTCCTTGAAAACCAATGAGTTTTCCGAGTATTTCATCAAAAAAAAAATCTGATAAAAAAAGACCTTAACTTTGGTACCCTCCTAGTACACTGCCCACTACCCTCGTACCCTCCATAGCTACCTGCTACCCACTACCCGCTACTTCTACTTGCTACCCGCTACACCCTTACCCGCTCCTCGCTACCCCACTACCCCGCTACTCCACTTCCCGCTTCCAAGGCCATATCTCAAAAGAAACAAATCTAAAAAAGGAAAAGTATCGACAACAAAAAAATGTCGAGTATAGTTTTTTTTTTTTTGATGAAAAACAGTTTTTGACAAATATTTTCTTCACTGACATTTTTTTTTGTGTGATGAAAATAAAAGGCTCTGCGAAATAAGGCCCCAGGAAAAAAGGCCCCAAAGAAAAAATGAAATAAGGCCCCAAATTGGGGTATATTTTCATAATGAAATTATACCCCAAAAATAAGGCCCCAACTAAATGAAAAAAGGTCCCAAAATTAATGAAATTAGGCCCCAAACTGTGAAATTTAGCCCCAATTTGTCTTTTTCATAAAAAAACCGTTAGTTAGATAATGAAATATCACCACAAACTGTTCCAAAAACGCTCAAATGGTGGCCCTTACAATTTCCCTGCAACAAGACCCCAAAATAAATGAAATAAAGCCCCAACTTGTTTTACTTTTATTGGAAAAATGCAATTAAATCCCAATTCGTCTTTTTCATAAAAATAACTTAGTAAGATAATGAAATACCACCCCAAACTTTTACACAAATACTTGAAATGTGACCTCAACAATTTCCCTGTAACAAGGACTCTTAGTAGAATAGAAACTGGTGGGTCATAAGGGGCGAATTTGAATTAATTGCGAGCTAAAAAACCTTCAATTCTAAGCTAGCTTCAAGGCGATTAAATCTCCAATAATATTCTTTAGCAATTTTTAATGTTGCACTTTTCATAAAAACTTCAAACGTCTCTCCTGAAAAATGTTGAAAATCGACTTTGGCGTTTTTTCTTTGAGACCACAGACTTGTGGGTCATAAGGGCAGAATTTGAATTTGAGACTACTGACCCATTTTGGTGGATCATAAGTTGCGAAATCAAATTCGGGTCTTCTAACCCTTGTGGTTAATTTTAGATAATTGTTTGTCAAACAATAAATTGAGTAGAAAGTTTTTAACATTTTTAAGCTTTTACCCTTGCATAACGGTTGAAATAAACCGTTAAAGTAAAAATGCAAACTCACCGAACTTTTCGGTAAGAGTTGGGAATTCTACAAGAACACTATACTTGAACCC
Organism: Sphaerophoria taeniata; assembly: GCA_943590905.1. Taxonomy (NCBI): domain Eukaryota; kingdom Metazoa; phylum Arthropoda; class Insecta; order Diptera; family Syrphidae; genus Sphaerophoria; species Sphaerophoria taeniata. The sequence goes on from OX016540.1 coordinate 68,953,951, forward strand.
ACTTTCATTTTACTGAGTTCTTTTAATTGCATTAATAGCTCCACCAGAAAGATCTTTTTTTATTGATAGAAAGTTCAGCAGATATCTAATTTTTGATTTCATAGTGTGTTCAACAGTAAGAACCATTTACTTTGTTTTGTTATTAAACCTTAACTCCAAAATCAGTGTAATATGTTTTAAAAATTGTAGTTTGAAACAAAATACAGCAGGTGCAATTGCTAGCGAGCGAAGCGAGCGGAAAAAATTTTGGGGTGTGAAAATAAAAAAATTCGCGCGAATTTTTTTATTTTCACACCCAAATTGATTCTCTTTTGGGCAAATTTTTTTCCGTAATTGTACCTTACTACCAAAATTGCCAAAATAGGAATAGGTAACAACTTGTTTTCTTCATAACAAACTTTATTTAAGGTGATGTCACCACAAACTTTTAAACAAATACTTGAACTGTATCTTGAACATTTTCCCTACAACAAGGACACTTGTAATTCTCCTGTCCATCTGCAATGGACTCGGCTTGAATTTTAAAGTTGCATTCATTGCAAATCTTAAGATTTTAACAAGGCAGCAAATCCTCACAAATTACACAATTAGCTCCAACAAGCTTTGGGTCCTCGACTAGACAAACTTGGTAATGCATTTTCATGTTAATTTTGAAAAAAAAATAAAGCTCCAAATACACTAGTCAAAACAATTAAAGGAACACTTGAAAAAACTCAAAAATGGAGTGGTTTTTTAAAAGGCTGTATCTCAGTAGAAAAAAGTCGGATTGAAGTGAAATAAAAAGTTTTTCAAAGGTTATCATTTTTTCTTTTCAAATTATTTTGAGTTAAAAAAGTACCGTTAGTCGTTTTTGCTTGAGCGAAAAAAATGTTCACTCAATTTCAAAATCGAAAAAAAAAAATAAACTTTGAGGTTTCATAAAATGAACGGAAATTTTTTTTCAATCCAACCAATCTAAGATTCAATTTTAGAATTTTGTTGACTATAATTCACTGTTTGGTTCAGATCGCTACGATTTTTTTTCTAATCAAAAAATGGGTTTACATGCAAAAACACAATTTTGACTTTGGACCCTAATAACTCTGCTAAATATTGACTTACAAAAAAAAATAAAGGCAGATTTGAAAAATTTGTTAAATTTTCTACACAAAAACATTTTGAAAAAATAAAAATATTGCTTTTTTCAATTTTTTCTATCAATTTATAAAAAGGTCCAAAATACGCATTTTTCAACTTTTTCATAAAAACTACCGTTATTTTGTGCTTTTCAGTGATACAACTAATCTGAGGCTCAATTATTAAAGCTCATAAAATTTTCTTGATTTTGGTGAAAATTTCACATCAATACGATTAACCGTTTCTCTGCTTCAAGCAAAAACGACTAACGGTACTTTTTTAACTCAAAATAATTTGAAAAGAAAAAATGATAACCTTTGAAAAACTTTTTATTTCACTTCAATCCGACTTTTTTCTACTGAGATACAGCCTTTTAAAAAACCACTCCATTTTTGAGTTTTTTCAAGTGTTCCTTTAATTGTTTTGACTAGTGTAGTTTTGAACTGAAATTAAGCCCCAAAACTTTATTTCAAAGTGAAATTATGCCCCAAAAGAAAATGAAAAAAAGCCCCAAAAAAATGAAAGAAAACCCCAAAATTTAAGAAATTACGTTGTTGTTGTTTTGTGTGCTTTTTTTTTGGGGCCTTATTTCATTTATTTTTTGAGGCCTTTTTTCCTGGGGCCTTATTTCGCGCCCCCAAAATAAAAATATTTGACGAAATTTTAAATGAAATTGATTAATCGTAGGTATATTGATATATTTTGTTGTAGTGTGAAAAGCATTATTTTTAACATTTGAACCGTTTGTGATTTAAAAAGTACTAATTTTGTTTGTCTCAAACCATCTACCATTAACCCTCTTTAGTTTAAGACAAAAATTAAGAAAATCGGCCAACCGGTTTTTATGCCTATATGCCGCAAACGAACGGAGCTAGATTTTTATAATATGTATATAGATATATAGATATAGATATAGATATGAAAAAGACATCCCAAAGTATGTAGACGAATTACCGGACACCCTATCAAAAAATGATATTTATGTAGCTGTTTACTATTCCCCTGCTAACTTGAACATAATCTCAATACCTTAACGATTTGAATCTCGCTGTTTTTTACTATTACTCTTTTCTACAACAACATTTTGTATGACTTCTACTAAAAAAGAAAGGCGAGAAGAACGACAAATAAACAAACAAGAAAAAAATACTTTCTCTTGCAAAAAACACGCACCGTAGCATTAAAAAGAAAGTTGAAGCAAAGTAAGATAAGAAAGAAAGTTCACATCCATATTTCTTTTAACTACTTTATTGTTGAGTATTGCCCAATAATAATGAAAATAAGATAGAAAAATCAAATATGATGAATAAATTTTCCATAAAATGCTTTGCTTGATAAAAATGTAGTTGAAGCAATAAAATAAAATTTAATAAAACGGGGTTAACTTGGATAAACATTTTCAGAAGATGTCTTAATATTTACCTATAAAAATGTGCTAGTATTGAACTCTGTGTGACCAAATTTTTGTAAGTGTGTAAGGGTAAAGGTTCTATTTTTTCATGAATTTATTTCGCATAACTACATACATATGTACAAATAACATTAAGGTTACCACCATCCATCCATGTTTCTTATTTACGAATGACATATAAAAATATTTGTATCGTAAATAAATGGTTTGGGCAATCAAATAAAACTCTGGCAAGTTTAAATTTTGTCCTGAAAAGTTATAACCAGCCGAATAAAGATACACTCACCAATATATAAAATGTTTTATATTTAGCTTAATTGTGAACAAACAAAATTGCACATGAACCCACGTTCAAGGTCTTGCGTTTTCTCTTTCATTCGTTTCTGTATATGCAGGTACATGCTTCTTTAATGAGTAAAATTAACTTACACTTCGAAGTGTGCACTGTGCATTGACTCTACACGTACTAACACATTTTACACGAGCCAATAATTTCGTGTTCACGTTGCTTCGTTGCTTTGTGATTAGCGCAAAATTCAACTAAAAAAGCTCTCCGAAACATTAAAAAAATATTTCGTTCTTTATAAAATTTATTTATCTCTGGGATTTGCATCATTTTAAATAAGATGGCGCTTTTAAATATGGTTATTTTATTTATACGTATGTATGCAGCATTTTGTTTATTTAAATAATATAATAACACTTTAAACATCAAAACTATGTCAGTAGTATTTGTGCAATCATTGCCCTCATTCTGTTTCAATGAATTTTGTTGAATCATGCACAAAAAAGTTCGAAAATTATCTCTGAGTCCATATGAATATTGTTTTTTCAATACAATAAATAAATATGTATGCGTTTAAAATGTGTTTAAGTAGGTTAGACAAAAGTCACAAGGTACCTACATTATGAGAGTTTGTGGAGAGGTAGTATGTGTTCAAAAGCTGGGCCAATAAATATAAAGAAATGAAAAATGGATCGTCATTTGAAATCAACCGAAATAGATGCCAATGACCTATATGACTTGAAAGAAAACAAATATTCTCAATAGAATTATTATTGCATGTAGGTAGCGGTAGCGGTTAAAAGTAAAATTTCAGTATTATTTTAATTGATAAAGTTCACTGTGCCTTACGTCCCACGTCATCATTTATATCCCAGTTTGTTCTTGAACCTGTTTCTTTTTCAACATCCAACAAAAAGATCCATACATAACTTTAAAATCGCTGATATAGTTCAAGAATTAGAAGTTGTATTTGATTTTCTCAAAAAACGCAAAGTGTTTGGCAAACGTTTTTATGTATTTTATAATAAATTAACAAGATACCAGAGTTTTAAAGACTGCAGGCATTTCGGTACTTTAGTTAAGTCACTAATAAAACCTTTTTTTTTTAGTCTTTTAACTCACAAAAGTACTTTAACTGGAAAGGAGCAGTCTCCAGTCAGTACTAATTTTTTAACTTGCAGTCAATTGACTAAATGTAAATTAACTGCAGTACTTTTTAACTGGCTTTAGTCAGTTAAGTCACTAAAAAGTGTTTAAACTTGAGTGAGTTTTGTTTGCAGTCTTTTGACTGCAGTCAATTAACTTTAAGTCAATTGACTTTTTTTTAGTCTTTTTGACTAAAAAGTAATAAATTGAGTTTGAGTCAATATTATTGAGTCAATACTATTGAGTCAATACTATTGAAGTACCGAAGTAAACAGGGATTTTTTGTTTGAATTCACATTGTGAAGAATCCTGTTTATGGATTTGTCCAATAATTTACCCCAGTGTGGGACATTAACGTACGCATATGCTGCCCAACTTTCATAGGCCAGGGCCGTATACTTCAGGAGATATAGACGGTCAAAAGGGTGACATGATGTTTTTTTCGGTTGAGTTCACATTGTGAAGAATCCTGTCTATGGATTGGTCCAATAATTTTTACCAGTGTGGGAAATACTGATTTTTCTTATTTTTTTTTTATTTGGAATTTTGTTGGCTTGTTTCTATACCTCGTGTATCATTTCGCCCCTTTGACCTGTATGTATCTCCTGAAGTATACGGCCACGGCCTCTGAAAGTTGGGCAGCATATGCGTACGTTTATGTCCCACACTGTGGTAAACTATTGGACAAATCCATAAACAGGATTCTTCACAGTGTGAATTCAAACAAAAAAAATCCCTGTTTACTTCGGTACTTCAATAGTATTGACTCAATAGTATTGACTCAATAGTATTGACTCAATAATATTGACTCAAACTCAATTTATTACTTTTTAGTCAAAAAGACTAAAAAAAATTCAATTGACTTAAAGTTAATTGACTGCAGTCAAAAGACTTAATGACTAAAACCAAACTCGCTCAAGTTTAAAGACTTTTTAGTGACTTAACTGACTAAAGCCTGTTAAAAAGTACTGCAGTTAATTAACATTTAGTCAATTGACTGCAAGTTAAAAAATAAGTACTGACTGGTGACTGATCCTTTCCAGTTAAAGTACTTTAGTAAGTTAATTAACTATAAGTCTTTTTTTAAGTTTATTAACTGCGACTTAACTGACTGCATTACCAAAGTACTGCAGTCTTTTAAATCTCTACAAGATACGTACTTGAATATTAGACAAGAATATGTATATAATGTATATGTTATCATAATAAAGTCAAATTACAAAACAAAGGTTGTAATAACAAAAAAAAAAGTCCGATTGAAGTGAAATAAAAAGTTTTTCAAAAGTTACAATTTTTTCTTTCAAATTTTTTTGAGTTTAGAACATACCGTTAGTCGTTTTCGCTTGAACGTAAAAAAAGTTTCACTCAGTTCCAAAATCGAAAAAAAAGTTTGATTTGTCATGAAGTGAGAGGATTTTTTTTCAATCCAGCCGATCTAAGATTCAATTTGAAAATTTTATTGGCATTAATTCAGTGTATAACAAACACAATTTATATTAACGATAGACACGAGTTTCATAGGACACTATATATAGTATTGTACGTGCGGAACATACATCATCCTTAACCCATTCTCAAATCTATTTAGAATCTCACGAGGTATGGTATCAAAACGGCGCACTCAGCGCTAATTGTGTCCTACGTGAAAGTAGGACAGCCATTTCTACCTACCTGGTATATGTAGCAGTAGTTTAGGGGTCAGAAAACGAAAAAAGGGTGTTCCTTGCTCCGGTGAGTAAGTCCTCTGGAAAAAATAGTAGATGCGCCATCTAAATGTGGTCGATGGAAATATTGAATAACTTGAACACTTCTCGAAAGATTTTGAAAAAAAAACTATTTATTTCTATCAAAATTGAAGGTTTCCAATTTTTTCCATTAAGTTTCGAAAAACAACATCGATCAAATGACCACCTTCATTGCGTATACAAGATTCAGCTTTTTTTGGCATTTTCCATGACATTTGCCAGCATCTCGGGCGATATCGCAGTGATTTCGTCTCGAATATTGTCCTTAAGCTCGTCTAGTCTTCAATTTGTAAGCATACACTTTGCTTTTCAAAAATCACCACAAGAAAAAGAAATATGAAATATGACCCATGTGGTCCATACGACTAAATTCCCAGAGTAGAAAAATAAGTAAAATGAAATATTACCTTTGAAATTCATTTTCAATTGTTTAAACCAAACTGTTGCAAATATTTATGAAGGCACACCGATTTACAGTCATAAATATTCTATTCCTATACTCATTTAGACTGTTTTTCTCAAACTCTTTTTCAATTGTTTATAAATTATAACAAATTAAAGACAAATAATATGTGTATTTTCGAACTTTGATAGATAAGATTTTTCGAACTATTGTTGCATTTCATGCTGAAATTATAATAATTTGTTTGCATAAATGATAAATTTTAAGTACTTTCAGATTTTGTTGGTTTTTTAAGTTTTTTCATTACTATTAAAAAACCGCTTAACCGATTTCGCTGAAAATTTAATCAGGCAATTTTGAGTTCAATTCAGTCAAGCAATTTTGAGTTCAAATCAGTCTCATGTCATAGGTTGACCACATTCTTTAGTTGTGGGGTTAAAGTGAGAGTCTTTAAATGTGTATGTTTTGTAAAATGATTGCAAATGAGTGGTATAAAACAAAAATGTCTGTATTATGAGTGGTTCGAGGCAAAACAATCTGAACCTACAAACGCACATCAAGTATTTAAGTAACTTTTGCGCGATGAACACATACCGAGACATCTCAAAAGCGAAAACACATGCACTTTGACTGCCAAGCCATTTAACCATTTTGGATCGCGCCAGGCCAAAGTTTCCTAGAGCCTAAATAGTAGTTTCCAACAAATTCCCATTTTTTTTGTCGTCATAACTGTGAAGTTCTAACGGATTTTGTGTGTGGCACGTTTTTGTGCTGCAGTTAACAAAATTCCAGTTCAAGCCATGTCAAAGAACAACAAAAATAAACAAGATATTTATTTTTCACTCAAAAGTTATTCTAGGGCCACGTTAGTAAGACCAAAATATTCGGCAGAGGCCAGACTATATGAATCTCATATAAAATCCCATATACAAAAACGAGCGACATGGCCTGAGCTGAAGTACTGGGTGTCGCACGAAAATGTGCGACGCGGCCCCTGGGGATCTATGAAATGTTGCACAAAATCGTGCGACATGGTAGTCAAAGTGGTAAGGAAGCATCCTATTCAATTTATAAATTTTAGTCTTTCTAAATAAAAAATCCGGTTCACCTGGGCGTATACTTACCATTTTCAAACAAATTAATTTAGACACAATAAATGAATAATATTGTAAATGATGTTATATTTGGAAGCCAGTTCCTGAATTTCGACGTCATTATTTGGAACACAAAAACAAGTGAGGTGGTAAAAACAACTTCCTTATCCTGATGATAATATTAACCTTAATTAAATAATATTCCCCATAAAACTTATAATATCCATATTACTTACCTAAAATACCATCACACCATAAAATTCAAAAAAAAAAAAAAACAGAGCGACGCGATAGCTCTTGAAGAGCCAAGGCCTAAAGCTTACTGTCATCAACAATTCTCTGAGTGCGTGTGAAGAATTGAGGGGACCTACAATTTAACGCCGATTCCGAACGGCAAAGTTGAGAAGCGCTTTTTCATGACAGATTGATACTCTTGGAAGTTTTGTCAGTTCTTCGCAAGAGGCAGTGCCCGTGAAAGATGAAATAAAAACTTTATGCGCACCTAACCACTAAGCTACGGGCAGCTCTAATAATAAATACTTAAAAATAATAATATAATGATGCTTATAATAATGATAATGATTCAAAAATAAAAATAAAAATAATAATTGACATTACTTACTTACTTAACCGGCTCACAATCCATGAGGGATCTCAGCCTGAGATACTGCAGCCTTCTATCGAGAACGGTCCATCGCATGCACTCTCCAGTCGCCAAAACAAAGCGCTCTGGCATTCACAGTTACTTTGTCCTTGTACCGTAGGTTTGCTCTTCCTTTTCGACTCGAACCTGGTGGCTGCGAGAGAAGAATTTCTTGGCTGGAGCGGTGTCGTCCATTCGCTCGATGTGGCCGAGCCAATGTAGTCGTCTTTCTTGGCTTTCTGGACTACCATTGTCGCATACGGCACCGAAAATCCTTCGAAGAATTTTTCTTTCGAAAGTACATAGTATATCAATTGCAATTCCCCTTTCGTTACTTATCGTCCAACACTCGGCGCCGTAAAATAGGACTGGAAAAATCAAAGTTTTGTATAGCAGACACTTTGTCTTTCGAGTGTGGAGTTTTGAAGCCAGTTGTTTTGCCAAACCAAAGCAGCAGCGGTTCGCTAAAGTAATTATTCGTCGGATATCCACTAAGGTGTCGTTTGTGTAGGTGAACTCCTTAACTACCTCGAAATTGCTGCTGCAAACAAAGACGTTTTATCCTAGTCGGTGGACAGATGTTGTTTTGTTTGTTGATAGCATGTACTTTGTTTTGTCCTCATTTACTTCTAGACCAACGAGTTTCGCCTGTTCTTCTATAGCTATGAAGTCCTCAAGCACAGTTCTCTTGGATCGACCGATGATGTCTTTGTCGTCCGCATAGCCTAAGAGCTGGGTGGATTTGTTGAAGATAGTGTTTTCCGTGCTCACATATATGCCTGGAGCACTATGTGCTCCGAGACTATGTTGAAGAAATAATGTGACAGTGCATCTCCTTGGCTAAACCCTGCACATGTTTGAAACAACAACCATTTGCACACTGCACTGCGTATTGTTTAGCGTCATGCGGGACAGCTGGATCAGTTTGTTCGGGATCCAGAATTCAGACATCGCCATCATAAGCTCTTGACGGTGGATGCTCTCATAAGCAGCTTTGAAGTTGATGAAAAGGTGGTGGGTTTCGACTTGAAATTCGTTGGCGTTTTACATTCAATACAAATTTTATTTAGACCTTATATTTAATATATATACCTAAGCAGTGGCGGATTAAACGTTGAGGGCGCCATAGGCAAGCATCTCACTGGCGCTCCTATATAGAAATATCTCGTTTTATACTTTGACCGAAATCGCTGCACCGCGCCTAAAGAAAAGGCGTTGAAATAGGGGCCACGGAAAAAGAGACTAGTAAACATGAGATCTGTTAGTATTGTCCGAAAGATCTTACGAATTTGGTTGATTAATGATCTCCCAAATCGTAAATTTTGTAAACCAAGTTAACTCGAGTTGGTTCTTATGCAAACCGAGTGGCAACTCGGTTCTCAAATCGGATTGCCCCGAAAATAAATCTAGAAAGAACTTAAAAAGCAGAAAAATTAGGTTTTCAATCCGTTAAAATATTTGCCATTCCCTGATGAACTTCGACCATTAAGCTTTTTTCCCCTAAGTAAAATCAATACCTATTCAAAAACGCTTTAAAAATTAGAAGAAAGCTAAGTCGATATCCGAGTTGGCAGACCGAGTTGACTCTGTACTGTATAAGAGGAATTGCTCAGGGCCGATTTTAATTTTAACAAAAGATGCAAGTACAATTCGAGTTCACAAGTTTGTTACTTTAACAACCACTTATAACTCGCATTATTTGTCACTTGTAAGAATTACTGCACCCGCGCGCCCCCCTTTTGTTGCCGTGCCCCTAGGCACGTGCCTAGTTTGCCTTTAGGATAATACGCCACTGACCTAAGATGTTAATAAGTAACAGGCATACAAAATATGAGAAACACATTTTTATAACCTTAACCCCATATTATTACTTTTTAATCACCATGATTACATTTAAATCATATCTGAATTGCAAGCAGTAAATTTAATGCTGAAATATTTAAATTTAATGCAAAATATATTAAAATTAAATGTTATATTTAGAAAATATTTCATAATGATTGACCCTATAGCTAGCTATTCCTGATTGATTGATTTTTGTGTGTGTGAATATCAATCAAATCCTCTTGATTGCTTAGCAATCTTTCCTTATTATATCTCCTTTCTAATTCCCTATTGACTTTTGGACTACCTCAATGTATTTATGTATACCTTCTAAATTACAATTTTGTGTATTCAAGTCTAGTTAATCAGCTAGAACTCATCATAATACCAAACCTCCTTTTATATTTCTCCCAAGCAGAGCTTCATTGTGTAAATCAAAGAGTAAAGTGCAAAGCAGATATATTTTCATACCTAGTACCTTACTTACAATATCTCAGTGTTGATTGCCGCGATCCGCGAAATATTATAAAGTTGACTATTTTTTTTTTTGTACTGACTATAGACCAATTTATAAAAGTTAAAAAGAATATAAACATCTGGTTTTTCAAGTTATTTGCCAGTAACCTGTTGGCCTTGATCGCTGATGACAAGCGCAAAAAAAACAACACGACGTCCACCACAGTACAATGACTTTATGTGATTTGTAAATTAAAATTTTATTTAAGGCATGCCTTTGTATGTAGATACATCTAATGGATTTAATACATAAACGATATGAGTACCTGTTTATATCTGAGCATGTTTGTATGTGTAGAAAAGCTTTACCTGAAGATGGAACAAAAAAAAACCTTCCCATTAATTAAATTATTATTCAAGTGAAGAAGCATGATGTTTGTTTTCAACTTCTTGCATGTATAAATAGAGCTTTAACTTTCCTTACTCGGTTCATCGGCTTACGAAAACTATTGGATTTAAAACGACTTTATGAAATCAATAGTATACGTTTAGCTATTTAAGGGTCATGTGCCACGTTTTAAAGTGATATAGAGATATGTAAAAAAAAATTAATTTATTAGTTTAGTGTATGTTAATATCAGCGTTGCCAGACGTCCCGCTTTTGGTGGGACGTCCCGATTTTTAAATCAAAAATTCAGTGTCCCGCGCGGGACAGGCTCAGTCCCGCTTTTCGGGGAAAACTCGACCTGAATCTTCAGACCATGCTGAACACGCTCTGAACAAAATTAGCTTTGAAATTTTTCTGAACTCTGATTTAATTTTGAAATGCAATTGAGCAAATTCCTGAATATTAAGAATTTGATATTTGTATATTTGTTTTAATTAATTAAAATTCTCTGCCATATTAACTTGCTTCTTTCGCTTTGAAGCTACTTTGATAAGCGCGAACCATCTGCAAAAGCCATTCAAAAATTTTTTTGCTCTGAAGCAAGGGAAACTTAAACTTTAGCCTACTTGCATTTCGTTTATAATGTGGTGAGTGCTTTTGGTGCATTAAACAAAAAGTCTCAGGGAAACGATGGTGCAATAACAGAAATACATGAGTCATTCTGCCTTTTCCGCTCAAAGTTGACTCAAAGGCTTAAGGATGGGTTTTCCGATTACCAGGCCAAACAGATTTTAAATAAATTGGTTGAATCTGAGCTAACCAAAGTCATCAACATTTTCTTACGAATTGACAACTATTTTTAGACAAACGTTATGATTTTTCACATGAAAATATTTTTTCTAGACTTAAATTTTTAAACCTGGAAAATGAAGCTAGTTTTAACATGATTGAAACGCTGTATCTTTAGTAAAATTGAAGAGCGATATTTCGGTAGATACTAGATAACTTGTATGAAGAATTTAACTTGTTCAAATTATCTTTGGACGTACTAGTGAGAAACTGCAAAGACACCACTGCTACTACCGCACAGAAATGGCACCACACCAGCTTTTTCAACAGTATCCAAAAAAAGATATCAGGCATAATGTTTAGACTATTATCTTTCATATTAAGTATCCCAACATCGAACTGCTTTCCTAAACGCGTTTTTTCCCAGATGAATTTAAAATGGTCGGATGCAAGAAATAAATGCTCCGTAGATTTAATGAAGTCAGAATTACTCATCCAGTTTAATCTACAGCTATCCTGTGAAGGGTTCTTCATCTCTATTAAAAAGAAAAAGGAAATTTTAAAAGAAGTAAAATTTCGCTGAAATATAACGAAAAAGTTACTCTCTTGTAAATAAATTATTTGCAATTTGTAAAGCACTATTCACATGAGCACGAACGACGACCAACGAACGAACGAAAATTCGTCGATTTTGACATTTCTTTCACATGAGAGTTTTTAATTCGTCGCGAATGAACAACCTAAACTCAAAGCAGGAATGATTTTTGAGGTTATAAGCGCGCGAATATTTTGTTCGTTGGGAGTGTGGATGGTGTGTGGAACGCGAATAGAGTTTGACAGTTCGTATCAACTACAATTCTATTCGCGACGAATAAACTTGTTTTTTTCAAATTTATTAACATTTGAGATCAAAAAGTTAATTTATGCATCAAAAATCAAACATAAACTATACTTTTATCGTTTTGTTGAGAATTTGTAAGCAAATAAGGCTTCAAACGTATGTAAAATCACTTTTCTTCATTCATTCGTCGTTCGTTGGTCGTGCGCATGTGAATAGTGCTTAACATTCACTCTTATGAAAAAGACTTTTTTTGATTTTGATTTGTATTTTTTTTTTCTGAAGACGAATAAGGCTAAACTATTTATATGATTTTAAATATTTGACTTTAATTAAAATACATTTTCTATGGCTATTTTTGGTATGTTTTTTCCCGAAAACCTAATATTAATTATGTACGTTGGTTTTAATATGTCCCGCTTTCGACGAAAAAATCCCGGCGTTTTCACTCAAAAAGATCCAAAATCGCGACTTGGTACAAAAAAAATCTGGCAACGCTGGTTAATATGCACATTTTGATCATTACCCGTTTGCATATTGTGGTTTGATGTATACCTACCAAAAAAAAAAAAAATGCAGAATCCGAAAATCGTAGCTAGGCGAGACCGGGGATAGCAGACTCAAAAGGAGAACCGGTAAAAATGTATGGAAGCTGGCCTGGAACCAATAACGACATAATATATAATATATATAAATGGAATGGTTTTTTTGTGTTACTTTAACTTAAGCTATGGGACGAAGTCCAAATCGCTGTGTGGAAAAAGTTGCACAACAAAGCTAGACATGAGCAACATTTTTTCCACATTTCTGCATAAAATGATGAAACAATAAGCAATACGTCATTAAATGTAGGTAGCGGTGTGCTTTTAGTAATCCAGAATTGGCAAACAGAACTGTCCGATTCCGGATCCCAAACGAACATGCAAATTGTCCTGAGCTCCAGGCAGAAAATTTCCTAGCTACACCACTGATCATTAAATGAAGTACTAAAAGTAATATTAGTTCGCGAACAAATATAATTTTTTCTATGAGAAAACCATAAGACTTGCTTCTTTTTTTTGACATATCCTCACACTTTCAAGAATCAACACGAAAAGATGTTCGCCAATTATGTGTACGCCGCCGCCCGCCGCCGTCGTGTAGGGAATAACACAAACGAGCATGTTCGCCAAACCTGTTTTTCGTTTAGGGCTACAGCAAATGATATGCATATAGCATATAAACAGATGTAAGGATATAAAAGCTCTTGCTAAGTGAGCAGAGACTGTGTGTTTTCATGACAGTTCAAATATTTGTTGCTTAAAATTGAACTGAATGAAAAGAGGAACAAAAAATGAAGTCTTTTCTTATAAAAATTGAATTTTTTCTCCACACAGTGCAGATTTGTGGGTTTCGAAAATCTGTGGGTGGTAAATCTGCAAAATGCAGACAAATCTGCACATCTGACAACACTGTACACAGGTCGATTAACCTTCGCATCTTAGTTATAATTTTTTGTAATGTTTCATGAGTACATGTTTTTTTTTGTAATTGTCTTAAAACATGTTTAAGACACGTTTACAATATGTTTAAAACAAAGTTATTAAAACAGCATATAAAACTGTTTTAAACACATGTTTTTTTGTTGATAAAAAAAAACAAAAGAAACATACAGCCCTATTAATAAACACAAAATAACCCTAACACAAGACTAACTCGTATCTCAAATCAGAATTCCTATTAATAAACGTGTGTTAGCCCTAAATAACACTCTTGTTAGCAAACGAATAACTTATTTCACTGATTTTCGCGTACAAGGAACGAATATCTTTTTTTTTTCAAAATATTTGACAACAAAATTGTGTATCTCTAGTTCGTTTCGTTTACCATACCGAGTCAAGCGAAATATTTAAATAAAAAAAAAAGGTTTAACGAAGAAAAAACAGCGATGATGCATAATAAACAAACTGTCTTGGTGCGTTACCCATCAAGAGTTGTTAAATTTTCTGCTAAATTTTTCAATGGCAGAAAAGGCATACAAGTGGTTGTTAGGCGTTTGGATGAAAAAACACCGGAGAGGCTTTTGTCCAAAATAAGTCAAACAAATTTCATAAGAAAATTCTAACGGTTGTTAGGCTGTCAAACTAAAAATAATAGATGACTGAAAATGTTTGATGTTGTTCCATTGGTCAAAAGGAGTAGTTCAAATAATTTTGAACTCCTTGAATTTTCCTTATTAAAGGTGTGAATAAAAGCATATTTAAGTTTTTAAACCCGAACAAAAATTAGCAGCAGACATTTCTCCAAAATACATTAAATATAAGTATTATTTTTTTTTTAAACAAACTTAATAAATCAAATGAAATTGATTCCGAAATGAATTTGGAAAACGACATCACTCTCTTGACAACCAACCTTCGTCCTTGAAAAAATACTAGATTATCTAGTACAATTTTCATGCTGTTCAGAGAATAGTTACAATGAGGAAAAAATATGTTTATTAATGATCTTATTTAGGAAACGAATAATTTCACTACCCGTGTGCTAGGTATAACGTGTGTTATCCAGCGGATAGGGTATTTTTATTAATAGGGCTGTTGTTGACAGGGGATACTAGGTAGACAAATTCCTTAACTACCTCGAAGTTAAATCTGTCTATGTTGACGTTTGCTACAAGACGCCGATTTTGGTTGTCCTTTCTTGTTGACAGCATTTACTTGGTCTTGTCCTCGTTAACCGCTGACCCATCTTCCTGGCCTCCGTTTCAAGACTCACATACGCTCCACTGACATCGCGCTGCGTTCTTCCCATTATGTCAATGTCGTCTGCGTATCCTAGGACGGACTTTTGAAAGATTGTACCTCTGGTGTTGACGTTGGAGTTTTGCACAATCTTTTCACGAATGATGTCGAAGAAATCGCATTACAACGCATCGCCTTGTCTAAAACCTTTTTTGACATCAACTGCGTGATGGAACAGCGTGAGTTTTCCATTGTCATCTTACACAGACGTACGAGTTTTTCTGGGATGCCAAAACTAGACATTACTCTATATAATTGGTCTCTATAGACGCTGTCATACGCGCCTTGAAATTGATGAAAAGGTATCGATTTGAAGTTCCTAGGTCTTCTCCAAGATCTGCCGTAGGGTGAATATTTGATCGATGGTGGACTTTCCGGGTCTGAAGCCATACTGATAAGGACCTATCAGGTTGTTCACGAAGGGCGTCAAACGTTCACACAGCACGGCAGACAAGATCTTGTAGGCGATGTTAAGGAGACTTATACCTCTGTAGTTGGTGCAGTTCAGGGGATTTCCTTTCGAGCGTACGATGCTAAGGTTCCATTCGTCGGGCATGCTTTTCCTCCTACCAAATTTTGCAGATGAGCTGGTAAATGCTCCTAACCAAATCATCTCCAGCTGCTTTGTACAGTTTGGCGGTTATCCCGTCTGCTCCAGTGGCTTTGTTCAACTTAAGTTTAGATATCGCTATGTTCACTTCGTCAATGTGGGGGGGGGGGAATTGTTGGCCTTCTGCACCCAAATTGAATGGTTCTGAACTTCTGGCGTCTTGCGTGTCATCGCCATTATACAGCTTGGAAAAGTGGTCTTTCCATACCCTCAGCACTGATTGTGGTTCTACTACGATGTTCGCATGCTGTTCTCTACATGCTTCGGTTCGGGGTGTATAAGCCCTGGAGGTTATACATGAGGGCCATGTAGCAAGCCGACTGCTGTAAAACAGCCGTTTCGTCAGAAGGAAGGCTCCTCTGGCCTTAGTCAGAGCAGCATCTATATGTCTGTCGAAATACAGATACTGGTCCAACCAGATACCGAGGTACTTCACTACACTTTTGCTCGTCAATGCCTGTCGGTGAGTATCAACAATGACCATCTTGCGCCAATTCTTACACGTATCTCGAGATCTCCACTACTCTATCCTCTGAACCATGGCCACCTGCAAATAAAATATTCAATATAACACTTTTACGTGTTTTTTTGGCGTTCTTTTAGATCTCATTACTTTTGGTGGCTAACTTTTTACACATGTTGTTCGCACATAAGAGAACTTTGCTCTTTTTTTACATTTTATGTTTTTGTTCTGATTTATTTATTCCAATTTATAATTCCAACATCCTATGACCATTTTAAGAAAGTGGGCGGCAGCCACGCCCCTTTAATGAAACTGCATTTTTATACCGAAACCCTATCAGAATTTCGAATTTAATCGTTTTCGACCATTTTAACAAAGTGGGCGGATACCACGCCCCTAAATGAAAATAGATTTTTTTTCAATTATTCAACCAAAACCTTACAAGAATTCCAAATTTCAACATTCTACGACCGTTTTAATATAGTGGGCGGAAACCACGCCCCTTAATGAAACCAAAATATTTTACTTACATTTTTCCTTATATTCAACCAAAACTCTATTAGAATTCCGAATTTCAAGATCCTGCGACCAGTTTTTGAAAGTGGGCGGATACCACGCCCCCTGAATGAGCAAATTGAATTTTTCGATTTTTTACTTTGTATACACCCGAAAACCTACCATTGTACCAAATTTCAAGATTCTACTATTGTTAGAAGTGTTTCATAATTTTGATGATCAGTCCGTGAGTGAGTGAGTCAGTCAGTCAGTCAATTACGGTTTTTGAAATTTTTACTGTTCAATATCTCAGGAAGTAGTGGTTCTACAAAATTATGTTTTTCACAGGGCCTTTGTGCCCATGAAGTTAATACGTAATTTGAAGCTTCTAACTCTATCGGTTCAAAAGTTATGGGGAGTTATAAAAGTGCTTGAGTTCGATCCTGTAAAAAGGGAGTAGTGCTGGAACTTGGCTGGGCACTACCGTGCCCTTTGATAATATAATGAAATTTCTTTAACAAATATTCACTTAAACCAATCACTGTCTTAAACCGAAAGATTCTAATCATTCGGTGCATTCGGAGCATTTAAAATATTGAGTTCATCTAAACGAATACACTACTTTTTCGAATGCACGATTCTAGTGTTTTGATACAAAAAAATGATTCATTCGATTCGTTTTTGAAGACACGAATGCATCGAATTGTGTGTTTGAAAATTACTAGTGTGTTCTGAATGCAATTTCAAACCATTCAATTTCGGGTTGGGGTCAAAATTCTGCCGGGGTCAAAATTCTTTTGTCAAAATTCTGCTTTCAAAATTCTGCTTTTCAAAATTCTGCTTTCAAAATTCTGCTTTTCAGAATTCTGTTTTTCAAAATTCTGCTTTTCAGAATTCTGTTTTTCAAAATTCTGTTTTACAAAATTCTGGAAATAATAAAAATAAGGTTTGGAAAATGTTAAAAAGCGCGCGCTTTAAGCTTGAATAAGCGAGATGTTTAGACGCAATTAATTTTTGCTCTCTTAACTTAGTCAGGGTCTTAGACAATGGTTAGTGTCTTTTCTTATCCCTTCGTGATAGTGTGTTAATCTCTCCACTTTAACGTAATTTGCTTTTCGTTTTTTAATTGTTGTTATTATTTTTTGTTTACATTTTGTTTTTGTGGTTGTTATTTTTGCTCTATTTTCAGTTATTGTTTATAATTATTAAAAGACGAAATTTTGATTTTTTTTTTAAATTGAAACAAAAACCATTTTGAATTGACTTTTCCGTTACCTAATAAATATAAATAAAAAAAAGCAGAATTAGCAGAATTTTTTTTAAATATAAATTTCCAGAATTTTGAAAAGCAGAATTTTGAATAGCAGAATTTTGTAAACCAGACAAAAAAAAAAAGCAGAATTTTGAAAAGCAGAATTTTCGTTAAAAAAGCAGAATTCTGAAAAGCAGAATTTTGAAGCCAGAATTTTGACCCGATCCCTTCAATTTCGTTGCAGACCTTTAGTAAATACAGTAGTTGTGTTCAGGGATAGTAAGTGTGAAAAAAAAACAATATTGAGGAGTATATTTTATTATTAGCAGACCCATCCAAAGCTGATTTGTCATATAATTGTTAAAATTCGGAAATACTAATCCGATTAGAAAAATTCTTTCACTAATATCAAACTACAATATTCAGGAGTAATATAGGCTGTATTATACTGTGCAAAGTAGTTGTGCATGAGTCCACGAGTTGGTACGACCTAATTTTGACAGATGGTGCTACTGTTATTCAATGAACTTAAGGTATGTTCTCAAATTATTATCATCATCATGGAATTTGACTTTAAAAACCAACGTGCAGGTACAACTACAACGGAATGCATCGGCTGGAAATTTTGCAAAACAACTAATGTTCTTACGAACTTTTCTACTCTGGGAAGTTAGTCGTGTGAACTATATTTTTTATTCATTTCACTTATAACTACATATTACAAGACAATTAATTCAGACTAGCTTATTATTATCTAAAATCTTATGTTAAACTTACTGGCCCAACCGGGCGCTCTAAGCAATTCATGAATTTAACTATTTTATTAAATGAATCTAACTATTTTATAAAATTTTATTTTTTGTTTCTTGTTAGAAAAATTTAAAAAAAAACTAACATCATATCATTTTTATTTTTTGTCCTTTATGCTACTTAAAATTAGGTCCTTAAAAATAAAACTTAAAGGACCGCGCACTAAATGTATGAAAAAAGTGTCCCGGTCAAATTCGATGAAATTTTGATAGAATATACATGATATCATCCTGACTGAAAATGTATATGGGTCCAACCCTCTAGCTTCAACGGATTCCAAGTTATAGTGAAAAAAGTGAAACTTATTGGTTTAGTCGAACATTTCGCTTTTATTTAAAAAGAAACTAATCCGATTTCATGGTTTTTACATATCTGGTTAAGGTATATGGAGAAGCATGTACAATTGTACATGTTTTTGTTTACTAGCTCTGCACGCGGTGTAACCTACGATAACCAGGATAAAAAGTAGTATTTGTAATTTTCTGAACCCTAAACTACAACTACCTATGCAGAAAATTATGTCAATCCTATGTCGAACATTTAATCGTGATAAAAAGTAGCTTATGTTATATCTCCAAGAACATTTAACAAAGTTTCATGATGATCGGTTAAGTAGTTCTTGCCTGATAGCGTAACATTTACATGTTCTATTACATTTACAGTAGGGATTTTACGTAGTTGAATTGAAATGATGGTACGGTTTGCCGTTTGAGTTAAGGTTTACTACTTTCATAGGTGGATCTTGAATTTGACCCTTAAAGTGGACGATTTTATCAGGAGAATGAAAATATAAATCGTTTTTATCTAGAACGATTCCTTCATCAATTATGGTTTCGTTCAGTTTGTAAGAAAGGTAGTGAACATTATCTTGTAACATGACAACATGTTCCGACTGTTCTGACCCTTGACTATGCAATAATAGCTCTTCTTCTTCTTATTAAAGCTATCCAAAAATGATGTTTGGTAGCGTTTCTAAATCGAGAATAAGTTCTTAATCTCACTAAGCCACGCTCAGGAATATTGTTATTGCCTCTAAGCATCTCATTTAGAAACTCTTCTTGCGGTTCTCTTTGCAATGCGTATCGGACATAAGATGGTGCAAGTCTTATTTGAAACACTCCAATAGTCATGCCTTTCAAACATTCTATTGCAAGACGAGGAAACTATACTGATTATCAAAGGAGATCCATTTAGTTGATCACGCTTTTGAATTGCGATTTCTCGCCTTAAGTTGTTTTCTTCACCATCAATACGGGACATTGATCTGGGAGGAAACCTGTGCATACAAGCATAGCAATGCATACTGAATTTAAAATAAAAATGAAAAACGTGTGCATCAGCGAACTATCTTTAAGAAATAGTTTTTGCAAAATAGGATTACGGAAGGAAGTAATACAAATCAATGTTTGTGTATGTTGTTTTTTTTTCGAGTGCATTTTACAATAACGTTGAAATAAAAAGAAGGAATAGGTGCATGCTACTTCCTTTTATGTACGCTTTTAATGTGATGTTTCCTCCACTGACCTTAATCTAAGATTTAAGTTGGTGAAACGCCCACACTTTTCACTTTGCAAAAAAAAAACAGAAAATTGCAAAGTGAAAAGTCGGGAACTTTTCATTTTTGGTGAAACACTTTTTACTTTTACTTTGCAGAAAACTATTATTTTGAAAAGTTGCAAAGTGAAAAGTGAAAAGTTGTTGGTGCAATAGGGCCCAGATTTAGAACAAATCTCGACTTTTAAGGGATTTCGAGTATATAGTAGTAGATGAAAACGGTAAATCGGTAAATACCTGTTTAATTGAACGCGTTATAGTAATACACTGAACAAATTATTTTTTCCACATTTTTCACTATAACTTGGAATCCGTTGAAGCTAGAGGGTTGGGCCCATATACATTTTGAATCAGGATGATGTCATATATTCTACCAAAATTTCATCGAATTTGACCGGGACACTTTTTTCATACATTTAGTGCGTGGTCCTTTAACTGAAACTACCTATTCCACCTAACAACTACTTACAAACTAGAACAACCACAGCAGCAAATCTCCATCTTTTTATTTTTTTTTTTATTCCATTTTTTTTTTTGTATATACTATTTCAAATCTCGTGCAGCTGCAGTGGGTAATTCTGTATACATATTCATGCAGTAATTGTGACAATTTTCGGAAGTTACCGTCTCCTCAGAAGTGTCTACTACCTCAATCAAACTTTGGTTAGTTATTGGAACAGCTATACTCTGTCCGATAAAAATTGGCAGTACAGGGAAGATAGGGATATCTGCATCTCGTTCGCACTCTTTTCCTACCCATAAGTACTTTTCTCAAAAAAGCTCTTACAGGGTTGCCGTACTGCGCACTTTGAATTCAAAAAAGCTAAATGAAATAACTGCAGGGTTGCCATTCTTCCCATTAATTATTCTCATTCATTATTTGAAAAAACTGGTGAACAATTTGTCTGATTGCACATTTATCAAAATTATCAATTTTAATTCAGCGACCAGTGGTTTTTCTTTTTTGGTGGTGAGTTGTGGCCTTGGTGCTATTTTCCTTTAGAAGTCTGTACACTGTTCGTTCAGATACAGAAAATATATCAACAACCTGCTTTACAGCCTCGGTTTTACTTTGCAGGTTCTTGCAAATTGATTTTGTCGCCTCAACTATCTCCTTTTTTTTCGGCACTCAAGTCCTTCGAGCATTTTGATGCTGAAACCATTTTGCACAACACAACAAAAGCACAACAATAAAACACAAACAGCACAACAAAATCACAAAGATAATATACAAACAACACAACAAAAGCACTACAAGAAAAAACAAACCACACAACAATAGATCGACAACAGCACAACAATATTATCACAATAATGCACAAAAATAACTCGCAAAATCAACAAACCTACCGCCCGGTACGAGAATCTACGCAAATAATATTGTTCCTCAAATAAAATGGCTTTGATTTTTATAACTGCATTTTAACTGATTTGCAAAACTTTTAAAAAAATGCAAAAGTCAAACACAACTCGATAACTCTCATCGTTAAAAAGCTCTCAAAGCAAAAGCTCCTCAACAGAAATCCATTGAAAAAGTAAGAAAAAAATACGAAGTGAGTTACGAAATAGAAAAAGGCAACTCTGAATATGTGTGATTTAATGAGGGTTGAAAAGCAGCAGAGAACGATCAGTGCATGCTCGTGTGTGTGCCAGGCAGGTCGTTATGGGCTCCACGTCGGATGCCATCTAAAATTCATGGGTGTTTTATAAAACTTTTTAAAGGAGTTCCCTTCAATTGGGTATGGTGTAGAGAACAGCGCGCCACTGATTTTTAAAAAGCTCTCCCATAAGGCCTGTACTGCCAATTTTTATCGGACAGAGTATAGTTAGTTTCTTGCATGAAGTTTACATAAAAAAACATGGAAAAAAAACTTCTTTTTAACTTCTTAAGAAGTACGGTAAAAAATGAAGCCAATGAGTTGTTTGATCAACAAGGTTGGAAGCTTCGTCCGTTTTGTGAATACTATCATTTTACTTTTCAAATAGTTCACTTAAAAAATTACAAATACTGGGTGAATTTGGTTTGTAAAAAGGTGAATTTGAATTAAAAAACGTGTATTAAGCTAAATAAATACATTAATAAATAAATATGTATCATTATTAATAAGAAACAAGTACATATGCATTTAAAATACATGTACATACCTCAGAATAAGTACAGTGTTTGTTTTTTTTTTGCAGGTCGAGAAGATCTATCGCCATCAAGTAGTCTTAACGGCTACTCTACAAACGACGGGTGCGATGCGAAAAAAGGTAAAAAAGGTCCCGCTCCACGACTACAAGAAGAACTATGTCTGGTGTGCGGTGATAGAGCATCTGGTTATCATTACAACGCTCTCACCTGTGAGGGTTGTAAAGGGTTTTTCCGACGAAGTGTTACCAAAAATGCGGTTTATTGTTGTAAGTTTGGCCATGCTTGTGAAATGGACATGTATATGCGACGGAAGTGTCAAGAGTGTAGACTGAAAAAATGTCTAGCTGTAGGCATGCGACCCGAATGTGTTGTTCCGGAAAACCAGTGTGCTTTAAAACGACGAGAGAAAAAAGCACAAAAAGAAAAGGATAAACAGCAAGTTTCACCAGCAGTGAGCACTACAGATGCAATAAAAAAAGAAGTACTTGAGCTGATGCAATGTGAGGCGCCTTCGCATGCGACATGTCCAGTAAGCGATTAAAAAAAAAATATTTTTACTATGTGTTACTTAAATACCTTTATTAATACTTTACAGCTACTGCCTGACAGCTTATTAGCTGAAAACCAAGCAAAAAATATACCTCAATTAACGTTAAATCAATTAGCAGTCATATACAAACTAATATGGTATCAGGATGGTTATGAACAACCTTCAGAAGAGGATCTCAAACGGATAATGATTGTAAGTTGTTTTTTAAAACCTATGTCTAAATGCTAAATTTTATTTGTTTAATAGAGCTCTCCGGATGAGAACGAAAGTCAACATGATGTAAGCTTCAGGCACATCACTGAAATTACAATCCTTACAGTACAATTAATAGTTGAGTTTGCCAAGGGACTGCCGGCTTTTACCAAAATTCCACAAGAGGACCAAATCACACTGTTGAAGGTATATACATACTTCTTATATATTTTTCGTTAATATGCGTTTGCAAGTATTGAATTCGCAAAAATAAGTTGAGATTTTGATGAGATATGACATTACGATGATAGAGAAGTAAAAAAAAAAAATGGTTCCGGCGATTCCGTCCGTCTGTGAGTCTGTCTATCTGTAAACGCACCTACAGCCTAAACCACTGGTCCGACTTCAAACTTATATGTATTTTTGAGGTAAATATTTCAATTTAAAATTTTATTTATGAATTTTAATTACATGTTTTTATTTTTTAATGTTTTTTATGAGTTATAATTTGGAATACAGGAGCAACTTCGTACGACCCAGTCGTGCACATATTTTTAACTTCCCATAGGAAGGAAGATAGGAAGATTTTGTGAATCTCCAATTTTCGCATTTATCGATGTTTTGAGGTCAGTAGAGTCCGAATCAAGCGTTTTTAAGATGATGTCCGCGTGTGTGTGTATGTGTGTTCGTATGTGCGTTACGTTTTTTCAGCTCAATTATCTCGCGAACCACTCATTGTATTGTCATAAAATTGGTCTTATTCGACGCCGTATTGTGTTGTTAAGAGCTGATTAGATTTTGAGCAAAATCCGCTTAGCAGTTTTTAAATGGCAATCAAAAATCTAAGTCAACCTTATAAAAAATGAGTTATTTTATTATTATAAAGGGTTTTCCATTAAGAGGTGTTATTTTGAATAGCCCGCTATTTCAGTAGTTGTCACTTTTGAAGCTATCATTTTCTGACATTTGACAAGTAGAAACTACGCCATTAATAAAAATGGAACGATACACGCTTCAACAACGCATTGAAATTATTAAAATTCACTTTAAAAAATGGTGAAAATTTGGCAGAGACGGTTCGCACAAATAAAACATTTTTGGGTCGTCGTGAAGCACCTTGTCGGACCGCAATACAGAAATTGGTGGACAAATTCGAGCTGTTGGGACAAGTTAGTGATGTGAAGAATAAAACCCGTGCACGTCACTCAAGAACAACTGAGAATATTGCTGTTGTAGCCCAAAGTGTTGAAGAAAACCCAGGTTTGTCCATTCCTCGTCGTTCTTTGGAATAAGGCATTCCACAAACGTCATTACACCGTATTTTGCATAAGGACTTGGGTCTCAAGGCTTATAAAATTCAGTTAACACAAGAACTCAAGCCGGCTGATCATCAACAACGTCGTGTCTTTGCTGATTGGGTCCTTGAAATGCATGAAAATGATCCGGAATTTCATCGAAAAATCATCTTGACTGATGAGGCCCATTTCCACCTCGGAGGCTACGTCAACAAGCAAAACTGTCGCATCTGGGGCTCGGAAAACCCAGGAGTTATTGTTGAAAAGCCTCTCCATCCTCAACGCGTGACTGTTTGGTGCGGTTTATGGTCCCGCGGGGTCATTGGACCTTACTTTTTCGAAAATGAGGCTGGACCAACAGTTACGGTCAATGGATTGCGCTATCGAGAGATGATTAATGATTTTAACTTCCCAGAGGAAGTTATTGTAATGGGGCCGATTTTGTGAATCTCCAATTTTCGCATTTCTCGATGAATCCGAATCAAGCGTTTTTATGATGATGTCTGTGTGTGTGTATGTGTGTTCGTTACGCATTACGTTTTTCAGCTCAATTATCTCGCGAACCACTCATCAAATTGATCTCATTGGACGCGGAATTGTGTTTTAAGAGCTGATTAGGTTTTGAGCGAAATCGGCTTAGCGGTTTTTTAATGGCAATCAAAAATCTAAGACAACCCTAATATAATGAAAATTATGATAATTTCTGCAATAATTTCAATAATAGTGCAAAAAATAGTTAGTGGGGAAAAAACACAATATTCAGGAGTATCATATACTATATTTGATTACTAGCTGACCCACCAAACGCTGCTTTGCCGTATAAATATTAATTTTCAGAAATACTAATCCGATTAGAAAAATTGCTTCAATAATAGAAAACTACAATATTCAGGAGCAATATATGTAGGCTGTATTTTACTGTGCAAAGTAGTTGTGAATGAGTCCACGAAATGGTACGATCAACTCGGCAGTGGCAGATGGCGCCACTGTTATTCAATAAACTTAATGTTTTTCATAAAATCATCAGTTTTATGGAATTTGACTTTGAAGCAACGTGCGTGTACAACTACAACGGGATGCATCCGCTGAATATTTTGCAAAACAACAAATGTTTTTACGTATTTTTCTACTATGGGAAGTTAGTCGTGTGGACTCTATGGGTCGTACTCATATTTTTTATTTATGTTTTCTCACCCTCTTGTAATTTTTGGAGAGGCAGGATAACTATTTTATATGAAATGGAAATTCTTTTATTGGGTGATGATTGCGTTTGTAACAGGCAGGTACCTTTCATCTTTTAGAAAGATGAACAGTTTATTTAAAAGGGTCATGAACCTATTATTGAAATTTTTGACCTTACGCAATAAAACGAAGTAAGTAGAGGGTGTCTCAGTAAGAGTGCTCTTTTTAAAATTGGAATTTTTTTTTTGCGTGCAAGTGGCAACTTTGAAATTTGACAGCTGCCACCTCTGTTTATTCTGATTATTAAAAATGGAGTGCTTTCCCAAAGAACAACGCGTAATAATTGTGAATACTCTCGCAAACTTCGCAAAATTTTCTGCCGAGAAATTTGAAAAAAACGGGATCCATTACGGATACGAGGTTTATTAGTGCTGATTTGCGAGCGCTAATTAAAACACTTGTTTCTTACTTTTAAAATTAAACAATATTTATTTGGAACTATGTCCTTTATTATTGAAATACTTTTTACTAATTCTAAAAGGAGCTTAAGGCTACTATGTAGTTACAATAAGACTATTGATAAATTCATCATACAGTCGTATTTATATACTTTTCTTATCTATCTACAAGGAGACCCAAGCGTACAATCGTCTTGCTTGATAATGAAGAAGAGATAATATTCCAACATTGTATACAAACGATATTATCTCTTTTACATATGTTATCATTGTAGCGTTGTGTGCAAGACTGTACTAGAGACTAAAGATATCATTGAATACAAATAATGTTATCTTTTTTCTCAATATGTTTTGCTATGGATACTTAACTCCCCCCCTTGTTAAACGAAATCGTCCCGATTTTTCGACGCTATTTTTAACATTTCTCTTTCATAAGTTTTGTTATATGCGTCAATCTTTTTTTGTTTTTGACGATCTGTTATACATTGTATAGTTTTTATCATTACGTACGTAAATGCTAGAATAACAATCAGTGTTACAATTGTGTATATAGTTGATAATATCGGTTTTTCTTCAAAAGGAATAATTAGTTTTTTTAAAGTATCTATGTTATCGAATTTGTACATTGTATCTTCTTTAATTATTTGGTCGATGTAAGACTCTGAATTATGATTTCTTAATATAACTTCTTTAATTTGCTTATGCATGTTTTTGTATATTTTATCGTCTAGATTTATAGTATTTTCATAAGTAACTAAGTTTATACCATTAATTGTTTGATTATTTAACTTATGCTTACCGCTTAATAACATAACACCGGATTCAATTTCTAAGTCGTAATCGTATTCTTGTTTAATGTTGCATTTTGAAGTTATATTCTTTAAAAGTGGAATAAGACAATTTTCTTCTTCAAAGTTAATTTCACAAATGTTTTTACTTAGATGATTTTGACAATTTCTTGTTCTTAAATAAGTTTGGTTACATAAGGCAATTGTTTTATCTGTAATGATTTTTCCATGTTTTGAATTTAAAGGTGTTACTTTATACAATTTACATGATTTAATTAGAACTGGATATTTATATATTGTGATGAAGAATTCATCAGTTCTAGCTAATAATATTTTAGAGTACTCAAGTATATTTATTATGGGTACTTGAATTATTTCATGTTGAATAATATTTTTAATGTCATCTAAGTCTAGGCTTTCTGATAAATATTCATTATTTTTTGCTGCATTAATTGTTCTGGTCAATAATAATAATTGTTCGTACACTTGTTCTATTACTAAATGTTCTTTAAGGCTCTGACCTTCGAATTGTTGCAAAATTTGTTCAAATCTAGAATTTATAGTTTTTTGTTTATTATTGTTTTCTATGAGATTATTTATACTCGTTTCTATGTTAACTAAGTCATAATGGTCAGGATTACCAAACACATATTTGAAAGCTGTTCCTAAAAAGTTAATTGATCTAGTATGCCTAGTATGTTCTTGTAATTGGTCTGCTAAATTCTTAATTTTACTTAACCAAATTTTTTCTTCTTGTGTAGGTTGATATTTACTAGTTACGATATTTACGTAAGGTTGAAATATCGAAGTCAGGTTGGTGGCATGTAACAAATAAGTTTGTTCTTTGAATAAATACACGTCATCTGTTTGCGTAAGTATAAACTTCTTGTTTAGTAACTCAGTTATTTGAACGTTTCCTTGCCCTTCTTGACTCTGTACAATTCCTAGTAATGTTAGGAATATTAATATTTTCGTCATCTGAAAAATGATAATTCTTTATGTTATCCTTGTGAATTTTTATTCCTTCTTTAGAGATTACAGTGTCTCCTTTATCTTCTTCTACTATTCTTGTTATGTATCTGGCGTTAGATTTCTTTCTAAGACCTGTGATTCTTACCATTATCTTATCTCCTTTTTTATACTCTCTGTGTCGAGTTCCTTTATTTAGACGTTCGATCACTTTTTTGGATGCTGAGTTTAGTTTATTTATTATAATTTCACTATTGCTATATTTATTTTGATTAAAGAAAATGTCTCTAGGTTTCAAACCGGTAACTGAGTGTATAGAATTATTTAATTCACGCACTGTTCTAAATATTTCTTCGATAAGTCTTGTTTTATTCTGAATTGTGAATATTCTAGACAGTTCAGTTATTGTACCGTTTACACGTTCTACCTGACCGTTCGCTGTCGATCTGTATACTGGAGTTTCTACTTTAGTTATGTTGTATTTCAAACACATTTGGTTCACCATTTCTGTTTTGAATCCCTTCTCGTTATCTGTCATGAGTCGTTCACATTTTGGGAAATAATTAGATAAGACCTCTTCCATAACGTCGTACAGTCTGTTTCGAGTTTCGATTTCCCGAAGGATTGTATATTTAGAATACTTATCTACTGTTACAAGGAAAGTATACTTGTCGTTGAAGTATATGTCCATATGAATGTGTGTTCCCACATGTGTTGGTATTTCTGAATTATTCAGAGGTTCTCTGATAGGTTTTCTTTCATATTTTCCAAATAGACATGCTATGCATTTTTTGTTGAAACTCTTTGCTTGTTTATTTAGATCGGGCCAGTAATATTTCTCTGAGATTTCTTGTATATTGTTACGTAACCCTCGGTGTGCTCTTTCGTGAGTTACCCTTACAAGTTTTAGTTGTTCCTCCAAATTTGTCACGTCTTGAAGTTTTCTTGGTGTGAATATAAATCTTACTAGTGGGAATTCTTTTTTTATGTTTTCACCATATTTGTATATGTTTTCAAATTTCGTATGCAAAGCTACAATCTTTTGGGGTTGTATAACTTCTTTCATCTGCCTTAGTAAAGAGTCTTTGTCCTTAAACTTTATTATGAGTCTTATTTTGTTACTAAAATAGATTTGTGTTTCGATATTATTTGTTATATCTTCAATAAGTTCGAACTGTGCAGCGTATGCATTAAAAGGCTGATTCACAGTTTTTATTATATCATTAGAAGAACTTTCAGCTGAATGTGCTGTTTCTATGGTAGAAGTATTTATGCGTTGACGTGATAATGCGTCAGCTACAAGATTTAGGTTTCCTGGTTTATAAACTAATTTTGCTCCAAAGTCTTCAATGATTCCCTTCCAACGTTTCAGCTTTGTGTTGGGATTTTTTTCTGATACAGAATATATAAGGCTCTGGTGATCGGTATATATGGTTAAGTCTGCTATACCATATATGTAGTTTCTGAGTTTTTGTAAGGACCATATGATCGCTAATAGCTCTTTCTCGTTTGTGCTATAGTTCTCTTCTGTCTTACTCAGTGTTCTTGACAAGAAGTGTATAGGTTGCTTATTCTGACTTAGTACGGCTCCAATAGCTATGTTGGATGCATCAGTAGTAAGCTCGAATGGTTTACTATAATCCGGTTGAAAAAGTTCGACTTGTTCTTTCAAATAATTTTTTAAAATTCTAATCGCTTCTAATGCTGAATCATTCAGATTTAACTTAATATTTTTACTTTGTTTTTTGTTTACTTTACCGTTATCTCCTCGTAAATATAATGTCAGGGGCTTGGCTATGCTTGCGTATCCTTTTATAAACTTACGATAGTAACCTGTAAGACCTAAAAATCCTCTCAAATCCTTTACCGTTTGTGGGACTGGAAAATTCTCTATAGCTGCTATTTTCTCAGGGTTCGTAGTGATTCTACCATGTCTGATTATGTGACCTAAGTATTCTACTTCTTCTTGAAAAAACTTACTTTTCTCATCAGATATTTTTAATGTGGCTTTATTGAGTACGTCGAATACTTGACTTATGTGCTGTATATGTTCTTCCTCAGATGAAGAATATATCAATACGTCATCAATGTAAACGTGTACGAATTTACCTACAAAGTCTCTCAAAATGTCGTCCACGCATCTCTGAAATATGCTTGGTGCATTTTTGAGCCCGAAAGGCATTCGTTTAAAATGATATTTTGCGCCATTTATAGCAAAAGCTGTTTTTTCTTTATCATCTGCTTTGATTTTAATTTGGTGGAAACCTGACTCCAAATCTAACGTTGTAAAGTACTTGGCTTTACCTAAATTTTGAATTGTCATGTTGACATCCGGAATGGGGTATCTGTCTGTTACAGTGTGAGCGTTAAGTTTTTGGAAATCAACAACCATGCGCCGTTTTGGTTTGCCTTTTTCGTCCAAACCTTTTTTAGGTACTGTCCATATGGGACTGTTATAAGGACTATGGCTTTTTTCTATTATATCGTCATGTAAGAGTTTCTGTATTTCTTTGTTTACGAATTCGTTATCAGCTATGGGATATGGATATTGTTTAACATAAACCGGATTATCATTGGTCGTCCTAATGCTTGCTTCTATAGTATCTGTAAAGGGTAACGGTCCTATGCTGTTATTAATCTTCATCAGTCTATCTATGTCTGCTTTATAAATATTATTTTCCCCAATTATGTAATTAATTTTCTGAATAGATTCGACACTGCTTATGGTAGTTAGAGTCATATTACTGAAATTTATTTCCGCGTTTAGAACTTTAAGTCCTTCATATCCTAATATCATATCAAAAGACTGAATATCCTCTAATTCAAAAAATGTTATATTTTTCTTTAATATCCTAACTACTTTCTTTGTATCTACCATAGAATAACCATGCATTGTTTTTATTTTTATAGGTTTAATTTTAATTTTTTCGCTAGAATCGCATTTTCTATTAATGTAATTATGGGTTGCACCAGTATCAATAAGAATTTTATAAATTTTCTTAGAAATAGTACTAGTTAAATTTAAGCAGGGCAACCCGTCTACTAGTTTAAATGATCTATTCTTATGTTATTATTTACCATACATTCCGTTTCATCTGCTTCTGCATATGTACTGCTGACATCGTCTCTGCGTTGTTGTCGGGAGTTATTTACTCTCTGCTGCTTGAAGTTCTGCTGATAAGATTGTTGCGGTCTGTTGTGTGTGTTGAAACTCCCGCTGTGTTCACGTTTCGCTGGTGGATTATATACATCGGGTTTGTATTGATTCCAATTTTGTCGCTGTGCATGTACAATTTGTCTCGAGTTTATCTCCATCGGCTGTGGTCCGTCATTTCTCTTGAAAGGGTTTAGGCGTGGTCCTTGATTGTGTTGCTGCATATTATCGTATTGCTTCTGGGGTTGATAATTCGTTGTTTGGCTCGAATAATTTGGTCTTCTTTCGTTTCTGCGTTCATGTGGCATATTTTTGTGGTGCTTATCTTGAGTGAGATGTAAATGCCTGTGCACATTATCATGTTCTATTCTGCGAGCAATTGCGAATGCGTGTTCTAGATCATTTATTGTAGCTGAATATAATGATCCTCTTGTAAAGTTGTCACTCATACCATCAATGAATATACGAACTGCGTCGTCGTTAGCATTTTTAATTAGTCTGTCGATTATATTCGGCGGATCACCTGACATAGTGATTTTTGATATTATTAAATTGAGATTTTTATTTATCTCGTCGTGGTATTCAGACAGTGTGCTTCTTTTTTGCGTGATGGCTTTCATCATGTCTTGTAGCACGTATAGAGGTTCTTGATTAGAGTACGTATAATCTAATCTGTTACGTATCGCCTCAAAATTAAAAATTGTGTTATAATTAGTTAACACATTCGCGGCTGCACCCTGTATTTTACTTTTCACTATAGTCAATGCTGCTGCGTACTTACTGTGTGTTTTGAAGTTTTTAATGCTGTCCATTAATCTGGATGCTTCTTCGCGCCACGACCGATAATTTGATTGATCGCCGTTGAAAATAGGTAGGCTTTTAAATGCGTCTAACTGTATTTCACTACCATCTGTATATGTGGTTCTTATTTCCTCTAGCACAGGTATGTTTGGTACTATGCCTAATCCAGATTTTACTTCATTTAGTTTTGTTTCTAAATTAGTGTTTATTTGATTTTGGTTAGTTATTATTGCTGCTAACCTTGCATTCTCTGTGCGTGTGTGCTCTAGGGTTTGTGTTACTGTGTTGCACCTGGTTTCTAAAGCTTCTAATCTTGCCATTAATACTGCGAGTTGTTCCATTTTGAACTCGTGTCTGTTGTCGTCGAATTTGTGTGTTTTTTTTCTCCACATATACACTTTCACTGAATTGCTTTGCTGCTTCGTACGAAGAAGCTATATTTGTACCTGCTATGCTAGGTAATTCTTGTAACCGGTAACGCGAGTGTTCTGTTTATACTAGATTTCACTACTTGTTCCCGAGGTCCGCTCGATTGAAGTTAAAAAGTATATTTAACCTCCTGGCAGGATCGCCAATTAAAACACTTGTTTCTTACTTTTAAAATTAAACAATATTTATTTGGAACTATGTCCTTTATTATTGAAATACTTTTTACTAATTCTAAAAGGAGCTTAAGGCTACTATGTAGTTACAATAAGACTATTGATAAATTCATCATACAGTCGTATTTATATACTTTTCTTATCTATCTACAAGGAGACCCAAGCGTACAATCGTCTTGCTTGATAATGAAGAAGAGATAATATTCCAACATTGTATACAAACGATATTATCTCTTTTACATATGTTATCATTGTAGCGTTGTGTGCAAGACTGTACTAGAGACTAAAGATATCATTGAATACAAATAATGTTATCTTTTTTCTCAATATGTTTTGCTATGGATACTTAACTCGCTCTCAAAAGATAATAGTGGTTCTAACCTCTATTAAGTTGACGTATAGGAAATTATCAGAAGCAATCTCTATCTCTATCTCTATATACATATATAAAAATGGATGTATGTTTGTTTGTTTGTATGTCTCTTATAGACTCCGAAATGGCCCAACAGATATTTGTGAAATTTTCATGGTTAATACTGTTGTATTCAGTGATGATTTCTGCGAAAAAAATATTTGAAAAACCTCATGGAAGAGTGGGAAAACTGGAAAAACCAAACAAAGGTCGGAAATTTGATTTTTTTCCCTTGGAATTTTTTGTTTCAAAATAGGTTTTCGAATCGAAAATAGATAGTTCTGATGAAAAACTGGGAAAACACATTGCCTCATCGGTTTTCAAAGGGAAAATTGCATATTATTGCAGGTGCATTGGTTTTGAAATGGAAAACTGAAAAATTTAAAAATGAGTTTTCGAATGGAAAATAGAAAGTTCTTGATGAAACTCTTTTGCTTTCAAATGGAAAATTGCATATATTATTACAGGTTCATTGGTTTTCAAATGGAAAACTGGAAGAATTTCAGAATGGATTTTCCAATGGCAAATAGAAAGGGCACTGATTCTCAAATAGAAAAATGGAAATTTTTTCATTGGGTACTCGGAAAACTCTGCGGGAGCAGACTTCAAGACCTTAAATCAATTTTTGTTCATGGATTTTAAGGTGCATTGGTTTATTTGTATGTCCGGTTTGGACTCTCAATCCGCTTAATCCTCAAATTATTAAAATGTTCACTTTAGATATAGTCTGAGTAAAAAATAAATTTTTGAGACAATCTTACGGGAAAGTCAGGAAATAAGGGGGACAACCGTAAGCTGTTTGGAATTCTGGTTTTTGTGAAATAGTCAAAACAGAGAATTTTTTGAATTTTTTATTTTACTTCATGCGTTAATGAAAGAAAAATGTTAGTTGTTAAGCTTTGAAAAATTCAGATTTGTAGTTTTCTATTGCAATTATTGGATTCAAGCAAATCACATTATCACAATATCTGTGTTAATTAAACATACTTATTCTGGAGTCACTCTGGAGGGTGGCGAGACGAAGTTCGCGGGGTCGGCTAGTTTCCTATATTTGTTTATTATTTTTCTGTCTTTGTCGTTGTCATAGGGGCCGTCCATAAAATACGTTCGCACTTAGGGGCTAGAGCTAAATTCAGCCTGACGTAGTTTATGGACGGACTTAAGTTACTACTAGCCGACCCCGCGAACTTCGTCTCGCCACCCTTCAGATAAACTCCAGAATAATCATTATGAATAACACAGACATTGTTAAAATGCAATGTGATTTGCTTAAATCCAATTTAAATAGAGAACCACATATCTGAATTTTTCCAAGCTCTACAACTAACATTCTATTTTCATTAAAGCATGAAGTAAAATGCAAATTTCTTTGAAAAATTCAAAAACTTCTCTGTTTTGACTATTTCACAAAAATCAGAATTCCAAACAGCTTACGGTTGTCACCCTTATTGGTTGACTTTCCCGTAAGATTGTCCCAAAAAAAATTTCTTATACAATGAAAATTTTATAAAAAAGCATTGAGGATTGAGCGGATTAAAAGTCCAAACCGGACATTGTATGTCCGGTTTGGAGTCTTAATCCGCTCAATCTTCGTGCTCTCGCAGAGTTTTCCGAGTTCCCAATCAAAAAATTTCCATTTTTCTATTTGAGAATCAGTGCACTTTCTATTTGCCATCAGAACTTTCTATTTTCCATTGGAAAACCCATTTTGAAATTTTCCAGTTTTCCATTTGAAAACCAATGCACCTATAATATGCAATTTTCTCAATGAGTTTTCCGAGTTTTTCATCAACAACTTTTTGTTTTTCCATTCGAAAACCCATTTTGAAACAAAAAAATCCAAGCAAAAAAAATCAAATTTCCGACCTTTGTTTGGTTTTTCCAGTCTTCCCACTTTTCCCACCATTTTTTCACAGAAATCATCACTGAATGCAACAGTATGAACCATGAAAATTTCACAAATATCTGTTGGGCCATTTCGGAGTCTATAAAGCCCGATTTCTTGACAAAGTTCTAGCCCTTAAAACTCGGTTTAGTGAAATTTTAGAACTCATTTGAGTTTTAAGTCATTTCTTCACCAAGTTCTAACGCGTTAGAACTTCGATTTAGAACTTTGTTATACTTAGAACTTCGATAAAATCAGACCCTCAAATTCGGGGGTCTAGTGCCTTAAAACTCGGTTTATTTATAATTTCGTTTTTTCAACGAGCGAGATGAAAATGAATTGAATTCCTAATAATTTTCGGAAAATTAAAAGACAATAATAGGTAGTGAATATCCTACGAAAATGGATCTTATTTTTAATGATTTCCTTTTTACGCATGATGACTTTGAGTAAGTTATAATATTGGAAGCACAACAATTGCTGATTTTCTGCGTTTCTTGACTTGTGGAAATATGCAACTAACTATTTGCCGATGTCGTGCATGTGTCTCCTACTACCCAGTGGCAAATTTCCCAATTTTCACCAAGGAATCACCATGCGATTCACCAAGGATTGGTAGCTTCACCCATGAATTTGAAGGTGAATCATTTGGTGAAATTAACACGGGGCTGTCATTGGAGTTCACCAAGTGAATATCTTGGTGAATATGCATCAGTGAAATCATTGAATAAAAGTACTCTGTGTTTTCGTTTGTTCTCTAACTCCGATGAAATGTTAAATGATAGCTCATTGGTGAACTCATCTCTTTTTAGAAAGTTGAATTTTCCACTACTTTTTTCATGAATGAAAAATATGAAAATGCAGCTGTGAAATCTTGAAATCTTTTTTCTTTTTAAAAAAAAGAGTTTTTTGAAATAATTACAGTGATCATAAATATCAAAACAAATTTATTATTTTTTTTTTTTATTTAAATATTTCTGAAAAGAACACAATATTGTTTTGAAAATTATTATGTACCTAGACACAGTTCAAATCTTTGCTGGATCTTCTACTTTTTTTTCAATTTTTGCCGCTTAACTACTCCATTTAGGTTGCTCCACGTCCACATGCCAGATTCCAGAATACCTTTAAGAAATATTTAGTTTAATTTAATTTCTATATGTGTCGAAAATAAATATTTATATTTGAATACCTGGTAAATACTTTCGATTATCTTCTGTGCTGTTTATTAGATATAACTAATTCACTTTAAAAAATAATTTGCACTTTCTTCGCGTCAACCGTCTTTAACTAAGATTTCGATTGTACTGATTTAACATAGAACAAAACATTTTTGACTATCGCAAACAAAAAAAGACAGTGGAAAAAACCAAAAGCGTTGCGTCGTCATTGGCAGGGGCGGCAGAACACTTTTTGTTTAGGTGGGGTGCACTAATAAACACAAGCTTCTATGATCTATGTCCAACAATTTGAATGAATTTTTTCGGCGCCTACTACTATTCTCGATATCAATACAAAAAATCTTCGGCTTCGGTCAAAACTTCGGCCTAGTACATACCGAAGCCGAAGATTTGGCCGAATGTTATTTTTTTGGCCGAATTCGACTGAAGCCGAAGCCGAAGGTTCGGTCGGACACTAACTAAAACCAAGCAGAAAAAAAAGATAAGAAATAATAATTAATAGCCTTTGACCGATGCACACAGGTAAATTTTCCCAAAAAGCTGGCCATAACTATAAAAAAAAATTTGCGATTTGTTGTAATTTTTTAATGCAAAGTTGTTAACAAATAGTGTAAGCATTAAGCCTCATATATCATTCGATGCAGATTATAACGGTTTAATCAGCCGATGCTTTCAAAGTGCAAACTTTAAGGGAACAAATGCAGTAGCTGTTTTGATCTGGCGAGAAGAAGTCATTTTGGTTTATTTTTTTTCTTTCTTCTTTTGGGTGCTTTTAAAATTTATTAAACATGGATTCTGTTGCTAGTGGTATTTTTTATTGAGATAATATTTTTTTTTGTCATATTTTAAGTTGATAATTAATTTTTAGGCCTTTTAAGGCAGAGTATTTTATTGGTACAATATTTTTATCATTTTTTAACTTTAATAATGCAAAAGTTAAGTTTTTCTGCGGATTTCTGTAATGAAAATAGTCTTAAAATTTGCGTTTGCATTTCTTTAATCAAAAACAGTCAAAATATTTTGCGTCATTTTGCGTTCTTTTTAAATATTCGCACTTAAAGTTGACGAGGAAGGGTTTTTTTTGTTTTCTTAATATAAACTTTTTTACTTTTTACGTAGGATCGCGATCAAGTTTCACTCTTCTTTCTAAAAATCAGCTTTCTGAATGTTTGAGAAGATGCACATCTCGTGACATACCGAAAAAATCAGTTTTTTGACAGAAACGTAGGAAAATGAAACTAATGTTGACATTTCAGAGCAAACAAACAACTTTTATGTCCGATTTTGTCTATGACCATAAAAGAAGGTGGTTAATTGCCAAAAAAAACATAAAAAATAACAAAAAAATAATTCTGAAGCTATTCTTCCAATTGGACTCCGCAAAGAAGCACAAGAGTCCCGAAACAAGGACATAAAACGTAAAGTGTTGCATAAATACTGATTTTTTTATAAGGAAATTAAAACACTTATGAAATTTTTTGGTATGCAAGATTAATAATAAATTGCATAAAAACGTGTTAATAAAATTTCCCAAAAATTGGCTGAGCCGTTTTTGAGAAATCTGGAAAAGAGTGTTATAAACCCAAAAGGTACTACAAAAATGGATCTCTTTTGCGATTTATTTGTTATTGAAGAATATATTTTAAATAATATTTTGGAATGCAATTTCACTAAGGATAATGTTAAGTATAACTGTGCAAATATTTAACAAAATTTGTAAAGCCGAAATGGAGATATACGGGAATAATCAAAAAATCAGCCGCAAAGTCCCTAGTATTAGAATTTCACTTCGATACATGGCCATTAGGAGTATAGATAAAAATCTGAAAAAATTAGGATTTTTTTTTAATTTATTTGGAGACGATTGAGCAGATACCTTCATTAATTTTCGAAAAAAAAACAAATAAGAACCACCCTAATGTAGATAATTACTATTTATTTATTAATATATTTATGTATTTATTTATATATTTATTCATTTATTTGAGTATTTATTTCTTAACTCATTTATTATATATGTCCTAATTAATTTATTTATTATTTTCTAAAAAGCAATAAGCATGCAATGCAATACAAAGAAATTACCAAATTCAAAACACCCTTTTTCATCCTTTTTGCATGGTCTTTGGCGAATTTGGTTGTATATTTGGTTGAAAATTGTTGTTTCTTTTGAAAATTAACTTTTTATGAATTTCCATGCAACAATAAAACAAAAAAAACCAAAAAATAATTTTGGCCAGCTTTTTGGGAAAATTTACCTGTGTGCGATGGATAAATAAATCAAATCACTTAGTCAGTCTCAGTCAATCAATCGAGAATTATTGCAACAATATTCATAATTTCATAACATTTTTTTTCCTCAATTAACTTGAAAAAATTGGTATATTTCCAAAGCCAGAAGGTGGGGTGCACCCCATGCTCAGAAATTTTAGGTGGGGTCCATACCCCACCCACCCCATACCTTCTGCCGCCCCTGGTCATTGGTCGTCGCGTCTTCCTCGATCAATAAAGGTAGAAAGTACATAATGTTTATATACACGGAATCTTGCAGGTCATTTCCACCCTTAAAAGAAAACAAACAAAAATTATCAGCTGCGCTAGTAGCTAGAAAATATTTGTGTTTCTGTTTTGTTCGTTTATTCTTCTTTTATGAAAACAACACACAGCGCTCAATGCCAATTACGAACTCGTGAAGCTGTGCAGGACTTTTCCTTACTGAAATCACAACGTTTTGGTATGCGAAGAAACGAAAGGTTAATAGAATAGAGAAAATGTATAGAGGAAATATGGCATTACTTTTGTCCTATGAAATCATTACCTTATTTTTCCTCTTAAAAGTGTGGAATGAATTCCTTGCTCTTTTCACCGAAATTTTTCATTGAGGATGAAATTTGCCACTGGGTAGCGTTTGTCGTATACTCCCAAAAGTTTGTAACGCATTGTTACGTCACCTACACTCTTTCGTCAAAATTCCGGCAAATGCAGAAGAACTAAGGGCAGCTGCTGTAGCTTTTTATGATATTGCGCGATTTCGGAACAATCGGAGCATTGATTGTACTCACGTTAAAATACTACAATCGCCGGGTGGACAAAGTTGTAGACACATGAGATGTCGGTCGGTGGAAACTTGACGGTTTGAGACGGGGTCATTAGAATTGTATTTATTTCTTTACAACCAGAGAGCATGAGAATTGTCTGAAGCAGTCGTTTTGTAGACGTCAGAATCTGATGGCATTGCATCAGAATCAAATGATCCTAATCTTGTTAGCAAATGGTTACTGAAGTATACCTACTTCACCGGTGGTGGCGACAGCTTAAACAAAGCCAAAGCCTAAGTGTAAGCCACTCATCAGCAACATTTCTCTGAGTGCATGTGAAAGACAATTTAACGCCGATTCCGAACGGCGGAGCACATTCTTTCTTGACGGTTTATGGGAATGCTAAGGATTCAAACCCCACGTTCTGCGTAACAGCAAAAACACAAAACTAACACATCACGGGCATCACAAAATAAACAATAAACATACCTACATAGGTACGCCGTACACAAATACACAAAAAAAATAAGTGCAAATTCAAAAATCATATGTATTTTGTTTTGAATTGAAAGAAAAATCTGTCAAAAATTGTGGCCGGGTGACTCAAAAATTTAAAAAACATGCTAGAACTAGGTTCTAAAAATGACAAGTTCTAAGCGCTTAGAACTCAGTTATGATTTTAGATCGAGTTGTAGAGAAGTGAAGAAATGCCCGAGTTCCAAACTTTCTAAAAACTAAGTTCTAACGTTAAACCGAGATTTAATAGATCGAGTTTTAAGGGAACTTTAGAACTTTGTGAAGAAATTGATCGTAAGAGACATAGGTACAAAAAAACAAACAAACACACATCCATTTTTATTGGCGTTTTTAATTGGCAATCCGGAATTGTTCTTCGATACGGAATCCCAATTGAACAGTTTTTTTTTTATTCCGAAGAATCTGAAGTTTGGTGAGAATGTATTGGTTGAGTATGACATGTATGTATTCGCGCCAAATGTCATTTTGTTTTTGTGCTGCAAACATTTATGAATGTGTGAGTGATTCTGCTTCTGATTCTGTTTTTAAAACCAGAAGGGAAATTCAATTCTCTTCTTTTCAGAATCAGAACTGTCACTTTTGCCCAATTGAACGCATTCAGAATGCTTTTTTTCACTTCCAGATTGCCAATTAAAAACGACATATATATATAGAGAAGATTCTCGGTAAAATTTTGTGAACAAGATTTTAATCTAGGGTCTTTCGTAGCCAACCCCTATAATTTGTGAAAGATTTGATTTGCATTATAATATCCGCTACTTAACGATTCATTTTTTTTTTAGATTTTACTGCGCTGTAAACTCTTTCAGTATTTAAAATAAAAAACTAGTCTGCGACAGTGCGACCTGCGAGATTTTTCGAACAATTTCTTTTCTGCGGTGTTGCTTATCCTGGAGGGTCATTCCGTATCTCGATATCGTCAAAACGATATCGTTTCGACGATCGACTCGCTCCACGTAACTCTGAAAATCACTATCGTCCAGACGATATCGTTTTTTCAGATCGACATTTGCTTTCCGTATCTCGACTATCGTCAAGACGATATCGTCAAAACGATGGAATTTGAACGATAGCTAATTAGTAATTAGGTATCGTCTAGAACAAAAATTTTAAGGCAATTTATTTTTTGATTCAAAACACGGTTGAAACTTATGAAACATTTTATGTTATATCATTTATTTTATTAAAACAAAATGTTCTCGGCTTTTAACAGACTTTGAAGTTTAGATTTTTGTCAAGAAATTGACTTTATGAATTTTCTTTGAAGTGAAAAATTCAAATAGGAATAACTCATTTCAACTGTTGTTAATGAAACTACATAATTTTTTGTGTTTGAAAAAATCTCCGAGGTAAACAAAAATTAAATGTGTAAAACACCTAGTTCAAATTGTCATCTTTGATGGTAGTATTTTTATTAACGAGTATCTACTGCAATCAGATGAAAAGAGAGAAGCGACATCTACATTATAAAGTTCTCTCTATATTTTTCTTGCAAATTCTTCATGGGGATGAAGTACACAAACACAAAACTTGATGGAATAGTAATACACGTGCACTACGATGACATTTCGTATACAGTTTGAGAGTCTCTGTAGCTCTCAAAATGCATAGACAAAAAAACGTTAAACGAGAGGATGACGATCAACTTACGTGAAGCAAATTTGAGACGATATCGTCGACGACAATCGTTTGGACGATAGTCGTTTTGAAAGTTACGGAATGACCCTCCTGTCCTTTTTTTTCCTCACATTTTAGAATGCACTACAATTTACTTTGCTTATAGAAAGATAATGATGGCAACTAATTTATGTTATCTATTTTCAGGCATGTTCAAGTGAAGTTATGATGTTGCGAATGGCGCGACGATATGATGCGGCATCTAATTCGATTTTCTTCGCCAATAACCGTTCATATACCCGTGATTCATATAAAATGGCTGGTATGGCTGACAACATTGAAGATTTACTGCATTTCTGTCGGCAAATGTACTCAATGACGGTTGATAACGTCGAGTATGCCTTGCTCACTGCCATTGTGATTTTTTCCGATCGTCCCGGGCTCGAAGAAGCGGAACTAGTCGAACAAATTCAAAGTTACTACATCGATACTCTACGAATCTATATCCTCAATCGGCATAGAGGCGATCCAAAGTGTTTGGTATTTTTTGCCAAACTTCTCTCTATTCTCACTGAACTGCGCACGCTTGGTAATCAGAACGCCGAAATGTGTTTCTCTTTGAAGCTTAAAAATCGAAAGCTTCCGAAATTTCTTGAAGAAATCTGGGACGTCAATACGATACCACCATCCGTGCAGTCTCATATACAAGCTACACAAGCAATGCAAGCTGCACAAGCAGCAAATGGAAGTAACAGTATAGACGGCAATACGAGTGGTGATGATCTTGTGATGGATGTTTCTGGCCTTGGAAGTGGTTTAAGTGGTGTTAGTGGAGGAGGTTTAAGTGGTATCGATGACCACCACAATACTGCTGCATAGCAGAATTAGTGTTAGCATTTTTCGGTGAATGCGGGGTCTTTCATCTCTTGATTTCCTTCTCTCTTATTTACGAAAAAATTGCATTCTTTAAGAAAGATACTTCTATACATTACGAGAGATATTAAGCAAAAAAAATTTTTTAATGTGTACAGTGTACATTGCTAAACAAATTGACATTATGTGAAAGTATTTGTACAAACAAAATTTATTATTATTTCTGTTTTAGATTTTTATGACTTATGGCGATAGAAATCAGTTCATTTACCAACATTTTGTCTGACGTGTGATCTTATTTGTTATAGTCTTTTAAAGAAATCACATTTTGTATTTACATTTACCATATATAAATTATAAGCTCGAA
Source organism: Sphaerophoria taeniata (assembly GCA_943590905.1). NCBI lineage: Eukaryota > Metazoa > Arthropoda > Insecta > Diptera > Syrphidae > Sphaerophoria > Sphaerophoria taeniata. The sequence goes on from OX016540.1 coordinate 68,996,089, forward strand.
GAAAACTCTGTATGGTAGACAAAAAGTTTAAAAAATATATATTAAAACACAAACATAATTATGTATATTTAAATAACACTATCAAATACTGAAGGAAAAAAAAGTCTTTTTGAAATATGTATTAGTTAACATGTGCTTCTTTTTTTTAATATTTGAAGGACTGCGAAAAATTAAGATGTTGTGGATTAAAAATTAACAAAAATTGTTACATATAAATCAATTTCTGATGGACTATTATTGCAATAATGGAGTAAAAATGATCGACAAACGCAGAAATTCGTATAAATTGCAGCAACAAATGAACTCTTCTTTAAAAAAAGGCTATAATTTGTATTTCGTTATATAGATTCTCTCGGTAATTATAAATTGGCATGTCAAAAGAAAGCTGCTTCTTATTAGTCTGAAAGCCTGACACCTACAATTTTAGCAGAAATTCGTGCTTTATCAAGGTGTATCTACCTTTAATTATTTTATTTCAACATTTAAGAAAAATATTCGGAATCACATTTACCAAATTAACATTGATAGTCCGGTCAAATTAAACAAAAAAATAAGGGTAAGGTTACATAAATTCCCACCAAGCTGAAAATCGGTAAGATTGTTTAAAATATCATTAAAAACAAAATTTGAAAGTTCCCCATCTTTCCCCTGTGAGGAAATTTTTTTATTCAAGGTCAAAGGTAAGAAAAAAGAGTTTTTCGCGATTTTCAGCAAAACGGTAAGTTTTATCATAAAAGTATTTCAACAAAAATTGTAGATCATAAAATTATCTACAAAAACTTAGATAATACTTTTTCTCTGCGAGCCACCGTTTTCGAGATATAACGATTCAAAAAGTTGTAATCTTCATAATATGCACACGTTTCCTCGCCACCTTTGAGGTAGTGTACTCAGCGCGTTTTTTTTTTGTGGTTTCCCCAGTAGGCCTATAAACCAAATGACGAAAAGATTTGTATAAGACGTTTTGAACCGAACTTTCGATGAAAAAAAAAACTGCGAGGCCTAATTGTAGCTTAGACTTAAAAGACCTTGGTCGAACAGCAGTCATGATACTATGGCAAATATTTGTGCATACTAATTTTAAATGATCTAAATTTGATCGTTTATTCTTTAAAATCACTAGTTCTACAAAATATGTCAAGGATTCTTGGATTTCATTATTTAAATCTTCAAACATGCGACCTGGTGGAGGGTAGTTGGAATTATCAAACACTGCGGTTTGAATATCTTCGTGAATGATATCTGCAGCTCTCTCTAGGACTCTGAATCGTTCTTCTTTTTTATTCATTTTTGTTTTCGTACCAGGCCTGATTCAAAATATCATGATGATTATCTACTAAGCATATGAATGTTGATGCTCCCGACTTCTCAGTGATAATAAGTTTATCACCATACTTCAGTTTAAGTCGTATCTTAATCGTTCTGTTATCTTAAGTCGTAGTTTTGCAAATATTCTTTAATTCGTTTAAAGTAAACTGACAGTCATCGCTATTTTGCATGTAAGTAAATATTTCCTCCATTGCCCGATTCGTAGCTTCGTCTTTAGGACGACCGATTTTAAGTCCAGTGGAAGGTTTCATGAAAGAAGCATAGCAATCGTGATGATATTAAGCTTCTGCAGCAACTAAGTCATTTTCAAATTCAAGTCGAGCAAGAACAGCTTTTGCTGTAGTATCGTTACGAGTCTGAGCTATTTCCAGAATTGAATCCTTAAATTGAAGTGTACTTACTTGACTGATTCGACGGCGAATATCTGAGCAGGCCTTTCTGTGGATGTACTGGCTTCTTGTTCTTCACGTTGTCTTTTATTAGCTGCAGCAATAGAAGACTTTCGAGTATAATTCTTACGACAACTTTCATGTATTGTCACAGATTTTTGATTTTTCAGATACCTACTCCAAAAATTCATCTGCTCTTTCGATACTTGCATTAATTAATGCGTTCATACCACGTTCAACAGTTACAGTTTCACTTTCAGTTAAAAGTTTAGCGCAAATAAAACAATCTGACATTTTTGTTTTAAAACCCAAAACAGCACAATGTAGGTAAGGATAAACACGTGTTTTCACTACTAACTGGCGTTCAAGACTTTTATTTTTCAATAGTTTCAAAACTGACCCGTCGAATAGGCCTACTGCGGAAACCACAAAAATAAAGCCCTAAGTACACTACCTCATAGGTGGCGAGGAAACGTGTGCATATTATGAAGATTACAACTTTTACAACTCTTTGAATCGTTATATCTCGAAAACGGTGGCTCGCAGAGAAAAATTATTATCTAATAATTTTATGATCTACAATTTTTGTTGAAATACTTTTATGATAAAACTTACCGTTTTGCTGAAAATCGCGAAAAACTCTTTTTTCTTACCTTTGACCTTGAATAAAAAATTTTCCTCACAGGGGAAAGATGGGGAACTTTCAAATTTTGTTTTTAATGATATTTCAAACAATCTTACCGGTTTTCAGCTTGGTGGGTTTATGTAACTTCGAATGTTTAAATTGACCGGACTATGAAATTGAAATTGAAATTGCCGTGTAATAGGAGGAGCTTATGTTTCAAAAGCGTACATTCATAAAGTAGGTATGTATTTCATTCAATTTAAAAACTGAATTCATTTCGTTTACCACTCGAAAACCATTAAGCTCTTCTCAAGGTAATATTTAAAGATTTTTGGAAGACAAAAAGTCAAAGGGTTCTTTACCGCAACAAGATCAAGTTTTTTGTTTCAAATTTGTATCGCCAATTTAAATTTTTAAAAATCATGATAGAGATATTCTCTTCACTGTAAATATTGTAGACTATAACATTTACGGCATTAAAAAAAATCTTTTTATTAAAAAGTTTTATAATCGAGAAAATTTGGGAGCCCGATAGTGAAAGAGTGACAGAAAGACGGAATGTAAGCATGGTTTTACTGTTTATCTTAAATTTGAGAGAATTTAAGGTACAATCTAAGTTGGAGCAAGTGTGACCAAATTTTGAGTGCAAGAATGAATGAAAAGATAAATTGTTTCTAATTTCTTCATTAATATTTAAGAGAATGAGAGAAAAGATTGTTTTTTTTTATAAATAAAATGTTAAATTATAAAAATTAATATTTAATAAATATTCAAAGAAATTGCATTATTATATACGTTCTACAGACATGAAAAATATAATAAAATATATCATTTTGTTAGAAAGATGGTTACAAAAAACAATGAAAAATAATAATGCGATTAACAAACTTAATTAATACATTGCAACAATTTATTATATAATAAAAATACAATATGGTTTTAGTCTGTGTACGGTAATGCATCAAAATGAAAAAAAAAAATAATAATAAAAAAATAGAAGACAGTTACTCGTTATTAGTTTTCATTGAAATACTATCTATAATTTTTAACAATACGTTGAAACTATTTGTGTAAGGTTATTTTCTATTCCTCAGTAAAAAATTTCAATAAATAAATAATGTGAATGTTTGTTAAGAGCCAAATAATTTTAATTTCATCTAATTAAAAATCTACGAATCAATAGGCCAGTTTAATTTGGTTTTACTTTCTACATCAAACTTAACTAACAGATTTTTTCAAAAGTGTATCAATACAAATAAAATTTAAAAAATCTATAGTTCTTTTCCTCTTTCTACGAGCATTTTTGCATTTTTTGAGTCAATCTTATTTTTATTTTATTTTTAAATAACAAAAAATCAATGTAAGCGCATACTTATTATCGAACGTAATCATGTTAACATTTTCTAAATTTATAGCAACATATTTTTGTTGTTGGGTTGTGTGCAAGTTTAATTCTTTACGCATATGTATTTTCTCTTAAATTATTGTTACTGTGTTCAAATAAAGCTTATCACTGTTTTTGGATACTTTGTTTAAAATTCGAATATTGATCGATTAGTTACAATTCTATTTGCGGATATTTGTTTTATAAAGTCGACTTCTTTAAGAAAATATTTTTCATTGTATTTCGTTTTAATTTTTTAAGAAGTTTATTTTTATTTGTACATATGAACAGAATCAGCTCAAAAATTTCATACAAACTATTATTTTTCTTTAAACTAGAAATTTTACTTCTAAAGACTTTTTTAAAGTAATTATTTTTTGATAATATTTACGTAGGTACTCTCATGCAATTATTATTATTCGCTAATATAAAAAAAAACATTAATTTTTCGGTTTTAGAAATAAAAAGATTTACGAACACAAAATGGGCCTTATGTATTTCATTTTTACCTTTTTTAATATATACACACGAAAAAAAAACAACAATAAAGCTTTAGTTAATTTGTAGAAAATGTTTTATAAAAAATTTTAGGAATTTCTTGAAAAGTGAAAATAAAACTATGAAAATACTTACTTAAAAAAAAAAAATAGTTTCCAATAAAAGTCGTCTCGTTTCTAGGGAAACGACATTTTTGATCAGTGCAATCAAAACATATAATTTATTATTATTCTCATTACTATTTTTACATAATTTTAATATGAATGTATCAAAATGCAAAAATAACCACAATTTTTTATGGAATTTTTTTTTATTATTTCCTTCGTTGAATTTTTTAATTACCTATATAATAATATATATATTTAAAAAGAAAACAAAATACATTTATATATTAAAAACTTATATATTATTAGTAAGGTGGAGAGACAAGAAAACTTATTAATTAAGAATTATTTGTTCTTGTAATGAAAAAAAGAAAATATTAGTGAATAAAGAATATTTTTTCTTAAACACAAAAAATAATATTAGATATAAAACATTAAATCTTGTTATTTTACTACAAATGTATGTTCTTTTAATGTCATTTATTTTTATATTTTTACTCAAGTTCTTTCAGTAGGTGTCTGTTTTTTTTTTTTTGGCAAAGCTATCAGCTATCCGTATCCGCAGTAGTAGATAACATGTATTACAAATACAACACGATACTGCCGATAAAAGTAGAAGTAGAATCATACTACTTACTTATCCGGCTCACAATCCATGAAGGTTCTCAGCCTGAGATACTGCAGTCTTCCATCGTGAACGATCCCTCGCATGCACTCTCCAGTCACCGAGACCAAGCGATCTGGCATCCGCAGTCACTTGGTCCTTGTACCGTAGGTTCGGTCTTCCTTGTCGTCTTGAACCTAGGGGCTGGGATGAGAAGACTTTTTTGGCTGGAGCGTTGTCGTCCATTAACAGTGTTGTCAGTGCTCTCGTTGGGGAAGGTCCCCTCTGTGTTGTGTGTCGCCTACTGTGTCGATTTCCCTCCGTTATGTTTTTTTATTCGTCGTGTCCGTGCGTCATATTGTCGTATTCGTCGTGATAAATAAAATAACAATAATTGTCAACACATTTCAAAAAAAAAAAAACAATAAACAAATCAACAAATAAACTTGAAAATTCTCCTCACAAAACGAAAAAAACAAAAAATCCATAAAAAAAAACCGCTAAGCCTCGAAAGACAAATAAATATTTCAAACATCTACACTCATACCTACATACTCAAAGCCCGCAATAAAAAAAAAAATATTAAAAGCAATAAAAACAACAGAAAAGCACAGCATCTCCAAAAAAACAACAACAAAATGCCTAGCATAGCACAGTGAGTACCTACCCATCCTCTTTCCTTCCTAGCACAAACAGTTGCATGGCTTATCATGTGCATTACATTGTATAGTGTTTTTTTTTGCTCATACAATGTATGTACATGATGTGTCACCAACAACAGACGAATATAGGATTATTGTTTTGAGTTCCAGGGTCGGATCGGTTCACGCCACTGCTAAGGCATAACACTAGCAGGGGCGCTGAGTCGAAACGAAGTCTGATATTCACTTCAATATCTTCTTAGAGCTCGTCTGTTTTGGTTTTGAATTTTTTTAAGTATTGCAATGACTGAGAATTTCAGGGTCGATTATAGCAATATTCGTGGGTTAAGAACGAATTTTCTGTCGACGTACCTCCACACTGTTTTAAACAGGCCAGCTGTTTTGGCACTAAGTGAAACCCAAGTATTTGAGGCTACTGATCCTACTGAATTTCACATTCATGGGTACAACTTAGTGCCTCTATTCCTTTCCCACCATGGCCTCGCCGTTTATATTAGAAGTGATGTCGCTTACCAATTTCAACCACAGTATAGCTCCTATTTAAATCCTTCTTTAATTTTATGTGTTTCAAATTTTCCGTAAATAAGCACATCATCCATTACTGTTTCCTTTATAGAAGCCCAAATTTGGACAGGGTTTCAACTTCTAACGCATTTGACTCACTGTCCGACTCCATCCAAAGAATTGTTTCCTTGTATCCTCGCACTGAAATCGTTATTACGGGCGATTTCAATGTACACAATTCTTCCTGGCTTCTCCATTCGAGCAAGACAACACCCGAAGGAGTGTGTGCTGAGATTTTTGCTGAATTTAACCATCTTGCTCAGCTGGTCAACGAGCCCACTCGAATACCGGACATTGACGGCCAAGCAGAAAACACTCTTGACTTGTTCCTTACCTCTGACCCTGATAAATATACAATAAGTGTATTATCGCCTCTAGGTCGATCTGACCATTGTGTTATATCTGCAAATTTCTCGTGTCAAAAAATCCCAGTCAAAGAAAGAGCTCCTAAGAGAACCGTTTGGCAGTACGAGAAAGCCGACTGGGACGGCCTCAATAATTTTTTCAGGATCTTTAACTGGTCACTATGCTTCCTCGATAGTGAAGTAGATTCCAGTGCAAATATGCTCACAAGTTTAATTCTCCTGGGAATGAGAACTTTTATCCCGAATAGGGTTAAAAGCATCAGACCCAAAGAGAACGCATGGTTTGATATGAGCTGTAAAGAGGTTATCAGGGTTAAAGAGGTAAGTTTCCGTTGTTACAAAGCCAACCCTACTGAGGAAAACCGGAATAAGTTTAAACAAGCCAGGAAAGCCTGCAACGTCCATATTCGACGGACCAAATTTTTACATGACCAAAAACTAAGGCAAAAAATACTGCAATGTCCCAAAGGCAGTAAGAATTTTTGGTCATTTGTGAAAAATATGAAGAATTTTTCTTCTTCCTCGGTCCCTACGCTCGTTGATGATAATACTCCAGTCGTTAGCTCTCTCGCGAAAGCTAAACTTTTTGCTAGGCAGTTCGCCTCCAACTCTTCGCTGCCAGAGAGTGTCATGACTCCGCCAGTTCTTGAGCGCGTCAATGATTCCATGGGACAAATCTTATTTCGCACTCGTGCTGTAGCGAGGGTCCTAAAAGATCTCAACATACACAAATCCGCTGGCCCGGATGGTATCCCCGCTATTGTTCTGAAGAGGTGTTCTTCAACGCTGGCAAAACCCTTGCGTAAGCTTTTCCATCTATCCTATTCTTCTGGGCTCGTTCCGAGCAGTTGCAAAACAGCATTTGTCCAGCCTATACCCAAAAAAGGCGAATCCTCCTCTCCCTTCAATTATCGTCCGATTGCACTTACGTCCCTTCTTTCTAAGGTCATGGAAACGCTGATAAATTATCAGCTTAAGAAATATCTTGAAGAGCGAAAGCTTCTTAATGACCGGCAGTACGGCTTTCGCAGCAACAAGTCCACTGGTGATTTGATGGCATATCTCACCGAACAGTGGAACAAATCTTTACATCGTTTTGGAGAAAGTAAGATTGTTGCACTTGATATTTCAAAGGCATTTGATAGAGTTTGGCACCAGGCTCTTTTATCGAAAATGCGTGCTTTCGGTATTGATGAATCCCTCCTTCGTTGGATTAGAAACTTTCTTTCGAACCGTTCTATACAAGTAGTATTGGACGGGTTCAAGTCTGAAACCCATGCTGGTGTGCCCCAGGGCTCCGTTTTGTCTCCGACCCTCTTTCTCATTTTCATAAATGATCTCTTGTCTGTAACTTCTAATCCAATTCATTGTTTCGCTGACGATAGTACCCTTAGCTTTTCATATTCGTTTCCAGACTCACATCCTTCCTCTTCGGATGTGGAACTGCAACGACAAAATATGATAAGCTCATTAAACTCTGTCTTAAACAGCATTGTACAATGGGGAATAAAAAACCGTGTAGAGTTTAATGCTTCTAAAACTCAATGTCGTCTTGTATCGTTGAAGCGAGTCATACCCCCCTTGCCACTATCCATGAGTGGCACTTGCATCAGTGAAACCGATAATCTCCAGATTCTTGGTATGTGTATCACCGACCACCTCTTGTGGAATGAGCACATATGCGATTTCGCCAAAAATGCCGCAAGATGTTTAGGTTTTTAGGACGATGCAAGAACTTTTTTTCCCCTTCTGATCTGGCTACTTACATACGTCCAAAGCTTGAGTACAACTCTCATGTTTGGGCTGGTGTTCCTGTGACGTACTTAAGTCTTTTGGACAGTATACAGAACAGAGCATTTAAGATGATTGGTGACCATACCATCGCTGAGGCATTTACGTCACTCGAACATCGACGTAATGTCTCATGCCTCACCCTCTTACCGTTACTTCAATGGTTTATGCTCTAGTGAAATAGCCAATTGCATTCCTCCCCTTAAGATATTCAACCGTAATACCCGCGCCTCCAGGAATGCCCATCAGTTCTCCCTCGAGCCCAACTTCGGACGTACGGTTATGTTCAGAGAATCGTTCTTTAGCCGTACTACGCGAATGTGGAACTCTCTTCCACTCTCTGTCTTCCCCAGTCACTGCAGTGTTCACTGCAATTCAAGACCAATGTTAACCGACACCTCATCCTAAACCCTCTCCATCTATCCCACTTTCCCTAACGCTCGCACTGTGCTTTGGCATAAAAAGGGAACAAAAACCCCTTGAGTGCGTGCTTATTATAAAAAAAAAAATTCGCTCGATGTGGCCGAGCCAATGTAGTCGTCTTTTCTTGGCCTTCTGGACTACATCCACATCTTGGTACAGCTCATACAGTTCTCCGTTGTATCTTCTTCTCCATTCGCCATCGTCGCATACGGGACCAAAAATCCGTCGAAGAATTTTTCTTTCGAAAGTGCCCAGTATCAATTCCCCTTTTTTACTTATCGTCCAGCACTCGGCGCCGTAGAGTAGGACTGGTAAAATCAAAGTTTTGTATAGCAGACACTTTGTCTTTCGAGTGAGGAGTTTTGAACCCAGTTGTTTGGCCAAACCAAAGCAGCAGCGGTTCGCTAGGGTAATTCTTCTTCGGATCTCCACTAAGGTGTCGTTCGTGGGATTGATGCTTGTTCCAAGGTAGGTGAACTCCTTAACTACCTCGAAATTGCTGCTACCAACAGTGACGTTTTGTCCTAGGCGGTGGACAGATGTTTCTTTGTTTGTTGATAACATGTACTTTGTTTTGTCCTCATTCACTTCAAGACCAACTAGTTTCGCCTGTTCTTCAATCGCTGTGAAGGCCTCAAGCACAGCTCTCTTGGATCGACCGATGATGTCTATGTCGTCCGCATAGCCAAGGAGCTGGGTGGATTTGTTGAAGATAGTGCCCTCCGTGCTCACACCTGCCTTGCGCACTATCTGCTCCAGGACTATGTTGAAGAAGTCACATGACAACGCATCTCCTTGTCTAAACCCTGCGCAAGTTTAGAATAACTCGGATGAGCTGTTACCCATTTGCACACTGCACTGCGTATTGTTTAACGTCATGCGGCACAGCTGGATCAGTTGTTCGGGATCCCGAATTCAGACATCATCATCATAAGCTCTTGGCGGTGGATGCTATCATAAGCAGCTTTAAAGTCGATGAAAAGATGGTGGGTTTCGACTTGAAATTCGTTGGTCTTTTCCAGGATCTGCCTCAGTGTGAATATTTGGTCTATCGTTGTTCTGCCTGGCATAAAGCCACACTGGTACGATAATTGTGTTGCAGAAATGTTTAAGACGCTCACACAGTACGTTGGATAGGATTTTGTATGCAACATTAAGCAGGGATATGCCACAGTAGTTTTTGCATAACATCGGATCGCCTTTTTTGTAGATGGGGCATATGGAGCTTATCGACCAGTCAGTGGGCATGCATTCTTCCTCCCACACTTTGGTGATGACCTGGTGCATGCGGTTCATCAAAAGACCTCCTCCATGTTTAAAGAGTTCCGCGGGTATGCCATCCGACCCGGCGGACTTGTTATTTTTTAGTTTTTGGATGGCTCTTTCTACCTCTTCTCTGCTGGGGGCTGGGACTGGGTCTTCATTGACTGGTCTTGCTTCTCTTTCGTCATTATCTTGCTCGAGATTTTGCGCATTCAGCAGCTGCTTGAAAACATCTACAATTCCCTGTGCTTCGGTGACTAGGTTTCCTTCACTGTTTCGAAGAGCTTGCGTCCCGGTTCTGCAACCAGGGGCCTGATTATGGGGTTCGCGGCGAATCGTTTTGCTAGCGAGTTTGACATTTTTCAACTATTGCGTTCGCTTTCGTCTTCTTCGTTTTGAAATCGACCAATTATCGAATTCGAAGGCGCATTTGAAATGTCATAATGTTTGCTGGCGAGTTGAAATACGACAGCTTTTTATTGGCGGATTCACAGACGAAAGAGTGTTTATTCAGAGTTACCACCACTCGGCATTTTCTGATAGAGTGATTTTTGATAAGCTGGCTCAGGGACTCATATTATTAAGTATTCTACAGTTAATGCATGAAAAAAGAGTTTATTTTCATGTCAGGTTGCATAAACTATATTTTCCAGGACGATCCTCTCTATGCGGAATATAGTTAAGATGCATGAGCTCCCCCCGAAGTCTCAGCATCATAGAAATAACCTCAACATTGTTCTCATCTCTAAAGTAATTATTAGGACCAAGGTTATGACTTAGGTGTTTGTAAATTAATCTATGAGTTGAATTTGAAGCTTCTACTATATAGCGACTACGGAGCTTTTCATCAACCGCCGCAATTAGATTGTACAGTTTAACTTTGCAATCATTGACGTTGCCGAAATTCAGATCTAGTGACATTTCACACCATAAGGCCAGCTCGTGCCATTCTGCGTACCAACTGCTTCTTTGATTGATTACATAGAGGGCTGCTTTTTTGGGTAATCTTTCACTATGCATCTGCAAGGCTTTGAGAAAATAGTCTATATTTAGTTTGAGGGTTTGAATAAAAAGCGGTGATAGTCCAGTTTCCAGCAAAACCATGTAATTTGGTGTGTTGTAGGGTAGATGAAATATTCTTTTAATAAAGAATCTTAGTAGTTTCTCCACACTCTCGTACTGTTTGTATCCCCAAACCTGCGCTGCGTAAAGCATAATAGACTCAGACACTGCTTCAAATACACGAAATTTGCTACTATGTGCTATTTTCTTGTTTGCGAAACACTTTGCCCAGGATGTTCCAATTGTACTTTTTGCCTTCACAAGTTTATCCCCAAGATGTCTTTCCATACTATCTTTCCATTATCGGAAGGTAAAACAGCTGGCTCAAGGTCATCGAGCAAGATCCGAAGCCTGCAGAGATCAACAAGGGAACATCATAGTAGAACCGCAGTCAGTGCTGCGGATTTGGAAAGACCACTTCTGTAGACTGTATAACGGCGACGACGAACAAAACCCCGCCGTCAGACAGGAGCCTTTTATCATACACGATGACAGCCAACAATTCCATGAACCCGACCTAGAAGAAGTGAAAACAGCAATATCACGGCTGAAATCCAACAAAGCAGCTGGAGCAGATGGTCTAGCTGCCGAGCTGTTCAAAGCCACAGGCGACGAGCTAGATAGGGGCATGCACCAAATCATCTGTAAGATATGGTCGGAGGAATGCATGCCCGATGAATGGAACCTCAGCATTGTTTGCCCGATCCTGAAAAAGGGAGATCCTTTAAACTGCGCCAACTACAGAGGAATAAGTCTGCTTAACATCGCCTACAAGATCCTCTCTGCCAAAATATGTGAACGTCTGAAGCCTTTCGTCAACAATCTGATTGGTCCTTATCAATGTGGCTTCAGGCCAGGAAAGTCTACCATCGACCAAATTTTCACGTTGCGGCAGATCCTGGAAAAAACCTATGAACTCCAAATCGATACCGACCACCTCTTAATCGATTTTAAGGCCGCGTATGACAGAATCTACAGAGACGAAGTGTATGAAGCTATGTCCAGTTTTGGCATCCCTGCCAAGCTCGTTCACTTGTGCAAAATGACGATGGAGAACTCACGCTGCTCTATCAAGGTTGGCAATGAGCTTACGGAATCATTCGACGTCAAAAAAGGATTCAGACAAGGCGATGCACTGTCGTGCGATTTCTTTAACATCGTTCTTGAGAAGATAGTCCAAAACTCCACCGTCAACACCAGAGGCACTATCTTCTATAAATCTGTTCAACTTCTCGCGTACGCCGATGATATTGATATAATGGGAAGAACACAGCGTGATGTCAATGGCGCCTTTGTGAGGATTGAGACAGAAGCGGCAAAAATGGGTTTAGCGGTAAATGAGGGAAAAACGAAGTACATGCTGTCTTCGAGTAAGGACACCAAACATCGACGGCTCGGACAGAACGTCACAATAGACGCATACAACTTCGAGGTAGTTAAGGAGTTTGTCTACCTAGGCTCCGCTATCAACACGGACAATAACACCAGCGCTGAGATAAGACGAAGAATTACTCTTACTAATCGCTGTTTCTTTGGGCTAAGAAAGCAACTGAGTGGAAAAGCCCTCTCTCGAGAAACTAAGGTAAAACTGTACAACACCCTCATCATCCCTGTCCTGCTATATGGTGCAGAAGCGTGGACCCTAACAAAATCGGATGAATTTGCCTTAGGCTGTTTCGAGAGGAAAATTCTTCGGGTCATCTTTTGCCCCGTGTGCATTGATGGGGAATGGAGAAGGAGATACAACAGCGAACTTTACGGGTTGTACAACGACGTGAACTTAGCCAGAAGGGTCAAGGTCCAGAGACTCAGATGGCTCGGTCATTTAGAGCGCATGGACACCAATGCTCCGGCCCGGAAAGTCTTCGACACTATTCCCGAGGGACACAGAAGGAGAGGAAGACCGCGACTCAGGTGGCGCACACAAGTGGAAGAGGACCTCAATCAACTTGGAGTGCTAAACTGGAGACAGCTAGCTAGGGACCGAGCTGACTGGCGGAGACTGTTGATTGAGGCCCAAGTCCACAACGGACTGTAGCGCCACCTTAAGTAAGTAAGTAAGTCTTTCCATACTAAGATTCTTTGTAAAGCACACTCCTAGATAAGTGAATTCCTTCACCACCTCAATCAAATTCGAATCGTAGCTCCATCTTTCATTTGCGCAATTTCTTCCACCTCCATTCTTGAAAATCATTATTTTGGATTTACGTAGATTGACCTTTAGATTCCACGTTACACAGTACCTATGTAATTGATTTATCATCAGTTGCAGAGATTGGGGTGAATTGGAAAGCATCACAATGTCATCGGCATAGAAAAGTGCTTTGATCACTGTCCCTGCGAATTCCACACCTCCGCCAATGTTGTCGGTAAGGTGATCTATAAAGAGCGCAAATAATAGCGGGCTCAACGCACACCCCTGTCGGACGCCTGTTCCAGTCTGAAACCATTCAGAGATTTCCTCTTCATTCCAAACCGCGGCTTTGGTATCGTTATAAATATTTTGGAGGACTTTGCCGAATTTCCTGGACATCCCCAGTCCATAAAGCTTGTATAAGAGCGCATTTCTGTCTACCCTATCGAACGCAGCTTTAAAATCCACGAAGAAACAATAGAGTTTCTCTTGGTTCCGTAGAAAGTTATCGGCAATGCTCTTAAGTACAAATATTTGGTCGACCGTGGAGTAACCGGATCTGAAACCTGCTTGAACCTTCTCCAGTAACCCATTCTAGGCAATCCATAAATTAAGTCGTCGTTGCAGAATTCACGTAAAAATTTTGTAAGAGGCGTTCAAAAAACTTATGCCACGATAGTTCTCTGGGTTTTGAGTACTGCCTTTTTTGTGGATAGGAAAGATTAAGGATTCCTTAAACCATTCGGGTATAGATCCACTATCCAAAATATAGTTGAACTCCGAAGTAATCTTATTTATCAGCTCATTGGTGCCGTACTTGTAGAATTCAACTGGGATTCCGTCGGACCCAGCCGCTTTGCCATCGTGTAATTTTTTTAAAGTATTTATAACTTCATCAGTAGTTATGCACGCATCAAGAGTGCTTTTTTCAAAGCATGGCTCTGCATATGATACTGTTGCATTGACGGTTAAAGGATTCAACAGTTCTTTAAAATGCGACAACAGAACGTCAGGTGTTAAATCTCCGTGTATCTTATACTCGTTTCCATTCAATGTTTTCACCAATTTCCAAAAATCCGATGAATTCTTGCATTGTGATAGCCGTCTAGCCTTCTCATTAAAAAATGTACTTCTTTTAATCCTGCATAAGTTTTTGAACTCCCTATTCGCTTCCAGATACTTGCTCTTAATATAATCACCTCCATAAACACGAAATGACTTTAACCACGCCTCTGCCTCGCACGTCTACAATCATCGTCAAACCATCGTTCTACAGGAGTGAACTTTTTGTTGTTGTTGCTGCTTGCCGGATAAGCCGATATTATGCAATTTGCAATAGCACTCAGACCAGAGCTAATTCCGTGACTTAGCATAAGGTTTAGGTTTCTATGATATACAGCTGCCTTGTTAGAATTCCACTTCAGTTTGGGTAGCAACCGTAGATTTCTTGTACCAGAATCATCGTTGGTAACTAATTGCATCATCATATTGATGGGTAAATGATCCGGGTCTACTTTACTATGGGTAAATGGTATCGGGTCTACTTTGAAGTCAAGTATATACTCCACCACTGCTCCTCCAGCTAAACTGTTATCTATTACTGAGCTGCCTTGCAGTGGCGTGGCGTGGATATTTTCAAATGGTAAGTCGAGAAAAATGAATCACCTACACAAATGAATAAGGAATAAATAGAAGGTACCCTAAATTCCAAACGTGGATTAATCGAAGCCAATTTTTCTATACTTTAAGTCATTTAGGTTAAAATTCACAATGAGCCTAGAGCATAAAAAGCGGTTTCAAAAGAAGCCTATGTGGAAATGCAAGAAAATAAAATAAAATTTTAAGTAACGTTACTAGTATTAAAAATAAATAAGAACTTCATTTCATTGTAAGCCATTTAAATAATTAAAACAAAACAGTTCCAACGTTTACTTTTCACAAATTTCAGAATTATCAGTTTTTAACAATTTTCACAAATTTACGTTACTTAAAATTCGCTTTAAACTTGCAAATAATCCAAAACAATGATGAGTAGAACAAAACAAAACAGTAAAACAAAACCGAATTCGCCGTACATTACTCGAAGGCGAAAACTGTATTATTTTTTCCAAGCAGACATTGCAGAAAGACGAAAATTATCGTCTTACTTTTTTCAATAAGAGAACGTGTATTGAAAAGGGAGGCACCAGGGTGATAGTATATCGTAGGAAAGACAGGGACAAACACAAAATATGTTCTGCACGGCGATTTTCAATGCTTAAGCACTATTCACATGAGCACGACCAACGAACGACGAATGAATGAAGAAAAGTGATTTTACATACGTTTGAAGCCTTATTTTCTTACAAATTCTCAACAAAACGATAAAAGTATAGTTTATGTTTGATTTTTGATGCATCAATTAACTTTTTAATCTCAAATGTTAATAAATTTGAGAAAACAAGTTTATTCGTCGCGAATAGAATTGTAGTTGATACGAACTGTCAAACTCTATTCGCGTTCCACACACCATCCACACTCCCAACGAACAAAATATTCGCGCGCGTATGCCCTCAAAAATCATTCCTGCTTTGAGTTTTGGTTGTTCATTCGCGACGAATTAAAAACTCTCATGTGAAAGAAATGTCAAAATCGACGAATTTTCGTTCATTCGTTGGTCGTCGTTCGTGTTCATGTGAATAGTGCTTTAGTGTATGCTTTGTGTATTGTGTGTGTATCTCCCAAATTTAAAAGGCTTGAAGAACATTGTGTGCATGGGAAAAGATAGGCTGTTGACTGCTTAGTTGTAGACTTATGTTGCTGGTTTTTTCTATGAACAAGAGACAAATTTTAAAAGGTAAGACGATAGGAATCGTGTTATATGGACGCCACGCCACTGCTGCCTTGACTTCCAACAAAGGTGAATTCACCATCCTTATCTGACGTTGAGGTTCCGTTAATAATCCTGAGTCCAAATGTGTTACACAGGTCCAAAAATTGTTTTCCTCGGGCATTGCAAATTTCATCCTTTGATTTATAGTAGGGGAGCCCGAGATGCTAAATTTGCAGTTACTCGAGCGTCATCGGGACCTATCGCGTTTTGAAGATTGTGGTCTAAGATAAAAATGTGCGTTTAAATTTTTTCATAACGGTGTTGCGATTAGCGTGCAAACACGTTTGAAAATGCAAAAAAAAACCGTTACATGGAAATACTCGAGCGCGTCAGATATTCATAGTATATATTCACTTTGGCTTTCTGATAACGGGTATATAATAATCTGACGGAAAGAATGTTGCATTTAGCTGTAAAGGGCTGTTAACTTGGTAAAAAAACAAAAACAAAATTGCAGTTATTCGAGCGTGGCAGATTTTTGGAGGGGACGTTAATTGAACTCAAATAAGTGTCCTATTTTAATGACTGACGATTTGAATGAGACCGACACTTTTTACAGATTTTTGAAAATGTAAAAAAAAACGTGACCTTGAAATATTCGAGCGCGTCAGATTTTTATACAGTGTGTTGTACTTGATGTTTTATACACCCAAAATGATAATCTGACAAATATACCGTTGCATTTTCTTAATCTGACAATTTAAAAAAATAAGCGATGTGAATATTCTTTAATAAAACAAAAAAAATGATTTTATTTTCTTTTTTTTTTTGGTATTAGAAAAAATTAATCTTCATCATCACTTGATTCGTCATCCAAGTATGTTTCAATTTGGTCAATATTCTCATCGTCTAGTGTCTCTGTTAACAAGGAAACTGAACAATAATTCATTTTATTTTATTATAATTTTAAGAAAACATACCTGACTCAAAAGTATCATCAGGTGTCATGACTATATCTTCATATGCTGTTGGAAGTTGGTTTCCAACGAACCAATTCGGCTCTAACTTTCCATCGACGATTTTCCATCCGCAATTTGTTGGTGACATGTGAGTAACAATACGTCTGTGTGAATTTCTCCACAAGCAAGCGATGTATTTCGTCCTCATTAAATGTTGTTGGAGCTCCGATCGACAAGGTGGCAAATTGCAGGCGTCATAATTCTTCACATTTAACGAAAAGGGTTGTGATGTATCTGACACTCTGTACGTTTTATTGAAAATCTCCATACGAGCATTATTTACGTTATCTAGCCTCTTAACTCCATATAGATGGCAAACAAAAGATTCCATTATGTGAGATAATTCTTCAATATCATAAGCTTCACATCCTAAATTAGCAAATGCGTTTTGAAAAGTTTCGGATCCCATTAAAACTTGTAAAGGTCTTTTTTTGCCTCGTCTGTAAAATGCTGGGTTGTAATCACATCCTGTCAGCGCATGAAGAGCTGGTAGTGATTGTGAAACAAGAGGGCCCAATTTGGTAGAAAGGGCGGCAATGTTGATATACCGGCGAGCGTTACCTACTCCAAGATCAATCGAGATTTTTACAGATAATTTTAAATGTTCCATGTTAGCTAACATAATTACAACGATATCGGTATCGGACGTTCTGATGGTAACAGTGCAATCTTCTTTCATTTGACACGTAAAAAACACAACTTTTGTATCCGCTTCTTCATGATCGGGACACGAGAGTTCATTATCAATAAGTCGTGATACTTCATTATCGATAACAGAGTATACGTAACACAAATCATAAACTAAAAATATTGTCTTTTCACGGATTATTGATTTCATTTCCTGGCTAGACCAATGCTCTATAAGGAATTTAACTAAAGCTTCTTTAAATTTAATGTTTTTTAAATCTTTTGAAAACTCAGAAGTTCTGATTTGTTGAGGACCAGCAATATAAAAATCTTTGTCATCTGTGAGGCGTCGAAAAGCATGTTCACAAATAATTTTTATTTTTTTCTCAAAAGTTGTAATAATTTTGCTTTCTAGGTGACGATCTGAAAATGAAGTGCTGCTTATAGATTCTGATAATAACTTGGATTGTTCAATGAGAAGTCTTTTATATTCATTCTTAACATGGTCAAAAAACAGGAACTCTCTATTCTTAACAACATGTTCTTCCAGAATTTCGCATAATAAGCTAAAAGCTTTGTTTGAAGTTTTTCGTCTATTTACAAAATCGCTTTCTTCTTTTTTATTTACTTTACGCAAATAAAGATCCTTGCAACATTTATGGTAAGGAATTTTAGAGCTGTCCTCAAATGAACTAATTTTTTCTAACATTTCAACGTCGTTGTGCTCTGTAGCTGCACTTTTTAATGTTTCGATCGTTCGCATTTTATTAACTGCTAGTCCCACTTTACGGCCATGTATTTGCTTACGTGATTTTTTTACAAATAAAACATTCCCTGAGTACCACAGCATCAACATCAAACGAATCATCACAGTAGTCCAGATTTTGTTCAGGGCTGTTTAACGTACCCGCGCTGAAAAAATCAAGGTTTTTGGTACAGCTTTGTTTAAACGGTAAAAACACGGTTACCGCACGTATTTGTGCTTGGTAACAGAGATGTCATCTCGTTATGTAAACGTGATATATAAAAGCATATTTTATTTAAATTAAATTCAATAAATTTTTTAACCAATATCATCAGCGATAAATAATAATAAATTTTTAACAATAACACTTACTTATCTATTGAACAATCAGATTGGACTGTGGAAGTACTAGGAATAAATAACTCGAGACTCCTTTCAGCGATTTCTGGTTCATCAACACATTCTTGGGTAATCTCCGGTTTAATTTCATTTTGCCTTAAGAAATCTTGCGGTATTTTTATGGCTGTAAAAAGTTTGTAACACTGACGGTGATAGCCATCGTTTAAAGACGTCTCATCCGAAAGGTGAACTGAAGCAAACGTTTTGCTAGATTTTCTTAATACAGGTTTCAGCTTACGGTACTCCAAAATTTTTATACATTTTTGCAATGTTTCGGTCGTAAATATTTTGATTTTTTCACAAGTTTTTTTCACAAAACACACATTTCAAACTTACATCGCTCATAATTGTAATTAAAATTTACTGCATAAATCTCAAAATCTATAATATAGGTCTTTATTTGTTCAAAACTATTTATTGAATAATTAAACATTTCTAAGCTTAGATTTTTCTCTTTGAAAAATAAATATGATTTCTTTAAAAAAATTAAATAACAAGTAGTGAAATAACAAGTATGAAATAATACTAAAAATTAAAAACAAAAATGGTAAAAAAAAAATTTTATTGGAATTTTTTTTTTTTAATGACTCATTTATCAAGTTTCTGGGACTCAGAAATATTTTAAACCAGCGGAAACACTGGTTATAGGACTAATAAAGATTTAACAAATACAATGGCGTGGGAAGTTTGCGAGAGAAAAAAAAATGAGAGCAAATGAGAGAAAGCACTGATCTCAGCATCTAACCTCTAAAATGCTATTTACGCTACATCGCAACACGGAAATTGTCAGATTATATGTTTTTCGTAATCCTCATAAAATTTCCATTAAGATGGAAAAAAAACCAATCGCGCTCGAGTATTTCGAGCTAACGGTTTTTTTTTGCAGATTTGGAACGCTCGCATTTGCTTTTGCAACATTGAATTTGTCAGATTATTGAAATACTCACTTTTTGCGTTATACTTAACTTATATTCTAAAAATCTGACGCGCTCGAGTATTTCCGACCATCGGTTTTTTTTTACTAATCTGACGGGCTGCCCTGATCGAACGCAACACATCTAACCGTTCATATCTGGTAGGTTCACATAACAAAGTGCAAGGTTTCTCCCCATATAATAATCTGACGCGCTCGAGTAACGCGCGAAATCCCTTCCTGGGCTCCCCTACTATTACGTGCTATTTCCACTGTCTCATTTTCAAACCCCGCTTCGGCCGCAGTCCTTGCGTTGAAGTGACCAACTAAGAGTACATTTGGATTGTCATTCATTAACAAAAATTCGTACAAATTTTCGAAATCTGGTTCCCAATTGTTGCAGTTAATGTATGTCGAAATTATTATCATTTTTTCGTTCTCATAATTAAGTCGTAAGAATGTTCTTTCGTTTCTAGTCTCGAACTTGCAGCCTAAGTTTTTGATGGATTTCTTAAATCCAAAAAAACAACCTCCACTAGCTCTTCCACGCGCACTGGTTCTTATCGCTGCGATCCATACAAATTCGAAGTTCTTAAATTAACTTTCATATTTATCATAATTGTGTTCAGTTACGAAGGTTTCGAACAGAAAAATTATATCAAAACAGTTAACATAATTATAAAAATCATTCCATAAATTTTTATTAACTAAACCTGAAACATTATATGCAAGTATTGATATTTTAATAGGCACTAAATTTACATTAATTATATTGGTATTTGCACTTCTGTAAACATTATTATGGCAGACGGCTCTTTTATTAAAAATTACAATTTCCATTTCTTGTCTTTGTTACGCCGCCGCTGCAACTAGGCTTCATTGTGTATCCACCATTTGATTCGGACTCATATGGACCCTCACTAACATCCCCATCAGTTGGGGATGAGAAAAGGGGGGTTCACATGGACCAATATGCTCGACAACATGGCTCGTTGGCCATCAATGCTCGATCATGTGAACACAAAGACAACTGCTGGACCAACATATTGGACGGATTTCAAAATTTTTTGATAACTTGGGTGGCTCGTCCAACCAACCAACTTGTGCGAACTGATGCTCGACAACTCCGTTATTTTTTGTTTGTTTTTTTCATTTCTTTAATTCTTTGGTCAGGTTCGCATCTCACTGGAAATATGGCAAACATTTCAAAAAACGAATTTTGGAAAGACTTCTTTGCAATGTACCGGAGTTTACCAGAAGTCTGGCAGATAAAAAGTCAAATTTATAAAAATAAAACCTTAAAATTAAAAGGGTATGCCCAACTTCTCAATAAATATAAAGAAAAATAGACGAAACGGCAAATTTAGAAACAGTAAAAAAGAAAATTAACTCTACCCCAGCTTGTTTTCGTCGCGAACTTAAAAAAGTCAAGCAAAGTATGAAGTCAGTACAAATTTGCGGTACTACAATGAACTAACCTTTTTGCAAGACCAAGAAGACCAAATATGTGGCGTTTCGTCAATGGATGATGAAGAGGACGGAGACGAAAATGTCAACCCAGGTGATGAAGTAAGTATTACACAAAAATAAATGCAGTGAGAGGAAAACTTTATTTAATTAATAAAATTTATTGATTAAGTTGAAATATAGGCGTAGATGCAAGGTATTCAGAAAAATTATTTCTTGTGTGTTTTAGCTATAGTATAGAACTATTGCTAGTTTTTCCACTCTGCAACTGGATGAGACGTTCAACTACATTAGTAGTTGAATTTTCAACATCGGTGCTTCCTATATAAGTTTTTGCATTTTTCTTTCTTAAAAAATTGTGAAGATAACAAATTGCAAGGACAATATCTGTTGCTTTATCAGGATTCAAGTGTATTGTCGTCAATAAAATTCTAAAACGAGACGAAATTATTCCAAATGTATTTTCGACTACGTTTCTTGCTCGCGACAGGCGGTAATTAAAGTGTTCTTGTTTTTCTGTCAATCCATGACTGCTATATGGTTTTAACAAATTTTCACCCAATGGAAAAGCGTCGTCGGCAACGATTACATACCTACGGCAAATCATGAATAGAGTTATTAACTTTTGCTGGAGATGGAATTTTCAATTCATTGCCAAAAAAATTTTATCCAAATTTCGTATTTGAAAAAACACCTCCGTCGGAAACTCTTCCGTTTGCGCCAGCTTCAACCATCATAAATTCATATTTCGAATTAACCAAAGCCATAAGTACAATGCTGTATGTTTTCTTATAATTGAAGTAGTAGGCGCCTGTTCCGATGGGTTTGATGATGTTGACGTGTTTACCATCGAGTGCGCCAATGCAATGTGGAAAATTCCACATTTTTTCATACTCTTTGGCCACTTCTCGCCATTCGTCTTCATTTCTGGGGAGCTGAAAGTATAACATATATTTATTTTTATTACAGAGCGAACTTCAGCCTCTAAGGAAAAAAAAACAAAAAAGGACAACAGAGTGAGCGGGACCAAATTTTTTAAAGAGCCTTGCAACATTTGGAAAAAATGAAAAGCCTGACGAAGCAAGTACCTTAAGTGCTACCTGAGAGTCGCTGTATCGAAAATTGGAAAACCGACAGCAAATTTTTGCCAATCAGGCGATAATGCAAGTGCTTTACCAGGGAGCTTTGGGAAAACTCGACGAACAGTCGTGCAAGGCTTTTGAGAAAAAAGCAGTTCCAATTCCAACTCAACTACTACGGAGTTCCACTCCTTATTCAAGGACTGAATCGCATTTGACCAACCGAACGCTATCAACATCACTGTCAAGAACAACTCAGTCACCATCACCTGAACCATATTACAGCGAAGTGGATGAACTAAGTTCGTATGATATGCAACCGGTTACATTTTCGAGGTATGCACCGTGCCAGACAGTTGTAAGCCAACAACCCAATAGAAACTGGACTTCTGTAGATTTTGAAGACAAACTACAATTCCAACCAACTTCTACAAGCCAGCTGCAGCTAAGATCTGATAACCAGCAAAAGCCTGTTTACAATCAGCAAAAAACGTATTATTCTGTAGAAGAAATATTGTCGGACCCAGAGTTTTCTTGAATCTAGTTTTTTTTTTTAATATCATATGATTTTTTTTTTATTTTATGTTTGTTTTTGAAGTTTTTTTAAGTTTTTTTTTAAATTCTTTAATTGTTATAAAATCAATAAATCAAGACTATTAATATGTGAAAAGTGCAAAATGAAGATTTACTTATTATTTACACATTAATATATACATACTTACTTTAATAAATTCTTTTAAAACCTTGCGTAGTACTTGACATGTTTCTATGATTAAGACACTAAGAGTTGACTTTGCGATACACGTTGAAAATTTCAGGTCTGAATAGGTGCGTCCCGTTGCCAAAAACCTTAAGGTTGCAGATAACCGTTTATTGGCCGAAATAGAATCTCTCATACTGGTATCTTTTCTTTCTATAAACGGCTTTACCAAAGCCAACAGCTCATCATATATGGTAGCATCCATACGTAAAAAATTTTTGTAGTCCGAAGAAGATGTTACCTTGAGTTCATTTAATAAATTTGTGTGTGAGTATTTCCCTTTATACTTCATCCATTGCTTCACCCATAGTCGTTTTTTCTTATTTTCCTTCCTTTTTTTTCTTCCTCCTCCTCAACGAGAATTTCGTTTATGATAGCAAGAGCCAAAAATTGTTTTGACATACTGCGTCCACTCGCTACAAAATTTAAAAACAAATGAAGTTCGACAACATCAATATTCATGTGAACGCAAAGTTGGATGTTCGATTTCTTTTTGCATCGAGCTAATGTTGTCGAGCATGATGGTCCATGTGAACCCCCCTAAACGTCAATCCATCATCGCTGTCACTTTTCAGAATGTTGTTTTTGTCGTAATAAAATGTTTTTTCGTTAACCAGCAATTTTTCTCCTCTTAATTGAGGCTTTAGTTCTCTGTTTTTAGATACAATTTGGTTCCTAATATTTACTATTTTTTTCTACGTTCTCGTGCTGCCACTGGATATTCTTTATGCATGGAGATTCCTGTGCCGGCAATGTTGGCTTTTGCCCTCAAAACTTTTATTGCATCGTTCATGCAAATTAATACTCTTGCAAAACAGACTGAATTAATGATAATTGATAACCAACAGATGTAGCTTCAAAAAAGGCCGCTATCAACTGCCAAAGGTCAGAATCTTCTACAGGTTGCGGCAAGAAAACTTGCTGATTTGTTTTTGGCGCCAAGCGGGAGGGAGTGGTCGGATGTGGGTGGAAAGTGTCACATTTTTTAGGGGACTACCTGAAGTTTCATCTACACCGCAGTCAGTCGACGTCATGCATTGGACGAAAGAGCAACGCGCATTTGACTGCGAGGCTTACTTTTCCAACAGTATTTCCACTGAACGTGCTTTCCGTACTCGCTTCAACATCCATCCCGCAGGTCGCGTTCCTGGCCGGCAGTCGATTGTTTCGTGTGTGAAAACATTCAGGGAGAGCGGAAACGTGACGAAATCCCATCCAACACAGGAGAATCAGAATCATCGATATGCTTCAAAGAGTTTAGAGGAGCTTCGAAAATGGGGTATCTCAGTGTATCGAAAACGGATTCCATCACTTGTCCGATATCATCCTTAGAACCATGTTATGAAAAATTCAGATCGTGTGTTACAAGAATAAACAAGTTTTGTAACGGTATGTCCACTACTTTTGGTTTTATTTCCTTTGAAAATCATCAAGTTTTCTTGCCGCACCCTGTATTAGAAGAACCTTTGTTTGAAAAATAAAATTTATTTTCAAAATGACTAATTTAACGGGGACTCATTTAACATGAATACTAAGTGTCAAATCACTGGAATATTGGAAGACGTTTTCTCGCTTCGCCGCGAGTTCGTTAATAAGGAAATACGACGCGAGTCGAATTTGAAAGGTCGAATTGAAAACGATCCGCCGCGAACCCCATAATCAGGCCCCAGAAGCTAATTGCTTCGACCTTTTAAAGAAACGTCGGGTGTTGTTCTTGGCCCGAGACTCCTCTAGATCTTTGAGCTGAGAAACAGCGGATGCTCTTTTCTTCCTTCGCAGGGTCTTTTTCTCATTTCTCCTTTTCGTGCGGTACTCTTCCCTTGCTGCTCTTGTTTTCCGTTGCAACATCTACACACGTGCATTTTCCGTCTCTCTTTTCAATATCACGCACTCATTGTCTTACCACGGGTTCTTTTTCGGGGGGACTGGTAACCTATGGTGGTCTCGGCTACATTTTTTATTATTTCGCGATATTGGTTCCCCAAGGTGTTGGCGTCTGTAGTATTTGGGAGGACGGTGGCGGAGAGTCGCTCGCTCAGGCGCTCACTGTAGTCTCTGGCATTCTCCAATGTGCTCACGCAACCGATGTTGAACTTCTTTCTTTGGGCCGCACGTGTCTTTTTGTCGTTTGATATTCGAGCTCTAAACTTAGCCACTACCAGAAAGTGGTCAGAGTCGACATTTGCTCCTCGGAAAGTCCGCACGTTCAGGATGTTGGATGCGTGCCTTGCGCCGATTAGCACATGGTCGATTTTGTTGGTGGTTCGACCATCCGGAGATCGCCAGGTTGCTGTGTAGATCTTCCGTCCTGGAAACCTAGCGCTACTTATCACCGTATTACGAGCTGCAGCAAAGTCGATTATTCGGAAGCCGTTATCTGTTGTTTCTTCGTGGAGGCTGTCCTTCCCAACTAATCCGCCAAAGATGTTTTCCTTCCAGATTTTTGCATTGAAGTCTCCGAGTACGATTTTGACGTCGTACTCTGGACAGGCTCCGTAGGCTCTATCCAGGAGGTCGTAGAAATCCTCCTTGCTAGACTCCTCAGCATCATCGGTAGGGGCGTGTGCACATATTATACTGGTGTTTTGTAATGTGGTCTTGATGCGGATCACAGCCAGGCGATCACTTATTGGCTTGAAATCCATGACTTTTGATCCAAGCCGATTTCCCACGACGAATCCGCATCCAAATATATGCAATCTTTGATGACAGCTATAATAAATGTCGCAATTCTTTCTCTTCATTGTCCCTGATCCTTTCCATCGTATTTCCTGGATCGCAGTAATATCTGCCTTATACTGTGAGAGGACAGATTCAAGTTTCTGAGTTGCACCTGGAGTGTAGAGGGTTCTTACATTCCAGGTACAAACTCTCAATGCGTAGTCTAGTCCGTTGTCGTTCCGGGTCTGGTTACCATAAGAGGGGGTTCATTATCCGAGGCTGGTATCTCTCTCATAACTTTGAAGTTTTTCACTGTGGAGGGGTTGTTAGCCCCTCGCACTAACCTCCAAATTTTTTGGGCCGTTGATAAGGTGCTTTTTTCCCGATTTGCACTCGCACTTACAAGTTTCGCAAGTTATATCTAGAGATATAACCAGTATCCGGTGGTTACCACTTGGAGGTAAAGTCAGCACTTGGTGTGTAGGAAAAGTTACAGCATAAGCCCCCAGATCCTACAACACCCAACCACCAGAAATAGAATCATACTGCGTAAAAAATTTTGAGGTTTGTATTATTTGCACTAATTCTGGAGCTGATGTATTTCGAATCGATGGACGTATAAATTCTCCTGGCAAACGAATCGGTTCACCGAGGACAAGCTCTGCAGGTGTTGCTTGCAGGTCTTCTTTGAATGCTGCTCGGAGTCCAAGAAGTACGATGGGTAAAGCTTAAGTCCATGTGTCGCCGTTGCATAGCAGTGCAGCTTTGAATTGCCTGTGAAAGCGTTCGACGAGTCCGTTCGACTGCGGGTGGTAGGGCGTTGTCCGGAGGTGCTTGCAGCCAAGAAGTTTAGTCAAGCTTCTGGGTAGCGCGTAAATCGGTCGATGATCGTGAGGCATTGATTATATCCTCTAGACTCACTAGATGGTACGAGGCTGACGAGGTCGATATGAATGTGCTCGAAGCGCTTTGTAGGTGTTTCAAAACTGGCGATTGGCGAAACTATGTGTCGTGTTGTTTTGTTTGCTTGGCACGGTATGCAGCACTTGACCCACTTTGCACAATCTTTGTTCATGGAAGGCCAGAAAAAACGCTGAGCGATGAGTTTCCTTGAAGCGCGTTGACCAGGGTGTGCTAAGGAATGCAATGAGTTGAATATTCTTTTGCGGAGATGAAGGGGCACATAAGGTCGTGTGTGGAAATGTCGCTGTAAACTTCGGTTTCGGAGTAAGAAAGTTTTATACGGCAGAGTTGAACGCTGGACGATAGGCTGTCGAGAATACACTGAAGTTCATTGTCGTTCGTTTGAGCGTGAGCTATCTCACTCGATGAAACTGGTGGTTCGATGGCATCTATTCGTGACAGCATGTCTGCGACTGTATTTTCGGCGCCGGACACATACCTGATGTCGGTGCTGAACTGACCAATGTAGTCCAATCTTCTAAACTGCCAAGGTGAAGCTCCATCTGGCCGTTGGTTAAATGCATGGACAAGCGGCTTGTGGTCATATAAATGGCAACATGTCTTCCTTCAAAAATGTGTCTGAAGTGGCGTACAGCTGCGTGGACTGCATTGAGCTCTCTGTCGTGGCTCTGTTGAGCTCTGCGAAGAGTGGGTGAGGGTTTGGAAAGGATTGCTTGCAATTCCAAGTCAACCTGACTTCGTCAACCTGACTTCGGTCAGGGCGAATGAACCTACGTTTTTATTGTACATGTATCAAAATCACTTTTTACCCAAACGCCGTGATTAATGAGACTGTACTTGATTATCATTGTGATAGAATAAGGCACTAATGAGTGTTTATAAAAGTTGTTGTTGCATGGCAATATGTCATGCAGTCTTCCAGTTTGCTCACCCAACTGTTTTCTGGATAAAAGACTGCATGACAATGGACACCAGTGTTCCTGTGAGCCGTTAAGTCACGAAGCTGGAAAACTATCCTTTTGGTTTGTACGGATGAGTGATAATTTCACACATCCGATAGAATGTATGATGATAATGTCATACATTCACAGAGTACAAAATAACAAAAGAGACTACCATGTCTTCTGAAAAAACTGGTGCTCTGGGGTAGTTGTGCCCGGATTCTAATTGAATCTCAACTACAGTTGCGGTCGGCCCCCTTGTGGGAGTTCAGAGTGGCTGTGGTTAACGAGAAATCCGTTCTCGGACCGACGTGCAGTGCCGAGTTGAATCATTTTGTCGAATTCAGATCTCGCAATCTTGAGGCGAACTGGAGCAAGTCCACGTGACTTGTTGGTGATTGGAGGTCCGTCTTTTGTTTTTATGTGATGAACCCTGGTAGTGCGTTGTTGTTGATGCTTTGTTCGTCCGCGTTCTGAGAATGATGCAGATAGTGCTGAGACTTCAGCGGTCAGAACGGCGATTTGTCAATGGAGGTCATCTGCAGGTGCTACTGTTGCTGGCACAAAAACCTCGTGCAATTTATCGGCGATTTCGCTCAACTCGGTGACATTTAATGACTTTGGCTTGCGTTTGTGAAGGATGGTGAAGGATTGTGACTAATGGTGGGTTAATTATGATACCTTCCACCTCTGCAGCTGACCGCGTGTCGATGAGTGGTATAGTACGATAGAATTTATCACGTTGTTCGATAACGCCACAATTTGTAAATTGTGCCTCCAGCTGGACGAACCATATCGCTGGTCTTTCGGGGCTGAAAGAAGGCGCTTTAATGTCAAATGGTAGGCGGCGAACGTAGGCGTTTCCACGTGTGCCGGACTGCATACCGTTGCCCGGTGGCGTGGCATTTTGTCGCTATTCGTCGAATCGGGCATTTGCTAGCGCAAGTTAAACCACTTTTGCAAAAATTAAAAAAAAAAACGCGTAAACTTTCGGGGTCACCAATGTAGTGGATTGGAAATAAAGAAAAACCAACTACGAGAAAATATTCAGATTTATTTAATTTTTTTAATTTGGCAAACAATGACGAATGTATTTTGGTGTGGTGCTAAATGACGACTGAGAGCGACTGATGTGGTGTGATGTGTTTTGTAATCATCATGATGTTGCTTGCTGCTGCAGCTGCCGTTGCTTTTCGTTTTTGCTTTTTTGCTTCGTTCGCACAGTTAAGTGTCAACTGTCAAGTAAATTCTGTGTAATATACACTGTTTGTGTGTGGTTTCCACATATACATGGACAATATACTCCGAAATGGCCCAACAGATATTTGTGATATTTCATGGCAAATAGTTAATACTGTTGTATTCAGTGGTGGTTTCTGTGAAAAAAAAAATTGGAAAAACCTCAAGGAAGAGTGGGAAAAGTGCATTGGTTTTCAACTAATTGTAGGTGCATTGGTTTTCAAATAGAAGACTGAAAAATTTCGAAAAAATGGGTTTCGAATAGAAAATAAAAAGTTCTTGATGGAAAACTCGGAAAACTCAATGGTTTTCAAAGGGAAAATTACATGTAGGAAATTGTAGGTGCATCGGTTTTCAAATGGAAAACTTGAAAATTTCAAAATTGGTTTTCGAATGGAAAATAGAAAGTTCTTGCAAGTCTACTCGGAAAACTTATTGGTTTTCAAAGGGAAAATTCAGGTGCATTGGTTTTCAAATTGAAAACTTTAAAACTTCAAAAAAGGTTTTCGATTAGAAAATAGAAAGTTCTAGATGAAAAACTCGAAAAACTCATTGGTTATATTCTTTAAAGTCTGCAACAAATCATTTGGGGGAAATAATTGCTTATATTGTTTAAACAATTTTTATATTGTTTATAAAGAGATCCAAAAACAATATTTCTGATAATTGGAGTGTTTAGGTTTTTAGTTTTTTCTTAATTTCTCAAAAACAAGAAGACATTAAGGCATGCGGTTCGCACTCAGTACTTGTAATCGCATTTAATTGTGGAAAAAAATAGTACTTAACTACATACAATTTCGAAAAAAATTAGTTCGAAGTTAAAAAAAAAAGTTTTAAAATTCGATATTTTGACTTTGAAGATGATTTTTTCGAAAAATATTCCTGAAAACAGTTTTATTTAAATGCAAAATAAAAGAAGCATTTTTTAGCTTTGCAATAAGGTATAACACGGCATTGGGTGAAAAGCCGTTGATTTTTAGTATTTTTTTGAAGAATAGGTTTTTTTGTTATAAGATCGCCCCTCCCGGCTAAACGGGGGACATAAGACCCCCTCTTCCATATGATTTTTTTCTTGTCTTAATGCAATCTAAACACTCCAATTATCAAAAATATTGTTTTTGGATCTTTCTTTATAAACAATATAAAAATTGTTTAAACAATATAAGCAAATATTTCCCCCAAATGATTTGTTTCAGACTTTAAAGAATATAAAAAACAAAAAATTTGGAAATTTTTTTTTAAAAAATCCGGGCTATTTCTGAGGACTTTCTGAAAAAAGCTTCATTGACTCCACTATAAGGAATAAGATCTTTACAAAAATCAAACAAATAAATACTTACTATTTTATGTCAGGGGCGCATTTATTTTTGTTGGTGATCGTTAAGCGCTACACAATTTCTTGTGCTTTTTAACACTTGATCAGTTTGTTCATAGAATGCGCTCTCTAAAACGACCTGAAGAAGGACAATAAATATGACGAATTAAGGATCAAAAATGAAGAAAATGTAACGAAAAAATAAAATAAAATAAAACTCGTGCATGTACACCTTGAACGATAAAACACCATGTAGTCCAAAAAAAGAATTGAAATTGAAAAATAAAATTGATGCACAATCGATATAATCTTGATTCAATCATATTTCGCTTGGCGCCCCTGAGATTAACCATTCAACTGCCGACCAGCCCTGATGTAATGCGTTTGTATTTGTGAAACTCACACTACTTAGAAAAATGCTTCACTT
Organism: Sphaerophoria taeniata; assembly: GCA_943590905.1. NCBI lineage: Eukaryota > Metazoa > Arthropoda > Insecta > Diptera > Syrphidae > Sphaerophoria > Sphaerophoria taeniata. The sequence continues at coordinate 69,026,614 of OX016540.1, forward strand.
CTTTTTCATAAGACCCCTTCCTGTACTTCTTATTCAATGCAAATAACAAAGACAAAAAACTACAACAATTTGACAGTTGTCATGATTCTGTTCCAGGTTACTCTTCCATCCTCAAAAGCAAGTGCAGAAAATCCTGTTCTTTTTTACGCTAATCTGTATGAAACTGTTCTAGAAAAAGTCATTGAACAGCAAACTAGAACAGTCTAGCACCGAAAAAGTGTCATTGAACAGGAAAACCTTTTACTTTTTTGTCCAATACAGTCCAGCACGGAGTCATTGAATAAATATGCCGCAAGTAAAATACCAAGATTTCTTACATAATCATTTTAACAATTCGGTTGGTATGTGGGAACTATTTATGCCACCTAGTATTTTCGGCCGAACGGCTTAGTTTTGAGGATTTTTTTTTCATTAGGGGAGAGTGGGTAATACAACTTGTTTTGTTGAGGGATGGGGACAGACTCAGAGACAAAAGGAGTAAGGAGATCGGAAACTGACTTACGTTTTACCCTCCGGATACAGCAAATTTTATTTTACCGTTACTCGTGTATGTGAATAAATGAGAAAAAACAGCAACAAAAATCAGGTGGTATGTCGAAGTTTACTGAGATAGTACTGGTAAAAACACGCATACTCTTGCAGTAAACTTTGACCGCAGCTTGTAGACATTGTCATTTTGACAGCTTGGTTTCCCATCTCCCTTTTAACTCATCTGTGGACAGACTGAAGACAGAATCTGTCATACAAGGAAAGAGAAAAAAAACTGTAGGAATTGAGAAAAAGCCTAGGTCCCATTCCTCCTGTGTCCCAAAAACACCCACTCTCCCCTATAAATTTGTACTTTTAGAAGTATGTACATAGTACTTTCGAAACACCGAAAATAATTTTATTGATACAGTTAAGGCTGAACTATAATGCTATTTCTCACGCAAGCACGCTTAAGTGAATCAGCGAATACACACGAACCCTATATGTACTTAAACTACGTTCGTTTAATTTTCTTTCAACTCTTACTAGTGCGGTTTTATTCGCTCGTTGCTAAAATGAATTTGACAATTTGAAGAAGAGAAGGCTAAGCGACAAGCCTAGCGCCTAGGTACTTCTTTTGTTTACTTAAGGAAATTTTCGTCCAGTTTTTTCACATTAAATTAAGTTCACTAAAGAAGACAAATATGCTCCCCGTATAAAGCCTACTGTTTATTTATTTATTTATTTTTTTGCAGAAACGAGCGAAAACACATTATTATAAGAATACCGTATTTTTAGCTATAATATAGTCTATATCTAAGGTCCAAGGATTTTTGAAAGCTTTCCATTCACTTTGAAGTTGAATGAACCGGTTTTCTTTGCATCGAAACCTGTAAACTTGTGTGGTTATTTTCTCCGAATTCTGTAATACTGTTTTGTGAGATTCTGCTAGAGCGGGAATATCATCATGATGAAAATATTCGTAAAAACTTGTTCCAAGCAGTTCTTGAGGTAAAAATCCAATCACAAGGGTGGATCTAAAAAGATAGGAATATTTCAGATTTTTTTATTTTTTTTTTACAAGCATTTTATACCTTTGATCGATAAAAATAAATTTTCCATCCACTGAATGTCTTGAAATAAATAATAACTGTCGAATGTTAGGATGATTGTCAAGTGATGATGGAATATTAGCTTCTAAAATGTTCGGTTGAATCCGACCAATGGCAACAAGGCATGACATATTTGTTAGTATTTCTTCTGCATCTTTATCCTGATCCTCAATTTTTATGGGTATCCATGATTTAAGGTAGCCAGTACATTGGAAAACACGGTACTTTTTATTGGGGTAAAGTTTTGATTTTCTTTTATTCGAGCTAATTGAGCTGGAGGAAGTATCTGATTCATCTTTGATTTGTCGTTTAGGTAATTTCAATTTCATGCGACAAAAAAAAGATCTCCTTGCTCCTGAGCACAATCGATAAATACCTTGTTGAACCTGACTCTTAACTGGAAGCATAGCTAACAGGTGTATATATAGAAGAATAATATTAACTATTTGATGTATGTATATGCAAGTCTTACTTTTAGCATCTACCAGGCGTTCCCTTGGACTCGGTTCCATCGAGGACAGTTGTTCTTTCATTTTCGCTACATCCTTTGGGTGAAGAATGTCAAACCAACTTTGACCCAATAAATCGTTTTGTGTGCAATTAAGAACAGAAGACACTGACTCTGAAATAAATAAAATTCGACCCCTGTCACAGCCGACAACAAATAGAAAACCATCTGCCGCCTGTAAAATCAGATCTTTGAGCTCTTTTTCGGAAAGATAAGATGGTTGATCAGTGCATTCATAAAATGGTTTAACATTTCCACGCACTGTTTTAAGATGTTGTACAGCTAACCTTAATACCGTAAGTTTATCTAACTTTCTGTGCATAGTGTTACATATTGGAATAATCGAAGAAAGTTCGTTTATATAGGTATTCATTTTATCTCTCCTCCTTTTTTCAATTTCACTGTGATTTTGCCTAAAAATATCGAAATAAAGTTTGAGTGTCAGGTTTTTTTTTGATGCAAACCAAAATTCACAAATAGTTAATTCTATCAATTATCAGGTAAGTATATTCCATTCGTTCCAGCTGCTAAAAGGAGGGGGCATGAGAATTACCAACTTCCAACACGAGTGAACAATTTCGACATTTCGGTTGTCTCGAATGAACACAACGAAAACAATGACAATAGGGCTTTTTCCCTTTTGACAGCGCATAAATTTCGATCAATTTCAACTGTCAAATATTAGGTCGTGGAGGGCAAACAATGGCGGGATTTCATACAATTTGAAATTTTTTTTGTTATTTTTCTAAATATTTCAATAATTAATGTAGCTAAAAAAGATTTTTTATTCAGGAAATGAAGATTTAAGTATACGCAAGGGATTGGATGCAAAAAGAAGGAAGTTGGACACCAAAAACCAAAAACACAGCACTAAGGAGGCAATTTTTTGTACATTTTAACAGAAACAACAAACAAAGAAGATAAAATAGTAAACTTTCAACTTAAATAAATGATAAATTTTCATTAATTTTACAGTAAAAGGTATGTTTTATGTTCCTTGTTTCATCAATTTCGACCCAATTGAAGTTGTCTGCCCTCCACGACGACAAGACGTCATCTCGTTTGACGTTTCCCGCCGGTACTCTATAGGGCTTTTTCGCTTTTGACAGCGCATACATTTCGAGCAATTTCAACTGTCATTAAATCGGTCGTGGAGGGCAAACAAAGGCGGGATTTCATACAATTTGAATTTTTTTTTGTAATTTTTCTTAATATTTCAATAATAATTGCATCTAAAAAAGTTTTTTTATTCAGGAAAGAAAGATTTTATTCTTCACAAGGGATTGGATGCAAAAAGAAGGAAGTTGGACACCAAAAACTAAAAACACAGCACTAAGCACAAACAACGAACAAAGAAGATAAAATAGTAAACTTTTAACTTTAATAAATGATAAATGTTCATTAATTTTACAGGAAAAGGTATGTTTTATATTTCTTGATTACTCAATTTCGACCAAAATGTAATTGTTTGCCCTCCTCGACGACAAGACGTCATCTCGTTTGACGTTTCCCGCCGGTACTCTATTTGAGTTCTATAGTTATTTGATTTTTGGGTGAAATTATGCATGTTAACCCGTTAGCGGGGTTTACATGATCCAACATGGTTGGACAACATGGTTTGACAACAGCAATGTTGGATCATCTAAACGCTAAAACAACCGCTTGACAAACAATGTTGGCTGGTTTTTAAATCATTTTAAAAACTTCATCCAACCATGTTGGACCATGTAAACCCCGCTGTTGAAATAGGTCAGATTAACTTAGAAACGATAATGTGTCCCTGTTTATATCTATAGGGGAGTCAATGAAGCGAAAAATACGGCCTGACCTCCGAATTTTTTTACTGTGAACCGATTTGCATGAAATTTTGGAATTAGGCTCGTCTTACCCTTAACTTCAAAAGAGAAAATGATTTGAACTCCGGTACCACCCTGGGGGTGTATTTTTTCAAAATAACCTCGGATATCGATAGAAGGCCTAATTTTAAGCAAAAAATCATCTATAAAGTTTTTCTAAAAATCCAATACTTTTCAAGTTATTGGCAATTGAAAATTCGCAATATTAACACTCCGAAATTTTCAGTTACTAAGTAGATCAAAAATATGATAAGTTTTTGGAACATAACTCCTTCAATTTTCATGCTATCACAATTTATAAAAAACCATTGTAAAGGTAATTAACAGAGCTACAACATCCTTCATTGCAATATTATTGCAATGAAGGATGTTGTAGCTCTGTTAATTTTTTTTTTATAGCATTTAAAAAAAAAAACAAAGTTATTTGGCGGACCCTTTATATATTATTTTAAAACTTCGCTTTCACGCGAAGCAGGGGCTTTTATGACAAAAAAAAATTCTTAACTTATTTATTACTATTACTTTTTACTTTCGTCATACGATTTAGCAGCTTTTTCGTCAACTATTTCTTCATCCGGAATGTCAATTTCGCTGAAAGAAAATAAATGTTGATTAAGTTAGATTTGATAAATTGAATAAGAAGAAAAGAGGCTAATGAAACAATTTGAATTGCAAATAAATATGTATTATTCGAAATATTTGGGGCCGATTTCGTACGGCTTATTTGAGAAGCACTTCTTCATGACAGGTTCGTTCTCTTGAAAGTTTTGTCAGTTCTTCACAAGAGGCAGTCAACATGAAAGCTGAAGTATGTAAGGGCTTCATAGAAAGCGCAAATTTTCATTTTTAAAATTGCTTTTTTTTCTTTAAATTTTGCCCCCTTTTTTAGGCTGACTGAAGCCACCAGAAGTAGTTCTTCTTCTTCACACTATTATTTTGTTCCTGTTCGAACACCTTCTGAGCCGAACGAGCTCTGGGGCCTGATTATGGGGTTTGCGGCGAATCGTTTTCAATTCGACCTTTCAAATTCGACTCGCGTCCTATTTCCTTATTAACGAATTCGCGGCGAAGCGAAAAAATGTCTTCCAATATTCCAGTGATTTGACACTTAATATTCCAGTTAATAATGATAACAGTGTTACCGCATGTTAAAATTTAAATGAGTCCCCGGCTGAAAAAGTGAGTAATTTTGAAAATAAATGAGTCCCTCAAAGGAACAAAGTAAAAGAACGCTCGATAAAATTTATTTTTCAAACAAAGGTTCTTCTAATAGAAGATTCTGAGCTTTAGCAGTTGATAGCGGCCTTTTTTAAAGCTACATCTGTTGGTTATTATTAATTCAGTATGTTTTGCAAAAGTATTGTTTAGAGCCCCCGCACACTACAAACTTTCTATCGGCCGATAGTTTAGTCGGTCTGAGGTGTTTGTGCGCACACTGGGCCGACTAAATAGTCGGGTTGGATAGGAGTGCGCACACTAGACAAACAGTCGGCCGACTGCTTTTTAAGGATTTATGTATTTGATAACAAACATTGAAGAAAGCAGTCGCACAATGGCAGTTGTCAATAATTACAAATTTTCTCGAAAAATAATAATTGCGCTCATACACCGGAGAAGAAGAAAGAACAACAAGCAAAATAGAGAATTTTGGGTCCATCCTATCAATAGTTGTAGGTTAATAAATGGACAATTTCACTCCTTGCATACTAAATTGCTGGATTACCCCAAAAAAAAATTTGCATTTTATCGCATGAGCATTACCAGCTTCAATGACCTTGCGCGACTAATTGGACCAGCTATTGCAAAAGAAAATACCAACCTAAGACTTTCGATACCTGTAGAAGAAAGATTGAGCGTTACGCTACGGTAAAATAAACCACAAATATTTTTAATATTTTTTTATTGGAATTAAACTGAGAATGTTAACAATGTTGAAAAATGTATGTTGTTACAAATCATATATTTGGGAATCATCTGAGGAATTAGAATTAGTTGTGTCGTTGGAACGGGATGGTGATGGATAGTTCTGTGTTTTCTGGGCCAAGGGCGAATTAGGGAATGAAGTAGAACTGCTTGTATAAGATTGAAGTGGTTGCGATAAGGGCATGATGTTATTCCCTGGATGATATGCTGGTGATGGAAAAGTCTGAACATTCTGAATTAATGGTATGTTGGTAGGTACAGCAGATCTGTTTTTATAACCTTGTAATTGTAAATATGAATGCACATTCGTCATAAAAATGCAACACCAGCAGTGACGTTGATGTCATGATTGGACGTTTACAAACAACAATATCCATACATGTACTTTGTAACTTTGTCATCAATTTGCAAGTGCATCCGTTCTGCAGTTTATGATTTATTTCTATGTTAAGACGAATTGATGCGAAAAATAGCACACGCACCATGAAAATAATTTTTTTAACTTTTCCATTATTATAATGTAGCTTTTGGTCGCAACATCGATTTTTTATGAAGCATGTAACGTCCTCATTATATACTATTTAAATTCCACGGAAAACTGTGTGCAAGATTCAGCCTTAAAATACATTTAAATAATATGCAATTACCTATGCTTGTATTGATATAAACTGAAATATAAAATATAATGAGAAAAAGTCTGCCGACCAATAATCGGTGTAGTGTGCGCACGCCCGTAAAGCCCTATACTGATTAAGTAGCCGGGCGATAGTTTGCCGATTATTTAGTTTGAAGGGAATCGAGAAACAAAACAAACTTTTTCGTCGGCCGATACCTTATCGTTCTAGTGTGCGCACTCTCATATATTTTCATACTGATCAAGAGCCCGACTAAACTATCGGCCGATAGAAAGTCTGTAGTGTGCGGGGGCTCTTACATGTACATGCAGAAATGAAAATAAACTCTTTTTTCATTCACTTGTAGAATACTTAAAAAGATGAGTCAAATTTATTTATGAAGCCGTTGATTTTTAATATTTTTTTAAAAAAATAAGCCAATTTTTCAGAAAACTGCCCCTCCTGGCTAAACGGGGGGAATAGGCCCCCCTCTCCCATACAATTTTTATTTTAACATATGGGTGAAGGAGGAGTTAGTTATTGATTAAAATATAAAGTCAAATTTAATATAGCCTGGCACACTTTTCGTTCGGCAAGCTATCATATTTATATATGTTTTCAAACCAAATTTCATAAAATAAAGTTTCAGCCGGTTAACAGTTCGGTGAAGGTCGGCCTTCAGCGGCTCTTAGACTATAACAGATATCAGCTGTGAAAACAAGTTTTCCAACGATCCAAAGTGGGACTTTTTGTTTGAAGTTTTCTTACTGTTGTTTCAAAAATTCATATAACCACTGCAACATCGAGCAAAATAAATAAAACATAGTTTATTCATTGCTTCTAGTGACTTTTTATTAACTTTGTTGTTCTAAATTTTGAATTCGTACGTGCCATTGAAACCATTGGCGACTTCAAATTCAGGACCCGTTAATGTAGAGTTAAATATTGCCACAGATACGTGAAGTCAATGTAAAATCCCATAAAGTTGATTAATCTATTCCCCTTATAAATATTGATTAAATAGTAAAGGACAATGACCATTTTTGGGCCCAGTGCGTACACACATAAGACAGGAATCAATAAAAAGCTCACAATTAGCTGAATATACAGGGTGATTCACGAGCGTTGTGCCAAAAAGCTAGAGCGTGTAGGTTGAGTTGAGACAAGAAAAAAATCGTATGGGAGGGGGGAGGTCTATTCTCCCCCCTTTAGCCGGGAGGGGCAATTTTCTGAAAAATTGACTTATTTTGTAAAAAAAAATATTAAAAATCAACGGCTTCGTTTACAACACCGTGCTATACCTTTCTGAAAAGCCAAAAACTTCTTCTTTCACTTTGTTTTTAAAATAAATTGTTTTAACGAATAGTTTAAAAAAAATAAATTTTCAAACTCAAAATTTTCAAAAAAAAAGCAAAAAAACATTTTTGAACTAATTTTTTTCAAAATTTTATGTAATTGTACTAATTTTGTTTTCAAAATTCAATGCCGTTGTTAATTTTAAGTCGAAAACAGAAAACGATGCAAAAATATCTTTTCGTTTTTGAGAAATTAAAAAAAAAAAAAAAACACTTTTTTCTAAAAACACGTTTATTTTTATTTTTACCTATCTGGACTTTTAGTTTACTTTATTAGTTTCATTTATAAATTTAATTTTTTGTAATTGGAGTTTTATGAGGACTCAATAATGTAGAAAAGTATTACATTATCCCTGGATTAACCATTTTGTTCATTGATAACGTCTTAAAACTGACCTGCAATTTTTTCTTACTATCCCTGGGGCCGCGGCCACTCGCCGGCGAAGAGTTCTGCCTGCTAGGGGCTTAAGATAACATTACATTACATTTCACAGTACTTCGCACATAAATGTAACGAACTACAGAACATAGCAGCACTGGTGACTGAGACCATCGGCTGGGACAGAACAAGACATACAACAGAGAGAGACAGATAGACACATAGAAAGAAAGCACACATAACAGAAACCTACGTGGCTCAGAGGAGACTTAGATTTGTATTGTCTCATGTTATCGCACAGGTGGCCTCAGATAAGCTGGCGATTTTTGTAGAAAAAAATGCTGCTGAAGCTGGGGTTTGAACCCGTAGCGTTCGGCTTAGCAATCCACTACTCTATCCTCTGAACCATGGCCACCTGCAAAAAGGGCTTAAGATAATTAAACCGCAATTTTTCTTGAATACAAAAACAATCAACAACTTTAAGGTAAATAAAAGGTATCGCATATTTACTTAACAACCATTTACAATTAAAATATTAACTCATCAGCACATAACAATAACAAACTCATAAGCTCGAGAAGATTTAGCGGACAGGAACTTCTGCTACGGTTTAACTTGTTGCCGAAAGACTCTACGCTGAGACATCCCAGTAGATGGCGCCCAAGTCGTAGCATGTTTTCAAGAATCCGCCGAGTAGTGCACGGAGAGCTAGAAGTGAAAGGTCAATGGCAGACGCTATCAATGAACAAAACGATTAATCCAGGGAAAATCCAATACTTTTCTACATTATTGAGTCCTCATAAAACTCCAATTACAAAAAATTAAATTTATAAATTAAACTAATAAATTAAACTAAAAGTCCAGATAGGTAAAAATAAAAATAAACGTTTTTTTTAGAAAAAAGTGGTTTTGGTTTTTTTTTTTTTTTAATTTCTCTGTTACAAACAGAAGAAAAACAATCGAACTTACCTTTGGTCTCCTTTGGTTGCTGATCGCGTTCATTCGAATTTCGAAATTGCAATCGAACAGGTTTCATTTTTCTTCTTTCTTTTCTTTGAAAAGCATGCTCATTGCATTTATAACCTCGAAGCAGATAAGCAGCAAAAGGAGACCAAAGGTAATAAAATTAATTCGAATAAGTATATATGTAAAATGAATTTTCATATCTTTCTTTGTATTACATAGCTTTTTAAGCACTTCTGAATTATAAATAAAACGTGCTACAAAAATTGGTCTTCATTTCCAATATTCTTAAAAAGCTTTGCTTGAGAAACGAAATATGGCTGAAATGGAATCGCCTCAATTAGAATCATCGCTAGAATCTCCAGGTCAGGACTGCTCATTGTGCAAAGAGCTAAATAACGAGGAAATGGTGCAGTGCGACTTCTGTGACAAGTGGTATCAATTCGTATGTGTCAACGTCACGAGTGAAATTGCAAATGAAGATTGGGTGTGCAGAAACTGTGCTGCAGATAAAAATGAACAGGGGCACTCGGCTAATTCGGATAAATCCAACGCCAAAGAAAGTAAGAATGGTGGTACCGAGGTAGGTGGAAATGATTCTTCTTATAATGATAAAAATAAAAGTAAGGGCTTAGAATTGAGGCGAAAACTAAAAATTGCCCTCATGCGTTTAGAAGAAGAAAAACAAGCGCAAATGCTTTATCTTAAAAAGAAATATGAAATTATGTGCGAGGAGAATTTCTCTGATTCTGATACTGAGGGAGAAATAGGTGAGGCAATGGGAAAGGGTTTTCAGTGGGCAAATGAATTCAAGGGCATAGGCATGGGCAAGGGCAAGGCGGAAAGCGTGGCGGTTCATGCTTCCACAAAGGAAAATGATGGTGTTCAAAAAGAGTACATAATAAATCGCGCTAAGGGCATGGTTAAAGGCAAGGTGGAAAACAAAGCGGGGTGTGGCTCAACAAAGTCAAGATGTGAACAAATTGGTGGGCTACAGAATGGCGGTGTACGAAGTGGGTTTCAAAAAGAAGTTGACAGCGGTGGGATTCTTGGCAAGGGGGAAGGCACGTGCGATATTGTGCCAGATACAATTAAGAATCTACAAGCAAGCAGTAACAATAATGTTTCACCATTCTCATCATCGTCAAATATATTTGCGCCGAGCGCTGAACAAATCTACTCACGGCAGGTAGTTTCAAAGGAGTTGCCTGTTTTCACTGGAAAACCTGAAGAGTGGCCTCTTTTTATTAGCAACTACGAAAATTCAACACGCCTATGTGGCTTCAGTGAAGATGAAAACCTTCTTCGCCTGCAACGCGCTTTAAAAGGCAAGGCATTAGAATATGTGAGCAATCGGCTAACGCTGCCATCACTCGTCCCCGAAGTAATCGGTACGCTACGAATGGTCTTCGGAAGACCAGAACATATTATAAATGGCTTGCTTTCGAAGGTTCGCAGTGCTCCTGGTGTTAATTCAAATAAATTAGATACACTCATACATTTTTCATTAGAAGTAAAAAACATTGCAGCCACTATGGAGGCAGCCGGTCTCATATCACATTTAAACAATCCCTCTCTTATACAAGAGCTGCTAGACAAGTTGCCAACTCAAATGCGACTCGAATGGTCAGTTTTCTCAAGGTCGATTGTTGACATCAACCTAAAGCATTTAAGCGACTGGCTTTTTAATTTAGCTGAAGCTGCAAGTAGGGTAATTTCAACACCGCTCACAAACTCGGGAACTTCAGAATCGGAAAAACGTAAATGGCATCGCGTGGGGTTTCACGGAAATGAGAATAGTGCAGAAAGAGAATGTTTAGGTTGCTTCGCTTGTGGTGAAGAACACCCCATAACAGCATGTATGCTTTTTAAAAGGAAACCCATTAATGAGAAATGGAACATTGTTCACAATCACATGTTGTGTCGAACCTGTCTGAAAAGGCACGAAATGTTCCACTGTCCCGAACGGGTTGAATGTCAAGTTGACGGATGTCGCGCCAAACACCATCCGATGTTACATAAACCACGTCCAGTACAAGCGTCGACTTCACCATCGTCCACTGTCGCAGTACACCACCGGCAGACCTCTACGGTGCTTTATCGAATTGTGCCCATTACAATCTTTGGAAAGAACACCTCAGTGGACGTTTATGCATTCTTGGACGATGGTTCCGGACCTACGTTAATCGAAGAAGATATTCTATCCAGCCTGCAAGTAGAAGGTTCGAAGTCAGACCTGTGCCTAAGATGGACCGATGGATCAGTAAGAGTTGAACGGAAATCCCATAATCTTGACCTAACAGTAGCTCCTCGGGGAAACAATTACAAACGGTTCTCACTACGTGGTGTTCGATTCGTAGCAAAACTAGACTTACCAGCTCAAACAATACAAATGGATGAACTTTGCAAGAGATTTAAGCATCTGAAAGGACTTCCTGTACAGTCATATCAAGATGTAGTTCCGAGAATCATTATTGGTTTGAACAACCGAAGCCTAGCGATGCCATTGTGTTTTCGAGAAGGAAAAAATAATGAACCCGCTGTTACTAAAACGCGTCTGGGCTGGACCGTGTATGGAGAAATTTCAGAAGAGACAAAAGAGAATTCGAAATCCCTACAAGTGCACACGCAGCTGCATGTGTGCGAATGCGATGACGATGTTGCGCTTCAGACCTTGATGCTCGAATACATGAAGATTGAGAACGAGTCTCAAGAAAGAGAAACAACAAACAATATGACTATAAGCAAAACTCCGATAGAAAATAAAGGTATTCAACGGGATGGAGATCGTTTCGTCGTCAAACTTCTATGGAAACAAAACATCACTGCTCTTCCAGACAGTTATGGAATGGCTTATAGAAGACTTTGCTGTTTCGAACGAAAATTGGAGAAGGACGTTGATCTCAAGGCTCAAGTATGTAAGCACATTCAATCAATGGAAGCCAAAGGATATATTCAAAAGTTGACATCAGCCGAAATCGATGAAGATTATAAACGAAAATGGTATCTGCCAATATTTGCGGTGAAGAATCCAAATAAACCTAACAAAGTTAGAGTAGTATGGGATGCTGCAGCGGAGTCTAATGGTGTATCCCTAAACGGGTGCCTTGAGAAGGGTCCAGATATGATGACGTCTTTAGTTGAAGTCCTTTATAATTTCCGAGTAGGGAAAATCGCTGTTAGTGGAGACATCTGCGAAATGTTCCACAGAATTGCCATTGAAGAGTCCGATCAACAATCTCAGCGTTTTTTATGGCGCGACGGCGATGCTAAACGTCAAGCTGAAGTGTATCTGCTTAAAGTCATGAGCTTTGGCGCCTGCTTTTCACCGTCACTCGCCCAAAGCGTGAAGAATTTGAACGCGTTGGAATACGAAGATAAATTTCCAAGAGCTTCGAAGTCAATATTAAAGAGGCACTATGTCGATGACATGCTGGACAGTGTCGATTCAGTTCAAGATGCAATCAAATTGGCCATGGAAGTACGAGAGGTACACAAGCACGCAAACTTTCACATTCGAAATTGGCTTTCGAACTCGGAGGAAGTAGAAAGAGCTCTGGGCGAAACAGGCTCCATGAATTCATTTTGCAAAGCTGGTCGGACTGTGGAACAAGTAATAGAAGCAGATAAGGTTTTGGGCATGTGGTGGAAGACTGGCAGTGACGCACTAACATTCAATTTAAAATATACAAAGGCCAGTCAGGAGATCTTAACAGGCATCAAAACACCTACAAAGAGGCAATTACTTAGATTGCTCATGTCAATATTTGACCCCCTTGGATTTTTATCATTTTTCACAGTCTTTATGAAGACTCTTCTCCAAGATATATGGCGAAGCGGGATCGGATGGGACGAAACCATTCCACAAGAGTTTAATGAAGCATGGAACAGATGGCGCTCAGTGCTAAAGGACGTCGAATCTATTCACATTCCTCGATGTTACTTCACATTGAACCACAATAAGTCGAGAAAGATAGACGTTCATGTCTTCGTAGATGCGAGCGAGGGTGCATACGCTGCGGTGGTTTATCTGAGGACTTCGAGCGAGGGAGGTGTCGAAGTTTCCTTCGTGTGCTCTAAGTCAAAGGTAGCACCTCTTAAGCCAATTTCAATACCCCGAATGGAGCTGCTTGCGGCGGTAATGGGGTCGCGTCTCGGAAACATCGTTACTAAGGCACATGACTTAAATTTAGAAACCACGTATTATTGGTCTGACTCCAAAACAGTACTGTCCTGGCTTAAAACAGATCCGAAGGCGTTTAAACAGTTTGTCATGTTCCGAGTCGGAGAAATTCAAGAAAATACAGTGGTCGCGAACTGGAGATATGTTCCATCAAAACAAAACGTAGCTGATCTGGCCACAAAGTGGAATCACCTGCCTGATTTCAACCCCGAAGGAAGATGGTTTAAGGGCCCTGCCTTTCTGCTTCTGGAACCCGATCAATGGCCTCCAAACCAGATTACTAACCATGGGAGTACAACCAACGAATCCAAACATTTCACTCATCAAGTTGCCGTTCAAGCTGAAGTCCAACAACTAAAGGTATTAATCGACTTTCATCGTTTCTCTAAATGGGAACGACTTTTTAGAAGCATGGCTTATGTGAAAAGGTTTATCAACTGTCTTAAAGCAAGAAAGCTCAACGAAAACCCAATTAAAAGTAAAAACAATAATAAAAACATACCAAACCTGACCCAAGAAGAAATAATATGGGGACAACACACGCTATATCGCCTTGTCCAAGCGCAAGCTTATTGCCTAGAGAAACGCCTTTTGATAGAAAACCCCTACAGTAACATACCAAAATCAAGCCCTCTAAAACGTTTATCGCCCTTCCTAGACAATAATGAAGTTATTCGTATGCGAAGTCGATTAGAATATTCCAATGATATTCCTGAAGCAACTAAGAACCCAATAATATTGCCCAGATCTCACTACATTACAAAACTTATCGTTAATTATTATCATAGAAAGCTGCACCACGTCAATCACGAAACACTTATAAACGAAATGTTCCAAAAATACCAAATCTTAGGTTTACGCAAGCTTGTACGAACAATTCGAAACGAGTGTCAAATGTGTAAAGTAAGAAATCCAATTCTGCGACCACCAGAGATGGCTCCGTTACCAATCGCAAGGCTTTCTCCTTACACTAGGGCATTCTCACATGTCGGCCTCGACTTTTTTGGCCCATTTCTTATAACAATTGGTAGAAGAACCGAAAAAAGATACGGAACTGTCTTTACCTGCTTGACTTGTCGTGCCATCCACCTAGAAGTTGCACACAGCCTATCTATGAATTCATGTGTAATGGTGATTCGTAATTTTATAGCACGAAGAGGCAACCCCGTCAGATTCTATAGTGACAATGGCACCAATTTGAGGGCAACAGAGAAAGAACTCAAAGAGGCCCATAAGGAAATCAATTTTGATGGACTACAAGCTGAATTTACAAGCCAAAACACTGAGTGGACCTTTATACCTCCAGGGAGCCCACATATGGGAGGCGCTTGGGAGCGTATGGTTCTCTCAATCAAAACCGTTTTATATCAAATCATAACCCGAGATACAAAGATTACCGATGAGAAGCTTTACAATGTATTTCTAGAAGTGGAAAGTATTATCAACAGTCGCCCGTTAACATACCTCTCTCTAGAAACAGCGGATCAGGAAGCGCTCACACCCAATCACTTCCTGCTCGGTTCTTCATCAGGCAACAAGCCCCCAGGTGTCTTCGACTCTACGGATGAGTATGTCAGATCCTCATGGCGCCACTCTCAATTTCTCGCTGATAAGTTCTGGAAGCGATGGGTAGCCGAGTTTCTTCCAACGTTGACTCGACGCACAAACTGGTTTGAAAAGGCCAAACCAATCGAAGTTGGTGATGTAGTTATCATCATCGATCCTAACTTACAACGACACTGCTGGCCCAAAGGAGTCGTGGTTAGAACTATCACCGCTAAGGACGGCCAGGTTAGAAGCGCGATCGTACGCACCTCATCAGGAGAATATCACAGACCAGCTGCGAAGATTGCGGTTTAGATGTGAAAGCGAACACCTCAAACGTTGAAGATTTAAATTAGGTATTTGCTTACCAAGTTCGCCATACCGGGGGGAGAATGTTACAAACAGAAGAAAAGCAATCGAACTTACCTTTGGTCTCCTTTGGTTGCTGATCGCGTTCATTCGAATTTCGAAATTGCAATCGAACAGGTTTCATTTTTCTTCTTTCTTTTCTTTGAAAAGCATGCTCATTGCATTTATAACCTCGAAGCAGATAAGCAGCAAAAGGAGACCAAAGGTAATAAAATTAATTCGAATAAGTATATATGTAAAATGAATTTTCATATCTTTCTTTGTATTACATAGCTTTTTAAGCACTTCTGAATTATAAATAAAACGTGCTACAAAAATTGGTCTTCATTTCCAATATCTCAAAAACGAAAAGATATTTTTGCATCCAGTTTTCTGTTTTCGACTTAAAATTAACAACGGCATTGAATTTTGAAAACAAAATTAGTACAATTACATAAAATTTTGAAAAAAATTAGTTCAAAAATGTTTTTTTTTGCTTTTTTTTTGAAAATTTTGAGTTTGAAATTTTTTTTTTTTAAACTATTCGTTAAAACAATTTAATTTAAAAACAAAGTGAAAGAAGAAGTTTTTGGCTTTTCAGAAAGGTATAGCACGGTGTTGTAAACGAAGCCGTTGATTTTTAATATTTTTTTTTACAAAATAAGTCAATTTTTCAGAAAATTGCCCCTCCCGGCTAAAGGGGGGAGAATAGACCTCCCCCCTCCCATACGATTTTTTTCTTGTCTCAACTCAACCTACACGCTCTAGCTTTTTGGCACAACGCTCGTGAATCACCATGTATATTCAAAATATTTTCAAATTCGGTTTTGTAGTTTTCGAGATATTTGAGCTTGAAGTTGATGTATGTAGAATCACAAAAATGGGTTATTTTCACTATAAAATTCAATAACTTCTGACTCGTGGATTTTACGGAAATGATTTTGGTACCAAATGAAAGATCATAAAAATACCTTTCTTAAAAAATCAGTATTTTTCATATATATTAAGTACATGATCATATGCAAGGCTTCGATTTTGTTTGAAAACATATTTTTAAGTTGCTATTCAAATGCAGATATTTTGAAAATATCAGTGATGACATATATATTTTTATACATAGTTCTAATCCTTATTTCATAACCTTTAATTTGATTTATAAATCAATTATATTTTCTTACATAAAAACCATCTTATTAAAAGAATTCTTCTTACTTTTTTCTTCATATTCTTTTTACTTTTTTTCTCAGAAAATAATCACATATTCTATTAAGCAAACTAAAATTCATTCAACGTTTATTTAAAGTCTCAATTCATTTCTTTTTTTGTAAAAATGTGGTATATATTTTATTTTACGTGTCTTCATCACCGTTTTGATCAATAAGAACACTATCTACCAGCTTTATGCTGGTGGTATCGTTATATTTGTACCATGGCGTGCATAACCCAAGTATTATAAGATACTCATTACTTGTGCGCAACACCCAACGGTTCGCATACCAACGAGACAATTGCAATAATATGCCTTAATTGCATTGCAACTGTTTGCATCATTTGGCTCGTTGCTCACTAGTATGTACCTAGGTGAAATAGATTTTTCCACTTATGTGCCGCGACTTGATTCTTCCCCTCATTAAAAAATTGTTTCCAACTAGGCTTGAGTCAGCTAAGCTAATACGCTCACGGCAGCGCGGCCTTCGCAGACTTCTATAACGTAGTCGCCATTTTCTTTTAAATGCTCTCCACAGTAGGAGCGGGCTTGCTTTATTAGATAGTCTCCAAAGATATTTTTCGAAGCTCCACTAAATTGAGAAGCGGGAAGTTGTCAAGACTTGGGATTTGCCCATTAATTTAGATTTTGCTCTTTAACAAAATCTCCCAAATAATTTGGAGTGTTTAATTTATTTAATGCCAACTCCAGGAAAGAGCGCGCATCAGAATTGTCTTCTATTAATGGATGGAATTTATTAAGAAGCGCAGCTGCAATTTTAAAATCAACCATTAAATGACCCGCTGCTAAGTTGTTGAAGTCCTGCCGCAACAGCTTAAAATCTCTTTTAAATCGGCCGTTTAAAACTTCAACGACCCATCGAACCATTGTTACGCATCTTGACCTATTCGCTTGTGCTGTTGTGAGTTGAAAATTATCTTCCAACACAGATTCAGGCATGTGACACTTGTAACCATAGAATACTAAGCAAGGAATTGCATCTCTAAATCCTCTATCCAAGATGAACACATCGTGTGTTTTCGTCTCTAAAAATGCTTTTCATGATGTTGGCATCCGATGTCGTTGCAGCATACGGTCCCACTACGTCCAGAATATACCCGTCACACGATGTCATCATAAACGGTTTGACCGAATTCTGGTACTTATGGAGACTGTATTTCTTTTTTTGAAAATTTTAATTAGAGCTTTTTTGCAAATGTGCCTGGCTACACAGGGATTTTTCAATGCCCTAACGAGTGAGTTTTTAGGCAAGAGAAACGAAACGTGAAGGGGGAAGATGCTCACGAAGGGAACTGAATTTTCTGTGTGAGCAATACAGTTTCATTCCTAAATTGTTCCTCTTTTTGATGTTTGTTTTTTTTTCTGGCAGGCGTTGGCGTTGTCTTTCATTTGAAATTAATTATTTTCATAAGTTGTGTGTGATTTGATAATTTTTGTTCAAAAGAAATTGAGAAATGTTTAATGTTTTTAAAAACTTTGTGCAGTGGTCAACTGTTTTTGCTCATTCATACTATTTTATTGATTTATAAAAGGATGTGTTGTGACGTTAAAACGCATTAAATAGTGGCAAAAATCAACACTTTTAGCTGCAGGCTGTCTAGCAAGGTCATTTGGATTAATCATATAAAAGTCTAACGTCAACCTAACCAAAATCGTGGTCCACCTCGAAAGCTTATTGAATTAAAAATTCATTCAAATTTCAAGACACTCTGACCAAACCCCAATGAAACTAAATAAATTTTTAAAAATGTGTAAAGTTAACACTCAATGAAACGGATGATGTCAAAATTGTATAACAAATTGCATTTTCTCCGGCAGTTTCTTGCATTCCTTGTGATTTTCGGTGTTGCCAGTGCCATTGAATTGCCACTTCTGTAACATTGACCAGGACCACTTCTTTCACATGGACCTCTACTGTCGCATGGACCACTAATCCATTCCGCTCCAGCTCTAATTGCTAGGCCAATTATCAAGACAGTCGAAGTTGAAGCTTCAGCCCATTACGACTTCTCATACTCGGTCCGCGATGACCACACCGAGAAATTTTGCAACAAATTCTTTGAACATTTTAAATATTGTTTTAATGTTGAAATGAATATAAAGCAGTTATTATGCACATTCGTGTTGTTTTTCAAAGTGGTACTCTGGTTAGTATTTCACTGAAGTTAAGATTGTGTTGCAATGTTTACGAGAGTTCAAACGGAATAACCACTGTGTGCTTGTGCATCACGTCACCCATTTGTCCTCCTGTATGCTGTATGGATAGCTTCCTTGCGGAGTCTATAAAAAACACATTAAGTTCTTGTAACTCAAAAAGTTTCTGGGCAAATCTACAAGATTTTGCACAAAACCGTTATGTGCTTGTGCATCACCACATCCCTCTAACCTCTAAGCTTCGCAGGCGCAGAGTCAGGGAGCCTGCTTACGGTTAATGCTTGCTATAACGCCTTCCACACCTTAAAGAATTGAAGATAAGAAGGTTAAGAGTTTGGCAAGATAATTGAGAAAGTAGTAAGCATTCCGTATGAATTAAGCCTTAGCCCAATCTTTAAAAAAGGAGACCTATTACATGTCTTGAAATCTGTATGAAGGGTGGTAGGTACTAGGTACTCTGTAACGAACTGAACCTTTGATCTATTTCCTTTTAATTAAATAAATAAGATATAATTCCCTTCGAAATGAGAATTAGTTTTGTGTGGTTGTCATAAAAAAAAAAAAATGTCAAACAAAAGAGACATTTCACGTTCCCCGCAACAAAATGGAAAAGAAGAACGTGAGTAAGCACAACAGTGTGTAGCCACCGCACGTGATTTTTCAGTAGCTTGAAAAATCCCTGTGTAGCCAGGCACAATAGATGTATGTGCCGTCGCAGATGGTAATTGCTGGTCGATCACTTTCATTAAGGTTTGTATTTCCAAACAGACCATTTGGAATTAAGTTGTTCCGACTGGCAACGTTGGAAATAGAAATATGCTGCAGACCCTATAAGAACTATGTATAAAAATATATATGTCATCACTGATATTTTCAAAATATCTGCATTTGAATAGCAACTTAAAAATATGTTTTTAAACAAAATCGAAGCCTTGCATATGATCATGTACTTAATGAGCCTTATTTTGAGATTCTTTTTCGTTAGAAAGTAGGCTGAATTTGAATAATCTGTATTTCGAATTTCGAACAAATAGAAAGTTCATTTTATCGATAGAGAGTTCATTTATCATTCGAAAACAAAGCATAGGTTGACTTTCTAATCATTAGAAAAATTTGTGATTTGAAACTCGTCCAAAGAATTCCTGTAGAGTGAATAAAAAAAAATGTAAGTCCAGATATTTTTGTGAGAAAAAACATAAAAACAATTAGTTTTGACGAATTTAATAAATAAATATTTAATAAAGGTCACAATCTAACTGGACAAATCGAGAGCAAAAGGAAGTTTTGATCCGATTGATGGAGGAAAATCCTGAAATAGCCAAATCATTTTCTACGAACCGGGTGGATACTGAACGATTCTGGAAGGATGCTGCTGTAAAGCTTAATAGCTACGGACCTCCTTCTAAAGAAGGTGCTGTTTGGAAAAAGGTTATCATTTAAATAATTTGAAAAAAAGTTTTTAAGATAACGAATGTTTGGGTTTAAGGTCTGGGCGGATTTGAAAGCCAAAACAAAGAAGAAACTGGTTGATAATGAAATCAAAAGAAGACAGTCGGGGTTCAATGACAATAATTTATCCTCTCTTTCCGAACTCGAGGATGCTATTGTCAGAATCACAGCGCTTACCCAATCTGTTACAGGAATAAGTGCCAGAGTATACGGGATAACCCAGACGGAGAATAGAACCTTAGACGTTGGCAGTACAAATCCGTCAACATCTATAGATGTGTCTATGACTTCAGGCCCTGACGAAAATTTAGAACTAGATGTAACGAATGAAGGCCAGGAAGAGCAATCAGTACCAAGTCGCAATAGAACTAAAAAAGACACTCCTATTCAAGTTCTTAAAAAGCAGAATGAAGTACAGGAAACTTTTTTTGCAGAAATGTCTTCCAAATTGGACAAAATTGAAAACGAACTTCATCGAATGAATAGGTATCTACAGAGAGCCGATGACACACAAAAAAAAATATACGAGGAGAATCGTCGGCATAATCTTGCCATAGAAAACATGATGCACGAAAAGTTGGAGCTGAAGAAAAAAATCCTAGAAGTGCAAATTGGCGAAATAATGGATAAACTATCAGCTGCATAGATTTCGAGGAATGTCCCACATTTTAAAAGCAACAGTAAAAAAAGTGTTTTTTTGTGATACATACCTATGTACAGTACATAATCTATGTACGTACATTTATTTTAAAGTGAATAATTGTTTTGTTTCTGTTTTTATGGATAGTTTTTTGTTTTTTTTTTTAATAAAATAAATGAGACTGAAAAGTTAGTGATCCGTAAATATGTGTTTTATTCAATTAAAATCATTCAGCGATTTTATCAAGAGGCTTCCAGCGGGCGTATTTCACTAAAATAATGCAGCTATTCGGCTACGAATGTTTTGAGCTTCGTTCAAGTATGCATTCTCATTATCAGCATCAGCATCAACATCCAATAAATCAGTATGGTCTCCATCATCAGTATTTACGGCGTCTTCAACCTTAAAATGGATGCAAATATTATGCAAGGCCGCGAAAACATTAACGATTTGAGCTGCTTTCTCTGGTGTATAATGCAATTGCCTTGCCTTGAGACAGCACCTAAATCTGTTTTTTAGCAGTCCTATGGTTCTTTCGTTAATGTTGCGTGCCTTGGATAGCTGCAAATTGTAATTGGTCTCAGGTACTCCAGGAACAGTTGACCGATATGGGGTCATTAACCAAGGCTCAAGAGGATACCCTGCGTCACCTGAATCATGTCATGTTAAGTATGAAAATAAAATGGTATTATATTTTTCAAAATTCGTTACCTAGCAGCCAGTTATTTGTTTGTCCTCTGGTATACTGGTTCAGAAGATAAGAGCGCGCGGCAGATACTTTCCAAGCTAAGGCATCGTGTGTTGCACCAGGGTGAGTGGCATCAATGAACCTAATTTTCATTTTTTGGTCGCATATCTATCAAATTGTAAATTTCATTAAATAATTTTAACAAGAGAATGTACCTCAACATTTTTAAATGTGATTTAAAGACTTACAATTATCACATTTAAGCTATAAAATCCTTTTCTATTGTAAAATAAATGTCTTATTTCTCTTGCAGGGGGTTTGATTGCGATGTGCGTTCCATCGACGCAGCCGATGACTCCAGGAAACCTGAATTTTCCATAGAAATGTTCCTTGCTTGCCTCCTTTTCCTCCTCATTAAGCTTAAAATTAATCCATTTAGGACAAAGTTTTGTTTCCAAAATAGATAAAACCTTTTTAATGCATTTAGAAACTGACGATTGCGAAATTTTAATGTTGAAATCTTTGCCGACCCCAAACTGATATCCACCTTCTGCTACGAATCGCAAAGTTGTCGTGAGCATTATGATCGGTGGAATGGACAAAGATGTGCGTCCTTGAACTTCAGTCGCAAGCTCGTCCAGCACGTATTTGAAAGCGCTCTTGTTAAGGCAGAAATTTCTAATAAAACTAAAAATAGATGAATGATAACCTGGGAAGAAATTTGGTTTTATGTATAACTTCACCTACTTCGAATTTTCCATCTCCAATGGATTTGATGCATCCATAACTCTTCTTTTAGTTATTTGGCTTCGATTTTCAATGAATAAAACAATTGCCATTAAAAAAAAAAACAATCAAAACGATTTTAGCGAGCGTGTTGTTTTTTTATCTTGTTGACAATTGCAAAGTGTGACCAGGTGTGATTCAAATAAAGAGATTTTAAAGTTGGATTTTTTTTTAAATTTTCATATGAACAAACTTACATTTATCTTCCCAAATTTGAAGTGTAACTGATGGTTTTTGAAATAATTAACACTACTAGCACTTAGAACTTTATTTTATTTTATTTTTCTTAATTTTAGGTATTTATTTTATTTTATAAAATAAAATCAATAAAATTGAGTCTGCAGAAAAATTTTAAATTTTGTTACTTTGGTCACACTAAATACGATCGAAACTTCAAACAGCTGATTTCGAAAATCCAGTTCATTCCGGTTCATTTAATGCTATCATTCGACGATGAACATTATTCGTTAGAATGTCAAAATACAGAAATTTCATTCTAATGAATAGATTAATGCTATCGAATTGGCTATTCATTAGAATGTCAGAATAAGCGTGAATATATATGAAAAATACTGATTTGTTAAGAAAGGGATTTTTATGATCTTTCATTTGGTACCAAAATCATTTCCGTAAAACCCATGAGTCAGAAGTTATTGAATTTTATAGTGAAAATAACCCATTTTTGTGATTCTACATACATCAACTTCAAGCTCAAATATCTCGAAAATTCCAAAACCGAATTTGAAAATATTTGGAATATATATTCAGCTAAGTGTCACCTTTTTATTGATACCTGTCTTATGTGTGTACGGACTGGGCCCAAACTTGTATGAAAAGTGGTCATTCTCCTTTACAGTTTCTATCGTCGTAAAATGGTTTTCGATTTCGACTCTATTGAAAAACGAAGATTTCTGATTTGTGACTTTTGTGCATGTGCGAAATATAAAAAAAAAAAACACCTGAATGATGTAAATTAGCTTACCACGTTTTCATTTTAGCATTGAGCAAATGTTACAAGTTTTCTAAAGCAGAATAATTATCAGCTGCCCAAGTAATTTACATTTACTGCTTGCAAAATTTTTAAAAGTTTTTGCTAGTAAATAAGAATAAGCAGTCACAGTTCAAAGAACACAGATAGATTAAGATTGCACAGGGATTAAAATAAAAAGGAGATTGGAAACTGAGTTACAATTTACCCCATAAAAAAGATTAACGAATTAAGGTTATAAGGATCTTTGTATATATATTTGACAGGTATTATCGACCTAGCACTCAACTCTAGCGTCATCTAGTTACATGCCAAAATAGCCATTTTTTGCATACGTTCGTATCGAGAAAAAAAGTGTGAAGCCGAGAAAATTGAAAACAATAATCTTGATAATAATATTTTTTCCACAATCCACACACAAAAGTAAGAAAATCGGAAACTGACTTAAGGCTAAATGACAAAGAGACTTTAGCTTCGGCTTCGCCTGACGTTTACGAGTTCAGCTATAGGAATTCAATGCTTGCTATCACAATGACGCTTCGACCTCACGTTTCGTACGTAACGTGACTCCAAACAGAAGCTCTAGTTCAAATCATTGGCCCTCAGTAGTAAACATGCGTAAAGTCGGTTTGAAAGTCCCTTTTCGTTAGATTTAGAAAATCTGCTTTTAATATTTCGTAGTAACAGTTCAAATTTAACAAAAGTCTTATTCTTCGCAATCATTGTGACTCTTTCGTTATTGTGAACTGACTGCTGTCACTTTTGAAGTTGACAAATTCGCAAAACGTATTATGGTGAACTTCGCACTTACGTCAGTTCTGGGTCGAAGTTACAGGTCAGCTGCTTCTAAGTATATTTTTACAGCCTATTCTGGAGTTGTGATGCTCACAAATCACAATTTCTTATGAGGTTGTTTTTGTGCGGTTTCTTATGAGGTTGTCACAATTTTGTATTCTGCGAAAAACCTCATAAGAAACCTCACAACACATCCACCACAGGAAGGTGAGTTTCTTTTTGTGACTGCCAGTTGAAAAAAAAAAGTTTGTGAAGTTTATGAAATCTATTGGTAAGTTCTTATTATTATTATTATTCTGTATTTAACTTCCATCTTGGAATTCATTTGTATAGTCCATTCGTTTCACGCCAGCAACGACAAAGAAATGCTTCAATTCAACACTCACCGAAAATCAATCCTCTCGGACCGCTTGTCAATAATTGCAGATTCCTATTTGAGGAATTCCTTGAGTGAAAGGAGCCCGGTTGATAAATCGGATGTATTATATTCGGTGGCATTTGGTATGAAAATGTCGAACATACAAAAGTGGATTGTATTGTCTTCCCAAACATCGAGTGCAATGGACCAAGAAATTTCAACGCGGACGGTGTCCGTGAGTTAAATACACAGAACACTTCTTTGTGATCTCATCTACAGCATATTGCTAGGATTTTTGGGAATCGATAGGTTTTGTTTGGGGCAGACGGAAGCCGCTGTTGGCAATTCTTGACGATTAAGTTATAAATTGATAAAAATAAAAAATCTTATTTTGAAGTCGAACACAAATTTGATATAAAAAGAATTAATTTAATTTTTCAAAACAAATTCTCATATACAAAAATAAATATTTCAATGCCAATGAAATCTTTAAGCTTTTAACAGCAGGCAATCCAGCTGAAATTTGGCGCTTAATTCCGCAATGATCGCTGCCACGAAGGATCTTGAAGGTTCCATTATCATCCCACTCGGTATTCCAAGAATTGGCAATCAGCGAATAGGGTGCATCGTTCTGCATGACCTTCAAGAACTTGGTACACTCTTATTAAAATTGATTGGCAAAGTGTAAATATTTAAAAGAAAGCTTTTTTTGACTTTCCTTCCTGTCTACAGGAATGGTGTAGTTCTTTCCTACACACTTTTGGTAAGATCCAAATAAAGCACTGAAAGAAACTATTTCCTAGATAATTGATTTTGATCAAAACGAAACAAAAAAATGACTGTACTCGAAGGTGAATGGCAATGAACTGCACTGATCATCATGTCACTTGAGTTCCTGAATAATGTCCCAACACTGGGTTTTTGGAAAACGAAAAAAATTGTATAAACGTTCTGTCTTGAAGGGCAAACGGATCTTTCACATCCCTTAATTTTCTTAAGGTTCTCTTTCGCTGTAATCTACAGATAGATGATTTCAAAATATATTTTCTTCAAACAGATTAATCAAAATGAGATTCAATTCCATGTTTATGTACTTCTTTTTAAAGTTTTCAGTGTCAGAATATCGAGCTCCTGAATTATGATCTGCCAACGAGCACATCACAATTTTGAGATTTTTATGAGGTCCATAAGTTGTGAGGATTTTGCTAGAATACGAAAAAGTCACAAAATCGAGTTCACCTCAAGTTATGAGGTTATTGTGAGGGTCACAAGTTGTGAGATTTTTGTCAGAATACGAAAAAGTCACAAAATCAAGTTCACCTCCAGTTATGAGGTTATTAAGACTTATGAGGTATCAGTGAGGTTGCTCAGAATAGGGCTGTAAATTTTAGTTTCAGTCGTACATACATAAAGCTAAGTGTACACGATTGCCAGATCTGCAAATATTGCCAGATCTGTCACTGAAAAATTTGTCTCGAATGGCTGACAATCGTGTACACACCAAATTAATTTGCAGACAAATGGTTTGGCTTCTAATTTGCAGACAAATATCTGCCAATTAATTTGTAGATATCTGGTAATAGTGTACACGCAAGCTGACAACCGTGTACACACCAAATTGATTTGCAGAAAAATTTGTTCATCAATCATTTTGAAGACAAATGAATTTGCAGATGTGGCAATCGTGTGTACACAAAATTCATTGGGAGATCACCAAATTTTTTTCATTTTCTGACGTTTCTGCAAATGTCTGACAATGAATAAATTTGCAGATGCCGTTTGAGGAACATTTGCAAATTTATTCATTGGCAGACAAATTTGGCGAAAACTACAAGGTGCGATGTGTGACAATGAGCTGAAAATAAATTTGCAGATCCAAAATTTGATTTGGTGTGTACACGGTTGGCAGAAAATCTACAAATGTTTGCAAATCTATTGCTAGCTATTTGGCCAAATTAGTTTGTCGACATTGTCAGACAAATATTTGGCAACAGATTTGCAGATGTTTGTAGATTTCTGCAAACCGTGTACACACAAATTAAATTTTCAGCTCATTGTCAGCTCATTTTCACACATTGTCAGACGTTTGCAGATCTGACAATGATTGTCAGACCTGGCAATCGTGTACACTAAGCTTAAGGCTGCAACAACCTTTACAACTACCTTTCAGTAGATCAAACAATGGTGCCAATAATCCTATAAATCAAATGGTCTAAATTTTTAATAAATATTATCACTGATCTCTATAACATAAACCTTGTTGTAAAGCACTTCAAAACGTACAATATCAATGCTTTATTAAACATTAACTTTACATTTATTTTTGGGGAGAATCGCATGAGACAGATCAGTTTGCCATGACAGCGACGGCGTTTGCGGCAGACTCTTTCGACGCTGCTTGACGTTTCTTGACACCCCAATTGTTAACTTCCGTGGTTGTGATTTGGTCTCTCAAAAAGTCCTGATCGTGCTCCACACTCTTTAAATTCGACAATGCCGAGTGCATATTTTGCTTGAGCAGTTCCTCGGCTTCGTCTAGTGGATATTCCAACATAACGTTTGCTACCAGCCAAAGGCACACATTTTTAGTGGGGGGAACAACAGTTTTGATGAACACCTGATCGCTCAAAGAATTGAGGGTCTCGTGCTTCGGTTTGGTTGCGCAAAACATCAATCATTTTGAGGGACTTTTGCAAGTTGGGAATTCGCTGTTTGAGCTTTCGTCTCCGGGTATCGAGATTGTATGCCATACCCATAAATCTAT
The DNA here is from genome assembly GCA_943590905.1 of Sphaerophoria taeniata. Lineage (NCBI taxonomy): Eukaryota > Metazoa > Arthropoda > Insecta > Diptera > Syrphidae > Sphaerophoria > Sphaerophoria taeniata. The sequence goes on from OX016540.1 coordinate 69,053,718, forward strand.
ATTTGCCATGCTGTTCGTCCAGCTGCTGGAGAACTTTTTCACAATTCTTCTCGGGCTGGTCCATAAATGCATCGATTTCGTCGAGGAACACCGCCTCGGGAATACCAGCAAATGATTTTTGATTCTCGGGTAATTTGGGCATTTCAACGGTATCCATTGTTGTGACTATTGATTTCTATGGGATGGGTTGGAAATTTTATGAAAAATTGTTTGATTTTTTGGGAATCTTTGTTGAACATCACTTCCACAGATGAGTCAAAAGGGAGATGGGAAACCAAGCTGTCAAAATGACAATGTCTACAAGCTGCGGTCAAAGTTTACTGCAAGAGTATGCGTGTTTTTACCAATACTATCTCAGTAAACTTCGACATACCACCTGATTTTTGTTGCTGTTTTTTCTCATTTATTCACATACACGAGTAACGGTAAAATAAAATTTGCGGTATCCGGAGGGTAAAACGCAAGTCAGTTTCCGATCTCCTTTTGTCTCTGATCACTTCACTCTATCTCTTTTTTTCGGTTAATATAGAAAGAGATGCACAAGTGTAATAGTACCATGTCAAAATCAATAGGAGCGAGCCAAGAAAAGTGTTATAATTTCTATGGAATCCACTATCCAGCACTGATCTCTATAATACACTGGATAGTAGATTCCATACAAATTATAACACTTTTTTTGGCTCCTATTGATTTTGACATGGTACTCTTACACTTGTGCATCTCTTTCTATATAAACCGAAAAAGTGAGACAGAGTGAAGCGATGTTCAACAAAAAAAGTGACGTTTGTACACAGCAAAAAAAAAATTACAGAACGACTTTTGTTTTTTCAAATTTAAATATTTGAAGAAAAACAAAGAAATGGAAGAAATTCTCAAAGAATCCGAAAAAACCTACGATAAAATCAAACTCATCGAATCGTTCATATCCTTACATCTTCGTCGTGACAACATTGAACCGCACATCCAGGAACTGGTCATGAAATTCGAATTTGAAACAGCAATGAAGGAACATCAAATGTATGCAGAAAATGCAAGCCCAACAGCTACAGGTTCTTGACATTCTCATAGAAAAACGGAAAGCCGAACGAGATAATCGCGCTAATGGAAACGACGACCGTTCAAGAAAACGCTATCCAAGTGCTGGTCCGGAGGTCACTGTCACTGATACAAATAATAAATCACATCTTTTGCTTAAGTCGGTTCAAAAGGGGGCCAAGGAAGTAAGTTGATTTCGTAGTTCTCTTCAAAATCCATTCAAATAATTCGTTATTAGACCAAAATGTACCTCGAGGAATACCTGCAATCGCCTTTCGTTAGGAAAACCAAACCTCTTCCAGTGCCATTTCAATTTATGGACTTCGCGGCTGAAATAACAACCCAAATGTTCGAATCAATTCCAAAGTAAGCTTTGAGTTCTCAGCCCAATAAACTCAGAACTGCACCACTTTATCCATAGGTACATGAGAGGCCGTGAAACCGTCGACGAACTCAAGAACTTCCTCGACACCGTCCTAGTTCCCTGTTTTAATGAGAAATACCAGCTGCTGCACCGCCACAGAGACTGCATTCGAAACCACGTCGACTTAGACCTGTGGAAAGTGTACAAAGAACAAGCCTCCTACTTCCCAGGTAAGCCGGCACAAACTCAATTCATTTGTTGACGATTTTTTTTATTAACGAAAAACAATTGAACAGGTCAGAATTTCATAACCCAAGGCGACAAATCGCGAAAAATCAGGAAAATGCTCGACAAGAAATCACAAAATAAAATTACAATGCTCCGACATTTGGGCATTCTGTAGGAACAACGCAAGGCACAGACCGTCTGCTACATCTGGACGGCAAGTAGTTTTTAAATTAAGTTAAGTTAAAATTAAGGCAATCAACAATGTAAATAAAATTTTGAATCCGATGAAAAACTAGTCTCATTCCGAAGCATTGCCCGGAGCATCGATGTCGGCCAGCAGTGGGTTAAACATACTCTTCGGGAAGGCAATATTGCCCAGCATTAGAACTTCCTCGGCTGGCGTTGCCGAATTCTTGTTGTTAGCGGCTCGGGCGGAAGCTTCCAGTTGCATCTTTCGAATTTGCATCATTAGGCTAGCGTTGGCATCCAAACTCGAATGGCGAGCTCTGGTGTGCTTGTCACGATCGCTGCGCTGACGGAAGTACTTCGTACAGAACAAACAGCCGTACGGCTTCTCGCCCGTGTGAATACGAAGATGGTTTTTCAGGGCATCGGCGCGATAGAATCGCTTGTCACATTCATCACAGCCATAGCGCCGTTCGCCGCGATGAATAAGTCGGTGCTGGTAGAAGACCGAACCGTACAGGCAGTGGTAGGGTCGTTCGCCGGTATGGCATTTCCGGATGTGGTCATTCGAATCGGGACGGATTGTGAATTTACGGGCACAGCCGGGTTCCTTGCATGCAAATGGCTTTACACCTTAAAAAGAAATCACTCTCAAATCCTTGTTCGGTCAGAATCAATTGAAAACTGGCTACCTACCACTCTTACCTTTGTGAAATCTCAGATGCTGCCACAGATGACTGGATTGCGTGTATGTCTTGCCGTAAATGTCACACAAATACTGACGGAACTTGGCTGTCGGTTCACTTTTGGTCTTCTTGACGTGCTTCTCCTCGAAATTGTCGACAGTTTCGGCCGCAGTCTCAAAGGAACAATCACAGTACTCAACAACAAGGAAGCACAAGCTTTTTCGATTTGACGTCTTCTCTTCGAAAGAAATGATACGCTATATACCTTTGAAATGATTTCGCTGTATGATTAGGTTGCCTTTTCGATGGACCGGACCGGATTACCTGTGTTCGTGGAGAATTTCCAATGACCCAAACTTGTTCTCGCACACGTTACACACGTAGTAACGTTGTGAAGAACAGCCTCGCTTGACATTCTCTCGGGAGAATACACACTCGGCTTGCCAGTGGAGGAAAATATCCTTTGAAGTGGCGACACGGATCTCGGACGAAGAGCACTAGAATTGTTTGTCCGGATGATATCAAGCAGAATGCACGAACAGGTAGGACACCTCCGAGAAGATCATGTCGCAGAACTCACATTGCAGGACACAACTGAGAATAACCATTTTGAGATTGGTCTGCGGCTTGGTGCCTGTACTCAACTAAGACACGAAAATTACCAACAGGAAAACGAAGTCACAGGAATACTTACGAGGAGATCGTTGCTAATCAGTTCGCCGGCGTCATCGAGATGGTTTTCGTAAGGAAATTCTGGAGCCTCTTCGAACTTTTCATCCTCCACGGTGTCGGGAAAATGGATGCAAAAGTGGCTGAATGCAGTTTGGGTCTCAAAAAACAATCCACTGCAAATGGTGCATTTGATAACCAAGCATTATCAGGCAAACCACTATTCACCTGCGTTATGTTTTTTTTTTGTTTTCCAGCTGTCAGTGGGGAAGTGTTATATTTTGGTATAACTGTTATACCTGGATGGTACCTTTACACTTATAACAGTCTTCTATGGGAGTCAAACACTGATCTCTATATTACACTGGATAGTGTATTACCTACAAAGTATAACAGTTTTTTTGACTCCATTTGAAGATGACAGTCAGTGCCCCTTTTCGACTTTTTGACGTCTAACAGGTCTAACTAATGATGTCGATGTGTTTATATTTTTTATCGATATTTAATTTTTCGATATATCGATGTATCGATATAAAAATCCGAGTATCGAAAAGGTATAAAAAAATCGATATTTTTTATGATTAAGGCCGTGTGCGAATTCAGTTAAAAATGGTTTAAAACTCGACGTTTGGTTAAATTTTGACACTTCGCATTTAATAAAATTATTAGACTAGCTGCGGAGCAGGTTAAAATATGACAGTAATGGCCTTAGGCCATGTGCGAATTGGATGAATTGATTATTGAATTGGATGAATGATTAAGGCCGTGTGCGAATTGGATGAATTGTGGTTAAAAATGGATGAATTTTTAACCCCTACTGTCATATTTTAACCTGCTCAGCAGCTATTCTAATTTTAACACATTTTATTCAATGCGAAATGTCAAAATTTAACTGAATTCGCACACGGCCTAAGAAAAACCTTCAAAAGAAATACCACACACTACACTCAATTAGTGTACGTAAATAAATCTGAGATCATGAAACATCAACTATTTGAAAACACAAGTGATTTGTCGCACCATTTGCACACAAAACATTCTCAACAATTTGCTCTCTCGCATCATTCACACCATACAAGCATACGTTCATAGTTTACAAGTTTTTCAGCTCGTACGCAAAATACGAATCCATTTTGACAGCTTGGTTTCCTATCTTAAGGCGTTTTTGTTTTTTACAACTGAACAGAGCCTGAACTAACAAACTCAAAATTGTGTTTTTTTTTCATTCAGAGTTTTCAGAGCAACAAAGTTTTGTTACTATTTTCGTTCAAAGCACTGATTCTGAATGTTAAGAGTCGAACCGACGCGCTCGGAAAAGAGACACCGAGCATTGTGAGCAACATGCCTAAACAAACAAATGTAAAGCTTTAGGTTGGGGGGAAATGAAAAGAAATGATAAAAGTAATAATTAAAATAGGCAAAATTATTTTCTTGTCATATTTTACCGATATATCGATATTTTTTTAATAAAATATCAAAACCGATATTGATATTTTTTAAAAATATCGATACGATACTTTTTTGTATTTTGACATCCCTATGTTATAGGGCCCATACACTACACATGCATGCATGCACAAACAAAAATTAGCACAGTCACGTTTCAACCATACACTACTCATGCAAACTGCACATTCTTCAGTCGTGTGTACATCGCTGAGTAGAGAACATCTTCAAAATGTCAGATTCAAAGTCCACTGCTAAAGCTATTTTGATTGCATTGGCAATACAAAAAATAATAATAATAATAATGTTGATAATGTTCCAAGAATTAAGTCGAAAATTTTTTATTTCTCGCTGATATTTTCAAAATTAGATTTCTCTTGATGTTTACTTATTGAAATCCACCGCTTGAATGAGCAAATTAGCCCACACACTACACATGCATGCATGTACAAACAAGAAAATATCAAAATTTTTTGAAATCACTCATGCCGCATGCACAACCACACATGCTTCACCATACACTCGCAGTTTGCATGCACAGTCACTGGAATGTGCATGCATGCATGTGTAGTGTATGGGCCCTATTCATTGACTTATTATACATGGACTGCCAGTGGCCAACTTCACGATGATTCCACTTTTCACGGACGCCGCCCGATCCAGCGGCAAAATCGTGTAACATTTTTGACAAATGAAAATGGCGCTTTTTATTTTTTTTTTCTTATTTATTTTTTTTTTTGTCACAGTTCCAAACAACTGCCGAAAAACAAGATAACCACTACATGCTGTTTATGAAATTCCAAATGGCAATCATAAATCTGGAAGAGGACTTTTGCAATATCAACGAGCTAATTCGGAGAATTGAACTACTCAAACAAACATGGCCAATGTCCAGTCCATTAGTCAAAGCCGAAAATAAGCTGCGAAATGATAAAGAAGAGGTCAATAACATGCTAAGAAGTGTGCTTCTATCGCAACTTCCTGCCAATTTTAATGCCGTAGTTTATGCCTTTTACAATGTATCATTCAAAGTCTTTGCCAATAGTCATCAAGCTGGAGAAGGTAAACCAAATTTGAGACATGGTTTGTTTTAGCTCGTTCGCTAGTTATGTTTCAGATGACGATATGGGAGATCTGGATGAAGTGAAATGTAATGGCTGTGATGGCGAAACTGAAGGTTGTCGCTGCCAAAATCTTGTCTGTTCATTCAACAAAACCAACGAGCATTTGACGAATTTGGGACTTCTAGATCGAATTGCGGGACATACGCTGACAACACTTATCCAGCAGAGAATAGCAACTCATGTTCGGGATACTTGTCTTGGAATATTCGATAAGGGTCATTTGAAAGAACTAGAAAAGGTAATGACCACGTTCAGTGTTAACACTCTTTTTGACTTCTATTGAATTGCAGTGGCTTGAAGGCATCGTTTTGAATTGGTTAACCAGAATCTTCAACCGAGGGCATTTGAAAATTAACATAGAGGACGTTAAAACCCAAAAAGTTATTCAGGATTTCAAAGTAAAGCTCACGTATGGCATTCGCCATTTAGATAGTAGTGGAGTTATTTTGGAGACTGTTACTGAACCAGTTAAGGAATACCTTAGAAAGCGAAGTGACACAGTACGTCGAGTTGTTACTGGTTTAACTGTGGAGGGACCAACAGATTTGGCCGAAGAATTGGCCAAAAGTGAAGCACTCAAAGAGAACATCGATGCAGCTGGCAAAGATGAGATTGCCAATTGGGAGAATTGGCAACCGGATCCTGTTGACGCCACACCAGTTGCGTTCACTTTAAATCCTCGTAGTAATCGGTCTGCCGATATAATTTCAATGGTTGTCGATATTTACGGCAGCAAGGAACTGTTTGTCAATGAATATCGCAACCTTCTAGCCGACCTCCGTGGAATACTGCGGTGGCACCCATCTTCGTTGACTTCGTCATTAGCAGTGAAGAAGCCATCGCCAAGGGCATACGACGCATTGTCGCCCTGATCGGACCGAAGCCGTCAAGGCTCTTAAAAAGACAGAAAGCTTCGAGAATAAAATAAATACTTTACGGACAATGATCGACTCCGATAAAGACGGAAAAAATTCAAAGGATCATGTTAAGAATATCGTAGAATTAACCGAAACAATATCGCAAGCTCAAATTCCCCACGTAAGGAAGGATGTTATGCGAAATCTCTTAAAGTCCCTTAAAAAGATCCTGGATGACAAGGAACGCGCTGTCAAAGCCGCCGTCGCTGTCACTGTCGTCGAGAAGGCTAAGGAAATATGTCAGGCCAATTTAAACACTCCGGTGATTGTCAAACAATTGGAAGCCTTCAACAACACCAAAGCACTTGATGCTGCTCTGAAACAAGTTCGTGCCTTAAGTCCAGAAACGTCGGCTATGTTTGTGTCGGTGGATGCAGAGTCGAAGAAGATATTCAGTCAAAACACGTGGAAGGCTTGGACGCCGAAAACGAAGCAGACGAATCAACCCCAGAAGGTGAAGAAAATTACAGTAAATGCTCACATCCACTACCCAAATAAAAATAACGATTTCCTTTTCAGACGCAGAAGAGAGCCCTCGTCAACAAGCAAACGAAGAAAACTGAAATTGAAAGATTCTCATGCGTTTATTAAGACATAACTAATACTTCTTCATTAAAATTATAATCTTACTGCTTAAAGTTGCAAATATTTATTAACAATTAAAATTAAATAAATTAAATAAAAGCCATACAGTTAAATTAGTTATCTAGATGCTGAGTTTCTTTGTCTTGTAGCCAGTCCTTGGCCAACACCCGCAGCAGACCATTATTGTAACCTATGGCTAACACATTGCATGCACTTTTGTTTTGATTGAATTTTAATTTGTTTATCCTCACTAGTCGCTGTAAATTGAATGGCGGTACCCTCTGGGTACTGTAATAATCTGGTTTCTTAAATGCCGACAGCTAAGGAAAAACAAGGATTTTAAATGGACATCAAATAGAGCAGTGCAATGTTTACCTTCTTAACGTTACCAAACACAATTCCATAGTTGTTCTTGAAGTCTTTATCGAACACCCGCATACCATCGGGTGGTATTTGTATCCCTGTTCGACTGATCTCTTCGTTTTCCAACTTGCACATCGCCATTATCCGCTCCCGATGCGACGCTATTCTGCCAAATGTTATAATCCAAGACCGAGACTCCAGTGCAAAACTTATCAACCCTTCGAATCGAGTAAATAATGTTCATTGGACTGACAACACTTGTCACACAACCATCTGAAAAGTTAATTCAAAGTTTAACCTGTTCATGAAGGAAAAAATGTAATTACTTGAAGGCATCGCATCGCCCAGACATAACATAACATTTTCCCATACAATCGGCCACTCTATGTCACTGATGGAATTCAATGTCACTTCAATTCGGATCAATGTTGGCTCGGTAATGTCTCTCAAATCATAGATCAAGATTTTTCTCATTGAGTTGCAAGCAGCCAGCCATCGGGGTCCATCCAAGTCATAGTGCAGAGCCAGATCTTCAGAGAAAATAAATCTTAAATCAGAATACACTTTAAGGAGACCAAAAGTTGAACATACGCATCAAACGATCTTCCGATGTCCAGAAATATGAAACCGGAGTGAATCTTATGTTGCCGCTCACATCGAATCGATTCAGATTGTCAGCATCATCACAAATATCCCATATGCCCACAAAACCATTCAAATAACCTCCAACTATAATATTGTGTCCAGCGGTCTGTGACCATGCCAAACATGTACACTGAGAGCAATAACTGTCCATTTCATCACTCGGTAAACTATCGTCCTCGCGAAGCACCAAATGCAAAGCCATCGCTGTATCCAATCGGACAAGGCGGGCACCACGAAGGAAGCCAGACAACTCGGATCTTCACGCCAGTCACCAATATAAGGCATTTCTACTTGAAAAATCTATTGAATTGGCTGAAAAAAAAAGAAATTATTAAAAAAAAATATTTATTACAAAAAAACTTACTGCTACTGCCTCGCCTGCTTGCTTTTCACGAACTGTCAAAATTTTTATAATTACATAACGAAAAAATAAAGATGGCATCGTTTATCTTCAACAAATTAAACTAGATGTCAGTACTTTCTATGCGACCGAAACTTATCTCAACAGATGTCACTAAAATTTTTACTTACTTTTTTTGCCACTGTCTCGGACAATGCTAGTGTAGCGAATTTCAAGTGGAACCATTTTTTTTCGAATTTTGTATGGACAATTCAGACGACTAGCAGTCCATATATAGTAAGTCAATGGCCCTATTAGATAGGCTTCCAGAGATTAAAGTTGTTTCTAAGAGAAGATAGAAAAAATGAAATTCAGAGATAAGTAATATAGAGATCAGTGTTTCTTTGACGTATATTTTTGTTATACTGTTATACGAATTTTTCCCTTTTCGAATTTATAACAATGTTCACATGGAGTCACTTTTTCTGTATGAATACACTATCCAGTGTATTATAGAGATCAGTGGAGTCAAACTTTTTGTTCCTATCCACTATCCAGTTATAATAGAGATCAGGGGGTCGATTCTGTAACTGTGAAGTTGTGAAGTGATAAATTTTATCACAGCTTCACACTATTTCCGATTCTGTATGTGTGAAAAAATGAAAAAAGCTGTCAATTTTTTTTCACAACGCTATATTTTTATCACAGTCAAATTATTTTGTGAAAAGATGAAATGGACAAGTGAAAAGAAGAGCAAAAGCATTACTATTCACATTAATAAGACCAACGAACGAGTTGTTTTTTTAATACAAGTTTTAATACACATTTTAACGCAATTCACATACGCTCAAGTGCTCAGAAGCCCAAAAAATCTTTTAAGAGTTTTTTGAAGCAAAATTCAACTTTTCTAATGACAAGGGATTGGTTTGATAAATTATAGTTCTTATTTAAAATAAATTATTTATTTTTTGTGGACAAACAAGACACAAGCACTTTTATTTAAAAAACATATTTTTCTATATTTAAAGACAGAATAATAAAAACCTTTTTTCATTTTGTTTGTTTGATACACAGCGACTCACAGGCGTCTGTGATAAGGAATACAATAATTCCTGAGCAACACCACGTTTTGAAGGCCAAAAAAGTAACGCGCTCAATAATTGTACATCGCACGGGATCTCACTGTCTGCTTGGCTTATAGTTAGTTATTGCGTCGTTTATAAGACGCAAACAAAGTTGTTTTGGTTAGCAAAATATGAAATGCTCATCGGTTGTTTTCTCTAACAGATTCCACTACGGCGCGAATGCTACAAGATCCTTCCATTCCATCATTCCTAGATAAAAAAAAATGTAACAAAATATATTGTAATTGAAAAACAAATACCTCTGCTGAGTACGGTTCTATTATTTATAATTAGTTCAATAAATTATTCTTGAACATTGAATTTTTTACGACCTCAGCAAAAAATAATGTAAAAAACTGACAGTATTTATCATTTAGCACCTTTTAGAACTCTTTAGTACAAATTTTTTCACAAAGAGTAACAGAATCGCATTTTGTGATATTGTGAACTGATAAAATGAAAACCTCCTGTGAAAAATGAAATGATATATTTTTTATCACTTCACAACTTCACAGTTACAGAATTGACCCCCAGTGCTATCCAGTGTATTATAGAGATCAGTGAATAATATTTGCTTATAGGTATGTTCAGCGACACTGTTCTGCACACTTTGGCACAGTTTGGAACAGAAAAGTACAGCTTTTTGGTGTTCATTAACACATTTGCTGTTCCAAACTGTTCTGCTTTGGTGTTCATTGAGTCTGTCTAGAACAGTTTGGAACAGTTTAGGACAGGATTTTCTGTTCCATCTTTTTAGGTAGAACACATTTTGTGTTCTAAACTGTTCCAAACTGTTCTGACATTTCTCATGCAGCTGTGCTGTACTGTGCTGTGCTGTGCTGTACTGTGCTGTCTTTTTTTCTCCCTGAACAAAGCTTATAGTTTCAATTAATGCTCATTTCAAAAGCGAATCTTTTAAAACTGCTTTTTATAATGCCTTGGCATAAATGCAGGCTTTTATTTTTTAAGTTCTTAATGTAATAATTTGTAATTTATGATATTTTTGTATCTTGTAATTGTTTATAGATATATGTAGTTTATAAGTTTTGTTAACGTTAGTTCTTAACGACTTTGATAAATAAACTACAACAAAATATTCCATCAGGAAATAATAAATTTCAACATAACATTTATTTATGTAAAAATAATTTGATAGTTTATGTTTAATTTATGTAGTCGCCTTAATTTCGTCAATTCGTTTTGATATCTTATTGGCTTCTTTCTCGGACTTCTCAAACGACTTCCGCTTAACTTCAATCTCTTTTTCGATTTGGCTTACTATCGCCGCGTCAGATGTGGTCTTATATATGCGCGTTATCTGCGCTTGCAATAATTCTCTAATTCGGAGCAGCTGTTCTTGTAAACTGTTGATGGCGATGTTGAGTTTGTAGATTTTGGCTTCTAGGGACTGTATTTTAGATTAAAGCTATAAGGGTTCACGTTCTAGACGGCCTTGTTCTGCTTGACAGAAATTGATTCGCGATTGGATTTCCTCGGCCTGCACTTGCATCTCTTCGAGAGCTTTATTGGGATGAGCGACGTATTCGGCCCTGTGGAGGTAACCGTCGGAGCGGAATTTTCTCCGATTTCCTCGGAATCGGGGACATTTTCCTTGTCGGATTTTTTAGGTAGAGGTGATCCAGAAGAATTAATTCATTCCAATGACAACGCTGGGGAAAATCTAGGAGTTGATGAAAGTGACACAGCTGAAGCATTACTTTTTCGCAATTCGTTGCTTCAAAGATTGATGCGTAATATGTAGATCTTCCAAATAAATAAAAAACATAAATACCAAAATCAAAAAAATCACTTTTTATTTCACTTTAAATTGTATATTTGTTACGTTTATCACACTTTTTGAACAATGTTTAGCAATTTTTTATTCATCTTCTGATGAGGAACAGACAACCAGATTGTCTACATTAATATCTGGGTAATCTTTTGCAACCATTTGCCATTTGCCAGACTTATACTCATTTAAATTAGTTTTATTTTTTCTTCGTGAGAGTCTTGAAAACAAAAGCATTGAATTTATAAAAAATAATTGATTTCAAACTTACATTTATTGTATGGTTTTCCAGCCTGCCTTGGTTTTTTTTCTTGATCCATATTTCGTTGTTTAAATTGAATGCAAAAGCAAGAGCTAATTTCTCCATCACTAGGAACGTCAAATTTTAACACACTTTAACCTGCTCCACAGCTCAATAAATTTTAACCCATTTTATTCACCTCATTAGTGTCAAATTTTAACGCGGGTTAAATTTAAACACACATTTTAACGCAATTCACACACGGCCTAACAGGTTAATTTACTTACCATAGGGTATTTACAACTTTACTGAGATAGTGTTGGTAAGAACACGCATACTCTTGCAGAAAACTTGAACCATAGCTTGTGGGCATTGTCATTTTGACAGCTTGGTTTCACATCTCCCTTTTAAACTCATATATGGATTTACCAGGTAATATCAAGAATGGTTTTCTGCTTGGTTTGACAGTTTTTTACATAAGTTTGTAATGTGTGTTCTCTGCTTGCTTGCTTGAAAACCATTCTTGATAATACTAGGTAATTCCATATACAAAGATGGGTACTATGAAGAATGTCGCCATCTAGTTCGAAGCCGAGAAAGCAAAGAAGGGTGGCCATTTTTTCTCAATGCCAACTTTATATAAGAAATGGCTTCCTCGGCTTCGAACTAGATGGCGAAACTTCTTGATAGTACCTATCAAATATATATACAAAGCACCATTGACTTATTATACATGGACTGCCAGTGGCCAACTTCACGATGATTCCACTTTTTGCGGACGACAAAGAGATTCAGCGGAAAAATCGTGTAACATTTTTGACAATTCAAAATGGCGCTTCTTTATTTTTTTTTTCTTATTAATTTTGTTTGTCAAGTAAGATTCTATTTAATTTTTTCTGTGGTTTTGCTTATTTTTTAAATTTTTTTTTCTTTCAGAGGCGACGCTGTATAAATGGTGTTCGGATTCTGGCGTTCGTCTAGCGGATGGCATTGGGATTGTCCAGGCTGCTGATTTTGTGACGATTCGAGGACTGTTTTCATTGGGCGAGTATGTGTTTCGGGAATTCATTCCTTTCATGGAGAAGATGGACATTTTGAATAATGACGACATCCCACATTCATTGATCTGTGAATTTGCGGTAATAATATTCAGATTTTGTAAGAACTCTATTAATTGTTGTCTCCTCTTCCAGCGCAATCTTCTTCCGTGGTCACGATGACATTTTTCTATATGAATGGTAAAGCGAGCTTTGCGCTGACAGGCTTTTACCTTTCATGACTCATTACGCACGTAAGTTGGGATTTAAACTCGATCCGGAGAAAACAACTCAACTCCCCATCTTTCAGAATTCCATCAGAAACTTATCACCTATCGCCATCTGAAACGTCGCTCTGCAACCTTTAAAATCGTCCCCAAAGTCTCTGCCAAGCGGGTGTTTCTCATTGACACGTCCTTTTCTCCGGCGATAAACAACGCTATGTGCCAATTCTTCCCTGATCTTGCGGCTCCCAGCAAACCCAAAACGCCGATACGTTTTAGATCGGCTAGTTGTGGACAAATTCGTATGAAATTCAAACCAACAGTCAACGGAATCCAAACGACTGGCGTTAGAACATACGACTTGACGCGGGATATCATCTGCTAAGCGAAAACTGTTTAAGCGTCTACCTAAGTAACTACCATCTCCTTAGAATTTGAAAATAAAAAAAGTTCTTTTTTGTCAATCATTAATTTAAAACGCCGATTCGTCGACTCCAAGCTTCTTCATCTCTCCAACTATTCGCGATTGGATTAGGTTCGAGATGTTTGCATTTACGTTCGGAAGCACTGTTCCCGTTCGTGTGGCATGCTCGATCCTCTGTACCAAGTTGATTTCCCGTTGACTTGAAATAAAATTCGTCACTTGACATCTATTTTCGCCGCCCACACGTCCGATGCGGCCACATCGGTGGATGTAATCAGACACATGCAGCGGGAAATCTTGAGTTTGGAGATTTTCGCTCTCACAAGAGCGACTTTTACCACCTCTTTCATTGCTCGCTCTCGTGCCAGTTGTTCAGGTGATTTTTTCTTTTCCTCCTTCTTTTTCTTTACCTGTTTCACTGGAGGACCATCTTCACCGTCGCTTGTAGTTGTACTTTTGCAGCGAATAAACAAAACTCAGGTTCTCGGCGCTGCGATTCTTGCTGTTTTTCAGCAATAATTGCACTAGTTTGCCTTCGTTCTCTTTAGGAGTTCTTCTTCTTTCTTCTTTCTCTGTTCGAGCAAAATGGAACGCTTCATATATAAGTGCATTGACCAAATACGTGTTTAGTTGAACCAGAGGCCATAATGACCAAGGATTTGGCTTCAAGCACCATTGATTGTTTTCGAAGAGGAGTACCTCAGTTTTGAGTTCTTGTTCTTGCTTCCAACTAGGGACGGGATATAGCTTTTTCATTGCCTTCGAAATGCCCTGGCAGGCAACTGGAACACTCTTGGGGCAGTTCAGTGGAAGTTGCAATCTCACACTTGATTGAAAATCCTATAAAAGTAAAAAAATTGGCTGAAAAAAGTAAGAAATTATTAAAAAAAAATAATTTACAAAGAACTTACTGCTACTGCCTGCTTGTTTTTCCAGAAATGTCAAAATTTTCATAATTACATAAAAAAAAACATGGCATGCATCGTTTATCTCAACAAATTAAACTAGATGTCAGTACTTTCTATGCGATCAAAGCTTATCGCAACTTAAAGAAAGAGATGTCGCTAAAAATTTTATTTTCTTTTTTTGCCACTTGGTATTTTTACGCTAGTGTAAAGTGGAACCATTTTTTTTCGAATTTTGTATGGAGAATTCAGACGACTAGCAGTCCATATATAGTAAGTCAATGCAAAGCACGAAGTTACGCAAAAATAAAATTTGCGGTATCCGGGGGGTAAAACGTATGTAAGTTTCCCATCTCCTTTTGTCTCTGACAAAGGGTGCATCCAGTGATCACTTATACCAAGATTGGAAACCTTGCTGTCAAAGTGACATTTGCCTACAAGCTGAGGGTCCAGGTTAGCTGAAACAGTATGCGTGTAATACAAACTTAAGGGGCCAGGTTAGCTGTAAGAGTATGCGTGTTTTTGTAATAAAGATACAGTTGCCTACATAATAAAAAGCAAGTGAGCTGCAAGAGTATGTGTGCATGAAAAAAATAACTTTTGCGGTATTTGGAGGGTAAAACGTAGGTAGGTTTCCAATCTTGTTATAAAGTGATCACTGGGTGCATCCATAATTCAATATTATATTTTATTTGTGTCGTTCGTGTGCGGTTTGTTTCAATTTGTTTGTTTTTACAAATAACAAAGCACTTAACGTAATTAAATATGATTACATCTGAAGTGCAGCATCAATTTTGGATTACCAAGAAAACTGTCCAACGCAAGCTAGGTTCAAAGGAAGACGAATACATAGTTTCATCTGACGCTGGGTTGGATGCGAAAATTGCTTTGTTGAAATCTATATCAGAAACATGTTTGAACCTCATTAAGATATTAGAGCAATACCAAGAGAAGCTTTGTATACTATCACAGGAGGAGTGTGCTTTTGGAAGATTTTTAAAAGAAATAGGTAAAAGAAGCAAAACAACAGGCTTGAGTATTACAAATTCCGGCAAGGCGATTTATTTTGGCGGACAACAGCGAATATCAGTGAGAACGTCTATAGAGCGCCTCCATCACGAAGTTGATGTATTTAGATGTAGAGCTATCAGTGATACATTTTCTACAGTGAATAATATGGAAAAAGAAAGAACTGAATATAGGGCAGCTCTTTGTTGGATGAAATCGATGAGCACACAATTAGACCCTGATAATGGAAAGGGGCTAGATAAGTTTCGTCGCGCTCAGGCACATGTACGGATTGGAAAGGACAACTTCGACAAACTTTCGATGGATTGTATCCAAAAAGTAATATATTTACATTTTCTCATTGGCTAAGGTCTGTTTAAAACACTCAAAACTCATTTAGAAAAGAAATTTCAGTTTAAAACAGGATCCTAAAATAAACCATTATTTTACCTTGTGAGAAATTTATACATAAATTGTTTTCAAATGTTCAAAATATGTTGTTCCGATTTGCTGCTGTAGTATTAAATTTTTAGGTATTTTTTAATCTACAATAAATCTATGCCAAAGCATCCGCATTTGTTTAAGGTTTGTCCCATGAGCTGAGCTGTCGGTGAGCTGAGCTGAGCTATTGGGTGAGCTAAGCTAAAGTGCGATGGGTAGGCGGATGCATTTAACTTTTGTAAAAAACCATAGCTTTAGATGTTTGGTTCTATGTAGGTATTGGGTCAGTTAGGGTTGAAATATTTACAAAATTATTATAATGCAACCAAATCATAGCTGTAACGGTTACATCACGATACAACTGTTTTGCAACTAGAATAGAATCTCAAATCAGTTGCGCTATCAACTGCAATATCTCTGCATACGAGTACGATCGAATTTTGAGAAGTTGATAGTTTTTAGAGTTAAGGAGTGGACGTGTGTTTTTAAAAACTTTTAAGAAACATTTATTTAAAAAAAAATAAACATTAAAAATAAGTAGTAGTTCTGATGATGATTTAATTGACTACTATCAGTACCGTAGTCAACGAAAAGTAGTACGAAGAGATTATTGGGCCCATCCATACACAGAGAAAATTATCAAATGAAGGCTCTTTATGACAGCATAACATTCGAATCAAACTGATGGCAAGTTCAAACTCAGTTTGAGTTCTCAAACTGTTTGATTTATGTTCAAGTAAGTTCAAACAAATCATGTGCTCACAAGTCATTTTGTTTGCAGCCTTATTTATAAACCGAGCATAGACTTTTTATAACGCTTATTACGCCCGTATAAAGATATATGTATGCTTTTTTTCGAAAATTAATGAAGACATCTGCTCAATCGTCTCCAAATAAATAAAAAAAAATCCTCTAATTTTTTTCAAATTTTTATCTATACCCCTTACTGGCCCTGTATCGAAGTGAAATTCTAATACTAGGGACTTTGCGGCTGAGTTTTTGATTATTCCCGTATATCTCCATTTCGGCTTTACCGATTTTGCTAAAATTTTGCACAATTATACTAAACATTATCCTTAGTGATATTGCATTCCAAGATTTTATTTAAAATATATTCTTCAATAACAAAAAAATCGGAAAAGAGATGGATTTTTGTAGTATCTTTTGGGTTTATAACACTCTGTTCTAGATTTCTCAAAAATGGCTCAACCAATTTTTTGGAAATTTCGTCAACACGTTTATATGCAATGTCTTAATAATGTTGCATACCAAAAAATTTCATAAATGTTTTAATTTCCCTGATTTTTTTTACATAACATTTTTCCATTTTCAAAACAAAGGCCCGCTGTCTTTAGCTTGGCTGCGACCTTGTCTGATGATATAGTAAATCTTTCTGTAATTTTCTTAAACTATTCCTGTCTTTTTATACTTTTTCCTTAACCAATTTTCCTCAATGCACATGCATTTTCCAAACTATCATCCACCAACCGATGATTACACAATCGGTTCTATTTGGTAATATTAACCCGCTTGAAAATATTCGATAATTATTTGAGACCTAGTTGGAATTTCATAATATTATATAAATTCCGAAATGTTGGTCACAAAAGTGCCACCGCAACATATTTCACGCATACCCACATCACTCAGAGTGTCGACCCTTGCTATGATGCATTCTCAGCATTATTTAGTATGGGTATTCGTCAATGCCTGCAATTAGTGCATTGGATTTGTTTACAATCCGTTGGACATTGGATTTGTTTACAATCCGTTGGACATTGGATATTCATTACTCATAGCAGTTTATGGGTTTTGACGTAGCTATGACGAGTGAGTATTATGATGACCTAGTGACGATTTGTTTGTGAGTCGATGTATAGTGTATATATCGGTGATTGAAGTGTTTGGAAAAACGCACGGCATTAGGGAAAATATATATATATATGTTGGGAGGTTGGTATGTAGTGCGATCACTACAAAGAAAAAACATTTTTTCCCCTTAATACCAGCCCCCCACCCACTTCCCGAACTCGGATCGCCCGTAATTTAATTTTCTTTTCATTTTTATCGCATTCCCCACCATTTTTAATTTGTTTTATTCTACTGTGATTTTTTTCGTTTTTTTTTCCATTTTTGAAGCTATCGGCACTAGTCTCTGTTAAAATTAAATTATTTCTTATTTATTTTTTAGATTGATCTTCTGACAGCAGCCAGATGTAACATGTTTTCTCACTGTCTTGTTGCTTATGTCAGCGCTATTTCGCACTTTTCAAAAAAATCTGAATCTACATTTAAAGTTGTTGCGAACGCTTTAACCATTAAACCACAGTACGATTTCTATGTATTGAAGGACCTCTCTGAGGATGCAACTGCAATTGAAACACAGGCGGCTGACTCTGATCAATCAATGTTTTTTTCGGTAAGTCTATTTTTACTCATTGTTAAGTATGTATGTACATAGTTGTTTCCGAAGTTTGTACAAATACATTCTCAATTTCAATACACGAGTTCATTTTTATTGTTCCTTAAGTCATACCAATAAAAGTTTTAACTAAAGTCATAAATCATAACTTCAAATAAGGGAATCCGAGTCTCTCCTACTGTTGATTTGATCTATTTTATTTGTTGATTTATTTTTATCATTCACAGCTTGATCTATCTAGTTGTTTCTAGTATTTGTAACACCTCCTTGGATATGTATGTACGTAGGTAAAAGTGGCTGTCATGGTTGGTAAAAGACACACTTAGGCCAATTGAAGGCCCATTGTGATACCACATGAATCTAAATAGGCTTTCTTCGAAAGCTCATTGAAACCAATTAGAGTTCCTTAGGAAACGTAGAAGATTAATTATATTAATCAGCCCGATTCTAAAAACCAATTCCCCAAGAGTTTGTTCCCTTCTCCCTACTCTCTTATTACAAACAAAAAGTCTGCGGAAAATTATTTCCTTTTTAAATTTCCCAATCTTCGAAAAAGGGAAAACATTGAGAAAAAAGGAGGCATTCTAAATGTAAGAAATAGGGAAAAATTTTACTCGTCTCCCGTCGAATCATTCCCCGGAAATTTGTTGGAGAATTATAAATGAAAGTGGAAGGTTTTGTTTTTTGCATCGAAAATTAATTTAAATTTTAATAATTTCATAGGTTTAAAACACCTAATAAGTCACAGCTGCAAATGTTGCAGAATTTAATGGAGATGTCGCCTGCGGATTCCAGAGCATATAGGAGGTATTACCTAGAGTCGGAACTCGTTCTCTTTTTTTAAAAAGCACCGTCCAAAAAATTTTGTGTTCACTCTCTTTTCTTGTGTCCGTGAATCTTTGTTATTCTATATCAATGCAAATGTATTGGTGCCTTCCCATTTGAAATGCATTGAGAAACCTACACATTGTCATTGATATGGACATTTTATCAAATTCAATTTTTAGGTCGAAAGAGAGCAAAATGCCTTGAGTTACGACTCAGGTATACCTCCTCTGTGTTCCAGAGCAGGCCAAAGGAAGAAGCCTTACAGTTTTGTGGAGGAAAGTTGTGTTTAATGTAAAACGCCAAAGCAACAATTCTTTTATCTGCGGCTGTTTGACATATTTGTATCCATTGTTGACAAAGCTGCTCTTCCAGGACTTCACTAAGCACCTTACTGAAACAAGGATGGGATGAGCCAACATTAAAGTCTTTTCTAACGCCTGCCGTTTGGTATGGTCCCTCAGCGAAAAAACGCAAACAAGCGTTCAATTGAAAGAACTGAAAAACACTTTTCAACTGGTTTATTGTCTCCAATGACAATGAGAACCTAATGAAATGAGTAATAACTAATAACACACCCAACAAGAACTTTTTCATAAACTCTAACATTTTTGAAATATTAAAAACACGTCATTTATTAAAAATGTAAAAAAAAGCAAATGTACACACAGCCATTCTGGCAACTCCAAAGGATTAAATACACTCCTTTGATAGCTTCTGGCAGCTCTTTCCTCTCGTTTTATATGACAAATATTGCCAAAAAGCTGTTTCGAACATTCAGAATTTTTTTTCCCGCTTTCGAAGGGAAAAATAATCTCCCGATGAATTCAGAATAAGGGAGAGAACTCCCCGGGAGAACAAAACTCCCAGGGAGTACTATTCCCGGGGAATATTTAGAATTGGGCTGAATGTGTTCGAGATCGTTTAGATCACTGTAGAAGTATTCCCCTAAGTGAATCCTACGTTTATGAGCAAGAGCAGGACAGGTGCAGAGGAGGTGAAGAACTGTTTCCTCCTCCTCCTCATCCATGCAGCTTCTGCAGAAATCATTAGAAAATACGCCCAGTCGCGCAGCGTGTCTTCCTATTAGACAGTGTCCAGTAATGACACCAATAAACGAGCTAATATGCAATCTGCTTAGAGATAACAGGCACTTAGATCTCTTTAAGTCCAGATTAGGCCAAATTATGTATATGTACCTTGGTTAATAAGCTTTTGCTACTGTGTATTAGAAAGAAAACTTTGAAAAAATAAAAAAAAAAGTTGGGGGAATTATTGAATTATATTAATGTAAAAACTGCATGATATTTAATTACATTATACATACATATGTTATACGAATGTGTAAACGAATATTAATTTTTATTTCAGAGTGAGTTTAAAGACACGCAATCTGGATCCCCTCTAAAAAAGAAGGAAACTCAGAAGGAAAATATTCTGTCAGAAGAAATTAAGAGTTCTGACAAAATAGAATGTAATTGGTTCGATACCACTGAAATTGAAGACTACGTCACTGGTTTAAATGTAAACAACAATCTGGAAAATCTGTTCAACATTGGCAAAGGTCAGACTTTTGAAGGAGAAAAACTGTTGAAAGTGGATAAGAAAAATACATCCTTAAAAACGGCGGAGATGAAGGAAAAAGATGTAATGAGTTGGTTTAACTTATTTTCAGAACTAGATCCCTTCGAAAACCCGCAATCATTCGATTCAAAACTATACAGCAAGGTTAACACTCAACAAACATAAGACCAACATTGCAAATCTGAAATTAACTATCCAGTCATATTATAATTCATAAATGAGTAAAAACTAACCCAATCTCAGCAAATTCTAGTCTTTGTTTAATATTTACTTTTAATTAGCTTCAAATAAGTTATTGTCATGTATAATGTATGCCCGTATAAATGTGTATGATATTTATTTAAGCAGTGCAATTAAAATAAATGTAGTTTGCTTAATAACAAATTGAAATCTAGTCTAAAATAAAAGTAACCAAACATTACATTACCACCCCCTATTATCGCTGGCGAGTCGAGTTCGACGTGAGATGTTTTCATCGAAATAACACATTCGACGTTTTACTATGGGCGAACTAAACAATATTCGAGTTCGAACTGAGTAAAGTAAAAAAAAAACTTCAACGCTTAAATGTTCAGAACAAAACTATTAAAAAAAAATGTGCACGACTCGGTCGTACGAACTTGCTCCTTTAGAGGAAGTTGGGCTATTGTGTTATACATGTTTGTTTTTTCAGTATAATTAAATAAATGCTGTACCAAATCCTCTCAAACTTGGTAGGCTTAGTTGTTAACATATTGGGTGGTATGCGAAATGCATTGTCTCAGTCTCAAATCTCATTATTTTGAGCTTTTACTAGCTTTCGTATGCAAAATTGTTTTGAGACAAATCTCACAAAAATGAGATCGATCTCATTTTATAGATCTATCTCATTTGAGATGTTTCCGTATGCAGAAAGAAAGCATTATCTCATTTAAATGAGGTAAAGCTTGTAAAATGTCGAGACTGGAAATTTGTTGTCTCAGGAACCGCAATGGCTGAATATTTAAATTTGTTTGCTCTGTTGAGTCAACAGGAAATTTTAAGAATCTTTATAGGTTTACCCCAACGCAAGTTGAAATCCTAACGAATTATTTTTTTGAAAATCGCGATACTTTTCGAGGCGGTCGATTAACAAATAAGACGAGAATAATGGTGTTCTTACGATTTGTTGGTGATCCTGGCTTTCAAAGCGGTATTGGCGAAGATTTTGGAATCGATCAAAGCACAGTTTCCAGGATTATTATCGAAGTAGCTGAGAAAATTGTAATTAGGAAAGAGGAGTGGATCAAGTTTCCCAATACGGTAGAGGATAAAGATGCTGCAAAAATAATTTGGCTTAGAAAATATAAATTTCCATCCTGTATTGGAACAATTGATTGCACTCATGTGCGAATAAAGAAACCTTCAATGCATAGCGATGAATTTATAAATAGAAAAGGTAGGTAAGGTAACACAAAGCTTTAGTGATTTTAAAATTATTTATATTTTTTTTAGGTTTTCACTCACTAAATATTCAAGCGACATGTGACGGAGCAGAAATGTTTACAAGTGTGGACATTTCATGGCCAGGATCGGTGCACGATTCGAGAATCTAAGAATTCGGATATTTACCAGACTCTTCTTGAAAGTTCAACAAGTGTACTAATTGGCGATGAAGAGTTATCACAAACACTACTTTCACTTGAAGAAGACATTTTGAGACTGAGATAGTGAGATGAGACAAAGCTCTTGCATACCAAATTGAGCTTTGTCTCATTGCAAATGCTCTATCTCACAATCTCGAGCTCATTCTCAGAGCTCAATCTCATGAGACTGAGACAAAGCATTTCGCATACCACCCATTGTCTACCTTCTAGCCGTTTTTGTCTTATCTCTTACAACAGATCAAAAAGATTTGTGTGAAATACTTACTCAACCTCCAAATCCTCATTTTTGAAAAGTGGGGGGTAATGTGGTACACCAGGGTCGTTAAATGTGGTATAGTCGTATAGTGTACCACATTACCTGTTGAATACGATTTTTTAAAATAAGATAATTTATAAATATTAAATATTTAAATTAATTTTGAATTTATTTACAATAAATTAATCATTTATAATAAATAGATATGATAGTTTTAATCACAAAAAACTTCTGTGCAGGATGTGCATATAAAAATAGCGCTCTTTTGGGGGATGCATTCTTCATGGGCCCAAATCATTTCACACTGCAAGCATGATGTCCATTTTTCGGTATCAATGTTTTCAGTTTTCCACTGTTGGCCACAAAAATTGCAAATTGCTTCATTTGACGGAGGAACATCTTCAAATTGTTCGTCGTCTTCTGAATCCTGAAATCGAATGCTTTCATCTGAATTACTAGATTCACCATCGCCTTTTAGATCGGCATTATATTTTGGTTTCTTCTTTTTTCTTGTAGTTTTTCGTGATGCCCTTATAACGGTCTTTAATTCTTTCATCGGCTTCAGTTTTGGTACTTTTTTTTTATGTATCCTTTTGATGCTTTCTTCAAGCTCAAGTTTGTATGGTGACGAAGTCAAGATGGTAGACTTAGACTTTCGGTCCCTATTTCCTCTCTTTTAATTTAAGGACTTGGCGTTATTTTGGTCAGAATTGGTATTCACAGATTGAGGAACAGAAGGTGAGAGCCCATTACTGGTACTGGCTATATTTCTATCGTTTTCAAATGTAATTGGTATGTTTTCGTTGATGGTTGGCGGATGAATATTTGAGTCTTTATAAAAGATGAGAGCATTTAGGCGTTATTCATAAAATTATGAGATAAAATAAACTTACCAATATAACTACTTTCTTGACTTTCCACAAATTCGCATTCCATTTCCCCTGCTATAAAATCTGCATCAGAAAAGATGTGTTTGTCCAATGGATATATACCTGTGGCTTTAAATCCACTAACAGCGATTTGACCTGTCTGCACTCTTAAATACGCTTTTGAAAACAACGCTACTAAGTCATACATTGTAACTTTGCGAGCTGTTTCCCGAGAAAAACGTCTAACCTCGTCATTGTAGTACACTTTTAACGGTCCCATAAAAGTTTTGTCAAGTGGCTGCATTTTATGGGTGGAGTGTGGCGGAAGCGATAACATTATAACTCCATTTTGGCGAGCTAAATCTAAGACTTCTATATTCCTTGTATGGCTATAATGGCCATCGAGGATAAGTAATACTGGATCATTTTTGGATGGTTTTACATAGCTTAAGAAGTGGTGAAACCATTTTGTAAATAATGGGATCTGAACCCATCCCGAGAGATGGCATGATGAATCTGATCCTGGTGGCGCACCTTTCATCAGAAGTGGATTTTGTTTTTTTTTTGGGGGAAAATAAAATATGGTGGAACAAATGGCCCTCCAGCACTCATACATGAAATAACGGTGATAAGAGATCCCCGCTCTGCCGATGACATGGCTCCGATTTGGCGTTTTCCTTTTCTTACCAAAACTTGCTGCTGTTTTGATTGAACGACAGATAGCCCTGTTTCGTCGACGTTCCAAATTCGATTTGGCGGAAAATTGTATTTTGAACACTTGTTCCAAAAGATCAAAAAATACATTGACATTTTCACGAGTAAATCCTTTTACCCGATCGAAAGATGTGCCAGTAGGTGAACGTATGCTTAGTTTTTCCTTGTGCCGTTTCAAAAATCCCTGAAGCCAATCATTTCCAGCACATTCGGCGATTGTTGAAAAATTATTTGTTATTGAATTTCTTTTGGCCATTTGGAATGCTAGTGATCTTATGTCGCGTCTGGTAAGACCCCACATGCGAGACTCCATTTCCAAAACATAATCAACGAGAGCCCTCTCAATGGATTCGGTGAAAACAGGCTTTCGTCCCAATTTCAGGGAAAGAAGTGACTTCACAGACTCGTTACTTCGAGCATGTCGTTGAAGGGTCGCACAGTGGCCCGTTTTCACTTTTTACCTTGCAAAAATCATAGCTCCTAAACGAAAAAAGATATCGCTTCAATTTTTTTTTATTTAGCAGGGAATTTCCAAAGCTATGTTTCGTGACAGGGTGTTTCAGAATTAAGTCCCAAAGTTGGAAGTTTTTTCAATGTCATAAAAATTGTTAAAAATGTATCCATAATGGCGAAAAATTTGTTTTTGTGAATGATTAGAGAACAATTAGTTTTGGTATAGCAGGAAAAAGAAAAAATAATAACACTTGAATAGTCATAAAAGCAAAAAAAAATATTTTTTTTAAGTTAAAGTTTTTAAGTTTTATAATTTTTGACATGCAACCAATCAAACCATCAATATTTACATTCAAAATCAAACAGGGTGTTTCAATTTAACTGAAAATTACCATAATTTCAATATTTCAATGAAAAAAACAACCCTCAAATTAGAAACACGTACGAATATGGAAAAAAAAGCATAAACGTTAGATTTTTATCTTGTTTTATTCTTAATAATTTACTTATATTATTTCTTGAAAACTATCATCTAAATTCAATGTGGAATCTAATAGATCTAACATTTCTGGGGAGTAGTGTGCTTTCAGTTCTTTTTGATTTCTAGCATGCCTTTTGGAAGAAATAAGTGGATCTGATGAGATTGCTAGCATAGTAAACAGGTCTTCATTTTGCCGAATTCTTGAAACCTTGCATGTATTTTGATACCTGTATCTTTTGTAGTCCTTATTTTTGCATTCCTGAGCTTCTTCTGATAATTCCCCAAGTGGAAGAGACTGATACTCCATAATATTTTGACTATGAACCAAAATTTTATGAAGAGTAGGGGCGAGTTGTTTATCTGGATAAAGTTGTCTTACTTAATAACACTTTTGTTTCTCTTGTATACTCCCCAAATTTTACTGTATTAACTTTTTCTCGACAGTTTAAGACATTAAGTATTATTTGAAGCCTTTTAATAATTTCTTCATTGACTCCAGTTATTCGGGCAGCTGCATCCGGTTGTTCAAAGAATCGCCTGGAAGTATTGCCATCATTGGTATTTCCAAACCCAGGCTTAGGTTTATCCACATCAAGTCCAAGTTCTTCATGGAAACGCTTTTGAATATCCTGCTTCCTCTTTTTTTCTAACTCTTTGATTCCAAAAGAGCTATCCTCTCCTTCCTTAGCAATCGTATAGCTAAGTCTCAAAATGAATTCCATGCACCTAATTCTAGCATGCAATGGAGAAATCCCATACTCGTAGTTATGTTCGTCCGTAATATCTCCTTCATCCTGTGCATTAAACTTCTTTTGTGTTTTTTTGCAAATAGGACATGACCGTGTTGATCTATTTTCCGTTAGTTCATTTAAAACTTTCCCATCAATCATAGTTAAAAAGAACTCGTGTTTAACTACTAATGTTACTTCTTCATTCACTTTATAAGCTGTTGGTTGAATATTTAATATTTGATTCCGGATATCGTTGACTGTCATATTTATAAGATCGCCAGTTTCATTAGAATATTGAAATTGAATAGGTCGACAGAAATGAACTGATGATGGGCGAGGGTTTCTCCAAATTTCACCATTTGGGCAATTTAACCTGAGTGGAACAACTGATGCCATAAACATGTTTTCGTCCGATTCATTTCCTGTTGAGTTAATTTTTTGCTCACCGCTTTGGTAAGATGATCGCAACCCCATTTGCTCCTTAATGTAAGATCTGTTGGTTTCAAGAAGCTGATTCTCGGTTTTGGTTTGTAACAACCTCTTTGCTGTATGATCCATGATGTCCTGAAGCTTAACTTTTGCCGATACTTCCGTGATTTCCAAATTTTTGGGAACTGCCTCCTTTTTTGCCATTGTAATGTTATTGTAGCAAGACAAAATATCTACATTTTGCTTTCGCAATGATGTCCGCAGGATCTTATATTTTTCTTTGGATAGACCTAAATCAATAAACAATGCCAATGCATTTTCATTGGTAAATTTTACTGGATCACTTTGAGGGGTTGGAATACTTTCTTTTATTCTTTGTACTCGAATTGGACTTGCAGCTGATAATGCTTTGACAACAAAACTTTTCGTATTTTCATTTTCCTGACGGTATCTCCATTCTAAAGTTTTAGAAAGATTTTCGGTTGTTATCTCTTCTGTGACATGCAATAACTTTTGCCTTTTCGTATACGCTGCACATTCTTCAAATTGCTTCTTTGGTCTCCCTCTTGTTCCACTTGATGAACTCGGAAGGTCATCTGTATCTTCTATTGTAGTTGTATCGAGGCGCAGAGTTGAGGAAAGCCAATCCCTGTTCTTCTGGAAATTTATTTTCGATCGTTTCGCTTCATTCCATTTCTTTTTTGTTGTATAATAAAAATTTAACAACAATGATTCGATCCCCGGTATATTTTTATCGATTAGGTGAAATTGTCTCATAACAGTGGCAACGAAGTCCTTAGGGCTCTTAACATCATGGTCAAGAAAAATTTCAAACAATCTGCTGTACGATATATCCATTACGAATTTGATATTTAAACTGATCAGCTAATTTTGGTGATAATTCTTTTTATATCAACAGCTATACTTAATCCTCTCATTTTTTATGTCTTTCCAATGAGGCTTCCAATTATAGGTACTTAGATTAGTTTGCATAGTAAAATTATTTGCGTACCTAATCCTGTTAATTTCACCTGTAACCCTAATAAAAATAAATATTTAATTCCATATAAATAACCCTTCGATCCAAATACAGTAATCTGTCAAAAATAAATACCTGTGCACAACAAATCTTATAGAAAAAAGTAATGGCAGGAATCATCATTGTTTTTTTATTATTTTTTTTTTAAAATAGGTGATCCCCAAACCATATTTTTTTTAGCTATTCCACTCATTGCACTTATTTAAATACCTAAATTAAGTCGTGCAAATCCAAAATAAAGGTTGCGACAAAAAGATTAATTATATTCTTTTCATATGAAAAAAACTAAAAAAATGAATAATCACTGACTTGAACCAATTAAATTGCCATAACTCGGCTTTATGCAACTTTACGCAGCTGAGTTTTTCAGGACATGTTAAGGAATATGTGGGCATTCATCCCTCACTTAGTTTGGTTTGACGGGTTTTGACGTTTTTTATATGAGCCAAGTTAAAATTCAAAAATAGATGCAAAAAGTGTTTTTTTTTCATTAAAAAAAAGATATGCATTTTTTTTTATTCCAAAATTTGATTAAAATAATGTCAAACTTTTCAACAAAAAAATAAAATAAATGGATTTACTTGCACCGTTTTTCTAATATTCAAGTTCGGAGTGCAACAAAAAACAAAAAAAAATATTTTGTTTTTGTTTTTATATTTTCTGACTTTGATCGGCTCCTCAAGCCAAATCGTTCATCTAATATTTTTTTGTTTTTGGATTCTTACACTTTAAACAATTCTAAACAAAATGTGATTTTTACTTTTTCAAAATAAAATCACGCGAAAAATGATTTTTGCCACGTTCCTCGCCTAAACGGGCCACTGTGCAACGGTTAAAAATCAGTACACATCAATAAAATATGGTGTTAATATATCTATGACGCAATGTGGTACGGGGTATGGGCATTGTCCTTTGTTAGTTATATCTTATATATGTCAAAACATTGAACAGTTCAAAAAAGTATGTTGCTGTATCATTTCAGAAGTATTTTTTATTTATTTAGAAAAACGTTTTTGTTGTCTTAGTCTATAAACGTCATTTGCAGGAGGCACAAGAACTTGTGTGTCTTCATCACTATCGTCACCACCTGGCAGCATACGCCTTCTCTTTAATCCCGTTTCTCCCGAAAACGTGCTATCATCCACAATCCAGTGTACTGACTTGGCAAAATCGAAAAGGCGAACATCGGTACTATGATCACCCAAGGGTAAAGGTTGAACTGAAACAGGTAATAAGCACCTGTATATGTTTTTTTTTTTTTATATAAAGCTTACCATCTGGCAACTGTATGCGATTAAAAATATCACATAACAAATCTACTGATACAAATGGTCCATGGAAGGAAATTGGAGGAGGTAACTGTGAACACAATGCTGCTAATGCTTGTGGTTGAGGAAAAGTTCCACCCTCTAGAGGATGCTCACCAGGGTAAGCATTTGACTTCGGCTTAAATGGAATCATTTGTGAAAAATCTGGACGTGGAAGATTAATGACCTGTTCATCAACCATTTCAGTCTGAGCAACAATATTCGTTTTTCCACCAATAACTCCATTAGTCTGCAAAATAAATTATTTCTTATTTAATTCTCGCACAAAAAAAAAAGTTTTACTTCAGTGTATCCTATGGATTTAAGTTCTATGCTAGAACATGGGTATAAATCCAGGAACTTATAGCGATCAACAAGCTGCGCTGTTTCTTTTCCTTCGTATTCTTGAAGCTTAAATATATAATTTTGTATATTAATTAATTTGGACGTAAATATTTTAGTTCGAGAGCTTACGTTTTCCAAGACTGCACTTCTCCGACGTTCTACTTTAACAATACTTGACAGGTCCCCAATATTAGATTCAAATTCCAGAAAACGATTCCAAACCTCAACCGACGAGCTTGGTGTCAAGCCTCCAGATGAAAGAACCCTCTCAAACAGTACTCTTGTGTTATTATCTTCATTTAAATGAGACAAATAGTCAATGTAACACATTACATATTCCGGGCTTCCACCAAAGCGCTTTAAGCCTAGTTCAAAAATTCGAAATGCTATATCTTTATCTTTGGAACAATAATACTCCATGAGGGCAGCAGCAACAAATATATGGTAACGACTTCGAACGTCTTCGCGAGCTTTTTTGAACACTGCTCTCGCCGATTTGATGCCCTCGGCCCGTCGACAAAATTTCATGTACTGCACATAAGCCTAAGAGTTAAACAACAAGATTAAGAATCACACAAATGCTAGCTGTTATAAATCTGTATTAATAAAATTTGTGTTAATTAAGACTTAAGATATTGCACATAAAGTTCAAATTGAACACATTTACAATCTTTAGTTTGGTTTCAATAAATAACTCAATCCAAAAAGTTATCTCAGTTTTTGAGAAAATACAGGGTGGCGCACGAATCGTGCTACAAAAATAAAACGTAATAACTTTTTTTCTGTGTGAGTAATCGGCTTATTTTTTTTTTTTATTTTGTAGGTTACTATTTAGATTTATAAAAATGGATGCTTGGGATACGGAGAAAAGAATTTGGATAGTGCAACGGTACCATGCTTTGCAGTCCGTCATTTCCGTCCAAAGGGAATTTAGGCGGGAGTTTGGCGGTAATCCCCCGAGTAGATGGACCATTATGAGGTTTGTAAACATGTTTGCCGAATCTGGAAGCATCGCACGAAGGCCGTACCATTGAGATGCCAATGTTCGGGATCAGGATACAATCGCAGCAGTAGCATCTGCAATACAGGCCAATCCGAGCGTTTCGACCCGAAACTTATCGGGGCAAATTGGAATTAGTAGACGGTCATTACAACGGATACTTCATGACGATTTAAACTTGTTTCCGTACAAAGTCCAAATTACTAGCAAGTTTAACCCTCAGGATTTGCCTGTTCGCCTGGAATTTTGCCAAAAAATGATATCAATGGCCGAAGAAGACAACACATTGATCAATTGTTTGTTCATGTCTGATGAGGCCCATTTTGATCTTAACGGCAATGTAAACAAGCAAAATTGCCGTATATGGAATGAGTCTAATCCAGAAATGCTCCATGAGACGGAACTGCACCCAGAACGAGTCACTGTGTGGTGCGCAGTTTCATCAAGGTGTATTGACGGGCCGTACTTCTTTGAAGAAAACGGTGTAACCGTTACTGTCAATGGGGACCGTTATTTAAAGATGTTGAAGGAGTTTTTTTTATCCAGAACTGCGCCGAAGACGTATACCATTCAACAGCGTTTGGTTTCAGCAAGATGGAGCAACTGCACATATATCCAGACCAGTTATGGCGGAACTAAACAAAAAATTCGCAAACAAATTAATTTCTAGGAACTCAACTCTTCGCTGGCCCCCAAGGTCACCTGACCTGACTGCACCAGACTTCTTTTTATGGGGTTATGTCAAACAAGAGGTGTATAAAACGAAGCCTAGGAATTTAACTGAATTAAAGCAGTCCATAACGACAATAATTGAGGCGATCCCAACTTCAACTCTTCAGGCCGCAATGAATAATTTTTTGACCAGGTGCCGCATATGCGTGGGAGAGCTTGGAGGTCATTTGCGGTCTATAATCTTTAAAAACAACTAACTATTTAAAATAAAATTTAATTTTCTAAGCAATAAAAAAAATAAATGAAATACATCGATTAAAAAAAAAGTTATTTGAATTTCTTATTGTAGCACAATTGGTGCGCCACCCTGTATTACGCAGTGGTAGTGGTGGTATAAATCTCGCATTATTAAAAAAAATAATGTCCAAGAAAAAAATCAATTAGTGAAAACAGGCGGCTATATTGATTTCCACCCTTATCTATGTGCAAAGTCTAAGGGGGGGGAAAAAAAACAGCACATTTCTTTTCTTAAACACTGCCACAATCATTACAATGTGTACGACACATTAATGTAAAGGAGTTGGCTCATTTTTCTATGGAGCCTTGGTTCATTGCGTTCACTTACGAAATTGGAATCAAATGAAAGCTGATGTTGATCAAATGATCATATTATGTGGGTAAAGTATTTCCGAAATCGTTGGTGGGGTTTTCGGACATTTGGGTTGAAAGTTGGTTAACTTCGAAAAATAATTTTTTTTTTTTTTTTTAGAAAAGCTTCTATTTATTTTGTCTTTTAAATATATTCAAAATTATTTGTCAACATTCACTCTTTTTTTCAAATATGATTTAAGTTTTTACTTTTTGAAACTTATTGCTCAATAATTTTCAATTGAGAATTCGCAATCCACAAAACGCTTTCCATAAAACTACCACTAAATAATTCGCTCGGATTTCAAAAATCAAATAAATTAATACATAAGCCGTGTTTTATTGGGAATTTTATACACAGTTTAGTAAAATTTTACATGTCAAACAACAACAACCGAAAACTAAGTGAAAATACGTTAGGAATTAGTAATAAGTCGTGTTTTTTCTACTACTCATTTTATCAACTCACTTTAAAAATAGAAAAAACAGTTATACTCACTTTATACACATTTTAAAATATTTTATTTAAACTGTCATTGAAGAAATCCAATTTTATACACTCCGCTTCAACTGAATAAGCACACAATTTTCTGAAGTTTGTTGTACATTTTTTCCTAACTTTGAACGTTAATGCATCATTTGATGATGCTAACCGATAGCTTATGATGTTGAGAAAACAAATCAAAAAGAATAATTTAAAAAGGACCACTATTTTTTCCCTGGCTCTCATGTAAAGCTTTCCAGATTGAAAAACTCAGTTTTTTTTTTGCTTCAACTGAATAAGCACACGATCTTTCACTCTCATTATCTTCATTGGTTCTTAGAGTTTAAGTTAATTGGTATACCAAATAAAAAGTTGAAGTGTTCTAAGTGACATTTAACCGTTTATTTAAAATTTAAGAAAAGATGGTTCGATCAGAAGCTTTAATAGATTCGGACGAGTTAAGATTGATTCGTTAAAAGAATAAAGACTGACCGTGCGTGCTAAAGCAACCAACATTGATCGGAGTCTTAGTGTTGTCTATTCGTACCTCAGAAACAAAAGTTTAAACGAGAAAAACATGAAAGGTGTTAAAAAAACGGCAACATTCGAGGTTGATCGACGAGCAATTTTGAGATTTGCTTCCAGTTCATGTGCCTCCGCGGTAAGAATTAAACAAAAAGTTGGTGTGTTTTAACAGTCCACAGAGTACCAAACCACGCAGATCATTTTAAACGATTGTAACTCCAAAAGAAACCACCACTAAACGAGCAACGAAAAGATATAAACTTAAAAATTCGAAAAGATATTCGTTTAAAATTTTCTAGACTCGATGTGAGTTGGAAAAATGTGTGGCACAACGCGGTTTTTTCAGATGAGAAGAGATTCAATTTTGATGGGCCTGATGGTTTTAATTATTGCTTTCACGATTTGAGAAAAGAAGAACGATTTTTAGCGCGGCATCATAGTCGAGAAGAGTTTTTCAATCTGGAAAGCTTTAACAACAAACTTCAGAAAAATTGTGTGCTTATTCAGTTGAAGCGGAGTGTATTTCCTACTACTTCACTCTTCAATTCTAAAAAAAAAGCTTAAAATACTTTTTTCGTTTGACATAAAATTTCTTTATTGATTCGAGCGCTGCCTGGATTTCAATATAAATATTTTATACTAAGTATTCGTTTACTGAAAAAATATTACACAGTTTCGTTTGTTTTTGTTTCTCGATGAAAATAAAAAATGAGTAGCTACTAAGTAATAGAAAAAACACGCCTATAGTAATAGTATGTAACATGAGTTTTTTGTTTTTTGTATAGATCTTGGCTAGGTTTTTACATTTGATTATCTTTGTCGTCATGAAATCCTTAAAGATAATGGCGCAAAATTATAGTCGGCCTGTGTTTAGCTCATTAACGTGATACTACTTAGCAAAATGCTAACTCAAAAATAGTTTTCTTATTTTTCTTGAATAATAGACACTTTTTAGTGCGATGCTATCTAGTGTGAAGCTAGTGTTGTTTTTAAAGAAAGTGTTAAGTGAACACGTCTAAAATTTGACAGTTCTCGAAAAAAACAAAGTCAACACACCTAACATTTGACATTTCCTTAAAATAAACAATGTCAAAATTTCATTTGATTTGATTTCATTTGCAAATGGGAAAAATGGTAAGAAACAAACAAATGTTTAAAAAAGTATAAAATAATAACAAAACTCTTCTTTTCCTCAGAGCACAATCCAGCAGAACAAAAAATAAAAACAAACAATCGACTACAGCTGTAAATATGGAGAGGAGTCCGGCAGGTTGCTGTGAAGATCTTTCGTCTTGGAAACCTAGTGATACTTATCACCGTATTACGAGCTGCAGCAGAGTCGATTAGTCGGAAGCTTTTATCTGTTGTAACTTCGTGGATGCTGTGTTTTTCAAGTAACTCACCAAAGATGTTTTCCTTTCCAATTTTTGCATTGAAATCTACGAGTATGATTTTGACGTCGTACTCTGGACAGCCTCCGTATACCATTGAGCATGTATGTATATTAGTTAAAAACTCATCAACCAAGATCTTATATATTTGTTCTCAATGTAACTACCTATTCTTCTTCTTTGCAGGTTCATGTCGGACCAAGAAGCACTTATCCGCCTTGTGACTACATGAATGATGTATCACATGCAATCTCCGAATTCGTCCATGCATTCAACGCAGCTGCTGGTGCGACAAAGGTTGCCTATACTTTTGATGCCGGGCCAAACGCCTGTCTGTATCTTTTGGAGGAAAATGTTGCAGAGGTGTATGCAGCCATCCAAAAATACTTCCCTTCAGAAGCACCTAAAGTAGAATATTTAAAGGGCTTGCCGATCGACCAAATTGGAGAAGTAAGATTTGCCCTTAAAGAAGAAGTGAACTAAAATTTTAAATAACCTCTTGTTTTAGGGGAAGAATGGTCTTTTGAAAAATGTTAGCCCTTTTGGGAAGAATCTCTTTAAGTACGTGATTCACACAAAAGTTAGCAGTGGACCAAAAGCACTGTCAAAGCAGGAATCACTGATTGGAAGTGGAAGTATTTGTCCGAGGGTGAATTTGCAAAAGCTGTTTTCTACATGGATAAAGTAGTTTCATACAATCCACAAAGTCATCTGATTCTTCAGAGAATAGCAGAAATTCGTTACTTAATGGTAAGTCTTCCAGATAAATTTAAATACAAATCAACTAACTTAAGAATTCCTAAACTTGACAGGGAGGACTAGGAAATATAGAAATGGCCAAGACTTACTATGCGCAGGCTGTCAAACTTAATGCAAACAACTTGAGAGCGTTGTATGGACTTTAAAATAAATAAATTGAGTGACGCGACAGCTCTTGAAACTTGAAGAGTCAGGGCCCAAGAGGCTTCCTCTCATCAACAATTCTCGAGTGCATGTGAAGAATTGAGGGGACCTAAAATTTAACGCCGATTTCAAACGACATAGTTGAGAACCACTTTTTTCATGACAGACTGAAACTCTTGGAAGTCTTGTCAGTTCATCTCAAGAGGCAGTGCTTATGAAAGATAAAATCAAACTATGGGCCGAGGAGGACTTGAAACCGCGACGTTCTGCTTTGCAGTAAACGCACCTTACCGCTTAGCAAATGCGAGAACTGTATGAGAAAAGAATGCAACAATTAAATTTTAAGAAAGAATTTTTGTAAGGTACTTTTAAGGCAAATAAACAAATGTTTTGATGCAATTCAAGTGTTTTTTTGTTTTTAATCAAGTATTAAAAATATTGGTTGACAAATGCGTTTCGAAATGCTCTTCCAGTTGTTCCTGTTGTTGTCATGTCATCATTACTCAAGTCTATTTGGTTCGATCTCGACGTACTTGGTGCTACATCTTCATCACCAAGGAAATTAATATTTCGTTCTTTGGCGATGTTGTGGAGAACGGCTACAGCAACAATTACATTTTTGGCGGTGTCGAGATCCACTCTTAATCTATCTAATAGTGACCTAAATTTAGATTTAAGTTGACCATTGAGGCATTCAATACGACTCCTTGTTGATGTGTGGCTGTTATTGTAACGTTCTTCTTTTTGGTTTGTTGGGTTCCTTATCGGTGTAAGAAGAATAGTTGAACATGGATAGCCTGCGTCACCAAGCAATAAACCTCGATGAACACTTTTGGTCTCCTCTAGTCTTCTTTTCAGTAAGCAATTGTTCCAAATGTTTGCATCATGCAAGGAACCCCGTGATCTGGCCACGATGTCAATGATCTTGCAATTGGAATCAGTCACAATCTGAACATTCAATGAATAGTTACCTATGTAGGTGTAAATGTAATATTTTAAAGATTTTTCTGCTTTATACATATTTGATTCTATGGTGTGTACCTTTTCTGTTTATATAATGTCCAACCATTACAGGCCCGACCGTTCTGGTTGGTCGTTTTATGTGTACATGTGTACAATCGATGGCTCCAATAACTTTGGGAAATTTTGCAATTTTATAGAACTCTCGTTTTATTTCATTGAATTCTTCAGTGGACGAAGGAAATTTTATAAAATCAGGTAGCAATGAAGCAATACTTTTTGCCACAGTTGCAATTATTTTTCCAACTGTTGATTGAACAATTCCATGTAAGGACCCTGCAAGGACACATTTAAGGTTATCTCATTTTCATACAAGCTCATTATATTTCATACCAACATCACTTTGATGAACATTCCTACCAAAAAAATGAAGTGTTACAAGCACTTTTAGTGTTTTGGGAATTGGAAGTCCACGATTTGTCACAGGTTCAGGAATATTTATATTTTCGACTAAAAACTGAACAGTTGTCTTGTCAAATCTATAACGCGAGTAAAATTCTTCATCGTCTAGCTCTGAAAACGGATCAGCTCGTATTTTATACACTTTTGGTTTTCGAATAACTTCAAAATCTTCTAAAATATCCAAATCTTCAAACAGATCAAAATCTTCGTCTTCGGAAAACATTTTGCAAAACTTGAGAATAATGACACAGGAACCACAGCTAACGTTGCATTAAAAAGATAAAGTAAGGGTTTCATGATTTTAACTTTAATGCAAGTGTTTAACGATAAAACTGTTCTTTAGCTGACTAAAATTGACTGAAACGTCATTTAAAGCTAGTATCACACTAAATTCTCTTAAAATTGTTCATTAGCGGACTATAATTTTGCGCCAATGAATTCATTGCACACATTAAAGCAATGAATGATCAATGTTTCTTCCCTTAAGTAAAATTAATTAGAATTTTCATGAACATATTTCGATTGAACAAAGCATCACCCCCATAGAACTAGCTCTTTCAAACACGAAAAATAGCCCATGAATTCGAAAACGTCATATCCATAGTGAATTCACTACAAATTATTCACCGAGAAAGTAGGTAGGTGCTTCCTTCCAATGACAAGCGCGTGTTAAATTCATGATAGGATTCAGTAAGAAATTCCTGCACGCAGCTCCTTTTCCTTAAGGAAAAACCTACTTTTTCAGTGGTGAATGTTTGGACATTTCCCACAGGGTGGGATGACGAACCAATACATTTTCATTGATATTAACTACAAGCCACTTCATGTTTCAGTTTTGGAAAGACGAATCTACTAAAAACACTTCTTTTCAAGAATCTTGATAAGGTTTTATAAGCTATTATGCTTTAATTTTCGAATTATACTTACAAGGGTGGGATCAATATCGACTATGGACAAAAATTTATTGTACATTTGATGAACTTTGTCGTATTTCATTCGGCCTTCTTCAAAATCTGCATAAGCAAAATACAGTAATGCATTCTTATTAAGTACCCCGCTTATAGATCGTTCCAATATATTTGCACACTCATCACCGAAAACTTTGGATGCTTGGATATCCTATAAAAAAAAAAAATGTTTTGAGTTCAGATTTGCTCGAATTAAATATACATATAAATAAAAATTATAAATGTAGTAAAATATAATATTATTATATGGAAACAACATTATAAAATTTGTCAATGAAAACATTCGAAAGGCTTTTTTGGGAGGTTAAGTCAAGTTAAGTTTCCAAGACGATGCATGGAGGAAAT
Source organism: Sphaerophoria taeniata (assembly GCA_943590905.1). Classification (NCBI taxonomy): domain Eukaryota; kingdom Metazoa; phylum Arthropoda; class Insecta; order Diptera; family Syrphidae; genus Sphaerophoria; species Sphaerophoria taeniata. The sequence goes on from OX016540.1 coordinate 69,090,937, forward strand.
ATCTCAAAGAATTTTTTATATAAAAAAGAGGGAATAAAATGTAATCTCTCTGTATTTTAAAGTTAAAGATTAAAAGGGTGATTCCGCTGTAGACGATATTTGACATTAATTTTTAAATTTCTAAAATTAAAACTTTTTTTACTTTCAATGGAGACACAAAAAGCTATTTATTTATATTTATTGGAGAAATTAAAATCATGCTGAATTTGCAGACAACATAATTTTACATGCCATAATAATTGCCATACGAAGATTAATATGGAACGAGGAAAAATATTATAAGGGGTTACTTAAGTATAAACTAAGCAATAAGAATAGTTCGATGTTCTCATTAACTGTTTGGACATGGTGAAAAAAGTGTCTTCTAAACGTTTACTAAAAAAGAAGTTAAGAATTCTTTACACTATTAAACAAATTTCGATCCCAAAAAGTCGTTGTAAATTTGTTGCACCCGCGATGAAATAAATATAAAAGTTTGTTTTTTTCTCAGATTAAAGGCTTTTAAATTTCGAAACTTTTTAAAAGTAAGAACTGAAGGAAAATCATACCAAATTAGCTGTTTTAAGCACAATAACGTAAGTTAATTTCAAGAAAACGATGATTCAAATTCGTTGCACCCGCGATCCCAAAATATGTGTCGCGGGTGCAACTCATTATCATTCATTGTAATTGATATGTACAACGTATTTACCGATAAAATGTGCCAGATTTAATGATTTTTTGGCTTGAAAATTGTTTTTCAAACGATTTAATATAAAATTTTGAGCTTTTTGGTGTGAATATGAGATTAAATGGCAGATAATAAAGAAAATGAGACTGCCTCACAAAGGTATACGAGCTGCATGCAGAGCACCTTCGCTGATGCTCAAAAATTTTATAATGTAGCATGTAGCCCGCAATCTCTCGGAAACCGTCGATTTTATATATGTACCTACATATGTTCCTAACCAACAAATTGTTCAAATGAAAGGCTTGTTTGACAGTAAATGGGTAGGATTGAAAAATATTCCATCAGGTATTCAATCAAAACATTTTCCAAGTTTAAAAAAGGGTGGCAACATAACAATGGCACGAACATCGATGCCTTGTTGCAAGGTCACAATAACTCTAGAATCTCCTATCGAAACAGGCAGTAATTCAAACCTAAATAATGATCATTTGGAACAACTAACACATTCGGGGTCAGCTATTTCGGGCCGAAAACTGCGGTTTTCTGATATTAGTGACAGTCAGTTAGAAGAAGAACTTCCAACAACTTCTCTGGAGCCATCCTCAACACAACGAGCAGGTTCATGTCTTGATATATTGTTGCCAAAAGATATCTGCGAAAATTCATACGTTTTGGTACAAGTATCCTGCAAGAATATTGAACAATTTCGCTATATAGTTTTGTGTCTGAGTGATATGGATAAGAGGGAGGAGTAAGGATGCAGTTTATGCAAACTTTAGAAGGCCGTCGTTTTGCTGACATTAAAAATGACATAGCTGATTAGAATATGGAGATACTATTGGATTATTGGTAGTTCCTCGAAAACAGATTCATGAGAATAAGACATACACAATATTTTCGAAAAATATTGATGGATTTGAGAAAAGAAGAATTACAAGTAAAGAAGAATACTGACTGTTTCATTTCCTGTTATTTAAGATTGTTTTTCTAGGCTAACAATACATTGAAGTTAGACGCGTTGCACCCGCGATAGTTCGAGGTTGCACCCGCGATTAGTTAAAACATGGAAAAATTATTGTTAATCTTTGTTTTATATCTTAATTTTCATCTCATTAGTTGATGAACTTGATGTTCAATAAAATAAAAGAAAATCTCAATTAACAGACATTTTCATTTGATGTATGATGTTTAAGAGTTGTGGGCCATATTCGTTGCACCCGCGATCGCACTTTGAGACCTTTTTTAAATCAATTATTCATTAAGCTTGATCTTTTTGAACGATTTCAAATAAAAGATAACTTAAAATGTATACGTTCAAATGATAATTTCATGAAAATATTATTTCAATTTATATTAAATACCCTTTAAGTGAGTCTAAACGTTGCACCCGCGATAGTGGAATCACCCAAAACAATCTTTAACTTTAAAATCTCAAAGAATGTTGAGTAAAATCACAATATCGACCAATAAAAGAAAAACACTTTTTTCAAGGTCTATGTCACATTTTACGAGATTCTTGTAGATACCTTACAGTTTCTCGAAATAGTAATTTAATTCTCAATTGGCTGAATAAGTCTTAAGTCATTTAATCGAGAAAATGTTCTTGGTAAATTATTTGAAGCACATATCGCACCTCCGGTGGTACAAAGACGTAAGTGCAAATTTTGAATTTTCTTGTTTAAGTATGTCACAGCTCTTAAAAAAGGTATTTGCTTCCAATAAAACAAAGACCTAATTGAAATTGTTCTATTTGTGTCCAGAGGGCAGATTATGTCTTTGTACCGTTACATTGTTTTCAAACTAAAGTATCGCAACTACATTGACTTATCTGTCACTTGTGTTTCAAATCTGCAACGAACAACGCTTTGATTAGTCAGACAACGACCTATTTGTGAGTTCCAAAACTTTTTGTATAATTGTTTTATTATTTTCGGTCGAACAAAGTCGTAAGTGCACGATATGGCAGTTTTCTGTTGAATTTTTTAAATATTTTCCTAATATTTCAGTGAGACATCGACAAAAGTGTTAGTTGCGTCATTGTTTGTGAAAAAAAATTTAAGCGACGTAAGTGTAGTTTGTGTCATTATTCAGCCAAATATTAGCATCGCTTTCTGTATTTAGGACGTTGGAACGTGGAAAAATGATGGCAAAACTTGCAATCGCAATTATTATTATTAACACTGCTAGAAGCAGATAAAAATAAATAAATAAATAGTTTTTTTCATAAAAAAAAAAATTATGTTTTTTTTTATTAAAACCGTTTTCAAAATGTTAAATCGTGTTTTCCGAAGAACCGACTTTTTTGCACTTACGTCATTGTACCACCGGAGGAGGTGCGATACATGTATTCGAAAATCCCCGATCATGAAAAAAGGGAGATCCTCTAAACTGCGCCAACTACAGAAGAATTAGTCTACTTAACATCGCCTACAAGACCATCAACCATCGACCACGCTGTGTTCTTCTTATATCAATATCATCGGCGTACGCGACAAGTTGAACAGATTTTTGGAAGATAGTGCCTCTTCTTCTTCTCTTCTCAAGATCGATGTTAAAAAAATCGCATGGCAATGCATCCTTGTCTGAATCCTTTTTTGACATCGAATGATTCCGTAAGCTCCGTTGCCAACCTTGATGGAGCAACTAGAGTTCTCCATCGTCATTTTACAAAAGCAAATGAGTTTTGTAGGGATGCCAAAACAAGACATGGATTTATACAGTTCGTCTCTGTAGATGCTGTCATACGCGGCCTTAAAATCGATGAAAAAGTTATGGGTACCAATCGATTTGGAGTTCCTAGGTTTTTTCCAGGATCTGCCGCAAAGTGAAAATTTTGTCGATGGTTGACTTTCCTGGTCTGAAGCCACTTTGATAAGGACCAATCAGATTGTTGACGAAAGGCTTCAGACGTTCAGGATCGGGCAAACTATGCTGAGGTTCCATTCATTGGGCATGCATTCTTCCGACCATATCTTACAGATGATTTGGTGCATGCTCCTATGTAGATCGTCGCCTGCTCGGCAGCTAGACTATCTGCTCCAGCGGCTTTGTTGGATTTCAGCCGTGATATTGCCGTTTTCAGTTCTATGACGGGATCACGGAATTGTTGGCTATCATCGTGTCCGATGAAAGGCTTCTGCCTGACGGGCAGGGCGGGGTTTTGCTCGTCGTCGCCGTTATACAGTCTACAGAAGTGGTATTTCCAAATCCCCGGCATTGACTACGATTCTACTATGATGTTCCCTTGTTTATCACTGCAGGCATCGGTTTTTGTCCGATGACCTTGAGCCAGCTGCCTTCCGATACAACCTCCGAACTTCATTCCTGTTGTTAGCTCTCTTAACATCCTCCATCTGACGCTTCTCATGCTCCGCCTTTTTTCCCCTGTAATTGGCGCAGCTTAAAGGACATCCCTTCTTCAGGATCAGGCAAACAATGCTAAGGTTCCATTCATCGGACGTGCATTCTTCCAACCACGCTGCTATCTAAATCATTGCCAGCAGATGGTCTAGCTGCCGAGCTGTTCAAAGCAGCAGGCGACGATCTAGATAGGAGATATGGTCGGAGGAATGCATGCCCGATGAATAGAACCTCAGCATTGTTTTCCCGATCCTGAAAAAGGGAGATCCTCTAAACTGCGCCAACTACAGAGGAATCAGTCTGCTTAACATCGCCTACAAGATCCTCTCTGCCGTAACGTCTGAAGCCTTTCGTCAACAATCTGATTGATCCTTATCAATGTGGCTTAAGGCCAGGAAAGTCTACCATCGACCAAATTTTCAAGTTGCGGCAGAGCCTGGAAAAAACCTATGAACTCCAAATCGATACCCACCACCTCTTCATTGATTTTAAGGCCGCGTATGACAGCATCTACAGAGACGAACTGTATAAAGCCATGTCTAGTTTTGGCATCCCTGCCAAGCTCGTTCGCTTGTGCAAAATGACGATGGAGAACTCACGCTGCTCTATCAAGGTTGCTAATGAGCTTGCGGAATCATTCGACGTCAAAAAAGGATTCAGACAAGGCGATGCACTGTCGTGGGATTTCTTTAACTTCGTTCTTGAGAAGATTGTCCAAAACTCCACCGTCAACACCAGAGGCACTATCTTCTATAAATCTGTTCAACTTCTCGCGTACGCCGACGATATTGATATAATGGGAAGAACACAGCGTGATGTCAATGGCGCCTTTGTGAGAATTGAGACAGAAGCGGCAAAAATGGGTTTAGCGGTAAATGAGGGAAAAACGAAGTACATGCTGTCTTCGAGTAAGGACACCCAACATCGACGGCTCGGACGGAACGTCACAATAGATGCATACAACTTCGAGGTAGTTAAGGAGTTTGTCTACCTAGGCTCCGCTATCAACACGGACAATAACACCAGCGCTGAGATAAGATGAAGAATTACTCTTGCTAATCGCTGTTTCTTTGGGCTAAGAAAGTAACTGAGTGGAAAAGCCCTATCTCGAGAAACTAAGGTAAAACTGTACAACACCCTCATCATCCCTGTCCTGCTATATGGTGCAGAAGCATGGACCCTAACAAAATTGGATGAATGTGCCTTAGGCTGTTTTGAGAGGAAAATTCTTCGGGTCATCTTTGGCCCCGTGTGCATTGATGGGCAATGGAGAAGGAGATACAACAGCGAACTTAACGGGTTGTACAACGACGTGAACCTAGCCAGAAGAGTCAAGGTCCAGAGACTCAGATGGCTCGGTCATTTAGAGCGGATGGACACCAATGCTCCGGCCCGGAAAGCCTTCGACTCTATTCCCGAGGGACGCAGAAGGAGAGGAAGACCGCGACTCAGGTGGCGCACACAAGTGGAAGAGGACCTCAATCAACTTGGAGTGCAAAACTGGAGACAGCTAGCTAGGGACCGAGCTGACTGGCGGAGACTGTTGATTGAGGCCCAAGTCCACAACGGACTCTAGCGCCACCTTAAGTAAGTAAGTATTTCAATTCATTTTCATGCACTATTTTATTAGCTTAAATGTGTATTGCTGATGATGAGTCGAAGCAGATTTGAAACGTATTTAAATAAAATTTAAATATCTAAACTTAATTTTGTATTTTGTTTAAATTGTTGTGATCTTTAAGGTTAATTTTTTTTTGTGTTGGGCATTATCTGCCAACAAATGCTTATTACAAAAATTATTGTTTGAAGATTGGTTTCACTCAAAAACTCTGATTACTTGCCGCAGACTCCATACAACTGTGCAACAAATTACTGGAGACTTGATGGGCAGCATTCCACTATGAACCCTCTGAATTCGTATCCATCAGATTTGTCGTAATGTTCGAAAATCTATAATACTGGAAGAGTGGGCGTTTTGTGGAACGCTATTTGATCAGGATCTAGACCTAAACATATCGTTGCATAACAGGTAAACAGGAGCACACGCTCGGGATAGAGTTTATTCCTAAATATATATGTTTGGAACAACAAAGTTCGTAGCATTGCATTTAAGTTTGAAACAAAACAGTTCATAGTATTGAAACGAGGAGGACAGCAAAGAAAACCAACCTTCCACTAGAAGGGTGCTGTGGACCGAACGGCAGACTAACAGTGTGGATAGTCTAAACTTTTAGATAATGGGAACTTGATCATATATTTAATTTGTGAGAAATTTGTGTTTCCTTGGCTTTAATGATCAATCAGTTGGATGCGATTAATAATAAAATAAAACTGATCCATCTTGGTTTAACTCTACGTTTCGCCAGTTGTGATACTAGGTTAACTTTTGTTGTACTTTGTGTTAAATTATTTTTTCATATTGTTTCTATTTAATTACAGTGTTGTCCATATTTAAATTCTTTTTGTGCAATTTTTAATCATGGTGTTTTAATATAAAATAGTAAGTTTTTTTACATGTAAAATTTCGTTTTTAAAAAATGTTTTGTACTAACGATGGCGCAAAATTATAGTCGGCCTGTATTAAGCTCACTAACGTGATACTACTTAGCAAATTGTTAACTCAAAAATAGTTTTCTAATTTTTCTTCAATAATAGACACTTTTTAGGGCCGGTGCACACACGCGATTTTTGTCGCGGCGATATCGCAACTATTCAGTTCACACTTGCGACATTTTACCGCAGGTTTCAATCTTTACTTCGAGTTTGTATTTAAACAATAAAGGTTTACAGGGAAAAAAATGCTTTCGCGTACCTCGTGCATAGAAATTATGTTCTTAATAAAAGGAAACGATGTCACTGACGTTAATGGCAAACAAAAGGACTATTTTGTTCATCGTTTCAAAACAAAAGACAAAATCCTGAACATTTTTTTAACAATTTTCGAATGAGTGTAAGATTTTTGATGAGTTGGCGGTAAAAGTTTCACCAAAAATCAAAATAAAAATCAAATAAAAAGAAACCAGCATCAAAATCATCCATATTTTCCCTTTCAATTTGATCAAAACTCGCGGTAAAAATCGCATGTGGGCACTGCACAATAGAAAACAATGTAAAACAAAACACAAATGCGATTTTTGTCGCCGCGATATCGCAGAAACTTTTGCGACATTTTACCGCAGAAAGGTCGCAGAAGTGTCGCTGCGATATCGCAAGTGTGTATGCACCACTCCATTTGATTGTGAGTACCTTATGTCGTAAAAGCGATATCGCCGCGACAAAAATCGCGTGTGTGCACCGGGCCTTAGTGCGATGCTATCTAGTGTGAAACTAGTGTTGTTTTTAAAGAAAATGTTAAGTGAACGTCTAAAATTTGACGGTTCTCGAAAAAAAACAAAGCCAACACACCTAGCATTTGACAGTTCCTTGAAATAACAATGTCAACATCTCAACATTTCATTTGATTTCATTCGCAAATGGGAAAAGAGGTAAGAAACAAACAAATGTTTAAAAAAATATATAATAATAACAAAACTCTTCTTTTTTTCAGAACACATCAAGTTCGTAATAATCCACCGGATCAAAAATTAAATACAAAAACCAATCGACAGCTGCAAATATCGAGAGGAGACCGGCAGGTTGCTGTGAAGATCTTTCGTCTTGGAAACCTAGTGCTACTTATCACCGTACTAAGAGCTGCAGCAAAGTCGATTAGTCGGAAGCTGTTATCTGTTGTAACTTCGAGGATGCTGTATTTTTCAACTAACCCGCCAAATATGTTTTCCTTTCCGATTTTTGCATTGAGGTCTACGGGTATGATTTTGACGTCGCGTTCTACTCTGGACAGGTTCCGTATACTATTGAGCATGTTAAAGGATGTAACTACCTTTTCGTTTTCTTTTCAGGTTCATGTCGAACCAAGAAGCTTGGCATGAATTGTTTAATCTTTAATTTATATTTCACCAAGGGTGAATTTGCAAGAGCTGTTTTCTGCATGGAAGAAGTACTGTCACACAATCCATATGGTCATCAGATTTATCAGATAATAGTAAGTCTTTCAGATAAATTTAAAGACAAATTAACTAACTTAACAATTCCTAAATTTGACAGGGAGAACTAAAAAATATAGAAATAGCTGTCAAACTTAATGCAAACAACTTGAGAGCGTTGTATGGACTTTAAAATAAATAAATAGTGACGCTACAGCTCTTAAAGAGCCAAGGCCTAAGTGGCTTACTTTCATCAACAATTATCTGGATGCGTGAGAAGAACTGAGAGGCAGGGAACCTACAATTAACGCCGATTCCGAACGGCATAGTTGAGAACCACTTTTTTCATGACAGATTGAAACTCCTGGAAGTTTTGTCAGTTCTTCGCAAGAGGCAGATGATATAAAATTATGGGTATGAGGAGGACTGAAACCCACGACGTTCTGCTAAGCAGCCAACGCACCTCAACGCTTAGCCACGAACACTACCTTGTGAGTAACTTTAAATTTTATTTTCTTGAAAACATCCTTATTTATTTTCTTTTTTATTTCATAGTGCTACAATTTCTTTGCGATTTCCAGAGCTTTTGTCTCGAAGCGAAAGGTTGCACAAAACATGGCCTATTGGCTGGAACCACCAAGAAAAATAAAATAATAGTGGACAGGCGATTAAATTTTACATGTTTAGCCGGTCTGGATAGTGAATAGGACGAAGACAAACTTTAAAAAAAATAATTAACTAACTTATGTGCATAAGAAGAATTATAATTTAACCGATCATGTCTTGTATATTTTGCATTTTTAGTTCATAACCTCATGTTGAAAATAAAAGTTTCTGACTAATAGTTATCTAAATGCGTGTACCATATTTTCCTGAATTTGTTCGTTCGTTGTTTTGAAGTTTTTAATTCTGGAGAGAGATAGCGATTTTCGAATAACTTCAAAATCTTTTAATATATCCAAATCTTCAAATAGATCAAAATCTTTGTCTTCGGAAAACATTTTGCAAAAACTTGAGACATGAATCACAGCTAACGTTGCATTAAAAAGATAAAGTAGGGGTTTCATGACTTTAACTTTAATGCAAGTGTTTAACGATAAAACTGTTCTTTTGCCGACTAAAATTGACTGACACGTCATTTTAAGCTAGTATCACACTAAATTCTCTTAAAATTGTTCATTAGCGGTTTATAATTTTGCGCCGATGTATTTAAATATTTAAAAATGTAGCTAAATAAATCCCCTAAAGAAGCTGGAAAACAACTGGCGAAACATAGGGTAAAACCAAGATGGATTAGTTTTATTTTATTATTAATCACATCCAACTAATTGATCATTAAAACCCAAGAAACAAAAATTTCTCACATATAGCTTTTATTTTCTAATGAAACTACGAACTTTTGCATTCTATCAAAAAGCTGAAAATTGTACACCATGACAATAAAATGTAATTAAATAACCTGTACAAACCCCTTTTTCGGCTAATATTTTCGAACTCTGGTCCAAAAACTGAGCTGCTTGATGCCAAACGGCTGGGTGATGTGACAAAACCAGTAAGCATTCTTCAGTTGCAAACATTACTCTGCGAGTAATGAGTGCTGTATCTTCTGACCTCAACGGATTTGATTTCTCGTACCCAATAAATTTTTTCCATATATCCACCTTAAAATATATAAGAGTGTAGTGTTAATTTGACATTTTATAATTTACTTACCTGTTTCAATTCTTCCTTGGATAAAGTTGGTGGTACTGCTGGCAAATTTCTATTGAGTCCTTTAGTGATATTTTCCAACTCTTTTGCCACTCTTCTAGCATTCATGTAATCTCTTTAAACAAAAAAGTTGCATAAATTGCATTTATTATAGGAACTACTAGTTAATTTACGTCAGAAAACACTCAATTTAGTGTTTTTTTAAGTCAAGTTTTCAAAGGTGTCAAAAACGCGGAATTTTTTTTTTTTTTTTTTGTTTAAACATGGAACCAACAGGTAATGGGCGCACAGTGGTTCTCTTTATGAACATGATGGAAAAAAACCTATAAAAATTAAATGATGGGCCGATGTTGTTGACATTTAAAATATTGTGTTTTTAAATTAAAAAAAACTAATACAAACGAAAGTTATAATTGTAGAAAAAGTTTTATTTCTGCTTATACAGGGTGATTCACGAGCGTTGTGCCAAAAAGCTAGAGCGTGTAGGTTGAGTTGAGACAAGAAAAAAATCGTATGGGACGGGGGGGTCTATTCCCCCCCGTTTAGCCAGGAGGGGCAATTTTCTGAAAAATTGACTTATTTTGTTTAAAAAAATATTAAAAATCAACGGCTTCGTTTACAACACCGTGCTATACTTTTCTGAAAAGCCAAAAACTTCTTCTTTCACTTTGTTTTTAAATTAAATTGTTTGAACGAATAGTTTAAAAAAAATAAATTTTCAAACTCAAAATTTTCAAAAAAAAAAGCAAAAAAAAACATTTTTGAACTAATTTTTTTCAAAATTTTATGTAATTAAGTACTAATTTTGTTTTAAAAATTCAGTGTGTTTGTTAATTTTTAGTCAAAAACAGAAAACCGGATGCAAAAACGTCTTTTCGTTTTTGAGAAATTAAGAAAAAAACGAAACCACTTTTTTCTAAAAAAATCTTTGTTTTTATTTTTACTTATCTGGAATTTTAGTTTAATTTATTAGTTTAATTTATAAATTTAATTTTTTGTAATTGGAGTTTTATGAGGACTCAATTAAGTAGAAAAGTATTACATTATTGCTGGATTAACCATTTTGTTCATTGATAACGTCTGAAAACTGACCTGCAATTTGTTCTTACTATACCTGGGGCCGCGGCCACTCGCCGGCGAAGGGTTCTACCTGCTAGGGGCTTAAAATAATTAAACCGCAACTTTTCTTGAATGAAAAAACAATTAAAAACCTAAAGGTAAATAAAAAGCATCGCATATTTACTAAACAGCCATTTACAATTAAAATATTAACTCATCAACACATAACAATAACAAACTCATACGCTCGAAAAGAGTTAGCCGACAGGAACTTCTGCTACGGTTTAACTTATTGTCGAGATCGGGAAGCTGAAAGACTCTACTCTGAAAGATATCCCAATAGATGGCGCCCAAGTCGTAGCATGTTTTCAAGAATCCGCCGACGAGAGCACTGAGAGCTAGAAGTGAAAGGTCAATGGCAGACGGTATCAATGAAAAAAATGATTAATCCAGGGAAAATCCAATACTTTTCTACTTTATTGAGTCCTCATAAAACTCCAATCACAAAAAATTAAATTTATAAATTAAACTAATAAATTAAACTAAAAGTCCAGATAGGTACAAATAAAAACAAAGATTTTTTTTAGAATAAAGTGATTTAGATTTTTTCTTAATTTCTTAAAAACTAAAAGACATTTTTGCATCAAGTTTTCTGTTTTTGACTAAAAATTAACAAACACACTGAATTTTTAAAACAAAATTAGTACTTAAATACATAAAATTTTGAAAAAAATTAGTTCAAAAATGTTTTTTTTTGCTTTTTTTTTGAAAATTTTGAGTTTGAAAATTTTTTTTTTTTAAACTATTCGTTAAAACAATTTAATTTAAAAACAAAGTGAAAGAAGAAGTTTTTGGCTTTTCAAAAAGGTATAGCACTGTGTTGTAAGCGAAGCCGTTGATTTTAAATATTTTTTTAAACAAAATAAGTCAATTTTTCAGAAAATTGCCCCTCCCGGCTAAACGGGTGGGAATAGACCCCCCCGTCCCATACGATTTTTTTCTTGTCTCAACTCAACCTACACGCTCTAGCTTTTTGGCACAACGCTCGTGAATCACCCTGTATATGTACATACATGAAAGGGCAAAGACTCAAGATGTCTAGGGAGGATTTATTATATTGTAATGTGTATACTTTATTATCTCTTACGCTCTGTATCTCTTGCTATATCAAAGGGCACGGTAGTGCCCAGCCAAGTTCTAGCACTACTCCCTTTTTACAGGATCGAACTGAAGCACATTTTTAACCCCCCATTACTCTATGGGTTCAAGAGTTAGAAGCTTTAGATTTGAATTACGTATTAATTTCATGGGCACAAAGGCCCTGTAAAAAAAATAATTTTGTAGACCCACTACTTCCTGAGATATTGAACAGTAAAAATTTCAAAAACCGTAATTGACTGACTGACTCACTGACTGATCATCGAATTTATGAAGCACTTCTAACAATAGCAGAATCTTGATATTTGGTACAATGGTAGGTTTACGGGTGTATACAAAGGAAAAAATCGATCGATCGATCAATAAGTCTTCTTCCAAGCATCAACAAGGTATTTGAAAAGGTAATCAATAGGGCTCTGGCTGAGTGGGCTGCGGACAACAATATAATTCCGGATAATCAGTTCGGGTTCAAGGCAGGACATGACACTATTCATGGCGCGTCTAAGCTCGTTTCTGATATCCAATGGAACAAGTCCAAGAAACAATGCACGGGTGCTGTTCTGGTTGATTTAGAGAAGGCCTTCGACACCGTATGGTTAGAAGGTTTGTACCTAAAACTCATCAGACTAGGCATCAGTAAACCATTATTGTATATGCTTTATGATATGCTCAACGGTAGAAAGTTTGTTGTCAAAAGTGGCAATGTAACTTCTACCACCACCTTTGATATTAAAAACGGTCTTCAACAGGGAGCGGTGAACTCGCCGATCCTCTTCATTCAAGTTATTAGAATTCTCTTGCAGCGTGACTTCGAGAAGATTCAGCGATACTGCGATGATTGGAAACTGAAAATAAATGTCCAAAAGTCGGAGACAATTTTGTTCCGGACTCCGTTGGCTAAAGCCTCGCGAGATACGTGTAAGAATTGGCGCAAGATGGTCATTGTTGATCCTAACGGACAAGTAGTGACGAGCAAAAGTGTAGTGAAGTACCTCGGTATCTGGTTGGACCAGTATCTGTATTTCGACGGACATATAGATGCTGCTCTGACTAAGGCCAGAGGAGCCTTCGCTCTGACGAAACGGCTGTTTTACAGCAGTCGGCTTGACCCCAGAGTGAAGGTAATTTGCTACATGGCCCTCATACGGCCAATGATTGTTTATGGTTGTCCAGTGTGGTTCAACATTGCCCCTTCCCAAATGGAGAAGTTTCGGGTGTTCGAGAGGCAGTGTCTTCGGCGCTGTCTCGGTTGGTATCGGACACCGGAATCTTCTTATCTGCATTATTATTCAAACGAGGTTCTATACAACGGGGCTCGTATCAATAGAATTGACAACTTCGTGATAAAACTTGTTCGGGGCCATATTGCCAGAGCTTTGACTTCGACCAACAATTTGATTTTCGGGCCGTTCTATCCGAACGACAACTACTTCGACAATGCACGCTTAGCGGCTTCATCCCACCAGAGGCATTCCTCTATCTAGACCAGCGCGGCATGATACAGGATAGATTGGCAGTACCGCTTATCTACCACGTCAGGCGAAAATCCGTAGACCGGCGGCTCCTGTATGAACGAGGCATCCTCGCTCGTGATGGAGCGGAGCTGCTTCGGTTCAGTAGGGCTGTGTCCGAAAAGGACCACATTGATAGGGTGAAGCAGGAGAACCAGTTTTGGTGGCTTCAAACTGAATCAGATAATGGGTAATCCGGGGTGGGGTATTTTTGCCTTGGCCGGCTTACATACTTGTTTTAGTCTTAGGTATTAGGTTTAAGTAGAGTAGGTGGCACAATAAAAAAACATGAAAAAAAAAACAAAAAAAAAGCAAAACAAAAAAAAAAAAAACTACAAAAACAAAAAAAAACAGTCAAAGACAAACATGAGAACTTGTGGAATAAAAAGACAATCACGAATACGTCATTAATGGACATAGTTTTTGCTGCTGTGGTTGTTCTAGTTTTAAGTAGTTTGTAGGTAGCAGAGATTAAAATGAGTCAAGTATTGTTTGTAAGTTTCGGGTATTTACTCAAAAAAAACGAGTTTGAACAAACTGAGTCAACGCACAAGCAAGTAATTTCGAGTCTTTTTATTTATGAGTAAAATTATTTACAAATCATCCCTCATTTCAAACGAGTTCAAACGAGTTTTCTGGTTGAAAGTAAGATCGCTTGCAATCACCACTCAATTATTCATGGCGCTTGTAAGTAAATCGAAAAATAATGTTTGGTTTGTTTGAGATTTGTGTGCAGTGTGGAAATGTGGCAAGGAGGTTTATTTTTATCGTTGATTTGTTTCATTCTCAAATTTTTGTATCACTGTGTCGAATAAAATAGATAGATACGAATAAATATAAATAAATCCACATATTTTGATTATTTTGATTTTTTGTGATCAAAACACCATTGTAAAATATTAACAGGACCTTGTGTATGGGTTTCAATATTCATTAGGATTTCATGAGCAAATGAATCCGCGTTGTCAGTTGAATTTTCTCCAGCAAAAAAAAAATGAATAATTATGGAATCGTAATCACCCTTATCACAGGCCCCGACGTAGTAGATTCGTACTACGAATCACGAAAATAAGTATCATAGCTCCCGTCGTAATAAAATTATTTGCTACGAAATTCGGAGTTCGTAAAATCGACATCACAAGCCCCGAACGAATAGGAAGATTGATAGTTTTTTCTACGAATATTTTTTTTTCATCGGAGCTGTGCTTCATATAAATTGCTTTGAAGACTACCGGGCTCCAAATGCTTCTTTAACCTTCCCCATATCTTCTTTAGAATAAGGACCACACATGGGAATATTTTTGTTTTTTTTTTGTTTTTTTTTTGTTTCATTCCTATTTAAAAACAGCTAAATGATTTCTCTGAAAACTATCAGTTCTCAATCAAGCAATTTCGCGTCGAATGAGACCAATCACATGTCAATATCATTAGTGGTTCGCGAGGTAATCGAGCAGAAAAAATCTCAACCCACATGAATACACAATACACATTCAGAGACATCCTCGTAAAAAAGTCCCGGAATTGCCCAAGAATTAACAAAAGCATCAAAAGGGGGAAGTGAACGCCTATTGGGACCAAGTGAGACAAGACCTAAATAACATCGGTCCACCCGCATAGGATGCAAGTAGTTGGAGAAGATGCATAATTTTGCAACTGAAACCGTCTAAAAGTATTCCTATTTTTTTTTTTGAAGGTTTGGGCGTTAGGCTAGATTGGAAGGCGTGATTTAAGAAAACTAGTACATATTTAATAAAAAAGAAATTTAAGATTCAGGTGGTCAGAATAAAATGCACACTTTTTTAGACCTAGAAAAAACTGTAATTAAAATTAATGTCCTGGACACGTCATACGTCAACAAATGGCATACAACATCCAAAAAAAACTTGAAGAATCAAATGGATTGAATGCATCTTTTAACGTTTTCTTTTATATTGTTGATGCACGTTTTCGTTGTCGATTTCCTTAAATGATAACAACAACTGCAACTGCTATTCAATCCATTTTCAGTTCAATCAACAGCTTCAAATCCGCTTTGCAAAAACTTCGTAGATATTTAATTTATTTTGAATTTCATATTTTGAAGTACGTCAACTGGATTCCGAAATTCGGAATATTGATTTGTGTGTGGCAATGCCTTTATTTATTTCTTTCGGGCCTTATGATTCTAATTTGTTCGTATTCGTAGCGGAGCTTTACGTTCGGAACTTTGCTACGAGGAACTCTGTGATAGGGGTAAATATCTTCGAACAAGTTTACTGATTGAAAG
This sequence comes from Sphaerophoria taeniata, assembly GCA_943590905.1. Lineage (NCBI taxonomy): Eukaryota > Metazoa > Arthropoda > Insecta > Diptera > Syrphidae > Sphaerophoria > Sphaerophoria taeniata. The sequence continues at coordinate 69,106,657 of OX016540.1, forward strand.
TAAAATCGCTTACAATCACCTTTAAATTATTCATGGCGCTTGTAAGTAAATCGGAAAATAATGTTTGATTTCATAGCTTAACCTTAAAATGTTCATTCATATTCATACCTCAATTTTTGTTTTATTACTCTAATTAACCAACATATCACCCTAGAAAAGGATTACATATTATCCAGAAAGTAGTAGGTAGCTTGGTTATAGGAAGAAGGTCAGATATGTTATAAAAAGATTAACAATATTTAAAATATCTTTACAAAACTGCATTCTCTACCAACCGGAAGCAGGTATTCCCATGACATAATCTTCGTCACTCCTTTCTTTAATTAATGTGAAAAATAATCTTTCCAGTGCGGATTATTATATTTATGACTGCAAATCCGGCCACCTAACTCATTTATAAATATTTCTATTCATTAAATTACAACCCATACAAAGCCTGCATCTTTCATTTTTTTCTTCGTAGAGAAAAAAAAATTGAAACGTCCAATAAATTTTACCCGAAAACTCGAACATGTCTGAGTAAGTACAAGCAAGCAAATTGCTTGTGAATCAATTTGACTTGAAATGATCGAAAACGAAAAATATTTACGAGTTTCCTCTGTTTGCTTGGTTTGACTTACAAGCCTTTTTATTTATGAGTCAAATTATTTATAAGTAAGGGTTGCAATCGAACGAGTATGAACAAGCACACAAGAAAAAGTTGGATGTGTTCGAACTGTTCAACTAGTGATGGGATCATTCGAATGATATAATCGATTATAATCGATTATGGCAAATTCGAATGAAAATAGTACTCGAATGAAAATAGTAATCGAATGAAAATAGTACTCGAATGAAAATAGTAATTGAATGAAAATAGTAATCGAATGAAAATAGTACCTACTCGAATGAAAAGAATCGATTATTAGTATTCGCATAAAAACAAATCGAATGATGATTATTTTAAGTTTTAATTCGAATGACGATTTTATTTCTAGTTAAATTTGCAAATCTTTGCAATGGAATTTTGTTTATGATTTTTGGATACTTTTTTGAAGGCAAACAAAAATTTGTATTTGGAAATTCTTTGCTTTTTTTTATATAATGTACATGATTGGTAGAAATTTTTGCGAATTATTGTTTAAAAAATGAATATGGAACATTGTTTATAGCTAAGAAGAATAACAGGCCATTTTTAAAAATGTTTCTAAAATAAAATTGAGCAATAAACCCAGGTCGGTACCTACCATCTGAGAGGGTATTTTCTAAGCCAGGTCTATTGACGAATGACCGTCAATATTATAATACCTGTAAAATAGCTCATTGTGCACTGTAAACTTTAAATTTTTTTCCATTTTCATTGGATTTCGTAATTCGAATGATCATTCGATTATTCAAATCATTCGAATACTATTTTCTCGATTATTGAAATCATTCGATTATGCCCATCACTAGTTCAAACATACTCATTTTAATCTCTGGTAGGTAGATCAGGTACTTTTAAGTTTTATTTTAAGGACCCTAGTTTGTAAGTTAACCACAAAAAAAAAACAATGGCATTAGTTTTTAAAATTTTCTAATAAAAAAAATATATACCTAGTGAATTAAAATGAAATAAACGTAGTTCGTAGGCATTAATTTTAAGAACCATGAATTGCTTAGAGCGCCCGATTAGGGCCAGTAAGTTATATATAACTAGAATTAATTAGGCTAGTTTCCTATTTTTGTCTAGCATGTAAGTAGATTTAAGTTTAAAATGAATAAAAAAATGAATTACAAAAAAAAAAGGAAAAAATCGAAAATTTCTCATTCAGGGGGCGTGGTATCCGCCCACTTTATAAAACTGGTCGTAGGATCTTGAAATTCAGAATTCTAATAGGGATTTGGTTGAATATAAGGAAAAATATAAGTAAAATATTTTGGATTCATTAAGGGGCGTGGTTTCCGCCCACTATATTAAAACGGTCGTAGGATGTTGAGATTTGGAATTCTTGTAAGGTTTTGGTTGAATAACATGAAAAAAATGAGTAAAAAATCTATTTTCACTTAGGGGCGTGGCGTCCACCCACTTTTTTAAAATGGTCGAAAACGTTTAAATTCGAAATTCTGATAGGGTTTCGGTTGAGTATAAGAGAAAATGTAAGTACAAAATAATTGCAGTTTCATTAAAGGGGCGTGGCTGCCACCCACTTTCTTAAAATGGTCATAGGATGTTGAAATTTAGAATTCTGATTTGTTTAACTTCATAAGAGTCCATGAGTAACTTTCCTTAGTGGTTTCACAATGGACCCTTAATGTCTAGTCTAAATGTGACATCTAGTTGTTATAGTTTGCAAATTGCTAGCTTATTAAGCTATTTCGAGGTTCATGCTTCCATATAAAAACTTTGCAAAAAGATGTGAAATCAGAACAAAAACATAAAATGTAAAAAAAGAGCCAAGTTCTCTTGTGTGCGAACAACACTGTGTAAAAAGTTAGCCACCAAAAGTAATGAGATCTAAAAGAGCACCAAGTTCTTACATGTAAAAGTGTTATATTGAATATTTTAAATCATAGAAGATAATACAACAATATTAAAAGAAAATAGAAAATAGTTTGGATGAAAATTTACAAGTTCACTTGGCAAGTTTTCGTTTGAAGGCTGATTAATAACATTTTAAAACTTACTTGTAAATTTCCACCTAGGCCCAGAGATGTTGCTGATGTAGCTGCGAAGGTGCACCTTTTAAAGGGCCCAGATAATCTTGTGCCTCTCCATACTGGACTTTTTAAGTTCAGAGAACGTAAGGTAGGAGTGAACGCTGACGTTCTTGCTTTTACCAAGTAAAATGATTTTTAATAACAAGGAACATTTCATAAAATATATCAACCATGCACATGCTTAAATGGCATGTTGTATTTAATTTTGTTTATCAAGGCATTAAGGATACGAATATGAAATTGATTCACTGTTTGTACAATTTGTAAGGTAACCATTATGGGTGCTTTCATAAATGCATGGTTGCTTTGTCTACATACAATCAATTGCAATCATATTAACGTCATACAAAATACTTGCGCATGTGTTTTACGCTGCATTTATGACCATTTTTTTATGATTTGCGTCGTATGTCAAAAGACACCCTGGGAAAGCGTTTTTACTATAAGTCTGTTCTTTGACTCCCTAAAACTGCCGAAAACTCCAACTTTTCCGTTCTTTTACTCCCGATTTTTGTAAGTTCTGTCACTTTTGAATGAGTTAAATGATTTTGGCCACAAAAATTTCTTGAGGCAGTTTTTGTAAGATCAAACCATAAGAAGAACATTGAATTTTGTTGACGTTTGAAGGAATTTTGTGCATTTGGCAGAATTTGGCTGTCAAGAGTTCTTTTACTTTTTGGGGGAATCACAAAATTTCAACCCCACTCCTCGATTTTTGACAGTTTTTACAAAAACTGCCGAAAAAGTAAAAGATCGGACCTTATATACCAGTCTCTTTTATTGAGAAAGAAATTCAGATTGCATGTGAGTTTTTATAGTTGCACATTTGCGCTGCAAATACTTGCCTTTTGCTTTTATGAACATCTGACTTTTATCATTTGCATTTATGAAAAAAAAAAAATAATAAAAAAAAATATGAACTCCAAATCGATACCCACCACCTCTTCATCGATTTTAATGCCGCGTATGACAGCATCCACCGCCAAGAGCTTATGATTGCGATGTCTGAATTCGGGATCCCGAACAAACTGATCCAGCTGTGCCGCATGCCGCATGACGCTAAACAATACGCAGTGCAGTGTGCAAATGGGTAACAGCTCATCCGAGTTATTCCAAACTTGCGCAGGGTTTAGACAAGGAGATGCGTTGTCATGTGACTTCTTCAACATAGTCCTGGAGCAGATAGGACGATAAGTAAAAAGGGGAATTGATACTGGACACTTTCGAAAGAAAAATTCTTCGACGGATTTTTGGTCCCGTATGCGACGATGGCGAATGGAGAAGAAGATACAACCGAGAACTGTATGAGTTGTACCAAGATGTGGATGTAGTCCAGAAGGCCAAGAAAAGACGACTACATTGGCTCGGCCACATCGAGCGAATGGACGACAACGCTCCAGCCAAGAAAGTCTTCTCATCCCAGCCCCCAGGTTCAAGACGACAAGGAAGACCGAACCTACGGTACAAGGACCAAGTAACTGCGGATGCCAAAGCGCTTGGTCTCGGTGACTGGAGAGTGCATGCGAGGGATCGTTCACGATGGAAGACTGCAGTATCTCAGGCTGAGACCCTTCATGGATTGTGAGCCGGATAAGTAAGTAAAGTAAGTAGTATGACAGCATCTACAGAGACGAACTGTATAAAGCTATGTCTAGTTTTGGCATACCTGCCAAGCTCTTTCGCTTGTGCAAAATGACGATGAAGAACTCACGCTGCTCCATCAAGGTTGACGTGGACCTAGCTAGAAGGGTCAAGGTGCAGAGACTCAGATGGCTCGGTCATTTAGAGCGCATGGACACCAATGCTCCGGCCCGGAAAGCCTTCGACACTATTCCCGAGGGAAGAGGAGAGGAAGACCGCGACTCAGGTGGTGCACACAAGTGGAAGAGGACCTCAATCAACTTGGAGTGCAAACCTGGAGACAGCTAGCTAGGGACCGAGACTGTTGATTGAGGCCCAAGTCCACACAGGTTTGTAGTGCCACCTTAAGTAAGTAAGTATTTATGAAAAATATGCATTCGTCTGACTTTCGCAACCATGCATTTATGAAAGCACCCTATATTTCAATGAAAACTGAGAATTATGTTCCAACAACTGATTTTGCCTCAGTCAAAGTGACATTAAAATCCCAGTAAGATATGTTTAGGTGGAACTGGCGTACTATACATATCTTAAGCCCTGTACAGACGGTCAAAACTCGAAATTTTATGTTAATAAAGTAAAAGAACATAAACTTACTTTGACCTTTCAACACTCATTTTTTCTGAAATGATAGGGTTGATATTGTGTTCAAAAGCGATGTAATCTTTCCATAGCGATTCTATACCAATGATTGGGGTTATTACAGCTTTTTGGTATACTCTTCTCACCGCCGTTATTTTTTGGTTCTCCGCATAGCTTCCAATGGCTTCAACGCCTTTTAAGAAATTAATATAATCTTGCCATATTGAAAATGAATGCAGATCCATTCCAATTTTTTCAAGAGCAAAGTCGTAAGCTTGTGCTAATTTTTCCCTTTTGAGAAAAACAAAAAAGTAAAAAAAAAACTCGAACGAATAACATAACTTATCCTTACTTGTGTGTGCTTAGCCCAGCTTTAGTCTCTTTTACATAGGTCAAATACAGTTTCCAAAGATCTATGTTGAGTATTTTAACCAAACAACGCTGGAATAGTTTTTCTACTCTTTCATAGTTACGACCTTTCATCTCTTGTTCAATAAAAATTTTCCAGTAACGAGCTGTAGTCGGGAAAACATTCACCAAGGATTCATACAGCGACCGTACTTCATTCACACTGCGTGTTTGAGCTTCTCGTAAGAGAACCGACCACGATTCTTTATCATAAGGACGGACTTCAACGACTTGCTGGGCACGAACCAGACGCTCATGTCCCCATTCCTAAAAATAAAGTAACTTATGTATGAATTACTATCACATTTTCTAAAACCAGTCTAACAATATCAATTTTTATGAGTTCGCGAAGATCCATTTCAGCTTATTTATCGTGGTTAACACAAGAAAGTGAAGTGCAATGTGCAGTTTCTTCAGATTATAATTATTTAAACACAGAAATATTCTTTTTTTTTTTAATGTAATCAAATCTATAGACAAGACGTTTTTTCACCAGAGATAAGAGAAAGAAGAAGATAGGTTTTAACAGTGATCACTTATACCAAGATTGGAAACCTTGCTGTCAAAGTGACATTTGACTACAAGCTGAGGGTCCAGGTTAGCTGAAACAGTATGCGTGTAATACAAACTTAAGGGGCAGGTTAGCTGTAAGAGTATGCGTGTTTTTGTAATAAAGATACAGTTGCCTACGTAATAAAAAGCAAGTGAGCTGCAAGAGTATGTGTGCATGCAAAAAATAACTTTTGCGGTATTTGGAGGGTAAAACGTAGGTAGGTTTCCAATCTTGTTATAAAGTGATCACTGGGTTTTAAGCACAGATGAGTTAAAAGGGAGATGGGAAACCAAGCTGTCAAAATGACAATAGGCCTTTTTCTTTTTTACCTCTGAGCAGGGTACGGAGTAGAGCCTGAGCTCATCGAGCTCGGTCTGAGCAGAGTTAGCTCAGGCCTTTCCGAGTTAATAAAGAAACAAACCTGAGCACGGAACTGTCACACATACAAAAAAAATTGAAAAAAAAAATTATTTTCCTTCGGAGAACAACTTACTCCGACCGCCATTTCTACCGTTTTAATTTTTTTTTTCGCATCATCTCAGTCATAATAAATGAACAAAATACATGAAGTTGGCCGCGCTCAACTTTTTACTCCATCTACTCCATCAATTTCAACCGAGCTCGTAGATCGCGCTCTGACCACGGTCTGATCTAAAAAATAAACAAAAGTTGAGCGCTCCGATACGTCTGAGCTAAAAAAGAAATACGGTTTTTTTTTGACAGCTCCGTACCCTGCTCGGAGCTAAAAAAGAAAAAACGCCTAATGTCTACTAGCTGCGGTCAAAGTTTACTGCAAGAGTATGCGTGTTTTTAAGAATACTATCTCAGTAAACTTCGACATACCACCTGACTTTTGTTGCTGTTTTTTTTTTTAATTTATTCACATACACGAGTAACAGTAAAATAAAATTTGCGGTATCCGGAGGGTAAAAAGTAAGTCAGTTTCCGATCTCCTTTTGTCTCTGGTTTTAAGAGCGAACAGAATTTAGCTTTGCATATATATCGGCGTTTTTCTTTTTTACCTCGGAGCAGATCAGATCAGATGACAGAGCTGTAAAAAAAAATCTATGTTTCTTTTTTAGCTCAGATATATCGGAGCTAAAAAAGTAAAAATTTTCATGCTCTGAGCTAAATCTATTTGCTCAGGATAAAACGACCGAGCAAATAGAGCTGATAGCTGAGCAAAGACAACTTCACTTGTTTTTTCGAACTCTGAGTGTTCAGAGCTCGCTGAACACGCTCTGAACAAATGAAGCTCTGAACATTGTCTGAACTTTCGGATTTCATTTTGAAATGCAATTGAGCATTTTTAGTTCAGACATCGACACTTCGTATTTTTGAAAGCTGAAATTGACATTTTTTAATTAATAAATAAAATATTTAACTAACTATTCAAAATAAAACTAACTATCTTTGCCTGAGCAACTTATTTCCTCCGCCATTTCAATTGTTTTGAGAAGAACACGCTTGCGCCTAGCATTTCGTTCATTACAAGACGACTCCACCAGAGATATTTCTCTGTTGCTGTTGCTGGTTCAATCTGTTTCTCGCTTTTATCTGTTTCACGCATAAGAAATACAGGAAGGGGTCTTATGAAAAAGAAGTGAAGCAATTTTCTAAGTAGTGTGAGTTTCACAAACAAAAACGCATTACAACAGGGCTGGTCTGCAGTTTAATGATTAAACTCAGGGGCGCCAAATGAAAAATGATTGAATCAAAATTATATCGATTGTGCATCAATTTTATATTTCAATTTCAATTCTTTTCTTGGACTACATGGTGTTTTAACGTTCAAGGTGTACATGCACGATTTTTATAATTTTTCGTTACATTTTCTTCATTTTTCATCCTTAATTCATCATATTTATTATCCTTTTTGGTGTCGTATTCGAAAGCGCATTCTATGAACAACTTGATCAAGTGTTAAAAAGCACAAGAAATTGTGTAGCGCCTAACGATCACCAACAAAAATAAATGCGCGCCTGAACTCGAGTTTTTGTTTTTATGACAGATGAAACGACAAAACAACAAGTTATATGGTCTTTGATTTGACCCTGTACAATATCAATCGAACGAAAACCGTTGGTTTAAATATTAAAATATTCGAAAAATTGCGAACGCTACACAGTTTCGCGCAAAAGTCCAACCTATTTTTATATGGGAAACCCCCCTTAAATAAAACTGTTTTCGGAATAGTTTTCGAAAAGTTCATCTTCAAAGTCAAAATACCGAAATTTTCATCTTATTTTTTTAACTTCGGAGTTCGGACTAATTTTTTTCGAAATTTTAAGGAATTAGGTACTCATTTTTGTTCACAATTAAATGCTGTAAGTAGTTCTCATGCGAAAATATCATCTTGTTTTCGAGAAATTAAGGAAGAACCAAAACCACTCAGAAAAAAATACACAAAATTACTTGTAAGTGTTATTTTTTTCGAAAAAATAGAACAAAATATCATCCAAATTTTCTGAGTGTTTTTGATTTGTTCTTAATTTTTTAAAAACATGAAGCCATTAAGGCATATGGTTCCCTGGACCTCAGCAACCATATTTGACTGTGAAAAAAATAGTACTTAATTACATCAAATTTAGAAAAAAAAGTTGAAAATTTTGATATTTTGACTTTGAAGATGAACTTTTCGAAAACTTTTCGAAAACTATTCCTGAAAACAGTTTTAAATGAAAAATGAAAGAAGCATTTCGAGCTTAACAAGAAGATATGACACGGCATTGTGGATAAAGCCGTTGATTTTTAATATATATATTTTTTTTAATTTAGGCTTTTTTGTTATAAAATCGCCCCTACTGGCTAAACGGGGGACAATAGACCCCTCCCCCTTCCAAATGATCTTTTTCTTGTCTGAATGCAACCTACACACTCCAATTACCAAAAACATCGCTTGTGGGTCGCCCTTTATAAACAATATAATAATTGTTTAAACAATATATGCAATTATTTCCCGCGGATGAAATGTTTCTGATTTTAAAGAATATAAAAACAAACAAATTTCCAAATCCGAGCTGTTTCTGAAAACGCTCTCTTTTGAGCTTCATTGACTCCACTATTTGATGATCAGTTAGTCAGTCAGTGAGTGAGTCAATTACGGTTTTTGAATTTTTTACTGTTCAATATCTCAGGAAGTAGTGGTTCTACAAAATTATTTTTTTTACAGGGCCTTTGTCTCCATGAAGTTAATACGTAATTCAAATTTGAAGCTTCTAACTCTATGGCTTCAAAAGTTATTGGGGGTTAAAAATGTGCTTGAGTTCGATCCCGTATAAAGGGAGAAGTGCTGAAACTTGGCTGGGAAATACCGTGCCATTTGATAAAAAGGATTTTCCCGAGTTCCGTGACCCATAGTCATTACTTCATAGTTCATATGTACACTCTATACTTTATCTCTCATATCCCTTTCTTGTCACAGTTAATACTTATCTGCATAATAACAAGAGTAATGAATGGAACTACACTACCAGTCAAAAGTTTGAGACTACCTCTGAAATTTGAGAAATATCGAGTTTTAACCCCGAAACTATATTTTTAGGAATAAAGTTAATACGTGAAAAAAGTGAAGGGCATGTCTTGTTGTTAATGATAGAAAAATATAAACTTGTTTTTTACTAAACATAAATTATTTATTTAAAAAACCAATTAAAGTCCTAAATTGAGTTTTCATCAAAAAAACCCTTCTTTAAATTCAATAATTTTTTTAACAATTCGGGCAATCTTCTTACAAGTTTATGTGGGATATTATTCCAGCAATTTTGTAGAGTTTCCCAAAGAGCAGATTCCAATGTTATGTGGTGATTCCGGACATTTCTGTCAAGCTCTTCCCATAAGAGCTGAATGGGGTTAATATCTGGAGACTGCGGTGGCCATACCATTACTTTTAGAATTTCCTCGTCTTCTTTTTGTTTCAGGTATTCCCGATAAAGTTTTGAGGTGTGTTTCGGGTCATCGTCTTGCTAGAATACAAAAACCTTCACCGATTAATCGGAGTCCAGATACGAAAACGTGGTCTTCCAATATCGTTTTATAGACTTCTTTATCCATTTTTCCTATCACTCGTGTCAGATCTCCCACTCCATCGAAGGAGAAACATCCCCACACCATTACTGAACCGCCTCCATGCTTTACAGTTGGGACCATACAGTCTGGTAGCATCTTATGTTCAGCGCTGCGCCTGACGTACACTCTGCGATTTGAGCCAAGCACCTCAACTTGAACTCATCGCTCCATAAGACTCTGTTGAAGCCTTCATCTGTCCAATCCTGATAGGTTTTGTCCCATTCCAACCGTTTGATCTTGTTTTGGGGTCGTAGAAGGGGTTTCCACACTGCAACGCGCCCAAAAAGTCCAGCATGCCTTAACCTTCGTTGTATCGTTGATACAGATAGTGGTTCTTCCCGCATTTCATTTCGGCGCGTATTTCTGATGTTGTTTTCTTCCTAGAACGCTTGCTTATGGTGATGATATGCAGATCTTCGGTTTTCGTCGTAACTCTAGGTTGTCCTGACCTCGGTTTATCCTTAAAACCGCAGGTACTAGAGTAACGCTGTATGATCCTGTGAACTGCGCCTTTGGATATCTTCAGTTTTGTGGCGATTTCTCTTTGCGAATACCCTTCTTCAATAAGGGTCATAGTCGCAGATCGAGTTTCAGTAGTTAATTTGTTTACTTTCCCCATGATGCGCACTTTGTTTACTGAAGAAGATAACGGTCTCAAATAAATTTAAATTGGATAAAACCGAGCATTATATACAAAATCCTGAATATGCAGGTATTCAGATTTTACATTTTTTTACACTTTAACATTACCCAAGTCATAAAAAAAATTCCAAATTGAATGTAAAAAGTCATAAAAATTAAAAACTACGGTAAATCCAAACAGAAGTCAAAAAACCAAAATTGTTTTTTTTTTACCTTTTTTCACAAAATTCCTTATCTATATTTTATGTATATAAAAGAAAGTCGTGTTTGTTACAACACTTATAACTCGAGATCTGCTGGACCAATTTTCATGGTTTAAGATTCGTTGGATTTGTATCCGCCCCGAATAGCAGAATACATCTTAAAAACAATGAATACATATCCACGGTAGCGGTCATAAATGACAAACAAAATTTATAGTTTTCATATCACAACAGCAAAATATATCAAAACGACCTTTGAATATTTCGTCAAATATTTTTATATTCATCTAAAAAATAAAAAAAAAATGTCAGTGAAGAAAATATACAAATGTATATTTGTCAAATATTGTTTTCCCATAAAAAACCTACACTTGCCGTCGATATTTCTTCCTTTTTTGTTTGTTGATTTGTTGCTTTTGGGATATGGCGTGGGAAGCGGGTAGTGAAGTAGCGGAAAAGTAGGTAGCGGGTAGCGCATAGCGTGGAGACGGGTAGTGGGAGTGAGTAGCGGTTAGCGTGGTAAAGGGGTAGCGGTTAGTGTGTTTAAGTAGAAGGTAGTGAGAAGCGGGTAGTGTTGAAGCAAGTAGCGGGTAACGGGGTACAGTTTTAGCGGGTAGAAGGTAGCTCTGGAGGGTAGGAGGGTAGAAGACTGCAGTGTTGCACGCGTTATTGATGCATATGTTACACAGTTGGTCATTTTCTAATAAGTTCAGGGCTTGACACGCACTGCGGAAAGTGGATTGTGTGACGCCGTCAACTATTTTTAATTGCTGAAAAGATCTAGGACCAGGCACTGCGAAGCGTGGCAGGGTACAGCTAGTAATTTATATAAAAGGATTAATATCTGGGGTTTTTTCACTTGTACCTTTTATGAATGGTATAAGTTATCATTTCAGGTAAAAAAATTCTATTTTCATTCATAAACTCAAGCGCAAGGTACAAATAAAGCAACCCTTTGAAGGTGGTCTCAAACTTTTGACCGGTAGTGTATGTATTTCCTGTTCATCTATTCTTTATCGATTGAATTTCAATTTGAGTCAGGACACCTTAAGAAGAAATTTATCACTTCGAACTATTTTTAGCAGATCCTACTATGGCATTAACAGTTCTCTTAATCAATTAATAAGTATTTAAAACAAAAAAAATCTATTGTCATTGACTCTAGAAGTGACAATCTCAAACCTGCAAGCTTGAAATTTATTATTTATAGTTGAAACAATGCTAGTTTTAGGTTTAGTTTTAAGTAAACATTGTAATTTTAACGGTGGCATTTATTATATTGCAATAAATAAAATTAAATAAATAAATACTTATAAGTTGTTTTCCTTACACAACATTATACATAAATAATAAAAAAAGACACAGTTTCAGTGTATTTAATTTTTTTTTCCATTATCAAACAAATAAGCGAGACAACTAGGTACATATATTACAGATGATACATCCTTTCCAAGCATATGATGATAACTTGCATATATCGATCCCATAAACAGCGGGTTTCCTGGTCCCTGAAAAGAAATAAGACAATTATTTGTAAGAAGTAAGGATATTCTGTAACAGTCGTGGACTTTAATTATTGTCTACCAATAGATGACATATAAAATGGAATCCGTTCAAGGTTTGTGTCCTTGTTTGATACAAACGGTCGGTGTATTGAGGCAGTGGAGATATGGGATAAAAAGTAGCGGGGTTACAGGGGAGAAGGACAGTAGGGAAGCCGGGTAAATGGACAGCGGGATAGCTGGGTAACGAAGTAGCGGGTAGGAGTAGCTGCTAGCAGGTGAAGGGTAATGGGTAGCGGTTAGTGTAGTAGCGGGGTAAAAAGTTTAGATCTTTAATTTATCGACTGAGACAGTACGAAGTCTGTCTGCCCAAAAAAAAAATAATGAAATGAGGCCCCAAAAGCAACAACAACGAAATTTCTCAAATTTTGGGGCTTTGTTTCATTTTTTGGGGCCTTTTTTCATTTTCATTGGGGTCTAATTTCATTATGAAATAAGGTAAGGGGCTTAATTTCGTTATACTTTTTAGCCGAGTCCATTGCAGGCATTAGAATTATAAGTGTCCTATAAGTGCAGTACAGAATTCAAGTGCATATTTGTTTAATAGTTTGTGTTGACATCACCTTAAATAAAGTGAAAAGGACAAAGCTTTTACCTTAAATTTTGGTAATAAGGTACAGTTGCGGAAAAAATGTTGCCAAAAGAGATTCAATTTGGGGCGTCAAAATAAAAAAAGTTCATTATCTAACCTGTTCATTACGAAGAAGACAAATTGGGGTCTTATTTCATTTTTTCACAAAAAGTAAAACAAGTTGGGGCCTTATTTCATTTATTTTGGGCTTTATTTCATTTCGTTGGGGCCTTTTTTCATTGGGGCATAGTTTCATTATGAAAATATACCCCAATTTGGGACCATATTTCATTTTTTCATTGGGGCCTAATTTCGCAGAGCCTAAAAATTGATGTAAGTTTGTTTTTATGTCCTTTATGGACGGTGCAGGGAACTAACTTCACTGGGAATTAACTTCACCTCACGTGGGATATATCTTCACTTTTTTTTGGTGAAGTTATATCCCAACTATGGTGGGAAAATTACTTCATCAGAAATTTGTGTGAAATTTGTGCTATTGCTAATGCCATCATGACTAGAGATGTTGTAAACAAAAAACATAAATTGCTGATTGGTGAGAATACTGATGCTGAAATATTTGCTTCTCTTCCATCTGTACCTCGGCATCGTTTTTTACATATCTCTCGACTTAATAAAACTGTAACGGAAGAGAATGTTATTAATTACATCGCAAGAAAACTGAATTTACCAACTACAAGCTTGGTTTGCCATAAATTGGTTAAAAAGGAAGCAGATATGTCATCGTTCCATTACATTAATTTTAAACTCGGAATTCCAACTGCATTATTCAATGAAGCCCTTCAATCATCCATCTGGCCAGTTGGAGTTCAGATTAAAAAATTTGAAAGCCGTTCAAAAAACGCATTGCACCCACACTAACAGGTCTTAACCTAATGAATAATATTGGTGTTTCATCTTCGATTGGAAATTGTCTCTCCTTATTTTATCATAACGCTGGAGGGATGAGGACAAAATCTAATGAATTTTATATTGCTGCTGCTGATTGTTCTTATGACGTCATCGCTCTCACTGAGACATGGTTAAATTGTAATTTTTTATCAACTGAATATTTTACATCTGATTTCAACGTTTATCGGAAAGATCGTTCATCTGAACTAACTGGTTTATGCAGAGGTGGAGGCGTATTATTGGCTATTAGGTCTATTTATCCAAGTATAGAAATTAATTTATATAATTCTTCAATTGAACAAATTTGTGTACGTATTGATTTACCTATTTTTGATTCTTCTTCAGAACGTAAGAATATTCACTTATATTGTTTTATTTCATATATACCGCCATTATCTGATTATTCCATTTATGATGCTGATATAAAAAATATAGAGCACATTATTTAAAATATTGCTGATGATAAGTCATACTGGATAGTTCTGGGTGAATTTAATTTGTCGGCTATTTTCAAATGATGAGAATCTTATGTATCCTTATAATATTAACAAAGATTTTGAATGTAACGTTATTGATAACTTAACAGCTTTGAATATGCACCAAATTAATAATGTTTATAACTCTATTGGTCGTATTTTAGATTTAATTTTTATTGATAAAAATCTTGAAGCCCGCTTAGATGAGGCTAATTTTAATTTTCTTGAAAACAGTGTTCATCATAAAGCACTTGAGATTAATTTTAATTTGTCAGTTTTAAAAGAATTGAATTCTTCTTGTAATGTTGAATTGCAATACGATTTTAAAAATGCCGATTTCACGTCAATGTATAATTATTTTGAGTTGATTGATTGGCAACTTGTTTTTAATTATAATGAATTAGGGCTCAGTTATAGCTATCAGTAAAATTCATCAGTAGAAATTTTGTTTTGCTATTTTAAAAACTTTAATCTTATATTTTGAGGAAAATGTTGATGAAATAAGTTGAAAATACATTTCGTCTTTTTTTTCAAAAAAAAAAGAATGCATTTAGTATTGAATATTATTAACAAATCAATTTTATAAATTTTACTGATGAAATTTTATTTTACTGAACAACTGACTGCCAAATGTCAAAAAAAATTCCATTTCGTTTTACTGATGGCGTTTCATTTTTTTACTGTTCCGGTGCCATCATTAAAAAAATTACTGATGAGATGAACAGTAAAAACGAAATTGTTTGCGGCGTGAAGGTGTAAATTTACTGATAGCTATAAACGCTCATCAGTAAAAAATTTCAGATTCCAGATGTTTCAATTTTTACTGATTGATTTTACTGATAGCTATAACTGAGGCCTTAGGGGCCGGTTATAGCTATCAGAAAAACGGATCAGAAAAAAAATTCTTTTCCAAATTTGACTACTCAAGAACTTCATTTGAGCGAAATATTTATGCAATTCGACGAACGTTTATATGAAATATTTTTTTCAAAAATAATTAAAACATTTATGACCGCATTTAATTAGAAAATTGAATTTAAATTTTTTTCTGATGAGATTTCATTTTTCTGAACAGCTGATTGTAAAAACTTCAAAAATATTCCATTTCGTTTTTCTGATGTGTTTCGTTTTTTTTTCTGTTCCGATTACATCAGAAAAATTTTTTCTGATGAAAAAAAAAAATTCTGATGTCATAAAATAAAGCGTGCAGCTGGATTTCTGACACAAAATTCTTGGTTGCTATAAACACTCATCAGAAAAATGTTTCAAGTTTTCACTGTTCCAATTTTTTCTGATGGATTTTTCTGATAGCTATAACCGGCGCCTTAGATAAAGCTTTTTCTGTGTTCCGGAACATTTTAGATTCTGCCATTTAACGTTTCGTTCCTACTAAACATTTGAAGGAATCTAAGAGACCAGTTTGGTTCAATAAAAGTTTATCGAGGCTGAAAAATATTATGAGTAAGCTACATAAAAAAAGTAAAATTTATGATTCTTTTCGTCAGCAGTTTTATCAAACTCGAAGAGAATATGAATTTTTGAAGAAATTTATTTATAAACAATATATCGTCGGCTTAGAGTGCAAACCTGCTAACTCCACTTTTTGTCAAATTTAAGATAAGTATACAGTTCGATACGTAATGCCAATACGCGTCGACTGATATAATTATTTACGTTTAATTCGTCTTTTAAGTTGATCAAAACGAGTGATGAGCAAAACTGCTAACTCCATTTAAGCCGAATTCAACTGCTAACTCCACCAGAACTAATCGCACCCAATACAAATTTGACTAAAAAAAGCACCAGTCGATTGAGTTTTGTGTTGGCTTTGCTTACTGGGACAATCTCTCTTGACGTGACCCTTTTCATCACAAGAAAAACAAACTCCTTTCTGTTTAACAAATTTCTTTGTATTGTTTTTGGTACGATTGAATGAATTGCCCTTTTTCGAAGAACTACGCTTGACAACCAATGCTTATGTACTTTCAACTTCACCCTGGGCTTTCAATCGAAGTTCCTCTGCCATCAACCTTGCTCGCAAGTTCAGCATCGGCTGTTCAGACGAACTCGTTGATTTCCAGGCACTGTGGATCTGATTGAACTCCGCTAGAAGTGACATCAGTATTTGCGTCACTACTATAGAATCGGAAATGACTTCTTTTTGGTCTTTCATCTGTTGTACGATTTCCATTAGTTTCGACAGAAACGAAGCAATATCACCAGCCGGATCTTTTGTAAAACTGTAGTATTTTGTTGTAAAAAGAGAATGTTTGACTTTGAAGCCTGTTCGTATGTACTCTTCAATGTTGCCCACATGTCCTTAGCTGTTTCACAGTTCATGATTCGTAAAAGGGGCTGCTTATTACATGCACCAGAAATCGCACGACGCGACGTGCCTTGGCATCAGCCTTCTTCCACGCAGCAATACTCGCTGCATAGTTCGTCGCTCCAGCCGCCGCCGCCGCACATAGGGGTATTTAGCCCAAAAAACCGATCAAAAATATTTGTTTGTGCAAATGAGTTGATACATGTCTGAAAAGACCCTTTAAATAGTTTAAAGCTTATTTAAAACGAATTCAGGTGAAAGTTGAAATCTCTATTATTTTCCCCAGTGCATGTTTTTTTGTTGAGAAAATAGCTCTGAAGGTGATTCAATTTGGCATCAAAATTAATTTCTTCACACTCATTCATAATATTAAACAACTGCCTTTTAGTTAAAATGCACAAACCAGACGAAACTTCACACAAAATAATTTATTTTATCTAAAACTGTTCTGAAATTGTGATAAAACTACATACACTCTAAGGGCGACAAAAGCTAGCTAGGCACCTAAAGGCACCGAATTTGTTTCTTATCTCTCTAATGAGATCTTTCTCTATAAGTTGATACCAAATTTGTTACCGAATAATACCGAATTATATAACAAAAGTTCCATAAACAAAAACAAAAAAACCAAAAAAATAGCCCATTTCCACACTTTTATTGAAATACTAGTATCTATTAAATAAAAGGTTCAATACACACAAAAACAGTTTTTAAATTAAGTACACACTTGCTGCTGAACTATCCATCACAAATATATTTACTCGCCGTATAAAAAAAGTGGAAAAAAAAAATAATTAAAACGTTCGATTTTTCGCACAAATCAATTTCTTTAATATTCAAGCTTACGAACGCTGACTTTCAACTGAAGCTGTGGTGAAGTGGGTGCATAAACATTAAAACGAAGTACGGTACATTCTTCCATCTGTATTTAACTATACCCAAGAAAAAAATTACTTCGCAATGCTTCATTTTTAAAAATTGATTTATGATCGGTTTTTTGAGCTAAATACCCCTAAGTGCGCCGCCAGCCGGAGCGGCAGAAACGCCATTAACCACGTCCCACAACTCACCTGCTTCCAAATATCACATGAGGCGACAGAAAGCGTTCATTATTTCATAGTTTCAATAGAGTTGTTTACAGTTATTTGTTTTTCTTTTCTTTTTTTGTTCAGTCTCCGAAGAAACTGTTTTTCTCTCTTTCTTCCACCGATTCATTGGAAATGGGAAAGTGAATCCGTTCAGTTCAAATCAAGTAGATTAATTTGAAATCTGGAATCGAGATGATTTACTTTTGTATCAGAGCTGTGAAAAAATGAAACCTTTTTGTATTGCATCGTCAAAAGTCCTATTCATTTAACTGAATTTTGGGAATGCATTTACATTCCTTATTGCAATACTTTAACTTCGAAAATAAAATCGCAGTTATTTTGAAGTCTTTTGTATAAAAATCATTTAGAGCAGTTAAAAGATTTGAAGTCAAAAAAATGCATTACTTTTTTACTGCTTGCATTCTGGGAAATCTTGTAAAAGTCTTTTACATTCTTTGCAGTCATTAAGTCTTTTGATTGCATTCAATGTAATGCAGTCATTTGACTGCTTTTGGAGTCTTTTAACTGCTTGCAGTCTTTTAACTGCTTGAAGTCTTTTTAGTGCTTTGAAGTCTTTTAACTGCTTTAAGGTCTTTTAACTGCTTGATTTATTTTTTTTCTGTTTCATATTTAAAAATATCTATTTAAGATGTTCATAGGATGTAGTTTAATCTGTTACATATGTATAAACAAAATAAACTCATAAAAAGAAGTTTTTAACACTATATTTGCGTATTTTTGATTGTTGAAGGAAAACCTGCTAAGTCCTTTATTTTTTACATAACCCACATAGGAAAGCCTGCTATCTCACAAATATGCAAATAAATACAAAACTATAAGCCTATTTCAATTCGTTTATGTACATAAAAGTAGAGCTCTATAGGACACACAAATCATGTTTTGTATTTTTTCTTAAAGTGTCAACAAGCAGTTTTGGGAAGTTTTTTCTTTCTCCTGTAAAATGTATAGAAATGGAGTTAGCAGGTTTGCACTCTAAGTCGACGATATGTGGTCTCTTGAGTCAAAGATTACATCTAATTCTAAATGTTTTTGGTCATTTTTAAACACGAAGCGTAAATCTTTAGGTTTTCCATCTAATATGTCTTATAAAGGCGTCTCATGTGATACTATTAATGATATTTGCAACAATTTTGCATCATTTTTTCAAACCAATTTTTGTGACTTAAAAATTGATAGTTGCCCGTAGCTTAGTTGGTAAGTGCGTTGGCTGCTAAGCTGAACGTCGTTGGTTCGAATCCCACTCAGGCCAAGTTTTTATTTCATCTTTCACGGGCACTGCCTCTTGCGAAGACCTGACAAATCTTCCAAGAGTATCAATCTGTCATGAAAAAAGTGCTTCTCAACTCTGCCGTTCGGAATCGGCGTTAAATTGTAGGTCTCCTCAATTCTTCACACGCACTCAGAGAATTGTTGATGAGAGTAGGCCACTTAGGCCCTGGCTCTTCAAGAGCTGTCGCGCCACTCTATTTATTTTTATTTTTTTATTTTTTAAAAATTGATAATGTTCAATTGGGTCGTAATTACAACTATAATTTTGCAGCTGGTTCTCTTTTCTTGTCCGTTGAGGATGTATTGGAAGCACTATCATCTCTTGATAACAGCTTTTCTGTTGCACCTGATAATATTCCACCACTTTTTTCTAAAAAATTGTAGATTCTATCTTGCTGCTCCATTGTGTTATATATTCAACCTTTTTTTAAAACAAGGTGTGTTTCTAGATACCTGGAAGCATTCCTTGATTATACCTTTACATAAATCTGGCTCAAAATGTTCTATTGAAAATTATAGGCCAATTGCCAAACTTCAGCTTATACCTAAGCTTTTTGAAGCCATTGTAAAAAACAAGCTTTATAGTCTGGTTAAAAATCATGAAACTGAAAATCAGCATGGATTTATGAGTGGAAGATCGACTGTACCTAATTTATCTTTATTTACCACTTACTGTCTTCCTTGTTTAGAAAACCGTTATCAATGTGATGTTATTTACACTGATTTTTCGAAGGCTTTCGATCGTGTGCAGCATAATATTCTTATAAAAAACCTTGAACTCTTTGGTTTTCACTCATCACTTTTAAATTGGATTCACAGTTATTTGGTAGGGCGTAAGCAATATGTCAAGATTGGGAATGTTTTGTCGAAAGAAATTAATAATTTTTCCGGTGTGCCCCAAGGCAGTCATCTTGGACCGCTGCTCTTCATTCTCTTCATTAATGATTTGCCCAGTGATCACTTTATAACAAGATTGGAAACCTACCTACGTTTTACCCTCCAAATACCGCAAAAGTTATTTTTTTCATGCACACATACTCTTGCAGCTAACTTGCTTTTTATTATGTAGGCAACTGTATCTTTATTACAAAAACACGCATACTCTTACAGCTAACCTGGCTCCTTAAGTTTGTATCACACGCATACTGTTTCAGCTAACCTGTCCCCTCAGCTTGTAGGCAAATGTCACTTTGACAGCAAGGTTTCCAATCTTGGTATAAGTGATCACTGGATTTGCCTAGTTGCATTTCAAATTCGAAGTTTTTATTATATGCTGATGACCTCAAGATTTTTAAATGCATAAAAACACCATTGGACGCGTCTAGTGTTCAAATGGATCTAAATAATATAGCTAGTTGGTGTAACCGAAATGGACTATTTTTTAACGTAAATAAATGTAGTGTTGTGACATACTCAAGAATTCATAGCCCTATAAGTTTTGAATATAGAATTGATAATATCTGTCTTCAAAGGTTTATGAACCAAAAAGACTTAGGTGTTCCTTTTGATTCTAAAATGACTTTTTTCAATTCATATTGATCAAGTAATATCTAAAGCAAACTCGATGTTAGGATTTTTGATGAGAAATTCAAAGTTTTTTGAAGATCCTTATACTCTCATGAGTCTTTATTTGTCTATTGTTAGACCAATATTAGAGTATTGTTCCATAATTTGGAACCCATAGGTATACTCAAATAAGTTCTTGCCGAATTGAGAAAATCCAAAAACGATTTACTAAGTTTGCTTTACGAAAAACTTTAAGAGGAGTTAATCTTCCGTCTTATGTGACCAGGTGTACCTTGATCGATTTAAAATCTCTGGAATTTAGAAGAAAACAGCATTCTGCTCTCTTTGCTTTGATGTCTTAAACTCTAATATAGATTGCCCGTTGCTTCTTTCTATGTATAATATTTATGCTCCTTCTCGTTTTTTGCGACCTAGAGATGGTAACTTCTTAAATGTTCCTTACCACATTACAAATTACGCTAAACATAATCCAATCATTTGTTCTTGTGTTGATTTAAAATATTTTGACGTTGTCATTGATTTTAATAAAACCAGATTTAATATTAAGAAAGATATATTGAATTCATTGTAATTATTTATGCATTTGTTATTTATTTACACAAGTCTTTATTTAATTTAAAATTCTATTAATTAATATTGTACATATATTATATTAAAGTCACTTTAAAGTTTCCTAACTTGATTGACAATAAATAAATAAATAAATAAAGATAATACCTACAACAATACTAAATTATTTCCCACCCGTTATTCATTGATTTTAAGAGAAACAACCAGCCGAATGAAAAAAAATTATGAATGAAGACATGAATTCAAAAAATTCCATGTTTATTATTATAAGTAGCCAGAGTAGACAAAGAGCTTAAGTTCATAATTTGAACTTCAGCTTTTAGAAAATTGAACGCTTTTTGTATATTATTTGGACTAAATAATGGTGAAACCAAGAACTTTATATTGGGATTGGAATTGGTCCTCAGCTTTGGTATAATATCGTGGATCTTGTTGCGGGTTGCCCGCGTATAATGGAACCAACATTCTTTGAGGTCTACTTCGGGAAATACCATGTAAAAATTCGCGCGAATTTTTTTCTTTTCACACCCCAAGTTGTTTCTCTGTTTGACAAAAAAAAATTCGGCTCGCTTCGCTCGCTTTGTAGTGCTACAGTATAAATTAATTTTTCTTGCCCAATTTACATTAACATTTGTTTTCTGTACGACGATAATTTAAAAAAAAATATTTGACAACATTCTCATACAAAATTGGTTATTTGTATTTGAATTGATTAGCTTTAGTTAATATTTTGTTGTAGATGGAAATCAAATGCATATTTTTTTTAAATTTGCACCATTTGTGCTTTGAAAAGCATACATTTTGTTAACCCTAAACCTCCTACATTATTTCTCTACAGTAAAAAAAACAGTTAAGAAAATCGGTCGACCGCTTTGGCTGGTTAGCGAATGTACAGAAAAAAAGCAATTCTTTTATATAGATTCAAAGAATAAAGTACTCTTAAAAAATCATGACCGACGTCCAATGCTAAGCGGATTTTTAAATGCAAGCATTAAAACTGAAAAGCACCAGGGACCCAACGAAACTTTCGTTCACCCCACCACTGGAAATAATTTGTCATTGATTTTGATGCGAAATAATTAAACTAAAAAACATGATTCTAATGTGTAACTCTTATAAGCATAAGTGAAATCAATTCCAGATTGATCACATTGCGATCGACGGGAGGCACTTTTCCAGCATTCAAGATGTTCGAACTTTCCGAGGAGCCAACATCGACTCGGACCACTACCTCGTCGTAACCAAGGCAGTGCTACGAATATCCCGACAACGGCCAAAACAAAGAAATGCTGCAAGAAAATACGACGTCGGACGGCTACAATCGCAAGAGATCGCCAGATCCTTCTCTGATCGAGTGACAAGTAACCTCTTAAGGAGTCCTATGCCGCCAACATCAAGTATCGAAGACCAGTGGCAACATTGCCAGAATGCAGTTAGAGATGCCGCCTCTAATGTGCTGGGTTTCACACAGCCACCAAAACGAAACCCCTGGTTTGACGAAGAATGCAGGCAGGCCCATGCAGCCAAGCAGGAGGCATACAAAGCGGCGCTGCAAAGAAGGACAAGAGCTGCTCGTGAGCTCTACGAGCAAAAGAGGAGAGAAGAACGCCAGCTTCTCAGGAGAAAAAAGAGAGAGCATGAGAAGCATCAGATCGAAGATGTTGAGAGAGCTAATAGCAGGAATGAAGTTCGGAGGTTTTATCGGAAGGTAAAACAGCTGGCTCAAGGTCATCGAGCAAGAACCGAAGCCTGCAGAGATCAACAAGGGAACATCATAGTAGAACCGCAGTCACTGCTGGGGATTTGGAAAGACCACTTTTGTAGACTGTATAACGGCGACGACGAACAAAACCCCGCCGTCAGACAGGAGCCTTTTATCATACACGATGACAGCCAACAATTCCGTGAACCCGACCTAGAAGAAGTGAAAACAGCAATATCACGGCTGAAATCCAACAAAGCCGCAGGAGCAGATGGTCTAGCTGCCGAGCTGTTCAAAGCCGCAGGCGACGAGCTAGATAGGAGCATGCACCAAATCATCTGTAAGATATGGTCGGAGGAATGCATGCCCGATGAATGGAACCTCAGCATTGTTTGCCCGATCCTGAAAAAAGGAGATCCTCTAAACTGCACCAAATACAGAGGAATAAGTCTGCTTAACATCGCCTACAAGATCCTCTCTGCCATAATATGTGAATGTCTGAAGCCTTTCGTCAACAATCTGATTGGTCCTTATCAATGTGGCTTTAGGCCAGGAAAGTCTACCATCGACCAAATTTTCACGTTGCGGCAGATCCTGGAAAAAACCTATGAACTCCAAATCGATACCCACCACCTCTTCATTGATTTTAAGGCCGCGTATGACAGCATCTACAGAGACGAACTGTATAAAGCTATGTCTAGCTTTGGCATCCCTGCCAAGCTCGTTCGCTTGTGCAAAATGACGATGGAGAACTCACGCTGCTCTATCAAGGTTGGCAATGAGCTTACGGAATCATTCGACGTCAAAAAAGGATTCAGACAAGGCGATGCACTGTCGTGCGATTTCTTTAACATCGTTCTTGAGAAGATAGTCCAAAACTCCACCGTCAACACCAGAGGCTCTATCTTCTATAAATCTGTTCAACTTCTCGCGTACGCCGACGATATTGATATAATGGGAAGAACACAGCGTGATGTCAATGGCACCTTTGTGAGGATTGAGAAAGAAGCGGCAAAAATGGGTTTAGCGGTAAATGAGGGAAAAACGGAGTACATGCTGTCTTCGAGTAAGGACACCCAACATCGACGGCTCGGACAGAACGTCACAATAGACGCATACAACTTCGAGGTAGTTAGGGAGTTTGTCTACCTAGGCTCCGCTATCAACACGGACAATAACACCAGCGCTGAGATAAGATGAAGAATTACTCTTGCTAATCGCTGTTTCTTTGGGCTAAGAAAGTAACTGAGTGGAAAAGCCCTATCTCGAGAAACTAAGGTAAAACTGTACAACACCCTCATCATCCCTGTCCTGCTATATGGTGCAGAAGCATGGACCCTAACAAAATTGGATGAATGTGCCTTAGGCTGTTTTGAGAGGAAAATTCTTCGGGTCATCTTTGGCCCCGTGTGCATTGATGGGGAATGGAGAAGGAGATACAACAGCGAACTTAACGGGTTGTACAACGACGTGAACCTAGCCAGAAGAGTCAAGGTCCAGAGACTCAGATGGCTCGGTCATTTAGAGCGCATGGACACCAATGCTCCGGCCCGGAAAGTCTTCGACACTATTCCCGAGGGTCGCAGAAGTAGAGGAAGACCGCGACTCAGGTGGCGCACACAAGTGGAAGAGGACCTCAATCAACTTGGAGTGCAAAACTGGAGACAGCTAGCTAGGGACCGAGCTGGCTGGCGGAGACTGTTGATTGAGGCCCACGTCCACAACGGACTGTAGCGCCACCTTAAGTAAGTAAGTAAGAAATCAATTCCCACCTTCTGTGGGAAATAGCTTCAAATCAAAGTGAAGTTATTACCCACAGAAAAGTGAAGTAATATCCCACCATAGCTGGGATATAACTTCACCAGAAAAAAGTGAAGATATTTCCCACTTGAGGTGAAGTTAATTCCCATGTGAAGTTAGTTCCCTGCACCTTTATGGACTCCGAAATGGCCCAACAGAAATTTGTGAACATTTCATGGTTATGTAATACTGTTGTATTCAGTGATGGTGGACCTCATGGAAGAGTGGGAAAACTGGAAAAAACAAACGAAGGTCGTGAGTTTGATTATTTTTGGTTGGAAGTTTTTGTTTCAAAATGGATTTTAGTATGGAAAAATAGAAAGGTCTTGATGGAAAACTCGGAAAACTTCTTGGTTTTTATAGTAAATCGATTTTAAATAAAATGGCGCAAATTTTGAAACATTTAAAGTCTACTTTAAATCCACTTTAAACTAGGAGTCGACTCTAAAAACAAATTTTAGATTCAGGGTCGACTTTATCTCATTTTTGAACGACTTAAAGTATACTTTATCGTTAAAGTGGTCGTCTAACTTTAAAAGGGAGAAATCATTCGTTTAACTCTTTAAAGTGTAGTTTTGAGGAAGCAGATTTTGAGATTTTCGAAGATTTTGAATATATAAGAAAGCAAAGAGTCAAATTCGTGCATGCTCTTATTTAAATTCAAATATTCATTTATCATTTTTGTAAAAGAAAAAAAAATATGAACCACGGGACTACCAAGCTGGATTTGCTGCTTGTTTTTTTTTTACACCTTTGCAGTTGTGTGTGTACGTTGTTTGCTTTTAATTTTATTACCTATGTGCCTTTTTTGAGAGTTCTTATAAACAAATTACACTTGTAGGGAAATTTATTCCTGTTTTTAAGGAATATTTTTAACCCATTTCAGAGCACACTATTCCACCTTCACTATGACAAATACAAACAAAACAAATTGGAATATCATTCGGATATTTATTTGAACACATTTTCACAAAGAAAAACATAACATTTATTAGAACTAAATATACAAACACTAAATAATCACATTTTTTCCTGTTTTGGGGAGATAAATGCAATAAAAACTGCTAAAAACTGCAAGCGTAAAATGACAGTTTACTAATTCAATTTATCGATGTGTCACATTTAGGCGAGTTCACACAACGTTATGTTTAAAGTCCAATCTAATCAGAAGACTCGTTTAAAGTGTTTAAAAATAAGAAAAGTTAGAAGTGCTTTAAGTAGAGTAGACTTTATTCCTTAAACGAGGGCTGACTTATTGCGCCAATACTTTTAATATAATTCAATATGTATAATTCAATTTTTATTCATTCTCTATTCGAGGTTAAAATCCTTCACACGTTTTGTAATTAGGTTATGGCAAAAGTGACAAGTCATTTTTCATCTGTCATCATGATATGTTGACATAATGGGCAAAAGGTTGTGTTCAGCCCCATTTAAACAAGTTGCCACTTTAATGTGTAACAATGGAGTGTTATCCTTCCTCTTTAGATGTTGCTTAGAATCCTAAACGAGACGGCAGCCTTATAACTCTACCATATCTCGTTGCTTGTTGATTACTGGAAACGGATGGCGAGGATTCCAAGTGAGTTGGGGAAACTGGTTTCGACGATGCTTCTGTTGAGTCGTTAGTGGTATTGGTTGGAATTTGTGAGCCTTCATGGTATGTGTGGGATCTTGTTGTTGCGTTAGGTGAAACAGGTGGAATTGGTTCAGGATGATTAGTATCCTCGGTTTGAGCGGTGACTGGAAGTTCATTTTCAACTACGACTGGAAGTTCACTTTCAGTTTGAGATTCGACTCTTTGCCGAATTTGATCTACATGACGTCTGGCTGTCCGATCATCCAAAGTTCTTACAATATACGACACTGGTCCTGTGATTTCCGAAATAATACCTTTCAACCACTTAGGAACATCTGAATAATTTCTGAAGAATACTGCATCTCCTACATAAAAAGTTCTCCCTTTTTCTGTTACGCAACTCTCTTCTCTTGTTTCGTTCTTTTAATTGATGTTGTGTGGATGTAACATATCCAACATAGTTCTTAATTTTCTTCCCATAATTAATTCTGCTGGGGTTCTACCGGTTGTTGTGTGCGGGGTCGTATGTTGTTTGAACAAAAATCGCTGTAGTTTAAGATGAATGTCTCCTTCTGATAATAGGTCTGTTTGGTAACTTCAACTTTTTGCAACGAAGTACAACGAAGTAAAACGTTTTTACATTTCCTGCTTGCTTACTCGAATTAGTTGCAGAGAAAGGGAAAATCGAGAGAGCTAAAAAATTCCCCTCCAGAGAAAATTTTTCAACTTCTTGCAACAGAAATTTCTTGTTGCAATTTGTTTTTGAATTTGAATTTGAATTTGAATTGAAACGGTTTGTCGAAATTTGGAAAGAACATGCTTTGTGTTTAGCAATTAATACATATATCATTTACGTTACTATTTTTTTTTTAAAGGACTTGATAAGCAAAGCAAAGAAAAAGGTTTTATGCTTGGTTCCAATAATTCTTTTGTCATGACAGGAGATAAGTATACTTCTCCGAAGTGCTGATTTTTTCACAAAGCTGATCGAAAAATAATATTCATATGTATATGAATGTGATTGTGCATTTTTAATTCCAAATCGGTATACTGACGAACCACTTATTCAAAGTATTTGTCTACACAGTTTCGCCTATTTCGTTGTCCTCTTTCCATAATGAAATTGAAGAGCTCGTCATCGCTGTCTTCAGGAATGTTAAACATTTACGCTCTAAAACTGCACCACAACCACAATATTCTTCTTCGCTGAGCGAAGAATCATATTTCATCAACTCTATCACCAAAATCAAAAATTCATTATTTTTCCATATAAGTAATGTACGTACACTCTATTGTCAATCGTTTTGAAAAAAATGAAAACAAACTGCAACAAATTACATCAACGCGTTTGTTTACTTTGTTGCAAGTTTCTCTCTTTCTGAGAGAATTTTACTCTCTTCACCTAATTTGACAGATTTCAAACAAACTGCTACAAAAAGTTCCCAAACAGACCTAATGTTGCAAGTGATGACTTTATACAACGCACCATTCGTTCGGCTTGGCCATTACATGAAGGGTGATAGGGGGCTTTTGTATTGAATTTTATTCCATCTATATATATATAAAAATGAATGTTTGTATGTATAGTACCTATAGACTCATAAACTACACATTTGATCATGTAATAATCTTTGGAAAAGTTGTTGTACATAAACCCGGGATGGTTCCTGAGTTGGAAAAACTAATTTTTATTGAATTACGTGCGAGAAAAACGCAAATAAAAATTGGGTACCTGTAAATTGTTATCGAAAATTTCGTTGATTTATCGATATTTTCATTCGATATATTGACCACAGATCAGATACAGAGAGAAAACCTCCCAAGGTATTTTGCAGCGAAGCTAGGCAAATTGACGGGCCACGCTTTAAATGTACACTTACGTACATGTGTGCATACATATACGCAGCTGATTCTGATTACATGAGAATGCATGCGTAATTACACGAACAAAAATACCACAAAAACAGATTACACAAGCCACAGACTAGATAAAGAGTGGAAACCCATGATACAAAGTACCAAAGGTAATATACTCTCGAAGATTGTCAAGTTCGAATTGTCCAATAAAATCCAAGATGGCGGATATAGCACCAAAAGCCACAACTCACCACCAAAAAAGAAAAACCAATCTGGTCGCAGAATTAAAATTGATGATTTTGATAAATGTGCAATCAGACAAATTGTTCACCAGTTTTTTTCAAATAATGAATGAGAATAATTAATGAGAAAAATGGCAACCCTGCAGTTATTTCATTTAGCTTTTTTGAATTCAAAATCCGCATTACGGCAACCCTGTAGGAGCTTTTTTGAGAAAAGTACTTATGGGTAGGAAAAGAGTGCGAACGAGATGCAGATATCCCTATCTTCCCTGTACTGCCAATTTTTATCGGACAGAGTATAGAACTGTTCGACTATCGCATCTTAAAAAATTCTTAGAATCCAATTACAATGTTAGGCCCCTGGCTTTAATGCTCAGTTCAATTATTAATAATAATAAAATCGGTTGCATGTGGGGATATTTGCAAAAGCACGCTGAATATAATGGAGTTATGGAAACCTTTTTCTTAAAATGACTGATTGATTGGGTATCCGTCATATATCAAGTAGTTAGTATATTCTCGGTATTCTTATATTAATATAGAGTTCCTTTAAATAAGCTGTAAGTAAAATGTGGTTTTGGTACCTTGAAATCTCTAGTTCCAAAATACTTTTGGAGACTGCTTCCAGAAATTGCTTTACTTGTTCAAGACACCAATTGTTTTGTTTCCATGGATCGATCAGTTTTTCACTTAAATCAACAAATAGAGCTCTGAGTTCTCTATTTCTATGCAAGTTGATAGCAATATTAATTATTGACCTCCAATACGACCTAAAAAGAGAAAGTTAAATGTTATCATCAAATGCGGATTAGAAAAAAAAAATTCGAGATTCTTTGTTAAACTTTTCTCAAAGAAAATAATGTCTTTCAAAACGAATTGCAAATCGGTCATCGTAGCAAAAGATGCACTGGTGATCCGATGGCTTATCTCACCAAACAGTAACATAAATTTGTATATCGTCAGCCCCAGATCTTCAATTCCAACACCGAGTGTTCAACCACCTCAAGGACTTCCAACATCAACTGAACTACATTTAACACTTGATCCACCATCATCGTTACCCATACAGCCTTACAACTGAACAGTCACATTCCAACCAAAATACGTTAATTCATTCGTCATCGAGTTCTCAACCACCACAAAGACTGCGAACACTTGCTATTCCACCTTCTACACTTGATCCAGCATTTTCGTTATCCATCACAAATCAAAATAAGTCTGTGTCTCCGATTGAGTCCGGATTAAAAATTGTTGAAGGACAAAAAACTATCTTTGTTTCCAAATTGGACCCTAAAACAAATGCGTTGGACATAAAAATTATATACAAAATAAGCTTGGCACAATTCGATTCTTAAACGTGGAAAAAATGATCCAACGTAACTTTTCTAAATACGCTTCATTTAAAATAAAAGTACCTGACTCGATATTTTATATTCTTAATTCTTCGTCATTTTGGCCAAATGGTATTATCATGCATGAATTTGTAAACAGATCCACAAAGTCACAGCGCTCAAATTTTCCACAACTACTGACAATGCAAAACTCTCGTCGCAGCGGCTACAAAAAATACTAATATATTATCAAAATGTCAACGGACTAAGGACAAAAACCAGCGAGGTTTATAAAAATATAAATATAATCCCTCATGACGTCATCGTTCTAACTGAATCGTGGTTGAACTCATCTTTTAGTGACACTGAGTTATTTGACAACACCTATCAAGTTTTTCGACGTGATCGCCACCAGCTCAATGATTCAGCTAATGTTAGTGGTGGTTTATTGATTGCAGTAAGAACATCTCTTATATGTTCACTTGTTGATGATTTTTTGCAATCTTCGCTTGAAATACTTTGCGTAAAAATACAAATGCCTTCTGGTTTCGTCTATGTGGTTGCATGCTATATTCCACCTGGTTCTACTAACGGAATTTATGAAAATTTAATTAATTCGCTAGAAACGATTTTTGAAATAATTGAGCCAACTGATGAGATTATTATTATTGGTGACTTTAATCTTCCTAACTTGGTATGGTCCAGATCAACTAATGACGACGTATACTTGCCTACTAATGCTTCGAATACAAACGAATTCTACTTAATAGATGGAATGGAATCTTTTGGCCTAAATCAGCTGAATGGTGTTAAAAACGAAAATGGAAGAATATTGGATCTCGTATACTTCTCAGACGTTATGAATACTGATGCTGCCGTTATCCCATGTGATTCAAAGCTCGTTCACGAAGATCGTCACCATCCTGCCCTTACTATTTCTTTAAACTTAAGTGTATGCAACGTTTTAAATTTATGTAAACATCAAATCGAATTTGACTTTAAAAAATGTAACTTTTCTCAACTATTTGACTTAGGCACCTGTTACCGAACGTCCCCAGTTACCGAACACTTTTGAGAAATATGGTTGTAGTTTCGTTATTTTAACGTTTTTCGTAATGAAAACTTCACAAAAACGAGTGGGCATTCTTTCTTTACAAATAGGTAAAACGATTCATTAAATCTAATAAATCTTAACAGAGCATAAAATTCAGTTCAGTTGTAGGTTTCCATCGATACGGTTTTGATACATTTTCCAAAACAAAAAAAACTAAATTAGGACTTCCTGAAAAGTTGCTTTGAAGGAAAAATATTTGAGTAAATTCTTTTCCCAGCCTTTCATTTTGATATTTTAAATTGTTTAATGAAAAAAAGTAAAATTGAGCTATTTTTTTTGACTATTCGAAGGAAGGAAACTAAATATTACCGAGTTGCCTATTTCCGAACAAGTGTGTAAAATGGACTGCATGACAATGGACACCAGTGTTCCTGTGAGCCGTTAAGTCACGAAGCTGGAAAATTATCCTTTTGGTTTGTACGAATGTGTGATAATTTCACACATTCGAAAGAATGTATGATGATAATTTCATACATTCACAGAGTACAAAATAACAAAAGAGACTACCATGTCTTCTGAAAAAACTGGTGCTCTGGGGTAGTTGATGCCCGATTCATTGTGTTTTAGGACCTTTGAATCTCAACTACAGTTGCGGTTGGCCCCCTTGTGGGAGTTCAGAGTGGCTGTGGTTAACGAGAAATTCGTTCTCGGTAACTGAGTGACGTGTTCTAAGCTCAGTTATATAGATAAAAACACATTTACCAGTATGGCTTTTATTAACGGTAAAAGTAAACTGGTACTTGATACAAATGCAAATGGCGGAAGGTAAAGTCTACGGCAATGGGACAGATGCAGAAGATTAATCTTGTGCCTTTTCCTTTTTGTACAAGGCAACATACACTATAATATGCATGTAATTCATGCATATAAATATAGAGTGGATTGGAATTCAATCCACCACGAAATTAGGGCCTTGAGCCAGGTGTTCGTGTGAATTTGTTTTCTAATCTGTTTGTATTCTGATTTTATTTCGAACACTGAATGTGACCTAAAAACGAACCCCCATATATTTTGGCGATATGTTAATAGTAAACGTAAATTTGACGGCTATCCAGCATGTATGACCTTTCAGAATTCTTCTAGCCATCTTCCAGAGACAATTTCTAACATGTTTGCAGATTATTTTAAGACTGCCTTTGAAGATTTCTCTTCTGCAAACACTACTTGTTCTTTTATCACTCCTAACACTCAAGAATACAGTCATCTTTCTTCAATAAATTTTTCAATTTATGAGACTTCTATACGTGACAATATCTTAAAGCTAAATGAATGTTTTAGTCCTGGTCCTGATGGAATTCCATCTTTTATGTTGAAAAAATGTGTGTCCTATATTTCTTATTCGTTGTTTCTTCTTTTCAATGAATCTCTGAAATGTTCTAAGTTCCCAGATCTTTGGACATATCCATACTTAACGCCGGTCCATAAAAAAGGTTCAAAAAATTTAGTTACTAATTATCGTCCTATAGCAAAACTGTCCGCTATTCCTAAATTGTTTGAATCCCTTGTTTGTGATATAGTTTCTTTTAATTGTTCATCTGTTATATGTGAAAATCAACATGGATTTGTTCTACAATAACTAATTTGTTACAATTCTCTACTTTTTGTTTGGATGCATTTGAAAAACACTCTCAAGTCGATTGCATTTTTACAGACTTCAGCAAAGCTTTTGACAAATTAAATCACGATATTCTTCTTAGTAAATTGAGTAAAATTGGACTTAACGACCGTTTTGTTATGTGGATTTCGTCATACCTTAGATATTATAGTGTAATGTTCAGATGTAACCCTTCATGTCAATTTAAAGTCAATTCTGGTGTACCCCAAGGCCCGTTGCTGTTTGTTTTATTTATTAATGATTTGCCTTCTGTTTTAAACAATTCTTTATCACTTATTTATGCAGATGATGTAAAAATATTTCGAATTATTAACTC
Organism: Sphaerophoria taeniata; assembly: GCA_943590905.1. Lineage (NCBI taxonomy): Eukaryota > Metazoa > Arthropoda > Insecta > Diptera > Syrphidae > Sphaerophoria > Sphaerophoria taeniata. The sequence continues at coordinate 69,139,308 of OX016540.1, forward strand.
GATCAATGACTGTGAAGATCTACAAGAGGACCTAAATAAGTTTTGGGAATGGTGCAAGAATAACCGCTTGATTTTAAATATTGACAAATGTAAAACAATGTGTTTTTCACGCAAACGCGATGTAATAAACTATGACTATGTGTTGAAGTCGTCCTCCTTGTGTAGATTATCTAATTTTTCTGACCTTGGTGTTGTACTTGACTCAAAATTAACGTTTACTGATCGCTATAATTTTATAATAAAAAAAGCTAACAAAGTACTTGGTTTCGTCAAAAGATTTTCGCGTGAGTTCCGTGATCCATATGTCATCAAAATTCTATACGTTTCTTTTGTCAGGCCAATTCTCGAATACGCTTGCGTTGTATGGGCGCCTTACTACTCTATTCATATAAATAGAATAGGAAGTATTCAACGTAGATTTTTAAGATTTTGTCTTCGTTTTTTCCCCTGGCCTGATAGACTTCATTTACCCCCATATACTCAAAGGCTTCCCTTAATAAATCTCCCGTCTCTTTCTGGTCACAGAAAGTATTTGCAGTTCTGTTTTATAACAGGAGTAATGAATGGAACTATTTCATGTCCATCTATTCTTTATAGATTGAATTTCAACTTGAGTCAGCCCACCTTAAGAAGAAATTTACCTATTCGAACTATTTTTAGTAGATCTAACTATGGCGTTAACAGTCCTCTTAATCAATTAATCAGTATTTTTAATAAATTTTCTTTTCTTATTGACTCTACTAATGACAATCTCAAATCTGCAAGCTTTAAATTTAATTTTTTTTTCTAAACAAGAGATTTAGTGCTAGGGTGATTTTCATTACCTATACAAATATAAGGTATGATTTTGCTATGTCAATTTCGCTTACCGAAAATTAACATCCATTTCCTGGTATACTTTTTCCAAAAATAATGGCTTCAGACGCAGGCTCACTAAACTGAAAAAAAAAATTAAAATATTAATAACAGACCACGACAATTGAAAGTATCAATTAAATAAAGTCGAATTTTGAATTTGCTTAGTTTTTTTTGTATCTTAATAAGTTTAAGATACTGTAGGTACTGTTGAAAATTAAACGATTATCATCTCTGATATCTTTATATTTCTACTTTCAAATATTATTCTTAACTGTTATAAATTATAGTTTCACATACATTTGTATTTTCCTTATACAGGGTGATTCACGATCGTTGTGCCAAAAAACTAGAGCGTGAAGGTTGAGTTGAGACAAGAAAAAAATCGTATTGGAGGGGGGGGGGGGTCTATTCCCCCCGTTTAGCCGGGAGGGGCAATTTTCTGAAAAATTGACTTATTTTGTAAAAAAAAATATTAAAAATCAACGGCTTCGTTTACAACATCGTGATATTCCTTTCTGAAAAGCCAAAAACTTTTTCTTTCACTTTGTTTTTAAATGCAATTGTTTTAACGAACAGTTTAAAAAATAAATAAATTTTCAAACTCAAAATTTTCAAAAAAAACAGCAAAAAAACATTTTTGAACTAATTTTTTTCAAAATTTTATGTAATTAATTAAGTACTAATTTTGTTTTAAAAATTCAATGTCTTTGTTAATTTTTAGTCGAAAACAAAAAACCGGATGCAAAAATGTCTTTTAGTTTTTGAGAAATTAAAAAAAAAACCAAAACCACTTTTTTCTAAAAAAAATCATTGTTTTTATTTTTACCTATCTGGGCTTTTAGTTCAATTTATTAGTTTAATTTTTTGTAATTGGAGTTTTATGAGGACTCAATAAAGCAGAAAAGTATTGGATTTTCCCTGGATTAATCATTTTGTTCATTGAAAATGTCTGCCATTGACCTTTCACTTCTGGCTCTCCGTGCTCTCGTCGGCGGATTCTTGAAAACATGCTACGACTTGAGCGCCATGTACTGGGATATCTTTCAGCGTAGAGTCTTTCGGCTTCCCGATCTCGACAACAAGTTAAACCGTAGCAGAAGCTCCTGTCCACTAACTCTTCTCGAGCGTATGAGTTTGTTATTGTTATGTGTTGATGAGTTAATATTTTAATTGTAAATGGTTGTTTAGTAAATATGCGATGCCTTTTGTTTACCTTTAGGTTGTTAATTGTTTTTTTCAATCAAGAAAAATTGCGGTTTAATTATCTTAAGCCCCTAGCAGGTAGTACCCTTCGCCGGCGAGTGGCCGCGGCCTCAGGTATAGTAAGAAAAAATTGCAGGTCAGTTTTCAGACGTTATCAATGAACAAAATGGTTAATCCAGGGATAATGTAATACTTTTCTACTTTATTGAGTCCTCATAAAACTCCAATTACAAAAAATTAAATTAATAAAATAAACCAATAAATTAAACTAAAAGTCCAGAAAGGTAAAAATAAAAATAAAGATTTTTTTTGAAAAAAAAAATGGTTTTGGTTTTTTTTTTAATTTCTCAAAAACGAAAAGACATTTTTGCATCCGGTTTTCTGCTTTCGACTAAAAATTAACCAACACATTGAATTTTCAAAACAAAATTAGTACTTAATTACATAAAATTTTGAAAAAAATTAGTTCAAAAATGTTTTTTTTGCTTTTTTTTAATTTTGAGTTTGAAAATTTATTTTTTTTTAAAACTATTCGTTAAAACAATTTAATTTAAAAACAAAGTGAAAGAAGAAGTTTTTGGCTTTTCAGAAAGGTATAGCACGGTGTTGTAAACGAAGCCGTTGATTTTTAATAATTTTTTTACAAAATAAGTCAATTTTTCAGAAAATCGCCCCTCCCCGCTAAACGGGGGGGAATAGACCCCCCCTCCCATACGATTTTTTTCTTGTCTCAAGTCAACCTACGCGCTCTAGCTTTTTGGCACAACGCTCGTGAATCACCCTGTATATAAAAATGGATGTGTGTTTGTTTGTATGTCTCTTATAGACTCCGAAATGGCCCAACAGATATTTGTGAAATTTTCATGGTTCATACTTTTGCATTCAGTGACGATTTCTGTGAAAAAAAAATTGTAAACACCTCATGGAAGAGTGGGAAAACTGGAAAAAACAAACAATGTTCGAAAATTTGATTTTTTTTGCTTGGGTTTTCGAATGGAAAAACAGAAAGTTCTTGATGAAAACTCGTAAAACTCATTGGGAAAATTGCATATTAATGCAGGTGCATTGGTTTTCAAATGGAAAACTGGAAAATTTCAAAACTGGTTTTCCAATGGAAAATAGAAAGTTCTGATGAAAAACTCGTAAAATTGCATATTATTGCAGGTGTATTGGTTTTCAAATGGAAAACTGGACAATTTCGGAATGGGTTTTCCAATGGAAAATAGAAAGTGCATTGATTCTTAAATAGAAAAATGGAAATTTGAAGAGAGCACGAAGAACTTCAACACCTTAAATCAAGTTTTTTTTTATTGAATTTAAGGTGCATTGATTTGTTTGTATGTCCGGTTTGGACTCTTAATCCGCTCAATCCTCAATGCATTTTTATAAAATTTTCGTTGTATAAAAATAAATTTTTGAGAAAATCTTAAAGGGAAAGTCAGCAAATAAGGTGGATAAGCTGTTTGGAATTCTGATTTTTGTGAAATAGTCAAAACAGAGAAGTTTTTGAATTTTTCAAAGAAATTTGCATTTTTTTTCATGCTTTAATAAAAGAAGACTATTAGTTGTAGAGCTTGAAAAAATTCAGATATGAAGTTCTCTATTTTAATCGAAGGGTGGCGAGACGAAGTTCGCAGGGTCGACTAGTATAATATAGATAGAGATATACATTTATTAATCTTGTTTTGTTAACTGCCTTGTTTTTGTTTCATCTATGTGAGTGTTTGTTTTGTTATGTCTGCTAACTAACAACTTACACTGCACTAAGTGATAAGCCGGTGGTATAACATAGTCTACTATGTTGGCAAACCATATTGGTCGTAAGACTGGGCTTGCTATAATCTCTCTTTGACCAATTCTGATAGTGTAAAAAAAGCTAAGCAGAACATCGTTGGTTCGAATCCTACTCAGGCCAAGTTTTTATTTCATCTTTCACGGGCACTGCCTCTTGCGAAGACCTGACAAATCTTCCAAGAGTATCAATCTGTCATGAAAAAGTGCTTCTCAACTCTGCCGTTCGGAATCGGCATTAAATTGTAGGTCCCCTCAATTCTTCACACGCACTCAGAGAATTGCTGATGAGAGTAAGCCACTTAGGCCTTGGCTCTTCAAGAGCTGTCGCGCCACTCTATATATTAAACATAAGATTACTCACTGTTTTATTTCTTTTTCCTTTTCCAACAGACATCTTAGCTCTCTTAGGTCCAGCAAAAATTCTTTATCCATCTCTGTGTCATAATATTCAGGTCCCGAGTGCTGATAAGTATATGTCCAGTACTCCATCACTGCTTGCGAACAGTAAAAGAAGTCAGAGAAGCTTAAATAGTTCAATTTTTTTTTCGATGTTTCAAAACGAATACAAGCCAAGAATACAATCGAAGCGTATTTTCTAAAGCAAATCAAAGAGATAAAATAAATGAATTTTAAAGCAACTTAAACAACATATTTTTTTGAAAAAAGAAAATTCCTACTGAACAGAACTTGGTCAATGAACGAAACGAATTGCCTGAATTTGTAACAAAATACAAAAAAAAACTCATTCTTTTAGAGAATTTTCCACAGACAAATAAAACACAGTCATTCTATTGTCCTCAAAAGGACCATGGTCAAAAAGTTTATTCCAACGATCGTCAAAGATTTACTTTGTGGCTCAATACCATAATCAGAAAAAAAAAACACACGTTGGTGCTTGGACAGTGGAGCTACATCCCATATGTGTCACAGCGAATTTTTTTTTTTAATCTTTCCAAAAGTCACATCGGGTATGTTAAGCTAGCTAATGACAAGCAGGTTAAAATTATGGGTAATGGAACTGTGAAAATTTTCAGTGAAGTAAATAAAAAACCCTTATATTGTTCGCTTTTTATGTTCCAGATCTTAAAGAAAACCTTATCTCTATCAATAAAACAAGAAAGTTTTTTTTTCTTAGGCTAACCATGCGCGTGTAATGAATAAAAGTGGTCAACAACCCATGTGTGCCGACAAAGTGGAAGGGCTTTACTTTGTGTATCCTATCAAAGAAAAAGCGTGCGACACCAAGAGCACTCCGATTTCAACATCCGTAAAGGCAGTAGACACTTAAATGCAGCATCTCTGAAACAGCTAGGTTAGGTTAGGTTGTAGTGGCTGTCTAGTTGTTGTTGACACACTTAGACCTCAAGGAACCGTTGTGATACCACAAAATACTCATGGGAGAGTAATGAACTTAAACAAACCAATTCGTGTTTTTAATGAAGTTAGAGAGACATTTTGTGTCGATCGTTGCCAGTTCGCTGGTATTATCGAAGAAGGGATGTAACGGGGCAATAGGTTTTAGGATAAGGAATTTTGGGTGAGGAAATTGGGAATTGGGACAAGGAAACGGAAATGGGAATGGGAAAAGAATATCCGACGGATTGGGTCGTGGCATCTCCGGCTTCGCTCGATGATCTTAGGGCGGGGTTTTACCCCTCCGCCGGACCTCGCCTCGCTACAAAAACAAAAAAACACAACAACAAATGCCACTAAACTCCCTACTAATCTTTTCTCCTGTCACGTGTCGACTGCTGCGAGATTTGGGTCTTCGTTGGGTCTGCTGGTGTTATTGCAGACCGACTACCCACACCACTCCTTGGGACGAAGCTGGTCGATGTTAGGCTAAGTCCCCCATTAACGAACGTCCCTATGACGTCACCACATCACGCTTACCTCTCCGCTGCTCCTCCACACCCCCTGAAATTTACTGCTCAAGCATGCATTTTAGCATTCATGCGTTCCAATTAAACACGGAAATTTTAAATACATAAATCATAATCGACTTTTAATGACGAGTAAACTATACAAAATTTGAGTTATTGTTGCCAGAAAAACTTATACTAATAAAATACATTCAAACACAGAAATCAAAAACAAGGGCGAAACAAGGTTAAGAGCTAAAGTGAGCCTAATTAGTGGTCGTCGATACTGACCTTGCATACAGTCTAGGGCGATTACTTGTTCCTTAACAACAAACAACACGGAAACAGACCCTATCCCCAAAGAGCGCTCCCTAGGTCGGATATGATTCCCTCGACTCAATACACCCGTTCGGTAACCGATTTGCCCGCTGGACCACTGATTAGCGACGCTTTCGTTGCTAACCCACCCAAAATTTACGTTTGAATCGAAGATTAATTAGGACTTATATGAAATTGCAAAAAAAAAAATGCTAAAACTTATAAACTAACAAGCAAAGTACGATTAAATAAATAAAAGATGAATAAATAATAAGTATATAAATAAAAGAATAATATTAAATAAACGTTGATATGATGGCGAGTGCATATAAAATTTCAATCGGTTTTCTTGTTTTCTGTCTGTCGACGGCGCTTCAGTTTCAAATTTTAAATTCCCAACGGAATGAGTACTTTTCACCTCACCACAAAATGGTTCGGGCTTTTGCTTGGAAAAAGTTGATAGGAAAGCTTTTGATTTTAACTAGTTTTGGAGATGAGGTTCGGTTCTGCGATAGTTCACAATGGCGGCTCGAAATAATGCCTTAGAATATATTTTTCTTTCAAATGATACAATTTACTTGTTTAGCTGGTTTTTCGGCCTTCTCTTTTAAATTTGCGATGCTTTCGGTCCAGTGATGTCTTCGACCGTTAATCGTCTTCCCGTAGATACCGAAACCTATAACGGACAATGAATATATTTTCCACTTGCCGCCGCCATACTTTATTTCATATCAAAAAAATATCTACTCCTAACTCTACAATGAAAAAAACTTCCGCACTCACCTCGATTTTCCCAATATTCAACTTGATCAATGCTCACTTTACGGTCGTTTTCCTTTTTCGAGAAAAAGTGCTTCACTATCACCTAATGTTGGAAATTTAATTATTACTTCTGACACACTATACATATATTCAGACATTATATACTTTCAACTTTGACTTTCCACTTGAGACACTACCGTCGACTTTCTAAGGCAACCGCCTAGGCTTCTTATATTGTTCCAACTAAAGATCAAGCCTATGTCCCTGCTTCTTTGGACCTTTAACGCTCGTTTCAACAACGACGAGATCGTTTCCTTTGTTGGGGGAGTAAATAACGAAAATCCGTTTAGCCAAAAACCTAAGGTTGGTGGGCGAGGCATCCCCCGCATGAAACCCCCCTTTCGAGAGAAAATTATATTCCAAGAGAAAATTTCCTCTTTTCCCAATATCTCCTACCTACTCCCCGCTTCGCCCGAACAGTCCTTCTCCACAAAAGTTATGGTCGCCTGAACGACTAAAAGCTGTAATTGAATTCAATTCCATTCAACTCTCATCTGACCACTTGACAGCTTGAAGCTTTTCATTTTAAATTAGAAGTGTCAAAATCTCCGGAACGAAAGCAAAACATACAAGAAAACTATTTCTGGTAGATATTAGTTTTAATTAATTCAATTATTAATATTTACTGGATTTTATATTGTACTAAACTCTTCTCAACCTTTTGTTTCTTTTCAGCACCAGCATTCCTACCCGGAGGCTGTCACATCCCACTGTGAAGAAACATGAAGTTGTTGTTCGCAGCTTCCGCTGGTGCAGCACTTCAACACCTAATGCCACTCCATTCTTCGTCCAGCCAGGACGAACACAAAAAAATAATACGAAAACTATTTTTGGTAAGTATTCATTATTTTGATTATTTTATTCATTGAAATTCTACTTCTATATGGGTACTACACTCTCCTCAACATTTTGTTTCTTTTCAGATCAAGAAATTCCTACTCGGAGGCTGTTTTCAAGAAGAAAAATTTAAGGCAGAAGTTACTGTTCGTCGCTCGAGTTGAGGCAGCATTACAACACAAAATGTCGTTTTCGATTGGTCGACCAGAAGCATTCGGAAGAGTCCAGAAGGCTTCTGTAACTATTCCGGACTATTGGACTGACTCTAACAGACGGAATGCTTCTGAGAAGAGCAGAACTCCTCTGTTTTGAAATCGGAAGCGTCCGAAGAATTACACCTATACCATAATTCGTTCCATTGGAGGTAGAGGAAGAAACGTCAAAAACAGCCCAGTGGAAAACGACAATACTGGGCCAGGACGTCAAAAAAAAACATTCTTCGTTGTCGGATAGCGGTTGGAATTCCACTGTCCCCTTCATGCTTCAAACGAGAGTCAGCAGCAATTTTGTATCTCTTCCGGGGCACCAACTGGTGGTGTCAAAGTTTCCTTGTTGGCAATCAAGACAATAACGTCAAGGGATTAGTGGATGACATCCAACCCATAGAAGTTCCATCTTTGTTTAAATCATCTTCGCAAATAAATACTTAACACCAATCATTAATAATTAGTGTTTTAATTCGGAGGTGGCCGCAACAAAACTCCGGGTTCGGTGGATAGTTATCCGAACGAAGACGGTGACCGGACCCTCGAAGCAACAATACTGGCCCCGTTTAGCGTGGGGAAGAACCCACTACCCTTCAAGCCGGGCATACTGCTGTATAATTCCAATCACTAATATTGTTTTTTCCTAATCACGTCTCACTACTTCTCCTGTTTTCACTGCAGACTGGTTCGCTGAAAATGGATCTAATTCGTCCGTCAAGGGTCTTCATCTAAATGCTTTGCTTCAGGTGAGTCTTAGCTCTCCTTAACTAACCTAAATTCATGCCGTTTACATTAATAATAACAAACTAGCCTAAGCCGATACGAATGTTATAGCTACGCTAATACGTCAATGACGAAAATGATATGCCATGCATGTATCACAGTTGTTATTTTATATAGCATCACAGTCATTCTATGGATAAAATATCACAGATTGTATATATGTAGATAAAATATCACAGATGGAAAGAAGTTAAAGTATCACAGATAGTATATAGGATCACAGTTGGTTTATTTTATTGCACGAATTTACTGAATCTAAGAGTGCATTGCACTCTGATGTCTCGCATCGAGAGATGTCTAGATTATATGTCTCCAGATGGTGAGTCTGGCTATACTAAATAAATAAATAAATAAATAGGACATTAACAAATTAAAAATAAATCGCGCAAGAAAACAACCACTAGCGAACATCAATACTATACATGTACCGTGACACCTAACATAATTCAAACGTTTTCGTCATTGGACACATTATGAAACTTTTCTTACTGTTTCAGGTCTTTTGCATGGAATATGCCTATTTTCTTCCCGGATAAGTTCTCTAGTTCATACATATTTTTACCAACGGCTTTTACAACGCGACATTTAACGAACTTAGGACAAAGTTTAGATGACAAATACTTTGACGAATCACTAAGAACAAAATTTCGTTTATACACTTCCTGACCTGGGGTAAAGTTAACCCTCCTACTGCGAAGATTGTACTTCCGGTCGCTTTTTTCCTTCGCCTGCGAAATACCTTCGTTAACCTTGTCTCGTATACATTTCAACTTGTCTTGCCTCGGGAGTAACGACAGTTCTTCATCTCCTAACAGCCCTAGTTTCTCAGACAATTTATACCCGCTCGCGTGCGTCATCATATTCACCCCGAACAAGGCAAAATACGGTGTTACTCCTATGGCTGAATGAACGGAACTTCTCAGAGCACAAGAAATGTCACTCAAGTGAAGGTCCCACGTTCGCTGGTCGTCTTTCAAGTACGAACGTATCGCGGCTATTAAAGTTCGGTTCACCCTTTCTGAGGCATTTGACTGCGGTGAATAATTTGCCGTTCGGAAATGTCTAATGCCGAACTTTTCCAACAAATTTTGGAAATCTTTGGCCAAAAACTGTTGGCCGTTATCCGAATGAATTATTTCGGGTACGCCAAAGGTATTAAAAATTTGATTCTTAAGGTATTTAACTATACTACTAGTGTTAGCCGACCGTAAAGGTTCTAAAAATACAAATTTTGTGAGGTGTTCCAAGACAACGAACACATAAGCATTTCCTGCTGTTGACCTTGGGTAGGGACCCAGGAAATCGACATACAATTTCTGAAACGGACGATTTACAGAAAACGAGTTATCTATCGGTGGACGAAGAATTTGAGACGAGGGCTTACACTGCTTACAAACATCACATTTAGTTACATAGTTCTTTATTTGGACGGTCATATTTGGCCAGTAGAAAAATTGTCGCACACGATGCAAGGTTTTGGCAATTCCACCATGAGCTACCTGAGGAGGATCGTGTGCCTTGGCTATTATCCCTTCTGTTAGCCCTGACGGTACCCAAAGTCGCCAACTATGCTCTAGAAGCTGTCCCTCTTCTCCTACGGGAAATGACCTTTTATATACGAACCCATCGTCTACTCTAAGATCGGGTAATTCACTAGGATGCTCTTCTATAGTTGTTCTCAAGTTCCGGTATTCCTCGGACTGAAACTCATCTGAGTCTAGGTCTATTAATGGAGCCACCTCTCCCAACTCAATACTATCTAGGTGGGACCGAGAAAGCGTGTCTGGCACGACGTTTAAGGCTCCCTTCCGATGCTCTATGTCGAAGACATAGGACTGTAGCTCCAGACTCCACCGAGCCAATCTGCCACTCAAGTCCTTCATGGACATCAACCACTTGAGGCTAGAATGGTCGGTGATAACTGTGAAAGCCATGCCCTCGACATAGGGCCGGAACTTCTTTATCGCCATAACCGCAGCCATGCACTCTTTCTCGGTCACCGTATAGTTTCTTTGGCACCGATTAAGTTTCTGCGAGTAATAGGCGATCGGAATTTCTTCTTCTTCATCCCCTCTCTGGAATAAAACTGCTCCTAACCCTGAGTCTGAGGCGTCACACTGGACATAGAAACGTTTTTTGAAATCAGGGCGGCTGAGAACGGGGGCTGTCGTAAGGGCCTTTTTCAATTCATCAACCGCCAACAACGCTTCGTCCGACATCTTAAATTTTCCCTCTTTCTTCTTTAGCATATCCGTTAAGGGTGCGGTCAAGCTAGAAAAGTCCTTGATAAAGCGTCTATACCACCCCGCTAGACCAAGTAGCCGGCGCACCTGCCTAGGATTCTTAGGAGTAGGAAAATTGACTACCGCTTCTACTTTCTCCGGATCCGTCCTATACTTTCCCCCACCCACTATAAATCCTAGGTATTTCAATTCTTTGAAGCAAAATTTAGATTTTTTCAAATTTATCGTTAAATTGGCCTTCCTTAAACACGCGGCTACTTCGCCCAGCATGGTGATATGGGTCTCGAAATCTGGCGACATAATTAACAGGTCGTCTAAATACACAAAAACGTTGTCCCTGAGTCGAGCAGGAATCACTTTATCCATTAAACGGCAGAGTCGCTGAGCCGCATTACACAAGCCGAACGGCATTACCGTGAACTGGTATAAAGGTCTCCCCGGAACCGCAAACGCAGTCTTTTCTCTACTCTGCTTTTCCAGCGGAACCTGCCAGAATGCTTCCTTGAGGTCCACGCTACTCATATAGTAGGTGTCCGGTAGACGACTGAGAAGCCCGTCGATATGAGGAATAGGGTTAGCGTCCTTTTTGCTTAACGCGTTGACTTTTCGAGAATCCAGGCAAAAACGGTACTTGATCGTGCCGTCAATTCCTGGCTTCTTGATAAGTACAACAGGCGAGCACCAAGGACTCTCACTTTCCTCGATAACGCCGAGCTCCAACATTCTGTCTACTTCTTGGTACAAAATGGCCTGCACCGCTGGAGAAACAGGGTAGTGACGCTGCTTCACAGGATCAGCGTCCCCGGTATCGATGACATGCTCCATTAGTGCCGTTTTTCCGAGACCATGACGATCATAATCAAGGAATTTCTGCTTGACCGCCTCCAAAGCGAATTGCTCCTCCGGACTAAGCTTATGGACATTACTTTTGGTTTCTTCTTCCTCTTCCAAAGTGACCGAACTGACTATCTGTGGAGCTATCTGAAACTTCTTCCAGAAATCAATCCCTAAATACAACTCCTGCTCTAAATTAGGAACCAGAAACAAGGTGATTTCTTCCTTCCGGCTCTTATACCCTACTTCGACAGTTATTTTTCCGATTATGGACTGGCTTTTGCCATCGGCCGTTCTAACTCCAGCTTTATATGGGTAGACTTTCAAATTGGACTCTTCCACGAATTTCTGACACCCCTTTCCCAGGACACTAATACTGGCACCGCTGTCTAGTAATCCTTGCATCTTTCTTCCTAAAATTTCTACTTTGGCATATGGCCTTGGATCTGAATCCAAATCTAATATTGTGGACGAAATACACCTCTCGATTTGTTTCCGCCTTTCAAATCGCTCTCTAGTTTTTTTAATTCTTTTTGATACTGAAATTTCTCCTAATATTCTTTTTCTCGCCTCCTGATACTCCTTAAGCCTAATGTGAAATGGTCTAATTTCAAACTTTTTTCTTTCATTACTTTCACAGGCACTGCCGACTCTTCGCAATACCTGGATTTCCTGATTCTCGGTTAATCGATTTGGGTTACCTGGGGAACCTGACTGGAACACGTTTCCCCCACCGCTTTCGTGTTCCGAACCTTGTTTTCCGGATTACACGATGGACATTTGGGAGTTATTACCCCTTCGTGACCACACCGGTAACAAAATAAGGTCCTCGTACTTGATGGACAGTCCCTGAAGGAATGACCTCGCGTTTTGCAGTTCCAACACGTCAAGGACGCACCCTCGTTCACACTTCGGGAATCTCTTGGCCGAGAACCGTTGCGTTGGAAAGCCGCTAACTGTTCCTCGGACTGACGAACGTCCTCCTCGGGACTCAACGCTAGTTCATTATTAACGTAGCGATTCGGCTGTCTTTGCTGCCTTGGAGGCTCACGTTCCTTTGGAGGAAAAGCGTATTCAGCCTCTTTGCAAGCAATACGCAAGTGCTCTAACGTAAATATTGTTTGAGGATATACTAAACGGCCAATTCGCTCATTTAAATTCCTTTTCAGAATGCGGACGAGTTCCGCCTCTGGAATGGGAGATCTTAATTGCGATCGCAATCGGTTAACCACAGCAAAATAGTCGTCAACGGACTCCCAACCTCCGTGTCGCCGATCCATCAAATCCCTCATAATTTCAAAATCTGATTTTGAGTTCCTATATTGTCGCATTAGGGCATCACGCAATGTTGGCCAATCTGGACGATGATGCGAATACTGAAATTGCCAATACCATTCTTGTGCTTTGTCGGTCAACAACAGGTGAAAGTCCCTCAATACTTCGCCCCATGGACATTCATACTGGCTCTGTAACACCTCCAATCTAAAAACGAAATCTTCTACGGTGAGTCGTTCAACATTGCCATCAAATTTTAACCCCCAGCGATCGATTTTAATGCTATTCTTCACAGGTGTCGGAGAAGACCACCACGGACGCGAGTTGTTGTTAGAGAACTGATTCGCTGGTCCCTCTGATGAGTTGCCTCTAAAGCCTACATTCATTCCTCCCTCATGCCGGTAAGGACCCTCTCTACCGCCATTCCTAATTGGCACAAACGGCCCTGAACCCGATCCAGGAGGCGGCTGTTGCACAACACCAGCCGAGTAATGACTCCCTGAAGGATTCACACCATATCCGCTAGGCCCCGGTGGCGTCCGGTTCCCATCAGGCTGCCGTCTCGAGTTAGAGGATTGATTACTCCCTTCTTGCCACTCATTAAACGTTTTTCTCATGTTTGATTTCAGAAATTCAGCCATCTCATCTCGGAGTGACCTGGTGTACTGCTGACAAGCGGCGTTCACAGCCGTATTGATTGCTGCAACTAGTTCTCCGGGAATGGCGCTGCCCCCTCCTGATTGGCTACGTTCTCCAGAAACGCCAGTTTCCTGCCTATTCTGGAGTGCGTCGGCCTGTTCTTTTTGCCCTCCATTTACGCCCTCAGTATTACCATCTGGGCGATGAGCTGCACCCTTCTCGGTGACGTGGCTGTAACCTGGAGACGACATTGTCTCCGAAGAAACACTACTCAGCTGTTTTCCGACCGCCGTTTGTAGCGGAGGAGGAGGAGTACCACTGAAGTCCATCAGCGGCCTCTCGTTTTGGCCCGAACCCTGGAACTGGTTGTTGTCACTACCTTGCTGACCTGAAGACGACCCTTTCCTCTGTGGAGAATGACTGACCGACATGGTTTGGGAACCCTCTACTAAATTAGAGTACTGACTCCTAGTTATTGCTTTGTTTTTCGTTGAAGTAACCCCAATAATTTTCTTTATTTCTTCCAGCTGTCTGGCGTTCATCACTTCCCCACCAACCAAAAGCTTTTTCCAGTTCTGCGGATGCCGATGTGAGCTACCTCCTCAATACCCTAGTTTCAATGATATTAATACCTACTCTAAGACCTAATTTTATGTTGATTTTAAAAGGTGAAAATAACCTTTCCCTCAATAATTTTTAAATAATTTAAGATCTAGTTTTAACTAAATTTTAAGTGTGAAAATATTTTTAAGTTCCTACTAATTATAAGTCTATATTTACTCTAAACGTTTGTTCGTTTTTTTTCTTTCCTAACATTCGGGGGTGCTTGGGAGCAGGTTCTTCGGTTCGCGAAACAAAATTCTTTTTCTTTTTCTACTTTTTCGGTGTATGACGTCATATGTCGAATTCGTATTGACTCAAATCCCGCACCAGTCGACACTACATTAAACATCTAATTTGAACTAACCACAATTTTAACAAAAAAAAAATACATGTAATCGTTATCAAGCAGTGTCTTCAGAACGAGAGACAGCCGTCGCATTTGTTTAGGCTTTCTCAACAGCAATCCCAATCAAGACTTACGTCTACCTTTCGATCTGATGACGATATCAATCGCTCCTTTTCTTCTATACTTATACTGTACTGACCGCGCAAATTGCAAATTCGATTTCTCGTCGCAATTTATTCGGTACTTTCTCAACCTTCCGATTAAAGACTTACGAGAATCCACTCTAACGTTTAAGTTATATACTTTATTTTATTTGTTTTTCATAATTATTATTTTTATAATCATTTTACATTTTCATACTCTTTCTCATTTTTAATTAATACTTATATTCTAATTTCTCTTTCTTTTACTTCTTTTCGTACTTATTTCTGAGCTTATTATTCTTCTCTCTTTTATTTAATATTTATAATAATGATTGATCATAACTTACGCACAATGGTAAATGTATTGAGTTCACAACAAGTTGGTCTTCGGGTGTGTCACATTAACGCACAGAGTTTAATGGGTAAAATTGACGAGTTTCGTTTCACATTTGAAAATTCAAAGGTTGACGTGGTTTGTGTATCGGAAACATGGTTTAACGTTTCACAAAACAACCAACTATGTTCGCTTGCAGGTTATAAGGTATATCGTTCGGATAGGGTGCGATGTCGGGGAGGAGGTGTTGCAATGTATGTGAAAGAAGGGATTAAAAGCAAACACATAATTTCTTCTCATGAGGATGATGAATTCGAGTTTGTTTTTGTCGAATTAAACAACAGCAACGAAAAGCTTCTGATGGGTACTATATATAGGCCAAATAGAAACGTATGTATGTCTCCGCTTATTGGTCTCCTAGAACAAATAACAGTTTCTTTTCAAAATGTTGTTTTATGTGGCGATTACAATTGTAATCTCCTTGACGAAAACAATTTTCTGGACGATTTCAGTTGCCTTAATCTTCACCCCGTTAACACATGCACTGCCACCCATTTTTCGATGTCTGACCCCACTCTGTTGGATCTATTTTTTGTTGCTGATGAAAGTAAAGTCATGCTTTATGATCAGCTCTCGGCACCAGCCTTCTCGAAGCATGATCTAATCTTTTTAACGTTTGACTTTCAAGTTGAGATTCAAAGTCTTGTTATCAAATATCGAGATTTTAAACATATTGACTACACTTCTCTTGAAGCGGATGTTGGTAACATAAACTGGAACAATATCTTTGAAATGCCATCACCTTGTGACCAGGTAGAATTTCTAAATAGCAATATTTACAGACTTTTCGAAAACCATGTTCCTTTGAAAACTAAAACTTGTGCCCCCCAAAATAAGCCTTGGTTTACTAATGCAATTCGATCTCTGATAAGACAACGTGACTTAGCCTATAAACGATGGAAAATGTTTCGTATAAATACCTTTCATCAAGAATATACAACTCTGCGCAACAAAACTGTGAACGAAATCCGAAAAGCTAAAGCTGCCTTGTATTCAAGTCGCATTAACACTTCTTTAAGTACAAAACAAATCTGGAAAAATCTGAAGAATATCGGCATAAGTAGCAGATCTAATGTCTATCCAGAAGACATAAATATCAACGCTCTTAACCAATCATTTGTTGCTAATGCTAATCTAAGAAATCATTCTTCAGGCTATTTACGACTAAACGAAAGAATATTTTCATCTGGTAATTTAAATGTGAATTCTTTCCAATTTTCTTCAATTACTGCGGAAGACCTGGTCGAAGCAGTACTTTCAATCAAATCCAAAGCAATAGGTCTTGATAACATGCATCCATCTTTCTTAAAAATTCTTTTACCAACCCTTCTGCCCTTTATTAAGCATATTTTCAATACCATCATAACAACAAGTGTATATCCTGGACAATGGAAAATAGCGAAAATTGTACCTGTTCCAAAGACCTCTAAAGGAGACGAATTTAGGCCAATCTCGATACTACCATTTCTATCAAAGGTTTTTGAAAAGGTCATTCAAAAACAGATCAATGAGTACCTTGATTTATCTAATTTACTGACATCTAAACAATCAGGATTTCGTAAGAAAAATAGTTGTACAACGGCATTGTTAAGTGTTTCCGAAGATATAAGGAAAGCTATTGACGAGGATAATGTTACATTTTTAATACTTCTTGACTTTTCGAAAGCTTTTGACATGGTCAATCACGACATACTTTGTGAAAAACTTCTCAATTTGTTCAATTTTTCTACGCACGCGGTCAAACTCTTATTCTCGTATCTTACAAGACGAATTCAAGCAGTAACACTTAACAACGCGCTATCTGATTTTGTATCTGTCGTTAGTGGCGTCCCACAAGGTTCAATTCTGGGACCTATGCTATTTTCAATATATGTCAATGAACTTCCTTCGATCTTAAATCATTGTTCAATACGTATGTATGCTGATGATACCCAACTCTACTTAAGCTGCCCGTTGGGTCTGATTGAACACCATGTAGCCTGTATAAATGAAGACTTGTATACATTAGAACGCTGGTCACTCGAAAACGGTCTAATCCTGAACCCAAATAAATCAAAGTGCCTTGTGATTTCAAAAAGCAAAATTGATTTGTCTTACTTTCCCCCAATCTTGTTGAATGAATGTCCGATTTCTTTTGTAGATTCCGCTAAAAACTTAGGAGTTGTTTTTAACCGCAGCCTTACCTGGACGAACCATGTAAATAACACCATTGGTAAATCGTATGGTATCCTTCGAACGCTATGGTATAGTCAACACTTTATTCCAAGACATGTTAGAGCCTTACTTGTGAAAACACTGGTCTTACCTGTGATTACATACGGTTGCGAAATTTTTTGCTATTTAGATTACGAAAGTAAAAGGAAATTAACAGTTGCTTTCAATAGTGCCATACGATATGTTTATGGGCTACGACGCTACGATAGAGTTTCTCAATATTCAAAGCAATTTCTTGGGATGTCATTTGAAAACTTTTTAAAGTTCCGAACAATTACCTTGTTTTCCGATATACTTTTAACCCGTCAGCCTGAGGATCTGTACAGTAAAATAATCTGCCTTAATTCAAATAGATCTCTAGATCTTGGAATTCCGCGTTTTCGTTGCCTGACATCCGAACGCCAATTTTTTGTGAACTCGGTAAGAATTTGGAATTCATTGCCAAGAGAGATAAGAAATATAAGTAACACGAAGCAATTAGGAAAAGAACTTAAACTATATTATTGTAATTCTTAGTTTATTTAGCACCAATCAATGTATAAAAATAAAAATATGTAACAATTGAATTTCAATCAAACCTCTAGCATTAAACACATCACTAGCTTCACTTTTTTTATAAGATATTGTATCTTACAGTGTAAGCTTTTCATAGATTAAATAAAATACTAAATACTAAATAGAATCCGAACCCACCCTAGGCGAGGCCGTAATCTCGGTTTCCCCTCTACTTGCTTCCATTGCTTCCTCCTAACTCTACGTCGCATTTGACCAAGTATGCATGATGGCTTTCTTGGTCAAGACCTACGTTGTTGTTTCGGTGTCGCTTTGAAAATTTTCGAGAAGACCTAAAAACACAATTACACCTACACTGGACTTTACGTCTGGGCGCCATTTGTAACGGGGCAATAGGTTTTAGGATAAGGAATTTTGGGTGAGGAAATTGGGAATTGGGACAAGGAAACGGAAATGGGAATGGGAAAAGAATATCCGACGGATTGGGTCGTGGCATCTCCGGCTTCGCTCGATGATCTTAGGGCGGGGTTTTACCCCTCCGCCGGACCTCGCCTCGCTACAAAAACAAAAAAACACAACAACAAATGCCACTAAACTCCCTACTAATCTTTTCTCCTGTCACGTGTCGACTGCTGCGAGATTTGGGTCTTCGTTGGGTCTGCTGGTGTTATTGCAGACCGACTACCCACACCACTCCTTGGGACGAAGCTGGTCGATGTTAGGCTAAGTCCCCCATTAACGAACGTCCCTATGACGTCACCACATCACGCTTACCTCTCCGCTGCTCCTCCACACCCCCTGAAATTTACTGCTCAAGCATGCATTTTAGCATTCATGCGTTCCAATTAAACACGGAAATTTTAAATACATAAATCATAATCGACTTTTAATGACGAGTAAACTATACAAAATTTGAGTTATTGTTGCCAGAAAAACTTATACTAATAAAATACATTCAAACACAGAAATCAAAAACAAGGGCGAAACAAGGTTAAGAGCTAAAGTGAGCCTAATTAGTGGTCGTCGATACTGACCTTGCATACAGTCTAGGGCGATTACTTGTTCCTTAACAACAAACAACACGGAAACAGACCCTATCCCCAAAGAGCGCTCCCTAGGTCGGATATGATTCCCTCGACTCAATACACCCGTTCGGTAACCGATTTGCCCGCTGGACCACTGATTAGCGACGCTTTCGTTGCTAACCCACCCAAAATTTACGTTTGAATCGAAGATTAATTAGGACTTATATGAAATTGCAAAAAAAAAAATGCTAAAACTTATAAACTAACAAGCAAAGTACGATTAAATAAATAAAAGATGAATAAATAATAAGTATATAAATAAAAGAATAATATTAAATAAACGTTGATATGATGGCGAGTGCATATAAAATTTCAATCGGTTTTCTTGTTTTCTGTCTGTCGACGGCGCTTCAGTTTCAAATTTTAAATTCCCAACGGAATGAGTACTTTTCACCTCACCACAAAATGGTTCGGGCTTTTGCTTGGAAAAAGTTGATAGGAAAGCTTTTGATTTTAACTAGTTTTGGAGATGAGGTTCGGTTCTGCGATAGTTCACAATGGCGGCTCGAAATAATGCCTTAGAATATATTTTTCTTTCAAATGATACAATTTACTTGTTTAGCTGGTTTTTCGGCCTTCTCTTTTAAATTTGCGATGCTTTCGGTCCAGTGATGTCTTCGACCGTTAATCGTCTTCCCGTAGATACCGAAACCTATAACGGACAATGAATATATTTTCCACTTGCCGCCGCCATACTTTATTTCATATCAAAAAAATATCTACTCCTAACTCTACAATGAAAAAAACTTCCGCACTCACCTCGATTTTCCCAATATTCAACTTGATCAATGCTCACTTTACGGTCGTTTTCCTTTTTCGAGAAAAAGTGCTTCACTATCACCTAATGTTGGAAATTTAATTATTACTTCTGACACACTATACATATATTCAGACATTATATACTTTCAACTTTGACTTTCCACTTGAGACACTACCGTCGACTTTCTAAGGCAACCGCCTAGGCTTCTTATATTGTTCCAACTAAAGATCAAGCCTATGTCCCTGCTTCTTTGGACCTTTAACGCTCGTTTCAACAACGACGAGATCGTTTCCTTTGTTGGGGGAGTAAATAACGAAAATCCGTTTAGCCAAAAACCTAAGGTTGGTGGGCGAGGCATCCCCCGCATGAAACCCCCCTTTCGAGAGAAAATTATATTCCAAGAGAAAATTTCCTCTTTTCCCAATATCTCCTACCTACTCCCCGCTTCGCCCGAACAGTCCTTCTCCACAAAAGTTATGGTCGCCTGAACGACTAAAAGCTGTAATTGAATTCAATTCCATTCAACTCTCATCTGACCACTTGACAGCTTGAAGCTTTTCATTTTAAATTAGAAGTGTCAAAATCTCCGGAACGAAAGCAAAACATACAAGAAAACTATTTCTGGTAGATATTAGTTTTAATTAATTCAATTATTAATATTTACTGGATTTTATATTGTACTAAACTCTTCTCAACCTTTTGTTTCTTTTCAGCACCAGCATTCCTACCCGGAGGCTGTCACATCCCACTGTGAAGAAACATGAAGTTGTTGTTCGCAGCTTCCGCTGGTGCAGCACTTCAACACCTAATGCCACTCCATTCTTCGTCCAGCCAGGACGAACACAAAAAAATAATACGAAAACTATTTTTGGTAAGTATTCATTATTTTGATTATTTTATTCATTGAAATTCTACTTCTATATGGGTACTACACTCTCCTCAACATTTTGTTTCTTTTCAGATCAAGAAATTCCTACTCGGAGGCTGTTTTCAAGAAGAAAAATTTAAGGCAGAAGTTACTGTTCGTCGCTCGAGTTGAGGCAGCATTACAACACAAAATGTCGTTTTCGATTGGTCGACCAGAAGCATTCGGAAGAGTCCAGAAGGCTTCTGAAACTATTCCGGACTATTGGACTGACTCTAACAGACGGAATGCTTCTGAGAAGAGCAGAACTCCTCTGTTTTGAAATCGGAAGCGTCCGAAGAATTACACCTATACCATAATTCGTTCCATTGGAGGTAGAGGAAGAAACGTCAAAAACAGCCCAGTGGAAAACGACAATACTGGGCCAGGACGTCAAAAAAAAACATTCTTCGTTGTCGGATAGCGGTTGGAATTCCACTGTCCCCTTCATGCTTCAAACGAGAGTCAGCAGCAATTTTGTATCTCTTCCGGGGCACCAACTGGTGGTGTCAAAGTTTCCTTGTTGGCAATCAAGACAATAACGTCAAGGGATTAGTGGATGACATCCAACCCATAGAAGTTCCATCTTTGTTTAAATCATCTTCGCAAATAAATACTTAACACCAATCATTAATAATTAGTGTTTTAATTCGGAGGTGGCCGCAACAGGGATTACCGAGAAAGTTATTCCTTCTAATGGAGAGTGCTAGACATGTACATAGAAGGTGTTGGACTGTTTCCTCCTCTTCCTCGTCCATGCAGCTTCTACAGAAGTCATTTGTGTAGACCCCTAGCCTCAGAGCATGTCTACCTATGAGGCAGTGTCCTGTTATTACTCCAATTGTAGAGCTTATATTTTGTCTGCTCAGGGATATCAAGCCTTTTGACCGTTTTAAGTCTATGCTTGGCCATATTTGCTTGGTTGCTAGGCAGGTGGTACCCTGTGATCATCTAGCATTGGTTGATTCTAGAGCATACTGTTTGAGAAGATATTTGCATGTAGCAAGTGGTGTTCCTATGTTATGTTTTTGTCTAACATTACGCAGAACTGTTCCATTTTTGGCGAGCTCATCGGCTTTGCAATTTCCCGTAATGTTTCTGTGGCCCGTCACCCAAATGAGGTGAATATTAAACTGTTCCGTCATCTCGTTCAGAGATGATCGACAATCGTGGACTATTTGAGAGTTTGTGGAGACAGACGCGAGAGATTTGAGAGCGGCTTGGCTGTCCGAGAAGATTCGTATATCCTTGCAAGATATAACGTTTTCTTTGAGCCAGGATAGTGCCTCTTTAATCGCCATTACTTCTGCCTGGAATACACTACATTGATTGGGAAGTCTGTATTATAGACTGAGATTCAGTTGTTCTGAATAGATACTACTTCCAACTCCGTAATCGGTCTTTGAACCGTCTGTATAGAAGTGTACCGCATTGTCTTCCAGGGGTCTCTCTTCTTCCCAGGAGGATCTTGAAGGGATGGAAACATGGAAGCTTTTACCGAATACCATTTTTGTGGTGGTATAGTCTAAGCGATCTGGGATAGATCTGAAATTGTCTAGAATAGTAGAGTGTCCAGTATTGTTACTGTTCCATTGAGAGGTGGCTCTAAGCCTCACACATGTGTTGGCTGCCACCATTTTGGAGAAGATGTCAAGAGGTGTTAGGTTTAAAAGCACTTCCAGGGCTGCGGTTGGTGTTGAGCGAAGTGCTCCTGTGATGCACATACTTGCTGACCGCTGAACTTTGATGAGCTTATTTAGATTTACCATCTTGTCCAGTGCGGTCCACCATACGACAACTCCATAAATGAGTATCGGTCTGATTACCGAAGTGTATAGCCAGTGGGTTATTTTTGGGGAGAAGCCCCATTTTGATCCTATGGCCTTTTTACAAGTAAAAAGCGCTACGGTAGCCTTTTTTACTCTTTCATCAATATTTGCCTTCCAATTTAGTTTTTTGTCTAAAATGAGGCCTAAATATTTAGCTTGGTCGGAAAAGCTTAATGGTATTCCTGAAACAGCTACAAGGAGAAAATATTGTACGAGGGCTTCCAGAATTTAAAAACTTCGAATTACATTGTATAGCATGCATCCAATGAAAGCAAACCCGCCTACCATTTAAAGGACGAGAAATCAACCACATTTTGTTTGGACCTGATCCATTCGGATATATGTGGACCCATGAAATCGGAATCACAGAGAAAGTCGCTATACTCTGTAACGTTTATAGACGATTACTCTAGACAAATATTTATTTATGCTATTTGAAATAAATCTGAGATGATAGACAAATTTATACAATTTAAAAATTACATAGAAAATCAGATGAACGAACAAATGAAAAGATTTCGATCTGACAATGGGTCAGAATACACCAGAAATAGTTTAAGAAGCTTATGTCAGTCAAGTGGTATTTTGCAAGAGTTTAGTTCTGAATTTAAGACTTGCCTGCATCCAATTAAACTTGAATTTTGAAAACAGCTTGCGGATGCTAAAATACAAGTTTTTACGTTGTAAGATATTGGATATATGTCGTCTAACAAGATATTTAACTACTCGTAACGTAAGGTTGTTTACATAACAAGTAAGTAAGTAGTAAGTTTCGGTATTATTTCCACTCAATTTTTTAAAAAATTAAATAGGCATCTGAAAACTGCACTGTTTCCGCATCAAAAGTTAAAAAAAAGGTTGAATTTCTTCTTTTGAACTACAAACACAGACATTTTTTTGCTGTGTCCATCTGTGTGGCCGTAACTCTTTATGACTAACCAAAGGGATATTTATTTACATTCCTACATGCTTGGTGAATTTTACATTTTTTTTTTATTAAAAATTAAACGAAAATAAACTTACTTGGCGAGAGAATCCGGAAGCATAAATTGTTGCTTTATATTGAAAGTTATATTCCCAGGTAATTCTTCAACCGCTTTGAATATTCGCTTCACATTGTCAAACTGTCGCCTGAAAATGTTGTATAAGATATTGTATATATTTTTGCATTTTGCACATCAATTCAAATGCCGAATTTTAATATGGCTTACACTACCTATTTGAAATAATAAAAACATTTTTTAACGATCATAGACCGCCCACCCGGGATCTCTATTGTCTTTCAAAAGATAGACAGCTCCTGGTTGATAATTCACTGGTTTTTGTTCTTTAACGAAGAGATATTAAAAAGGATCCGAAAAGTGAAAAGATCGAAAAAAAAAATATTCTTTGAATGTGTTTTGCGGTAAAATGGGGCGAAAAAAAAATTATTCACAATTATGTTTTTTATGAACAAGAAAATAATATGGCATCATGTTTAATGTTGTTGTAATGTTTGTTACTATTACGCCCGATTTCTTGACAAAGTTCTAGCCCTTAAAACTCGGTTTAGTGAAATTTTAGAACTCATTTGAGTTCTATTCTAAGTCATTTCTTCACCAAGTTCTAACGCGTTAGAACTTCGATTTAGAACTTTGTTTTAGTTACGCCCAATTTCTTCACAAAGTTCTAAAGTTCCCTTAAAAATCGATCTAGTAAATCTCGGTTTAACGTTAGAACTTAGTTTTTAGAAAACTTGGAACTCGGGCATTTCTTCACTTCTCTAGAACTATATCTAAAATCATAACTGAGTTCTAAGCGCTTAGAACTTGTCATTTTTAGAACCTAGTTCTAGCATGTTTTTTATATTTTTGAGTCACCCGGCCACAATTTTTGACAGATTTTTCTTTCAATTCAAAACAAAATACATTTTTGAATTTGCGCTTATTTTTTTTTGTGTTTGTGTGTACGGTGTACCTATGTAGGTATGTTTATTGTTTATTTTGTGATGCCCTTCACGTGTTAGTTTTGTGTTTTTGCTGTTACGCAGAAAGTGAGATTCGAATCGTTAGCATGCCCATAAACCGTCAAGAAAGAATGTGCTCCGCCGTTCGGAATCGGCGTTAAATTGTCTTTCACATGCACTCAGAGAAATGTTGCTGATGAGTGGCTTACACTTAGGCTTTGGCTTTGTTTAAGCTGTCGCCACCGGTGAAGTAGATGTACTTCAGTAACCATTTGCTAACAAGATTAGCATCATTTGATTCTGATGCAATGCCATCAGATTCTGACGTCTACAAAACGACTCCTTCAGACAATTCTCATGCTCTCTGGTTGTAAAAAAATAAATACAATTCTAATGACCCCGTCTCAAACCGTCAAGTTTCCACCGACCGAGAGCTCATGTGTCTACAACTTTGTCCACCTGGCGATTGTATTTTAACGTGAGTACAATCAACTGCTCCGATTGTTCCGAAATCGCGCAATATCATAAAAAGCTACAGCAGCTGCCCTTAGTTCTTCTGCATTTACCAGCATTTTGACGAGATGTAGGTGACGTAACAATGCGTTACAAGCTTTTGGGAGTATACGACAAACGCTAGTAGGAGACACATGCACGACATCGGCAACAGTTGGTTGCATATTTCCACAAGCCAAGAAACGCAGAAAAATCAGCAATTGTTGTGGAATATTATAACGTACTCAAAGTCATCATGCGTAAAAAGGAAATCATTAAAAATAAGATCCATTTCCGTAGGATATTCACTACCTATTATTGTCTTTTACTTTACTATATTTTCCGAAAATTATTAGGAATTCAATTCATTTTCATCTCGCTCGTTGAAAAAACGATTGTAAATAAACCGAGTTTTAAGGCACTAGACCCCCGAATTTGAGGGTCTAATTTTATCGAAGTTCTAACTATAACAAAGTTCTAAATCGAAGTTCTAACGCGTTAGAACTTTGTGAAGAAATTACTTAGAACTCAAATGAGTTCTAAAATTTTACTAAACCGAGTTTTAAGGGCTAGAACTTTGTCAAGAAATCGGGCGTTAGAACTTCGATAAAATTAGATCCTCGAATTCGGGGGTCTAGTGCCTTAGTACTTCGATTTATTAGAATTTTGTTTTTTCAACGAGTTTGCTGATTTCATATTGGACAACGGCGTCGACCAATCGTTGGGAAAAATTGGTATTTACTTTGTAGCATTTGTTGGTAATGAATTATTGTTGGTGTTGTCAGACGACCGCGGCACCGTTGTTTCGGTGGACAAAGCTGTAGACACATGAGCTGTCGGTGGAAAATTGACGATTTGAGATGGCGTCATTAGGGTTTTTTTTCGACCAGAGAGCATGGGACATAGGAATCGTCTGCAGGAGTCATATTTAAGACGTCGGAATCTGGTGGCATTGCATCAGAATCAAATGATACTAATCTTGTAAGCAAATGGTCAGTGAAGTATACTTCGGCGATGGCGACAGCTTAACAAAAGCCAAACCCTAAGTGCAAGCCACTTATCATTAACAATTCTCTGAATGCATGTGATGCACAATTAAAGGCCGATCCTATATTCAGTTAGAGGACCACTCGTCCCTAATGGGGTACTCAAGAGGAAGATAGACCTTAAATTAAAAGAGAAAATCAATAACTCCTGGAAATCCAGGGACGATTGCGTAATCTCTAGAAGTTTATGGCCTAACACAAATGAAAAGGAAACTCGGTATATTCTATCGCTGAGTAAAAAGAACATTAAAATCTTGATAGGTCTTGATAACGGGTCATTGCGCCATTGGAACCCGATTTTTGTAGGAGCTGTCAGGATGAGGATGAAATAAAAACCATTAAACACCTGCTCTGTGACTGTCCGAACCTCCAAACTAGCCGTCTCCGTCATTTCGGAAACAGGTTTGTTGGAGATCTGGATAATCTAGCACACGTCTAAATGGCAAACATGAGGAAATTTATAGATAGCACAGGCTGGTTCGTTAACGATCCAGTCTACGTTAATCGGCAAAATGGAGGAGCATCGATGCTAACTTTTATTTCTTTTATTGGGGATCACAATGGACCAGTAGGCCCCTGTGTACTCAACAGTCTCACGCTGTGCACACCCCTTATCCTAAAGGCCGATCCTGAACGGCGAAGTACTTTTTTCTTCACAGTTTATGGGATATGGGCACGAGTAGGATTCGATTCTGCGTAACAGCTAACAGCCAACACACAAACTAATGGCGTTTTCAATTGGCAATCTGGAATCTGAAAAAAAGCATTCTGGGGCCTATTTCAGAGCTTTTACATCAACTACAATGTAGTACTTTGAAACTTGTGTTACATCATTTCTGTTTCAAAGCTACAACAAATTCTTTGATGTACTACAGAACTGTAGCTATGGAGAATAGGCTGGAATTATTGGAAGGATGTATGATTCTGTTTCACAGCTTTTTATTTCACATTGTTGTAGTACAAACAACAGTAATTTTGTACTACATTTTAACATTGAAATTTTGTGCAATAAAAGATGTTATAAATTCAATATGCAATGTGCAAAACGAAAAAACGTCAATGAAAGCA
Organism: Sphaerophoria taeniata; assembly: GCA_943590905.1. NCBI lineage: Eukaryota > Metazoa > Arthropoda > Insecta > Diptera > Syrphidae > Sphaerophoria > Sphaerophoria taeniata. The sequence goes on from OX016540.1 coordinate 69,166,324, forward strand.
TTTTTTTTGTTGAAAACTTCGTATAGTTCACAAAATCCTGCACTTTATTTCTGCCATTGCTTGAAAGCAAGGAGCTTGTCCACCTTGGACGTAACCTAGAGGGACTAAATAAAAATATATGTACCTACATTATGTACGTTTTGTTTGAAACAATAGCTTTTAAATTTTTTTTCTCGTTTCTCGTTTGACATCCTTTTGCGTAGGTATGTTACACAATTTTACACATGCAACACTGCTCTTGAGCACCTGGCAACTTTCTGCACTACACCACTTGTTTTTTAAATTTTTCTAAAAAAAAAAAAAAAACGATATTTTGCTCGGCTTTCTCCAATGGCATTTGACGTATTTGGGTGAAAAACCACTTTCTCTATATACGGGTAGCCGGGTATCACAATAGACCCTTATGGTCTAAGTGAGTCAATAACATCTAGACAGCCACTCCAACCTAACCTAGCCATATAATATACGGGTAGCCGGATTAACCAATAATAACAGCACCTGGAAATAGACGCCACCCTTCGTCATTCCGTCCAACCAGAAAAATTGCTGCTGACTGTGTAAAAACGATAATCAGCAAGAACTATAAACAAAGAATGGAACTAAACGGTTTAATAAATATTCAATGCATGTTCTTGGTATTAAAAACTTTTCCACAACGTATGGCTCTTCCAGAAGTAAATATGAAAGTTTTACAAATTATTGCCTCAAATAAATTAAACTTCACATTCAAATTTACAACAGTCTGTCAAATCAACTACATTTTCCAGCTACATCATACAGCATTTCCAGTTGTAGGTGTGAAACAGAAAAATGTAGATGATGTAGTTGTAGAATGTTGATGTAGGATGTAATTGATGTAGTTGATGTGAAACCTCTGAAACAGGCCCCGTTTTAAAATCAGAACTGTCACTTTTGCCAAATTGAGCGCATTCAGAATGCTTTTTTTCACTTCAAGATTGCCAATTAAAAACGCCATAACACGCCACGGACATCACCAAAATAAACATACATAGCTACACAGACATATGTATGTACAAAAACAAACAAAAAGTTAGCGCAACTTCAAAAATAATATTTATTTTGTTTTGAAATGAAGGAAATATGTGTCAAAAATTACTGCCGGGTGACTCAAAAATTTTAAAAACATGCTGAACTAGGTTCTAAAAATGACAAGTTCTAAGCACTTAGAACTCAGTTATGATTTTAGATCGAATTCTAGGGAAGTGAAGAAATGCCCGAGTTCCAACTATTCTAAAATAAGTTCTAAAGTTAGACCGATTTTCACTAGATCGAGTTTTAAAGAGAACTTAGAACTTTGTGAAGAAATTGGGCGTTAGTTATGTATAATTTTACTAAGTGTTTATTTGTTATGTTTGCTTGATAACAACTAACACTGCACTAAATGGTGAGCCGGTGTTATAACATAGTCTACTATGTTGGCAAACCATTAGACTTTGCTTGCTATTAGCTACCTCCGACCAATTCTGATAGTTAAAAAAAAAAAAAACTCGGAGCTTCGATTTGAATCTTTTGGACTCCTTTTTGTGGGGAACCGTTAAAGACCTATGTTTTGCTTACGATTGACGCTTAAGGCCAATATCAACCAAGCAATTCCTGACCTAGAGCAACGTCTTGGAACATTAGAGCGACAGAATACGGTACTGCGAAAACCAGTCGAAACGGCCACTTGAACGAAGTTGTGTTCCATAATTACTGGGAATGTTTGCTCTTAATAATAAAGGCAAAATGCATGGACAAAAATTTAAATTTGTTCGTTTTATTACTAACGACTAAATGGCCCACCCTGTATACATATTATATCGAATGCACATAGGTAGCGAGAATAAATACAAAAACCCGGCCCCGTAAACTTCTTTGCGGCAAAATTTTTGTAACGAGTTAGTTGGAAAGTTCTACATAAATTTGTTGCGAAACACGACGAATACGAGAAATTGTGTGCAAGTTAAATTTTAAAAATATTAAAAATAGTTATAGATGCTTTTGTATGTCTTTAAAATTTGGAGTTGCAAATAGACTTGCGACTCCAAAATCGGGATCCTTCAAATAAGTTGCTTCTACTTAAGGACACTACATTTATGTACATAATGAACATTATTTAAGTCAACCATTTAACACAAACTGAATGCTGTACCTGCAAGATTTTAACTTAACGAATGTCTTTTCTGAAACCTCATCTAGATCTTTCCGATAGCGAGATGACAACTTTTTACCAAGTATTTCTCTAGCCACACAGTCGTCAATGGAATAATACCTGAAAGTGAAGCAAAATAATTTATCTACACTTACTTCTATTTCATAATAAGTTTACTTTTCTATGATTAGTCGGAGTGTTCTAGGCTCCAACTGGAAATACGATTGTTCAGATAACTTGATTGGTGAATGTAACAAACGCTCTATTAAGGAAAAAGTTCTGTATTGGTCCAGTATGTCGGAAACAATAAGGTCAATATGTGCACCAAGGAACTGTCCGAAACATTTCTGTTTCAAGTAAAGCGAGGCCTCGGAAGCTTAAAACAGAAATATCAGAAAATTTTGTAGAACTGGGTTAATTCGTCTTACTCGAGTAACCTTCAATCCATTGTTGAAATATCTCAGAATCAATCAGGGTATAGTTACTTATGAAAACATCAATTTCGGCGTTCATGATTTATTTACCAATTCGTCTTTTAATGCTGGCTGTCGCTGAGGTTTCACGAATCTCGTTATTTCAATCGGCCAACCAAAGATCACAGATGAGTTAAAATGGTTAGAAATGGGAGAAGAAAACCAAGCTGTCAAAATGACAATGGCTACAACTACAATATACAAGTACCTTTGTATATGGAGAGCGACTTTGTATATGGATTTACCAGGTAATATCAAGAATGGTTTTCTGCTTGGTTTGACAGTTTTTTACATAAGTTTGTAATGTGTGTTCCCTGCTTGCTTGCTTGAAAGCCATTCTTAGTACCATATAATCCATATACAAAGGAGAGGGAGACATAGTAGCGGCACCATTATGAATCGACGATAGCGAAACACGCGGGAGCCAAGGAAGAAACAACGAGCCCATTTTCAATCTATAGAGTCCATGTGGTAACACTGTCGCTGTGAATTCAAACATATTTTTTGGGACAAATTTGGCCGCTTCGAACCAATGGCGCTGCTGTAGCTTGTACCTTTTTTCTTCTCATGAAATGTATGGAAATGACAAGTGACTAGCAGGCCATATATATTATGTCAATAGCTGCGTTTTATTATCACCATGATCTGATCCGGATCAGATCATGATAATAAAACAGCTTTGGATCATCAATTTACTTATTACGTCACGTTTGGCAGCAGTTTGAAATTTATTCATTCTGTCATTACATCGGAGTTGCCCTACGATAATTTTGTTGAACGATTATTCTGTTGTTTTTTAATGGAAAAAGCTTTTGCTATGTAATTGAAAAATATCTCATTCCCGGATAATAAATGTGTGAAAGTGGCAGCACAGTTTTTATTGAAAATATACGCCAACATTTCAACTTGTGTGCGGAAGAAGAACTAATATTTGGATCACAAAAATTGATCCAAGTAAAAAGTAGGATTTCGATTTTTTGTTGTTTCACATATAAATCAATGATCTGATCTGGATCATTTTGATAATAAAACGCAGCTAATTGGCGTTTTTCTTTTTTACCTCTGAGCAGATTAGATCAGATTACGGTTGTCTTCGCTTAGCTATCTGCTCTATTTGCTCGATCATTTTATCCTGAGCAAATAGATTTAGCTCAGAGCATGAAAATTTTTAGCTCCGATTTAATCGGAGCTAAAAAAGAAACACAGATTTTTTTTTGACACATCCGTGATCTAATCTAATCTGCTCGGAGGTAAAAAAGAAAAACGCCAAATGATAATATGTCAATGGTTTGTAGGAATTGTCATTTTAAAAGCTTGCTTTCCTATCTTCTTATAACTGATCAGTGGTGAAGGCACTCTTTCTTTCTATTTTCTAAAGACGCTTGATAAAATTTCAGAAATCCCTAAATTATTTCAATTTACATTAGGCAATATGAAACTTGTCAGGTAGTAATTCGATAAATATAAATGTTTGTTATTAAAACTATTAAATTCCAGGTTTTTAATGAAACTAAGCCATGAAACTGTGACCGTCGAGCTGAAAAATGGAACTCAAATTCATGGAACAATTACCGGCGTTGATGTTGCTATGAATACACATTTGAAAACAGTAAAAATGACCATTAAGAATAGAGATCCTATACAGATGGAGTCTCTTAGTGTTCGTGGGAATAATATAAGGTATTTCATATTGCCCGACAGCCTACCACTCGAAACCCTGTTAATTGATGACACCCCTAAATCCAAAGCTAAGAAGAAGGAATCAGGTCGCGGAAATCGTGGTAGAGGTCGTGGTACTCGTGGTGCACGGGGTGGTTTACGTAGTCGTGGAGGCAGAGGTCGAGCAGGGGGAAGACGATGATTTTCATTCCGTATAATTAAATACGACAAGCAGTCAATAAAAAATAACTTAATTGGTAAAATGGTATTTTGGTTTTAAATTTGTTCCATGTTAATATGTCGATCAGATCCATTACATATCAGATAGTGGTCCAAAAAATTCTAATACCGGGAAAATGTCTGTATCGCAAATTTTCTATTCTATTTCTATTCAACTATTCGTATAGTACGGGAAACAGAAATATCTAGTTCCTGTGGAGTAGACTATTCTCATTTATGTAGTATGTCGTAGAAAGACCGTATATGTATATACCACTGACTTAGGGGCCAGTTATAGCGATCATTAAAAACTATCATTATTCAAGAATCACTAGTCGATCAGGGTGTAGAAGACTACATCAGAAACTGGATTGTATCCATGCTCAGTGATAGAAGAATTCAAGCTACCTTAGGTAACACCTACTTAACCAGACGCGTAAACAGGGGAACACCTCAGGGGGGTGTTCTGTCCCCCCTTCTTTGGCTTCTGGTCATGAACAAAATTCTTATTAAACTCGAAAGTTGTGGTGTGAAGGCCGTTGCTTACGCAGATGATTTGGTGATACTGGTATCAGGAAAGTTCACTTCCGTGATTAGTGAGATCACGGAGATGGCATTGCTAAAAGTAAGCAGCTGGGCTACAAGCTGTGGCCTGGGTGTCAATAAAAGCAAAACTGAACTGATGCTCTTTACTACGAAAACAAAAGTACCACCCTTCACCCTCCCCCGCCTCAACGGTGAAACTCTTTCCTTGTCCTCCAGCGCTAGATATTTGGGAGTAATACTTGACCCAAAGTTAAACTGGAAACTTAATATCGAAGAAAGGGTCAAGAAGGCCAGCATAGCTTTCTATGCCTGCAGTAAAACCTTTGGCAAAAAGTGGGGCTTGCAATCGAAGATAATCTTGTGGACGTATACAGCCGTGGTCCGTCCAATCTTGTCCTATGGTTCGATTGTTTGGTGGCCCGCGCTTAGTAAAGCCTACAATATAACTAAACTAAAAAAGGTTCAGAGAACAGCTAGTGTTGGCTCCACTGGAGCTTTGCGCTCGTGTCCATCGGACGCCCTAAACGTTTTTCTCTACCTCTTACCAATAGACCTGCATATCAAATACTTAGTATCTTGCAGCGCGTTGAGACTTAGGGAATCGAATAGTTGGTATTCTAGGCCCTATGGTCATAGTAATATTACTAACCTCATCCCAGCGGACATTTTTTCGACAGAAACCGACTACTGCACCCCTACTGTGGACCTCAGTGCGGATTTTAAAGTAATCATTCCATCTCGAGATGAATGGGATGAGGACTTAGTGACGAGAGGCTTCGACACAACTATTTTCACTGACGGCTCGAAGATGGAGTGTGGGGTCGGTGCAGGAATTTTCTCCGAGTCTTTAAATGTTTCCAGGTCTTTGCGACTTCCTGACTTTGCAAGTGTTTTTCAAGCTGAACTACTCGCGATCAAGGAAGCATGCAAGTTACTAAAACTAGATCCAAATCAAAACCGCAATACAGCTATTTTTTCGGACAGTCAGGCGGCTATTCAAGCGATTGGCTCGTCCACTTCATCCTCCAAATTAGTTCAACAATGCCGAAGTGAGTTAGCGGGCATGAACATTGGACTCAAGGTCACTCTTATCTGGATTCCGGGTCATAGAGGTCATGAGGGCAATGAACGTGCTGACGAGCTGGCTAGGCAAGGATCAGCCCTTCATAGCTCACTCGCGGAAAGAGTCAACATTCCTCTTGGTGCTATGAAGGGCAAGATCTTCTCAATTTTCCTCGCTGAATCAAACGACAGGTGGAACAGCCTAACCAACTGTGTCATATCTAGAAGGATATGGCCCACCTACAACAAATCCCGTACTAATAATCTTATTTGCAGACCCAGGCAAGACATAGCCAGGGTCGTTGCTACATGCACCGGACACTGGCCTGTTGGAGAACACGCATCTAAGCTGGGCATCCCCCACAATACTTTCTGTCGTAGTTGTGAGGACCAGCGAGAAAAGGAAACTGTTCTTCACTTCTTATGCAAGTGTCCTGCCCTAGCCAAAACGAGAGCCAAAACATTGGGAAAATCCTTTTTCAATGACCTCAGTGAGCTCTCAGAACTGGAGGTCAAAGATTTGATCTCCTTTCTAAACGCAACAAAGTGGATTTGAGGCGCACTCAAATCTCAGTACTATTTATAATCCCTCTTTTAACTCTATAGGTCAAACGAGTTTTTTTTATGGTACCAAAACGGCGCAACTCAGCGCTAATTGGGTCACCGAGCTAGACTGCTCGTGGCCACCATTTCAACTACTACTATCATTAAAAATTTTCATTTGGATAGTGTGGTGTGTTGTACTTTGATTTTATATATCAATCTCATATCAATCGATGGCAAATCCATTGAAATATTTTTTTTCTGGCGAGAAATAATCCAACAAAACATCATTTATGGTGAAAAATGTATTTATTTACTTTAATGATGAAAATTCGTTTTAATGACAAGCTAATGATTAAATTTCAAAAAATGAAACACTTTGTTCCAGTGTTTGTGTTCCCCTTTTTTAATGTTCCATCTTTCATTAAAAAAATTAATGAAGGATTTTCAATCATTAAAAAATATTTGGTGTCAGTTTATTAAATAAATATTTGAATGACATTTAAATAATTTAATGATCGCTATAAACACACGCAAGTAAAAAAATCCAATTTTCATGTGTTCCAACTTTTAATGATAGTTTTTAATGATAGCTATAACTGGCCCCTTATGTCGCTTTTTCTACAACATAAAACCAAGAAGAATTACTACGAGTAAGAAATGTGCAAAAAGTGAGATTTTTCAAGCTTATGAACCATCACTTGCGGTGGCTACACGCTGTTGTGTTCAATCACGTTCTTCTTTTCCATTTCGTTGTGGGGAACATAGAGGAAATAATATTACCTATAGTCCATATCCATAAAAAAAGAGAAGAAGAAAAAAATCATTTGTTTATTTGTTCAAGATAAATCAAAACATAATGTCGAAACAAATTATGTCCAATTTCTGGTGGATTTATCAAGCAATGAATTGTATTTGGAAGAGGGTGAAATGCTCATAAAAGATATGTTTATATTTTCGATAAGGTAAGTTCAAAAGTCCTGAAATTTTCGAATTTATGCTTCTTGTTTCCACAATCGCCATATTTGCAGCACTCAAAGCTATTTGCGAAGCAAATGAAGACCTCAAGCAATGCATCAACGAACTCAAAGAAATATCAATCATCCTCAAAGTCTCGTGCAAAATCCTGCGAAATTATGATTTTTTCCAGAGTCTCGAAGAAGCCAAATCCAATAAAGAATACCACATTGTCATGGACATTGTAGGCAAACTCAAACACCTTATCGACGATCCCACAGACAAGATATTCAATCGTCTTGAATGCTATCACATCATCAAAGTTAAATTCCATCTTCAATCTGATATTCTCCTACAAAATATAAAGGAATGCTTAGATTGTTTGGTACGAGAAGAATTTTCAAAACACCAAATCAGTAACGCTGAAAATTTCTAAAGACGAAAATCAACTCCAAGACACGGTCCTGGCTTTATTCAACGCCCGTTAAAATCCGAAGAAAATCTGGGCATGATGAACGTGAGTTCTTAAAAATTGTTGAAGAATACGATCCGGACTGATAAATGGACCCAGTTGGCTCAGTTGCAATCAGGAGCCGACAGTTGTTCACATTTGCTGGTAACTTATTCTAATGGGTTTAATTCGGAGTTCGAACCACCAATTACAACTTGTTTGTGGAGCAAAACCAGAAGTTGGGTGGGGATATGGAACGAGTGTCGAGACTTACTTACTTACTTAAGGTGGCGCTACAGTCCGTTGTGGACTTGGGCCTCAATCAACAGTCTCCGCCAGTCAGCTCGGTCCCTAGCTAGCTGTCTCCAGTTTTGCACTCCAAGTTGATTGAGGTCCTCTTCCACTTGTGTGCGCCACCTGAGTCGCGGTCTTCCTCTCCTTCTGCGTCCCTCGGGAATAGTGTCGAAGACTTTCCGGGCCGGAGCATTGGTGTCCATGCGCTCTAAATGACCGAGCCATCTGAGTCTCTGGACCTTGACCCTTCTGGCTAAGTTCACGTCGTTGTACAACCCGTAAAGTTCGCTGTTGTATCTCCTTCTCCATTCCCCATCAATGCACACGGGGCCAAAGATGACCCGAAGAATTTTCCTCTCGAAACAGCCTAAGGCACATTCATCCGATTTTGTTAGGGTCCATGCTTCTGCACCATACAGCAGGACAGGGATGATGAGGGTGTTGTACAGTTTAACCTTAGTTGCTCGAGAGAGGGCTTTTCCACTCAGTTGCTTTCTTAGCCCAAAGAAACAGCGATTAGCAAGAGTAATTCTTCGTCTTATCTCGGCGCTGGTGTTATTGCCCGTGTTAATAGCGGAGCCTAGGTAGACAAACTCCTTTACTACCTCGAAGTTGTATGCGTCTATTGTGACGTTCTGTCCGAGCCGTCGATGTTGGGTGTCCTTACTCGAAGACAGCATGTACTTCGTTTTTCCCTCATTTACCGCTAAACCCATTTTTGCCGCTTCTGTCTCAATCCTCACAAAGGCGCCATTGACATCACGCTGTGTTCTTCCCATTATACCATTATATCAATATCGTCGGCGTACGCGAGAAGTTGAACAGATTTATAGAAGATAGTGCCTCTGGTGTTGACGGTGGAGTTTTGGACTATCTTCTCAAGAACGATGTTAAAGAAATCGCACGACAGTGCATCGCCTTGTCTGAATCCTTTTTTGACGTCGAATGATTCCGTAAGCTCATTGGCAACCTTGATAGAGCAGCGTGAGTTCTCCATCGTCATTTTGCACAAGCGAACGAGCTTGGCAGGGATGCCAAAGCTAGACATAGCTTTATACAGTTCGTCTCTGTGATGCTGTCATACGCGGCCTTAAAATCAATGAAGAGGTGGTGGGTATCGATTTGCATTTCATAGGTTTTTTCCAGGATCTGCCGCAACGTGAAAATTTGGTCGATGGTAGACTTTCCTGGCCTGAAGCCACATTGATAAGGACCAATCAGATTGTTGACGAAAGGCTTCAGACGTTCACATATTATGGCAGAGAGGATCTTGTAGGCGATGTTAAGCAGACTGATTCCTCTGTAGTTGGCGCAGTTTAGAGGATCTCCCTTTTTCAGGATCGGGCAAACAATGCTGAGGTTCCATTCATCGGGCATGCATTCCTCCGACCATATCTTACAGATGATTTGGTGCATGCTCCTATCTAGCTCGTCGCCTGCGGCTTTGAACAGCTCGGCAGCTAGACCATCTGCTCCAGCGGCTTTGTTGGATTTCAGCCGTGATATTGCTGTTTTCACTTCTTCTAGGTCGGGTTCACGGAATTGTTGGCTGTCATCGCGTATGATAAAAGGCTCCTGTCTGACGGCGGGATTTTGTTCGTCGTCGCCGTTATACAGTCTACAGAAGTGGTCTTTCCAAATCCCCAGCACTGACTGCGGCTCTACTATGATGTTCCCTTGATGATCTCTGCAGGCTTCGGTTCTTGCTCGATGACCTTGAGCCAGGAGTTTTACCTTCCGATAAAACCTCCGAACTTCATTCCTGCTGTTAGCTCTCTCAACATCTTCGATCTGACGCTTCTCATGCTCTCTCTTTTTTCTCCTGAGAATCCGGCGTTCTTCTCTCCTCTTTTGCTCGTAGAGCACACGAGCAGCTCTTGTCTTTCTTTGCAGCGCCGCTTTGTATGCCTCCTGCTTGGCTGCATGGGCCTGCCTGCATTCTTCGTCAAACCAGGGGTTTCGTTTTGGTGGCTGTGTGAAACCCAGCACATTAGAGGCGGCATCTCTAACTGCATTCTGGCAATGTTGCCACTGGTCTTCGATACTTGATGTTGGCGGCATAGGACTCCTTAAGAGGTTACTTGTCACTCGATCAGAGAAGGATCTGGCGATCTCTTGCGATTGTAGCCGTCCGACGTCGAATTTTCTTGCAGCATTTCTTTGTTTTGGCCGTTGTCGGGATATTCGTAGCACTGCCTTGGCTACGACGAGGTAGTGGTCCGAGTCGATGTTGGCTCCTCGGAAAGTTCGAACATCTTGAATGCTGGAAAAGTGCCTCCCGTCGATCGCAATGTGATCAATCTGGTTGACGGTTGATTGATCAGGAGATCTCCATGTACCTTTATGGATGTTGAGATGTGGGAACCAGGTGCTTGCTACCACAACGTTTCGCCCCGCAGCAAAATCGATCAGCCTGAATCCGTTGTCGGAAGTGGTGTCGTGCAGGCTGTGCTTTCCGACTGTTCTTCCAAAGATGCCTTCTTTTCCCAGCTTTGCGTTAAAATCGCCGAGGACAATTTTCATGTCATAGCTAGGACATTGCTCATATGTTTTGTCGAGGAGCTCGTATAATTCGTCTTTGGTGTCGTCCTTTTTCTCTTCTGTGGGGGCATGCGCGCATATTAAGCTAATGTTGCCGAAATTAGCCTTGATTCGGATCGTCGTGATGCGTTCGCTTACGCATTTGAAGCTCAAGACTTTTTGCCTGAGTCTGCTTCCCACGACGAATCCGCATCCAAAGAGTCGCTGCTCCCGGTAGCAATCCCCATAGTAGATGTCGCAGTTTTCCATCTTCTTTTCGCCCGGTCCATCCAATCGCATTTCCTGGATAGCGGTAATATCTGCTTTGTAGCAGTTGAGGGTCTCCGCTAGTTGTTCGGCAGCACGCAGTCCATTAAGGGACCTAACATTCCACGTGCATATCCGAAATTCGTTGTCCTTTATACGTTTGCTTGGGTCGTCATCAGTGTATCCGTCCGTTTCCGAGGCCTGTTGTCGCTTCGCAACTAACTTTTTTCTACATAGTCGTGAAGTCACCCCGACGTACAACCCCCAACCTGTAGTACCAGGTACTTGATGTGACTCCAAGTACAAAAGCCGGAAAACCGCTCCTTTTACGACCTGAGCTTCAAATATGTCGAAGTAGCCCGTAAAGGTGTTCACCAAGTAGTTCGACCTAACTGGAACTGAGGACGCCACCGTTCAATCCGAAAAGAAATTCATCCGCTGCCGTCCCTCGTGGGAAGTGCCTTGGTGGGAACACTCCTTCGTTGTGCGGTAATTAGTAGTAACAGCCTACTCCGCTTCGACCTGTCGACCATGGGAGGCCCTGCTGCGAAAACAAGTTTCGCGATCGCATAGCTCTAAGCATCGCAGTAGTAGTTACCGTAAGCCGCTCCGCCACGTCAAGGCTTACCCCATGGAGGGAGTGTCGAGACTATTTAAATATTTTTCAATCGGAATACTTGCTTCCCCTTAAATCTAGTAAAGAAAACAACAAATTTGTATTGATTTTGCAACGATGTCACGAAGACATCTAATATTGGTTTATTGAAAAGAAAATATACGTATAATCAGTAATTATTTATTCATATATTGTATTTAATCTTACGGTAAGTTATGTGGTCGCTTCTTTGGCGACGAGTCAATCAAAATATGGTGAGTTAGAAATATCCATGTTGTCCGATTTCTCTACACTGCCCGATTTGGATTTTTTCGAACCTTGTCGGAGCTGGAGCGTTGTCCAATCTTCTCCTCAGCATCGTAATCCCTTAGGACTACAGTATCCTCAGAGATTTTCTAAAGTTTGCGCGTTTCTGGTGTGCGCGAACGCTTCTTGGAAATGGACTTGGAGGGAGACAGATGTTTCCTTGGTACGACTGGATGTAGTACGCGATGGAGATGCTTGCTGCGTGACCTAGTAGAGTGAGAACGTTTGCGATCACGAACGCCGGCACTTGTCCTTGGCCAACATGCCGGGCACAGGACCGATTGCAGCCGAGATCATACTTTGTGCTTCCTTGGAGGGAAACAGATGTTTCCTTGGTATGACTGGATGTAGTACGCGATGGAGATGCTTGCTGCGTGACCTAGTAGAGTGAGAACGTTTGCGATCACGAACGCCGGCACTTGTCTTTGGATGAAGAATGCTTGTAATGATGTCCATCTTATATGTACCTATTCTAAAGAACACAACGATAAACCTTATTTATTTTCTTTATTATTCTTTATTTTCATTATAATTATTTACAATATTCACTATTCTATTATTTATAGTAATTAAAAAAGAACAAAAACGCACTCTCTTCTATTTTCTTTTTCCACACGTAATTATTCCATGTGCAAAAACTGTCAAGTTTTTAGTATGTGTTAAAATCAGTGTGAGAATCTGTGTAGATTCGTCTCAAAAGACGAATTCAAAACGAATCAATTCGTCGGGAATAAACATCAATACTTTTCCCATTGGAAAACGTTTAAGAAAAAAATATTGCCGGCCCGTCGACGGCACATCAATGTTTTGGTTCAATGGAAAACCACATAAGTGTAACAACATAAACTATCAGCACAGATAATAAATTTATACAGATGTCTCACCCTTATGGCGAGAAATGATATATGAAACTGAAAGCTACCAAAAAAAAGCTTTTTCCAAAAGCTTTAACGCATTCACTTAATGCATTAAAAATCTATTTTCGCTCGCCTTATTGCCCATAAATGAATACTAAGGCAAGGGAAAAAGCTTCTAAAAGCTCCTTGTCTGTTAAGGCGTTGTCTGTTAAGAGCAAAATATGTTTCATTTTTTTCTACAGGGATGAGACATCTGTATAAATTTATTATCTGTGCTATCAGCCCGTTCAACCTAACCTAACCTAAGGGTGTCGCATACTATTTCGATTTTTTTGCGTTCTTTTTAAGATTTTTAATATTTTTGATACAAATATTGGTAAATAATAACTTAATTCTATGCTAAAAGGACAAAGAAATAAAGCAATATATTTTTTTTCATACTACATGATTTTTTTTGCATATTCAGGTTTTTTTGAAAAATTTGAGCTCAACGGAATCTACTTTTTTGAAATTTGAGCTAGAGGTTTTACACCACGACTGTAATGAACACATATGCCTTAAAATTGCATAAGTATTAGTGAGAGGTCCCATAAGAAATGCATTGGGAAACTAACACTTATGCACTTTTAAGGTATAAATGTGAAAATTTCAGCTTGTAGGCCGAAAGAGAGCGACTCACCGAAGTCGGGACTCTAGGTAATATACACTCCGCTTCAACTGAATAAGAACACATTTTTTCAAAAGTTTGCTGTCCATTTTTTCTTCACTTTGAAAGTTAATGCATCATTTGATGATGGTAACCGATAGCTTATGATGTTAAGAAAACAAATCAAAAAGAACAATTTAAAAAGGACCACTAGTTTTTCCCTGGCTCTCATGCAAAGCTTTCCAGATTGAAAAACTCAGTTTTTTTTGCGTCAACTGAATAAGCACAACTTTTAAAAATGCAAATAAAATCTAACAGAAAGAAATGAACAAGATTTTCATGAAATATTTTTTGTATTGGTTATTTCTAGTATTGGGTACTACCACCTTTATTCTTGATTACTTCATAAATTCGGGCTGGCATGGAATCGTATAAACTCTTTAAGTAGTCCAGCGAAATTTCTCTCCATGGTAACTTAATGGCTGGAATAAGCAATTCTCTGTCCTCAAATTGACGGCCTGACTCATAATCTTTACGTACCAGCCATCCCCATTCATTTTCTATAAGGTTCAGGTCAGGTAAATAGGGCGACCATTGAAGCAATTCAACATTCTGGTCCTGTTTCCCACTTTTGACAGTGCGCTACGTTTGGATAGGGTCGTTGTCCTATTGGAAAATCCATTTACTGGATCCACAAATATCCAAAAATGAAGGAAACTTTCTTTCCAATATTCTGTTGTAGGTAATTGCAGTCGTTTTTAACGTTTCAAACTCAAGCTCAATATTCCCAAAGTAGCTAACTGCTCCCCATATCATAACTTTACCTTCTCCACCATGATGCCGCGCTAAAAATCATTCTTCTTTTCTCAAATCGTGAAAGTAATAATTAAAACCATCAGGGACATCAAAATTGAAACTCTTCTCATCCAAAAAATCCGCGTTGTGCCACACATTTTTCCAACTCACATCGAGTCTAGAAAATCTTAAACGAATATCTTTTCGTTGCTGGTATAGTGATGGTTTCTTTTGGAGTTGCAATCCATTTAAATCACTGATCTCTATATTAGAGATCAGTGATTTAAATGATCTGCGCTATTTGGTACTCTGTGGACTGTTGAAACACCTGCAGTTAAACCAACTTTTTGTTTAATTTTTACCACGGAGGCACATGAACTGGAAGCACATCTCAAAATTGCTCGTCGATCAACTTCGAATGTTGCCGTTTTTTGACCACCTTTCATGTTTTTTTCGTACAAACTTATGTTTCTGAGGTACGAATAGACAACACTAAGACTCCGATCAATGTTGGTAGCTTAAGCACGCACGGTCAGTCTTTATTCTTTTAACGAATCAATTTAAACTCGTCCGACACTATAACAGCTTCTGATCTAACCATTTTTTTTGTTAATTCTAATTAAACGGCTAAATGTCACTAAGAACACTTCAACTTTTGATTTGGTATACCAATTAACTTAAAACTCTAAGAACCAATGAAGACAATGAGAGTGAAAGATTGTGTGCTTATTCAGTTGACGCAAAAAAAACTGAGTTTTTCAATCTGGAAAGCTTTGCATGAGAGCCAGGGAAAAACTAGTGGTCCTTTTTAAATTATTCTTTTTGATTTGTTTTCTTAACATCATAAGCTATCGGTTACCATCATCAAATGATGCATTAACTTTCAAAGTGAAGAAAAAATGGACAGCAAACTTTTGAAAAAATGCGTTCTTATTCAGTTGAAGCGGAGTGTATGTGCTCTATGGTGGGGAACATGAATGTCTCTTTTTTTTATTTGACTTTTTTTTCAAATTATGACACCCACAATGAATTAAGAAATTAAAATCTAATCCAATTTTCTTCGTCGTTCTCTATAGCTTTAAAACAACCAGTTGAGCTTTTAATTGAAGTTGTAACTGAGTTTGAAAAAATGAATAAAAGGTTAACCAATTTTGTTTGGCTCTGATGTAAGGCCGTGTGTGAATTGCGTTAAAATTTGCGTTAAAACTTCTACCACGATTAAAATTTGACGTCTTGTTTGAGGTGGGATCAAATTTAGCCATTTGCTGTGTGAATTGCGTTAAAACAATTATTTTAACCAAGATTTCTGCATAGGTTAAAAAAATTTCCCTCGATAATTTAAGAAATTTCCCTGAACAAAAATTGGTTTCCTTTTTCACGGAAAAATAATTTCTCTTACAAAGCATATTTTTAAGAAAACAGGGTTAATAAAAACTGAACTGAAACTAAAAACAAATCTTTTTTATTTATTATTCTCGATGCTAATGTCACATTTTAAAACAACAGTCAAAAATATTTTAACGAAATTCCCATTTTGATTAATTGATTTATTCGGTGTGGTAACACTGAAAAATTGTTTTCACAGATCACAGCTGATATTTCTGTCATACATTTCAAAAGAAACAAAACAATAAATTCGTATTTGCTTTAGAAAAATTACAAATTTAAAGTATTTTCAATTTTGTTTTAATTCTTTTATATCTTTTAAAATATCAACGCATTATAACAAGAAATTCATCTAAGCTGATGTTGATGGACGTGAGGTTGATGCAACGGGCGATGTTGGCGAATCAATCTCATCGAAAGTAAACTCCAGAGAGGAAGATAATGTCGGCAATGACATCGGCTCCGAACCAATATCTCCAGTTGGTGGCGGAGGTTCCAGCGAAACTACTCCCGATGAACTTTCTAATAGGAAAGGCGGATTGTAGTTGTGCTTTTTGAAAGCATATTGGTGAAATAGTTGGAAATAGGGCCAAGATTCTATTTCTCTATTTGTGGCTGCATCATCACCGGCACCATCACCAGTGTGCTGCTCAAAGAACTACTGTGATCGAAAAAATATTATAAAAAACTATGTGTAAGGTATGGCAAAAAATTCACAACAATATATGTACCTTGTATTTTTGTGACATATTTTTCCATAGCTGCGTGAGACCCTAGAAAACAAAAGCATTGAATTTTTATAAATTAATTCATGTCAAACTTACATTTATTGTATGGTTTTCCAGCCTGCCTTGGTTTTTTTTCTTGATCCATTTTCGTTGAATGCAAAAGCAACAGCAAATTTCTGTATTAATAGAAACGTCAAATTTTAACACAATTTAACCTGCTCCACAGCTCAATAAATTTTAACCCATTTTATTCACCTCATAAGTGTCAAATTTTAACGCTGGTTAAATTTTAACACACATTTTAACGCAATTCACACACGGCCTAAGTAACCGATTTGCTTCCAAATGAGGCATTGAAGATTGGGCAATCTAAAATATTGTCAGCTTCCTTTATATTTTTCATTTTTATTGATGCAATATGCAAGCAAGAAAATTATAAATGATGGGTTGAAACGTGACGTTTGGTTAAATTTTGACACTAGCATGGTGAATAAAATTTAACTAGCTGCGGAGCAGGTTAAAATTTGACATTACTAGTTGGTTCATAGCAGGTTGTCCAGCGTCCACTGGTCAGACATGATGAGTCCGTTGAAGACCTGGAATGCTACCACGAGAGTGATATAAATGTTTTTTCCTGGAATCGCACGGAGTCCTTTATTGCAAGTGGTGGCGACAATGTATTCATTCACATTTGGGATTTGAGACTGTTGCAACCCATCAAACCAAATGCAACATTCAAGCACCATATTGATCACATTACCACGCGTATGGCGTCGGGAGAAGACGATGATCAGATTGCGATTTGGCCGTTGAAACGCTTTCACCACAATTGTTGTCCATTAATCAGACACAAAGGGATCTCAAAGGTTTTCATCGGCATCCTCAACTACCGGGGGTTATTTTATCGACGCGACGGCGCAAAGTGGGTTCAATATATTTAGAACGATAAGTGTTTAAAGTTTAGGGTCTTTTTATTTGTGCAATAAAATAAAAATCTGGAATTTTAAACACATTTTTCTTTATTTTTTTGGTGTCGTCAGTGTCGACAAGTCGGAATATTTTCTGCTATAATCATCATTGTCCTCTTCTCCTGCCTCTAGCAGCCAATCACCACAGATTTTCTGCAGGCTCTGCAATCAAACGTTGGTCGCTCTTATACGAGACGGTCGGCAGAGAGTTCCCCACGGAGCATCCTGGACTGGAGCATGAAAATCAACTCATCAATATCAGCTTTTCCAAATTCCCATTGCCTTGCTATAAGGCTTACCAAGCAATTTGATTTGATCTGTTGGTGGGCCTGCAACAAATCAACATACAAGATTAAGCCCATAAGATAAATTCGCATAAGCATTATCAATGGTAATTTACCATCAGTCTCAAATTAAAATCCATTGGCGCAAAATTATAGTCCGCTAATGAACAATTTTAAGAGAATTTAGTGTGATAATAGCTTAAATTGACGTTACAGTCAATTTTAGTCAGCAAAAGAACAGTTTTATCGCTAAACACTTGCATTAAAGATAAAGTCATGAAACCCCTACTTTATCTTTTTAATGCAACGTTAGCTCTGCTTCATCTGACGGATTTTCGCACTTGACTGCTTCATCTCCTAAATCGAAAAATATGATTTTTTTTTGCAATCAAACTGATCCAAGACTTATTTTTGAAATATTGTTCGTTTTAATTCACTTTTTGTTTTAGATCGCTACGATTTTTTACTTATCACAAAATGGGTTCGAAAGCAAAAACACAGTTCTGAGCTGAGTGCAAGGCTTAAAGCATTCGTAATATGTTTTGGTGGTTCATCGTGATCCACAGTTCTATTTCTCCGCACCTAAATGATGATTAGAGAAAAACTCGACAGACAGGCATTTCCAAAACGTACTCTTCCATTAAAATTCATTCGTTTCCAATTTGTACACAAACGAAAAGAAAATTCAAAATAAAATCAAATGAAATGTTGACATTAGCCGTGTTTTTTTCACTACTCTGTAGCCAGCACAGCAAAATTTCCCTTGGCAAACAACAACAATTTGATTTTACAGTCGATAAAAAGGCCAGTAAAATAATGACGGATAAGCCGGAGATAGAACTTCATATTATTGAAATGTAGATGGCGCTGATGGCGTTAAGAAGAATTATTTTGCTACGCGATTGTTGGCAATTTTGAAAATTATTTGTATTTGATGAAAAAACAAACAAAAACATGGAGGAACAGCCCCCCGATAAAATTTTCCGATTGTTGCGTGTTGGAAAATAGGGAAACCAAATAGAATTCATGCAAAATTAATGCTGGCTGCCTGTGTTCAGTGTTTGTGGCCCCTCTTCCCGTTGCCAAAAAAAAGTGCACACAAAGACGACAAATTTTTTGTTTGCATGTGCAAATTTTCAATCGAGCAGTTCGCCAACAAAAACGAATAGTTTTCCAAAAACTTTTTTTATTTTTTTACTCTTGCAATATTTCACTTAAATACTAAATAGGAGATGTGGACGAATAATTTTTGCGACTTCATTTTGAAGCTGAACATTTTTTTTTCTTGCTTTTTGCTCTCTTGGGTTCTTTTTTGTTATCATTCACCACTGCTTTATAAACTCTCGGGTTGGCAAACGAAAAATAATAAAACTACATTTAACCGGGCACACTTTTTTGTTGAGATTTGTTGAAAATTATTAATCAAATGTTGAAGAATTGAATGATGGCGTATTTTTGAAATTAGATGTTGAAGTTTTTTGAAATTTAAATTGAATTTGACAGATAGAGTGAGTTGGAGCGTTTTTTTCGCACTGGATTACTTTACTGGCTACCGAGTAGTGAAAAAACACGACTATTGTTTATTTTAAGGAACTGAGCGCATTCCGAAACCTAGTGACTAGGTAGTCAACTCGTTATGATTAGTTACAAACAACTAATTGACCAATCAGAACGAATTGACTACGTAGTCACTAGGTTTCGGAATGCCCTCACTGTCAAATGTTAGGTGTGTTGACTTTGTTCTTTCAAGAACTGTCAAATTTTAGACGTGTTCACTTAAAACTTTCTTTAAAAACAACACTAGCTTTACACTAAATAGCATCGCACTAATAAGTGTCTATTATCGAAGAAAAATAAGAAAACTATTTTTGAGTTAACAATTTGCTAAGTAGTATCACGTTAATGAGCTAAACACAGGCCGACTATAATTTTGCGCCATTGTTTTTTCGAACACTTCCAAATTATCAATCAACACCATTTCATTGTCTGCGGGCATTTCTAGCCTCTGTTGAATTGCTCTCTTTTTAAATACAATAATGTAATATTTGTACTCTGCAACTGCTCGAAATTAAATTTCTAATCCGTCGCATTTTGATCGACAATTAACAAATCCGAACCAAGACGGACTTTTGTCTTTTATCCAACCCAAATACTATACACAAAAATATACGAATTACGAATTGTCTGTATTCTATTTTGACAGCTGTGAACGTAGTGTTCGAAGACTGAATTAACAAACAGTCGCAATGGTATCTTTGATCGTATTTAAATGGGAAATTATCGATAAAAAATAAAAAAAGTGTGTGTGAAATTGAGAATTTCTTACATTTTCATAAACGAAAATTTAATTTGATAATGTTGCATTTGGATTTAGTTACAAAAAAATAATTAAATGAACATAGAAAGAACAATTTTTGAGGGTAATTTTGTTTTATCTTGAGGGAAATTTAATCAAAGTAGTGTCAAAAAAAGTCCCATTTAACCCATTTTAACCCAATTCGTACAGCAAAAATTTTAATATGATCCCTTTTTAACCAAATGTCAAAATTTAATCGTGGTAGGAATTTTAACCCATTTTTTAACTGAATTCGCATGACCCATAGAATCCGTCAATCCGTCAGCGTTAATGCGTACGTTGCTGCCAACGTATTTGCCGGATTGAACCGTTCCATAGAATACGTTGTATAATTTGACAGTCTCATTTACTTGGTGTAAAAATAAATCAAAAAACTGCAAATCCGAACAAAATATTTTAAATTAAAATATGAAAATCATGTCAAATTTTTTTGCACAAAATTTTCATCATCCATTGCTTTTTCTTGTTGCTGTGGGAACACATTGAATTGACTGCTCGTCAAATTTAGTTGTCAACGGAACAAAGGACGCAAAAAGTAGAAAGTTAACCAACTCTATCCGTCGTATCCGTCACATGCGTTGCTTATGGGACGAGTTTCATAAGAACATGTGTATTCTATTGTGCTGTCAGTTGAAAACTTCAACGCTGACACACTGACGGATTCTATGGGTCGGCCCCTTTAAGCCGGATATACACACTTCAAATGCTTGTCATGCACGAGCAAGTGTATTAGTGAACAAGTCACACGTATAGATCGGGTGTATGCTTGAAGCAAAATCAAAATCTTTTGATTTTCCTTCAATCAAGCTTACTGCATTGAAGTAGTGTATGTGCAAAATTAATGATTGATCAATCATACTTTCAATTTTTCCTCATTCTGAATTATATGTTGATGAAAAAATAATTTGTTCTATCACAAAACAGTCACTGTAGAATAAAAGTTTGAAGACTATGATTGATGTGTGTATAGGCAACTTCAATCCAAATTAACGAATACATTTGCTCGTGCATGACAAGCATTTGAACTGTGTATATCCCGCTTTAAAGTTTTTTTTTGAAAAAAAAACGGAATCTTAGGCCGTGTGTGAATTGCGTTAAAATGTGTATTAAAACTTGACGTTTGGTTAAAACTTGACACTAGCGTGGTGAATAAAATGGGTTAAAATTTATCCTGCTGTGGAGCAGGATAAATGGGTTAAAATTTTGACGTGTATTTTTTTCTCATGAATGATAGAGAAGTTTGCTTCTGTTTTGTTGTTTTTTTCTGTTCCTCTTCGTTTTATTTAGTTCTGTTATGATTATGACTATTTAAAAATTGCTTTGATATTTCAATATCAATGTTTTCTGTCAAAAACACAACACACGTGTGTTCTGTGTTATATTTTTCGGTTGAATTTTATTGAAATTCTGAAAAATGCGTATCGAGACGTGTTATTTTTGTTCCAGCAAAATCTATCCTGGACATGGAGTACAATTTGTAAGAAATGACTGCAAGATTTTTAAATTTTGCCGTGGAAAATGCCACAAAGCTTTCAAAAGGAAGAAGAACCCACGTAAGGTGCGCTGGACAAAGGCCTTCCGCAAGGCGGCTGGCAAGGAATTGGCTATCGATCCCAGCTTTGAGTTCGAGAAGCGCCGCAATGTACCCGTTAAATATAGCCGTGAAACCTGGAACAAGACATTGGATGCTATCAAGAAGGTTGTTGAAATCAAGGAGAAACGTCAAGAACAATTCGTCATGGAACGTCTGCGCAACGGACGTGAAGTTGAAATTCAAATGGATGTTAAGAATGTCCAACAGAACATCTCACTTATCCGATCACCTGCTGTTGGTTTGAAGGAGCGTCGTGCCAGGGAAGAGGCACAGGAAGCAGCTCTAATGGAAGAAGAAGAAGACGAGGAGAACATCACTTATGTTGATGCTCGTGAGCTGGAGAAGAAACTAGAAGAAGGTGGTCTTGACGAAGACATGGAGATGATTGCGGCGAAATAAAGAATTCTTGATTTTAGTGATTAACTTGATGTAGGTTTAAGGGGATAATTATTGTAATAAGCGTTTCGAGAAACAAATCTTGTGACTTTTTTTTTTTTTATTAAAAAACAATAATTCCAGTAAAAAAAAAATAAATAAAATTCTATGAATTCATTTTTCAAATCGAAAAACGAAATTACTGTTTTTTATGATGTGTTGTATTGACCAATTTTTGTTTTCATATAATAAAGTTCCCCTGAAGAAGGCAACAATCCTTGCCCAAACGTCGGGACAAGTTAAAGAATTTGTTTTTCTTTACTAAAAACAAAGTGACCAAATAGCCGACGGAAAACTAAATTTTCCATCCTCGATATATTACTGTTTTTTCTTTTGAGAATTTTAACAGGTGTCAGCTGTGAAAACATGTTTTGCAGTGTTACCAGATGGAAGGAACCAATCATCCAAAAAGGGAAATTTTCGTTTGAAGATATTTTACTGATGACTCAAATTATCAAATTACCACTGCAAAATCGTGAAAAATGAATATAACAGAGTTTGGTTGTTATCTTAAGTGGCTTTTCATGAAATTTATTGCTTAAATTTTGGTTTTGTACACAAAATTATTTTACCTAGGTGGATAAAAACATTTTTTGTTGAGGGAAATTTCCTAGTTCTACTCAGAAATTTTGGTTAAAAATATCCCTTTTAACGCAATTCACACAGCAAATGGCTAAATTTGATCCCATTTTCAATCAAACGTCAAATTTTAACCAAACGTCAAGTTTTAATACACATTTTAACGCAATTCACACACGGCCTTATTTTTGAAATCTGAGCCCATGATACCCACCTCGACTCAAACCTGAGCATTGTATCTAGGTCAGTCAGTGCGAATGTATTGGTGCAGTCTCCCATTTAAAAAGCATTGGAAAACTAACACATTCTCACTCGGTAAGTATAAAACGAACAAATTTCAGCTTGTTGGCAAAAAGAGAGCGAACAGCCGAAGTCGCGACTCTAGGTATTATATATTCTCTATGATCTATTGATCCTTTGTAAGGTAAGAAGCTCAGAGTGAGAAAGGGCACTCTTTGAGATCTTCTTTCTCAAAATTTGAAGTGACGACTCCACTTGTACGAAGTGCTACCGGTCCTATGCTCTATTGTATTATCTCTATGGTTTTTGATAGTGATTTTGACAGCTTGGTTTCCTATCTCATTCTATCTCTGGTTCAAATTACGAAAGCATTTTGAGAACCTGTTTTTCGTAGGAAACATATTTTGAAAACGTAAATAAATGCTTTAAATCAAAACAAAAGCCAATTCCAATGGATAAGATTAGATATAGGCGCAGACTGGCTGCGATTTCATTTTTATCGAATATTTCCTTAGATGGAAATCAAAGCAATAAACATCTTGGATCTGAAATATGTTCACTGCGTAATGGTGCTGGTGTTTTAGGATTTTGCTCCCAAGAACCTCAATTAAAACGAAATGCACCTGGAAATATTAATTATGAAAAAGCAAATGAATCAAACAATATGGTTATACAATTAATAGCACTTCAAAATGCAAACACAAAAACAAAAATGATGTTGGGAAAGAGCACTGAAGGTGTATCAGACAGTAGTGATTCAGACAGCAAAATGTCAACAAAAATGGCTGCAATATCGCATCGAGAAAGGTGAGCTTATTATTTTAAAAGATTTAATATTTTGTAATTTCCTTATTTCAATCAAAATCTATAATGACTACTTTACTTAAAACGGATCCTGAATTTGAAGTCGCAGAAGGTCTCAATAGTTAGATTATGGCTGGTAAAGCACAAATGAAGTGATTTGTTTTCTTACTTACCAAGTTATGGTGGCGCTACAGTCCAGGTCGGACCAAGGTCTCATCCAACAAACGTCTCCAGCTAACTCGGTCCCTAGCTGTCTCCAATTTCACACTCCAAGTTGGTTCAGCTCCTCTACCACCTTTGTGCTCCACCTAAGTCGTGGTCGAAGACTCTACAAGCCGGAGCATTATTTTCCATTCGCTCTACATGTCCCAACCATCTAAGTCGTTGGACCTTAACTTTTCTGGCTAGTTTAGTATCGATTTACAGCTCGTACAGTTCTTGGTTGAATCTTCGTCTCCATTCTCCATTTATGCAGACAGGACCAAAAATCACTCGAAGAATTGTTCTCTCAAACCAGCCCAAAGCGTTTTCATCGGATGTTGTCATGGATCATGGTCCATGTCTCTGCACCATACATGAGGACCGGGATGATGAGGGTATTATAGAGTGTCACTTTAGTTGCTCGGAAGAGGTCTTTACTACTGCCTTCAATTATTGCCTCCTAAGTCCAAAGAGCAGCGATTGGCAAGAGTGATTCTTCGTTTGATTCCAGCGGCTTCAAAGATTTTTGTAATTCAATTAATTATTCCCATGCCTCTTCCCGCCCAGATACCGCACGTTTTTCTAGTGATTGTAATGGCGTTTCTAATTGGCAATCTGGAATCTAACTGTTTTTGAAATTAGAAGGGAAATTCTCTTCGTTTCAGAATCAGAACTGTCATTTTCGCCCAATTGAACGCTTTCAGAATGCTTTTTTTTGCTTCCAGTTTGCCAATTAAAAACGCCATAAGTTTAAAAGCTGCAACCGTGTTGTCGGTACTCTCGTTGGGGAAGGTTCCCCCTGTGTTGAGTGTCGTCTGTTCGTTGCTCTCACCTCGTCATGTTTTATTTTCGTCGTGTTGGTCATATTCGTCTTATCCGTTGTGAAAAAAAAAATAGACCAATATAAAAATAATCAACTTAAAAAACAAAAAAAGCAAATCAAATAAATGACCCTGAACTTTGCAGACAATTTAACTGCTGGTTTTTGGACTTCTGCCACTGCCGTAAAACTCAACTGATTTTCAAAAACTTAACGGCAATCGCTTCGTCTCATTAAATACTCGATACGAATCGCGGAAAAATTGAGGCTCTAGGTGTACCTTATGTAAGAAGAAAGAATATCCTAGAAACCGTTAACAAAAACGAATTGTGTACAAAACTTACATTTACTGAGAACGAAACAATTGCCAACAACAATTATTACAAAGCCTTGAACCTACCTCGCCAATATTTTGTCGGATATACAATAAACATAAATAATGATTCCAACAAGGTTTTCTTATACGGGGAAGATTATTTATCACTATTCAATAAAGAATGGCTATGAAATTTTGTCATAGACTATTGCGCAAATTTATTTATTTCAGAATCAGATTTTTATAAAAAAGTGGCTTATGTGATGTGTGAGTTAAGCCAAATAATTTTAATAAACGGATGTGACAATCTAGAAAACAGTCTTTTGTCTAAATTTGAACAAGAATGGTTTGGAAAAACCGCAATTTGTTTACCCTTGAACATTGACCAGAGTTATTGGATTTTATGTTACGTCCATTTGGCAGAAAATAGTTTTTATGTCTTTGATTCCGCCGATAAACCTAATAGTACAAGGACTGATCATTTGTTTAAAAAAATTTCATCATTTTACGCTTCAGTTTTTCCTAAAGCAAATACAGAATTTAAAATTAAAAAAAAAGTAAAATATCCGAAACAAAAGGATGGATATACAGCTATGGACAAAGTAATAGCACACTTTTAAAAAATTCATGATTTCAAATAACCGTTATGTAGAATGCTTCTGATGATTTTTTTCTTTTGGGTATTTTGTGTAGGAAAACTAATAATATCAAATAAATACTAAGTCCCGTTATTCTGCTAAGTTTATCTTGAACTTGCCTATTCATGCTTTCCTACTCTCTTTTAATTGAACACAGAAATAGCACACATATTTCGAACCGTTACATTTTTATTTCGCGCTTGGAAGTTGTGAAAGAAAGTGCTATTTTTTGAAATTTTATTATTATTAAAAAAAACATTAAAAGAAAATGGGCAGAAAAGTTCACTGTACTCCGGAAAAAAGGAAAATTATTTTTGATCTTCACAGAGAAGGAAAAAACCCCTCCCAAATATCCAAAATAGTCAATTGTTCACGTAAAATGGTCTATAATGCCATTTATTTGGTAAGAGAAAATCAAAATTTTAACTTTGACAATAAATTGCGCCGACCACCCCCTCGCAAAACTTCGATACGAGTGGATAGAGCTATTGCAAGAAAATGCAAGCGTGACCCTTTTAAATCATCTCGCACCATTATGGCTGAAATAAACGAGGAATTCGATTTGGACGTGTCAAGTAGACTCATTAGGAGAAGACTTAATGATTTTAAGCTGTTTGGGCGCGTGAGCAGGAAAAAACCGATGTTGTCAAAAAAGAACATCAGAGATCGCCTTTTGTTTGCTAGGACTCATCAGGATAAAGACATACAGTTTTGGAAGAGAATACTTTGGAGTGATGAAACCAAGGTTAACCGTATTGGACCTGATGGCAAAACATTTGTCCATCGACCCAAGTGCGAAGCGTACAACCCCAAGTATACCTTGAAGACGGTGAAACATGGAGGAGGAAATTTGATGGTTTTTGGTGCATTTTCCTGGTATGGAGTGGGCCCATTGGTAAGGATTGAGGGAAGAATGGATAAATTCTCATATCTTAATATACTACAGAACAACATGGAACCATACTCCTTTGAATTCATGCCAGTAAATTGGATATTCATGCATGATAATGACCCCAAACATTCATCAAAAGTGGTAAAAGAATGGCTTTCACGCGAACAAATCGATGTTCTTACCTGGCCCGCTCAAAGTCCCGATCTTAACCCAATTGAACATTTATGGTATGATGTTAAGGCAAAAATTGGGCAAACAAAATTTAAAAATTTAAACGATTTTTGGACCGGAATCAAAAACGCTTGGTACTCTATACCACAAAGTAGATGCCAGGCGTTAGTTGAAAGTTTACCACGGAGGTGCCAAGCAACTTTGAAAAATCGTGGTCAACCAACAAAGTACTAAGGTGTTAGTACTAAAATTACTAAAAACTGTAAGAATTTTTCTTTAAAATAAGTTTTTTTTAAATTATTGTAACATGTGTGCTATTTCTTTGTCCACAAGAAATATTGTCATCACTCCAAAATAATTTTTTTTTAATTGATTATAAACTAAATAATTTCTAATTTCTAATTTAATTTGTCGTTATATATCAATATTCATATCCTGAAATAAGAAAAAAAATATTTAAGTTCAAAAATCGAAAATAAATTTAATTTTACTAAGAAAAATGTTAAGTGTGCTATTTCTTTGTCCATAGCTGTAATTGTGGAATTTTTGTTATACATTATATACAGGAAATTTTAAATCAAAGAATAGAAAAAAATAGCAAAGTTGACCCTGATTCTTTTAGAAAAACATTACAGGTTGAGTGCGTCAAAAAATCTTTAAATATACATGGTAGATGTTTAGTTTGTGGTCAGGGAGAGATCGGAAGACGAACAGATTGGGTTATCTGCAATTTATGCAAGAAATGGACACATTTAACCTGTTTGTCTTATATTATTTGAAAAAAAAAACAAATGAAGAAATTGAAGATGAATACTTCGTTTACAATTGTGATCTCTGTTCAAAGTGGCTAACCAACTTAGAATAATTTAACAGAATCTTAAATAAGAAAAAAACTATGAAATTAAAAAGAAAAAATAATCACCCCTATCGCCAATTTTTTGGGAACTTTTTTTCCCAGGGAAACAAAAATTACCCCGGAACAGAATTTTCAAATCGAGAATCTCCTAAGAACTTTTATTTCCCCGATAAGAAATTATGCCAACCTTAAAATATTTTAATGATTTTCGAAGATTTGAAAGCTTCAAATTTAAATAAAATATTTTGTATGTGTCAAATTTAAATAAAAATAAATGAAATTGTGGGATTGCACATCAAGACAAAATCGATTTCGCTAAATTTTGCAAACATTTGTTAGTACTTACTATCCCGAGCCTTTTTTTGAAAACCAAACTCATTTCCCTGGTTACCGAGGAATTTGCATCAGAAGATATGTACAAACGTGCATACTTTATATGGGATAATAAGAAATCAAGAACTAAAACCAAGAAAAATGGATTAGGGATCATACCCCGGTAACCAAACCTTGCAGATATTTTTGGTTCTCAGTGACTGATAGAAGGCTTATTGATTTTTTTCGCGTATCATTTGCTTTTGCCTATCTGAGAAATTCGTGATCCTTAACGGCTACATTTGTTAATTCAATTAATTTTTGATTCCGAAATAAACATAAATTTTACCCAAGCTATTGACCTATTACGTCGGTGTTGTTTCCTTTACGGGACATAGAGTCTCCTCTACTATGCGCCATCGTCGTGCTGATTCCTGTGCATCGCCAAGCCAATTGCCTGCAGCTCCACTTCTGCTTTCTTGTGTGAGCGGATTCCATTCCATGGCAGTCGCCTTTTTGAAACGTGTGGTATGATAAAGTCTATAGGTTCCTGACCTGTTTTCGCATGAAGTTCAGCATTTGAGATACAGTAGGGCCAACAAATCATCAAGATGTTTCT
The DNA here is from genome assembly GCA_943590905.1 of Sphaerophoria taeniata. NCBI lineage: Eukaryota > Metazoa > Arthropoda > Insecta > Diptera > Syrphidae > Sphaerophoria > Sphaerophoria taeniata. Next base: position 69,194,886 of record OX016540.1, read on the forward strand.
GAGACATCAAATAACGAACGTTTGAAGCATTCTTGTGGCAGTGTCTGTGACTTCCCAAGTTCTGCATCCGTAAAGCAGTACGGATTCAACATTGGAGAGGTACAGTAGAGGCTTGGCACTTAAGCTAAAAGAATTGTGCAGAAATGTTTACTTTGACTGATGATTAAGTTCCATGGATAATCCTTTAAATTTTTCCGAGTTAATCTTTAGCCACATGACTTCTGCCCCTCTCTCCACCAAAGAAAAAAGAAATAGTCTTCTAGTTCACTTCATAGTGATGCATAGCAAGTTTTTCCCTTACAACTAACTTGGGGAAAATTCTGTTCCAAATAAGGAAAAAGTTCCCTGGGAAAAATTATTGGCGATACGAATTTTTCGAAATTAAGCTTTTTTTTCCCATTCTCGAAAATTATTCATCATAGCAAAGTTCCCAAATTGGGAAAAAACTCCAGGGAAAAATTATTCGTGATAAGGTTGAATATAAAAATATTCGAAAATAATAAAAAAAAAGAAATATTAAAAAAATACGAAAATTTAACAAATACAAAAACAGAAGAAAGTTTAACAAAATAAAAAAACTAAAAACCCATACACATACAGTTGAGTTTTACGGCAGTGGCGAAGGTCTGAAGTCTTGGATGACATTTTTTTGACCATTTCTGACTCTTTTGGCCGAAACTTCGTAAAAACGGTAAACAAAAAAAAACTAAAAAATGGCGTATCGAGTATTTATTGAGACGAAGCGATTGCTGTTAAGTTTTTGAAAATCAGTTGTGTTTGACGGCAGTGGCAGAAGTCCAAAGACCAGCAGTTAAATTGTCTGCAAAGTTCAGGGTCATTGAAAGTCCTCTTAAGGCGAAACGGAGGTATCTACGTTGTATCTCTTTATATGAAATTGGTGATAAGGGGACCATACTTGGCTGGCGTATTCCAGTTTTGGCCTTACAAACGTGGTATAAAGAGATTTCGTAACGTAAGAATCCGCAAATTCCTTAGACCAACGTTTGACGAAACCTAAAGCAGAATTAGCTCTGGCTATAATATTGTCATAGTGAGACCTAAAGTTAAGCTCACTATCACAAATAACCCCTAAATCTCGGATAGTTGTTACTCTGTGAACAATACATTCGTTGATATAATAGTCCCGTGTTAGCTGACGGAAACGTTTACGGGAATATGTGATAGTTTGGCATTTGGAAACATTAAGTTCCAAATTGTTTTTTTTGACACCAAACATAGAAATTGTTTAAATCGGACTGCAGGGGTAAAGCATCATCGGGTGAAGAAATCGTTCTAAAGATTTTCATGTCATCTGCGTACATTGAAACTTGAGAATTTTCAATCAAAGATTCTACGTCATAAATAGTCAGAATAAAAATAATAGGGCCTAGATGACTACCTTGAGGGACTCCCGATTTTGCAGTAAATGGTTCTGAAATTGAAGATCTAAATAAAACGCGATATTTACGGTCGGATAGGTATGATTCCATCCATTCAATGAAACCAGGAGGGAATCCAAAAGCCTTTAGTTTGAAAGATATAATATTGTGGGAGATTTTATCAAATGCCTTGCTAAAATCCGTAGCAATAACATCAACTTCTTTTTTACTTTCTATTTGTAACGCTGCAGCTTTAAAAAGAAAAAGCAAAAGAAAACCTTTAATGTACTTGCCTTCAAATTATTTTATAATGTATTCCTTGTTTGCAAACTTGCCTTTCAAAATAAAATATTTTTATATGTATTTCTTGATTGCAAATTCTTGCCTTTCAAAAACAAAATAATTTTTTATGCAAACTTGCCTTGTTTAAATCGGACTGCAGGGGTAAAGCATCATCGGGTGAAGAAATCGTTCTAAAGATTTTCATGTCATCTGCGTACATTGAAACTTGAGAATTTTCAATCAAAGATTCTACGTCATAAATAGTCAGAATAAAAATAATAGGGCCTAGATGACTACCTTGAGGGACTCCCGATTTTGCAGTAAATGGTTCTGAAATTGAAGATCTAAATAAAACGCGATATTTACGGTCGGATAGGTATGATTCCATCCATTCAATGAAACCAGGAGGGAATCCAAAAGCCTTTAGTTTGAAAGATATAATATTGTGGGAGATTTTATCAAATGCCTTGCTAAAATCCGTAGCAATAACATCAACTTCTTTTTTACTTTCTATTTGTAACGCTGCAGCTTTAAAAAGAAAAAGCAAAAGAAAACCTTTAATGTACTTGCCTTCAAATTATTTTATAATGTATTCCTTGTTTGCAAACTTGCCTTTCAAAATAAAATATTTTTATATGTATTTCTTGATTGCAAATTCTTGCCTTTCAAAAACAAAATAATTTTTTATGCAAACTTGCCTTTCAAAATTATTAGTTCACACTCAATATTGTCAACAAAAGTTATAAGCAGAAGCGAAAAAACATGTTTGATAATTAGTTTCCAACTTTACAAACGTATGTCACTTATACCTATTTAAAAGAAACTGATATTTTAAATAAAGTACAACTAATCTTTATTCTATAAAATTCAAATTTTGGTTTTTTTATTTAACAACAGTTTGCTGCAGTCGATACAGACAGCACAAACAAGTATAAATTGAAATTCCGCTCCTCTTTTTCTCTACACGCTCGATTCAACGTTTGCTGCGGTCGACAGAGACAGCACAAACGAGTTCGACCACTACTGAATCTAAATCCCTCATTGGATCATTTACTGTGTTGCCGATTCAACGGTTGCTGCGGTCTATACAGACAGCACAACCGCGGTCGAGAACCCAGTAAAGCTGCGCGTATCCTGTCTGTTCCTGTGTGGTTTGACTGTTTGTCCCACAACCTGAATATTGAAGAAGACTCACTCACGCTTCATATTGAGTTTAATGCATAAGAAACAAATTCAGTTAAATTAGTGGTCTTTGATTTCCCTTTAAGGAACCCATGTTGTTTGGCCGAAAATAATGATTTGCAATGAAAGTACATAGTGTCGAAGATAATACTCTCGAATAATTTTGGAATGCAAGATAATTTGGCAATCGGCCTGTAGTTAGAAATATCTGATTTACAGCCTTTCTTGTGAATAGGTATTATGAAAGAATCTTTCCACATAGATGGAAAGATTCTTTGAGAAAGAGATTTTTGAAAAAGAGTAGTAAGAGGCTGGGCCAAATTAGCTATACACTTCTTTAACACAATCGCGGGTAAACCATCAGGTCCCGAAGAGAAATCATCTTTAAGTTTACTTATTTTGTTAACCACATCGTCATAAACAATTTAATAGAAAACAGGTCTTGCTGCTAGAATGTTGAAATTAGGAATGAGAAAATACCTGCCACAAAATTTTCTCAATAATAAAATATTAAAAAACGATTGCTTATGTTCTTCAATAATTTATTTAAACAAATTAAAAAATCCTTAATCCAGAGACTGGAATATCTACTATGTTGCGTTTTCAAAACCTTCGCTGGATGTTGCTTAAGAGGACTACTACTAATAGTTAAAAGTTTCTATTAACGTTAGGTTAGGTTAGGTTTAGGGGCTGACAGTTGATGTTATTACCGTCACACTTAGATCAATACAGATCCATTGTGATACCCGCGAGTATTGCTACTCAAGCTAATAAGAAAAACCTATGTGTTCAGTTAGTCAAGCCATTTAGAGGCCTTGACGAAGTTCAGGATGCTAGTACCTGGCGTACTAAAGAGTTCCTCTAAATCCCCGAAGAAAAAATTGCCAAGCAGTTCTTCCTTTGATGGGAAAGTGCGGGACAGTGACACAGAAAGTGCGAAGTGTCTTCATGCACCTCCTCGTCACCGCATCCTCTGCATAGATCATCTGAACTGATTCTCATCTTTTTCATATGATAACCTAACAGATTATGTCCGGTGATTATGCTTACAAAAGATCGAAGTGATCCCTTGTGTAGCTGCATAATTTTTTCTGTTCTTTGTTTGTTAAAACAGGGCCAGATCTTTCTTGTTGTGCCGCAGGTGTCAAGAAGATTCCACCTTTCATCGGCCTTGATAGTTATTCTTTTTGAGATTTCCTGTTTTAAATAACAGGTAGGGGTGCTAACTAGCTGAGCTTGGCTTACGTCAAGCATTGACCCTATTGTTGCTAATTCATCGGCTTTCTCATTGCTTAGTATATCGCTGTGGCCCGGGACCCAGCAGAGTCTAATGTTGTGCTGTGCGCCAAGAACCTTAAGCTCTTCGCGGCAGCATGAAACAAGCTTTGACTTTACCTCAGTTGCAGTAATCGCTTTTATTGCCGCTTGGCTATCAATGTAAAAGGTGATATCAGCTCGTGGTAGCCATCATTGATACCTTTTAGCAGCTGTTGTCACTGCCAGGACCTCCGCATGGAAGACGCTATTGTAGTCTGGAAGCCTAAGCGAGGCGGCTAACTTGAGAGATTCGGAATAGAAGCCTGCTCCTACACCAGTGTCCATTTTAGAGCCATCAGTATAGATAGCTATTGACGACTCACTGGAGTACGGTATATTATCTATCCATTCCTCTCTGCTTGGGATGGCAGCCTGGAATGGTTTGTGAAAAACAAGTTCGGGTGTTTTATAGTCTGTTGTAGTACTATGACCCATAACTTTTTGAAGGATCTGGGCATGTCCTATGGAACTATTTTTCCAGATTTTAGTTTGACTAAGTCTCAGGGCACTTTTGGCCGCAGATTCTTGAACAGAAGTAAGAAAGATTTTAACGTCAGCACCTAGCAATTAAGCCTTATCTGACGGTGGACCTATCCACACTGTCGGCGTGACAATTTCCAACCGAAGTCGGCAATGTCACTATGTTTTATTTAAGAGGGCACTAAACCTCTTCCTGATGATCCACCAGAATACAAAAGCACACCTCAACTTTCAAAAGAAAGAAGCAGGTACCCTGCATCTAGATCCACACCAGTACCAATTGAATTAGTGCCAGCTCTTATTCATCTTGGTTTGACTCTAGATTACTATTCAGGCAACACTCGGAACTGCACTCAACCTTCAGTAGAGAAAGAAGAGCCGTTGTCCGGTCACGGAAAACTGCTCAACTTCCGCCACAAAAGAAGAGCCGTTAACCGTGATTTGCGAATAGCAGCTGAGGCCAAACTCAGATAACCACAACCCCCGCGAAGGTCCATCCCACTAGTGAGGTGCTAAATCCTCACTACCCGCGGTACCCAATTGCCCCTGGGTGAGGGGTGGTCACATATATTTCTTTGTATAACAATTAGTTATACATATTTTGTTTTTTGTGACATCTTTTTGTTTTTGCTGCTTTTATCCTACTGGCGGACGAGGGACACTGCTCACCCTCTGTCAAGTATATCCACATTGATCGAAGGGATGAACCAGCCAATCAAGGGACACACCCAACATTTTGTCTAACTTCCTTGGCGTTTATCCACATTCGGTACTCGTTAATCGTAATTTCCTAATTTACTATGTGTTACGTCATAGTATCTGTTAAGGATCGCATTGATCTTCATCATACTTCCTGCTTCAATCCGCCAATTCCATTAGACTAAAGCTGCCTACGTCCGCAAGTTCATGCCAATAAATTGACAAGAACCTCTCGGAGGCCCCACGAGAAGATGTAGGTCAGCACGTTCACTTCAAATTCTTGCCATATGTACTTGAAAAACGTGTTTTTTTCTAAATTGCCAATATCCATGATCTTACCTCCAGATTCTTGAACAAAGAGGTCTAGGGGAATAAGATCGAGTATAACTTCCAGTCAGTTGGAGTGGATCTCATTGCCCCCGTAATGCCAGTACACGCCAGTCTTTGAACTTTTGTCAAAGTTTTCAGGTTCGTGCTCTTTTCTAAAGCTTTCCACCATACCAAATTACCGTAGGTTAGTATTGGTCTAATTATTGCCGAATACATCCATCTGATAATTTTAGGGTTTGGTCCCCAGGTTTTCCCGAAAATTCTATTGCAGGAGTAAAAGGCAGTCGATGCCTTTTTGAATCTATCTTTGGTGTTCAAGACCCAGTTTAGTTTTTTATCTAAGATCACACCGAGATACTTTACGTGATCGGAGATCTTAAGAGGGCAGCCTTCAATTGAAGGCATTTTAAAATCAGGTATTTTGCGTTTGTTAGTAAATAGCACTAGTTCTGTTTTAGCTGTATTGACCCCGTCAGCCCACAGTTCTTAGTCCATTTGCTTACCAACGAGAGGGCGTATTCTGTTTGTTCACTGATAGTGGGTAGGAACCTGCCAGTCGCTAGTAATGCAAGATCATCAGCGTAGGCTACTATCCTTACTCCACTTGATTTCAATTTAGAGAGTATGCCGTTCATGACAAGAACCCAGAGTAGCGGTGAGAAAACTCCACCCTGGGGGGTGCCCCTGGATGTGATTACTCTCACCCTTTCCTCCGCTAGTTCAGAGTTAATCTGTCTCTTTCTGAGCATACACATTATGTACTGCGTTATTGCCTTTTCGACTTTGTGGTCGTCCAAGGCTTGCTTCACTGTTTCGTTCTTCACGTTATTGAAGGCTCCCTCAATATCCAAGAACGTTGCAAGGGCGTATTCCTTGTCATTCAGTGATTTTTCTATGACGCTGACAACGTTAGACAATTAACGGATTAAATAAATAAATAAATAAATAAATAAACTACCATTAACATAATCAAATGAAAATAAATAACAATTAACATGCCTATAATTGATTCTCTGTATTTATGTAAATTTGTTATTTTTGCAGAACTTTTAGCTGTGGGGCGGAAGACATACATTTTAATACAGAGAAAAGGGCACGCTTAAATACGGCACCACTTAAGTCCAGTATACCTAACAGCATAAAACGCCGATCAAAGCAAAGCTATCGTTCAAGCATAAGTCAATTGACGGATGATAGCAGTACAGAGAGCCTTGTCACTAGTGGTCGTGCTAATAGCGTTAAATTCACATATAGCAACGGCTTACAAATATTAAAAGTTTCAACTCGTCAGAAACACTGCTTCAAAGATGAGCGGGTCATAATCGTTTCACGAAAAGTACCTTTTTTTTTATTCTCGGTGTTACCTTATCGGAGGGAAAAAAATGGAAGGTTCATATTTGGCACATTAAATAATGACTAATTATGATATACATATTTGTTTAGAGTCGAGAATCGGAAAGATGGTCGTCGAAATAATACATCCACAACCCGACCGTTATCAGCTATAAACGACGTTCCATTCGACCCATTTGATCTATTGGGAATCGAAAAAGGTGAACACGGACAGGTATATTAGTCATTATACAAATCAAATCAAACATAAAATGAGGATTGTTTGTCTTACGTATTGCAGGAAATATCGTATGGACATCTCTTGGTTCCTTCTCGGCAGTATAATAAAGAAAGCAAAAAATTTTTTACAAACGTAACTTCTGCAAACATGGAAAATAATCACGAATTACCAAATACACATGCGCTTAAAAATTATGGAAGCTCAAGGTTTGAACTGCTTATCAATATAAACTACAAATCTGTATAAGAAAGAGAAAGTTATAGTAATACCCAGTATACAATGCCTACATTATAATGGTGATTGGTGGTGGTATTGGTGATACATGTTAATTGACAGGCTATTGTTTTACTACATTATTACACGCTTTCTTTTTTTTCAACAAAAGTTAATACATTTCAACATTAGGTTATACTAATTTTAAAATTATTTATTTTGTAACGAACTTCTTTTATTTAAATTGAATCAAAAATTCAATCTTTATTTATTTTATTTAAATAACGAGTATACGCCAGAGTGAACCACCACAAAAATTAGGTAATGTTCGTTTAAATTCAACTCAGAGACTGCATAAGAGCCAACCAAAGAGAAATATGTTTGCAACTCGTACGGTTTAATGATAACAATCTAGCGTAGAATCCTTTTCTCACTCGAACCAATTTGAATCAAAATGCTACAGGCCATTCAGACGTCAAAGTTGAGCTATGAAAAGGTTGTCCACTTCCTTAGTAACGGGTAGGCCTGCTAGTTGTAATGGTATAAAAGGATTTTAACCCTTCCACCCAGTAGGTACAGATCCTACCTGCAAAGCTCGGGAGGAAGGGTGTCCAGTCAGGCTAGGACGGGTGGCATGCTGGCTTGCTTGCTTAGCTCGTCGGATGTGGGGGTGGGTTCTTTGTCCAGCCTGACTAGACTACCGTGTATATTTCATGCCAAAGTTATGTTAAAAGAAAATCTAACACGCAAAAATAACTACAAAAACAAAATAAAAAATAAACTATGAGTTGAAGAAAAAAGAAAACGGACTAACACCCGAAGAACAACATAAAAAAAAATTAAGAAAACAAAATTACTTTAAATCGCGGAATAAATCGAAATGATCTGAAATTCCTAAAGTTCTCCTCTTAAAAACTAGGTGTTGCTCCTCATTTTAACTGTCCTACACAAGTGTTTACTACTACAATTAAACTAATTGCTACATACTTATTTCACTATAAAACGATATTAGAGTAATATAGATAAAGAGTGTATGTATGTACATTTACTATAGACAAAGATACAGAGATACAGAGAGATAAAGATAGTGATAGAGATAAATAAAGTGTATACACATTACAATATGAATTGCACTGAATGTTTGAGTGAGACGTGTCATATAATGCACTATGCACCTTAGATTTTCGAGAGGGACCATCTATGATTTTTTTTTCTTTGAATTCAAGTTATTCAGCATTTCAGCCACCAATAGCTGTGGTTCGACTAGCTTTTTATTCTCGTCGGCAGACATGTCGATGTTAATTTGCCAAACAAAAGATCACTGACCTCTAAACTGAAGATTCTTCTTGTCCTGCTCTGCTGCCCTCACGATGATTCTTTTGAGTGGTGTGCTCCTGAAGGCTCTGATGATGTTGGGAATAGCAAGTGGGTTGGCCAGATCTTCCAAGTAAGAAGGCGAAACAATCAGTTTTTATTAAAATCTGCAAATTTGATATAATTTTACTAATTAAAATAATTATAATCCTGCTCAAATGAAACGTAATTTTCGTTAACAGAATTAAAATTGAAAGCTGCATCGAAAAAGAGAAAATTTTGCCTTTTTTAGGATGAATGAAACACGTGTGATTGCTTTCGTTGCAAAATTATATATATTCTTTATTGCTTTTTCTTCTTAAAGGTTGTTATATGTATATTATGAAACAAAAATGTGTATGTCATTGTCGGGTACTTTCTTATAGTGGGTTGACACTTGTCGCCATTTGACACCCGGTTGTAGGTGATGTAGGCAAAGGAAGCACTTGATTTGTGGGGAAATTCTACTAACACACCCTTCAACTAAAGTTTAATTCCTCCTTTAGATTATACTAGCTGACCCGGCAGACTTTGTTCTGCCTCAATTGATAAATAAAAGCCCTAAAATTTTGTACCCCGCTACTGCATTCCCCGCTATCCTCTTCCTGCTACACGCTACCAGCTTCTTCTTCTTGCTACCCACTACCCAGCTACCCCGTTACTAACCCCTACTTCTACACGCTTACCGCTACCCCGCTACCCAATATCCCACTACCCGCTAAACTGGCCATATCTCATGAACGGCTTGGTCAATTTACAAAATTCTGAAAACCCATTTACACCACTACCCGAACATTCCGTCAAAATTCGGTGCTAAGCACTATACTCACTATACTGGTACAAAAGTTGTGAATCGAACTCAGCAACAAATCTAAAAAAAAAGAAATATGTAAATCGACGGTTTTTTTGTCGATCAAAAGAATATTTGACGAATATATTAAAACACTTTATGTATCTTTTGTTAGATCTGTCCTTGAATGTGGTTGCATTGTTTGAGCCCCCCATTACTATACACCCATCAATAGATGTTAAGGTGTCCAAAAAAAGATATCTAAGGTTTGCCTTACGTTTGTTTCCATGGTCAAAAAGAAAAATTTTGCCACCTTACTCTGTAGCTCATTAAGTATAGGGCCCTGGCTTCTGTAAGCTGGACAGCAGATCGTACGTTCATATCCCATACTGAGGTTATTGACTTTATTCAATTGTCTGCAAGTTAAAGAACTTTTGTAAGTTAAAAGACTAAACAAAAAAAGTATGACTTAACTAAAGTACCGAAAATACTGCAGTCTTTAAAATTCTGCAAATCTCACCCAAGCATGGTTCAACACCTGTCTGTTCTGATAGTTACCAAAAGATTGACGGCTGTCACTATCACATGTAAAAACCCCTTTATCATTAACATATTATGTGTGTATAACACAAAGTGAAAAGCTAAAAATGTATGTATTTAAATTTCACTCGTTATACACGCTGGCCTTCGCTTAAACCCAAAAGGATTTCCTCCTAATCCAAAAACAAACATAATTATACCCTTTCTCGTTCGACAGCCCCATCCCGAAGCTCATCAAAAATAAATTCACGAAACCTATATTGGCCCCGTTGTTCATTATGGTTTATGGACCCCGAAAGACATTTCAATATGCTCAAAACTAACTCCCTACACCAGCAAACATCAAGCAGGAGGAACAGAAGCAAAAGCTTATGTCGATGTCGTTTTCCATTGGTCTGTTTTGGACGTTTCTTCTTCTACCTCCAATAGAACGGGTTTTTGATGTATGTGTCATTCTTCGGACGATTCTGATTTCAAAACAGAAGAGCTCTGCTCTTCTCAGAAGCATTCCGTCTGTCAAAGTCAGTCCAATGAAATGGTTTCAGAAGACTTCTGGACTCTTCCGAATGCTTCTGGACGACCAATGGAAAACGACATTAAGATTATCCAAAAGCACTCAAAATCGTTTTTCAAACATCAATACAAAAATAATAAAATATAAAGAGGGTTATACCAAACTATGCACACATAAATCCCGGTTAGTAATGTTTTTTGTAGCCTTCTTTATTTTCCATCTCGTGTTCAATTTTTCCTTTGCTTAACAAACCTTTCATGAACAAATCAATGACAAAAAATGTCAGGTATATGTTTTTTGTTTGTTTTTTTTTCGATAAAAAAACAATACTTGACGAAAATATTTGAAACAATTTTCAAACAAAATTGAGTTTTCGTGTATTGATATATTTTGCTGAAGTGGAAAAAGCATTATTTTATAACATTTGCACCATTAGTGCTTTGAAATATATACATTTTTATGGTTATAAACCTTCTTCCCTTAGTCCTCTTTAGTTTAAAATAAAAAATTTGAAAATCGGTCAACCGGTTGTTAACTGAAAACATAACAGGAATTTAACGAATTAGTCTTTTATATATATAGAAGAAGATATTTGAATTTTTAAATTTGTGCTCGTGTTCATCATAAATTTAATAATTATTTAATTAATTTCGTACTTTCAATATAGATGCTATACATTTGAAAACATTGTACCATCAAGAAATAACGCAGCAAGCCCAACACCTGATGTTAAATTTTATGAATTGGAAGATGTTACAGAGACGTCACGTATTTTTCAGGTAAATATTCATCTTTGTTTAATAAACATATGTACAAACAATGTATGACAAGTCAATGAGAATTTGCACGTTTGGGCAATCGTCTAAATACTTAGCACACTTTCCCCAGACGGCTTGCTGTCTTGTAAAATGTCTTTTTGGTATCGAGGATCCGCAGGATCGCAGGATTGTTCGAACAACTAAATCAAGTGTGCTATAATGTTGCCTTAAACAATATTTTTGCAATTATAGTCGTCCAAAGCAAAACGATAAGAACCGAGGAAGTAAATTCACATCTAAAGATTTTGAAACATTTTGAAAAGAAAATAATATCCAACAAATAAAAATAGGCAAATGAACAAGAAGAGTTAATAGAAACTAAGGACCAATTATAAAACTTACTAATCATGGAACACAGTTCTTTTTGGAAAGAGTCTGTATTGAATTAAATTAAAGAATTTGCATTAAAAAAACAAGTAACGTAGACATATTACTGATTCTTCCAGCATTGTTGGAGGTGGATTACTTCACTCATCGAACTCTTATGCGTGAAAGTTAAAACGCAGAAAGACCATTTATTCATTGTTTCCGTATATACACCTCCCTGCCTCTAACATCGAAATGTATGAGGAACTAAATAACTGTCTGGACAACATCTTTTTGAGGCTGGAACTTGAAGATGAAATTCTCATCGTAGGAGTTTTAACCTACCTAATTTAATCTGGATCTGCAATGAAGATAGTTATAGCTACATTCCAACTAACACCTCTAACCTCAAAGAATTCACCTTAATTGATGGTATGTCATCATTTGGATTAAACCAATTGAATGGAACAAGAAATTCTTCGGGTAAAACATTGGACCTCGTTTTTTTCTCCGACAATGCTTACTCTGATGCTGCTGGTTTGACCACTGCCTTAGAACTAACCAAAGAAGATCGTCACCATCCAGCACTTGACATATCGTAAAATTTAAACATGAACTCCCACTTCAACAAACTCAGCAACAAAATTGATTTTAAGTTCAGTAAATCTATTTTTGACAAATTATCCATTTTACTAAAAAATACCAACTGGAACGAACTATGTATTTATAAACTGTGGTATTAATGTTATGTGTAATTCCTTTTATAGTAAATTATTTCAGATATTTATTCAAACGACACCTTTTAAAACATCTTATAAGGGTTCAAATTACCCACTATGGCTTGACCGCCATTTAAAGAATTTAAAAAACAAAAGGAACAAAGCTTGGTTAAAATTCAATGCTTCAAGGACAAAAATCATACCACTTCCTAAAAATACTAAAGGATCTGAATATAGACCTATCTCAATTCTACCCTATTTGTCTAAAGTCTTTGAGAGAATTTTGAAGAGACAAATCAACGCTTACCTTACAGCAAACTCTTTGCTCACTCCAAAGCAATCTGGTTTTCGGAAAAAGCACAGCTGTACAATAGCACTACTTTGCGTGACTGAAGAAATAAGACAAGCGCTGGATAAGGGTGATACAACTTTCTTAGTCTTGCTTGACTTTTCTAAGGCTTTTGACACTGTCAAGCATGTAATTCTGTGCAAAAAACTTATGCAACAGTTTAATTTGTCTGCAAGTTCTGCTAAGCTCGTTTATTCTTATTTGTCTAACAGAAAACAAGCAGTTCAAATTGGTGACTGTTTATCTAGTTTCTTACCTATTTCGTCCGGTGTTCCTCAAGGGTCGATTTTGGGTCCTCTACTATTCTGTATCTATGTCAATGAACTTCCAGGTCTAATCAAAAACTGTTCCTGTCATCTGCATGCCGATGACTTTCAACTTTATTTCAGTTGTCCCCTGGGACTTATTGAACATGGCGCCACTAATATCAATGAAGACCTTGATACAATTTCAAACTGGTCTCACTTAAATGGTCTTTTTTTTAACCCTTAAAAAATCAAAATGCGTAGTAATTTTCAAAAAGATTCTTGATCTCTCTTACTTTCCTTCGATTTTGTTAAGTAACGCCCCAATTGAATACGTTGAAACTTTTTTTTTTAGTATTTTAGATCGATACTGACAAAGATCTCAATAGGGTCGTAACGAGGCAAAAGGGGGTGAGGTATGGGAAAGGGAAATTGGGAAGAGGAAGTAAGGGGGATTGAGCACCTTCAACTCTAGGCGTTGACACGGGGCGTCGTCCATGATGGACCTACCAGTTACTCTCGAATGCTTAGCAAAAGAGGCATTGGCATGCTGGCATAGCGCGGCTAAGCTCGCCGGAATGAGGGGGGGATCTTGCCACTTTGCTAAGCCTCACCTCGTAACGAAAACAATCTCATGCCATCTCTATGATCCAACAAAAAGAACACCAAAAACAAACGACAAACGCACAATAACACCAAACACTCGGTTGTCCCCGTCGAAGGGCCTACTGATGGTGTTGTAGGCCGGACTACCCGCTCCACTCCTTTGGGGCCTGCGGGTCCAAAATGCTTAAGCAGACCCCCCTTGTGCTAACCCCGGCTGCGTACTTACTTCATTGGCACAGACCATTCGTCGTCCACGCTCCCCTGAAATGTTCACCAAAGCAGTTCATGACGTCGGTTTCAACAGGCAGACAAAAACGCAATATGATTGCCTGGTCGGCTGTACATTTATTTAGAAAACGACTAAACCTGGACAATTGATCAATAAAATGGAACTTACAATTACGATCTTACAATGAAAAGAAATGAAACGAAAAAAAAGAATAACGAATAAAACATGAAAAAAAGTGCTTATTGATAATAAAAATGATAATAAACTAATGAAATGAATTTGAAGTTTAATAAGAGCAAGAAAAAAACAATTAATCAAAAAGCGAACTCGAGGATCGTTCAACTCTCCCAGATCTGGACACTTCCGCGGGTGACCTTTGCGTCTCCTTGGCGAGGTTGGCGTTCCTATATTAGGAAGGCAAGCCTTGCCGATTCCGGCCTCCTGACGGCTTTGTGGATCGATTCCACTCCGGTCCCACCCGATTTTGAAACCGCGAAGGCCAATTGCCTGATCGTATTTACCCTTCCTAACGAGCGCTCAAAAGGGGGGAAAAAACTTAACGACTGAGGAAACGGGGGAAACTGGGGCGGTCGGTCAGAGAGAGCCGTACCACGAATATGGCACGTCCACACCCAAACGGTCGAACCAACTCCGAGTCACGAACAAAAATACGTTAAATTTACAAAAAGAAAGTTTCAAAATAAAGGTTAAATTAACAAAAAAAAATAACCGCCAGCAAATATTCAAAATTCAAAAAAAAAAACAATTAGGTTGGTAAATATGCAACGGCACTTTCGTTGTCTGCCTTCAGGCGCTTCTTCCAGTTATGGCGGCTGGCTTCAAAAGACTTTGCTTTGCCTTTACTTTCAACTTCAATATTCAATATTCAATATTCGTCGCAACTCGATGATAGAAAATCGAATATCTTTTTGTTTTAAAGGGTGCCGCGAAAATACTCTTATTTGGTTTAAAAATAGGATTAAAAGTTCTGACCTTGTGAGTTGACTTCATACAGTGGTGGCCGTTTGCCCTTGCTCTGCTTCAAGGTTAATTTTACGTATGCCGGTACCGTGAGCGACCGCTACGGGATTTATTCTGCTGCCGTTTTTCTTCGTTCTCACTTATGGCGGCACCTAAGAAGCAATTTTCTTATTCCCTGATACTACAGAACACTTATAAAAATTGAACAAAAACTCACCCCTTGTTTAAATTTGACACCACTTAGTTTTGTTCGTAGCTTTTTTTTTTTTGTTGGCGATTCCTTTTTTTTCTATGTTTAAACACCACCACACTGACTGGCTTCCTTGAACGGCACACTATTCGATCACATAAACCAGACTAAACTACCTATTGCAAACCTAACAAGACTGGCCTTAAACCCACTCGAATTGAATCAAATACATGATTGCCGTTTAAAACGCGAAAGCACTCAGAAGTCCCCCTCTGTGAATAGAATTGCCTTGAAGGTTAATTCTATCGCGTACAAGAACCCCTTTTCAAACAGAATTGCTTACCCGCTGAACGCACGGGAATAACATCGCATACGTAAAAAACATCGAACAAAACATATGACAATGACATTCAGCCGAATCTGACTTATGTCAAAAAAAAAAAACAACAATCGACAAATTTTGAAAATGTTTGAAAAGGTAGACGGCTAATCATTTGTCCTATCTTCTGTGTTTGAAGCTGTAGATGTGCCAAGGACTACCATCTACCACCCGTCTTAATAGTAATTTGGAGAGGATGCGCTCATTACAGGGGTCAGGGTACACTAAAGTTAGTATTTTTTGAAGTTGTGAAAAAGTGATGTCAAATTCAAAATCAGACTTAACTGTAGATGTAGAACAATTTTTTTCTTAGAATATGACTAAGAATTACATCCCAAAGTATGGCACACGAATTAGTGGACACCATGTTTAATCTTTGTATATGCATGTTTGTATAACTAATACCTAATTTTTTTTTTTAGTTTCAACACTATTCAGCAAACATTTTAGATGACCCGGAACTAATAGCTGGTAAACATCGAACTCTCCTCACCTTTACTTCATACATGACATCTGTCATTGACTACGTTCGTCCTTCTGATTTAAAAAAGGAACTTAACGATAAATTCAAAGAAAAATTTCCACACATCCAGTTGACGTTGAGTAAACTTAGGAGGTGAGTTAAAATGTTGGTCCTATTTCTCTAATCAATATCTCACTGAAATTACACAGTCATTAGACATGTTTTCAATATAAAAAAGTAAAAGCTGAGCTGGTGCCTAACCATGTAACGCGTACCTAAAAAAAATTATTCGAATTCGCAAATTCTAAACTATGTAATTCTTTAAGAATATTTTGATATGCAAAAATCGAACATTTTTCGTAGTGCCAACTTTATTTGTATGCACCTTCGCATGATCGTGGAGCTACCTAACTCAACCTATCTATCTAAAAAAAAACACAACTCCTCGAAAAACAAGTGGAGAATAAAAGACATGTAAATTGTTTGCTGTACATAATTTATGTATTTTATTTTAAAGTTCACACAATTGTTTCCATAGCAAATATTATTTTTTACGTTATGTCAAAAAAAAAACCGAGTTTCGTTTGAAAATCGCAAGTTTGCTGGCATTCTATTCTATGTTCCTACGTAGTACCATTTGAAAGTACGATCAAATTATTATCAAAAGTATAAGAAGATTCGAGATTAATGGAAGGGCAGCTTAGCTTTTTTTTTAATTACTGTTTAAAATGTTTGAGTCCGATTTGTCTGCCCGGAAAATTGTCCAAATACACAAAATGATGATCCCTCCGCCTAAGTGACACTCTGAGCTCAGTGAGAACTTATTAGATGAGTCTATTGTTAAAATCCGTAATAAATAAAATAAAATTTCAGCATTAAGCGGGAAATGCGTCGTATTAACAAGTTGGATCCCCGAATCGACCTCGTGACTATTTCTCAGGCGTATGTCTACTTCGAAAAATTAATTCTTTCAAATCTTATTAACAAAAATAACCGTAAGCTATCTGCTGGAGCATGTTTGCTTCTGAGCGCTAAGATGAATGATGTTAAGGGCGAGTTACTTAAAAGCCTTATCGAAGTAATGCCACTAATAATAAATCTTACTCTCTTTCATATCTATTTAATTTTTTTTTTAATTTTTAGAAGACAGAGACCGTTTTCCGTTTGAGTCATAAGGAGCTCATTGCATCTGAATTTGCTGTTCTTGTTGCACTCGAATTCAGTTTACACGTTCCCAATATAGAGGTTTTACCGCATTACCAAAAGCTTTTATATGATTCCTAGAAAATGTAAACAAATGCCATTATTTTACATATAATACATAAATATTAAAATTAAGTTTTTGATATGAATTGTTTTTTTTTTTTTGGTATGAAGAAAGGTAGGTACAGTAGCGAAGCTAGGCGTCACACAGTGTGACATTTCGGTCATCTAGCAGCTATACTCAACCTGCGGCCCGCGGGCCGCATGCGGCCCCCGAGCTTATATAAGTTGGCCCGCGGCGTGGTTTAATAAATTCTTAAAATATCGAGTGACTGCAGAAAAACGTGAGAAAAATATATCCTTTTGAGTTTTCAAAATGGAAGCATCACTAGAATGTACAGCAATGGAAAGTGGACATCGTGTGTCTTCAAAAAATTATTCTAGATGTCACTCCTTTCTACGCCAGGAAAGGTTTGAACAAGTAAATGAAAAACAGATGTCGCTGAGTATTCCTTACTTTTCTTGCCATTGCGAAATTGAATTGGAATGATTTTATTCAAATTTTGATTCAAGCGATTGGCTCGTCCATATCATCCTCCAAATTAGTTCAACATAATGCTGAAGTGAGCTAGCGGGCATAAACATTGGACTCAGGGTCACTCTTGTCTGGATTCCGGGTCATAGTGGCTTTGAGGGCAATGAACGGGCTGACGAGCTGGCAAGGCAAGGATCTGCCATGCTCACTCGCGGAAAGAGTCAATATTTCTCTTGGTGCTATAAAGGCAAGATCTTCTCAATTTTTCTCGCTGAATCAAACCACAGGTGGAGTAGCCTAACCAACTGTATCATATCTAGAAGGATATGGCCCACCTAAAATAAATCCCGTACTAATAACCTTATTTGCAGACCCAGGCAAGACATAGCCAGGGTCGTTGCAACATGCACCGGACATTGGCCTGTTGGGGAACACGCACAATACTTTCTGTCGTAGTTGTGGGGACCAGCGAGGAAAGGAAATCGTTCTTCACTTTTTGTGTAAGTGTCCTGTGCTAGCCAAAACGAGAGCCAAATCATTGGGTAAGTCCTTCTTCAATGACCTTAATGAGCTTTCCGAACTAAAGATCAAAGATTTGATCTCCTTTCTAAACGCAATAAAGTGGATTTGAGGCGTATTTTAAACTAATTGTTTCAGTTCCTCTTCGAACTTGAGATCGCCAGCTAACGAACTCAAAACAAAAACTTAGAATTTTATATAATCCCTCTTTTAATTTTATAGGTCAAATGAGTTTTTATGGTAAGAAAACGGCGCAACCCAGTGCTAATTGGGTCACCGAGCTAGACTGCTCGTGGCTGCTATTTCTACTACTACTACTATGCACATTAAAATGAGTATTGGCCGTGTTTTATTGGGAACTTAGCTCAACTCCATAATAGGAATTACATGTCAAACAACAACAACCGAAAACTGAGTAAAAATAAGTTAGGAATTTTAGTTAGGAATTTCCTGAAGATAAGGTTTCAGCAATTCGACACTTAAGTTTTTCGTTGTGTTTTTCGTTAATCAAATGTCAAAACCTTTTGGAAGAAAAAAGTTTTTATAGTTTTGTTTTTGTGTTATTTAACACTGCAGTTAGGCTGCGTCCGTCATTTCCATTTATGTTGTTTGAACAACGATAGCAACATAGAGGTGCTTCCACCAATGGCTTTTTCCGTCAATTTCTTTGTTTGGCTGGAGTTATAGCTATTTCACGGGTGCCAAGCCGATCATCAGACTCCTTTATTAGTGGTGCTGCCTAGTTATTTTTCATATTAATCGAAAAACTGACTAGTGTCAAAACTTTCAATAATCTGACCCTTGGTGTACGCAACGAATTGTTGTGACACAAAGATAGGAAATCAGAAAAAAATGAAAGCGGAACAAGATAGCATTACTTTGAGGAGCTTGTAAAAATGCGCCTATGTTCATTGCAAATGATAAACAATAAAAAGTCTACAATGAGAAACCAAAAATCAGTGGAGTTGTTAGCGCAATGCGTAGTGCATTGGCTTCACAACTAGCAGGTCCTAGGTTCAAATCCCAAAGTGAACTCAAAAAGTTTTTCGATTAATATGAAAAATAACTAGGCAGCACCACTAATAAAGGAGTCTGATGATCGGCTTGGCACCCGTGAAATAGCTATAACTCCAGCCAAACAAAGAAATTTACGGAAAAAGCCATTGGTGGAAGCACCTCTATGTTGCTATCGTTGTTCAAACAACATAAATGAAAAAAGTTTTTCACATAGAAACTCATGTAAACAAAATTGCTTTCAGATAGGTCTCAAGATGGCGTTTGAAAGCTTTCGATATTTGATGTTCTGTGAACGAAACTCAGTTTAAAACTGACTATAGCGTTTTATTGGAATTCCTGTTACTGAGCTAAGCTAAGTTCCCAATAAAACACGGCTATTATTATTTACGAAAAAAAATTGTTCTTGTGGCCCGGGGTAGCGTTACAAAATTATCAATGTGGCCCAGTAAAAAAAAAGATTGAGTATGACTTTCTAGCGGAAAAAAATTAATAGCACTTACAAATTAATTTTTTTTTTAGCTATTCTTTCGCAGGATTCCAAATATTTTCAGAGAATGATATTTAACTAGAACTATTTATTAAAACAGCCAAATTTTTAATTTACAGAGATCGGAATGTACATGTTTTTTGCCTATGTTAGACCCATACTAAACAGTGAATTAAGGTTGTAATTTTTTTTCTTTTAAATTTTATGTATCAGATTCATAACAAATATGTACAAAAATAAGTTCAACTGCAAGTTTTGTACATATCGACACACGTTTTTGACTTACAGAGCTTTAAACTCACGTGTTTTTTGCACTTTGAAAGACCTTTACTAAAAAATAAATTTTTCTCCCCAAACAGTTTTTTGTTTAGTTTTCATAATGAATATATATTACAATGTAACTGAATTATAAAGATTTGTATAGTTACCAAATTTTTGAATAAACGGCCCTGTGAAACTGCATGTTTAGTGCACATACAAAGGTGCATTTTTTACAGATAAAAAATTCTGACCAAAAATCCTGCTGTTTTTTTTTTGTTTAGATTTTTAAAAATAATAACATATAAAAACATAATAAAAGACAACACTTAATAATATTTTTGACAAAAATTTACTCCGAATTCCTCAAGCAGCTTAGATTTCTTATATTGTTACTTTTAAAAGTTCCAGGACTTCATTGATAAGAATATAACTTTTACTTACTAAAAATGGATCTGATGCAATTGAAAATTAATTATTGACTCCTAAAAATTATTGATTTTATTATATAGACTAACCAAAAATTGTATAAAATTGGTTCAAATTTAATTTAAGCAAAATCAATTTTTTGGTAAATTTATTTCTTATTTACCCTATAATAAAAAATATTGTTTATATACTAAACAGTAAGTTTTTCATCTCTTTGTTGTTGCATTATATATATATGTTTATATATACTTATAACATAAAATTCCTTTTGAATCGATTAGAGTTTTGCTAGGAAAGCAACGAACCATATGTATTGCATAAAACACATAATTTCTCAAATTTGTATTTATATAGATACATATATATGTGTATATATGCATTTATTTATGTATTTAAATATGTTTATGCATTTATTTTATAGTTTTTTTTTTGTTTTGTGGTCTTGGTTTTATTTTTAAATATAATATTAATATCATTTTGTACGAAATTATTTTGGAAGCAACTTCGAAAATTACAAAAAAAATGTGCACGACTCGGTCATACGAAATTGCTCCTGTATTCCAAATACTCATACAAAAAAATTAATTCGTAAATAAAAATTTAAATTGAAATATCTACCTCAAAAAAAGATTTAATCTGAAGAAAAATCATGTCATATGATTTCTTAAGAAATTGTTGATTTTTCAATTTTTTTTTTTTTTTAAATCGTCGGAGCGGTTTTTTTTAAATTAATTTTTTATGTATAAAATTTTTCGAAAATGTCTAAAAATTAATTTGGGTATGCAGTATTCAAGAATGTAAAACTATACATTTTATAAGTAAAGGACAATGACCATTTTGGGCCCAGTGCGTACACACAAAAGACAGGTATCAATAAAAAGGTGACGCTTAGCTGAATATATATTCCAAATATTTTCAAATTCGGTTTTGTAGTTTTCGAGATATTTGACCTTGAAGTTCATGTTTGTAGAATCACAAAAATGGCTTATTTTCACTATAAACGCCAATAACTTCTGACTCATAGGTTTTACAGAAAAGATTTTGGTACCAAATGAAAGATCATAAAAATATCTTTCTTAGCAAATCAGTATTTTTTATATATATATAGTACATGATCATATACAAGGCTCCGATAAGTTGCTTTTCAAATGCAGATATTTTGAAAATATCAGTGATGACATGTATATTTTTATACATAGTTCTAATCCTTATTTCATAACCTTTAATTTGATATATAAATCAACTATAGTTTCTCACAAAAAAAAAAAACATCTTATTAAAAGAATTCTTCTGAAAATACAGATTTTTGTTTTCAAAGACAACATACTTACTTTTTCTTTGCAGGTGGCCATGGTTCAGAGGATAGAGTAGTGGATTGCTAAGCCGAACGCTACGGGTTCAAACCCCAGCTTCAGCAGCATTCTTTTTCTACAAAAATCGCCAGCTTATCTGAGGCCACCTGTGCAATAACATGAGACAATACAAATCTAAGTCTCCTCCTCTGAGCCACGTAGGTTTCTGTTATGTGTGCTTTCTTTCTATGTGTCTATCTGTCTCTCTCTGTTGTATGTCTTGTTCTGTCCCAGCCGATGGTCTCAGTCACCAGTGCTGCTATGTGTCTGTAGTTCGTTACATTTATGTGCGAAGTACTGTGAAATGTAATGTGTAATGTAATGTACTTTTTCTTCATATTCTTTTTACATTTTTTTCTCCCAAAATAATCACATATTCTATTAAGAAAACTAAAATTCATTCAACGTTTATTTTAAGTCTTAATTTATTTTATTTTTTGTAAAAATATGGTATATATTTTATTTTACGTGTCTTCATCACCGTTTTCATCAATAAGAACACTATCTAAATATAAAGCTGGTGGTATCGTTATATTTGTACCATGTCCCAATTTCTTCATAGCGGGTATATTCTGGACGTTATGGGTCCATATGCTGCAACGACATCGGATGCCAACATCATGAAAAGCATTTTTAGAGACGAAAACACCTATGCAAGACAATTCTTCAGACAGGACGATGTGTTCATCTTGGATAGAGGATTTAGAGATGCAGTTCTTTGCTTAGAATCCTATGGTTACAAGTGTCACATGCCTGAATCTGTGTTGGAAGGTAATTTTCAACTCACAATAGCACAAGCGAATAGGTCAAGATGCGTGACAATGGTTCGATGGGTCGTTGAAGTTGTAAACGGCCGATTTAAAAGAGATTTTTTTATTGATACCTGTCTTATGTGTGTACGCTCTGGGCCCAGACTTGTATGAAAAGTGGTCATTCTCCTTTAAATTTTTAATATTGATCCGTTTTTGAGATACAGATTTTTTTAAGAAAAGTTTAAGAATATTTTTAAAAAATCCAAAAAAAATTACCCTGATCGGACTTTTACTTTTCGAGAAAATCTGGTAACAAAAAAACGGCTCTATGGGCGGTACCGTTTTGGAGCAATACAAAAAAAAATTGTTTAGGTACATAAAATACATCAGAATTTTAAACAAAAATTTTCGAGGAAGTTTAAAAAAAATCGTAGGAGCCGTTTTTGAGAAAATTGAAACTTTTGGTTTTTGGCCAAAAAAATCGTATGGTGGCTACCCTAAATTTTGATCTTAAAAAAAAAATCAAAAAAATGACCCACGCGAATTCGCTCAAACCCTTAATTTTCAAGTTTCAAGTCAATCGGACCAGAGGTTAAGGCTGTAGATGCGTTTAGACAGACAGACGGACGGAATCGCCGGACCCGACTTCGACTTCTCTATCGTCGTAATGTCACATCTCATCATTACCTCAATTTTTTTTTTTACGAATTCAATACTTGCCATATATTCTATATGTCGCAAGTAAAAATGTATGGGTGTCGCAACTATGCGCAGCAACTTAAAACGTTAAATGAAAGCTAATATATTAAGCTTTAAAAAACATATAGTTTCGCATCAGAATAATGCGGAATAATATTAAATTTTCTCCACTTAATGTAAAAACTGACACAAAAAACGCAATTTTTCAACTTTTGAGGACAAAAACAAAATATTGAACATCATATTAAATAAGGTTTTACTTGTTTTTACATTCTCATATATTACATTTAAGACAAATAAAACAAAGTCCCCAATAACAAATAAAAAAACCCGTGTAAGTTCATATTAAACAAAGCGCCTTAAAAACTTGATTTTATCTAAAACGATCATAAAATCTGACTTTAAGATCAATTTTTGTTTTTTTGCTTAACCGTAACCCAAAAATTTATTTATAATTATTTAGGACAAGGTATTAGCTGCACATAAAACCGGTTTTTGTATTGATTCTTGAAAGTGATTTTTGTAGTTAAATTCCGCTAGATTAGTGAATTGTCACACTGTGACACTGTGCGTCGTTGGTGGTGGTCGCAAAGTGGGACGACCCATAGCAATAAATCAAAAATGCAACTATTTTAGCGGTACTTTTGGGTTATTGGTAAGTCATCCTAAATATTTAATTGTTCTAAAAAAATTATTTGTAAACGTGAACAAGTTTATTAGTTACAGGACCGCTAACAGTGACTAATGCAAATATTTTCGTAGAAAGTTTGAAAACGTGGTTTTCATATCCAATTTCAAGTTTGTGTTCTTATTTAATTTTGCGCTTACATTTTAATTAAATCATGGCTAATAATTTTGATCAAGGTATGTAAAATCGTAAATTGCTATACAAAAGTATGTTTGTTTCTTAATTTTTTTTAATACGAAGTGAATAGAAGAAGTCTAATTAAAATTCTTGAAAATAGTGTAAATTTCGGGTTTAAGTAAGGTTTTCTAAAATACCCCAAAAAACACCTTTGAGATATTTCCTGTTTTATGATGATTTGCGTGTCTACTAACTAAATTATGAAAGAAATTTTGCGCAAATTTGCGCTTTTTTAATTATTGGCATTTTTGTAGGCTCATCTCCATCAATAAAAAAATGGTGCCCTACTGCAAGCATGTTCAACCCATGAAAAATCAGAGAAAATTCAAGCGGTATGTGAAAAACTTCGTGAGCTGCTACACATGGAAGAGCCAACTGAAGAAGTTAACCTTGATATCCGAAACGAAAATCATGTATCTTTCCCAATATAGTTGGTACTACATGCCCAGCAGCGTCCATAAGCTTCTGGTTCATTCAAAAGATATAACATCTTTTTTCCATTTGCCTTTGCCTATTGGCCAGTGCTTTCGGAAGAAGTGTTGGAAGCTCGACATAAAGAAATCAGAAAGACCAGATTAGAACATAGACGAAAGTGCTCCAGAACAAGTTCAATGATTGGTTTAATTAATCATTTATTCATTTCAAGTATTCGTTCCAAGAGCTCACATCCGTCTAAGGTAGTCCCGGATATTGATCAATATCTAGTCAAAAATAATCTAAATATGTCAACATTACCTATTGATATTGACGATTTTGTTGAGACATCAACAGAATGTGATGAAGATTAATCAATTGCTTTTTTTCTTGTTTTGTTATATTTAACAACAATAATAATTATTTAGAGAATAAAGCTGAAATATAATATTTGTTGTTGAAAATAAAAATTATTATTACTCTTATTATTAGATATTATTTAAAAAAAATTACACAACTTTAAAAGATAAATTCCAAAAAAGAGTTCGCTGCTCAGCTCTTTTCTTCTGAAATTTGATGGGAGAGCCACTAACTAAAGAGTTTTGTACGCTATTTTAAGTTAATAGCGTAGATATTCAATATAAAAAGTGAAAACATGCAAAATAACTATGTTTCAGCCATTTAAACACGAGATATTAATTTCGCCGTTTTCCCCATACATTCGTCCCACTGTGCGTCGCACAGTGGGACGAATGTATGAGAAAACACTTCAAAATTCATATCTTGCGAATAAAATAAAGTTATCAACCAAACATGCCTTAAATAGTATTTTAGTACTCATATCTATGATTGTAACCTAAAAACAAGAAAATTGATTCACTAAAACTTATGAATTCAGGATTTTTTATTCAAAAGAGTTGAGCAGCGAACTTGTTTTTATTTTATTTTTTTTTATTTATGATTTTCTGTTTATGTTTTTTTGTATACATTACATGATTTTGATATCAAAATAAATAATTCTAATAAAAAAGACTAAGAAAAATTAATCAATTTTACTTTCCGATGTAATTCATATTACTTAGAAATCCTGGATCTTCGTTATTGTTTACCAAATAGTGATCTATATTTGGGTCACTTTTCGATAACTTTTGGTTTGTTGACTATCTTTAAAACGTTTAAGAGGTCTTCCTTCGCTTGTTCTAGGTGAATTGTCACACGAAACTGAAAAAAAGGGTTTGTTTTAGAATTTTGAACGATTTTTCAAGTGAACTCGGAAACAGCAAAGGTTTATTAGGAGGGACTTTACTTAATTATTTTAAGAATTTCGCATAAAAGTTAGTATTATTACTAACGGAATTTATAAACACGTCTGGTAAGGACAAATTAAGGTTAAGCCACCGTTGGTGAACCTCCATAAACCTGAATTTGTTTCTTTGGCAACACTGCCATTTTTGCTTTAAATAAACACAAAAAAGCTTCGAAATTTCTTGTAAAACTTCGTTTTCTCCTTCATTCAACTCTTCCAAGCCAAGTAACTGCTGAATTTTGTTAGCAACGCTGAAAACTTTCCTGGAATGTGCAATATCCATCCATGTTGCTAATAAGTCACCATGCTTGATGAATACGGTCGAACCTAAAAATGTCAATTACTTTAAAAAGCGCAAACTTGCGCAAGATTTTTTTCGTGATTTAGATAGCTGACACATTGCTTATTATGAAACAAAAAAGATCTCAAGACCCGTTTTTGACCATTTTTTGAAAACTCTACTTAAAATTTGAAATTCGTTTTTTTTTCTTGTACCACACTAACACAGCAAAAATCGCTACTACAAAAAAAAAACACGAAAAAAATCTATTTCTTACAAAAGTTTCTTAAATTTAAATACCTTCACTATTAATATTCTCCATTATTAATTAAATTTTCACACGCGGTATATATTTGCACAGCAATTGAATATGTCACAAAAAATCACCTTAAAACTCTTTATATAAAATGCGGAAAAAAAGGTAATGTTCACGTGGCTATAACTTGCGGACCAATAAATAAAAGCAAAAAATTTTATTGCATTTCGAGCTTCTATATATTTGGTATGACTTAATTGGTAAGTAAATAACGTACCGCTAAAATAGTTGTATTTTTTATTTTTTACTATGGGTCGTCCCACTGTGCGTCGCGGCGAAAAAAGTCGATCATCGATTAGAAAATCGGCGCGTTCATCAAACACATTGTGGGTCTGTGCTGTTGCAATGTTGTTATCTTAAGAGGTTAATACACAGAACACTTGTGTGCACACCAGTGTTCGGACACATTCCTCTACTCACATTACATGAATCATGACGCCGACACCAAAAATCAAAAAGTTTTGAGTTACACACACGGTGTAAGACACCAAAATTGTTGCGCAACCAGCCCACAGACAGCACACATTTCTGCAGGATGCAAACACCTGTGTAAACATACATACAGTGCCGGTAAAAAAAAATAACAGTACTAATACAATTTTCGCCATAAGAGAGAAATCGGAATGGTCGAGAGCAAAATTGTTTTGCTTGGAGGCAAATGATCACGTTTATTTATTTAACTTTTTTACCTATTTATTGTTTTCTTTATGCGTGTATTTTTTTTTTTATATATTCCCACGCCTCCTTCCCCCCCAGATACCGCACGCGCTGGAGTCCATTTACACCGAGTACGATAACAGTTACGATTGCTAGTCGTATCGGCACTTAGTTAGAAATTATTTGGAATAAATAAAGCAAAGATGTGACAGCGATACGAACATGAGGAAGATAAGAGATTGGGACTGCTTAATGCAAGCAGGTACGAAAAGGAAAAAAAATCAAAATTTTAAATAAAATATTACAAAAAGTTAAAAAAAATAAAAATGTAAAATTTTTAAATCAAAGATTTTAAGGTCAAAAATTTTAAAAACATGAAAAAAAGTAAAAACGCGCGTAGAAGACGCTTGTCAAGTAAAAAAAGAAATAAAATCAACAAAAATAATAATATAATAAAAAAACAACATGAATAGACGACAAATAAAATTACAAAATCAAAAACAAAAAAAAATACAAAAAAAAAAAACATTTAAGAACGTGGAACACTAGTTTTAAGAATTTGTTTTAGCTTGTTTTTATTGATATTAAAGTCAATTAAGTCTTCATACGCATTCAATAGCTTACTCATTCTTGTCAGTGGCTCATGCATTCCGTAGTTAGTTCTATGTTGGGGGACTTTAATCAAATAATGAGAACGCAGAATATAGTCACCACCTCTATAATTAAAGAGGATAGAACTCAAAATATCTGGGGTGGAATCGGCTAAATTCAAAAATGACTATCACATTTGTGATAGTCACATGTGATGAAATGAAATTTTCCGTCTGCGTAAAGTTATCACAAAAAAAATTATTAGTTTTGGAATCACTTAGCCAAACTGACGTTTGTAATTTTTTGTTTTTATTAATTACTCCGTTTGATTTCTGTTTGTTTTTGCTTATTAAAAGCAAAAGAGAATAAACATAAATATATAACAACAGGCGGTGAGGCGACGAAGGCAATGGTGGTCATATAATCTTTGAACGATGTCAAAAACTGCAACCATTTGATGAGTATAATCAAAGCTGATGAAGGAGTGTCGGGGTCTACAAACCAATGTCACGGCAAGAACGCAAAACACACCGTCATCAATGTTCCAGTGGGAACTATCATTGAGATTCTTGGATAAGGAATAAGTGATGTTCGAGGCAGCGCGTGGAGGTAGTGGTGGCGAGGGTAATAAGTTCTTCGCGTCAGCGCTAAACCAAACACCAAGAATATGCAAGTACGGAGCTGAGGGTAAGGACTTGGGCTATTCTCTTGAGTTTCGAAGTTTGGCTGATTATAAATAAAATTCTTTGAAATTCTTGTTGTCTTTATAACTATTTTTATTGAAATAAAAATAATTATACAAAATTGTTGTTTTTTCGTCCCGCCTTTACAATCCTTCTTCAGATTGTAAACACTCCACCGGGCTCGGATGATCGCCGTGAAGAACACTCACCTTATAACCCTTGTCGGCATTCAAAACATCCACTCGGCCATCGGTAGGTACTACAAGAGAATGTAAACTGCGGGACTGATGAAGATGAACCCATTTGTGCTTATGAGAATTGTTTTGCTGTCGCGCGAAAACTTTAGTCCTGTCCAGTCGCATTCTTTCTCTTGATTCAGTTTGAATGTGACAAATGGACCTTTATCGAAAGACCGCAGATCGTACAATTTTATGGATTCCGAATTCACTATCCTGCGGCGAATATAAGCATTTCAGGGTCGGAATTTGTTGTGTGAGGAAAAGTCACGACAATTGATCTGAAAGATAGAAATGTTAATTTTGTTTGTTTCCTTTATTTTTACTGCATTTACCCATCTCCATTATGTTGAGTGAGATTTCTTGCAGCGATGTGGAGGAGAAATTGCAGCTCCATTATTTCTACCGCCTCCACCAGTTGCGGGTGGTGACCTAATGTAGGAGTCCTCTTTCGTTTTGGTGATTGGCAAAACTTGCATACTTGATATCATGAAAATATTGAAGCAAATTTTGTATGAAAATGACTACTTAAAGTCTGTCACAGAAAAAAATCACAAAAATGTGATTGTCACAAGTGATAATCACCTTACACAGACAAAATTTGTGATATATGATTATCATTTATCACAAATCACCTTAGCCGATTCCACCCCTGGAGCATCAGTGACACCAGTAATAATTTGATGAAGGAAAACTATATCATTATTTGTTCTCCTTTGACACAATTTTTGCATCTGGAAAAACGCAAGTCGATTATCGTAAGAAGCGACATTATTGAGATCAATCCATTGAAACCCTTTAAAGGCGAAACGTGTAAAATTGCGTTGCACTGATTACTTACTTACTTAAGGTGGCGCTACAGTCCGGGGTGGACTTGGGCCTCAACCAACAAACCTCTCCAGCCAGCTCGGTCCCTAGCTCGCTGTCTCCAGTTTCGCACGCCGAGTTGGTTGAGGTCGTGTTCAACTTGCGCGCGCCACCTGAGCCTTGGTCTTCCTCTACTGCGTCTTCCCTCTGGGGTTGATTCGAAGACTTTACGGGCCGGAGTATTGGTGTCCATCCTCTCCACGTGACCGAGCCGTCTGAGTCTTTGGACCTTCACTCTTTTAGCTAAGTCAGTGTCGCTGTACAGCCCGTACAGTTCGTCGTTAAATCTTCTCCTCCATTCACCGTTTATGCAGACAGGACCATAGATCTTACGTAGAATCTTTCTCTCGAAACGGCCAAGTGCGCTCTCATCCGTTTTTGACAAGGTCCATGCTTCTGCACCATATAGCAGGACGGGGATGATGAGGGTCTTATAGAGCGTCACCTTAGTTTTTCGGGAGAGGGCTTTACTACTCAATTGCTTTCTTAGCCCGAAGAAACAGCGATTAGAAAGAGTTATTCTTCGTCTGATCTCGGCGCTGATGTCGTTGTCCGTGTTGATAGCGGAGCCAAGGTATACAAAGTCCCTAACTACCTCGAAATTATATGCGTCTATCGTGACGTTTTGTCCAAGACGTCGGTGTTCGGGTGTCCTTTCTAGATGACAGCATATACTTTGTTTTGCCCTCATTGACCGCTAAACACATTTTTTCAGCCTCTGTCTGTATACTCGCAAAAGCACTGTTGACATCACGCTGAGTTCTCCCAATGATATCAATGTCATCAGCGTACGCGAGTAGTTGCACAGACTTCTGGAAGATAGTGCCTCTAGTGTTGACGTGGGAGTTCTGCACTATTCGTTCCAATATGATGTTGAAGAAATCGCATGACAGTGCATCACCTTGTCTAAAGCCTTTTTTGACATCGAAGGCGTCGGTGAGGTCGTTACCGACTTTGATGGAGCAGCGCGAGTTCTCCATTGTCATCCTGCTCAGGCGAATGAGTTTTGTAGGGATGCCAAAACTGGACATGGCTTTATACAGTTCTTTTCTATAGATGCTGTCATACGCGGCCTTGAAATCGATAAAAAGATGGTAGGTGTCGATTTGGAGTTCTTGAGTTTTTTCCAGGATCTGCCGTAATGTGAAAATTTGATCGATGGTGGACTTTCCTGGTCTAAAGCCACACTGATATGGACCTATCAGATTGTTGACAAACGGCTTCAGACGTTCACATAGTACTGCAGAAAAGATCTTCTAGGCGATGTTTAGGAGGCTGATGCCTCTGTAGTTGGTGCAGTTTAGAGGGTCTCCTTTCTTCAGGATCGGGCAAACAATGCTGAGGTTCCATTCATCGGGCATGCTTTCTTCCGACCATATTCTGCAGATGAGTTGGTGCATGCTCCTAACCAAGTCATCGCCGGCTGCTTTGAAGAGTTCGGCAGTGATGCCGTCAGCTCCCGCGGCTTTGTTGTTCTTAAGCTTAGATATTGCTATCTTCACTTCTTCAAGGTCTGGTAGACGGAAATTTTGGCTTGCGTCGTCTTCATTGAATGGTTCATTCTGCCTGACAGCGGAATTTGATTCGTCATCGCCGTTGTACAGTCTGCAGAAGTGGTCCTTCCATATCCTCAGCATTGACTGTGACTCTACTACGATATTTCCCTGTTGGTCTTTACAGGCCTCAGTTGGTGCTCGGTAACCTTGAGTCATTCGTTTTACCTCTTGGTAAAACTTCCGAACCTACTTCCTGTTTTTAAGTCTCTCAACATCCTCGATCGATCGCTTTTCATGCTCTCTTTTTCTTTCTGAAAAGCTTGTGTTCTTCTCTCCTCTTCTGCTCGTAGAGCTCCCGAGCTGATCTCGTCCTCCTGTGCAGCGCTGCTTTTTATGCTTCTTGCTTGGCTGCATGCACCTGCCTGCATTCTTCATCAAACCAGGGGTTTCGTTTTGGTGGCCGTGTGAAACCCAGCACATCACTGCACTGATTCAAGTCTCTCAATATGTATCGCATAATGAGGAGACCAAACTTGTGATGCATATTCGAGATGGGGTCGAACCAAACTATTGTACAAGGCATAGGAAACGTTTGGGTCTAGGAATTAATTGGACCAACGCAACGCTTAATAAATCCTTACATTGAATTAGCGATGTTTTTAATATGTTCTGAAAAATCTAAATTAGATGTGAAAAGAACTCCTAAGTCCCTAACTTTTAAGACACGGGATAATATGTGATGGGATATAACATAATTATAAGATGTAGGATTACGCTTTTTGGAAATTGCATTGTCTGACATTTACTTGGGTTAAGATTCAAATAATTCTTTTCACACCATACAACAAACTTATTTATACCATCTTGCAGTTGAACGCGATCTTCATTAGATGAAATGTTTTTGAAGATCTTCATATCATCTGCAAAGATAAGAATTTTACTATTTCGAACAATTAACGGAGCATCGTTAATAGCTCAAATAAATAAAAGGGGTCCTAAGTGACTACCTTGTGGTACACCCGATTTGGCGATGAAAGGTTTTGAGTAAGCGTTTCTGAATTTTACTTGGTAAGATCTATTATCAAGATAAGAAGAAATACATTTGACGAATCCTAAAGAAAATCCATCAGCCCTATCGTCGTATCCGTTCGGAGAAACTTACAATCGTACAAAAGTTCCGATCGTAACATTTATTTTGTTCATGGTATCCGTTTCGTAAGGGAAATATTGACGTGTGATAACGCATGTCATAACGCAAATGTTCCGACACAGTTTAGCTGTCGGAACAATCGGAGACGCATAAAACAAACTAATCGCTGTGCATCGCATAGCGTTTGTTGAATTTTTGCTTTTCGCCGCATGAAATCGAGATGCGTTACTCTGAGTTTGATATTTCAACGCAAATTTGAATTTTTTTCTGAGGTATGTACGATTTGACAATCGGAACCCTTAGGATGATACCAAATTCGTATATTTCGTACAAATCGGATAGAATTTTGTTACGATCGGATACGACGATAGGGCTGCATATGAATTCAATTTAAAGTTGATCAAACGCTTTGGAAAAATCTGTGTAAATACAATCAACTTCCTGTCCACCTTCTACAGGGGCCTGATTATGGGATTCGCGGCGGATCGTTTTGCTAGCGAGTTTGATATTTTTTCAATTATTGCTCTCGCTTTCGCCGTCTTCGATTTGAATTCGACCAATTAACGAATTCGAAGGCGAATTTGAAATGTCATAATGTTTACTGGCGAGTTGAAATCCGACTTTTTTTTGGCGGATTCACAGGCGAAAGAGTGTTTATTTATTGGAAGAAATAGTCAGACCAAAAGTGTGAAATCACAGGAATATTGGAAGAAATATTTTTGCTCCGCCGCGAATTCGTTAATAAGGAAATACGAAGCGAGTCGAATTCGAAAGGTCGAATTGAAAACGATCCGCAGCGAATCCCATAATCAGGCCCCAGAATTCAGACATTTATGCAAGAACGCTAGAAGGTTTGTCACCGTAGAACGTTTCTGCACAAAGCCATGTTGTTCAAAGCATATAATATTTTTGCTGTAGAAGGCTAAGTTTTCACAAACAACTTGCTCAAAAAGCTTAGGAATGCAAGACAGTTTGGATATAGGCCTATAATTAGTAATATCTGACTTATCACTTTTTTTTGAAAACAGGGGTGGAACCTTTGTGACTATAAAATGTGATCACATTTTATTTTCCTTCTGTGTAAGGTGATCACCAAAAATATATAGAAAATTGGCATCATTTCCCCAAAAAACAAATGACATGTTATGACTAGTACAATCACTCTGGCAACCGATTGTAGCGCCACTATTTGCAAGCATTTTATTACATGAGTTGGTATTGAAAAAGAAACGGCGGGCAGAGAATTAGGAAAACAGAGAATTAGGAATCGAAAAAGTTTCTTTTTTGAAATTGAAATTGAAATTTGAAGTTCGAATATATTTATTCTATTTGACTGTTCAAGTATCAATAAATGAAAATTTTTATATCAATGTGATAGCAAAATAGCTGTCACAAGGAAAAGTAGCAAATTGGTGATTATCACTTGTGACTATCACCTTACGCAGACAAAATTTGTGATTTGTGATTATCACCGATCACAAATCACCTTACACGATTCCACCCCAGTATCCACTGAAGTGGGAGTATCGATGAAAGACTGACTAAAAGTACTTGCGAAAGCATCACAGATATCTGAATTGCCGTTCAAGACAATATTGTTGAAATTGAAGTTAATAGGATAAACATCACATTTTTTTTAGAATTGACAAAATTCCAAAATCTTTTTGGGTCCTGTTTCAGTGAATTTCCCATATTTATAACATATTCACTGTAAAGATCAAAAGAGAGTCTTTTAAACTCTTCGAAAAGAGAGATATAAACAACTTGGTTCTCCAATGTCATGGAACTGATGTACTTTTTCCAAGCCTTGTTCCTTCTGTTCCGAAGGTTTTTCAGTTCTTTGGTATACCAAGGATGGATGGAGCTATTGGAGATAAAGCTTCTTCTTTTGGGTACTATTTCATTAATGGATCTCATTAAAATACAGTAAAAACTTGAGATTGTTGCGTCGATGTCATTTAAGAGCGGTATATTTTCAATACCGGAGTTTCTTAAACTATCCGAAAGCTGTTGAAAATTAGCTCTGCTGAAGTCATATTTGTAAGAACAGTCGTGAGAATTACTATTTTCTAGTAAATGACCGCTCAAGTAAAAAAAAATGTCAAGTGGTGGGTGATATTTGTCTATATTAGATAAGATTGAACTACTACTGTACTAACAGCATTTGATGAGAATACCAAATCAAGTAAGCGATTCATGGAGTTCTTTATACAGCTTACTTGATGCAAGTCAGATGAAATAATACTGTCCAGAAATTGAAGTTCCTGTTGCGATGAACTTGTGGAGGCTGAAAGATAAGACTCGTCGTCTGAAGGGACCCAGTCTACGTTTGGGAGATTAAAATCACCTAACAGGAGAATATTATTTTCAATACCAGCAATTTCTATGACATAGTCAACTGCTGCAGAAATTTCAGTAAACACTGAAACGGGACTTTTATGTGGAACGTAAACATTTAAAATAAAAAAAAACTATTGATTCTATGGTTACTTTGATGCATAAGAGCTCTATAGAAAGGTTATAGGGATTACATAACTTTATGTAGGCTCTCTACAGCTTTTTTTAAATAAGACTGTTACACTTTTGCAACGATACAAGACCATTTGCACTATTGTTCAACCTGAAGTTGTTGCCTCAATATTTGACAGCAAAAAAAAAAAAACTAACAATTTCAATGTTTTACTTTCTTTTACATTTTTACATTTTTTTGTTTGGAATTTCAAATCCCTTAAATAAATTTTTAGGTATTTCTTGTTTTTCTAAGTTAAGTTTTTGTATTACTGCTCCTTCAGAAGAATATGTTTGGCTAGCATCACCATTTTTGTCTGTATCTTCTTCGTCTGTATCGCTGATATCTATTTCGTCTGGGTTAACATCATGTTCATTTCTGCTAATACCTTGGATCTCTCCACGAACAAAAGCAATATTTATATTTTTCTCGATCATTTTTCCGCTTATCTCTGACAAGTTGGTATCCAGCATTTTCATGCCATCGATAGGTTTTTCAACAGTGTTATGGGACAGCTGCGCAGTCATCATAGTTATCTGTGTGTTGTACGTAGCTTGTACGGCTCGTTTGATTCTCAACATTTCACGCATTGTGTCTTCATTACCATGTCTGACTTCAAAATCTTTCCAAGTTTGCCAAAATTCTGCTGTAATTCTAGGATCAGAAACTTGGCTACAATGAGCATATATTGTCCTTGCTCGATCGATTTCACCGAGTTTAGTTTCCATTTCAGCGAATCGTATGCACATATCTCTCATTCGGCCTTCGGGAAGAACTTCAATTGCCCTTTCATAGATTTCTCTTGTTCTGGGCAAACCATAAATATCTGCGGCTTTTCTTATGAATATATTGAACATATCAAACATTTCTTCAGACTTCACAGCAGTTGTTGCACGGTTATAGACCGCCATAGCATGTCGGGCCAGTCCATGTTCTTCTTCTAATTTGGCATACAAAAGATAAAAATATTTTGCAATGTCCGGTGGACAGTTTTCAAGGCACTGTTCAAAAAGATCACGTGCTCTCTCAAGCTTGGAACCCCCATAACGCTTTAAAAACTTTGTGAGATATGCGTTCCAAATGTCATACACATTAGGCCACTTAAAAAGAGAAATGCCTTTTTCGTAGGCACGAAACGCCTCTTCAAAGTATCCGTGTTCTTCCAGAAAAAGGCCATAGTTTATAATAATTTGTGGAGTGCAAATTCTCAAGTTAATAATTTGGTCATAAACCGATTTACATGTTTTGAAAGTACCAAAACTTTCTTCTAAGTCTGCATACATTGACCAAACTTTAAGTGACTTATAAAGACGATCTTGTACTGATGCAGTGTCGTCGTTATAATCAACCTTCTTTTTTGGTATAAATGTTGCTTTTTGCATCAGTTTCAACGCAGAAGTGACTCTTTTTTGGCGAATCTCCATTTCTGCCCATTCACACCAAACATTGGCAAGTTCATCGACCTTAGCATAATCAACATCAGTCGCCTTTTCGAAAACAACACGCGCATCTTCAATTTGTCCGTTTTTTTCATAAAATTTGGCAAATTCTATCCAAAGCGTATTAACTCTTCCAATAGCTAGTTTTGGTTGTACGGTTTGTACAGCTTCAGTATATGTATTTATTATTTCGTGGGGTTTTGAATCATACAGCTTAACTCTTTTATGCCATTCGGGTACATTATGTGGATTTTGCCGAAGAAGAACACTATTCAACAGTAATAAACGACGTTCCATCAGATATTCAAAACGTGATAAACGTAATTCTATTTCAATATCGTCTTCTTCATTTGTATTTTGGTTGTGCGTTATATTTTCCATACGCTTGCTTAAACTGACTTCCTCAAACTGAGCATATTCGTCAAAAACCTGGGTAAAATCCCTTACTGTAGTAACGGTTTGAATTGCCTCTTCATAAATATCTCTAGCGCGATCAAACAATCCGCTTCGAACGTAATAATCTGCTAAAGAATTCCATAGGCGACTCAGTTGGTCCGTGTACCTTAAAACAAAAAAAGAAAACTGTTTTAATATCTTTATTTAGGTAATTTATGTTGTTGTTATGATGTATTTATGTATATTTCGCTGCGTAAACCTTAGAGATTAGGTAAATGCCTAAATAATACCTGAAATTAAGAAAAATAAAGAAATAAATCGTGAACCCGACCTAGAAGAAGTGAAAACAGCAATATCACGGCTGAAATCCAACAAAGCCGCTGGAGCAGATGACGAGCTAGATAGGAGCATGCACCAAATGATCTTAAGATATGGTCGGAGGAATGCATGCCCGATGAATGGAACCTCAGCATTGTTTGCCCGATCCTGAAAAAGGGAGATCCTCTAAACTGCGCCAACTACAGAGGAATCAGTCTGCTTAACATCGCCTACAAGATCCTCTCTGCCATAATATGTGAACGTCTGAAGCCCTTCGTCAACAATCTGATTGGTCCTTATCAATGTGGCTTCAGGCCAGGAAAGTCTACCATCGACCAAATTTTCACGTTGCTGCAGATCCTGGAAAAAACCTATGAACTCCAAATCGATACCCACCGTATGACCGCATCTACAGAGACGAACAGTATAAAGCTATGTCTAGCTTTGGCATCCCTGCCAAGCTCGTTCGCTTGTGCAAAATGACGATGGAGAACTCACGCTGCTCTATCAAGGTTGGCAATGAGCTTACAGAATCATTCGACGTCAAAAAAGGATTCAGACAAGGCGATGCACTGTCAAGCGATTTATTTAACATCGTTCTTGAGAAGATAGTCCAAAACTCCACCGTCAACACCAGAGGCACTATCTTCTATAAATCTGTTCAACTTCTCTCGTACGCCGACGATATTGATATAATGGGAAGAACACAGCGTGATATCAATGGCGCCTTTGTGAGAATTGAGACAGAAGCGGCTAAGATGGGTTTAGCGGTAAATGAGGGAAAAACGAAGTACATGCTGTCGAAATCGACGGCTCGGACAGAACGTGACAATAGACGCATACAACTTCGAGGTAGTTAAGGAGTTTGTCTACCTAGGCTCCGCTATCAACACGGACAATAACACCAGCGCGAGATAAGACGAAGAATTACTCTTGCTAATCGCTGTTTCTTTGGGCTAAGAAAGCAACTGAGTGGAAAAGCCCTCTCTCGAGCAACTAAGGTTAAACTGTACAACACCCTCATCATCCCTGTCCTGCTGTATGGTGCAGAAGCATGGACCCTAACAAAATCGGATGAATGTGCCTTAGGCTGTTTCGAGAGGAAAATTCTTCGGGTCATCTTTGGCCCCGTGTGCATTGATGGGGAATGGAGAAGGAGATACAACAGCGAAATTTACGGGTTGTACAACGACGTGAACCTAGCCAGAAGGGTCAAGCTCCAGAGACACAGATTGCTCGGTCATTTAGAGCGCATGGACACCAATGCTCCGGCCCGGAAAGCCTTCGACACTATTCCCGAGGGACGCAGAAGGAGAGGAAGACCGCGACTCAGGTGGCGCACACAAGTGGAAGAGGACCTCAATCAACTTGGAGTGCAAAACTGGAGACAGCTAGCTAGGGACCGAGCTGACTGGCGGAGACTGTTGATTGAGGCCCAAGTCCACACCGGACTGTAGCGCCACCTTAAGTAAGTAACCCATATAGGCTTGTGAGGATAATAAAACGCAGCTAATGATAGAGATTTGCTGTTGTGGTTGTTTGTAAGTAGTTGTTAGATAGAATGTGTAGTTTTAGTTGTTTTTAAGGACCTAATTTTAAGTAGCGTGTAAGAAAAAACAATAAAATTTTAAAAAATAGTTCATTGGCCGAAGGGCATTAATTTTAAGACGATCATGAATTCCTTAGAGTGCCCGGTTAGGGCCAGCAAGTAAAATATAAGATTTTAGATAATAAGCTAGTTTGAATTCCTTTGTGTAGTAATAAGTAGTTATAATTGAATATGAATAAAAAATGAATTTTGAAACAAAAAAAATCTACAAAATTATATATTTCCAGGTATACTCGGAATTTTTGGTGTCAAAAAGGCGCAATCAAGCGCTTATTGTGTTGCTTGGGCAGCGGCTGTTCAGAACAGTTATTTCTATATGCTAGCAACTTTTAATTAACAAGTCAGAAGAGAAAAAAATCCATATTATATAGATTTGAGCATTAATATTTATATTACCTTGTCAATCCTCCTCGAATTATAGCATCAACATTTAGGGAATGCACTTTGCTTGGATTTTTTGATATAAGTTCGCATAGTTCGTTCCATAACTGATGGTTAGATTTACCATGTTTTGATACAAAGTTTTCATTATCAACTATAGTGGCCAGTCTCTGCGCTGCTTCATCTAGCTTACCTTGTTCAATCAGGTACTCTATCAATTCCTCAACATCATCAGGAAATAACTTTAGATAACGTCTATAAATTGTAATAGCCGTCTCTGGGATATTTGTCCGCTTTGCAAACTTTAAATATAACGGCCATATACGATGGTGCTGTGTAATAGGCAATGCTCTCAGGGCTCTATCAAATAAATGGCGAGTCCTCGTTATTTTCAATTGGTTTGTCATGAAAATACAGTAATCTATCCAAATTCGTGGCATTTTATGCATGAAAACTAGAGCTCTTTCAAAACAATTGTTGACTTCTTCATATTTAATATCCGACACAGACAAACCTCGAACCTGATTTCGGCGTGTTCTCAAGTAATTATACCATATCTTATACGAACCAGGAAGTTCTTTTAAGGCTCTCTCAAAAATAGTATTGACTTGACAATTAGGACTTTTGGCTTTGTGTTCCAAATAACGTAACCAATGTTTAACAGAATACGCATTGCGAAGAATTTCTTCTTCGTATGGAATATCTTCTTCGGGCTATAAAAATAAAATTGAATAACTAAAGGATTTTTTGTAATATGTAAGCACATACGAATTCAAGGTTTTCAATTCTAACATCCATAGTTGCCATTTTAATTTAAATGAAGTCAAGCACCAGTTTTCACTTTGAAACTGTGGATAATGTAAGGTTAATTGAATTAACTTATTACTTATGTTGAATTTCGCAATAAAACGCAAAATAAAAACTTGCAATCGAAAAGATATTACAAAAATACAAATTACAATGAAAAAATGAAGTTGGAACAAAGTCGGAACTTAAAAAGAATGAGAGATGCTTTGTATATGGATTTACTAGGGTTGCTTAAACATCGATAGTCTATCGATAGTATCGATAGTAAAAAACTATCGGTATATTCGATGGTTTTAAAAAACTATCGATTGTTTATTTTGAGTAATTTTTTTCAAAAGCAGGCAAGAATTGACTTATTTGCGAAACAAATTTAAGATAAAACATCTTCTATTCATTCAACATAATTATATGAAACTCTTATTTTTCTCTTTTTGGTATTTTTTAATGAATTTAAAAACGTATATATTCATTGAAGCTGCTTCATTTTTAAGTTAGTGTTTTGTTTTATGTCGTGACTCTTTTCGAACTACGTTGGTGCAAAGAGATACAAGGTTCGAAAAGATGAAAAGGAAAATAATTTGCTAGGTTAGTCGCAGGAAAATTTGTATGCGACTCGTTTTTGACGTTCTTCACTTCCCATCCAATATTTTCTTATTTTTTGTTTATTTAAATTCTTATTGCTTGGAGGTCATATTTATAGATACCTCGCTGTTTGAAAAAGTTTAAAAGAATGCTTTTCATTTCATTTCAAGAAAATTTTAATTAAAGAGTATTGCCAAATTTGAGTCGTGTCTTAAGAGTCATTGTGTAATAGTATTTGACTCAGGCAGGGGATAGAATTTTAAAAGAGAATTCGAAAAAGAGTCATAAGTCATAACTCATGAGTCATCGTATAAAATCAGTTAATTGTTTTTGCTTAAGCTAATCAGAAAAACTGCCCGTATCTTAGTGGTTAGGTGCGTTGGCTGCTAAGCAGAACGTCGTGGGTTCGAGTCCTACTCGTGCCCATAAAGTTTTTATTTCATCTTTCACGGGCACTGCCTCTTGCGAAGAACTGACAAAACTTCCAAGAGTATCAATCTGTCATGAAAAAGTGTTTCTCAACTTCGGAATCAGCGTTAAATTGTAGGAACCCTCAATTCTTCAACTCTTCACACGCACCCAGAAAATAGTTGATGAAAGTAAGTCACTTAGGCCTTGGTTCTTCAACAGCTGTCGCGCCACTCTATTTTTTTTTTTTAATGAGAAAAACTTACATCGCTGTTTTTTAATGTTTTCTTTTCACAAAAATTTCACATTTTCAATAAATGTAGCAATGTTCTTCAACTAAATTGACTTACCATACATGGACTGCTGTACATGACATTAGTCCTTGATACTACAAGCGTCAAGTAAATGATCTCGCACTTTAAAGGTATTCGTTCTATTTTGTTTTAGTTTGCTTTCTCTGAGGCCTTGTTCAATTTCAGATTGAAGTAAATGAC
Organism: Sphaerophoria taeniata; assembly: GCA_943590905.1. Classification (NCBI taxonomy): domain Eukaryota; kingdom Metazoa; phylum Arthropoda; class Insecta; order Diptera; family Syrphidae; genus Sphaerophoria; species Sphaerophoria taeniata. The sequence goes on from OX016540.1 coordinate 69,235,878, forward strand.
TTGAATAAGTCAGTCAATAACCGAAAACTACTTCAGCTTTAATGAAAGAAGTTTTCCTACTAGACAACTAGAAGTTAATGTCGTAATTTTTGGCGTCAGACTTTCATTGAAATTAAAATTACAAAAACAACTACACGCTTTACTGATTTTTGAACGTGAACGCGCTCAACGAACACGAACGTTGGGAGACAAATAAAATTACTTCTATTGTTAGGAATTCTACTCTCCAACTCCAATTGCAATTTCAAAGGACTAGCATCGATATGAGATTTTACACGACTGGCAGTCCATGTATAGCAATTCGATGAACAACTTTTTTTATAAAATTACTTTTGTAAGGACTATTTTGATTTTAAAAGAACAATCGATAGTATCGATACTATCGATAGTTTTTTCGAAAAATATCGATACTATCGATAGGGCCGAAAAGCGATGTTTAAGCAACCCTAGGATTTACCATAAATCCATATACAAAGGAGAGATGAAAGAAGCAATAACTAAGAAAGGGAGATAGGAAACTAATGTACTGTACTGACAAAAGGAGATCGGCAACTGACTTACGTTTTACCCTCCGGATACCGCAAATTTTATTTAACTATTGGCGTTTTTCTTTTTTACCTCCGAGCAGATTAGATCAGATCACGGATGTGTCAAAAAAAAATCTGTGTTTCTTTTTTACCTCCGATATATCGGAGCTGAGAATTTTCATGCTCAGGATAAATCGACCGAGCAAATAGAGCAGATAGCTGAGCGAAGACAACTTCACTTGTTTTTTTTTCGGATTTTACAGACAAAAACAAACATTAAATTAAAAATGGATTCCCAAGACAGTCGCACGTCTATTGTAGATGAAAAAAAAATTGTTAAAATAATAATAAATAAATAATTACATTTCAGTGCTCAGTGGGGGTCAATTCTGTAACTGTGAAGTTGTGAAGTGATAAAAATAATATCATTTCATTTTTCACAGGAGGTTTTCATTTTATCAGTTCACAATATCACAAAATGCGATTCTGTATCCCTTTGTGAAAAAATGTGTACTAAAGTGTTCTAAAAGGTGCTAAATGATAAATGCTGTCAGTTTTTTACATTATTTTTGTCTGGCAGTCGAAGCGAAGTCGTATTAAATTCAATGTCAGGAATAATTTATTAAATTAATTATAAATAATAATAACCCGTACTCAGCAGAGGTATTTATTTTTCAATTATTATAATATATTTTGTTACATTTTTTCGTTTACCTAGGAATGTTGGAAGGATCTTGCAGCATTCGCTCCGATACTAGAGGAATCTGTTAGAGGTAATGACTGATGAGCATTTCATGTTTCGCTGCCCAAAAGATCTTTGTTTGTGTCTTATAAACGAGAGCTGACATTATAACTACTATAAGCCAGGCAGACAGTGGGCTCCCATGCCATGTACAATTACTGAGCGCGTTGCTTTTGTCGGAACCGGCCTTTGTAAGGTGGTGTTGTTCAGGAATTATTGTATTCCTTATCACAGACGTCTGTGAGTCACTGTGTAGGTATCAAACAAACAAAATGAAAAATAGGTTTTTACATAATTCTGTCTTTAAATATAGCAAGATATGTTTTTAAATAAAAGGTTTTGTGTGTCCACAAAAAAATAACTAATTTACCTATTTTAATTAAGCACTATAATTTGTCAAACGAATCCCAATCATTACATAGGTCGTATTTTGCTTCAAAGAACTCTAACAGAGTTTTTGGGCTTCTGACCACTTGAGCGTGTGTGAATTGCGTTGAAATGTGGATTAAAACTTGTATTGAAAAACAACTCGTTCGTTGGTCTTATTAACGTGAATAGTAGTGCTTTAGCTCTTCTTTTCACTTGTCCATTTCATATTTTCACAAATAAATTTGACTGTGATAAAAATATAGCGTTGTGAAAAAATTAGACAGATTTTTTTCATTTTTTCACACATACAGAATCGGAAATAGTGTGAAGCTGTGATAAAATTTATCACTTCACAACTTCATAGTTACAGAATTGACCCCCAGGTTTGTTTCTTTATTAGGGGGGTTTACATGGTCACACATGGTGTGACAATATGGTATGAATATGACGATTTTGATCATGTAAACGCTAAAAAAACCGCTTGACACACCATGTTGGATGGTTTTCCATTTTTTGGAAAACGTGGTGGTGTGTCACACCATCCAACCCATGTAAACTCATATTGTACAACTGAAGCCATTTCGTCGACGTTAAATTCACTGGCGCAAATTTTGAAACATGTGTTTTGTGCACAATTTCTACTACCGCCACTCTTTGAAAATGAAATTTCACGAACAATCTCTACGCCTTTTTATATTATAGCGTTTTACCCACCCAATTTTACTCTATTTGTGAACATATCCTTTAACTCACCTTTTTTTCAAAAAAATTCAAATTTAACTCCCAAAATTATTCCCCTTTGGTGAATAGACGGATTGAAAGAATGTATTAGTGAAAACACGCACACATCTTAGCAATCCGTAAATTTTAGCTTGTAGGCAACTGTCATTTTGACAGCTTTGTTATCTCCTTACCTTATATCATCTCTGGTGCAGCCCTTTGTAGGTATATGGTATGGATTTACCAGGTACTATCAAGAATAATTTTTCTGCTTGGTTTGACAGTTTTTTGACAGTAGCACTGTCATTATTATATTACACTGGATTGTGTATTACCTACAAAGTATAAAAGTTCTTTTGACTCCATTTGAAGATGACAGTCAGTGCCCCTTTTCGACTTTTCGACGTCTAACTAATGATGTCGATGTGTTGATATTTTTTAACGATATTTAATTTTTCGATATATCGATGCATCGATATAAAAATCCGAGTATCGAAAAGGCATAATAATTAGATATTTTTTATGATTAAGAAATATCTTCAAAAGAAATACTACACACTGCACTCAATTATTGCACGTAAATAAATGTGATATCATGAAACATCAATTATTTGAAAACACAATACATTCTCAACTATGGTGATTTGTCGCACCATTTGAACACAAAACATTCTCAACAATTTGCTCTCTCGCATCATTCACACCATACAAGCATACTTTCATAGTTTTTTACAACTGAACAGAGCCTGAACTGCCAAACTTAAAATTGTGTTTCCTTTTTCGTTCAGAGTGTTCAGAGCATCAACGTTTTGTTACTTTTTTCGTTCAGAGCACTGATTTTGAATGTTCAGAGTCAAACCGACGTGCTCGGAAAAAAGACACCGAGCGTTGTGAGCAACATGCCTGAACAAACAAATGATGTCATGCTTTAGATTGGATGAAAATGAAAAGCAATGTTTATTTTTTTTGTCATATTTTACCGATGTATCGATATTTTTTTTTTAATATAAAACCGATATTGATTTTTTTTTAAATATCGATACGATAATTTTTTGCATTTCCACATCCCTAAATTAGATAGGCTTCCAGAGATTAAAGTTTTTTCTCAGAGAAGATTGAAAAAAGGAAATGCAGAGATAAGTAATAAAGAGATCAGTGGTTCTTTCATGTTTATTTTTGTTATACTGTTATACGAATTTTTCCCTTTTCGACCTTATAACAAGGTTCAAAAGGAGTCACTTTTTCTGTATGAATATACTATCCCATTGACATATTATATTATGTCAATGCACTATCCAGTGTATTATAGAGATCAGTGGGTGCAGCCCAAATCTCTTGCAGCAAACTTGCTTTTTATTATGCAGGCAATTGTATCATTATTACAATAACACGCATACTGTTGCAGCTAACCTGCTTTTTTAGTTTGTATTACACGCATACTCTTGCAGCTAACCTGCTTTTTAGTTCGTACGCAAATGTCATTTTGACAGCAAGCTTTCCCATCTTGTTATAACTAATCAGTGGTGTTAAGCTTCAGCTAAGCTTTTGCCATTTCTTGCCGCTATTTCGTATTTCTCATTCTCATCGGCCAAAGCCAGTTCCATTTCGTAAGTTTAATTGTGCGGTAGCGGTACTCGTAGTGTTATTTCAAAACAATAACTAAACTTGTCACAAAAATAGTCTAATAAGACAGTATTCTATTTTTGCATTTATCACAAATTTGAAGATTATATTTTGTTAAAAACAATTACATACAGAATGGTAAGTCATTGCACTATTTTATAGATTTTTAAAATGAATTCCACTTGAAATGGAACTGCTTTCATAACTTTCATTTGACCTTTCACTAAGAATATCAGGAAAGTTGAATAGAATATACTATAATATGCACATATCATGTGGAAAAGACAAATCTGGAACATTTTGTTTTGACAAGGCATACCGTGATAAATGCCGAAGCTTTTTTGGTTTATTTTGGTAAATGTGGTATTTGTACATTTGTACTGACAAGGAAAATTGAGTAGGGCGGTGTTTAGAAAATACAAAAAAAAAGAGATTTATTTGGCGATTTTCTTTTTTGCCTTTGAGCAGATCACAGAAATATCAAATAAATAAAAATGGAACGATACACGCTTCAACACGCATTGAAATTATTAAAATTCACTATAAAAATGGTGAACAAGCAATGAAACCATCGATCTTTACTGGCTGAATACAATGAGATGTAGCTGTAGCCCAAAAAATTCGCTGTCGTCAAAAACGTCATTAAAATCGCTTATTGTGTAGCAACAGTAGAATACAATGCGTAGCGCAACAAAATAGGTAGCTGTCGAAATTAAAAAAATAAATAAATTCAAAACTGAAAATTTAACTGTGTTGTGAAACTATTTAGCTTGTATTTCCTTGAAAAAAACTTAAAAAATGATGAAGATGAACGAAGAAGAAGAAATTGCATTTATTGTAATGGTGATGCAGCTTTCAACATAACTGTCAAATTTGTAGCCCAAAAAGTTGAAGTTCGCTCAACTTGTACTACACATCAAGCTACAAGCTACAGGCTCAGCTGCACATTGTATCGCACTACATTTATTTCATATCTTTCAACTTTGACAGCGCTACAAACTACGACTACAGCTACACCATTGTATTCAGCCAGTTACGGGAAAAGTTTTCGGACCGTGTTATCTCTCGAAGAGGTGATCACAATTGGCTACCGAGATCTTGTGATTTAACACCTTGCGACTTCTTCCTTTGAGGCCACGTGAAAGATAAGGTCTACGCCAACAGCCCAGCGTCAATTCAATACCTCAAAGATGGAATTCGTGAGGCTATCGAGGACATAAGGCAGCCACTTTGCGATTTGGTTATGGAAAAATTCATGAACGGGAAAGACTCCCCAAAATTCTTCTGAACGGTCAATGGAAGAAACGCCTTACGAATTTGGTTTATGATAGCTGTGTTTTATTGGGAACTTATAGTGGAGTCAATGAAGCTCAAAAAAGGGCGTTTTCATAAATACCTCAGAAACAGCTCGGATTGGGAAATTTTTTTTCAAATTTTTTGTACCTAACCCTGCGGCCACACGAGCAAGTTCTGGCTTGCCAGTAGCCTACATACAGCTATGGAAATATAATTAAGACTTTGAATTCAGTTTTTTTGAAGTCAGTTTTCAAAACTCTTTTTATTAATATTTTTCATATTATTGAATAAAACTATCCTTAATTCAAAACTATTATAAAAAAAATATATTATGTTAATTTCTAAAGAAAATAGAATGATTATTTACACAATTTCACTTTCTGCCTTGGAAAAATAATTAAGACCAATTCACAAAACTCAATAATAAAACGCTCGGTTATCAAATTTTCCTAATATTTTGTAGGAAATCCTTTTTGGGGCAGAACTTCCCCACATCGGCGTTGCATTGAGGTGATGAGTGTCTAACATCTCTGCATGGGAACAGAATACCAAGCAGCTTTTACTTTTTCATAAAGATCGTCCAAATTGTTGATGTTTTGCCCGCTAAACAGCCATTTTAACATCACCCCAGAGATGCTCTATTGGGTTCAGGTCTGGGCTCGCTGAAGCCCATTCAAGAACATCAATAGAATTGTCCTGAAACCACTTTTTAGTAAGCTTTGCCGTGTGCTTCGGATCATTATCCTGTTGAAATTTCCATATTACAGGAAAATTCTCCTTGGCCCACGGCAGCATTACATTTTGAAGGATTTCTAAGTATTTTTCCTCAGTGAGAATACCATCAGTTCGGTGAATGGGTCCAACACCGAACCATGAGAAGCATACCCACACGTTAATCGATCCTCCTCCATGCTTTACCATAGGTAAAGTGAACTTCGGAAGGAATGCAGTGTTTTTGGGTCTGCGAACAAAGCGTCTACCATAGGGTCCTAACCGGTTTATCTTTGTTTCATCACTCCAAAGAATAAATTTCCATTGATTTTGGGTCCAGGAAAATGAGACCGGACAAAAGAAAGACCCAAAAACACTGCATTCCTTCCGAGGTTCACTTTACCTATGGTAAAGCATGGAGGAGGATCGATTAACGTGTGGGTATGCTTCTCATGGTTCGGTGTTGGACCAATTCACCGAACTGATGGTATTCTCACTGAGGAAAAATACTTAGAAATCCTTCAAAATGTAATGCTGCCGTGGGCCAAGAAGAATTTTCCTGTAATATGGAAATTTCAACAGGATAATGATCCGAAGCACACGGCAAAGCTTACTAAAAAGTGGTTTCAGGACAATTCTATTGATGTTCTTGAATGGGCTTCAGCGAGCCCAGACCTGAACCCAATAGAGCATCTCTGGGGTGATGTTAAAATGGCTGTTTAGCGGGCAAAACATCAACAATTTGGACGATCTTTATGAAAAAGTAAAAGCTGCTTGGTATTCTGTTCCCATGCAGAGATGTTAGACACTCATCACCTCAATGCAACGCCGATGTGGGGAAGTTCTGCCCCAAAAAGGATTTCCTACAAAATATTAGGAAAATTTGATAACCGAGCGTTTTATTATTGAGTTTTGTGAATTGGTCTTAATTATTTTTCCAAGGCAGAAAGTGAAATTGTGTAAATAATCATTCTATTTTCTTTAGAAATTAACATAATATATTTTTTTTATAATAGTTTTGAATTAAGGATAGTTTTATTCAATAATATGAAAAATATAAATAAAAAGAGTTTTGAAAACTGACTTCAAAAAAACTGAATTCAAAGTCTTAATTATATTTCCATAGCTGTATATTATTTGTCAAATCTCTATCGGTGTACTTGGTGTGACGTAGGTGGCAAGAAACTTGCTAGTCAACTTGCCAGCAAGTTCACATTTTTTTTCCATTTCAACAATTTTTTACAAGCTTTTAACATCCAATTTATTATTATTAAAGGAAAGCACTCCAACTAGAAATTAACTTCAAAGCTGTTGTCTGCTTTTGTATTAAACGCTTCCTTATATTTTTCAGAGCGAACCAATTCGTGTTGTTGTCACTGGTGCCGCCGGACAAATCGCTTACTCCCTACTCTACATGGTTGCCCGCGGTGAGGTCTTTGGTCGGGATCAGTCCCTTATTTTGCATTTACTAGACATTCCACCAATGGCCGGCGTATTAGAGGGTGTTGTCATGGAATTGGCCGATTGTGCACTTCCTCTGCTTCGTGAAGTCATCCCAACAACAGACCCAGCTGTCGCTTTCAAGGATGTTTCAGCTGCATTCCTCGTCGGTTCGATGCCCCGCAAGGAAGGTATGGAACGCAAGGATCTACTCTCAGCCAATGTGAAAATATTCAAAGTTCAGGGACAAGCCTTGGATAAGTATGCTCGCAAAGACATTAAAGTCTTGGTTGTTGGCAATCCAGCCAATACTAATGCTCTGGTATGCGCTCACTATGCCCCATCAATTCCGAAGGAGAACTTTAGTGCAATGACACGTTTGGATCAAAATCGTGGAACCGCACAGGTAGCAGCTAAGCTAGGTGTCCCGATCAGCGCGGTCAAAAATGTCATCATCTGGGGCAATCACTCGGCCACACAATTCCCCGATGCCAGCAGTGCTAAGGTCACCATCGGCGGTGCCGAAAAACTAGTCTGTGAAGCTATCGATGATACATCTTTCTTGGAGGGACCATTTGTTGAGGTGGTCCAAAAACGTGGTTCTGCGGTAATTTCCGCACGTAAAATGTCATCAGCAATGTCTGCTGCCAAGGCTGCTTGTGATCACATGCACGATTGGTGGAATGGAACCAAGCCCGGTCAGTTTGTTTCGATGGGAGTCATTTCGGACGGTAGTTACGGAGCACCCAAGGATATTGTCTTCTCATTCCCAGTCGAAATCAAGAACAAGCAATGGAGTATTGTTCAGGAATTGACTTTGAACGATTTCGCTAAATCGAAATTAGCTATAACGGCTAAGGAATTAATGGAGGAGAAGACAGAAGCAATGGCTGTTTGCAACGCAGATTGACTGCATGGCGAAGCGAAATTGTAGTAAAACGAAATAAATAGTGTTGGCTTCATTTTTGATGTAATTTTGTTGGCTTACTATTTTTTTTCTTCGGAAGGAAACTTTTTAAACGTTAAACTTGGTAGCCGATAAATTTATTGTGTTGATAATAATTAGTAGAAGACAAAAATGATTGTTAGTTCTTATTAATGTAAATAAATTCGGATGCATTTTATATAGTAGTAGTTGGGCTCTTATTTTTAAAATGCTGTTTTCGAGCAAGGATTTCAGACATGCTTTGGTAGTAGCCACAATATAAAGATGTCAAAGGAAAATAAAGCAAAGCAAATTTTTTGATTTAATGAATTTTTTAATATTTAATTTGTTGTGGGGTACAAAATATCATAATGCCCTGGTCTATACAGCAAGAACACTTTAGGAGCAGTTCCTTCGGGGAAATCGTGAGCCTTAACTTTCCCACCTTCACCACGATCCATATACTCAACTCGAACTCCAACATTTAAGGCAGTGCATAAAGCAATTATGTGAATATGGTCGGATTCTTTGTACATCGGTTCGACCTCCTGATGACGGAATTCCTCAATTGTGAAATTGCCTTCGATGAAATTTTGATAGAAATCTGCTTCTTCTTGTAACTTGCCTGAGGTAATTAAACGCAAATACACAACCACATAGTCAGAGTAGCCCTGCTCATTGAACACAGAATGCAATTCGCTCTTGATGTCGACATCCTTAGCTGCATCAGTTGGATCTACACGTTTGATGACTTCCATAAACTTAAAAGAACATTGCTTGTTTATTTTGATCGTACAATTTCTGAAATTGAAAAACTCACCGTTTCGTGAAAGTCTTCTAATGTAAAACTAGGAAAGCCCAATTGGACAAGTTTATCCTTGGATTTATGAGCAAGATCTTTAAATGCTAGATAATCTTCATTGTTTGTTATTAAGTACTCCAAATAGGCGTAGGCGAATGCACGAAAAAAGCAATTGCCATCGGGCCGGGTGCGACGCATAAATTTGTACTTTTCCCCGAGATCTTCTATTTTCGATGTGTAAACTGCATCGCCGATGTATTCCTGATTTAGAGTGGACACAACTTGCAAATCACTAACCAATGGAATACTTTCTGAAATCTTTTTATTTGCACTCGATTATTAATAATCTAAGTTAAATTTGCAAAAGTTGGATCAACCTCTTTTTCAATTTGCCGCTGTTGTTTCATTATGAGTTCATCTCTGTTTACTGGCTCGAGTGTTTCGGTCACAGAATCCATAGTTTTCAATCGACTGCTTTTTGGTATTTTAATTTTTGTTTTGTAAAAACTTGAGAAAATTTGATTTTTTTTTTCTGGAAATAAAATGAAATTTTCTTTAAAATCGCTTGGTTAGCCAACAAATAATAAAATGACGTTACGGTTTGTTTTTTTTTTTTTACAAATTACTATTGCTCTCAAACCAGAAGTGCGTTTTTGTATTTACAATACTTGACTATCGTTGGTTTGTCAAAAAAAAGTTGATGTGTCATAGTTGGGACAATTTTTGTTGTTCTAAGGCACTATTCACATGAGCACGACCATTGAATAAGAAGTACTTCTTATAGCGCAAAAGCTATTTTTTTCCCAATATCAAACTATGTAAACAAAATAGCTCTTGCGCCAGATCTCAAGATGGCACTAGGATCGATTTTCATCTCGCGGGTACTAGGTAACAGAAATACAATGTTCCCGAGTACATGCAAATCGATGTCACAGCCATAATAGCGGATTGCTCGGTTTCGTTCAGTTTTGTTTTCGGACGTAAACTCACTTTTCTTTCTCAATTTACGGACGGAAATTTGACATTTCTCTAAAAACACAGAATAATGACAGAAAACCATCCGTTCAATTATGGGTAAGCGGATGTAATTGACAGTCGGAAAGAAACGGATCGTTCAGTTTTGACGCTAGCTTCCGTTCCCGTCCGTCTATTATAGTTGGACCTTTACAAATTCTCAACAAAACGATAACAGCCAAATTAATAAACACATCAAAGGACTAACTCTTGCTCGGCGAACTAGTGGAAAATGCTATTAATAAAATAAAATTTCTCTTAAGTGACGTTTACTAATTTAGTCCACCTTGAAGGCTGGATTAGCAAAGGACTAAGCAAGAAATGTGTCAATCGTGAAAATATATTGTGTCAAATCTGATAGAACTTCGTCAAATCTGATAGAACTTCAATAATAAATTATTGAAATAAAATAATAAAATCAAAAATTTCTTCCACATATGTACATATGTGCTGCATATGTCTCAAAGGATAACAACAAGATGGCAGAGAGAATGGCGCCAAATGTTCTTTTTTTGTTAACATTTTTTGGTTGGGTGAGGGGTGGGAATTCGAAAAGGCAATGAGAATGAGAATTATGTACATACACATACATATGTATATCAATTTTGGGCTTTTTGGAAGGAGCTTAATTGCATAATTTGTTCCCTGTGGTTGAATTATTGCATACAGCTTTAGACGCTTGGTCGATTGATTTCAAATTAACACAAAGAATTCAGGTTAAAATCTCGCTTTTCAAGCCCCATACACAATTTAGGCAACAATTTAATAATTCAATACCACTTTAGTGCCTGGCTACACAGGGATTTTTCAAGCTACTGAAAAATCACGTGCGGTGGCTACACACTGTTGTGCTTACTCACGTTCTTCTTTTCCATTTCGTTGCGGGGAACGTGAAATGTCTCATTTTTGTTTGACATTTTTATAAATTATGACAAACACAAAAAAACAACGACATTTCTCAAAGGTAGCAATAACTATTCTTATTTCTTAATCTCGTTTTGAAAATGAATTTTCTATGGTTTAAGTAGGTTTTTATATCGTTTTATTTTGATTATCGAATCTTAAATTGACTTTCTCTAATACGTGTCGTGCTCCATTACGGTGTCGTTACAAATTGACGGAGTTATACTATCCACAAGTGCATGTTTTAATATAGTTACCGGAGTAATAAATTTTTTATTTAAATTTAACTGCATTTTTTATTTGATCGAAAACAGAACATCAATGGCCATTTTACTTTTTCCGTGCCTCAGAGTTTCAAGTGGATCAAATTCTGTGGCAGCGACTTCTTTTTTGACAATGGGGATATTCTTCTTGGCAAAATTTGGATACATTCTCAAATTCGACTCGATATCAACCTTCTGTGGGATTCGAATAGGGCAGTCATTAAAATTATGTTTTCCTTCCTTGATTTTCGGTTCCGAATTCCGTGGGACAGGAATTGTTGGATGAAAGGCCATTTGTGAACGTGACTGCGATTTCACGCATCCTGAATGTGTTGCTGCGGTATACTCGGGGTAAACGATGGACAAGTAGGTAGGTACCCTTCTTGCGGGTATCTGGGGTGGAATCGTGTAAGGTGATTTGTGATTATCACTTTTGTGACTATAAAATGTGATCACATTTTATTTTCCTTCTGTGTAAGGTGATCACCAAAAATATTTCGAATCTTGGCATCATTTCCCAAAAAAACAAATGACATATTATGACTAGTACAATCACTCTGGCAACCGATTGTAGCGCCACTATTTGCAAGCATTTTATTACATGAGTTGATATTGAAAAAGAAACGGCGGGGCAGAGAATTAGGAAAACAGAAAATTAGGAAACTAAAAAGTTTCTTTTTTGAAATTGAAATTGAAATTTGAAGTTCGAATATATTTATTCTATTTGACTGTTCAAGTATCAATAAACAAAAAATTTTATTCAATGTGATAGCAAAATAGGTGTCACAAGGAAAAGTAGCAAATTGGTGATAATCACTTGTGACTATCACCTTACGCAGACAAAATTTGTGATTTGTGACTATCACCGATCACAAATCACCTTACACGATTCCACCCCTGGATTGAAGTCGCGTACAAGAGAAGTGAGCTCATGGAGAGTGGCGTCCTACCAGGTGTAGATTTGGAGTTCATTTTATGGAACATGGTTTGCCTACAAAATATTAAGGGTTGTTTATTCGTCCATATATGATATGTACCTAGACTCACCACCGAACTGCATATAATGAATAACAAATAACTTGAATTTCTCAAATCAAATGAACAAAAATGATGGAAGTTAAAATATTTTCAAATTCACACAATTTGAAAAATGATTAATTTCAAATGAAGGGTTTGTCAACGCCAACGCCAAAAAAAAAAAAAAAACTTCAAAAAGAGGAACAATTTAGGAATGAAACTGTATTGCTCTCACAGAAAATTCAGTTCCCTTCGTGAGCATCTTCCCCCTGTACGTTTCGTTTCTCTTGCCTACAAACGTTAGGGCACTGAAAAATCCCTGTGTAGCCAGGCACTTATTGATTGATAAAAAGTTAGTCTCAAATTTAAACACTTGGGGCAGTTGTAGTTGCCGCTTGTTCTTCCTTGATGCGGTCCTTCTTGAGGGGTCCCATGAAGGCCAATTTGTCGGCGGCAAACTTGAGCTTGATTTGTTCCAAGGCCTTACTTCTGGTGTAGACCAATAGTGATCTACGAAGAGTAATGACACGTTTCTTGGAACCAATGCAACATCCCTTCAACATAACGAAGTCAATTGTTTACTTCACTTGTTTCACCTTGCAGTAACGGATCATCTTCCGTTCATGTGAATAGTGCTTAAGGCCGTGTGAAAATTGCGGTTAAAACTGGATATTTGGTTAAAATTTGACGTTTGGTTAAAAATGGGATCAAATTTAGCCATTTGCTGTGTGAATTGTGTTAATACTGAATTTTTTAAACTTGGGGTCTCCATTAAACATTTCCGATGACAGGACTATCGGCCTGTCATCAGATAATCCAATAGAGACCAACAATCCAACATCCAGTCCATGATCCGGTCATCGCAGTCTGGATTTTTCGAGCGGATCAAAATTCTGTCATCAAATTTGATATTTGTTTTGTATGTAGTGATGAGCGTCCATTTTCCATAGACTTTTTGACAATCTATTTTCATTTCGTTTAATTTGTCGTCGAGTGCGGTCATATGAACCGACATATTTTTGACAAATGTGAAATGTGACAATTTGAGGTTTCTGATGGCAAGACATAGGAGCATGTTGGCTCGTGGTAGCTTCATTTTCATTGTTTGTACGTTCTTCAGTCATTTCGAAATTGAAAGTGTCTTATTATTTGAAATTTGTGTTTTGGTTTTGTCACACACAGTCCGTTTGATTTTCAGAAATTGAATCCCAGTCAAAAAAAAGCCCTGGATTGCGGATGAGATTGCGGAAGAGAAGTTGAATTGGATTTTACTCTTGTGGAGCCTCAGAGGATTACCAACATTTCTGCGTAGAACTAAGAAATTTCCCTCATGATTTAAGAAATTTGAGTTACAAAAAATGTTTTTATTCTTCTAGGTAAAATACTTTTGTGTACAAACTTTAAGCAATAAATTTCATGAAAAGTCACTACAAATAAAAAACAAACTCTATTTTATTTATTTTTCTCGTTTTGCAGTGGTATTTTGAAACAACATTTAAACCTTCAAACGAAAATTCCCTTTTTGGATGATTGTTTTTTTCGTGTAGTAGCACTATAAAACTTGTTTTAACAGCTGAAAGAAAGTACAAACAAAAGTGTTAAGGAGAACTGGGGTCGAAATAAAAATACCATAAAACTTGTAATGGGCTGACAGCTGATTAAACTGAAAAGTTGCTCGGCTTGAGCTCGCCGGAACGGTGTGGGAACTTGTCCTAGCTACCTCGAATAGTCGCCTATTAGGCCCCTATTACCGCTGGCGAGTCAAACGTTCGATGTGAGATGTTCTCATTGGCGAACTAACACATTCGACGTATTACAGTCGGCGAACTAAACAATTCGAGTTCGAACTGAGTTCGAAATTAAAAAAAAAAAGAAAAACAAATAAATAAAACGTCAAATTATAAATGTTCAGAACAAAACTATTTAAAAAAGTGTTTTCTATGGTCTTGAAATCAAAAAGGAGAACGCTCAACGTTCTATGTTAATTTTATTTGTTGCTTGCTCACTCCTTTCAGAAACGTAAGTTCTGGTTCAAGACAATTTATTCAATAAGCAACACGCTAACGCCAGAAATATAATTGAAAGGACAATTGGTGTAAATAAAACTCGTTTTAGATGCATTACGTTCCTTGAAGACAAAACAAATTGTAAACGCGTGCTGTACCTTGAACAACTTTTACATTAAATACCGAATTGCAGATCCTGAGATTGTAAAGAAAGCACTAACATTCCAACTGCTGGAACACTCCAAGCAATAAAAAAGCCAACGAAGAAAAAACCGAAATAATGGGATCTTTGCAGATCAAAGCAAACATTGGAGTGCAATTCAAGTCAAGTCCATTCCATTGAACAATTAAGTCTTGACTCTATAAAATCAATGGCGCAATATTATAGTCCGCTAATGAACAATTTTAGTGTGATACTAGCTTAAAATGACGTTTCAGACATGACTCAAACGTCATTTTAAGCTAGTATCACACTAAAATTGTTCATTAGCGGACTATAATTTTGCGCCAATAAATCTAATTTGATTTTTCAAATTTAAGGATTTTTCGTTTCCATTCCTAGGTATTTATTTTGTGGAATGTTTTTGTCAAGATTTTCATTTTCTTTTCTTTTTTCTGCTGCCTTTTATACAGCAAGAAGTTTCTCTTTCTGAATTTCATAACTTTTTCTCGAAAATCTAGCAATATTGGACAAAAATATTACTTTTATTCAAGGTTCGAGCTCTTCTCACACAATGTGTAACGTTCGACAAATTAAAACACGAACGACGTTCAAATTAACGAACATTCGATTCTCATAATACAGTGAGATCCAACTTCGAAAAACGCGTGACATTAAAGTCGAATGTAAGGTTCTCGATTCGCCAACCGTAATACGAAAATCGTACACTCACATGTTTTTAAGTTCGACTCGCCAGCGGTAATAGGGGCCTTACTCTACACATTATCATGCCAAAGAAAGTTCAAAAACGAAAGAACAACAACAAAATCCGTTGAACATTCAAACAGAAGGTCTGACGTTCGGATTTTGACAGCAGACGGAGATTACAACCAGAAGGTGCCGAGGTCTTTTCGGCTTGGCCTATCCCACCCTACCATGGAAGTCCGTTGGCCAAATATTGTTTGGACTTCCCCTATAATGACTCATCCTTCATCTTTCGCAGCTCAGCCCATCATCATCGTTTCACGTCATCCTTCGCTTCCTCTGAAAATATTTAAATTAAAAAGCTCTGAACATTTTCTGAACGCTCGGATTTCATTTTGAAATGCAATTGAGCATTTTTAGTTCAGACATCGACACTTCGTATTTTTGAAAGCTGAAATTAACATTTTCTTATTAAGGCCGTGTGCGAATTCAGTTAAAAATGGGTTAAAACTTGACGTTTGGTTAAATTTTGACACTTCGCATTATTTGACTAGCTGCTGAGCAGGTTAAAATATGACAGTAGTGGTTAAAAATTCATCCATTTTTATTTTTAAACCACAATTCATCCAATTCGCACACGGCTTGAGCGACTTGTTTCAATTGTTTTGAGAAAAACCACTAATCTCTATTATAACTGGATATTGGATAGGAGCAAAAAGTTTGACTCCCATAGAAGACTGTTATAAGTGTAAAGGTACCATCCAGGTATAACAGTTATACCAAAATATAACACTTCCCCAACACTGATATCTATAATAGAGATAGAGATAATATAGACCAGAGATATAGACAAAGGAGATCAGTCACTTTTTTTGTTGAACATCACTTCACTCTGTCTCACTTTTTCGGTTTATATAGAAAGAGATGCACAAGTGTAAGAGTCCATGTCAAAATCAATAGGAGTCAAGAAAAGTGTTATAATTTGTATGGAATCCACTATCCAGTGTATTATAGAGATCAGTGAGAAAAAGACGCTTGCGCTCAGCATCAGCATTTCGTTCATTATGCTCGGTCTCTTTTTTCTGAGCTCGTCGGTCTAACTCTGAACACTCAGAATCAGTGCTCTGAACGAAAAAAGTAACACAACTTTGATGCTCTGAACACTCTGAACTAAGAAAGAAACACAATTTTTCGTTTGACAGTTCAAGCTCTGTTCAGATGTAAAAAAGAAAAACGCCTTCTAATGCCATTTTCTGAACTCTTCCTTTCGGCGGCCATTTTTTAAAGGTAATTTTTTTTGACAGACTTCAAAAATTTCCTTTTCTTAAAAACCCTCTTTTCCGGTCGGTCCGAAGCATGTAAGTTCGTCGAATTTTTTTATGAAATAAATAATTTTCAAACATCCCCAAATTGGTTAATAATTCAAAACGAGAGATAAAACATAGTGATTAATTAAGGTTTTCCAGAGTGATATACACCTCAATTTTTTATGATTTTATTCAGGATATGATTGAAAAGTAGTGGCTATCTCGTTACAGTTTTCACTTGTCGATTGTGTTTACTATAGCAAATTCAACAAAATGCCTACTCCATAATTAAAATCTGGTTTTGAAATTATTTCTTTTTGGATACGTTTATCTTTGGGAGAAAATTTCTTCCAGAAGCAAACAGAATTTTCTCTTCGGCATTACTTAAACCATTTGTTTATTTTTATACCAGTGTCAAAATGAGGACAATCAACTCAAACCAATGTGTGAAAATCCCACGACACATTAAAGCCTCCGTGAAGGCGCGTGTGGTCACCATTACAGGTCCTCGCGGTGTTTTGAAGCGCAGTTTCAAACATTTGGCTCTTGATATGTACATGGTGAACAAACGTAATTTGAAGGTGGAGAAATGGTTTGGAGCCAAAAAGGAACTGGCTGCTGTACGTACCGTGTGTAGTCATATTGAAAACATGATCAAGGGTAAGCTATAGACAGTAAACATTATTCAACGAGATGTTTTATTTACTTTTTTAATACGTCAGGTGTCACCAAAGGATTCCAATACAAAATGCGTGCAGTATATGCCCATTTTCCCATTAACTGCGTTACCTCTGAAAATAACACAGTCATCGAAATCCGGAACTTCTTGGGCGAAAAGTACATTCGTCGCGTGCAAATGGCACCTGGTGTGACTGTCGTAAACTCGACTGCTCAGAAGGACGAACTTATTGTCGAAGGTAACGATATCGAAGCTGTGTCAGGTTCAGCTGCCTTGATCCAACAATCGACAACTGTGAAAAATAAGGATATCCGTAAGTTCTTGGACGGTCTTTACGTGTCTGAAAAGACCACAGTTGTTAAAGATGCTGCATAAGTTAAATAAAACAAACATGATTTTTTATCACTTAAACAAAGCTACATTCAATGTTTGTTTCAATTGAAGATGAAGATTGTGGTTTAGTTGAAGTTTCCTTAAAAAGATAAAAAACTAGAACAGTGAAGTGCAAAATCGCATTTCCTGCATTTGTCAGGACCAAAAATAAAGGAATTAGATGTAAATCAGGTCAATCAATTCGGAATAAAGGAAGGAATATAAAAAAATCAATCTTATACACTGTAATTCAGCTTCTTAAAAAATATCAAAGAAACTAACTTCCTAACGACCGAGTATAAAAAAGAACAAATACAGATATTCGATATTCTCGTTTAAAAAAAAATCGATAAAAAAATTTAAAAATGACAAGTGCTAAGAGAGGAGCCGATTGGTCCAAATCCTATCCGATTATTCCACGCGATAACATTCACTCGGTTGTTTTAATGAAAACAAAAAATTTCAAAAATGCATCATTTGCACATGACGTAAGAATTTCTTTTTCTTTTTTTCAATTTGATGGTTTTGACGTTTCAATCCTAAAAGCACTGTCCGCCTGCAATGAATCTACTTCTCGGTTGGGAATATGGTAGAATCTGGCTTAAGGAACGTGATATTTTCGCCGCAAAAAGAAAAATTAAAGACAAACCGAAAATAGTTCACAACGATTTCAAGAAATGGATTGAGAAAAGAAAAGTTCATGAACCGAATAAAGGATATTGTTGTTCGAAATAAAAAAAAAACATTCATTAGAAAAACCAAATATACACATCCAGGACAGCACAAGTAAGTGAAAACTGCCAGAACAAGTTAGAACAGAAAAGATCAGCTACCTGTTTTATCTTTTTAACAGATTCCAATCAGCTATTAAATAATAAAATTGAATAAAATATTCATTGGTTGAAAACAAGACAATGATAACAGATTTTTGGAAGAAATGTTTACTTGGGTATGGCAGTATTTTTACATACTCGAACCGAGATCATTCAAAAAATTTTGATTGGAAAAATAAAAGTTAATTGACATTTTTGAGAGTTTTCACGGAGCTGTTGCACTATAAAAGTGGGAGCAGGAAAAATTGAACTAAACTTAGCTGAGCAATTTCATTGAACACAAAGTGACAGATTGTAGAACAGTTCGGTACGGTTTTTCTTTGTGGAAACGTATACTTTTTGAATGTTTTCTGTTATTTTTTATACGGAACAGGTCCATTATACACACCTATTCTTCTTAAAAAAAAAAAAAAACACTTACATAATTCACTATAGAAGTTAATAAAATCAAGTAGACCTAGAAATCTCTCTCGGCCTAATGAGGAAACCGTTGGAGCGGAATTTTTACCGATTTCGTCCGAATCCAACACATTTTACTTGTCGGAGAACAACATCGAAGAAAAATTCGGAGGAAATCGGATAATACTCATCTCCGACGTTCACCTCAATTGTCCTGATAGAATATATCCAACTGAACCTAAAAAGACATCAATCTTAAGCTATGATTACACGGTCAACGAAATCGGTCAACGCGTTGACTATCTGACGTAAAAATGACGTCACAATCTGTCCCAAGAGTGTCACGTCGTGTGATCGTCAACGAAATCTGGTGTCATTGCGTTGGCGGGTACGATGACACTCGCGTTGACACACATTTTTGGGTCAACGCATTGACTGTTTTCGATGACCGTGTAATCTCTCTGTCAACGTCATTGGGACGCGTTGACGGAGTTTTAGGACTACGTGTCATCGCAATGACCATGTCCCAGCGTTGACGGAGCAGAATTAAATACCGTGTCATCGTCTCAGATTGACATGATTTGTATATACAAAAAATGGCCTTTTTTTTTAAATCTATAAAATAATCTGCCCTATCGAGGTATTTTTCGGAGCGGAATTTTGTCCGATTTCGTACGTTTCGGACAAATTTTGCTTCGAGGTATTCTTCCGACTTACAAATCGGAATTTTTTCCGACATGAAGTAACGCAATATGATGAGTAACAATATGGTGCGATGGTTAGCTTTATTTTCCTTAATTTTTGACAATTTGGTATTTAATCGTCCGACAGGTTAGGGATGTCGAAAAAATATCGATATACCGATATATCGATATTTTTTTCTGGATTTGTTGATATTTCTTAACGATATTTAATTTTTCGATATATCGATATAAAAATCCGAGTATCGAAAAGGTATAAAAATTCGATATTTTTTATGATAAAAAAAACTCTTCAAAAGGAATGCTACACACTGCACTCAATAACATGAGTAATTTGAAAACACAACACATTCTCAACTATGGTGCTTTGTCTCACCATTCGCTTTCCCTGCATCTAACTAGATGGCCACACTTCTTGATAGTACCTATCAAATATATTTACAAAGGTCACTGATCTCTATATTACACTGGATAGTGTATTACCTACAAAGTATAACAGTTTTTTTGACTCCATTTGAAGACGACAGTCAGTGCCCCTTTTCGACTTTTTGACGTCTAACAGGTCTAACTAATGATGTCGATGTGTTGATATTTTTTATCGATATTTAATTTTTCGATATATCGATGTATTGATATAAAAATCCGAGTATCGAAAAGGTATATAAAATCGATATTTTTTATGATTAAGGCCGTGTGTGAATTCAGTTAAAAATGGGTTAAAACTTGACGTTTGGTTAAATTTTGACACTTTGCATTATTTGACTAGCTGCTGAGCAGGTTAAAATATGACAGTAGTGGTTAAAAATTCATCCATTTTTATTTTTTAACCACAATTCATCCAATTCGCACACGGCCTAAGGCCATGTGCAAATTGGATGAATTGATTATTGAATTGGATAAATGATTAAGGCCGTGTGCGAATTGGATGAATTGTTGTTAAAAATGGATGAATTTTTAACCCCTTCTGTCATATTTTAACCTGCTCAGCAGCTATTCTAATTTTAACACATTTTATTCAATGCGAAATGTCAAAATTTAACTGAATTCGCACACGGCCTAAGAAAAACCTTCAAAAGAAATACCACACAATACACTCAATTAGTGTACGTAAATAAATCTGAGATCATGAAACATCAATTATTTGAAAACACAACACACAAAACATTCTCAACAATTTGCTCACTCGCATCATTCACACCATATAAGCATACGTTCATAGTTCACAAGTTTTTCAGCTCGTACGCAAAATACGAATCCATTTTGACAGCTTGGTTTCCTATCTTAAGGCGTTATTATTTTTTACAACTGAACAGAGCCTGAACTGCCAAACTCAAAATTGTGTTTTTTTTTCATTCAGAGTGTTCAGCGCAACAAAGTTTTGTTACTATTTTCGTTCAAAGCACTGATTCTGAATGTTCAGAGTCGAACCGACGCGCTCGGAAAAAAGACACCGAGCATTGTGAGCAACATGCCTAAACAAACAACTGTAAAGCTTAAGGTTGGGGGGAAATGAAAAGAAATGATAAAAGTAATAATTAAAATAGGCAAAATTATTTTCTTGTCATATTTTACCGATATATCGATATTTTTTTAATAAAATATCGAAACCGATATTGATATTTTTAAAAAATATCGATACGATACTTTTTTATATTTCGACATCCCTATGTTGGATAGGCTTCCAGAGATTAAAGTTGTTTCTCAGAGAAGATAGAAAAAATGAAATTCAGAGATAAGTAATATAGAGATCAGTGGTTCTTTGACGTATATTTTTGTTATACTGTTATACGAATTTTTCCCTTTTCGACTTTATAACAATGTTCAAATGGAGTCACTTTTTCTGTATGAATACACTATCCAGTGTATTATAGAGATCAGTGACAAAGGTTCGTACACAAAATGCAAATCCATTTTGACAGAGCACTGATTCTGAGTGTTCGGAGTCGAACGGACGACGCGCTCGGAAAAAAGTGATCGAGCATTGTGTGCAAAATGCTTGAACAAACAAATGTCAAGCATGTAAGACGTAAGAGATGGAGGAAAATTTATTAATACAAATATGCAAACAAAAAATTCCTGAATATTAAGTGCTCAATTTTATTTCAAAATTACTCAAATGCTATACGGTTGTTCTTCTTATTTTATTTAAAATTATGTCTATTGATAAGTCTAGTAATGTTGATGATTGAATTTGAAGTAGAATAGGCAAAATTATTTTTTTTGTCATATTGTACCGATATATCGATATTTTTAAAAATAAATATCAAAACCGATATTGATATTTTTTAAAAATATCGATACGATATATATCGATATTTTTTTGAATTTCGACATCCCTACGACAGGTCCGACACAGAATAAACCAGTACCAGCAACGTCAACAGCAACGTTTGGTCAAAGTTCTAAATTTGCTGTTGCTGGTCCATTGCTGACAACTTTCAATGTACAAAATTCAGAGACGCCAAACAACAAAAAATAAAACAAACATGAAAACAAGGAGAACGAAATGTCAAAACAGATGAAATGATGTCGCTGGTGGCTGGTGGCAATGTGTTTGGAAAATATTTGCTGGCCAGCGTGCTGTTTGCTGTTGACGGTGCTGTTGCTGTTGCTGGTTTAATCTGTTTCACGCATAAATTTGCTGTTGCTGGTCCATTGCTGACAACTTTCAATGTACGAAATTCAGAGGCACCAAACAACAAAAAATAAAACAAACATGAAAACAAGGAGAACGAAATTTCAAAACAGATGAAATGACGTCGCTGGTGCTGGCGGCAATGTGTTTGGAAAATATTTGCTGGCCAGCGTGCTGTTTGCTGTTGACGGCGCTGCACAGTGGATCGCTTCCATATAATTAGACGTGAAAAAGTAAATGACATAAACTACAAACAATTCAATTTCTTATCATTAACGGATAACTATTTAGTCTGAAAACACTTTTTTTTTCTTATTTAAACCACTTTATTATGGAATAAATGATCTGCAGAAGTAAAAGTGAAATTTTTTTTTTGTTGTGGTGCGCTTAAGTTATTTAGAAAAATAATTTTTAAAATTACAATTTTAAGTGAAATTGAAAAAAAAAAATATGGCAGATGTTCGTGAAGGTATGTGTTTTTATAAATTTGTGTTGAAATTTTAGTAACGTTTGTTTGTTGAATTTAAAAAATGCGTTGTTGAAATGACAAAAAACGTTGTTTTTATCGTGTTTGTTTTGGAAAATCAAAATATGTGCTTAAGGTTGCCTTAAAAATAAATTATGCGTTTTGGATAGATGTGAACGTCTACTTTCTAGAAATATATGTTATATACCTCGCAAAGATTTGCAAAGCCCTTTTTATTCACTTTTAAGGAAAGGATTTCTGCGTACCAAGGAAGGAATTTTTCGATGTTTGGTGTTCGAATTCCAAATTGACTCGGACAAAAAAACTTTTGGACTATCGCCCATGTTCTGAATTTCGATCGAAAGTGAATTGAAATCACTTTTCAATTTCACGTGAAATGAAATTACATGTTCTTCAATTCGATCGATTTCGAAAACTTCGAAATTGTTTCGAACTGTCAGAAGTGAATGATCATCCATTTTTATTTTGTTTCTGAAGTAAAGTTTTTGTTGTTTTGAAGATGGATGCACATTTATTGGCAATTTTAAATGAAAAAAGGAAGCAGAATTCAAGAGAAAAAAAATAAGAAGGAGAATTTTGCGAGACAAATATGTATATTGAATTTACCTGACACAATTTGAGTGTGTGAAAATTATGTAGAATTGATAAATAAAGTAAATTCTTGATTTCCTCTTTTATAAGCTTTCATGGTAATTTTATATTAAGCAAGACGCTTTTTTATATGTTTTAAGGGGAATAGAACCTTTTTTTAATACCTTCATCGATTCCTTCAATTCAAAAACTTGCTGCAACCTTCCGATTCCTTGCAGAAGGAAGCTATCAATTGGCAATTCACAGAAATAAAAAATGTGATTTGAATGCGTTCAAAAAATGGAACAAACCGAAATACAGAACATCCATTTTCATGTTCGAAAATCCAATTCACAATAACGAATTGTGGAACACCCAAATTCACTTTCGCAAAGTGTATTCACAATAAGTGAAATGCAGAACATGGGCGTATATTTCGAAATAAATCTTAATTTTCTTGATTAATGAACATTATAGATGAAAATAGATATTTTCTAAAAAGATTTGAATTTTTCACTTCTAATTGTATGAAGCCGGTCCACTGTGCGCTGGTGCTGTTGCTGGTTTAATCTGTTTCACGCATAGAAAATTAAATTCAGCTTTTGAAAAACAAAAGCGAATTTGACATTACAAATTAGTGATGGCCCTCTTAAGACTTATCGATTTTCATCGATTTTAAATATATAAAATCGAAATGTTATCGTGTGTCTTATTGCTTATTATTAAGTTGCATTGCTGTAAGAAAGTAAAAAAAACTTTAACGTTACTGAAGTTCATTCATTTAAAAATTTAATACAATAAATAACACATATATGAGAAGTTACATCTCTTAATCGATAACCTTATTTCTTTTGCACATCTCAATAAAAAAATTGTAAGCCATCGCATGTCAAACAATGCGTTGCCATATTTTTGTCCGATGACATTTAGCTCGAATACAAATTAAACCTTATACATAGAAACAGGACTCCCCAAGCTCTACACCAGTACACTGAAGTCTCAGGCAGATTACATCGTAAAAGTCTTACAACACTCAGATGATCGGCTAACCAAAAAGATGCTTTTATACGAAGTAAGAAATGAGGATTGGTGGATGGAAAAGTGGAAAAACATGGCAATAAGGTTTGATGAGGTAATTTCACTGGAAGAAAATAACTGGATTGAGCTTAAAGAAAAGCTTTACCGCTTAATCAGCAAACACGAGAACTCAGTGCGTGATGATTTTAAAACTAATGCTCGCAATTCACATAGTAGAATTCTGTACTCACAACTCAGTATGAGTTCCTTCCAATCAAACTACTTCAACGATTCGTTGTCTTACAAGGAAATCTCGCTAATTTTCAAAGCAAGATGCGAAGTCTTAGGACTTAACGGAACACCCTATAATGGAAGCTTCAACCAGTTTTGTACTCTGTGTAATTTAAAATCCAAAGAAGACTCATTTCACTTCATAAGTATATGTCCCATTTTCGCATCTCAACGAAATTCGTACTTCGGGAAAAGAACACTATCAATGCAAGAAACCATAAAGCTTTTGAACGAAACCAACTGGAAAACACTCGCCTCATTTTTGAAAGATATTTATAAGTATAGGATGTTACTAATACAAGAATTTGAATAGTAATAATCTTTTTTTTCTTTTTTCTCTTTACCTTTTACCTATTTTATTATTTTTTTATAACGAAAAGATACATTTATTTAAACTTGCCAATCGAGCTGACGGCAATGCCATAGCTTTAAATTCAATAAATTGTAAACAATTGTATCAAAACAGCAAATCAATAAATGAATTATTTATTTACCTTACTTACTTACAAATTAAACCTCCGACCATATTTGCGTTGCGGAAAATTGTCCGTTCCGAAAAATACCTCGATAGGGCAGAATATCCCTTTCTTTTGATAAAATTTTATCAGATTATGATGGAAGAAATAGACGATGCTACTCCAAGACAGGAGTAGGAGTAGAAGAATCCCAAAAAAAGAAAAAAAAGCGCAACACAAAAGGAAAATTGCATACGCCTGGGCCAAACAATCCTTAATATCAGCGTTGATTTCAGCTGTCCAAAAGCGACCAGCGCTTTGGGATGGATGATGCAGTGAGTATAAGCTGGCTCACATAAAATGTGAGTGCTGGGTTCAAGTTGCTGAGGAGCTTGGGATCTAAAATGTCGAAAGCTTTGAACCTAGAAATAAATAGAACGCCCTTCGAAGCCTCTTCAAAGCAATTTTAGGCAAGATCCGAGCCAAAAAAACGGGACAAGGAACTTCGGAAAATGAGAGACCGTGTCATGGGTTCACTTTTCCGAAATGATGTCTATTGAGTCTGCCGAAGTGTTTCAAACATCCGAATCAGTTTCAACATTGCCTGGCCTGGAATTTCCAAAATAATTTCAAATTCATCACTTCGTTATCTGTTCATTCGTCTTTCACGAGCAACTAGGCCGATTGCAATGAAATTTGGTACACATATTTTGGTATTCAATCTATCTATACTAATATTATATAGCTGAAGAGTTTGTTCGTTTGAACGCGCTAATCTCAGGAACTACTGGTTCCGATTGTTTTTGTGTTGGATAGTCCATTAATCAAGGAAAGCTTTAGGCTACTTTACAATAGGCTGCAACCAATAGGAGCGAAGAATCTGTGAAAAGTGTTGAAAAAATATTAATTTTTCTGCGTTTTACCGCTCTTTTCTCAGGAAGTGCTTAGTCAAATTGAACAACTCTGTTTGTGTTGAATGGTGCATTCATCGAGGAAGGCTTGAAGCGATATAACATTACGCTGCGACCAATAGGATTAAAGCGTCAGAGAAAAATATTGCAAAAACGGCAAAAAATGTTAGTTTTTGAAGGCTTCTATTGTTTGCTTGAATGCGCTGTTCTCAGGAACTGCTAAATCAAACTGAAAAAATCTTTTTGTGTTAAATATATATGTACATATATGGAATACGTCAATTTTTAAGGTATACAACGTTACGGTGCAAATAATAAGAGCAAAAGATGAGTGAAAAGTGTTGCTAAAACGTGGAAAATTATACATTTGTAGGCTTCGAGTTAACCCTGCGGCCACACGAGCAAGTTCTGGTCAGCAAGTAGCGTACATATATTATTTGTCAAACCTCTATCGGTGTACTTGGTGTGACGTAGGTGGCAAAAAACTTGCTAGTCAACTTGCCAGCAAGTTCACATATTTTTTACAAGCTTACCTGCTTTTAACATCCAATTTTGAATTTCCAAGATGTCGCCAGCAAAAATAGAAATAAAAACCTCGTTTTAACTAATTTTCTAATTTAATTTTGTTCATTTTGATATATTTGGCAAAACCTGTCAAATTACTTGCCGATTTACTTGCTCGTTTTACTGGCTGGAAAATTTGCTAGCCAGTTGACCAGCCAGTACTAAAGCAAGTACTAAAAGTTTGAATGTGTGAGTAAAACATTTGATTGTATGCCAACTTGCTAGCCAGAACTTGCTCGTGTGGCCGCCGGGTAAGGAAAATTTCGACTTAGGAAGAGTCGACTGTAATACAATTTTAAAATAACCTCAAAACAAAATTCCGACGGGCGCATGATGCACAACTCAGACGCACATCTGGCCGGTGGACGAGGGACAGGCGGACAACTGCTTGTAGTTACCTATATAAAAATGTTGTTTTCATATTGTTAAGATAAATAGTTTCGAAGTAGAGGAAAAAACACGAAAAAAATTATACAATATTTATTTTAATTCCCCAAAATATCCTTGACTTGTCTTGACGGCTACGACTTTGTGTCAAACCGTGTGATCATCAAAGTTTTGCGAGTCAATGCGTTGACTCTGATAAGTTAAAAGTCACGTTGACACACCTGTGCGTCAACGTAATTTGGGACAACATTGACCCAATAGTGTCAATCGTGTGATAGTCAATGTTTTATGCATTGACACTGTAAACGTTGACGGTGAGATGACAGAGAAAATATGTATTTTTTGTGACGTCAGATAGTCAACGCGTTGACCGTGTAATCATAGCTTTATACACTGTACTTAAGCGTCTTTAAAAATATCAAATATCCTAGCGTTCTAAGGACCGAGTAGAAAGAAAAATAAAAATACATACTTCAGTTTGAAAATAAATCGATAAATTTTTTTAAAATGGCAAGTGCTAAGAGAGGCATCGCAGATTGGTCCAAATCTTATCCGTATATTCCTCGCGATAACATTCAGTCATATGTTTTAATGAAAACAAAAAATTTCGTTGCATCTTTTTCACATGACGTAAGAAACTTCATTTTTCTTTCAATTTTATAGTCTTAACGTTTTGATCTTGAAAGCCCTGTCCGCCTGCAATGAATCTACTCCTCGGTTGGGAATACGGAAGAATTTGGCTTAAGGAACGAGATATTTTTGCTGCAAAAAGAAAAATTAAAAGCAAACCGAAAATAATTCACAACGATTTCAAGAAATGGATTGAGAAAAGAAAAGTTAATGAACCGAAAAAACGAAATGTGATTCGAAAAAAAAGGCATTCTGTTTAAAGAAACACTCACTTCTATATGAGTGTTGTTAAATGGGCTTCGGGTTTATGTTCATGACGTTTCCTCAATGTTTATGGACAGCATCAGATGATGATTCAAATCCGCCAGTTCAACCTAAGAACATCTCACTGAACATAATTATCAGTTCTCAGCGTATATACTTATAGTTTTTTTAATTGGTAATCTGGAATCTAAAAAAAAGCATTCTGGTTTTAAAATCAGAAGGGAATTCTCTCCTTTTCAGAATCAGAACTCGCACTTCTTTCCAATTAAACGCATTCAGAATACTTTTTTTTTAACTTCCAGATTGCGAATTAAAAACGCCATTACGAATTGTTATACGTATGTCAGTCACGGCAAAATAGCTGAGTGAGAAAACGAGTCGAAAATATTTTCATCTCATCTCAGAAAAAAAAAAATTTCAAATTTCGGCTGAGATTTTTTGTTCCACTTAAAAACCTCGGAGATGTTGTTAGGTGAAACTGGTCTAATATTTAACCGATGTCCATAGACATAGACGAAACGTCATGACATATGTTCAATTTTGACATGAAGCCCATTCACCAATAAAACACAACAACAAAAGGTTAGATATAAGAGTTTAGTTTTTGTTCCTAATAAATTTGTTTTAAAATTTTCTGTTTGTCTTAAGTAGACGCGCTACTGCCTTTGGAATCCGTTTTAAATTGTAGCCGTGTTTTTTTTCCCTACTTAGTAGCCAATTTGGATTGCAGTCGATAAAAAAGGTATGTTCAGCGACACTGTTCTGCACACTTTGGCACAGTTTGGAACAGAAAAGTACAGCTTTTTGGTGTTCATTGACACATTTGCTGTTCCAAACTGTTCTGCTTTGGTGTTCATTGAGTCTGTCTAGAACAGTTTGGAACAGTTTAGGACAGGATTTTCTGTTCCATCTTTTTAGGTAGAACACATTTTCTGTTCTAAACTGTTCCAAACTGTTCTGACATTTCTCATGCAGCTGTGCTGTACTGTGCTGTGCTGTGCTGTGCTGTGCTGTCTTTTTTCTCGCTGAACAAAGCTAAAGATCAGTAATAAACGAAGCAAAAGCAATCGTTCTTTTTTCAAAAATGAGAGAAATTGTGCGAAAACGAAAATTAGCATTCTGTATCGCATTTCGTTTTTGATTCTGGGGTGGAATCGCGTAAGCTGATTTTTGATAGTTGACAGTCAAATTCAAGAAAATTCGTCTGTGTAAGCTGATAGTCAAAAGTGACAGTCATCTTTTTTTGACTTTTTCAGCTGACACCTATTTAGGTGTCAATTTGATACAACTGAACAATTCTGGTGTATTTTTTCTTGGTGTTGTTTGTGTTTTGGGAAAAATGAATATTTTTGGCTGGTGCAAATGTTTTTGCAATTGCAAAACAACGAAAATTAAAACCAAGATGAAATTAAAATATTAAATCCACACCTTTATTTTGGTCACAAGAATGAGAAATTATTTTTCATGAAACAAGAAACAAACTTTATTTATCCTCTGAAAACATTCACAACACATTACGATTACACTCATTCATTGGCCTCTCCAATATTTCCACAAAAGACAGAAATAACAAATAATAATAAAGTTATTATTTTGTGTTATTGACATACACAAAATTCTCATCACCCCAGTTAAAGAAAAAAAATGTGAATTTACAAAACAAACTTCTTGACTTGACACACAGTCAGCTGACTGGATAAGAATAAAAAAAGGACACATAGATAGAATATTCATATTCCCGTCTCTTTTTTTATTTCCTTGTTTGTGTCTCACAAAATTTGAAAGCATGTAAAACAACAACAACAATTGGGTTTAAACATGAACTAAACAGAGTGATGCCAAGAATGCATGAAAAAAATCTGATTTCAGAATGATCACCTTACACAGATGAAAAGTTGTTGACTATCAAATTTGATAGTCAAAAATTTGATAGTCAACTATCATCTTACACGATTCCACCCCTGTATTCGTTTATGCCCACTGTAGGGGCATCTATCCATAGCTGGGCACCGTTAATCAAAAAGTTAACTTCGTTAATCGCTAATCCGTTAATTAAAAATTTAACTTCGTTAACAGTTAAAACGTTAAATTTTAGACAAATTAACGCAAGTTACCGTTAATCGTTAATCCGTTAACACGCCATAAAAATTTTATTTTCTAATAAAAATTGGAATCGGAATAAAAGTGGCATTTCAAATTTTACTAGGGACCAAACCTTGCAGGCACGGCGCCTCACATTTCGACTAGCTCATGATTCGTATAAGAATTGTTGTTTTTTCGCGGCGCGGCGGTGCGCACGGTGAACCTTTCACCAACAACCCAATACAAAAAAATGTCATCCTGCATAACTTAGGTAGCGCAAAAAAAAATTTTCATTGGCAACCAACAACTGTTTTTTTTTTGCTGGGAATAAAGAAGCCAGTAAAAAACGCTCGGCAATGTATTGAATTAGCGATATTATATTCTGTATACCTATAGCACCAAAAAAACTAACACAGACTGGCAGCGAAATAGAAAATATTTATGAGTGCGACCCATGTAGTCCACACGACTAACTTCCCAGAGTAGAAAAATACGTAAAAACATTAGTTGTTTTGCAAAATATTCAGCCGATGCATCCCGTTGTAGTTGTACACGCACGTTGTTTCAAAGTCAAATTCCATAACACTGATAATTTAATGAAAAACATAAGTTTATTGAATAACAGTGGCGCCATCTGTCAAAAGTTGATCGTACCAACTCGTGGACTCATTCACAACTACTTTGCACAGTAAAATACCGCCAATATTGCTCCTGAATATTGTAGTTTTCTATTATTGAAGCAATTTTTCTAATCGGATAAGTATTTCCGAAAATTAATATTTATACGGCAAAGCAGCGTTTGGTGGGTCAGCTATAGTAATCAAATATAGTCTATGATACTCCTGAATTTGGTTTTTTTCACACTAATAAGATTCTTTGAACTATTGTTGAAATTATTGCAGAAATTATCATAATTTTCATTATATTAGGGTTGTCTTAGATTTTTGGTTGCCATTAAAAAACCAATAAGCGGATTTTGCTCAAAACCTAACCAGCTCTTAACAACACAATTGAGCTACGTAACGCACATACGAACACGCATACATACACACAGACATCATCATAAAAATGGTTGATTCGGATTCTAGTGGCCTCAAAACATCGAGAAATGCGCAAAATGGAGATTCACAAAATCGGCCCCATTACAATAACTTCCTCTGGGAAGTTAAAATCATTAATCATCTCTCGATAGCGCAATCCATTGACCGTAACTGTTGCTCCAGCCTCATTTTCGAAAAAGTAAGGTCCAATGACCCCGCGGGACCATAAACCGCACCAAACAGTCACGCGTTGAGGATGGAGAGGCTTTTCAACAATAACTCCTGGGTTTTCCGAGCCCCAGATGCGACAGTTTTGCTTGTTGACGTAGCCTCCGAGATGGATATGGGCCTCATCAGTCAAGATGATTTTTCGATGAAATTCCGGATCATTTTCATGCATTTCAAGGACCCAATCAGCAAAGACACGACGTTGTTGATGATCAGCCGGCTTGAGTTCTTGTGTTAACTGAATTTTATAAGCCTTAAGACCCAAGTCTTTATGCAAAATACGGTGTAATGACGTTTGTGGAATGCCTTATTCCAAAGAACGACGAGGAATGGACAAACCTGGGTTTTCATCAACACTTTGGGCTACAACAGCAATATTCTCAGTTGTTCTTGAGCGACGTGCATGGGTTCCATTCTTCACATCACTAACTTGTCCCAACAGCTCGAATTTGTCCACCAATTTCTGTATTGCGGTCCGGCAAGGTGCTTCACGACGACCCAAAAATGTTTTAGTTGTGCGAACCGTCTCTGTCAAATTTTCACCATTTTTATAGTGAATTTTAATAATTTCAATGCGTTGTTGAAGCGTGTATCGTTCCATTTTTATTAATGGCGTAGTTTCTACTTGTCAAATGTCAAAAAATGACAGCTTCAAAAGTGACAACTACCGAAATAGCGGGCTATTCAAAATAACACCTCTTATTGGAAAACCCTTTATAATAATAAAATAACTCATTTTTTATAAGGTTGTCTTAGATTTTTGATTGCCATTTAAAAACAGTTAAGCGGATTTCGCTCAAAATCTAATCAGCTCTTTTATGACAATACGATGAGTGGTTCGTGAGATAATCGAGTTGAAAAAACGTTACGCACATACGAACACACATACACACACACACACTGACATCATCTTAAAAACGCTTGATTCGGACTCTAGTGACCTCAAAACATCGAGAAATGCGAAAATTAGAGATTCACAAAATCGGACCCATTACAATAACTTCCTCTGGGAAGTCAATAAGGAAATAAAATCCCAGCAAATGAGAAAAAACTTAAAAACTTAAATTTTGTTAATTTTTATATTTGAGTATGACACAATCAAATCATTTACGGTTTCTGGGTTGAATTTTATGACAAATTTTACGCATATGCAGCCCACTCTTCTAAAAGATGTAGGTATGTATAGCTTCACAATTTTTCAATTCAAATTCGCCTACACTAACAACATTAGTTGAAAATCTTTAAATTGTTTACCTAACCGTTTTATATGATGCATACTTCAAATTTACAAAAGACTTGTTCAAAGAGGTTTTCTCAAAACGCGCGAACATTTTGTTCGTTGTGAGTGTGGATAGTGTGGAATGTGAACAGAGTTTGACAGTAGCAACTAGATTTTCGCGACGAATAAAATATGTAATATGTTTTTTCCAATTTATTTTTATCCGGAAATAGCTAAGGCTTGCAAAAAATCATTTTTTTCATTCATTCTTCTTTCGTTGGTCGTTCTCATGTGAATGATCCTTGTAATGTATGCTTAATATTGTATAACAGTTTGCCTTACGATCATATCATTTTCTGTATATATAACTATTTATATACCTAATGTTCATGCATTAACCCTTACCTTAAGTCATGATCAGTTACCTTCAAATCGTACAGTCGACATCAAAGGGCACGGTAGTGCCCAGCCAAGTTTTAGCACTACTCCCTTTTTACAGGATCGAACTCAAGTACATTTTCAACCACCCATAACTTTTGAACCCATAGAGTTAGAAGCTTCAAATTTGAATAACGTATTAACTTCATGGGCACAAAGGCCCTGTAAAAAAAATAATTTTGTAGAACCACTACTTCCTGAGATATTGAACAATAAAAATTTCAAAAACCGTAATTGACTCACTGACTCACTGACTCACTGACTCACTGATCATCAAAATTATGAAGCACTTCTAACAATAGCAGAATCTTGAAATTTGGTACAATGGTAGGTTTTCGGGTGTATACAAAGGAAAAAATCGAAAATTTAAATTTTCTAATTCAGGGGGCGTGGTATACGCCCACTTTCTAAAACTGGTCGTAGGATGTTGAAATTCGGAATTATAATAGGGTTTTGGTTAAACATAAGGAAAAATATAAGTAAAATATTTTAGTTTCAAACAGGGGCGTGGTTTCCGCCCACTTTCTTAAAACGGTTGTAGGATGTTGAAATTCGCAATTTACAAGTTCACTTGGCAAGTTTTCGTTTGATGCGTGATTACAAACATTTTAAAACTTGCCAAGTGAACTTGTAAATTTTCAGCCAAACTACATATTTTCTATTTTCTTTTAATATTGTTGTATTATCTTCTATGATTTAAAATATTCAATATAACACTTTTACATGTAAGAACTTGGCGTTCTTTTAGATCTCATTACTTTTGGTGGCTGACTTTTTGCACAGTGTTGTTCGCACATAAGAGAACTTGGCTCTTTTTTTACATTTTCAGCCCTATTAATAAAAACTGCAGATATGTCTTCTAATTCACCAATTAACAAAAACATTGATTAAAAGATAATGCATGAATTAACATTTCCTAATAATAAAAATATAAGCACCCTGCGATAGCTAATTGACGTTTAGATAAAAATTAGTACCAAAATCTACTACAATTAACAAGAACCCTGTAGTGACCATAGATTATAAATTGTTTTGCACATATACTTTCTCATCTAATCTCAAATTTTACACACACACTGTCTCATTGAATTGCATTTAAGCGTGTGACGTTTAGAACTTCAATTAACTCGTTAATCCACCTACTTTGGTGTATTAGTTAATTGACAAGTTAAGTAACGTCAATTAACTCAATTTTTGTTTTATTGATAAGATTTTGCACTTAAGTCACCGATTAAAAATAATTCAGGTTTGATTTTCGTTTATTATTAGGGGTGTTTATGTTTTTGTTCTGATTATCTTCTATTGCTCTGCTAAGAACTCTACTTAATTACAGCCCTATTAATAAAAACTGCAGATATGTCTTCTAATTCACCAATTAACAAAAACATTGATTAAAAGATAATGCATGAATTAACATTTCCTAATAATAAAAATATAAGCACCCTGCGATAGCTAATTGACGTTTAGATAAAAATTAGTACCAAAATCTACTACAATTAACAAGAACCCTGTAGTGACCATAGATTATAAATTGGTTTGCACATATACTTTCTCATCTAATCTCAACTTTTACACACACACTGTCTCATTGAATTGCATTTAAGCGTGTGACGTTTAGAACTTCAATTAACTCGTTAATCCACCTACTTTGGTGTATTAGTTAATTGACAAGTTAAGTAACGTCAATTAACTCAATTTTTGTTTTATTGATAAGATTTTGCACTTAAGTCACTGATTAAAAATAATTCAGGTTTGATTTTCGTTTATTATTAGGGGTGTTAGAATCTAACTAATAAGTAATTAAATATTAAGGCCGTGTGCGAATCGGATGAATTGTGGTTAAAAAATAAAAATGGATAAATTTTTAACCTCTACTGTCATATTTTAACCTGCTCCGCAGCTAGTCTAATAATTTTATTCGATGCGAAGTGTCAAAATTTAACCAAACGTCAAGTTTTAACCCATTTGCCTATTTTTTCCTCTGCCTGAGTACGTTTTAACCGAGACTTTTCATTGAAAATAAAAGAATTCATAGTTGATTCGCAGTTGATATAATTTTTCTTGGACTTTTAGAATCTTTGCACTAATATCGCCATCGGTGCTTTTGTGCCCTTGGACGTAAGGTTTCAAATGCGATTTCATTCGAAAAATACAAATTGTAAGCAAATCTACACATGATCTTTCTACTGCAAGAATTTTTCAGTAATTGGACAAATTTGTAAATTTTTTTGATTCGGTGAAACACAAACTTACAAAAAAATATGAGTTTTAACAAATTTTAACAATATACTTGTACGCAACAAAGAAAATTAACTTTTGGTGAATGAATAACTGAAATAATGAAATTTCTATACTCTGTCCGATAAAAATTGGCAGTACAAGGAAGATAGGGATATCTGCATCTCGTTTGTACTTTTTTAATACCCATAAGTACTTTTCTCAAAAAAGCTCTTACAGGGTTGCCGTAATGCGCATTTTGAATTCGAAAAAGCTAAATGAAATAACTGCAGGGTTGCCATTCTTCTTTTTTACATTGATTTTCATTTCGTTGTTTATTATATATGAAAATGAAATAAAATTTATCTTTTTCCACACCACCAAGAGGTAAGATAAAAGGCGCGTCCAGCGTCGGTAATTTATTATTTGAAAAAAAACTGGTGAACAATTTGTCTGATTGCACATTTATC
Source organism: Sphaerophoria taeniata (assembly GCA_943590905.1). Lineage (NCBI taxonomy): Eukaryota > Metazoa > Arthropoda > Insecta > Diptera > Syrphidae > Sphaerophoria > Sphaerophoria taeniata. The sequence continues at coordinate 69,271,297 of OX016540.1, forward strand.
AAAATCATCAATTTTAATGCTATGACCAGACTGGTTTTTCTTTTTTGGTGATGAGTTGTGGCCTTTGGTGCTATTTTCCTTTAGAAGTCTGTACACTGTTCGTTCAGATACAGATATATATATATCAACAACCTGCTTTACAGCCTCGGTTTTACTTTGCAGGTTCTTACAAATTGCTTTTGCCGCCTCAACTATCTCTTTTTTTCGGCACTCAAGTCCTTTGAGCATTTTGATGTTGAAGCCATTTTAAATTTGCACAACATAACAAAAGCAAAAGCAACAGCAATAAAACACAAACAACACAACAAAATCACAACAAGAAAAAACATAGAACAACAACAGCACAATAATATTATCACAATAATGCAAAAAAATAACTCGCAAAATCAACAAAGCTAACGCCGGGTACGAGAATCTACGCAAATAATATTCTTCCTCAAATAAAATGGCTTTGATTTTTATAACTGCATTTTAACTGATTTGCAAAACTTTAAAAAAAAATGCAAAAGTCAAACACAACTCGATAACTCTCATCGTTAAAAAGCTCTCAAAGCAAAAGCTCCTCAACAGAAATCCATTGAAAAAGTAAGAAAAAAAATACGAAGTGAGTTACGAAATAGAAAAAGGCAACTCTGAATGTCTGAATATGTGTGATTTAATGAGGGTTGAAAAGCAGCAGAGAACGATCAGTGCATGCTCGTGTGTGTGCCAGGCAGGTCGTTATGGGCTCTACGTCGGATGCCATCGAAAATTCATGTGTGTTTTATAAAAAAATTTAAAGGAGTTCCCTTCAATTGGGTATGGTGTAGAGAACAGCGCGCCACTGATTTTTAAAAAGCTCTTCCATAAGGCCTGTACTGCCAATTTTTATCGGACAGAGTATACAAATTTCCCTTTGTAAGCAACAAATTATTATTATTTATTATTTATTAGCTATTCTGCCTTATTATTGAATATACATTTTCATTTTCAATTTTTCATTATATTAATATTTATATAAACTAAATTTATTTGTTTTAGCAAATTGTTTAAAATTAATTAAATAAAAAAATATACTTAAGCACGGGCAAAAGCCTCCCCCATTATTTTCCATTCATCTCTGTTGTGTGTTTTTTGAAACCAAAGTCTGTCGAAAGCATGTAACTCGTCTCTCCATCTTTTCGGTTGACGTCCGACTCTTCTAGTGCCATTATATGGTGTCCACTAGAGCTCTTGATACCCGGGTACCCGATCCATGGAAAACTCTTTATAATAATAAAATAATTCATTTTTTATAAGGTTGTCTTAGATTTTTGATTGCCACTAAAAAACCGCTAAGCGGATTTTGCTCAAAACCTAATCAGCTCTTAACAACACATTACCGCGTCGAATGAGACGCCAGATAATCGAGCCGAAAAAACGTAACGCACATACGCACATATGCACATACGCACATACACACATACACACTCACAGACATCATCATTAAAACTTTTGATTCGGATTCTAGTCACCTCGAAACATGGAGATATGCAAAAATTGGAGATTCACAAAATCCTTCGTATTTGTGTTCGATTAGCGATTAAATGACTTTGGAAAATTTAACGATCGTTAACATTTTTTTGAAGTTAACTGAAAAGTTAATCCGTTAATGGGAATCTTAACTTCGTTAATTAACGATTAACGGATCAACGAAAAAATGCCCGTTAATGCCCAGCTATGGTTCTATCTGCCTTCACACCACTTTCGAGAAAACGAAGATTGAAAATTTCACAGTGTATAACTTTTATAACTTGAATTTAAACCCAGTGTTTTTTATTATTTATATTTAATGGTTTCATCCTTCTTATTTGTATTAATATATTTAACATATAAAGCATGTTTATTTAGTAATTTATGTTTGAAAAAATCGATAGAACTTTGTTTCTAAACTATAAGGTACTTAGACGTAGGATAATAAGGTTCTAACTACCAGATAGAACTTTGTGGCACGGTAGATAACTTTTCTTTTTAGATAGAACCTTTTTTCTATTTGTAGAAGGTAAAATAATGATTCGTTGAAGATAAAAATTCGGCAACATAAGCTTAATATGCGCTCATGCCCGCCCCCACAGAAGAGAAAGATGACGACACAAAAGGCAAGTTCTACGGGCAAGACATACGAGCAATGCCCTAGCTTCGACGTTAAAATAGTCTAAGGAGATTTTAAAGCCAAACTAGGAAGAGAGGACATCTTTGGAGGAACAGTCGGAAAACACAGCCTCCACGAAAAAAACCTCCGATAACGGATTCAGGCTTATCGATTTTGCACCGGGACGAAATATAGTAGTAGCAAGCACACGGTTCCCACAATCTCAACATCCACAAGGGGACCTGGAGGTCTCCAGACTAATCAACTGTCAACTAGATTGATCATATTACGATCGACGCAAGACACTCTTCAAGCATTATTGATGTCCGAACCTTCCGAAGGGCCAACATCGACTCGGACCATTACCTCGTTGTAGCCAAGGTAGTGCAGCGGATATCTCGACCAAAGCCAAAAACAGGAAGTGCTAGAAGAAAGTATAACTTCGGACGGCTACTATCGCAAGAGATGGCCAGATCCTTTTCCGACCGAGTGTCAAGTAACCTCAGGAGAAGTGCGCTACAGCCAGCAATGAGTATTGAGAACCAGTAGCAGAATTGCCAGAAAGCCGTTAGGGATGCTGCCTCTGATGTGCTGGGTTTCACGCGGCCACCAAAACGAAATCCCTGGTTTGATGAAGAATGCAGGCAGGTACATGCAGCCAAGCAAAAAGCATACAAAGCAGCGCTGCACAGGAGGACGAGATCAGCTCGGGAGCTCTACGAGCAGAAGAGGAGAGAAGAACACAAGCTTTTCAGAAAGAAAAAGAGAGAGCATGAAAAGCGATCGATCGAGGATGTTGAGAGACTTAAAAACAGGAATGTGGTTCGGAAGTTTTACCAAGAGGTAAAACGAATGACTCAAGGTTACCGAGCACGAATTGAGGCCTGTAAAGACCAACAGGGAAACATCGTAGTAGAGTCACAGTAAATGCTGAGGATATGGAAGGACCACTTCTGCAGACTATACAACGGCGATGACGAATCAAATTCCGCTGTCAGGCAGAATGAACCATTCAATGAAGACGACGCAAGCCAAGATTTCCGTCCACCCGACCTTGAAGAAGTGAAGATAGCAATATCTAAGCTTAAGAACAACAAAGCCGCGGGAGCTGACGGCATCACTGCCGAACTATTCAAAGCAGCCGGCGATGACTTGGTTAGGAGCATGCACCAACTCATCTGCAGAATATGGTCAGAAGAGAGCATGCCCGATGAATGGAACCTCAGCATTGTTTGCCCGATCCTGAAGAAAGGAGACCCTCTAAACTGCACCAACTACATAGGCATCAGCCTCCTAAACATCGCCTATAAGATCTTTTCTGCGGTACTATGTGAACGTTTGAAGTCGTTTGTCAACAAACTGATAGGTCCATATCAGTGTGGCTTTAGACCAGGAAACTCCACCATCGATCATATTTTCACATTACGGCAGATCCTGGAAAAAACTCAAGAACTCCAAATCGACACCTACCATCTTTTTATCGATTTTAAGGCCACGTATGACAGCATCTATAGAGAAGAACTTTATAAAGCCATGTCCAGTTTTGGCATCCCTACAAAACTCATTCGCTTGAGCAGGATGGCAATAGAGAACTCGCGCTGCTTCATTAAAGTCGGTAACGACCTCACCGACAAGGTGATGCACTGTCATGCGACTTCTTTAACATCATATTGGAACGAATAGTGCAGAACTCCCACGTCAACACTAGAGGCACTATCTTCCAGAAGTCTGTGCAAGTACTCGCGTACGCTGATGACATTGATATCATTGGGAGAACGCAGGGTGATGTCAACAGTGCTTTTGCGAGTATACAGACAGAGGCTGAAAAAATGGGTTTAGCGGTCAACGAGGGTAAAACAAAAAGACACTGACCTAGTTAAAAGAGTGAAGGTCCAAAGACTCAGATGGCTTGATCACGTGGAGAGGATGACCAATACTCCGGCCCGTAATGTCTTCGAATTTACCCCAGAGAGAAGGCGCAGTAGAGGAAGACCAAGTCTCAGGTGGCTCGCGCAAGTTGAACGCGACCTCAACCAACTTGGCGTGAGAAACTGGAGACAGCTAGCTAGGGACCGAGCTGGCTGGAGAGGTTTGTTGGTTGAGGCCTAAGCACACCCCTGACTGTAGCGCACCTTAAGTAAGTAAGAACAAGGTTCTAACGATGAATTGTTTGGATAGTCATTTGGATTAATAAGGTTATATCTGCAACGTAAATTTCAACGGGATTCTATTTGCCAAATTATTGTTTTTTCTTAAGGGTGCAAGGTTCTATCTGGCTGTTAGAACTTTGTGAACATAAAGGGTATTCGCGTAACGAGATAATTTTTTACTTTGCGGAAAAATAGAAAATTCCGCAAAAGATTTAAATGAACACCCCAGCAGAAAATAGTTGCGTAAACAAGGGAAACAAACAGCCTCTGTTTGTTAAACGTCAAAGTGAATTTGTTCAATTCACGTCATTCGATAATTTATGTTAAAGTGATTCTTTTTTTTATTCTAATTACTTTTTAATTTTTGCTCTTCAAGATGCCAAGAAGTAGTTTTAAAACAAAATTCATTCAAATGTATTTTTTTTTGTTGATTCTGATTGATTTTTTTTTTTTTGATTTAATTTGACTATACTCTGTCCGATAAAAATTGGCAGTACAGGCCTTATGGAAGAGCTTTTTAAAAATCAGTGGCGCGCTGTTCTCTACACCATACCCAATTGAAGGGAACTCCTTTAAATTTTTTTATAAAACACACATGAATTTTCGATGGCATCCGACGTAGAGCCCATAACGACCTGCCTGGCACACACACGAGCATGCACTGATCGTTCTCTGCTGCTTTTCAACCCTCATTAAATCACACATATTCAGACATTCAGAGTTGCCTTTTTCTATTTCGTAACTCACTTCGTATTTTTTTTTCTTACTTTTTCAATGGATTTCTGTTGAGGAGCTTTTGCTTTGAGAGCTTTTTAACGATGAGAGTTATCGAGTTGTGTTTGACTTTTGCATTTTTTTTAAAGTTTTGCAAATCAGTTAAAATGCAGTTATAAAAATCAAAGCCATTTTATTTGAGGAAGAATATTATTTGCGTAGATTCTCGTACCCGGCGTTAGCTTTGTTGATTTTGCGAGTTATTTTTTTTGCATTATTGTGATAATATTATTGTGCTGTTGTTGTTCTATGTTTTTTCTTGTTGTGATTTTGTTGTGTTGTTTGTGTTTTATTGCTGTTGCTTTTGCTTTTGTTATGTTGTGCAAATTTAAAATGGCTTCAACATCAAAATGCTCAAAGGACTTGAGTGCCGAAAAAAAGAGATAGTTGAGGCGGCAAAAGCAATTTGTAAGAACCTGCAAAGTAAAACCGAGGCTGTAAAGCAGGTTGTTGATATATATATATCTGTATCTGAACGAACAGTGTACAGACTTCTAAAGGAAAATAGCACCAAAGGCCACAACTCACCACCAAAAAAGAAAAACCAGTCTGGTCATAGCATTAAAATTGATGATTTTGATAAATGTGCAATCAGACAAATTGTTCACCAGTTTTTTTCAAATAATGAATTACCGACGCTGGACGCGCCTTTTATCTTACCTCTTGGTGGTGTGGAAAAAGATAAATTTTATTTCATTTTCATATATAATAAAAAACGAAATGAAAATCAATGTAAAAATGAAGAATGGCAACCCTGCAGTTATTTCATTTAGCTTTTTCGAATTCAAAATGCGCATTACGGCAACCCTGTAAGAGCTTTTTTGAGAAAAGTACTTATGGGTATTAAAAAAGTACAAACGAGATGCAGATATCCCTATCTTCCTTGTACTGCCAATTTTTATCGGACAGAGTATAGAACTTCCCGCTTATGTCAGTTCAGTTGGAGAAATTGTGAAATGAGCGCCAAATTAAACGTCAAAATAAACGTCATAAATTTTATCATGTTTTTTTTTCTGCAGTTTCTGCTTCAAATTTGTGAGACAAAATTCTACGATTTGCAGAAAATTTTTCCCATACAAATTTTGACAGCTCATTTCTACCGATAGAAAATTCTACGGTTTCTATGGGTTTTCCGCGTTTACGTGAATACCCCTATAAATTCAAACTGAGATTGCTTGGCCATCCCTTTCCTTCTTTCTAAAAATCATCCGTTCTCTTTCGTGAATTAATTCTTTTTTGCGCTCGTGTAATCAGGCACATTGTCAAAGAAACTTGAAAGAGATAAAAACCTGAGATTCAGAGAAAAGAATCCGTTTCCAAGTTTTGTTCTTATCTCTTGTTGCTCTAATGACAGATTAGAATTCTGAACAGCTGATTCGAACTAGCTGCGCACACGCAATAGATCGTAATCTGTGTGTATGTAGATGTTTAGGTATGTCAGTTCTTGCTAGGGCTGACTGATTACTGCAACCAGATGCTAGAGGGCACTTCAGTCTGAAAACTTACTTGTTATCTTCATTACTTCATTGATGCCTAAAGTAGTGCATACTTAGTGGCGGATAAGTAATTTAAAATTTCAAAGCTCAATGAACCGATTTTTTCGGAGAAGGTTGCGATTTAAGCTAAGTGTCTCAGATAGTGTTAGCTTGTTTAGCAACCTTTTGAAAAAGCAAGACGACAGCCGCGATGCAAATGCAATTCAAATTGACGTCACCCACTGCAGTTGCATTTTGTGGTGCATTTTTTTGTACGCACCTTTGTATATGGATTTACCAGGTAATATCAAGAATGGTTTTCTGCTTGGTTTGACAGTTTTTTGACAGTTTTTTTTACATTAGTTTGTAATGTGTGTTCTCTGCTTGCTTGCTTGAAAACCATTCTTGATAGTACTAGGTAAATCCATACACAAAGGTACGCACAATAATGTGAATTGCAGAGGTAAAGGTGTTGGTGTTAACATGCACCATTGCATGCATACGCATTGTTGTGCGTATAGAAAAATTATTCAAAAACCTTGATCATTTTTGTGTGGGTGTGTATGGTCCGTAAGAATTATCGAGCTAGGCTAAAGCAAATTCCAAATGCATTGACAAAATCACTAACAACTCAACACCGGACACGCAAAGATTCGGGTGCGGTTAAAGCACAGATAATAAATTTATACAGATGTCTCACCCTTATGGCGAGAAATGATATATGAAACTGAAAGCTACCAAAAAAAAAGCTTTTTCCAAAAGCTTTAACGCATTCACTTAATGCATTAAAAATCTATTTTCGCTCGCCTCATTGCCCATAAATGAATACTTAGGCAAGGAAAAAAGCTTCAAAAAGCTCCTTGTCTGTTAAGGCGTTGTCTGTTAAGAGCAAAATATGTTTCATTTTTTTCTGCAGGGATGAGACATCTGTATAAATTTATTATCTGTGGTTAAAGGTTTAAAGTCTCGTTCGAAAATTATTGTTACATGTGCCATAAAAACAAGAGTGTGCGAAGTAACTTTTTATGAAGTGTGATTCGGGAATTCGCTAAGTAAGACGAAATAGTAAAATTCGGAAAGGAGAGCTTTTCGGGAGGAGAATAGAGCTTTTCTGGAGGAGAAAAGAAAACTATTATACTGAGATAGTATATGTGTATTTATGGACTTCACATAAAGTTCAAAGTGTGTGTTGTGTTAACCGGCTCACAATCCATGAAGGGTCTCAGCCTGAGATACTGCAGTCTTCTATTGTGAACGATCCCTCGCATGCACTCTCCAGTCACCGAGACCAAGCGCTCTGGCATCCGTAGTCACTTGGTCCTTGTACCGTAGGTTCGGTCTTCCTTGTCGTCTTGAACCTGGGGGCTGGGATGAGAAGACTTTCTTGGCTGGAGCGTTGTCGTCCATTCGCTCGATGTGGCCGAGCCAATGTAGTCGTCTTTTCTTGGCCTTCTGGACTACATCCACATCTTGGCACAGCTCATACAGTTCTCGGTTGTATCTTCTTCTCCATTCGCCATCGTCGCATACGGGACCAAAAATCCGTCGAAGAATTTTTCTTTCGAAAGTGCCCAGTATCAATTCCCCTTTTTTACTTATCGTCCAGCACTCGGCGCCGTAGAGTAGGACTGGTAAAATCAAAGTTTTGTATAGCAGACACTTTATCTTTCGAGTGAGGAGTTTTGAACCCAGTTGTTTGGCCAAACCGAAGCAGCAGCGGTTCGCTAGGGTAATTCTTCTTCGGATCTCCACTAAGGTGTCGTTCGTGGGATTGATGTTTGTTCCAAGGTAGGTGAACTCCTTAACTACCTCGAAATTGCTGCTACCAACAGTGACGTTTTGTCCTAGGCGGTGGACAGATGTTGCTTTGTTTGTTGATAACATGTACTTTGTTTTGTCCTCATTCACTTCAAGACCAACTAGTTTCGCCTGTTCTTCAATCGCTGTGATGATGATGTCTATGTCGTCCGCATAGCCTAGGAGCTGGGTGGATAGTGCCCTCCGTGCTCACACCTGCCTTGCGCACTATCTGCTCCAGGACTATGTTGAAGAAGTCACATGACAACGCATCTCCTTGTCTAAACCCTGCGCAAGTTTGGAATAACTCGGATGAGCTGTTACCCATTTGCACACTGCACTGCGTATTGTTTAGCGTCATGCGGCACAGCTGGATCAGTTTGTTCGGGATCCCGAATTCAGACATCGCAATCATAAGCTCTTGGCGGTGGATGCTATCAGAAGCAGCTTTAAAGTCGATGAAAAGATGGTGGGTTTCGACTTGAAATTCGTTGGTCTTTTCCAGGATCTGCCTCAGTGTGAATATTTGGTCTATCGTTGTTCTGCCTGGCCTAAAGCCACACTGGTACGTGCCGATTATTGTGTTGCAGAAAGGTTTAAGACGCTCACACAGTACGTTGGATAGGATTTTGTATGCAACATTAAGCAGGGATATGCCACGGTAGTTTTTGCATAACATCGGATCGCCTTTTTTGTAGATGGGGCATATGGAGCTTATCGACCAGTCAGTGGGCATGCATTCTTCCTCCCACACTTTGGTGATGACCTGGTGCATGCGGTTCATCAAAACATCTCCTCCATGTTTAAAGAGTTCCGCGGGTATGCCATCCGACCCTGCGGCCTTGTTATTTTTTAGCTTTTGGATGGCTCTTTCTACCTCTTCTCTGCTGGGGGCTGGGACTGGGTCTTCATTGACTGGTCTTGCTTCTCTTTCGTCATTATCTTGCTCGACATTTTGCGCATTCAGCAGCTGCTGGAAGTGCTGCTTGAAAACATCTACAATTCCCTGTGCTTCGGTGACTAGGTTTCCTTCACTGTTTCGAAGAGCTTGTGTCCCGGTTCTGAAACCAGAAGCTAATTGCTTTGACCTTTTAAAGAAACGCCGGGTGTTGTTCTTGGCCCGAGACTCTTCTAGATCTTTGAGCTGAGAAACTGCGGATGCTCTTTTCTTTCTTCGCAGGGTCTTTTTCTCATTTCTCCTTTTCGTGCGGTACTCTTCCCTTGCTGCTCTTGTTTTCTGTTGCAGCATCTGCAGGCGTGCATTTTCCGTCTCTCTTTTCAATATCACGCACTCATCATCATACCACGGGTTCTTTTTCGGGGGTGGCTGGTAACCTATGGTGGTCTCGGCTACATTTTTTATTATTTCGCGATATTGGTTCCACAATGTGTTGACATCTGTAGTATTTGGGAGGACGGCGGCCGGCGGAGAGTCGCTCGCTCAGGCGCTCACTGTAGTCTCTGGCATTCTCCAATGTGCTAAGGCAACCGATGTTGAACTTCTTTCTTTGGGCCGCACGTGTTTTTTTGTCGTTTGATATTCGAGCTCTAAACTTAGCCACTACCAGAAAGTGGTCAGAGTCGACATTTGCTCCTCGGAAAGTGCGCACGTTCAGGATGTTGGATGCGTGCCTTGCGCCGATTAGCACATGGTCGATTTGGTTGGTGGTTCGACCATCCGGAGATCGCCAGGTTGCTGTGTAGATCTTCCGTCTTGGAAACCTAGTGCTACTTATCACCGTATTACGAGCTGCAGTTAAAGTTCAAAGTAGGATTTTAAAAAAAGTACACTGGGGTGAGTTTCCTTTATTTTTGGCCAAAATAATAAAATCTGACCACTGATTTCGCGTGACCAAATAGATAATATGGCGGTCTCCGGCAAAGTCGTGGCCGCCACATCCCATTTTTTCCCGTAACCCGGAGACTGTCCTTGGGAATTGGACTTTTTTGGACCTATTGAAAGCCACATCCTATACTTATTTGTACCGTAACCCGAAGTGAAGCAAACAAAACGATCTCTTATGACGCTGTAATGAGACTTAACCAGCCAGATTCCCAGCGAGCAAAATCCTAAATTAACAAGAAAAAGAATACGAACATCCCGAACAAATTAACGAAGGTCGGAGTTGTGTGTTAGTGTTGTCCTCATCTTATTTATTCATTTATATATATGTATATATATTTATATTTTTTTGACGTGATAAGATTTGTTTTTCATATGTATTTCTTTAAATTCATATTACATATTAAGATAGCTTTCATATAAAATTTAAACGATTAATACATAAGGAATTAATTACAAAGAGTTTTGAAACTTGGATTTGAGTCCCAACGACTTTTTCTAGTTTCTCTTCGTCGGAACGATTTCTTTCCCGTTTGAATAAGACCGTGAAGGCAAGACCCCTATAGCACAGATAATAAATTTATACAGATGTCTCACCCTTATGGCGAGAAATGATATATGAAACTGAAAGCTACCAAAAAAAAAGCTTTTTCCAAAAGCTTTAACGCATTCACTTAATGCATTAAAAATCTATTTTCGCTCGCCTCATTGCCCATAAATGAATACTTAGGCAAGGAAAAAAGCTTCAAAAAGCTCCTTGTCTGTTAAGGCGTTGTCTGTTAAGAGCAAAATATGTTTCATTTTTTTCTGCAGGGATGAGACATCTGTATAAATTTATTATCTGTGCCTATAGAGAGCTCCTTATAGGTAGGCAATTTTATCATCGTCCGCGGCCGTATTAACAAAGCGCCCGAAAAAGGGCACATCATTTAGTAATAATAAAAATAGTAACAAATTACATAGTAGCAATGACTTTAAGAATGAATATTTAAAGATTTTATCATATAATGTGTCAGGTCTTAGTAACAAATCTCTGTATAACGACTTTTACAATTACATAAATAATTATGATTTAACATTTTTATATGAAACTTTCATTACCGAGAATAATTATGCTAAAATTGAAAACAAAATTTTAAATTTTAAGTTCAAATGGATACCAGCAACGAGAAATCACTCACGAGGACGAGCAAGTGGAGGATGTTTCCTGGGATTCAAGAAAAAACTTAATGAAAGCTGTGTCTTTAAAACCTACGATGATATTACCATAATTGATTTCAAAATTAGCAACAAACGTATTTCGATACTACCGATGTATTTAAATTGCAACAATTGGGATGATGACTTCGGAAAATTAACAGACTTATTCAATGTTATAGATCCTACAAACGTGATGTTAATAGGTGATTTGAATGCGAGAGTTGGAACGAATCAAGGAGTGATGAATGAGTTAAGAGGCTGCCGCAGACTTTCAAAAGATTATTCTTCTAACACAAGAGGAATGAAACTGTTAGATTTTTGTAATACCTTTGGTCTGCGTATACTAAATGGTACCAGCGCCGGCGACTCTTCAGGTCACTTTACGTTTGTTGGAGGACAAGGGACATCAGTGATCGATTATGCTATCATAGGGGAAGATTGGGAACCCTTCGTGAAAGATTTTGAAATTAGTGAAGTGCCATATTCAGACCATTTACCTATTGTTGTGACAATGCAACCTCTCATTCAACCTGATGATGAAAATACCGTTATGCGAATCCTGCCAAAACTCAAATGGAAAGAGGCTAAGGCTCAAGAATATAGACGATCTCTTGATCTTCAACTTCAATCGCATCACATTGGAGAATTTTCCAACTTGGAACAAACTATAAAGGCCTCTTGCCCACAAGTAGGACCCAGACAAGTAAAAGGAATACTTAAAAAAGAACCTTGGTTTGATGATGAATGTCAAAAAGCTCGTAAAGCTTCTTTTGCATGGTTGAGAATTTTCCGTAACTCCACCCAAGGATTATTTAAGGGTTTCTATATAGAAGCCAATAAGAAATATAAAGAGCTGTGAAAAATCCAAAAAAAATTATACGCTGATTTGCAAGCTGAAAAATTGGCTTCCTGTAAGAACTCGGCAGATTTTTGGAAACTGGCAAATAAGCTGAATGGAAAACAATTTTCTAGACACTCAAGGATCTTTTGAATCCAGTAACATCGCCGAAAAAATGGCACTACGCATCACCGGGATTCATGGTGGACTCTCTGGACTCTGCTTTTACAGTTAGCGAGCTGGAAAAAGCGCTTGTGACTCTTAAAGACGGTAAAGCAGCCGGGTCTAATGGTATTCCTGTGGAATTTTTTTAAATATGGAACTGACTTGTTTAAACAGGAGCTTTTAATACTTTTTTATAAAGTTTTGGAGGGAGATCTTACTCCAATTGAATTTCGGGATGCCATTATATTCCCAATCCACAAGAAAGGATCACTATTGGGAGCAGCAATCTACAGAGGTATTTCCTTTTTAAATGCAACTTACAAGATCTTTACAACGATGCTGCATAAACGTCTTGTTAATTGGGTGGAGTTAGGAAACTTGCTGACGGAGTTCCAGGCTGGTTTTAGATCAGGTTATTCCGCAATCGATAATATTTTTATATTCAGAAGCTTGGCAGAGAATTTCTTGAATCAAAGTAAAAAACTCTATGTATTTTTCATCGATTTTAAAGCGGCTTTCGATACAATCGATAGAGGTGCTCTATTCTATAAGCTGTATAGCCTTGGGTTATCATTGAAGTTTGGTCGCGTTTTGGAAAGCTTATATAGAAGAACCAGGTCAGCAGTATGGACAGGGGAAGAATTATCGGAGTGGTTTGAAACGTCTTTGGGAGTGCGACAAGGATGTACACTTTGCCCTACTTTATTTGCTCTTTTCATAAACGACCTTTTGGACTACCTGCCTGGTGGAGTGGATTTTGCAGGGATAAGGATTAAGGCACTGCTGTTCGCAGACGATATAGTCATGTTTGCGCATTCTCCTGAAACTCTGCAGCTCATGATTAACAGGGTTTATCAGTATTGCCAGCTATGGAACTTATTAGTCAACATCGACAAATCGAAGGTTATGATTTATTAAAAGAGGTGGAGGTCGTAATGCATCAAATGAAAGGTGGAGCTTTAACGGAGAAATTATTGAATGTGTACGCGAATACAAATATCTTGGCATTACTATTACAAATAATTTTAATATGCAGAAACACTTAAACGACAAATTAGACAAGGCGAAAACTGCTATCAACATGACATGGAAGAAATGCTTCATGAATAAGTGTATAGCACACAGTAGCAAATTTAAGGTCTTTGAAGCAGTAGCTGAGAGCATACTACTATATGGAGCGCAGGTATGGGGATGCACAAAGTACAACTTGGTTGAAAAACTTCTGACGCACTTTATCAAAAGAATATTTCATCTACCGCAGAATACACCAAATTACGTCATTATGTTAGAAACTGGTCTTTCACCATTATTTATAAAAACATTGAAGTTACAAGCGGACTACTTGCTTAATGTCCTTAAAATGAATGATTCACGGGTAGTGAAAAGAGTGGCCATAAAAGCCTTACAAAACCAAAATGGTTGGTACCGAGAGTGGCAAGGATTAGCTGAAGGATGCGAAATTAATTTTAGTGTATGTATCGAAGACTTATCAGCCACAAAAAAAATCATGTATGAAGTCATTGCAAAAGTCGATGAGAACTGTAGAGCCGATTTTATTGTTGAAGCTTCTAGTTCCTTGCACAGAACTATTTACAGCAGACTGAATTATAACCTTTCAGAGAAAAATTACTTCCATGATCGCAATAATGTCCAAGTAATTTCAATGATGGTCAGACTACGCAGTGAACTTAGTTTAAATTTCATTCCACACCGGGATGACTTGCCGCTGGAGTGTAATATGTGCAACCTAGCACAAAGAGAAGATACTGTTCACTACGTTGGAAAATGTCCCATTCTAAGAGAAATAAGAAGAAATATATTCGGAGAAGACTTTCTATCTGAAGATCAAGTTTTAAGCTAACTAAATCAAATGGATGTTGTCAAGCTGTATGAATTTTGCAAAATTGTGCTCAGATATAGAAATGCTATAATGAACGAAGATTTCTGAATGTTTCTGTTCAATTTTTTCTGTGTTAAAAAAAAAGAACAAAAAAAGTAAACGCTTTTATTATTGTAAAATGTTGAGGGCTTATTACATTTATTGTGTTTTATTGTCAATCTGGCAGACGGCAACCACCATGCTATAGTGATTTTTGTTAAATTTATGTGATATATTGTAAATTGATATTATTCAATAAAAATCTGTATCTATCTATCTATCTATCATTTAGTAATACGAAGAGGAAAACCAGAATCGGTTTTAGGCCAGATTACCAAGAGTAAACTTGTTCATTTTTTTTGTGTTGGCAAATTGTTCTGATTTTTTTATTTTTTATTTGTTTCTCTTTGAGTTATTGTTACATTTATTTATTTATAGATTAATTTATTCATCCTTGTAACAAGGTGACCAGATATTTTTTAAGACAATGCGGGACACAATTTTTTTAATTGATGAAAGTATTTTATTTTATTTTTAAGTATCTACTAGGTACAGTAAATATATAATAAAAAATACATCAACCTGTACAACATATTTCATAGATTGATATAACTAATCAGTCTTTAAGATACAAAAAATCACAAAACTTAAACAAATTTCTTCTTTATAAAATAAAATAAAAACATAAACATAAATATACTTAATATTCTGTAAAAAAAATATTCTTTGCCCAGGTCGCTAGTTATATTTTTCACTGGTGTGCATTTTTTCTAAAACTTCACCATTATTTTTAAGCTATCTATATATATAAAAGAACAGCCTTTTTTTTGTGTTCGTTCGCTAACCGACCACACTGGTTGACCGATTTTCTAATTTTTTTTTCTAAACTAAAGAGGAATATGGGTAGAAGGTTAAGGAAAAATAAAATGTATACATTTGAAATCACAAATGGTGTCAATGTTATTTTTTTTCACTTTTTTTCACTACAACTAAGCTGATCAGTACTCAATTGCTTGGAAAATGTGCCAAATTGGAAAAATTATTAATTGAAAATATTTTTTTTTAATCATCGTGTCAATACAAGGTTGATGGAACTTTCTGCTTACTTTGGAGCCAATTTTCCCCTGTTTCAACTATTTTCACCGTTCTTTTGTTGAAGATGTGAAGTGATGAAGCAATTATGGTTATTGGTTATGAATAAACACAAAAACTCGGCTTTATTTCTTTGAAACTTTGCCAAACTTGCGGACAGCTTTCTCATACCAAAATTTTCGGTTAGTATGTAAACGGTGTCCACCACATTTTGATATGCCTACCAGTCGGCAGCGGCGGTCATTAAACGATGCTCAATTTTGTTCATGTTAACCAACCCACGGAAAGCATTCACTTTTAATGATGGTCAATTGCCAACAATAATTTAACAACGCAGGATTGTCAAACTTTAATTTCAAGCTGCAAAGGGTTAGATCTTCTATTCCCACTACACTCAATATTTTTAATCAGCAACCAGCACCAATGCTATATAACAGCAAATTTAGGAAGTAGGGGTACAAAATAAACTTTGTGACGGCTTCAGAAACTTGTCCGCTATTTCAAATCGCCATATTTCTCAATTTTTCCAGGAAGTACATATCAATGATACAAGAAAATAAAGTTATGTGCGCCCATTTATCCATTACTGAAAACCAAACCTACTTGCGATGCTTGGTTACCGCGGTATGATCCCAAGAAAATTTTTATGGGTTTTTGTCTTCAGCTATTTGTAATCCCATATATACCTATGATGCAAATACCTCGGCTCAGGATCATGAGAACTATCATGTCAAATAAGTATATTGTGTAGAATTTAGCGAAATCGAAATATCAAAATTTTGGAGGGAGAAAAAATTTCTTCCCAAACCCATCGAATGATACATCTAAAGAAAGGTCTACCTAAACTCTATTCGTCGAAATGGGTTCAAAGTTTTTAAAGTGTTGCTAGCCAAGTTATTTGCAAAACTGTTTTTTATTTGCAAACATTTTCCCGATCGATATCTACAGGCGTGTTTTTTTGGCATCGCTATCTGCAGCCAAATTCGATTTCCCAAAAAAAACGTATCCGCAGTTGCCCATCCGCAGCTGTTTTATTTTATTTTTAAGTTGGTATTTGGTTTTGCTTTCGGATAAGTTTTTGACATTTTGGGGTTATGTTCGTAGATTGGCTCCGTCGTCGCTCAATAAACAAATAAATAAACAATAATAAATGTTCAGACAAATGTCAAATAGAGAAGTGTGTTTGAAAGTGCGTGTGCTTGTACCTATGTGTGAATTTTGATAAAAATCGAGATTCAGATTTTTTATTCTCGAATCCATTTTTTTTGAATCTCAAGTCTCAAATAGATCAAGAAATCTGAGATTTTTCCACTTTTTCCTCACTTCACCAACTCTTTTAGCTGTCAGTTTCACAAATTTGACTCACTCTAAAGGTATGACTGCAAAGAGCACTTTTTGCAAAAAATCAAAAAGTGAAAATTTTCAAACTCATTTTGTGACAATTAATCCACCCCAAAATTAAAAGTCAAAAACAATTTTTGTAGTTTTTTTTTTCAAATTCAAATGGTGCTACAAAGAAACAAAAATATTGCTTTTGTAAATTTCCCACTTTTTACAAAAACTGGCCGTTGTAGTTATACCTTAAATCTCGCAAATAGAAAACTACATTACAGAAGAAAAATATTAAACACCATAGAGCAACTATGTGTGACTCGTTCCTTGATTTGTGCATTCCAATTTTAATTCAAAATAAACTTAAATAAAAGCACGCACTTAAAGTGCGTTGCACTCTGCGAACACAGCCTTAGAGACTCTATCCGATTATCCGAGTTACCAACCTAAGAAATTCAATTTTTCTCCGATCGAGTATCGATATTCGAAAAAATGTCAATTTTTTATCCGCAGTCAGATTTAAGTTTAAGTTTTATCCGCAGCTGCGTGTTGTATTTGTAATACATGGAAGCTCCCACTGCAGATACAGATAGCTATGCCAAAAAAACACGCCTTATGACTCACAATTTTCCTCGATAACCGTTGTATGGTTCCATGTCCATGTCCATTTATTATACGCAAAGGAAGTAAAGAAATTCATATATTCTATACAAAGAAAAGAAAGAGAGGAGAGAAAATGTGTACTTGGAACTGAGGAGTGGCGAGCACTACAAAATGCGCGAGTAAATTGCGTAGAGGAAATGTTACCCTTCACTTTTTGTTAACACTTTATTTTTCATGCCGTGCACTATTTGAGATGATGCTTAGCCGCAAACTTTAAAAAAAGATAACAAGTTTCATAATGCTACACTTCCCAACAATCATTTCTGAGTCCTGGGAACAAACGAAAAAGGAATGCGGGTACAACGTCCCACATAACTCACAAACGGCTGGACGGATTTGGCTAATTTTGTTCATGTTAGTCTTCAGATGGTTCTTAGGTAATTTTTTTACTTTAATTATTGCAGGTGCATTGGTTTCCAAATGGAAAACTGGAAAATTTCGAAATGGAGTTGCTCTGAAGGGCGGCGAGACGAAGTTCGAGGGGTCAGCTAGTGTATATATATAAAACAAGGTCGTGTTTGTTACAACACTTATAACTCGAGATCTGCTGGACCGATTTTCATAAATTTTGATTCGTTGGATTTGTCTCCGCCCCGAATAGCAGAATACATCCTAAAAACAATGAAAACTCGATTACGCGGTGGCGGTCATAAACGACAAACAAAATTTATACTTTTCAAATCACAACAGCAAATTATATCAAACCGACTTTTGAAAATTTTGTCAAATATTTATATTTTCATAAAAAAAATGTCATTGAAGAAAAAATGTACACTTGACATTTTTTGCCGTCGATATTTTTTCCTTTTTTAGATTTGTTGCTTTTGAGATATGGCGTGGGAAGCGGGTAGTGGAGCAGTGGTTAAGTGGGTAGCGGATAGCGCAAAGCGTGGTGACGGGAAGTGGGAGTGAGTAGCAGGCAGCGTGGTATAGGGGTATAGAGGTTAGTGTGTTGAAGTAGCGAGAAGCGGGTAGTGGGGTAGCGAGTAACGGGTAACGGGGTACAGGTTAAACGGGTAGCTGGTAGCTCTGGAGGGTAGGAGGGTAGTGGGTAGTGTGGTAGCAGGGTAAAAAGGTTAAGTCTTTTTTTTATCGATTAAGGCAGTACGAGTTCTGCAGTGTTGCACACGTCATTGACGCATATGTTCCACTGTTGGTCATTTTGTAATAAATTCAGAGCTTGACACGCAGCGCGAAAAGTGGCATGTGTGACGCCGTCAACTATTTTTAATTGCTAGAACCAGCACTGCGAAGCGTGGCAGGGTATCTACAGCTAATAGAATCATAAAAAAAACTACAGTCATTTTCGTAAAATTTAAGCAAAACAATAGACTTAACTGTTTCAACTTTCATTCGGGTTTTTTCTTGCGTCCACAAATGATTTATTTAAATAATTACTTACTTGCACAGTTCCAAGCCAACCACTTCAAATTCAGATTCAGAGAGATTTGAGAAAATTCCAGAGATTTTTTTATTTTTAACGCAATGTTTACATGTGCACGGTTACAAAAGTATCTATTTGTAACGAAGAGTTCAGATGTGCAGATGAGCAAATTTTCATTAGATATTCTTGAATATTTTGGTTTTGCGGGACTTTGCGGGACAAATTAATCAATGCAGGACATTTTGCGGGACAATTTATGGTGCGGGACAACTATGTGAAATGCGGGACAGTCCCGCACAATCCGGGACGTATGGTCACTACAGTTATGAAGCATTTGATCAACATAATCTTTTGAATTAGTTTCCACCAAAACATTGCAAGTTTGGTAATTTGGTGCTAGCACTAGCACACGTATTGAGTTGATAGAAACCTGCTCATCTGGTAAAAGTGCAGTAAACAGCTTTATAACTTCTTGGTGATGATCGAGGTTTGGGCGTTTGGCAAGGCGAACGGTGATATTTTTTTCACAAGATTTCTTAGATAGGGAATCCACTTCTCTCTTGAGGGATTTGCATTGATCTTGCATGTTGCATCTCCTCTAGTTTCATTGTGAGCTCCAAATTTTTAGTTTTGAGTTGTTGGATTTCTTCATGAATACCTGAGATGTCTTCTTTTGTTGCCAAATTTGCATTTTTTTCATCCAGAAGATTTCCCATAAATGTCTTCAAGTCTTCTATTGACATTTGGCCCACTGCCATAGTTGTTATGATTGTTGTTGTTGTTTTTTGCTGTTTTTTTGATGATGATATTCAATTTTCTGGTGAGGTACAAGCAAGGGATCTTTTTGCACTCATTAACACTTCAATATTCACTATTTTTGGGTTAACTTTTATGTTTTTTTAATTATATAAAGCACTATTAAAGGTTTTTTATAACTATTTAAGTTTCTATATTCTTTTATTTTTGAGATAAAACACTTTTTTAATAGAGCTCCACAATTTAGATGTCACTTGATATTCTTCCAGAGTTGCCATTTTCGTTTTTTATTTGAAAGTACAATCCTTCCGGTTAATAATGGAAAATAGTTTCATTCAAATGGCTGCCTCGGCTGGCCATGCAGTAGCCTACACGATCGGTACAATTTTTAAGCACATTATCGTCATCGATTGTGTGCAGCTGTATTTCAGCAATGGCTTCGCGAATATTGTCCTTTAAAGCGTCAATTGTCTCTGGCTTGTCTGCGTAACACTTATCTCTCACGGCACCCCACAAATAATAGTCCAACGGTGTCAAATCGCAGCTCTGAGGTGGCCAAACGACATCAGCTCTACAGCTGATAATGCGATCTTCAAAAACGGCGAAAAAAATCGAGTGTAGCGGATCGTCTAACGCAGCGGTTCTCAATCTTTTTTGGTGACGGAACGGAACCCTTTTGAAAAAAAGAAATACTTAACGGAACCCTACAACAATAATAAAACTGTTGAGCTTAACAGTCATCCAGCCATTAAGTTTACAGCGGCTGTTAAGTTTGACAGTCTTCTGCAAACGTGTCATCAACTTGACAGCGACGTTTTTAAGACGTTTATTTCCGGACTCAACTTTACTCACTTCTTAACCAGCCGACAACGTGTACAGTTCTTTCTTCTTTTTCTCAACCTAACTAATTATCTACATTTATTTGAATTGTCTTATTGAATTAATAAAGTATATGAATTGTAAATTGATAAATAGTATTCGATTTATTGCACAATAATTACATATAACGAATCATATTAATTGGCGACGAGGATGGCTGAGGAGCAGCTCAGGCAACAGCAAGCATGGTTTGAGAATCTCATGAAGAAGAATATGGACATGATGAAAGAGATCATGAGCAGAGTTCCGGGTGCCTCGACCACCACTACAGTTCCCAAGTTTGAAGCTTTCGATCCGGCCAAAGCGAGCTGGGAAAATTATCTCTTTCAACTTCAGCAACACTTTGCGGCAAACTCTATCACAGAGGAGAATGTGAAGAAGTCATTTTTCTTGTCATCATGCGGCGATCATCTTCTAGACCTATTGAAGAAACTTTTTGAGACAACAGACGTAAGTACACACACTTTAAGCAAGCTAACCTCACAGCTCACAAAACATTTCAAATCCGATTTGCATATCCTGGCTTCGAGATGTAAATGTCTTCGTCATCAAATGTCTCAAGGACAAAGCTACAGTGACTGGATCGCGGATCTCAAGGGCCTTGCCAAGGACTGTGCATCCACGTGCCGTAAAGAAGGGTGTAATCACTCTTATGCTGAATATATGATCCGTGACATGATAGTCTTTTATACACCGCATGATCAAATACGTCTGCAAGCCATCACGCAGGACAGCGATCCTTCCTTCCAAAAGATGGAGAGTATCATCACAGCTTTTGAGTTATCGCAGAAAGCCACATCAATCTTGAAAAAAGGAGAAAAAAAACCAATTTCTACCGCCGCCGCCGCCGCCGTCGAAGTCAACGCTATTTACTCGAGTAAGTCACAAAACGCCAATTATTTAAATAGAAAGTCATGTCCTGATTGCAACGTTCAACATGACCGCCAAAATTGCAAATATTTAGATTTTGTATGTGATAAATGCCATCGACGTGGGCATATCCAGAGCGTATGTCTCTCGAACAAAAAACAAAATACACGTGATCGACGTCGCAGGAAACGGGATTATTCTCAAAACCGACAAAGCAATCGCACAAGCTCCAAGCATCGTCATTACCAAGCGCGTTCACATAATAATCAAAGCACTTCGAATAAAGATTTTAGAGAAACGGCACATTTAATACACGAAGTGCAGCATGAAGACATCTGCACTCTAAAAGAATCAATCGGTCAATCCGAAGAATCAAAAAAGAGATTAATTGTGTCACTGGAAGTGAACAAAGTTCTGCTTGATTTTCAATTAGACACGGGGGCTACCTGCTCATTGATAGGTTTGCAAGGTTATCGGAATTTAGGAGAACCAATTTGTGCAACGACCGACCGAGTACTGAGAGCATATGGTAATATTAATAGCCTTTTCACATCAGACGCAAAACGCGGTTTTGCAAAACTTTTCAAAAACTTGAAGGAAATCAAGTGTTTTCCCATACAAATTTGTTGACAGCCCTGTTTTGCAAAACAACAAGTTTTTGTGAAAACCAGTCAAAACCAAAATAGTGAAAGCATTCAGCAGTCTATAATTCATTATATCGTATATATCGTATGTATTGATCGTATATATTTCTCCCTCCCTCCAATAGCAAGAGTAGATTGACAGTCTGCTTGTAAAATTGTTCACGATTAAACGTGTCAGTTGATATAGGGTTACCATTTGAGAACATATAAAAATACAAATGAACAAATTCTTAGCAGCGACAAACAAATATTTTTTTCTTTTGAAAAATCGATGTGGAAAACTTTTTCATCCAGTGGTTTTCAATTTTTAATATCTTATACTAACGTGAATCAAACTTGCAACGAAAAACAAAGAGCGAATGTGTGTGAAAAAAAGTGTTGAATCTTCTAAAATGAGAACATATGGCATCCCTTACTTGACATCAAAGATTTTTAATGTCAAACAAAAACCTGAAATTTAGGTGTGAACAGATTTCGAGTTTTTGAAAACTGACAGCTGAAAACAGCGTTTTGCGTCTGGTGTGAAAAGGCTATAAAACTCCCATTAAAGGTATGATTTCGGCAGAGATTACTTGGAGGGGTATTGTACGTAGATTGCCTTTATTAGTAGTCGATAGCGAATATGGTTCCAACATTATGGGAATGGACTTGTTTGATGCGTTTGATCTTAGCATAAAGCAAAAAAGTGAAGAAAAAGCTCTACAGGTTTCAAGTGACAATTCTGACAAAGCGCAGCAACAACTAGCTTTAGAAGCAAAAACACTTTGTGAACGTTATAAATCAGTGTTCAATTCAGAGCTGGGTTGTAGTAATAGTTACGTTGGTCATTTGGTATTAAAGGCTGATGCACAACCAAAATTTTGTAAATATCGACCCGTCCCATTTGCACAAAAAGAAAAAGTGAAAGCTTAAATAGAAAGACTTCTTAAGCTGGGGATTCTCCGGCGAATTGAGACAAGTCAATGGGCTTTCCCATCGTCCCTGTCCAAAAAGCAAATGGTTCGATTCGTATTTGTGGCGATTTCAAGCAAACAATAAATCCGCAACTAATAGTAAATCGTCATCCATTGCCACGAGTCTTGGACATTTTTCACAGTCTTGAAGGTGGTTGTTATTTTACGAAAATAGATCTCTCTGATGCTTATTTACAGATCCCGTTAGATGAAGAGTCTCAGAAAATCTGTGTCATTTCCACTGAGTTTGGTCTGTTTCAATATCTCCGTGTACCTTTCGGTACAGCTAGCTCTACGGGAATTTTTCAAAACTACATCGAACAATTGACAACCGGGCTGTTTGGCGCAGCTTATGTCGATGTTGTCATTATTTCTGGGAGAAGCAAAGAAGAGCATTTGGATAATCTAAAGACCTTTCTTGAACGTCTTGAGAGTCATGGTCTACGATGCCGTCTAGAAAAATGTGAATTTTCCAAAAGCAAAATCGAGTACCTGGGTCATATAATAGACGCAACTGGCATTCGTCCGTCTGAGTCACGACTACTTGCCATCAAAGACTTGCCCGAGCCCAGCAACTTGAAGGAACTAGAAGCATTTGTAGGAAAAATAAACTACTATAATCAGTTTATAGAAAATTTTGCACAAATTGCTGCCCCGTTAAATAAACTTCGATCGAAGAATGTAAAATTTATATGGGGAGACGAGCAGCGAAAAGTTTTCCAAATATTTAAAGAGAAACTCATGAGTGTATCGAGGTTAGTTCATTTTCAAAATGATCTGCCAGTTTCTTTAGCGACAGACGCATCGTCGCATGGTATTGGCGCGGTAATATCTCACATATATCCGGACGGATCTGAGAAGCCGATAGCTTTTGCTTCGAAGACATTAACAGAATCCCAGAAACGCTACAGTCAGATCGGAAAAGAAGCTTTGTCGATCATATTTGGAATAAAAAAGTTTCACCAGTACTTGTTTGGGCGTCAGTTCGAGTTGATCACTGACCACCAGCCCTTAGTGCCAATTTTCAATCCCAGTAAGAAACTTCCGCAAATGACCATAGCTCGACTACAACGTTGGGCAATCATTCTGATGAGCTACTCTTATACCATTCGATATCGACCAACAGCACAACATGCCAACGCTGACTGCCTATCAAGATTACCAATTGGACCTGATGAGGAGTTTGACAACATGGATGAATCATGTCATACTTTAGATGTCTACAGTTCTTTTATCGAAAATTTTCCCATAAATTCATCCACTGTAGCTGAACACTCTAAAAAAGATAGTATTTTAAATAAGGTAGTATTTCATATACAGCATGGATGGCCAAATCAGTTGCCGAGTTGTGAAGTTAATTTGATTCCCTATTTTCGTCGAAGGTTAAGCTTGTGTGTGTGTACTAATGTTGTTTTATTACAGACTGAACATCCCCGAGTAGTAGTTCCTCCAAGTTTACAGCCTAAGGTACTATCATTACTCCACGAGGGTCATTGGGGAGAAACAAGAATGAAGCAGCTGTCACGTCGTTATTGTTGGTGGCCGGGTATAGATGAGATGATTCACCAAACTGTAAATGAGTGCAACGCCTACCAGCTCAATGCGTCACAATCACAACCTACAAAACATTACACCAGCTGGCCAACTACCGAGCATTCATGGGAGCGCATTCACATCGACTACGCCGGACCTTTTGAGAAATATATGTGGCTTATCATCGTCGACTCATTCTCAAAGTTCCCGTTCGTTGTTCGCATGCAGTCAACAACTTCTAAAGCGACAATAAGTGCTCTTCGTTCTGTATTTGCACTCGAAGGATTACCAAAAACCATAGTGTCAGATAATGGCACCCAATTTTCTTCGGCAGAGTTCAAGAATTTTTGTCAAGAGAACGCCATTACTCATTTAACCTCTGCACCTTTCAACCCTGAATCAAACGGTGCGGCAGAACGCATGGTGCGAACGTTCAAAACAGCGTTGACCAAGATTTTATGTACGACAGCACGCACTGAAGATGCCTTACAAATTTTCTTAAACACCTACCGTACAACTCCAGATGCAGATGGGAAGTCACCTGCTGAAAAGATCCACGGTCGTTGTCACCGTACGGTATTATCAGCCCTTTGTCCAGATGTCAACAGAAAGGATAAAGGTAATTACCTGTCAAAATTCTCTACAGGAGAAACAGTTTACGTTCGTCAATATCTTAAAAGAACGAAATGGGTAGAAGGAGTCGTAATCAAGCCATTGGGAAGGAGAATGTATCAAGTACAGACAGATTTTGGTGTTTGGCGTCGTCGTCACCAAAACCAGATGCGTCCCAGATCATTTTCGAATCTCAAGAATAGTGAAATAACTCCATCATCACGATCTCCAGTTCCATTGCAAGCACTTTCGCCATCACAACCATTTGCATTATCACCAACGTCATCAGAACCGCCACCGTCTTTGTCACCGCCTCAGCCGACATCAACACCAGCACCTTCACCACAATTGCCATCATCTTCTCCGAAACATTCATCAATTGAACACTCTCCTCCGATAAGGGATAAGAACGTAATGCAATACCAAAGTTCGGAACGTAGATTTAGTTCAATGTCGACAGGAGAACATCAGCAACAAGTTTCGTCTCCAACGGGATGCAGACGCTCACATCGTTCCAGATTTAAAACAGTCCGGTTTGGATTTGAATAAGTGTGAGGGAACTGTTGAGCTTAACAGTCATCCAGCCATTAAGTTTACAGCGGCTGTTAAGTTTGACAGTCTTCTGCAAATGTGTCATCAACTTGACAGCGACGTTTTTAAGACGTTTATTTCCGGACTCAACTTTACTCACTTCTTAACCAGCCGACAACGTGTCCAGTTCTTTCTTCTTTATCTCAACCTAACTAATTATCTACATTTATTTGAATTGTCTTATTGAATTAATAAAGTATATGAATTGTAAATTGATAAATAGTATTCGATTTATTGCACAATAATTACATATAACGAATCATATTAAATAAAACAATAGTTTTGAAAAATGTATGAAGCAGCAGCAGCCGCTGCTTAAATCATCATCCCTCTGATGGATTAAAAATGAAAAAGAAGACCCTAAAAATTGTATTATCACTTTTTATTTTTTGTCACATAAACGCAATATTTTGAAATCAAAATGTACAGAATTGATACAACCAGAAAGCAGCAGTAAAACAACAAAAACTTTGTTTCTAGCAGTATCTTGAGACTCAAAGAAATAGGCTGCTGGAAAACTAGATCCTACGGACACTGCAACCAAACAAGCCTGATATTATCAGACATCCTATCCACAACCACCGATTACTGCATCCCTACCATAAACACCTCAAAGAAGTTTAGAGTCTTGCTCCCGTCAAGAATCGACTGGGAGGAAGGCGATGTGACGAAAGACTTCGACACAACTATCTTCACGGATGGTTCGAAGATGGAATGTGGTGTTGGTGCAGGTGTCTTCTGTGAATCTCTTAAGATTTCAAAATCCTATAGACTTCCCGATTTTGCCGGTGTATTCCAGGCAGAACCAAAATGTAGCTATACTAACAGGCAGTCAGGCAGCTATTAAAGCCATTGATTCAGCTTTATCATACCCTAAACTGGTCCAGCAATGCTAAAAGGACCTCAAGGAACTTGATATGAACGTCGCTCTAATCGCTCTACAAGGCTATCACGGAACCCTAGGGTTCCGTGGAACACACTTAGAGAATGGCTGGCTAACGCATAAGCAATTCAATCACATCAACAAAAAATCAAGTTCTGGCAACACTTCTGCCATTGAACGAGGCCACGTAATTATTTTCGTTAAGTAATAAGAAAGATTTTTTTGTTTGTGGATAGCATGGACGGCGGAAAAGAACCTCCCCTTTTAATCTTTTCTAAGTCGATGGCAGGCCCACTTAGCGAAGCGAAAACTCCTGAACCAATTCGCGCGAATTTTGCACTTTAAACCTTCATTTAATTTGTTTATAAACAATTAAATAAAATACAAAGTTATAGTTTAACATTCGCGCGAAAAAAAGCATCGGAGTGTCCTCTCCCTAGCATGTGATATCTGGAACTGACTGATTTCCTAAAAAAGCAACTGCTTATATAGCAATATTTGAACGAAAAATTCAAATGCTTCGTTCTCCATGATTCTCAGCATTTGATGTCTCTTAAAATTTCAGTTTTTGAAAAAGGGTGTGGCCTGATATAGGGTTGTTAGAAAAATCTAAAAAGGTACCAGATTTCGATCTCCTTAATTCTCATAACTTTGAGTGACAAAAAGGAGTATTTTTTAATGAAAAAAGGGAGGATTTTTTGCGGTCAAATGACAATGCGGTCATATGGCTTGCGGTCTTTTGTCTTGCGGTCATATGGCTTGCGGTCTTTTGTCTTGCGGTCTCGCGACCCCAACCCCACAAGCGAACGAGCTTGGCAGGGATGCCAAAGCTAGACATAGCTTTATACAGTTCGTCTCTGTAGATGCTGTCATACGCGGCCTTACAATCAATGGAGGTGGTGGGTATCGATTTGGAGTTCATAGGTTTTTTCCAGGATCTGCCGCAACGTGAAAATTTGGTCGATGGTAGACTTTCCTGGCCTGAAGCCACATTGGTAAGGACCAATCAGATTGTTGACGAAAGGCTTCAGACGTTCACATATTATGGCAGAGAGGATCTTGTAGGCTATGTTAAGCAGACTTATTCCTCTGTAGTTGGCGCAGTTTAGAGGATCTCCTTTTTCATCGGGCATGCATTCCTCCGACCATATCTTACAGATGATTTGGTGCATGCTCCTATCTAGCTCGTCGCCTGCGGCTTTGAACAGCTCGGCAGCTAGAGCATCTGCTCCAGCGGCTTTGTTGGTTTTCAGCCGTGATATAGCTGTTTTCACTTTTTCTAGGTCGGGTTCAAGGAATTGTTGGCTGTCATCGTGTATGATAAAAGGCTCCTGTCTGCCGGCGGGGTTCTGTTCGTCGTCGCCGTTATACAGTCTACAGAAGTGGTCTTTCCAAATCCCCAGCACTGACTGCGGTTCTACTATGATGTTCCCTTGTTGGTCTCTGCAGGTATCGGTTCTTGCTCGATGACCTTGAGCCAGCTGTTTTACCTTCCGATAAAACCTCCGAACTTCATTCCTGCTGTTAGCTCTCTCAACATATTCGATCTGACGCTTCTCATGCTCTCTTTTTTCTCCTGAGAAGCCGGCGTTCTTCTCTCCTCTTTTGCTCGTAGAGCTCACGAGCAGCTCTTGTCCTTCTTTGCAGCGCCGCTTTGTATGCCTCCTGCTTGGCTGCATGGGCCTGCCTGCATTCTTCGTCAAACCAGGGGTTTCGTTTTGGTGGCTGTGAGAAACCCAGCACATTAGAGGCGGCATCTCTAACTGCATTCTGGCAATGTTGCCACTGGTCTTCGATACTTGATGTTGGCGGCATAGGACTCCTTAAGAGGTTACTTGTCACTCGATCAGAGAAGGATCTGGCGATCTCTTGCGATTGTAGCCGGTTCGACGTCGAATTTTCTTGCAGCATTTCTTTGTTTTGGCCGTTGTCGGGATATTCGTAGCACTGCCTTGGCTACGACGAGGTAGTGGTCCGAGTCGATGTTGGCTCCTCGGAAAGTTCGAACATCTTGAATGCTGGAAAAGTGCCTCCCGTCGATCGCAATGTGATCAATCTGGTTGACGGTTGATTGATCAGGAGATCTCCATGTACCTTTGTGGATGTTGAGATGTGGGAACCAGGTCCTTGATACCGCAACATTTCGCCCCGCAGCAAAATCTCTCAGCCTGAATCCGTTGTCGGAAGTGGTGTCGTGCAGGCTGTGCTTTCCGACTGTTCTTCCAAAGATGCCTTTTTTTCCCAGCTTTGCGTTAAAATCGCCGAGGACAATTTTCATGTCATAGCTAGGACATTGATCATATGTTTTGTCGAGGAGCTCGTAGAATTCGTCTTTGGTGTCGTCCTTTTTCTCTTCTGTGGGGGCATGCGCGCATATTAAGCTAATGTTGCCGAAATCAGCCTTGATTCGGATCGTCGTGATGCGTTCGCTTACGCATTTGAAGCTCAAGAATTTTTGCCTGAGTCTGCTTCCCACGACGAATCCGCATCCAAAGAGTCGCTGTTCCCGGTAGCAATCCCCATAGTAGATGTCGCAGTTATTCATCTTTTCGCCCGGTCCATCCAATCGCATTTCCTGGATAGCGGTAATATCTGCTTTGTAGCAGTTGAGGGTCTCCGCTAGTTGTTCGGCAGCACGCAGTCCATTAAGGGACCTAACATTCCACGTGCATATCCGAAATTCGTTGTCCTTTATACGTTTGCTTGGTTCGTCATCAGTGTATCCGTCCGTTTCCGAG
Source organism: Sphaerophoria taeniata (assembly GCA_943590905.1). Lineage (NCBI taxonomy): Eukaryota > Metazoa > Arthropoda > Insecta > Diptera > Syrphidae > Sphaerophoria > Sphaerophoria taeniata. Next base: position 69,300,458 of record OX016540.1, read on the forward strand.
GCCTGTTGATGCTTCGTAACTAGATTTTTTCTATGTAGCCGGGAAGTCACCCCGACGTACAACCCCCAACCTGGAGTACCAGGTACTTGATGTGACTCCAAGTACAAAAGCCGGAAAACCGCTCCTTTTACGACCTAAAGCTTCAAATATGTCGAAGTAGCCCGTAAAGGTGTTCACCAAGTAGTTCGACCTAACTGGAACTGAGGACGCCACCGTTGATTCCAAAAAGAAATTCATCCGCTGCCGTCCCTCGTGGGAAGTGCCTTGGTGGGAACACTCCTTCGTTGTGGGGTAATTAGTAGTAACAGCCTACTCCGCTTCGACCTGTCGACCATGGGAGGCCCTGCTGCGAAAACAAGTTTCGCGATCGCATAGCTCTAAGCATCGCAGTAGTATTTACCGTAAGCCGCTCCGCCACGTCAAGGCTTACCTTACGAAATAAGCACTAGTTGAAAAAAAAGTTAGATGGCGGACCCCTTGCATTAATTTGAATGTGAATTTAATTTTTTCGGTTCCTGAGAAGAAGGGATATGAGTAAGAAGTATCGGTATTTTGCGTACGATATTTGACAAACCCTGCTTTGAACAGCTTACTGATTAGTATTTCTCTTTGGAATTAAAAAATATGTATTTTTTAAGGCTTCAAATATTCAATTTTGAAAACAGAGACCCAACAATCTAGCATAATAAAAGGCACGCATATTTTTTAAACATTTTTTTTTTCATTTATTTTTATCTTCTAGAATAATAATTCAACATGTTTTAAATAAGTTTTTTTTGTATGTATTTATAATGAATACTAATCAAGACTTATTTTTGTTTTAATGATAGATTTTTAGGAGTAGGAAGTGTATACTCATTTATTATTATTTTTCTTTGCAAGTTGTATATATTTTTTGTTTTATTTATCAAACTTCAATGACATCCAAAGGTTAATTTAAATACAAGATCAGTTTTTGTCCATTAAAATTAAATGATGTGCAACCAAAAAATATATAAGAATAAAAATATAAAGAAAACAAAAAAACAATAATCATTATTAATTTAAATTGTAACACTAAAGATAGGTATTTTATTTATGTAGTTTAGTTCTTATGTTTTTTTTTTATCAAGTTTCATTAATATTTATTGATTAAAGTATAAATCCAATTTTGTCCACATTAATTATTATGAGATGAATTATCGCATCCATTAGGAGTACAACAATTATTGTAAATATCCACTTCAGGTTTGTGTAGTTTTGATTGACGAAAATTATTGAAGCATATTTACTTGCAGTTATCAAAGTGATTGAGCGAAAAGCATTTATTTCAATTAATAACGAAAAAATTAAACGGGATAATCCCCTCCACACTTGAAGAATTTTCCCCTTGTCACCCAATTTAATTTGTCTCTTATACTCGCTAAGAAGAAGTGTTGTTTCCTTTGACTAATAATAATTTTATGTTTAAAAGTATATTTATATGAATGTACGCATACACATTGATAAAATCTCTTATTACATAATTATTATTAAATATATTTATATTTTAATAAATTAAAAACTATTTACATAGAAAGTTTGTATGACATCCATTTAAATGAAGGGAATACACAGCGTACAGTTAGTTTTTTTTATTCCCCTTTTGTATTAGTTTAAGTTTTATTTTTATTTTATTTATTTTTTTTTTCTTGTTGTTGTTGATGATAGGGGGACACAAAGAACGGAGAGTAATTTTTTGAAACATTTGAATTTCTTGTTTTTCAAATAACTGAGCGCACAAAAATTTGATTCTCGCCAGATTTACTGATCATTGTGTTTTTCCAACTAATTTTGTTTCTCTTTTTAATAAAATTTTGTTTTACGCATGTTTTTTGTGTCTAATAATATTTTAAAGGCCGATTTCTAAATTGTATTGTACTAACCTATTGAAGAAATCAAATAATTGCTTTCAATTCCCTCTCCTTCTCATTTTTTACTTTCTGTTTATGCAAAATTGCTTTGTGTATTGATGTTGTTAAATCACTCTTTTTTTTTTTAATTCAAATGGAATCCTTTCTCCTTTGTTGCTGTCAAGAGACGGTCTTTCAGAATTTCCTCAGTTGGATAGTCGGGCAGTTTAAGATAATGTACGCATGTGTTCACCGATGGGTAGCTACCTTCGCCTGCATCGACCTTTCGGACAACGGTGAGGCGTGGGTGGAGATTAGCCAATCCACCTGGTGGCAAACTACTGCAGCCGGTGGTGAATTGTAGAAATGCTTTCCGTTCGGGGCCAGTCATGCTTAGAAGTACGTTCACGAAACGAAGGAAACCAGGACTGTAACGAATTTGCATTTGTTAACTGAATAAACAAAAAGGAAACCAAAACAAAAACCACTCACCTATCTTTGGAATAGCCCAATTTTGGTTCAGTATAATTGATGAGATCCTCTCGTGTCCATTGAGGATGTTGTTCACCGCAGATCATCATGCGTGCCTCTTGAGGACTAAATGCAGCTAACTTATTCAGAGGGAACACTTGACAAAAACCTCGATGGAATGCCTCCAATTGCTTAGCAATACCATCTTGTAACGAGAAATTCATCAATAACTCACAATATTCCTCAAGATTGTGTATCGTCACATCAATGGCAGCTCCATTTGGTACAAGTTCGGCGTAAGGAAAACCATAACACCTTGAACTAGGCAGATATGTGAATGTTAGAGCTAGATCCTCTAATTGTGCCTCGCCACTCTTTGTAACTAGTTTCAAATCAGCAATTTCCTGATTCCGTTGATCGGGTGACAAATGTGGATCCATTTCGATTGCTTGCTTACGAACAACTAAATCTTGTAATTCTTTTATGAATTCAGCTCGAATTGGATCGATTTCGGCGAGATTGTCTTGAGTAAGGACACCGTCATACCAACACGACTCGGGAAATTCGTTGCCCAAAAGTTTCGAACAAGTATCGGCCAGTTCGGAGTCTTCTGACATAATTGATGACATCATCAAATCATCAGAAGCCTTGTCAGCCTGAATGACACTCGATTTGGAAAGGATTTTATTGTGGCAGAGAAGCTGAAGGAATGAATCTGAAAGTGGTAAATCAACGAGCCGCATATCCTGCAAAACTTTGGCGATGAAAACTCCCAAAAACCAGTAGTATTTTGAAACTTTTTCACATATCTCTGAATCCTGAGGCAGCGGTGCTGGAAACAGACCAGATACTTTACGATTAACATAGTAGCCAGATGGCTTGATTCCTTGACCCAAATGATTGTGTTGGTCTTCGTTAGCAAGACTCTGTTCTTCGTCTTCGCACAGCCACATTCCCAAATCAGCTCGCTGGAGTTCAGCAGCAACCAAGGCGTAGAATTCGAGAGTTGGTCCCAAACCGGTTCCTTCTTCCCCGACGAATTCGACTTCAAGAACAGATTTCCGATTGCAATGGACTTTCATTACTTGCATTGCCCAATCGAGAAGATTATCTGAACGTGGAACCTTGACTCGTTCGTGTTTGAGACGACCTACACGGAATTCCAGCTGATCGTCGCGGCGCGGACTTAAACCTGGCATACGTTGGCGCTCCAAAGTAACATCTCGTTGGGATTGCAAACATACAATTGATCGAGATGCCCCAAAAGCAGTGCAATTGAAATACACCTGACGTGTCTCGAATGGGAATAGGAACGGACAGGACTGATTCAAGTCTTCACACCAGGCTGGCAAACTGTTGCTTGACAATACCAAGGGATCTTGAATTTGCTGCTGCAGCTTATTGGTGATTTTTTTGCTCATGAACATATCTGGCGGCAGGGCACAATTGCCAAAACCTTCATCGATATCCATTCGTTCATCTTTCTGACGTAGACTTTCGGTTTCTTTTTGATTGAGAGCATTGAGCTGACTCAGAAGCTGCAGAACATCATCAACATTGCAATTGATATTCTCTGATGTCATGAAGCCACTACGCATCGGAGAATTAGGCGAGAGTGTTGAGGCTCCACTCTTTACTGAGATTACTGGAGTATTGGGACCATCCTCTTCGCCAGCACTGCTGGTATCGCTAGGCAGTGCCTCTTTGTAGATAATCGTATAGGTTGGTTCCCATGCTTTACGGAACTTATCGACTTTATTTAATTGTGTTGACTGCAGTAGCTCTTGAACGGCTCGGAATATCGACCACTCGTTGTTGCGCAGCTCGACTTCAACATCGGGAACACCACCAATGCCTGGACCTTTCAGGATCAACGACAAGGCTGGCTGCTGAACCGTCACGTATTCATTCGATTTAGTTACCTCGGAACTGGAACCAGGTGGTGATATTTCCAAATCGGATGTTTGATTGACATTGGTCCTGCCTGGACGTGGATCAAAGGCGGGAATCAAAGCGGAGAATTGGCGTTTCAAGACGAATTCATCGTCCCAGGATTTTCGTTTGCCTACACCGGCTAGGCGGTTTTCGAACGTTTCATCGTCCATGAATGTCAGAAGATTCCTAGACACCATTACCTGTAGGAGGGTATTCTTAAGAAAAGATGTGGTCTTGGTTAGTTTTGCAAATGCACTGACATCGATATTTAAGAAAAATAAATACTTACTCCAACTTCTTCGTATTCGTCTTCATTCTCTTCGTCGTCGTTTTCCTCATCCATGTCGTCGTCATCGTCCATGTCTCCGAGGAGAGCAGGTGCCCGGCAGCTCTCTAGAAAATCTTCCAAAGATACTTGTTCGCTATCACTTGAAGTCGATGTCAGGCTCATTGTAAGGGCTGGGTTGATGGACGATGAAACTTGGTTTCCAGGAGAAGCATTTGTGCCGCCTCCAACATTCGATCCTGAATTGTTAGCTAAAAGAAAATCGATTTTAATCCTCTGTAAAATTTTGGACAGATATAATTTTGTTAGCTTACTAGCATTATTTGATGATAAACTGGGATAGCTCTGTGCAGTGCTCAACAGCCCCGAGTGGAAATTGCTGGACAGAGCAAGCTTCACCAAACTGGTCACTGAAGTTGGGCCACGCGGGAAGAATCCAGTTCCTGAATTTTGATTATTACGCTCATTCGAGTTTGAGTTGTTGATCTTTTGGTCGTTTTGCATGTTATTTCCTTGTGATGCCCGACGCCGAGCCATTGCGGCGAACGTTTCCAACAGTCTTGTTGGTGTTGCTGCATCTGGCTGTGCTGGAGCATCCGAAACCGAAGTCGTAGTCAGATTTGGGACACTCACACTCATCTGATTGGATACCGCTGTCGAAGAAGAGGTACTTCCTGGTGGTGGTGGATTCTCTGTAGCTGGTGTAGTTGTGGTGTTGTTCTTACCTTCGCCCGTGCCACCGGCTGAACACTCGCCCATGTGCTTCTCGACAAGCTGCTTCTTGAAGTGCATAACCTCATCGGGCTTCTGTATAACGACACCAGTGCTCGACCCGGTTGGAGGAGGAGCAATTGAAGAACTGCCAGTTACATCATGGGTCTTAGGTAGGGGAATCTTAACGCCTGTGGCCAGACAATTTGACGACGGAATCGAAAGAATGTCCGAAGAGAGGATATTGTTTGTATTGTTGCGAATCATGTCGACGCCTTCGCGCATCTTATCAATTACTTCCATTGCTTCGGTCGAGAACTGCGACACACGCTGTCCCGAATTAGCTCTCAAGTTAACCAAGAGGCTCTTGCTTATGCTGTTCACAGAATTGCTTGCATTCATTTTGTTGTTGGCTTCGATGTTTGATGATTTGTTGTTATCCTCGCTGTAGCTCTGCTGTCGGATGAGTGTGGCGTTTACCTTTCCAGTGCTGCTCGGACCACTGGCCAGTAGACTAGCGAGAGTGTTCTTTCCCGAGTTGTTACTTCCACTACCACTGCCGCCGCATAAATTGTCAGCCAATGCCAGGTTTTCGGTAATTGTGGCCAAATCGGATACTACATTTGTGTTGATGGCTTGCATTGAATTATTGATTGCCGATAAGTCTGTAATGTTCTCACGTTCGCGCAACGAATGATGAACCACCACCGACGAGCCACTGGTCTCTTTTCCATCGGGATTGGTTGTTGTTACAATATCGGACTTGGCCGAGGAGAAAACGTTTTCAGTGATGGCCTCGACAGCTTGTTTAAATGCCAAATTGTCTGCAGATGCTGCCTGATCTGAAGAAGCTACCGAGTTGCGATTCAATTCAGTTGCCTCGGGCAGCGATGGAGTTGAACTGGACTTGCGACTTGTGAGAGCGTTACTCTTGTTTTCAAGTTTCTTGGATATGGTGGATAGTGGCGCAACTGAATTTCCACCTTCAAGCACCGACAAATTATCACAATTGGTCAGCTTGAGATCGTATTTACCCTCAGCTCCCATGCGGTACGAATTCCGAACACCATGATCCCACTTCACATCGATCCATCCGTTATGAATCTCCCCGGTAACAGTGCCCTCGCTTGCACCATCCTGATCGTCCCAGCGCCAATCAACACCACGAACAACACGCGCACCTTTGGTGATGTGCTTTAGTTGGGCACGAATTTGTCGTCGTTCTCGGCGAATTTTCGCTTCAGCTTCTTTTACTCCCTTGCCCATGTCTTCGCAAACGGCCGACACTCGACCGTAAATCTCGAAACCACTCAAGCTCAAGTAATGTGTCTGGCCGGAGGCGTTGCGTCCATTTTGCTGAATCCGGATGTGCCTGTAGCCCTGATTCTCGTCTGGAGAGCATACAATGGGCCAAGTGCTTGTACTGCCGGGCTCTACGAGACTCTTATCATCCGAGTGTGTCACAAGTGTAACCCAGCTAACGCCATCCTTTGAACCTTGGAGCATCCAATTGCGCAAAGCACTTCTGCCATAACCTCGAGCATGTCTTAATGTGTAAGCATTCGGTACCAAGAACAATCCCAAATCAATGGCGAACCAAGCCTTTTTGTTATCTTTGGTGTGGCAATTAACGCTCACGCTGTCGCGTGATAGAATATCCTCAAGCTTTCCATAGGGCAAATTTTTTCCTTCCGAGCTGGTCACTTGAACAAGTCCATATTGTGCTGGATTAACCCATTCGGTGGTCTTGCCATTCGAACCAATGAAATAAATCAATCCCTCCTCGTCGAAGTCGTACTCGTGTTTGAACACCATGCCAGCTTTGTAATCCTTCAACTTTTTCAGATAGACAAAGGCCGAGCGATCCATGTCATACCATTGCTTTGCGACCATCTTCAGCAAATACTTAGCTAATTGTCCAACCGTAGCTAGAGGTTCCATTTTCAAAGTTCGTCCGGTGCGATCGAACAAAGTCGTCTCACAAGCAGCTCGTTCCAATCGGAATCGCAGACGCTTGGTTAAAATTTGTAAGCCATATCCGGTGCCTGGAGCATCGTACATATAGACTGGTAATTTTTCGGTGCTTTCTAAAACTGATACCAATTTCTGGACAAGAATACCAGCTGTGCTCTTTTTATCACTGCCCTTACTATTAAGGATGCAATTTTTGAAAATTGAAATTCTTTGTTTCTGCAATTTGTTCATTCTGTTCCTGGAGAGACCGTTGTCCCAGTAGTTCTTCGAAAGAACTGCAACCAATGCCTGAACAAGTCCCGAACTATGCATCTCATACGCACTCACAACTCCATCTTCGTGCAGAAGTTTGGTCAACTCATTGAGAGCATTATTAAGCTTCTCTTGCCAGTTTGAGTTCGGAGACATACGTTGCTCTTCGAGAGCGGTTTCGATTTGCTTAACAATTGCTGTGAGCTTGGCCACAGCTCCACGCGGTACCGCTTGTGCTGCCTTAAAGTACTTATTATAGAGATCGCGAGCCAAATTCTTGACTTGATTCTTTTGGACTTCGGTTTTAGTTTTGATTTTCTTCTTTTTCGTTATCGACCAGCCAGAGGCAAAGTCCGGACCGAGAGTTGTTTCGGCGGTGAATGTGTGCTTGGTGCTGCGATTACTTTCGAAAATGAAGCCGGGCAAGTCATCTTGCAGAATTGTCACTTGGTGGCCTTCTGAATTATGAATGTGCAGTTGATTTTGTTTCTGGCTTTGCAAAACCCAATTGCCAACAACAAGACGAAGCACGGATACGGTTGGGAGGATTGGTTGGGATGGTGTGCCTGGACGAACGGCCGAACGAGCGCGCAACAGCTTTTCCAGAAATTCTCCACGGTTTTCTGCAATGGAAATTTAAAAAAAATTTAAAAACATCGAATTTGACAAACAGACGTAATTTTTGTTTAATTTAATTTAAGTTAATAAAATAGAAAAATGTCACATGGATGAGTAATCAACAAGCTGCATTACAGACACACATTAGAAAGCAGTCTAGTGTGAATGGGTTACATGATTGAAGTAGCATTGAATTTTCGAACGGATCGGAAGCTTTGCTATTTATTTCTTCGAAGTTGTATTCACTTTAATGAAGAATAAGGCATATAGCCTAAGACCCAGTGGGCGGCTACCTATATGTAATTGACCAGACATCTAGACTTAAGTTTTGTTTACATAGAGTCTCTGTTACCTACCGTACATGAAATGAGAACTCACTAAGCCGAAAGTGGTGGACGCGACGAGCGCTCAGGTAAAACAGGTATAGATTTTTGGGGAATTTTGAAACCATCGTTTCATGTTAGGAAATTTGAAAAACATATCATTATCATTATCGGAAAACAATAATGGCAGACGATTATCACGCGTTTAATTCACTTGTGATTTATTTTATCACACAGAACTTCATAAGTTAGGTGATAAAAATATATTATCCACTCATTTAAGGTCATATTTACGTACCTACTATAAATTTGTCTAAAATTTAAAATTTTTACCATCATTTATATCGTTCGGATATGAACAATCAATCTGTACATGAGCAGGCTTTTACAAAGCTCTTCTAAATCACAACTTTAATCTTCTTCCACAACAGTCAACAGCCACAATAGAAGAAATTGAAAACAACATAATTAGATTAGTTTATGCTTCGGTACCACCAGGGAACCACACTTTTGTCCATTTTATTCCTAAAAACAAATGGTTTGATAGCGATTGCAATAAATTACGCAAACTCTCATTTAAATATTTAAAGCTCTTTAGAGCAACAAATTCCGACTATTATAAAAATATGTATCTAAGAGCCGACAAAGATTTAAAACAGCTTTGCGCTACTAAGAAAATAAGCTACAACAAAAACCTTGCACATCAGCTACAACTTAGTAAAAATTCAAAGGAATTTTGGCAAAACGTTCGTGAAGTTAGCGGGTGGCGGCAAAGTATGAAGATAACTCTCGAAGCTCAGACTCTAGGAGCTCATTTTAAAACCCTGTTGTCGGCTGAAGAGAACCTTCATACTTTCAGCTTTGCGTTACAGAACACGTGTGTTTCCGAACTGGACGGCCCAATATCGTTAAATGAATTGGAAATAAGTCTCACGAAAATGAAAAACAACAAAGCACCGGGAAGCGATGGAATACCAGTAGAGTTTTTCAAAAATTCGAACAATAGCTTTAAAACCTACATTCTGGATTTCTTCAACCGCCTCTATGAGAATGCTTGTGTTCCTTCAAATTTTACTAAAGCTCTCATTTTCACAATATTTAAGAAAGGAGATCCTAATCATCCTGAGAACTACAGGGGAATATCCATTCTCAACTCGCTTAGAAAGATATTTGCTAGAATTCTTTATGAAAGATTATCTAGCTGGACTGAAAGAACTAATCTTCTCAGCATGTTTTTAAGCTGGCTTCCGCTCTGGGTTCACCACTATGGATCACCTTTTTGCATTGACTAGCATAGCTAGAAATCATATTGAAAAAAAAACAAAAAACTTTATGTCTGTTTCGTTGATTTCAAAGCTGCATTCGACACAGTAAACAGACAGGCTTTGCTTTATAAGCTCTCAAATATGGGAATATCACGAAAATTTTTGATGTTGTATCTTCAATTTCTGAAATCTTCAAACGCAGCTGTATGGGATGGATCTAAACTGTCAGAGTGGTTCGAAACATCGGCAGGCGTTCCACAAGGATGCATTTTGAGCCCTCTGATATTCGCTCTGTTTATTGATGATATTCCTGATATACTACCGGGTGGCGTTATCTTTGCGGGAACTCTCATCAAAGTTTTGCTCTATGCTGACGATTTGATTTTAATAGCCGACAATCCTTTTTCACTGCAACTTCAAATTAATAAATTACAGTCGTACTGTCAGACGTGGGATCTGAAAATTAATGCTCAAAAAACAAAAGCAATGATATTTGAAAACCGACAATGTAGAAGAGCTCCTGAAGAAGCCTGGAGACTTGGTAGCGAACACATTGAATGTGTACGTGAATTTAAGTATCTAGGAGTTCTGTTTACATATAACTTAAACTTTTTCAAGCACGCCAAGGAAAAAAGCAGTGAAGCTAAGTTAGCATTGAATTCAATGTGGCCGACTTTCTTTGCAAATCCCGATATTGACCATTCGTCAAAATTCAAGGTCTTTAATGCTACAGTCAACACCTGTATGTGCTATGGGATACAAGCATTTGGAGTTACACTGTTTGAAGAGTTTGAGTTGGTCCAAAGACACTTTCTTTAGCGCATTTTTCGTTTGCCGAATTCCACGCCGACCTACGCGATTCATGTCGAAACAGGATTACCACCAATCTATATAAGAAACCTTAAAGCTTCTTCAGACTAGTATACGAGAGTGATGAGAAGAAGTGATACCAGCCTACACAAACTGATATTGGTTAGACTTTTGAAAACAAATGCATCACCATTTAGGGAATGGAACCAGCTGGCCCTATCTCATGACATCGCGTTTTCAATAACTGAACGAAATCTGCATGAGTGGCTTGATTTTTTTGCGACTATCATCTCAAAAATAGATGACGGAATATTTGACCAACACTTGACTAGAGCATCATCGTCTTCTTCTAGAAATATTTATAGCAAACTCAATCACCGAATACCTACAGAAGAAAGCTATTTTAATGTTAAAAACTCAGCCGATTTAATAAGTACAGTTTTTAAAGCAAGGGTGGAAATTCTCAACCTTAATTTCATCCCCCACAGAGTTGATTTGCAGCAAATTTGTAACTTGTGTAACAGAAGAGAACTAGAAGATGTTTACCATTTTATCGCTGTGTGCCCAATTTTGCAAGAAATTCGGCGATTGTATTTCCAAGAAAGTTTTTTGTCTATCAATAGTCTCCACGAAATATTAAATGGTGCTCGGGGTTGGTATAAATTATACAAATTTTGTAAACATGCTCTAATGTACCGGAATAGTTTCTAAAATCACACGTATGCTCTACAATGCTTTTTTGTCTTAAATCATTAAAATTATTACTTTTTGTGTTTCAAATCACCATCAAAATTGACTTTTTATTTATGTTTCAAATCATTAAAATTGTAAAAAAAAAAAATCAAAACTCTCGCTTCTCATCCGAAATTGTAATAATTAAATTTAACTTAATTACATAAAAAATCTTTTTCGTAAATTTCTGTTTAAATCCAGTAATTTCAATTATATTTCCTCCTTTTTCTTATTTTTTTTATTAGTTTATTTTGTAATGTAAACTCCGGCAGACGGCAGAACAGCCATGACCGTATTCTTTAATTAACTGTATACAAAATTAAATTGAAAAAATAAAGAATTTATAATAATAATAATAATAATACATGAGCAGGCAAGTGAAGTGTTCATGCCAAGCATTGTATGTGTTTGTGATTTGAGTATACAAATATACAGAAAAGTATTTTGTCTGTTGGATTGTGTTGTTTACCAGTTGGCTGTTTTTTTTTTTTTTGTTAAGTAAAAAAGTAAAAACAATTTCAAGGGGACACAATTAGCCCTATTGTGAGTTCCGCCTGGAAAATCATTCCCCCGGAATATTTTCGTTCGACCGGAATTCAAAAGAGCTGTTGTGAGTTTCGACCGAATAGAATTTCACTTCGAAAAAGGACTGACAGTTCGAATAAAACAAACAGTGATAAAATGCTTGTAGAAAAACACCAGTTTTCAGAGAATGAAAATATCCCATTCATATTTCCCTTTCAAATGATTAAACATTTTTATATTTTTCTTTACTTACAATTCAAATGGCTAATTCATTAAAGAAATATTCTTTTTCAACTTATAGCTTTCATTTTGGTTAGGCTATTGATACGCAATTTGTAAGATATCAATTTTTTTTATTTCATTTCAAAAACAAAATATTAAACATACAGGAAATGTTTGATCAGTGTGCTATCCAGGGTTGATAAAAATCATGATTTTTTTGTTTCTGACAGATTTTTTTGATTTTTTCAAAAAAATCATGATTTTTTTGATTTATTTGATTTTTTTTTATTTTTTTTCTGTATTCGCAAGATATCTGTCTTATTTTTCTTCGTAAATGATATTTTTATTTTAAGTTACTGCCCCGTACTAAAAATATGACTTTTCTTATTTATTTATTTATTTATTTATTTATTTTATTTGTATAGATTGAGAGCTGAAGAAGAAAACGCAGCCCTCGAGTATGCTCAAAGTAAATACGCAGAGAAAGGAGCCTCTGATAATAAAATTCATATCCAAGACTCAACCTTTTTAAAAAGTCTTATATTCAAAAATCAGTCTCAGTTGAGTACAAAAACAAATGATGAGCTTGGCCAGTTTATGCCTTACTTTGACCAGTTGCTTTCAGCTGTAACATCATCTGCGTCTGTGGAATGAAAATGCAGCAAAACTGGTGTTTCCTTTTAAAGATTTTAACAATTAACAAATTAATCAATTATTTTCAATTTGCTTTGAAGTGCGAGTTTTCAGTTTTTTTTTTATTTATTTTTTAAAGTTCCTAATTTCTTTAGTGTTTCTGTATAAATTTTGTTTAAAAAAATCAATTTTGATTTAAATCATGATTTTTTTCAAAAAAATCATTTGATTTAAATTAAATCATTGATTTAAATCATGATTTAAATCAATTGATTTAAATCAATCAACCCTGGTGCTATCACTGTAATGAAAACGTCGACGTCAAGGTCAAGTCTATGTCAGTTTAAATAAATAAATTTTGATTTATATTTCTTGTTTCTATTTTGGGAGTTGAAAAATAAAACCTAAAATTGGTGTTGAAAACTCAGTACGAACTTGAGAAAACCCATACTTCATATCGCTAGATTCATTTTTAGTGCAAACGATTATAAATGTTACTGTTATCAATAATTCTTAGGTTTTTTATCAAATCATTTTCTTGTTCTTCTCTTCGCCTCCTAAATAAAAGTGAAAATTTAAGCCCTGAATGACATTTAATTCCGCCTGAACTGAGAGCTCGCAATAAGGGAAATCTTTCGATTTCGCGCTTTTACGCCCGAAACTCACAATAGGGGAAACGAAAAAAAAGAGATTTTTTTCGGGTGGAATGCTGTTCATGTGAAACTCACAATAAGGTTGAATAGTTTTTTTTTAAATAACACAATGCGATGATTTGAGCTAAAAGAAGGCACAATTCAAATTAAGGAAATAAAATCCCAGCAAATGAGAAAAAACTTAAAAACTTAAATTTTGTTAATTTTTATATTTGAGTATGACACAATCAAATCATTTACGGTTTCTGGGTTGAATTTTATGACAAATTTTACGCATATGCAGCCCACTCTTCTAAAAGATGTATGTATAGCTTCACAATTTTTCAATTCAAATTCGCCTACACCAACAACATTAGTTGAAAATCTTTAAATTGTTTACCTAACCGTTTTATATGATGCATACTTCAAATTTACAAAAAACTTGCCCAAAGAGGTTTTCTCAAAACGCGCGAACATTTTGTTCGTTTTGAGTGTGGATAGTGTGGAATGTGAACAGAGTTTGACAGTAGCAACTAGATTTTCGCGACGAATAAAATATGTAATATGTTTTTTCCAATTTATTTTTATCCGGAAATAGCTAAGGCTTGCAAAAAATAATTTTTTTTCATTCATTCCTCTTTCGTTGATCGTTCTCATGTGAATGATCCTTGTAATGTATGCTTAATATTGTATAACAGTTTGCCTTACGATCATATCATTTTCTGTATGCATAACTATTTATAGGGTTGGTGACGTTTTCCCCAAGACATAATCCCCAAACTGAAATCTCCAAAGAGAGAATCCCCGTGGACAAAATCTCCATGCCAAAATCTCCAAAACAAATATGTTCAAGTAGTGAATCATGCGATTAAATCGCGCGATTTAATCGCATGATTCACTACTTGAACATATTTGTTTTGGAGATATTATTGTATCCAGTTAAAAGGGCCGCCCCATAGAATCCGTCAGTCCGTTAGCGTTGACGTTTTCAACTGACAGCACAATAGAATATACATGTTCTTATGAAACTCGTCCCATAAGCAACGCATGTGACGGATACGACGGATAGAGTTGGTTAACTTTCTACTTTTTGAGTCCGTTGATCCGTTGAAAAATAAATTTGACAAACAGTCAACTCAATGTGTTTCCACAGCAACAAGGAAAAGCAATGAATGATCAAAACTTTGTGCAAAAGTATCATTTTGACACAATTTTAATGTTTATTTACTTTTTTTTGTTCGGATTTGAGGTTTTGTGAATAAGTTTTACACTAAGCAAATGAAACTATCAAAGTATACAACGTATTCTATGCGATGGTTCCCTCCGGCAAATACGTTTGCAACAACGACGGATTCTATGGGTCGGCCCCTTAAGGTTGTTTAAGAAATAAATGTGTAATTCATTTTAAATGCAATTAATTTTATTCAAAATAAATAAAAAAATTAATTCAAAAGAACTTTGTTTAATGTTTAAACAAATAAAGAATGAATATAAAACAAAACATGTCGTGAGAGGAACGGTGTAAGTAGACGTACCTGAATATTGGAGATTTGGAGATTTCAAGGAGATTTTGGCAAAAAGTATTTTTTCTTTGGGGATTTTTTCCGTGGGGATTTTGTCGTGGAGATATTGGCAAGTTGGATTTTTTTTTTTTTGGAGATTTTGTCCCCATGGTGATTTTGTCTTTTGGGGATTTCGTACGACTCTCCTATTTATATACCTAATGTTCATGCATTAACCCTTACCTTAAGTCATGATCAGTTACCTTCAAATCGTACAGTCGACATTATCTTCTTTGCTCTGCCAAGAACTCTACTTAATTAGAATCTAACTAATAAGTAATTAAATATTAAGGCCGTGTGCGAATCGGATGAATTGTGGTTAAAAAATAAAAATGGATGAATTTTTAACCACTACTGTCATATTTTAACCTGCTCCGCAGCTAGTCTAATAATTTTATTCAATGCGAAGTGTCAAAATTTAACCAAACGTCAAGTTTTAACCCATTTTCCTATTTTTTCCTCTGCCTGAGTACGTTTTAACCGAGACTTTTCATTGAAAATAAAAGAATTCATAGTTGATTCGCAGTTGATATAATTTTTCTTGGACTTTTAGAATCTTTGCACTAATATCGCCATCGGTGCTTTTGTGCCCTTGGACGTAAGGTTTCAAATGCGATTTCATTCAAAAATTACAAATTGCAAACAAATCTACACATGATCTTTCTACTGCAAGAATTTTTCAGTAATTGAACAAATTTGTAAATTTTTTTGATTCGGTGAAACACAAACTTACAAAAAAATATGAGTTTTAACAAATTTGTACTTGTACGCAACAAAGAAAATTAACTTTTGGTGAAACTGAAATAATGAAATTTCTACAAATTTCCCTTTGTAAGCAACAAATACAATTTTGTAATAAAAAGATTTTGTGAAACAGAAAAAATCGTTTTTTCCACAAACTTGTTGAAAAAATGTTTGTAATCTACAATTTGTAAGTTGGTGAAACAGACCACTGGTATCGACTCCTAAACGGCCAAACCGCCAAACAGATATTTATGAAATTTGCATGTTGTATTTTTGGAATTTTGTTGGCATTGGAAACACCATACAGAAGAGAGGGAAAACTAGATATATGAAATTTGATATGATACATAGACGTAAACTTGATTTCTTGCATGTTTTTTTTTTTTTGTTGCAGAATCGCTTATCGAATAGAGAAATAGAAAGTTCTTGATGGAAGACCCGCAAAACTCATTGGAGTGGAAGGTGCTTTGGTTTTCAAAATTATTGTTGATATAAAACCGCGAATTTTAGGTGCATTCGTTTTCAAATAGAAAAATAGAAAATTGGTAATAGTCAATTAAATCGTCTTCATCCGTACTACCGTTTGACATGTTGAATGGTTTCTTATACAAATTTGTGAACAAAAAAATTAAAACACACGTCCTTATCGAACAACTATCAACTGAACAAAATTCGGTCGTACTCTTGTGCGGAGAGAAGTCACAAATCGATCGCAAACTAGTTGTAAAACAGTTGCTTGAGCAACTGATTTGCGATTCTAGTTGCAAAACAGTTGCTTCGTGTGCGGAGGGCCTAAACGTTTTTAATCAACTAGATTTATTCAGAAGTCGAAAATCACATTAACGAATACATGATTTTGAAAACAAATAATGAAAATCAAAATGTCTTAATAACAGGAAAGATGTATTTTACAAGTCGGAAAACGATAAAGGGTTCTGGGTTATTGTTTACGGACATTAAATGGAAAACGGAGATGACCACCTCCAAATATAAGTTTCTTCATTTGATATTTATGTACATAGAACAATTTCATATTGAAATTTGACAAAATAAACAGTGAAATTCATGCAACACAAAACCAAATGCATACCTGTTCATTGGTCACTAAGATGCAAAGTTCCAAAGTACCATTCAAAAATAAACAAGTAATAAAAACATAAAAATAATATAGCCCAGCAACAGAGGAAATTTAAATTTAATAAATGAAATATTTTTATTTTTTAAGTTATTAAAAAAAAATGTTTTCATATTTTTGTAGATTTATGCCACACCAAAATAATACAAATAATAATAAAAAGAAAAAAATTAGAAACAAATCAGAAAAAAAGGAAATAAGTCTCTCACCTTCACTAGAAACAGCGTCCATGCCTCGCCCTTTTCCTACAGGACAGAAAATCATACGATGTAATGTAAAATAAGAACAAAGAAAAAACCAAATTTTAACACAAAACAATGTGTTATTCAGAAAAAATAAGTAGTGGTAAGAGGATGCATTAGTTTATAGCAGATGCTTCGTGTTTGTGTATAGACAGATATTTTTCGACTATTGCGTAAAATTAATTTGAGTGCATGTTTTTTGAGTTTGTTCAAAACTGATTTCAAACAACAAGTATTTCAATAAATTTTTTTTAAATAAAAACAATTAATCGCAACAACTAAAACTCAAATAAATTGTAGCGAACAGGACAGTAATTTCTTTTATGTGTATTTCATTTCATGCTATAAAAGGTGACTTTCTATAATCTGCTACCTGCCGTTTGAATTTTTTGAATCTAGTATGAGATTTTTTATTTGGATTATTTTAAGAAACCTTTTCAACGAATTGTTTGTTTGAAAAAAAAAGAATATTCAAAAAATGAGAACGAATAAATGTAGAATACTTTTTTGAACTGTTCAATTTCTACTAAGATTCCTACATTTAAAAGCATGTTGTAAAGTAAGTCAGGATAGTAGGTATCAAAACTTACCAGAACTATCATTTCCATTCTCAGGACTTCCACTCGAATACATTGTTGCTAGTTTGCCATCCAATATAAAACGGAACCATCCATTCGATCCATTGGACAATTCCAAAGCAGCCGAATCTGACCAAACATACAAGCAATCACGCCCTCGACAGATACTCCATTCACGCCAGTGATATGCTTTTCCCGGTAAAATCTCTTTGGCGTCTTCCATGGCATCTTTTCAAAGGCAAAATCATTTTATAATATACCTACAACATCGATAAATTCGAAGAAATTACCTGTTACAACAGCAGTAACTGCCGAAGAAGGTCCTGGCTCATCGGTGATTGATGGGGTTAAAGTCGATACTTTTTCAATATGCATTTCATTCTCTGGTCCCATAAGCGATTGAACTTTCGAGAATACACCTAATCGTGCGAAATGATCTAAAAATTCTTCCTGTGTCTTTGATGTTAGTTCTTCAATTATGGTTAAAACAACCAAGTGACCATCTTCATCGTCCTAGAAAAATTTAGAAACACAAATGTCAATGTAGCGTTTGTTTTAATATGAAATACAAAATTAATGCAATTTTACATCATGCATTTTGTTCAAAAAAAGTACAAACGAAAAGAAAAGAAAAAAAAAAACATAAATAAATAGTTGGAGAAGTATGAATTGTTGGACCAGCTTCATGAAATGTTGCAGGATTTTTCTTAACGCAACGAATTCAATAAAAATATGAAGGAAATAAACAACAATGTACATTAGGGCGGAGCGCGGTTGTTGTTAAAGTTGTTAAAATTAAAAACATACCCCCCGCAAAAGTTGTGTTGGTTCCTAAAACAAATTTAAATATTTTTTTTTTAATTTTTAAAACGACCGCTAGGGGTCGCGTATCGCATTGAAAATTGAAATAAAATAAAATAACACTGATCCATAGCAGATACTCACTAGATTTGACATTTATTTGCAAATCACTTTGTTTGATTAAAGAAACAGCCCTAGGTTTGAGTGCGTATCAATTTTTTTTTTTGGGGGGGGGGGGGGGGGTTTGTCACCTGAAACTAAAAATCTACGATATGTGAAAAAAGTTTGAGTCAGATACATAGGTGCACCTAAATACGAAAGGAATCTTGGGGAAGTGGGAGGCTCCAGCTTTTCCCTCAGTACGCCACTTCGTCGAGGGAGGGGGTTGTGGTTGGAGGGTGTGGGCTTGAGTTTCCTTAAAATTGTGAAATTGAGTTTGGTCTTACATACGGTGCTTATTGATAAATTCAGTATGACCGAATTCTTTAATTTATTTATTTTAATTTTATCGTTTTGTATTTTATGGCTGTTTTAAAAATAATATATGTATACCAAGGGAAAGGTAAAAAGTTTTTATAAAGTTTTATTTCAAATAACTTTTTTTGGTTTCCACATTTGGTAATTCCCTTCGAGGAATCAAAGTATTTTTTATAATACCATATCTGTTTATAAAACCACAAAAAGTCTGGGAGGCTTCGGTCACCAACTTAACAGCTCTTCCTAACTACTTGGCTGTGTGATGGAAGCTGTTTAATGAAATTTGATCTAGTCGATTGTTTTTGTTGCACTATTTCCCAAAGGCCTGCCTCCTCAGTATAATCTTTGAGAACTGTAGGCTCAGTCAAACGGTTATTTTCAATTCGCCATCAATCTTTCAATTCGAAGTATTCACAAGCTTCGAAATTAAATTTTGGGAGCTGAAACTTTCGGACAACTTCGCTACTGGTGTTGCTGTTGATTGCTACTCTTGCTTTTAAGCTCCGGCGAAGCCCCAGCTATCGACAATTTTGGCGGTCATCGAACAACATAGCTACCAAAATGTTCTCGCCATTTCCGAAATATCTAATTCCAGCGAAAACAGCTGATACCGTGTCATCTTTATAGTATTAAAAAAGTATTTCGCACCATAGACAAAAGAAGGCTTCGATTTAATCTCAAGCCACATATCAGCGTACACTTTGGCAATGTACTCAACTATCTGCTTCAATGGCTCATCTGGGGATTCTTTTGACACATCTACCCGAAGGATGCGGTTAGCTGAAGTAAGACATCTCGAATGCACCATTGTTCCAGGATTGTTTTCGAAAATTGGTCCTTCTCTGACACCATTGCTTATTGCTATGCTTTGCATATTTCATAAAAATACTTTTAGTCCGGGCTCAAACTAGAAAATTGTATATCAGGTAAATTTATTTGAACTGCCTTGTATGGAACGACGGATAAATCTTGACAGTTCTTGTGGTCTTTTCCAATATATCTCCGGCGTATGCGTTCGGCCCTGATGTTTTGCCGTAAAGTTTCTCAAACAAGTGCCTTAGAGGCAACTCATTGGCATGTCGCAACCAATATCTTTGAGATTACTTATTAAGATACTATTGTAGCAGATTGTTTCTGCTTTTCCATTAGGTGTTGTAATATGTCCTAGGTATTGGTTGCCAGGTTCTCTGAGTAATACAATGTGTTCTTCAATAACATAACCTTTATCAACTACGATACGATTGATTTATTCTCTTATTAATATTTTTTATATATTTATTATTATTATCTATATTTATTATTTAAAACAAATACCTATGTTTTTAATTCAAACATTTCTGAATTTACTGAACTGACAGAAATAAATTAAATTGAAAACGCCAAACAATGGAGCGTTTAAAAATATAAAAAAATACTACTAAAAATGTCTCTTTAAAATTGTTTGTATAAGAACTAATATAATGATAGGACCCAAATGTTTCACAACACCGGCTGTTAAGAAAACCTAGGGAAGCTACCTACTTTATGAATAGAGCCTTCTTAAACTTGTTAATGTTCATAATTCATATCTAAGTTTTAAGTCAACACATACACTGAAAAAAAATTAAAAAAAAAAAAAAAAAAATTTTCCACGCATTGCGCGACCCCTAGAGCGGTCAAAATGAAAATTTACAAAAAATCTTAAAATGCATTTCTAAACCATATGCAACTTTTGCGGGCAGTATGTTTTTGAATTTCTAAAAAAAAAAAAATCGCTCCGCCCTAATGTACATAGAGAATTTGCACCAATCGAAATAGAAGTTGTTAATAATTTTGTTTCTTGAGAAAATATGGGTTTTGGATTGAATTTTTGCTTGCAAGCAAATTACTTGTACTAACAAAAATGAGAGCGTGCCAAGCAATATTACGAGACAATAGATGGCCATTGTTTTTTTTAATTGGGTGGATGCGTCTTTTGTTTTCAATTGTATATTTTTTTTTTTGTTTTTTTTTTTTTTTAATATTATTCAAACTACAAATAAATAATATTAAACAACACAAACATTATTTTAAACAAATTAACATAAAAACAACAACATTTTAATCATACTAGCAGTTGCTTCGAGAAATATGTATTTGCTTGTCTTTTGATTCTAGTTAAATTTTGCTCGTGCCTTAATTTTATCGTTAACTAAGGCCCGGTGCACACACGCGATTCTTTGACGTTGCGATATCGCAGAAACTTTTGCGGCATTTTACCGCAGAAATGACGCTGCGATCAAGTGTATGTGCACCACTCCATTTGTTTGTGAGTACCGATAACGCAAAGCGATATCGCAGCGTCAAAAAATCGCGTGTGTGCACCGGACCTAAAACAATTTTTAACTTCCCATAGGAAGTTATTGTAATGGGTCCGATTTTGTGAATCTCCAATTTTCGCATTTCTCGATGTTTTCAGGTCACTAGAGTCCGAATCAAGCGTTTTTAAGATGACATCGGTGTGTGTGTGTATGTGTGTTCGTATGTGCGTTACGTTTTTTCAGCTCGATTATCTCGCGAACCACTCATCGTATTGTCATAAAATTGGTCTCATTCGACGCGGTATTGTGCTGTTAAGAGCTGATTAGATTTTGAGCGAAATCCGCTTAACGGTTTTTAAATGGCAATCAAAAATCTAAGACAACCTTATAAAAAATGAGTTATTTTTATTTTAAAAAAGGGTTTTCCAATATGAGGTGTTATTTTGAATAGCCCGCTATTTCGGTAGTTGTCACTTTTGAAGCTGTCATTTTTTGGCATTTGACAAGTAGAAACTACGCCATTAATAAAAATGGAACGATACACGCTTCAACAACGCATTGAAATTATTAAAATTCACTATACAAATGGTGAAAATTTGGCAGAGACGGTTCGCACAACTAAAACATTTTTGGGTCGTCGTCGTGAAGCACCTTGTCGGACCGCAATACAGAAATTGGTGGACAAATTCGAGCTGTTGGGACAAGTTAGTGATGTGAAGAATAAAACCCGTGCACGTCGCTCAAGAACAACTGAGAATATTGCTGTTGTAGCCCAAAGTGTTGATGAAAACCCAGGTTTGTCCATTCCTCGTCGTTTTTTGCAATGAGGCATTCCACAAACGTCATTACACCGCATTTTGCATAAAGACTTGGGTCTTAAGGCTTATAAAATTCAGTTAACACAAGAACTCAAGACGGCTGATCATCAATAACGTCGTGTCTTTGCTGGTTGGGTCCTTGAAATGCATGAAAATGATCCGGAATTTCATCGAAAAATCATCTTGACTGATGAGACCCATTTCCACCTCGGAGGCTACGTCAACAAGCAAAACTGTCGCATCTGGGGCTCGGAAAACACAGGAGTTATTGTTGAAAAGCCTCTCCATCCTCAACGCGTGACTGTTTGGTGCGGTTTATGGTCCCGCGGGTTCATTGGACCTTACTTTTTCGAAAATGAGGCTGGAGCAACAGTTACGGTCAATGGATTGCGCTATCGAGAGATGATTAATGATTTTAACTTCCCAGAGGAAGTTATTGTAATGGGGCCGATTTTGTGAATCTCCAATTTTCGCATTTCTCGATGTTTCGAGGTCACTAGAATCCGAATCAAGCGTTTTTATGATGATGTCTGTGTGCGTTACGTTTTTCAGCTCAATTATCTCGCGAACCACTCATCGAATTGATCTCATTCGACGCGGCATTGTGTTGTTAAGAGCTGATTAGGTTTTGAGCGAAATCGGCTTAGCGGTTTTTTAATGGCAATCAAAAATCTAAGACAACCCTAATATAATGAAAATTATGATAATTTCTGCAATAATTTCAATAATAGTGCAAAAAATCTTATAGTTAGTGGAAAAAAAAACAATATTCAGGAGTATCATATACTATATTTGATTACTAGCTGACCCACCAAACGCTGCTTTGCCGTATAAATATTAATTTTCAGAAATACTAATCCGATTAGAAAAATTGCTTCAATAATAGAAAACTACAATATTCAGGAGCAATTATATGTAGGCTGTATTTTACTGTGCAAAGTAGTTGTGAATGAGTCCACGAGTTGGTACGATCAACTTTTGACAGATGGCGCCACTATTATTCAATAAACTTAATGTTTTTCATAAAATCATCAGTTTTATGGAATTTGACTTTGAAGCAACGTGCGTGTACAACTACAACGGGATGCATCCGCTGAATATTTTGCAAAACAACTAATGTTTTTACGTATTTTTCTACTATGGGAAGTTAGTCGTGTGGACTCCATGGGTCGCACTCATATTTTTTTTAATTTAAAGCTCGTTGATTTTGCAAAGAAGTTATTTTTATCTGCTTGTTGAAATACTTAATACTTTCACTATAGACTTTAATTTTTAAGTTTTCAGAGACGACCATATAAAGAAAATCACAGCTCTTCTGAAAACGATGTAGTTCAAAAACACAAAATTCCACCTATAGCCATTTCAACGTAAGTAACTTGTGAACAACAAAAATTTGCAACTTCATCTTCTGAATCTTAGGATTCTGATAAAAATATAAAATCAAAAATTAATGAAAAATTGTGGTCACATGTAGCAACAAATGTCATGAGATTTTTTTTTGTTGAGAATTTACATTTTTTGTTGTAACTTGAAACAAAATGGCGTTTGATTTTTTTTCCATGCAGTCATGAATAGGGCCACCCCCTGGTTCCGGCTTATCGTTGAATTTTGGGACACCCTGTATATAGACTAGCTGTACCCTGCCACGCTTTGCAGTGACACATTGTGATTGTAAGGTTGAGAAATGAGAAACAAAACAAAGAATACATTTCATATAAGTTTAATTTTGCAATACTTGTGGATATACAATATTTTTTGTTTTTCCGCTGTCTGCGTAGATATAAAGACTATCTGATTTGCCGATTCAGGAACACGCATTTATTTTTATTGTTTTTTTGTTTTTAAATCATTTATAATGTTTAGTTTGTAGAAGTTATTATGTATATAATAATATATCATAATTGTATACAGCATTTAAGAAATCGAAAAATACAGTTGGCCATGTGAAAAGCAATCCGCATCTAAATTTAAATCACACAATTCTAAAGATTGAACTTTATTGATTCTGATTGCAAATGCCTCAATAGATAAATAAAAGACCTAATTTTTTGTATACACCGCAACCACACTCCCCGCTACCCTCTATCCACTACTCTACTACCCTCTACCTGCTACCCACTACCTACTATTTCTAACTGCTACCCACTACTCTGATACCACGTTACCAAGCTACCCCGCTAACCTCTTCCGACTACTTCTACACGCTTACCACTACCCCACTACCCTGTACCTGCTACCCGCTACTTCTACATGCTTCCCACTACCCCGGCACCCCGTTACCCAGCTGCCCTGTTACCCCTCTACTCGCTAATCACCCCTGCTACCCCACACTAACTACCCGTCACCCGTTATCCACTACCCCGCTATTCACTATCCCGCTACTTCACTACCCACTAACCAGGCTACATAACATAAACGGCTTGTTTAAAATACTTTAAACCCATGTACGCCACTACCCGAACATTCCCTCAAAAATCGGTGGCAAACACTCCACCGATACAAAAGTAGTGAGTCGAACTTAATAACTCAAACATAATCAAAGGCCTTACACATGTATAGTTTGACCGAAGCTCCTGTACCGCACCTTACGAAAACGCGTTGAAATGGGGTCCAAGGAAAAAAGATCAAAAATCAGTGACCAGGATGCCTGGTTAGTTTTAGTTTTCAGTGACGGATAGAGGGAAAACAGACTTATAATAAGATATTGACTTCAAGCGATAAATATTGAGAAATCTTGCGATTCGAAATCGCGGAAAAATGTCTGAAGCCGAGAATCAATATTAATTATTTTTTGCAAAAAACTGAAGATATAACCGATTGCTCAAAAAAATATTCGCCTTTAATGGCTGACGCGATTGATTGTTTACCATAGTTTATTTCGGCTCTTCAATTATTTATTTATTTTACTATATTTTCTTAAAACATCTGCATAAACTTTTTTAATTTCTATATTATTAAAAGTTTCTTGAGCGAAGTTATTCATTAATTTGTGATTTAACTGGTAATCAATTATAATAATAATAATTAGCTAAGCTTGTTTGGTTCTATGCCTTGCATTTTTCATATGCTTAATTTCTGTTATGCGTGACGAGTGCTTGTCTGTCTCTCTTACTCCTGCTTTGTTTACAAGCCCTGTATTGGCTTTTACCAGTGAGTTGCATTTTTGCTATTGCATATGTTCTGCAATTTCGAAGGTAAAGTAAGTAAAATTTTGCATTTTCTATGTTGGATGCTTGGCTTTGACTCGGATTGCGAAGATCATTGTATTTCTGTGTTTTGTTTTGGAAATTAACTTGGAGCTTGCTTTACTGCTGCCTCATACATTTTTGTTCTTCCAGCATATTCTATCATTTTTCCGTGTGAGTACACTTTTAGCACAGATAATAAATTTATACAGATGTCTCACCCTTATGGCGAGAAATGATATAATATGAAACTGAAAGCTACCAAAAAAAGCTTTTTTCCAAAAGCTTTAACGCATTCACTTAATGCATTCTATTTTCGCTCGCCTCATTGCCTATAAATGAATACTTCGGCAAGGAAAAAAGCTTTAAAAAGCTCCTTGTCTGTTAAGGCCTTGTCTGTTAAGAGCAAAATAGGTTTCATTTTTTTCTGCAGGGATGAGACATCTGTATAAATTTATTATCTGTGCTTTTAGTAGATGTTCTGCCTGCTTGCACTTTATGCACTACCTAATTTGCATAATTGTCTCTCTTCCACACTTAAATCTTAAACTTAATCAACACCTCTTCATATTAGCATCACATTACATAATCAGCTGTCAAAAAACTACATTGCCGACTATTCATCAGATTTGGTTTATGTACTTGCTAAATTCAGAGCTTGAAGTACACTAAAAATCAAAATTTTCGATTTATTTATTTTTTCAACAAAAATCTTTAAAACAACAATATAATCATGAGCATGACAAACTGCGCATCCTGCAACAAATTATCTGACTTATGATCGATTCCATCATGTGTTATGGCAACTGTGGAAGGTGTTTCCACGTTAAATGCATTGATGCACCATTTAGCACTTTAAAACTATTTAACAAAAATAAGTCATTTTACTTTTTCTGCGACGACTGTGACCCCTTTATACACTCGAATATCGTTCGTGATATAACACAACACACTAGACAGCTGGAAAACCTGAATTGCCAATTAATTTGGCTTTCAGAACAACATTATTCAAACGCGGAGTAAGGAGAAAAATAAAAACTCCAATGTTCAATCAAACAATGAATCATCAGCTAAAAGAACATCTGAAAGCCTTGACAATCCGAATGAAATTCAACTAGAAGAAACCAGCTACATCAATATTCAAATCTTTCATTCCACCTCGTTCTATCTCCGATTTCAATTTGAACAATGGTCTGCCTGTACCATCAAGTCTTCTTCCACCACTACCCAAATCAATCGTACCTCTTATTTCAACACCATCACCTTCTACATCAACATGAAAATCATTATCAATGACAACAATTAATACAGCTCATATACCCATAAATCTACCTCAACAGACATTATCGAGTGCACTGATTT
Source organism: Sphaerophoria taeniata (assembly GCA_943590905.1). Lineage (NCBI taxonomy): Eukaryota > Metazoa > Arthropoda > Insecta > Diptera > Syrphidae > Sphaerophoria > Sphaerophoria taeniata. Next base: position 69,326,901 of record OX016540.1, read on the forward strand.
CAGCTCCTAATGATCAAACATTATCAAAAGAAGTTATTAATGATGAAGTTCAAATTAATAGAGAAAATGAAAATATATAAATAGCATTCTTAACCCGGTTTCTCTGAGTGAACCGACTGTGACTCCTATTGAATCTGGTCTGAAAATAGTTGAAGGACAAAAGACTCTATTTGTTTCTAAGCTTGACCCTAAGACGAATGCTCTGGATATAAAAAACTTCATTCAACAGAAACTTTTGATTCAGCGAAATTACACAAAACATTCGTCATTCAAATTAAAAACTCCAGATTCCAGAATAACGCAAGGTGCCAAAGACATTATTAAGAGGAAGAAACTTTTTAAAAAATTAAAAGAAGTAGAGCAAAACAAAAACACTTCTATTCAATGAAAGAGAGCTTTTCTGATTTCCATGGAAGAATGAAAAGAAATTTAAGCTACTTTGTCAACAACATATTTCAAGAAAGACTGCCGTGGAATTATTATATAGAACATTTTATAAAATTGCGACAATACACTTAGGTCAAACTTTGTTTAGTCTTTAAAGTCACTGTTTCTTGATTGCAGTTGCAGGTGGCCATGGTTCAGAGGAATGAGTAGTTGACTGCTAAGCCAAAGGCTGCGGGTTTAAGCCCCAGCTTCGGCAGCATCCTTTTTCTACGAAAATCGCCAGCTTATCTGAAGCCACCTGTGCGATAACATGAGACAATATCACATCTATGTCTCCTCCTCTGAGCCACGTAGGTTTCTGTATTCTGTTATGTGTTTTCCTTCTCTGTATCTATATGTCTCTCTCTGTTGTATTAATGTGAGTTCTGTCCCAGCCATTGGTCTCAGTCATCATTGCTGCTATGTGTCTGTAGTTCGTCACATTCATGTGCGAAGTACTGTAAATTCAATGTTCAATCATTTCTTGATTTCACAACTTCTCACAAATTGTCTTAGTTTCCACCTTGTGTTACAATATTTTCTTCTCATCCTAATGCTTAACCTATAGGCGCAAATTTTCAGTCAGCCCTCGTTTAAGCAATAAAGTCTACTCTACTTAAAGCACTCCAACTTTTTCTTATTTTTAAACACTTTAAACAGGCTTAGGGTAATCTTCATAACTTGTATCAAACTTAGATACGTCCCTAATAACTGGAAAAAGGTCAAGGTAGTCTTTATCCCAAAAGCTGGGAAACCGACTCACTCGACCGCTCAGGATTATAGACCAATAAGCCTCTCTTCGTTTCTTCTTAAGACACTAGAGAGGATAATTGATCTAAATGTTAGAGAACTTCTCAACGAAAACAATTTGTGCAGCTACCAACACGCTTACCTCAACGGTAAATCAGTGGAGACTGCTCTGCACGAAGAAGTTTCACATATTGAGAAAAGTCTTGAACATAAAGAATATACCCTGGCAACATTTCTTGATATCGAAGGTGCGTTTAATAACGTCAAAACGGAATCAATCAAAACTGCCTTAGTTGAGGTTCGAGTTGAATCTGTCATTGTCGATTGGATCTTCACCATGTTAAATGGCAGAATTATCAACTCTCAAATAGGATTTAGCTCTATCGAGAAAACAGTTACTAGAGGCACACCACAGGGAGGAGTCATCTCACCCCTGCTCTGGATCCTCGTAGTCAACAAAATTCTCACAAAGTTTAAAGATCAGGGCATTAAAATCGTAGCATACGCAGATGACATAGTGGTTTTGGTATCAGGCAAGTTCCTTACCATCATCGAAAACATTATGGAAAACGCATTAAAGGATTTATCTTCTTGGGCAACTAAGAACGGTCTCGGGGTCAACCCCACCAAGACAGAGTTAGTTTTGTTCACGAAGAAACGGAAACTGGAGGGCTTCAACCCTCCCAAACTAAATGGTATTCCTCTAAAACTTTCCAAGGAAGCTAAATTTCTAGGAGTAATCCTTGACTCCAAGCTTACATGGAAGCGTAATACTGAGGAAAGAATGAAAAAAGCACTTTGTGCATTCTACACATGCAAAAAGACCTTCGGTGCACGTTGGGGCATGCGACCGCAAGTCATCCAATGGATGTACACAGCGATTGTCAGACCCATTCTTACCTATGGCTCTGTTGTATGGTGGAAAGCGGTGGAAAAATCAAGCTATCTCAAGAACCTGAATAAGGTACAGAGACTAGCCTGTATAGGAATAACAGGGGCTCAAAGATCCACACCACAAGCTGGGTTGGAAACGATCTTGGACCTTCTGGCTCTGGACGAGTTCATAAGGTGCACGACAGCCAAAACCGCAATTCGTTTAAAAGAACTGAGTTTTTGGAGGCACAGCACTTATGGGCACGGGTCAATCCTTCAAAGATATGACACGATTCCAGGACTGATGGAGACCACAGATTACATTCCCCCTTTACTAGATTTCGATAGGAAATTTTCTATTTTCATACCAGATTGACAGGGTTGGGATCCTAATTCACTTATAAGTAAACAGGGTATCCCTTTTTACACTGACGGTTCAAAAATGGAATCAGGAACAGGTGCTGGAGTATTTTCCCAATCTCTCAACATCAGAGCATCGTATAAACTCCCAGCTGATTGTAGTGTCTTTCAGGCCGAGATCTTTGCCATTGAAAAAGCAGCTGAATTGGCACATCACGAAAAGCTAAGCTCTTCGGAGATAACTTTTTTCGTGGACAGCCAGGCTGCTATCAAAGCCTTAGCCAGTGAGACCATAAGATCAAAAGCAGTTTTAAACTGTAAGAAGGAATTAAACAAAATCTGCCACACTAACCAGGTAAAACTCTGCTGGGTTCCTGGACATAGCAATATAGAAGGGAACGAAATAGTAGATGAACTAGCCAGGAAAGGGTCAGAAGCAGACACAAGTAGTAGCGACCATTCACTCATTCAGTCAGGGGACCACTCGTCCCAATTGGGGCACTAAAGAGGAAGATAGACCTTAAATTAAAAGAGAAAATCAATAACTCGTGGAAATCCAGGGACGATTGCGTAATCTCGAGAAGTTTATGGCCTAACACAAATGAAAAGGAAACTCGGTATTTATTATCGCTGAGTAAAAAGAGCATTAAGATCTTGATAGGTGTACTAACGGGCCACTGCGCCATTGGCACAATGGCCAACAAGATAGGTTCATTCGCACCCGATTTTTGTAGGAGCTGTCAGGATGAGGAGGAAATAGAAACCATTAAACACTTGCTCAGTGACTGTCCGAACCTCCAAACTAGCCGACTCCGTCATTTCGGAAACAGGTTTGTTGGAGAACTGAGAAGCATCGATGCTAACTTTTATTTTTATAGGGGATCACAATGGACCAATAGGCCCCCGTGTATGCAACAGCTCACGCTGTGCACACCCCTCATAACCTAGCCTAACACTTTAAACAAGTCTTCTAATTAGATTGGACTTCAAACATAACGTTGTGTGAACTCGCCTAAATGTGACAGATCGATAAATTGCATTAGTGAACTGTCATTTTACGCTTGCAGTTTTTATCAGTTTTTATTACATTTATCACCCCAAAACAGGAAAAAATGTGATTATTTAGTGTTGTTTGTATATTTAGTTCTTATAAATGTTATGTTTTTCTTTGTGAAAATGTGTTTAAATAAATATCTAATTGATGTACCAATTTGTTTTGTTTGTATTTGTGATAGTGAAGGTGGAATAGTGTGCTCTGATATGGGTTAAAAATATTCCTTAAAAACAGGAATAAATTTCCCTACAAGTGTAATTTGTTTATAGGGACTCTCAAAAGGGCACATAGGTAATAAAATTAAAAGCAAACAACGTACACACACAACTGCAAGAAGTGTCAAAAAACAAGCTTGGTCTCCGTGGTTCATATTTTTTTATTTTTTTTTATTTTACAAAAATGGTAAATGTATTAGAATGAAAATACTGTTGAAAATAAAATGAATCTTTGAATTTAAATAAGATGATACACGAATTTGATAAACTCAAAATCTGCGTCCTCATCAAACGTTTTTTTTTTTGTATTTAATGACAAACTGCAAATAAAACCTTACTTTAAAGAGTCAAACGAATGATATACTCCTTTTATAGTTAGACGACCACTTTAACGAAAAAGTATACTTTAATGCCCGATTTCATGAACAACTTTTAAACACTAAACAGGCTTTTAAACCGTAAAATGAGATTTTTTGGTTTCACCAAGCGTTTAGACACTTTTTAAAACTAAATGGCAATTTTTGACTCATTAAATTTTAAAAGTGTCATTGAATATTTTAAAAAGTGAATATAACGCTTTCTCATTTTTTCCCACATAATTTTCAAGAGGATGTCAATTGTGACAAAAATTTCCCTGAAATTTCCCATTTCAAGTTGGTGAAACTCAAAAGTTTTAAGGGTATGATAAAATTTAAAATTTTTTTTGCTAAAAGTACTTTTACGCCCAATTTCTTCACAAAGTTCTAAAGTCCCCTTAAAACTCGATCTAGTAAAACTCGGTCTAACGTTAGAACTTAGTTTTTAAAAAATTTGGAACTCGGGCATTTCTTCACTTCTCTAGAACTCGATCTAAAATCGTAACTGAGTTCTAAGCGCTTAGAACTTGTCATTTTTGGAACCTAGTTCTAGCATGTTTTTAAAATTTTTGAGTCACCCGGCAGCAATTTTTGACAGATTTTTCTTTCAATTCAAAACAAAATACAAAATTTTTGAATTTGCGCTTATTTTTTTTGTGTACGTGTGTGTGTGTACGGTGTACCTATGTAGGTATGTTTATTGTTTATTTTGTGATGCCTGTGACGTGTTAGTTTTGTGTTTTTGCTGTAACGCAGAACGTGGGGTTTGAATCCTTAGCGTGCCCATAACCGTCAAGAAAGAATGTGCTCCGCCGTTCGGAATCGGCGTTAAATTGTCTTTCACATGCACTCAGACAAATGTTGCTGATGAGTGGCTTACACTTAGGCTTTGGCTTTGTTTAAGCTGTCGCCAACGGTGAAGTATACTTCAGTAACAAGATTAGCATCATTTGATTCTGATGCAATGACTCAGATTCTGACGTCTACAAAACGACTCCTTCAGACAATTCTCATGCTCTCTGGTTGTAAAATAAAATAAAATTCTAATGACCCCGTCTCAATACGTCAAGTTTCCACCGAACGACAGCTCATGTGTCTACAGCTTTGACCACCCGGCGATTGTATTTTCACGTGAGTACAATCAATTGCTCCGATTGTTCGGGGAAATCGCGCAATATCATAAAAAGCTACAGCAGCTGCTCTAAGTTCTTCTGCATTTGCCGGCATTTTGACGAAAGAGTGTAGGTGACGTAACAACGCGTTACAAAATTTTGGGAGTATACGACAAACGCTCGTAGGAGACACATGCACGACATCGGCAACAATTAGTTGCATATTTCCACAAGCCAAGAAACACAGAAAAATCAGCAATTGTTGTTCTTCCAATATATAACGTAGGTACTCAAAGTCATCGTGCGTAAAAAGGAAATCTTTAAAAATAAGATCCATTTTCGTAGGATATTCACTACCTATTATTGTCTTTTAATATATTTTCCGAAAATGATTAGAAATTGAAAATGAATTGCATTTTCATTTCGCTCGAAAAAACGAAATTATAAATAAACCGAGTTTTAAGGCACTAGACCCCCGAATTCGAGGATCTAATTTCATCGAAGTTCTAACTATAACAAAGTTCTAAATCGAAGTTCTAACGCCTTAGAACTTGGTGAAGAAATGACTTAGAACTCAAATGAGTACTAAAATTTCACTAAACCGAGTTTTAAGGGCTAGAACTTTGTCAAGAAATCGGGCGTTAGTGTTTGTTTATGAAATTGGGTATAAGTCGTTCAAAAATGAGAAAAAGTCGACCCTGAATCTAAAATTTATTTTTAGAGCCGACTCCTATTTTAAAGTGGATTTAGAGTAGGGTTCAAATGTTTGAAAATTTGCGCCATAGTTTTTAACTAAAATAAAATCTACCCATCATTAATTCATAAAAAATGCATACCTAATCAACTAAAAATTCTTTGAAAAAAAAAAACAACATAAAACATCACCAGAAAATTACACAAATTAAAAATGCAATAATTCGAATAATTTACGAAAAATTACAAAAATAAAAATTAATTCAAACGATCAAAGGAAAATAAAAATAATAAGAAAATAACAATAAATAGAACAGTTTAACATAAGAAACAATAACAGAAATTAATTAGATTAATAATTCTTGCATTACCCCCTCGAATTTAGGCTTAGGAGGCACAATATAAAGCTGTGTGTGTTTATTCGATTGTGTAGCCAGGGCTCCACTCTTAGGAGCCACTACTTGTCTATAGGTAGTTGTTGAATAATTACTACTAGTTGTTGTTGTTGTTGCTAAAAGCGACGAACAATTCGATGAACTTGTCATCATGGATGATGGCCAACTGTAGCTTATCTGGGAGAGCATATAGAGAGAGAGAGTGTGAGGTTCGTTCCACCATCAAACAAAACCCAAAACGAATGCCAATAAATACGTGCAAGAACAAAAGAGAGAGCAAAATGAAAAATAGGACCAAGTGAGAAACAAACGAAAAAAGAAAATTATAACATAATCAAAGAAACGTATTTTTATCCAAAGATTTTCTTCTTTTTCTTTCGTTTAAAAATAAAAATATGTGTTGTTATTTTTTGACAGAAACTTACCTCATTATCAAGAACACTGGCAACCACTTCGACCAATAGAGTTCCCAGATTGTAAGCCGGCGGTGGCGGGTTGCCGCTTGTATTTATAACTGCTGACTGTCCAACATCGCAGAGATCTCTCAGCACACATGGCTGTGCATACTGAACCATTTTCTTGATCAGCCCCAAACTCGCTCGACGCACACTGCTCAACATTGTCCCCTGAAATGTGCGACAAAAGCAAGGCAAGAAGAATTTCAAGTAAATCGGTGCCATTTCCGGATCACCTCGCGGTTCGGTGGTTCCATCTTCAGTCTCTGATTTAAGATGAGTACGTCCAGCAGACATCCATTCGCCGGGTGATTGCAAAATAGCCGCTACTTCTCGATGGCCATCATCTACACGCTCACGAGCTTTGTCAAGAGGTGTTTTTCCATCTTCGTCACGCAAATCTGGATAGGCTCCAAATTTGAGGAGAACTTTTGCAATGCCTGGTCGACCGAAGCAGGCGGCATAATGCAGTGATGAGCTACGTTGGCCTTTATTGACATCGGCGCCCTTCTCGCACAAATATTCTACCATTTCGAGAGTGCCAAAAGCCGATGCCCAATTGAGCAGAGTCTGACCAACATCGTCCATACAATTCACATCGATCCCCCCGGTTTCGATAGCTTCTTGTAGAGCTTCTGTGTCTTTGCTGCGAATGCAGTCAATTAGCTGACGGTGTGTCCGTTCAGCACTCGAATCGTTTCTGCGCGCTCTGGGAGCAAGTTGACCTTGTGCCCCAGTTCCAGCTCTAGTCAAAGCCTGCCGGCCCTCGAAAAGCAGCAAAAGCAGCAAATCTGCCAGTCGCATGCAATCTAGAATGCAGCGTTCGTCACCTTTCAGTGCTCTTTCCATAGCATCGGGCAGTTTGGACCTAAGAAGGTCGTGTGTGATTGTTGGAGATCCTCGACACAATGTCGACAGTAATGATATTGTTGTTGAAATTGATTGCGATGATCGCGTAGCATCAGCACTTTGTGTTTTGTTTGTTGTTGTGACCGTATTCAAGCTATCATTATGACCAGTTGATGATGAACTCGATCCTTGTTGTGCGTTACCGGCAGCGTTACCCAATCTCTTCAGCAGCTCACTTACCAACCCATACTCGGCCAATGGAGCCGGATCAACCCATTTGCGGGTAAAGCGATCGGCCACCGATGCAAAACATTTCAATGCCCCATCGGCTACCATCGGATCTTCGTGCTGCAACAATGTGCTCAAACTTTCGACACAGTCCTGAATACAGGGACTATTCGGTTCGACTTTGGTGCATAAGCGCGACACCACTGCCATTGCCGAATGCAGTGTATCCTTGTGTACTTGTGACCCACAGTCACGGATGAATGACAGAACACAATGCAAGCCACCGCCATCGAAAACAGCACCAGCTTCGCGAGTGCAAATCAACTCGAGGACTTTGATACACTGTTCAGCCAGATCACGACTGGTGCGGCTGGAGAGATCGGCCACAACAAGACGATTGCAAATTGCCTTAATGGCACCATCGATGGCAACAATGCGTCGGGTGCATTCGGCTGATACGTCAAGGTAGTAGGTAATTGCGCGAGCTGTTACCTCAAGTACATTTTCCGGGGCAAGTTCGTCAAGGAATATTTTACAGAGAGCGGGAAGAAAGGTTCGTGGCGGGCAGCTAAAATAAAAAAAAAAAACAAAAACAAAAATCAGTAAGTATTTAAATTTTGACAAAATGAGATCAAAATACCTCTCGAAGCATCTGTCCACATTATCGGACATAAGCAGGAGCATGCAAAGCTGCTCGAGAGCAATTAATTGCATGTCACGCTCATCTCCCTGGCCCATAGACAGCCATTCCAGAAGCGTTTCCGGATCGACGTCACCCATCTGAAAAAAAACAATACGAGTATAAAATTAATAATTGGTACGCATCATGTTAATCTAACCGCAACCATAAGTTTTGGTCGAACAATCTTTTTCTTTCAAAAATTGATACAAGGGTCAAAGTTTGAGATTTTTTGTACAACTTTCGAAAACTTGACAGCAAAGTCTATATAATATATTTTGTTTAATTTTATGTTTCAAGAAATATTCTCAGATAGTTTGAGAAATCTCCCGCAAAGTTCCCAACAGTTATTTTAAATCTGATTATACAGATGAATGCAAAGCTCGCCGGGGAAGGATAACCATTCGCATTAGAACAAAAACATTTGGATTGTCTTTCTTAAAAAGTTTCGAAATGTTATGTACATGAAAATTGCTATAAAAGTTTTCTCAAACGTATCGGTCGATGATGGTGCATATTCTTCACATTTATAACGCAATCACATTTCATATTGCATACGTAACCTACAAAAATAATTACTACTATCAATGCACATATACATCTAGGCATAGCTCAGTGGTTAATAAGTCAGTCAGAGACAGAAGTTTCATTGAAATTTGTTCTTGAATGTAAATTAATGCGCTTTAGTCGAGACGGCAGGTGGTAAGCTGGCAAATCAACAACGAACGACGCGGCCGTTGAAGTTATAAAATCAAGAGAGTGTCTTGAATAGATGGATATGTTCCATTTAAACTTGGATGCTTTGAAACAAACGATTTTTAATTTCTTTAACAGCTTTAGGGTGGCATTCATCGAACACTATAACTTAGTAAACCTATTCATCGACGTATATTAGTTCTGATTCGCGAGCGCTCTCAAAAGTTAATATAGTGATTCTGACCTCTATTATGTTGAGAGCAAAGCCTATAGGAAATTATCAGAAGTAATTTCCGAAACAACAAATATCGGTTTGATTTTGATATTTTTTTTATTTTTTGGCGTTGTCGTTCACAAAGTTATTCCATTCAAATACATTGGGCCTTACCAATAATTATTGACTAAACAAGCGTTTAGATAAACGCCACGTTAAACTTTAGAGACGAGTTTATTTGTGTGTTAACCAATAACCAAATTAAACACGTCTTTAACTAAACTGTGCTCTATTACATTATCTACTACATTTGTTGCCAAACAGACAGCTGCTCTCGAAATGACATTTGTTTTATTTATGAAATGTCAGCATAAAAGACTGCCACAACATTTCACAATAATCAGTGAGCAATTGTGTTAAAAAGTTTGTGAGAGCCTTGGCATCCAAGGCGAGTCTTTTTGTGAAAATCGAATCGGAAAGCAATATCTATCTATCCGCGCCAAAACAACCGACGACCAAGATGTAAGGATTACTCTCCCGGAACCAATTAGTGCCCGCTCATCGGATTGGGTCGAGATTATTGGAACGCCAGCTGGTCCTGATGCTATACGGGCAAGAGAAGTGAGTTCGTAAACTAGTTTGGCCATAAAAAAGCAGTAACATGAGAAATTGCAATAAATTCTTAGGTTATCTTGTTTGGAGGCGATCAGGATCAGGATGTCGAGGGCTTCAAAATGATGGTGCAATTCTGGACACACAGCAAAGACATCTATCGTCAAGGTTAGAGTGGAAACATTAAATAAATTTGTATGTCGTAAGAGATCATCGTTTCTATTTAACCATTTTTTATTCGCTTAATTTGTACGCATTTGTTTTCAAAAAATAAAGCACGTAATCTTGTAACTGGTTTCCTTAATCCTCTTCCGAGGAATCTGTTCCGTCTTCTTCAGATTCGCTATCGTTTCCCTGTGGTCGATTAAGGTTCCGCACCCGCACCATAAATCTGTCGCCATCCTCTTCATCCGCCTGCTCATCGGAATGTTCCCTCTTTTTAGTGAATTTCTTCGGCCAAATGCTTGCTTTTGTGTATTCCTTGACGTGCTCCGGTGTCAGCACCTTACAAATCCCGGCCTTCACCTTGTCGCCTTCTTCGATCGGCTCGGCCAGAACGAAATCCCCCCGTTTAACCCAAACGTTCTTTCGAAACTTTGTTGGCATGGAAACAAGAAATTTCTCAGCATCGTCTGCACCTTCGACTTCGTGCAGAAGCAGATTATTACCACGACTGCTGGTCAAACGTACGATTTGTTGGTTCTCCTTCGGAAGCTCGAAATCATCGTCCATCATTTCCTTCATGACATGTTTAATACGGGTCACACGGGACAACTACCAATTGTCAGAATGACAGCACAAACATGACGTTTACACTTAATCACGAAGTTAAACACGCGTTTCTCTACTCTAAAATTTAGAGTGACGTTTAGCGCTAAGCTGACTATTAAATTGATTATTGGTATGGTTCATTATTTAGAGTCCACTTAAATATTTAAGTCGTCACTAAATTTGATTATTGGTAAGGCCCATTTTGTTCACTAATATTTCCCATATTCAATTTAGCAAAGCCAAGAACCTAATAGTGTTTGGTGAATAAGACACAATAATTTATATTATAACTAATAGCTTCTTACCTTTAATAGCGCTATAAGTATTCTCGATGATCAAGAAATAAGAATAGAGGTAGATCAAATTTTGTACAGGCTAGTAGCTTAGCAGTTGCCCGTAGCTTAGTGGTTAGGTGCGTTGGCTGCTAAGCAGAACGTCGTCGTGGGTTCGAGTCCTACTCGTGCCCATAAAAGTTTTTATTTCATCTTTCACGGGTAGGTACTGCCTCTTGCGAAGAATTGACAAAACTTCCAAGAGTATCAATCTGTCATGAAAAAGTGCTTCTCAAATTTGCCGTTCGGAATCGGCGTTAAATTGTAGGTCCCCTCAATTCTTCACACGGACTTAGAGAATTGTTGATGAGAGTAAGTCACTTAGGCCTTGGCTCTTCAAGATCTGTCGCGCCACTCTATTTATTTATTTTTATACAAAAACAAAGATGAAGCTGAAAGATTAGTACATACATATGTACATACATATATACGTACTAGCTGACCCGACAGACTTCGTACTGCCTCAATCGATATAAAAAAGACCTAGACTTTTGTAGCCCGCTATACCATACCACCCGCTACCCTCTACACGCTTCTCCACTACCGTCTATCCGCTACCCCGTTATACCTAGTTAACCTGTTACCCGCTACCCCACTACCCAATACTTACACACGCTACCCACTTAACCGGTAATCGCTCCCTACTACCTGATACCCCACTGCCCTTTACACGCTATCCCGTTATACCCAGCTACCCTGTTACCCGCTACCTCACTTCCCGTCACCCAATACTTCTAAACGCTACCCGCTACACCAGTAATTGCTACCCACTACCCGCTACCGACTACCCCGCTTACCCACTACCCGGTACCTTGGCCGTAAGCATTTGATGCCACTAGTACAAAATTAGTGAGTCCTCAACGGATTTGCATAGGGTTGAAAAATATATAAAATGCTACCAAAACATGCATAGGGGTCCGTTACAACTAACACGATTCATGGCCCATGCGGTTATTTCAATCATTTATCGCCTTGTATGGCAGATGGAAAATGTACCAAAGGATTTCCTAAAGATTTTACTAACGATACGATCACAAATGTTGACGGATATCCAATATATCGTCGCATAGTGGCCCGTTTTCATTTTTTACCTTGCAAAAATCATAGCTCCTAAACGAAAAAAGATATCGCTTCAATTTTTTTTTTATTTAGCAGGGAAGCTATATTTCGTGAAAATTTTAACAAAATATGTTCACAGGGTGTTTCAGAATTAAGTCCCAAAGTTGGAAGTTTTTTCAATGTCATAAAAATTGTTAAAAATGTATCCATAATGGCGAAAAATTTGTTTTTGTGAATGATTAGAGAACAATTAGTTTTGGTATAGCAGGAAAAAAGAAAAAAAATAACACTTGAATAGTCATAAAAGCAAAAAAAAAAATTTTTTAAGTTAAAGTTTTTAAGTTTTATAATGTTTGATATGCAACCAATCAAACCATCAATATTTACATTCAAAATCAAACAGGGTGTTTCAATTTAACTGAAAATTACCATAATTTCAATATTTCAATTAATAAAACAACCCTCAAATTAGAAAAAAGTGTTTTAAAAGTACGAATATGGAAAAAAATAAACCATAAACGTTAGATTTTTATCTTGTTTTATTCTTAATAATTTACTTATATTATTTCTTGAAAACTATCATCTAAATTCAATGTTGAATCTAATAGATCAAACATTTCTGGGGAGTAGTGTGCTTTCAGTTCTTTTTGATTTCTAGCATGCCTTTTGGAAGAAATAAGTGGATCTGATGAGATTGCTATCATAGTAAACAGGTCTTCATTTTGCCGAATTCTTGAAACCTTGCTTGTATTTTGATACCTGTATCTTTTGTAGTCCTTATTTTTGCATTCCTGAGCTTCTTCTGATAATTCCCCAAGTGGAAGTGACTGATACTCCATAATATTTTGACTATGAACCAAAATTTTATGAAGAGTAGGGGTGAGTTGTTTTTCTGGATAAAGTTGTCTTAATAACACTTTTGTTTCTCTTGTATACTCCCCAAATTTTACTGTATTAACTTTTTCTCGACAGTTTAAGACATTAAGTATTATTTGAAGCCTTTAAATAATTTCTTCATTGACTCCAGTTATTCGGGCAGCTGCATCTGATTGCTCAAAGAATCGCCTGGAAGTATTACCATCATTGGTATTTCCAAACCCAGGCTTAGATTTATCCACATCAGTTCTTCATGGAAACGCTTTTGAATATCCTGCTTCCTCTTTTTTTCTAACTCTTTGATTCCAATAGAGCTATCCTCTCCTTCCTTAGCAATCGTATAGCTAAGTTTCAAAATGAATTCCATGCACCTAAATCTAGCATGCAATGGAGAAATCCTATACTCGTAGTTATGTTCGTCCGTAATATCTCCTTCATCCTGTGCATTAAACTTCTTTTGAGTTTTTTTGCAAATAGGACATGACCGTGTTGATCTTTTTTTTCGTTAGTTCATTTAAAACTTTCCCATCAATCATAGTTAAAAAGAACTCGTGTTTAACTATTAATGTTACTTCTTCATTCACTTTATAAGCTGTTGGTTGAATATTTAATATTTGATTCCGGATATCGTTGACTGTCATATTCATAAGATCGCCAGTTTCCTTAGAATATTGAAATTGAATAGGTCGACAGAAATGAACTGATGATGGGCGAGGGTTTCTCCAAATTTCACCATTTGGGCAATTTAACCTGAGTGGAACAACTGATCCCATAAACATGTTTTCGTCCGATTCATTTCCTGTTGAGTTAATTTTTTGCTTGTACGCACTTTGTTAAGATGATCCATCGCAACCCCATTTGCTCCTTAATGTAAGATCTGTTGGTAGTTCAAGAAGCTGATTCTCGGTTTTGGTTTGTAAAAACCTCTTTGCTGTATGATCCATTATGTCCTGAAGCTTAACTTTTGCCGATACTTCCGTGATTTCCAAATTTTTGGGAACTGCCTCCTTTTTTGTCATTGTAATGTTATTGTAGGAAGGCAAAATATCTACATTGTGCTCCAAAATAAAGGTTGCGACAAACAGATTAATTATATTCTTTTCATATGAAAAAAACTAAAAAAAATGAATAATCACTGACTTGAACCAATTAAATTGCCATAACTCGGCTTTATGCAACTTTACGCAGCTGAGTTTTTGAGGACACGTTAAGGAATATGTGGGCATTCATCCCTCACTTAGTTTGGTTTGACGGGTTTTGACGTTTTTTATATGAGCCAAGTTAAAATTCAAAAATAGGTCCAAAAAGTGATTTTTTTTTCATTAAAAAAAATATGTGCATTTTTTGATTAAAATAATGTCAAACTTTTCAACAAAAAAAAATAAATGGATTTACTTGCACCGTTTTTCTAATATTCAAGTTCGAAGTGCAACAAAAAACAAAAAAAAATATTTTTCTTTTTTTGTTTAATATTTTCTGACTTTGATCGGCTCCTCAAGCCAAACCGTTCATTTAATATTTTTTTGTTTTTGGATTCTTACACTTTAAACAACTCTTAACAAAATGTGATTTTTACTTTTTCAAAATAAAATCACGCGAAAAATGATTTTTGCCACGTTCCTCGCCTAAACGGGCCACTGTGCGACGTCAATTTTTCATCAGTGAAGTTGTAGTACAGTGAACTTTTTGGGCGCTTTAAAATTCACATATTTCTGTGACGTGATCGAGGCAAAAGTCATCAAACTTGAAATTAACAATAAATTGTATTTACTTTAAAGCTTTACTTTACGAAATGCGAAATGAACCGAAAAAAAACGAACAAATAAACGACAAACTATACTTGAATTAGTCAGTGAAGAAAGATAAAGACCGTTTCGCAAAAGAAAGAAGTAAAGGAAAGGTGTAATAAGCGAGTAAGTTAATGTTTGATACACAATAGTCAGGGGATTAAGATTGTATTTCTATGTGTATCTACTATTTTCTTTATAAACCTGCAGTGAGTAATGTTGGAAGAACGCGGATTAAATGAAACTATGTAAATACAAATTGTCAAAATTACTTTTCCTTCAGATTACAAAGTCTATTAAGATCAAAGGCACAAAATTATAGTCCGCAAATGAACAATTTTAAGACATGACTGAAACTCATTTTTAGCGCAACTCTGCTCAGATATGCGATATTTGGTCGTGTCGTTCGACTTATTTATTTTTTGCGGAAGGCCACAATGTCACAAGAGTAGTTTTCGCATGATAACGAGAAATTATTTTTTCTATGTTTTAATGATCGAGTTATGATGAGGCTTTCCGATACTCAGGTTTTGTGTATTAGTATACCTGATGTAGTACGACTTTATGAAGCAGTAGTACCCGTGGCGTAGTGGTTATGTGCGTTGGCTGTTACGCAGAAAATGTGATTAAAAGTCGTACTTGTGCCTCGTTTTTATTTCTTCTTTCAGAACACTTCCAAGAGTATCAATTCGTTATAAAGAAGTGGTCAATTTTGCCGTTCGGAATCGGCCGGCGTTAGATTATGGCCTAAATTCTTAACACGCACTCAGAGAATTTTTAACGAGTGATAGCCACTTAAGCCTTGGCTGGTCTAGAGTTGTCATACCACTCTATTTTCTTTGTATATTGAAGATAGAAATTTTGATGTGCCAAATCACCAGATTTTCTCTCTTTTATAGTTTGATTTTCTTCCTTTGTTTATGCTGCGGAAGGAAATCGGGTGGAACGTTACCAAAAGAGCAACAACCTGAGAAGGTAAAGTTGCGACGACGATGATGACGATTTGGAAGAAAGTAATGAATATATATTGAAGTGCAATTTCTCAGGTTTTCAAGCTTGTTGTGCCGAGATTGAAGGCGCCAAGAGCGGTACTACAGTTGCAAAACTCAAATGGAAACCAATGCAATAGCACGCTTAGATTTTATAGAGACAGGCCCATTACTCTTGACGTGTTTCATATGGTTCACAAATCTAAATCAGAATAACTACATCTAAATTTCATTATTACTCCCAACATTCAGACTTATATAGGACATTTTTAATTGAAACACAATTACACTTAACAGCATGTTGTTTTATGAGTGTTTATGATCTGAAGATTCAGAGCTTCAATTTAAACTACGTTTGCATTCAAACTTGGGTACAGTTTTGTTATTAAGTATGAGCAAGATGCCATTATTTTCAATAACGAAAACAGTATTTATATTTTATTTTTTTATATATTTTTTTTTTATATTATTTTTATTTAATTTTAAATTCATATAATGTAAAAAAACAGCATTCAAATATCTTAATCTATTGGTTTGGTATATTATACCGTCTACCAGATTGACATTTCGTTTTCGCAGTGTTGAATAACTAACTTAAAACTTAATAAAATACTAATATAAAAAAGTAGTAAGATGTTCAAAAGTCGCCTTCAATTATTCGTTTTCTGTATCGTAGTGCATTAACAGTATAATTATATAGTAGATCCCACCCGCGGTCACCATTCAAAATGCACAACACATCCTCCTTCAACAGTAAATTAGCTCCAAAGTAGATCCTTCGAAATTCTCTCAAAATAGGACATTTTCCGATAAAATGGTAAACATCTTCTCTCTCTTTAAGATTGCAGAGGTTGCACTCGATAGGAAGATCGGATCGATGTGGAATGAAATTTAGGTTTATTAGTTCACCTCTTATTTTGAAAATTGTATTGATTTTTGCCGTTGAGTTCGAGTTTACAAAATACGTTTTTTCTTGTAGATTATGGTTTAGTTGACTGAAGTAAGTTCGATATCGTGAAGAATGAGCTTCATTTAGAAACGTTTCATATAGATGATTACCTGTTTTTTCCAATATTTTTGCAAATGCACATTTATAAAAAGAAACATCTTGCACGTTTTCAAAATTCGTGTTGAGATCACCATCTCGTGCCAAGTTTTCCCATTCTTGAACGCAGTTACTTCTTGTTGACAGTAGATAGGAGAGTATTATTTTTGGCAACCTTCTTTCATCCATCATCATAACTTTAGTGACGTAATTAAAATGTTGTTTTAGTTTATCCAAGAAGAGTGGAGGCATGCCTGTCTCAAGATGGATCATGTAGTTAGGTGTGTTACTTGGTAGTTTGAATATTCGTTTGACGCAGTACCGCTGAAAAACTTCCACTGATGTAAACGAACGATAGCCCCATGCTTGAGCTCCATATAAAAGAATAGACGTTGCGGTTGCACGAATAATTTTTTGTTTGGCGTGGTGGCTTAAATATTTGTTTCCAATACACTTTCCCCAAACTGAGCCGATTGCACGTTTTGCCTCTGCAAGTTTTGCTTCGAAATGATTTTTCATGTTAAGGTTGGCTGTGATAAGGATTCCCAAGTACTTATACGCTCTAACAACTTCTATACTCTCTCCCTCAAAATTCCACTGCTCACTTCTTGCGTACCTTCCGCAACCATTTCTAAAAATTATCATTTTTGTTTTTGACAAGTTTACAGACGAATTCCATTTTTTACAATAATTTGATAGTCTATATTTATCATAAGTTGCATACTGCTGATAGTTTCAGCAAGGATAGCAATATCATCAGCGAACATTAATGCAGGAATCCATGTTGAATTGATTTTGATACCACCTCCTAAGTTTTCTGTTAAGTTAAATCGTTGATAAACAATACAAATAACAATGAACTCAATATGCAACCCTGTTTAACACCCATCGTTGTTGAAAACTCATCCGAAACACAATTTCCGTCCCATACCATTGCTAAGTTGTCTTCGTATAAAGCTCTCAAAATGTTTATAAATTTGCTTGAGATTCCAATTGTGTATTACTTATAGAATAACTCTTCACGAGGTACGGAATCAAACGCAGCACGAAAATCAACAAACAGAGTATACAACTTTTTGTTCTTATTCATATATATTTGCGCAATGTTCATTAGCGAAAATATTTGATCTGTTGTAGAGTAATTTTCTCTGAATCCTGCTTGAAATTCATGCAGAACTTTTTTTTCTTTTACCCAGCGTGTAAGCCTGTTGAAAAGGAGGGTTCCAAATATTTTCGCTGATGAATTTAAGAAGGATATTCCTCTGTAATTTCCAGGGTCATTAAAGTCTCCTTTTTTGTGCAATGGAAAAATTATTGCTTTTCTAAAACAAGCTGGAATATTTCCAGTTTCGTATATTTTGTTATACTCTTTAGTGAGAGCTGTTGCAAAGTCTACTGTGCAGTTTTTGTAGACTTCAAGGGGGATTCTGTCATCACCCGGAGCCTTATTATTTTTCGCTTTTTTTAGAACGCTCTGTACTTCATGAAGAGTGAAAGGTGTATCTAAAATGTCATCGCTAAAGAGCGGAGCTGCGTATTGATGTGGCAAGGATAGTTGGTCAGTATTGAGCAGGCTCATAAAATGTTCTCGTAACTGTTGAGCTTGAAGACTTGGTGCAATTACTAGCTTTCTTCCATTTATCTGTCTTACCGCCTTCCAGAAATCAGATGAGGAACAAGCTGAGCTAATAGCATCTACTTTCATTAGTTGAAAGGTTTTCTTTTTTGATTGGCACAGTTTCTTGTATTCAATGTTTGCTTGTGCATATAAAATTTTGGAACTTTGAGAATTGTTCTTCCTGAATTGTTTTAGAAATTCAAACGATTTTTGTCTTGCAATTTTGCAGTCTTTATCGAACCATTCCTGTTTATTCCAACGTTGCATTTTAGCTATACAGTCAAACTTCTTTATAACGAACTTCCTTATAACGTAATTCTCTCTATAGCGAATTTCATTTTGTTCCATTTTGTTCCCCTTCTCCTAAAGAAATATAAAAAAAATTTCTATATAACGAATTTTTTATAAAACTTCTTTATAACGAAGCAATTTTTGGTTCCCTTGAAGTTTCGTTATAAAGAAGTTTGACTGTAATTGGTTATGAAGGAGCTGCTTTCTTGATTATTTTGGCAAGATCTTCAATATTAGGAGAAATATTTGTTCTGCCTAATATATCGAGCTGGTTATTCAAGTTAACATGGTATTGATTTCGATATCCTTCTTTCCGAAAACGAAAACAGTATACTCATATTAAAATAAAAAATATGAGTGCAACCCCTGTGGTTCACACGACTTATTTCCCAAAGGAGACAAATAATAAAAATAATTTAAACTAAAAAACTGTTATAAACTAAACCAATAAAATAAGAAATCTCGTATTCAAACTCATATAGACTGTTTTTTTTTTTTTTTTTTTAAACCACGAGTGCGCCATCTAAATGTCGATGTCCAGTCAATAACCCTGTCTTTCTCTCTCTCGCTCTCGCTCTTTATCATTACTTTAACCTAACCTTACCTACCCGGAAATAAATATAATGTTTAAAAATTCCAAGGAAACTTGGCACCTGCCGCGCCAATGACTCAAGTAGATCTCGTGATTCAAGCACATAATTTTTGTATAAAAAAATTGAACTGATAGTGAATCAAATGTTCCCCACCTTGTTTCCTACTTACTGTGTCCATCATAGATAAAATAAAAAGTGAGTTTGTTAATCTGCGTGAACTTGATAATTTCACTGTGAAAATGAACACCGAAATAATTACCATGAAAGAAATTTGTCACATAGACTCTTTTAAAAGCCGTGGAAGTGCCAAATGTTACCTAGAAACTTCTGAACCCAGGCAGTAAAAACTGTAGGTGCACTACCTCTTAAAAAAAAGAAATATAACTTGAAATTACTTAACAATTTCTTTTATAGAGAAAGTAAGTTAGGATAATTGGCTTAGCGAACCAAAACCAACAATAATAATGAACACGTCTATTGTTAAGCTTCTCGGCAACAGACAAATAAAAAAAATATATCTGCTTGTCAATTATAATTTTACGCTCAAATAAAACACTCGATTTGTGACAAGTGTCATAATTCTATATGTATGCAATGGCACTCATATAAGAGATGTTACCAAGTGGAAAAATAGTCCGAGTCACATCTATCATAATGGACATTAAGCTCAATGTGTTATACATATGTATAAGTATATAGTATAACAGATTGAGCTTGATGTCTATTGTTTGATAGTAATAGACTTATCTGTTCTACGACAAAGAACGCGTACTTCTTCTGTTAATAAACTTTTCACTATTCTTTGTGCTGCTGTATCTTCCTTCTTTTGCTTTTGAATTTTACAACTTTATTGAATCGTGACTAAGAACCAGAAAGTTTTCCTATTTAGTAGAAAAAAAAAAAATAGGAATACAATGTTGCAATACAAAAGCTAAATCTATCACCATACCCCCAATCCAATTAGACTTTCACACACGTCATGCGGAATACCTTGCCATATGGTTTTCATATTAAAAGTTTCCATTGAAATACCGAATAAAACTGCATACATGTATTAAGTACCTACATTACGTATTTACATTTTTACATTTTGTAAGAAATCAAAACAAACAAACCCGAAAAACCCCGTCCAATGATCTGTTATGCCTATGCGGCACTTGATGAAATATTGTTTTGATATTTTCTTTGCTGTCTCATTCCACAATGCGTCATACAATATTGTTATGTCTTTTGGCAGATATCCA
Organism: Sphaerophoria taeniata; assembly: GCA_943590905.1. Classification (NCBI taxonomy): domain Eukaryota; kingdom Metazoa; phylum Arthropoda; class Insecta; order Diptera; family Syrphidae; genus Sphaerophoria; species Sphaerophoria taeniata. The sequence continues at coordinate 69,347,473 of OX016540.1, forward strand.
CAATTCATAAAGAGAACACATTTCTGGCAATAAATTCAGCACTACCCCGTTTCTACTTGCTTAATATGCAGAATGTACCTACTTTGTTTATTTTTTTTTTTTCATCTTGAATTTCAACTGAAAAATGAATCATTTGCAAATTTCTTTTAAAAGCAAATAATAAAAAACATATACAAATTAAATGCACTATAAAAGGCATGTTTTATTCAGCCTTATCATGAATTCCGCCCGAACCCGGAATTTCAAAAGCTATCGGGGATCTCGCCCAAACAAGATTTCACTAAAAATTTGTATTAACATAGCATACTTGTAGAAGAAGCACAGAAAACACGGGGAAATAAAAATATCCCACATATTATTTCCCTTTCAAATTATCGAATATGATTATGTACATATTATATTCAAAAGTGCCGTGTAATAACGCCAAGCGAAATAAGTCCGACTTGAAGAAATTGGTCTTATTTCACTTTCTTAAAGTGGAATAAGACCAACTTTTTAAATTTGGCCCTATTTCGCTTTGAGAAAGTGAAATAAGGGCAACTTTTGTTGAGAAAAAAAACCAAATTGTTCTTATTTCACTTTACGAAAGTGAAATTAAAACTAAAGTTTTTAGTCAAAAACATTTTTTCAAGACTTCTAATATAACAGTTGACTTGTTAAAAACAACAAAACCTAACTATGCACCGTACTCTGCTTGCTGAGTTGTCCATGTATGATGGTTAAACGTTATACCATTCAACGACCTTGGAAGCTAATTTTTCGTAAACAATTTTTAGTCCTTTAAAATTACTTCCTTAGTAAATCAACTATCCGACAATACCCCATGGCATTTTCTGATTGCGTAGTTCCCGCATGTTACTTCAAGCAATTCCTGATAACACTTTCTTTTTCCATGAACATGTAAGTAAAATTGGTTCAATACATAAACATATTTTTTGTAAGTGAAAAAATAAAAACTTCGCACGAAATTGCCGCTTCCTTGAATTCGGAAAATCAATTACTATTACTACATATCTTTTAATGCATTAAATTGTTTAGAAAGCAGAGGCTGCATTTCCGTGATTCATTTTGGACATCTTTTTTCACTCTTGTCTGAAGATGATACCGAATCGGAACATTCAAGATCATTTGGTTTGATTGGGAGCTAAGCGAGCGGAAAAAATTTTGCGATTTTTTTTTCACCGGCTATGAGTTCGTTTCATTAAGTAAAATTTCTAATTGTTTTGGAAATGAGTTGCTTTCATATTATTTCAGATTTTTGCATGTTTTCAAATTTGTCCATAGCTCGTCTTCAAAGACAAGAAAATATGTTTTTGGTGCTATGATTTTACCGCAGCTACATACATATATGTATATTAAGTATTCTTTTTCAACTCATAGCTTATATTTTTAAGTATTTTTTAAGGCACGCAATTTTCTAAGATATCAGCTCTATTTATCATTTCAAATATGAAAATTTAAACTTTTATAGGAAACTAGCCGACCCCGCGAACTTCGTCTCGCCACCCTCCAATACTCCAATAATTGCAATAGAAAACTATTTTTCAAAGCTTTACAACTAACATTCTTCTTTCATTAAAGCATGAAGTAAAATGAAAAATTCAAAAAATTCTGTTTTGACTATTTGACTATTTGCCTTTTCTATTTGCCATTGGAAAACTCATTCTGAAATTTTCCAGTTTTCCATTTGAAAACATCAAGAACTTTCTATTTTCCATTCGAAAACTCATTTTTAAATTTTTCAGTTTTCCATTTGAAAACCAATGCACCTGCAATAATATGTAATTTTCCCTTTGAAAACCGATGAGGCAATGAGTTTTCCCAGTTTTTCATCAGAACTATCTATTTTCGATTCGAAAACCTATTTTGAAACAAAAAATTCCAAGTGAAAAAAGTCAAATTTCCGACTTTTGTTTGGTTTTTCCAGTTTTCCCACTCTTCCATGAGGTTTTTCCAATTTTTTTTTTTCGCAGAAATCATCACTGAACACAACAGTATTAACCATGAAAATTTCACAAATATCTGTTGGGCCATTTCGGAGTCTATAAGAGACATACAAACAAACAAACATACATACATTTTTATATAGGTATATAGAGATTTTGTCTCAATGTGTTATCACTGTTTTTGAAACATCGACGTTAACGTGAAGTCTTTTTCAGTTTAAATAAATTGATTTTTTATTTAAGAAGGTTTTTTTTTTAATTTCAATTTGCGAGTTGAAATAACGACGAAAGTTGATGTTGAACAAATGAAGTTCGTTATTTATCTTGTTAAATGCGAGCATTTTCTCAAACGTGATTTAGCAGATTCACCCGTCCCCTGCGCTCATGAAATTGAAATAATTTTCATATATATTATATATATTTTATCCGTGATCTTGAGATTGCTTTTTCGCCAACAAAACAAAAGTGAAAATTTTAAGTTAAAATATCGTTTTGGGAATTTTTCGAACTTGGAGTTTCTTCGCCCGGAATTCTCGTTAAGGGAAGAGAAAATAGTTTTTTTTTCGGGCGGAATTCATGATAAGGCTGATTATGAATTTATCGGGGTAAGGGTTTATTTTTTCTCACAAAACAGCAACAACCTGGGAACCAGTCACCTATCGGCGTTTGACACAAAAAATAAAGTTGTTTTAGAAAGATTTAAATACCAATTGGTCAAATCAGACATGAGCTAATAGTCTAAGAGCCGCTGAAGGCCGACCTTCACCGAACTGTTAACCGGCTGAAACTTTTTTTATGAAATTTAGCTTGAAAACATATATGAATATGAAAGCTTGCCTAACGAAAGGTGTGCCAGGCTATATTAAATTTAACTTTATTTTAATCAATAACTACACTAGTCAAAACAATTAAAGGAACACTTGAAAAAACTCAAAAATGGAGTGGTTTTATAAGGCTGTATCTTAGTAGAAAAAAGTCGGATTGAAGTGAAATAAAAAGTTTTTCAAAGGTTATCATTTTTTCTTTTCAAATTATTTTGAGTTAAAAAAGTACCGTTAGTCGTTTTTGCTTGAGTGAAAAAAATGTTCACTCAATTTCAAAATCGAAAAAAAATAAACTTTGAGGTTCCATAAAATGAACGGAAATTTTTTTTCAATCCAACCAATCTAAAATTCAATTTTAGAATTTTGTTGGCTATAATTCACTGTTTGGTTCAGATCGCTACGATTTTTTTTCTAATCAAAAAATGGGTTTACATGCAAAAACACAATTTTGACTTTGGACCCTAATAACTCTGCTAAATATTGACTTACAAAAAAATTAAAGACAGATTTGAAAAATTCATTAAATTTTCTACACAAAAACAATTTGGAAAAATAAAAATATTGCTTTTTTCAATTTTTTCTATCAATTTATAAAAAGGTCCAAAATACGCATTTTTCAACTTTTTCATAAAAACTACCGTTATTTTGTGGTTTTCAGTGATACAACTAATCTGAGGCTTATTTATTAAAGCTCAAAATTTCCTTGATTTTGGTGAAAATTTCACATCAATACGATTAACCGTTTCTGTTTCGATCAATCAAACTTACGAAACACTTTTTTTTCAATTTTGAGGAAGGCTTTGTTTTTTCTTATTTTTCTGTTCTTTTGAATTTGTTTATTTTTTAAATTTTTTTTATTTTTTTCATTATCATTATGACTTTGTGAAATTCGGACGAATTTTCATCAAAATCAACGTGATTCTCTCTCTCTTAGCAAGATGCATTTAGTTCAAAATTTGTCGTGTGGCACTTCAAGCAGTAAGAAGAAGTGAGAATTTTCAATTTCAGTCCGGAACACTCTTAACAAAAATCAACTTATAGGGTATGTCATTCGGTTGGCTTTGAAATGTTTAAACAACGGTTACTAAGAAACTTTTCTAAATGATAAGAATTATTAAACCCCGACCCTTACACTGATTGCAATATAGATATTCACAGAAAATTTATTCACGCAAAAAATAATGCTTTGACGAAACAACATCCGCCGGGGAGGCTAGTTGATTAAAAATAAGGATTTTCTACTTAAATCATTCTCAAAGGTTGCTTAAAGTTAAACAACCTTAAGAGTGTTCCGGACTGAAACTGAAAATTCTTACTTCTTCTTACTGCTTGAAGCGCCACACGACAAATTTTGAACTAAATGCATCTTGCTAGGAGAGAGAGAATCACGTTCCTATGAGAATCATGACTTCCGCCAGCCGTTACTGATTTGAATTTTCAAATTTTGGCAGATTTGGCTATCTCTTAATTTTGAAGTAAAATGTGTTTGATCAAAGTTTTTTCAAAATGTTTTGATTGCTATGTGTTGAGAACAAGTCGTGCTAAATAAATTAAGAGATTTAAAAAAAATAAATATAGCATCATAAGAAAAATTGCTTATCAATAATACAAATTTTATTCATAATTTTTTAATTCTTTTTTGTTTAAAAAGTTAATTTTTTCTCCAATAGTTATACAGTTTACATGTCGAATTTTATGCTCATTAAGAAATGTTACCGAAAAATGTTTTTATTTTGATGGAATTTTCTTTGAAAAAGTACGATTTTTGGCAATTTTGGCGTTTTTGAGCCTTTACTAAGTAACAAAGTACTAAATTGAAATTGTGCTCCAATGGTTATTTAGAAACAGTTTTTGTCTACACAATGACACATAAATCATTTCGATACGACATACAGTCGCTTCACAATACCATTTGAAAAAAACGCTGTTTTGTTCCGGAACACTCTTAAAGATTTGTTTATAAATTTGGCTGTAAGTAAATAACTCGAAAATATAGCCCACGACTTGAATAAAATTAGTTTCAATTTTGAGGGCAGTGCATATGTAAATATGATGTACCTACGTAGGTATCTTATACAAAAAAATTTAGGCCGAGCCTATATCTAAGAATATCTAGACATAAAGCTAAGATTTCTAAAAAAAATAGTTTTTCTAGACATTTTTTCTGCTTTTAAACCACTGTGAGGCGTCGTGTACGTCGTCGTCGGTCGGTCGCGTCGTACCAGTTGTCGTCCATTTGGATTGGAGAAGAATCGAATTTCGAACAATATTAAAGATCCCTATTATTGTGAAGAAAGGTCCAGTTTTATAAGATCGTCATGAAATATTATTTTTTGAAACAAGATATTCCCCGCAGTATAAGCTTGTTTTAATACTCTATCTTCATCCACTAAAAACGGCAACAAAAATTTCCACTCACCTCATCCATAGTTATTTAAGTCGATTGAGTTACCACAAGTGTAGCGTCAATAAATAATAATCCACTTAAAGATGAACTTTTATTATTAAAATTAAAAAAACAAAAAATAACTCGTTTTGCTTAGTGACGATTATAATTGATCAAATATTTCATTGCAACTTACTTACTTACTTAAAAAAAAAATAATGTGTTATTTCAAGGAGACTAACTTAAAATTTCAAAGAAAAGTTAATTTTCGAGTTAGACATTCCGCAATTCGCACTAAATCCATTTTCATTTTAAAAACGATTAATTGAGAATCAGCCACTGGACTTCTTTATAGAATATAATTGTGTCCTTTTCAAAAATTTCGACTAATTGACACACGATATGGAATAGACGCCCGAGTGTTTTCTTTTGTATTTTGTTTTTACCACATCACAAAAAAAAAATCAAGCTAATGACCTCCAGAGATCAGAAGAAAGAAGATACCTACGTTGAACATTTGTAGACAACTCTCTAGCTGTTCCTATGATAATGCCACTTGAAAGTGCGTGCACATTTTATTTTTACAATCTAATTACTTTTATTCTGATAAAGGCTGCCAGCAGGCGAAAAAGATAGATAATAAAAATATACACACAAATAATAATTCCTTGTTTGACATGCCGTTGAAAAATATGGTGATTGGTGGTACGACGACACGCTCATCAACTACAAGCTTTTTTATGTTGTTGAAATTAGATTTTAATTCGAAGTGAATTGCATTTTGACAGCGAAACATTTTCATATTTCACTGAGAATTTAAGGATTCTGAGGAGAAGAAAGACACAATTTTATTGTTCGCACAGCTGACGAAACAAAGTGCTTGTTGTGCGAAAATGTATATCAATCTATTTCCAGAGACACATTGGTAAGCACATTATTGTTTGGTTGTGATTGTAACATTTTGCTTTAAATGGCAACAAACCGACAGATTTTTAAAATAACAAGCTTGGTCTATTTTTTTTTTTTTTTGTAGTTTTTTTATGGCTAAATGGGGAGGTTGCTAGAGCAAGGCTAGACCCTAGATTGTGAGTTTGCTTTCTCTCTTCACGACGACAACGACAACAACGACCACCGATTTATTACACGAGGCTGCCATTACGCGATGCAAAAACATACTGACAGTTCATGCAGCTGAACAAAGTTGGCAGAGCAATAACATCGACATCGAGACCGAGAGCTAAGCTATTCACTGCGAACGCTTAAGAGTTGCCATAGAGTTTGTTGATTTTGGTTTAATTATTTTATTTGTATCAAACTCACAAATATTTCATTTTAAAAGCGATGAAAAGATTTGACTTCATGATTATCAAGCACGACGGCAGAAAGTGGAGACGTGTTTTTGTTTACAACAAAGTTTCCACCAACCAGAATTGTAATCTTAACTTACCTGGAAATGAAAACAAAAATCCAGTGGAGACCTCTCCAAGAGCCTTATATGCTGTTTCCACTAAGCGATAATCTGAGATTAACTAAAATCTAATTGAAATCTCTTCGAAATCACTAGATTTGCCATACAAAAGTTAATCATCTCGATTCGAGATTTCAAATTAATCAATTTGATTTGGACTGTGCTGAACGGGAACGAGAAAAAAAACCGTTTCTTGTCATACTGAACAAAAACAACAATCGACAAAAACAAATAACAAAATGGTTGGTCCATTTGTTCAGGAAAATGAATTTACAACCGAAAAGTGGAAAAACACTGTTTTATGTTTAAAAAAAAATCTTGGATTCATTTCCGATCGATTGGTATATAATTTGCTTTTCTGTTCAAACGAAAAAATAGTTAAATATCCATTCAAACATTTTTACAGATCAATTTTAATGGCCGCCATCAAAAACTTTCTTTTATCTTCATTTAAATAATTTAAAACCTACATTTAAATTTCATTGGAGGTCATCCTTGTACTTTTATGCGAAAAGAACTTTCAATTGTGACAGTACAAAGATTTTGAATGTTAGAATTAAGTGGAAACACTTCTAGATTATTTTAAATCATACTGGAAGATAACCTAGATTATCTTTCAGTGGAAACGTAATATTAGAAACAAATGTAAGAAGGAATTGGGATTGTAAAAACGAAACCGAATGACAATTCAATTTCTTATTTAAAACAAAAATACGTGGAGCGATGAGTTAACTTTGAAATCTAATGAATTCAAAAAACAAAAATAAGGATATAAAATAAACGATTGATGGAATGTACACACTAAAGGTCGCTACACACACAACAGCACGCTTGAAAGTTTGCTTGTACAATATTTTTGTACAAGCAAGCTGTAAAGGTCGCTACAGACACAACATCATGCTTAGCAAGTTTGGTTGTACAAGCGTGCTAATTTTTCATTTCGCCTCCACACGCTACAGCATGCTAGAACATTTTTCAGTTTTTGTTGTGAAAAGGTGTGATTCGGACGACGACTTTCTTGCTTTGGCTGCTTTTTATCTTATCCGTAAAAAAGAAACGCGAAAAAAGAAACGTGATGTATGGTGTAAAGAGTGGTTACTGAAGAGAAGAAGCTACTCCCATATCAATTTACTGAGTGAAATGATTGGTGATTGGTATAATTATTTCAGAATGAGTGAAGAAACATATTTGAAGCTTTTGTCACTCGTAACACCTTTAATTAAAAAGCAAGCAGGAAATTTGTAAAACGGCCAATCCTTACGAATATGGAGGGGTGGAATCGTTTAAGATGATAGTTGACTATCAAATTTTTGAATATCAATTTGATACTTTACAATTTTCCGCCTGTGTAAGGATATCAATTTTTTTTGTTCGATACTTGGCATGACTGCTGAGTACATGTTTAAACCCGATTGATGTGTCCAAGATATTCAATGCGAACAAATTTTGTTGTTGTTTCATATGCTTTCGAATTAGCAGAGACACATTTGTCCTTTTTTGAGTATATCCAATCAGCTGAATTTTTGACAAAAACATTGTTTTATACAAGTCATTTTTTCCAGATAAAATGTGATTTTGAGGTAGATATTTCAATTTAATTTTTTTTATGAAGTTTAATTAAAGTATGTTTAAATTTAATTATGTTTTTGTTTCTTCATATTTTTAGTGAGTTAAGTTTTGGAATGCTGGTGCAAGTTAGTGCAACCCAGTAGTGTACATTTTTTGTTTTTGGAAACTTGCAAACGATTGGTTTAGATTCAATTAATTTCGATTGAAGTGTCACTCCGAAAATATGAATGTAAATGTCACTGATGTCCTTGAACTATGCGCACTACCACGTTCGATTTAAATGAATTACTTATTATTGAATTCTCATTAAGTATCACTTATCCTTGAGTAGAGATTTCTCTGCAAATCACTTCATAAAACCTTGGCAACCCTAATTACATTATCAAACTGTAAGTTATGTTAAAGTTTTCTTTCTTTTCGTTTTTTTTTTTTTTTTTGTGCATGTGTATGGTTTGGTTCAGTTAAAGCGCACACAAAACAAATAATCATTGTTTTGTATTCCGCATTACGAACCAAGTTAAAAAAAAATACGAATAGCAGATAGGTACTAGGTACTAGGTTAGATGATGTTTTTTCTTTTGTTTTACCCACCGTACGCTATGCGCATTATAATTTTCTTTTTTTCTTCTATTAGTTGGCTGGTTTATTGTGGAAGTGGAGTGTATTAATTTGTTTGTCTTTCAAAAAGGTGAAAAGTTTCAAAGTAACCACAGTTTTTTTTTTCTTTGAGCTGCACACTGCAGTGTAATTTTTTTTTTTAATGTGAAATCTTTCGATAACATATTATTCCTTGCGTAAGAAATAACTTAGGTATATAAATATTCAGACTTCAGACATAACACAAAAAGTATTGTCACCAATTTTTAAGAAAAATTGAATTGAGCTACTTTTTGTGAGACAAAACTCAAGGAGCATTCGCCCTTAAATTTTAATTCCTTGTGTTTATTTCCATGAACTTTCTTAATTACTTAAAGTTTTACCTATTGACAAAAGACTCTTAAAAATTATAAAGAAAAAGAATCAAATTTCATTGACTCCATTCAGGGAACGCATCCTACAAGGAAACTGAAGTGCAGCTCAAAGTAAACTTTGTCCTCTCTGTCCTTTCGGTGTTTTTCTTTTTTTTTGAACGCGTTTAAGTGTACATTCCGAATTTTCTTCATCCCAGTCAAGGTAAAAGAGGGAAGACAAACCAAACAAAAAATAAAAGCTGCTCAAAACACTTCGAGATTTGTCTTGAGGAAGTGAATAGCGGGGTTTACATGGTCCAACATGGTTGGACAACATGGTTTGACAACAGCAATGTTGGATCATCTAAACGCTAAAACAACCGCTTGACAAACCATGTTGGATGGTTTTTAATTTTTTTTAAAAACTTGCTGGTTTGTCATACCATCGAACGTGTGTAAACAGATGTTGGACAAACCTGAAAAATTAAAATATGGGAAATTCCCCGCATTCACTCATTTTTCATTTCTATTATATGCGTTTACTCTGAGGTCGAGTCGGAATGTCGGAAATTACCGGTTATGAGTTTTGGAGGGAGTTTTTTTAACTTTATAAAAATCTCCCACAACCAATAACCACACAGATGTTGGACAACATCGTACTTCGTGTAAACGCTAAGTTCATCATCCAACCATGTTGTCCAACCATGTTGGACCATGTAAACCCCGCTAATGAATAATAGAAGAGAAAATCCAAGAATCGATGTAAGAAGACAACAAGTGGTAAAAGAAGTACCTAAATAAAATACTCTAAGAAAAAAAGAACTGATTTTGCCTTTCCGTATATTCAGAGTCTTATAGTTTCTTCTCTCTCCCTCATGTCTCATCAATCTCTACTACAATAATAAATGTGAATGCAAAGCCTGGTGCACACACGCGATTTTTTGACGCTGCGATCGCTGCAATATCGCTTATGCGTCATCGGTACCCAAAAACGAATGGAGTGGTGCACACTCACTTGCGGTGACGGTGCAATATTGTAGCGTCACGAGAATATCTCAAAAACTCGCATTTGCGTCTTGTAGTACATTGTTCTATGTATATTTAGCAGTGCATCAATGACACAGTTTAAAGTTCAATATTTTCATATGCAACTAACGTCACTGAGAAAATAAGGCTCCAGGGGGTCAATTCCTGATCTGTGAAAATGTGAAATGATAAAAAATTTATCATTTTAGTTTTCACAGAGACTTTTCATTTTTTTATTTTCATAAACTCGATTTAGGCGATTCTCTAACTTGTTTGTACTAAAAAGTACTAAATGATAAATTCTGCCTGAAAAAAATCAAAACAAACTTCAAAACTTTTCATTTGATAAATTTCTCCTCACAAAATAATATAGCTGTGAAAATAAATTTATCAGATGAAAAGTTTTGAAGTTTGTTTTGATTTTTTTTCACACATCCAGAATCGAATTTATAGTGAAAGTGTGATAAAACTTATGTGTGATAAAACTTATCATTTCACATCACAGATCGGGAATTGACCCCCAGGATTTGATGGAATCAGAGCAATTGATTTAAAAAGTTCGATACACTATATCATCCAAATCTTATTGAAGCTCTAAGAAGAATTGGAATTCGTGGCTCTATGGCTAATTAGCTGACAGAATACCTTCAAAACAGAACATTTTGTGTTAACATCAAAGATACTGTGAGTGAGAAAAAAGTGATGAGATATGGAGTTCCGAAGGGATCTAATAATAACAAAAATGTAAGTAAATATTGCAAAATCATTTCAAGAGAATAGAAGAATTGTTAAATGTGTTCATCTTTATAGGAACACGGAGGCTATATGAAATGTGAGTCGATCGGAGTGCTGCAAATATAATATCCGAGGGATATACGAAAACGTTTCGTTTGTAGGACGAACTTTTTTTTATCTATCAAACTTGATAACACATTAAACAAAATATAAGCACACGTTCTTATATATATTAATAGAGTGGCGCGACAGCTCTTGAAGAGCCAAGGCCTAAGTGACTTACTCTCATCAACAATTCTCTGGGTGCGTGTCAAGAATTGAGGGGACCTACAATTTAACGCCGATTCCGAACGGCAAAGTTGAGAAGCACTTTTTCATGACAAATTGTTACTCTTGGAAGTTTTGTCAGTTCTTCGCAAGAGGCAGTGCCCGTGAAAGATGAAATGAAAACTATGGACACGAGTAGGACTCGAACCCACGACGTTCGGCTTAGCAGCCAACGCACCTTACCACTAAGCTACGGGCATCAGCAAACGTTCTTAGTAAACACAAAACTTACTTTGCATTTTGAAGTCTATTTCGCATGTCTATAAACGAACATCTCTATTTAGTTATTTTCTCTCTTTCCATTATTTTCATTTTGTTTTTAAGTATGCAAGTTCATTTTGTACGAAAATTTAACAAAATAGTCAAAACAATTGAAAGGGACGCAAAATATTATCAGAATTTGATAACAAAATATAGCTGTCACAAGAAAAAAGTAGCAAATTGGTGATTATCACTTGTGACTATCACCTTACGCAGACACAATTTTTGATTTGTGATTTATCAACGATCACAAATCACCTTACACGATTCCACCCCTGGTTTTCCCGAAGAGTAGCTAAAGAAGGTGAATGATAGCATAGCCGGGGTTAAACCCTCCCCGAAATAATTTTTTAAAGCAAAATCAAACAACTATTGATTAATAACTTAATGATGTTTTTTGTCTTGCTTACACTGAATTTATAACTTTTCCATTGAAGCTTAAGGGTATTTTTCTATTTTCTTCCAGAAACCTTTGTATATTTATTTGGTTTGGTATAATCAAGATATCATTTACTACTCTCGCCATCTAGTTACCTACAAGCAGAGATAACCATATTTCTTTTACATAAGTCGTTACATGACCAAAAATTAAGGCAAACAATATTGCAATGTCCCAAAGACAGTAAGAATTTTTGGTCTTTTGTAAAAAAAATATGAAGAATTTTTTTTCTTCTTCGGTCCCTACGCTTGTTGACAATAAAAAAAATCCAGTTGTTAGCTCTCTCGCGAAAGCGGCTAGAGAGTAACATGATTCTCCCAGATCTTGAGCGCGTCAATGATTCCATGGGACAAATCTTCTTCCGCACTCGTGCTGTGGAGAGAGTCCTAGAAGTGCTCAACATACATTAATCTGCTGGTCCGGTAGAGTTGCGCAAAACAGTTCCATGACCGGAACGAACATGGAACGGTTCTTTTGGTAGTCGGAACTAGTTCCTGGAACTAGATCCGCGGAACTGTTAAGGTTCTGTAAATGCATAAAAACTTGAACATGGTAACATGAACTAATAGCGAAAGGTAGAGTTGTTTTCTTGGTTGGTTTCTTTCAATCCACAAACCACAAACAAAAACCAACAAAACAATGAGATACACTACACATGCTTAATTGCTAATACCAATACGAATAAAATGCACATCATTTTTCATTTTCATCTTTCATGAACGAAATAAACTAGAATCCAAACCAGTTTTGTCTTTTAATGTTCATAGTTCCGACTCCGATCCAAAGGAACTATGTCATACGCGAGGAACTACGAACCTTCGGAACTATGAGTATTAACAGAGATATCAGACATCAGACCGATCAACGTTCATTTCGTTCTAGATCATATTAACAATACAAACACGCTTCAATCCATCTTCAACCTACCTACACATGCTAATACAATGGTGGTTGGTTTGGTATTTCACATTCATTCGTTCCATTTGTGTGTGAATAGTGTTAGTGTATACGGTATACCTACAAGCACAAGAGCGCAATTCTTTCCACTTTCATATCATACATATCCATATCCAGTCGGAACTATGAACTGCTCAACAAACATGTGTTTTGTTCTTTCTCTTTCCACTTTCATACCATATCCAGTCGGAACTTCGGAACTATGAACGAACATGTTTAGTTCGTTCTCTTTCCATTTTCATACCATATCCAGTCGGAACTATGAACATGTTTAGTTCTTTCATGTCCATGTCCGGAACTATTTAGGTTCAGACTTTGGAACGAAAGGAAATGTCTCCGGGAGAGGACATAGTTCCTGGAACTATACATGTCCGGAACGACTCATGTCTATGGTCCGGGTGGTATCCCTGCTATTAATCTAAAGAGGTGTCCTTCCACGCTGGCAAAACCCTTGCGTAAACTTTTCCATCTATCCTTCTTATGGGCTCGTTCCGAGCAGTTGGAAAACAGCATTTATCCGGCCAATTTCAAAAAAAGGAGATTCTTTTTCTCCATCCAATTATCGTCCAATTGCACTTGCGTCTATTCCTTGTAAGATCATGGAAACGCTAATAAACTATCAACTCAAGAAATATTTCGAAAACCGAAAGTTTCTTAATGACCGCAATACGGCTTTTGCAGCAACAGGTGCACTGGTGATTTGATGGTTTTTATTTTATTTTATTTTCCAACAATACAAGTTGTATTGGATGGATTCCAGTCTGAAACCCACAATATAAATGCTGGTGGGCCCCAGGGCTCCGTTTTATCTCCGACCCTCTTTCTCATTTTTATTAATGATTTCTTGTCTGTAACTTCTAAACCAATCCATTGTTTCGCTGACGATAGTACCCTTAGCTTTTCTTTCATTTCCCGACTCACATCCCTCTTTGGATGTGGAACTGCAACGGCAAAATATGATAGTCATTAAACTCTGACTAAAACAGCATTGTACATTGGGGAATACAAAACGCGTAGAGTTTAATCACAGATAATAGAGTTACATAGATATTGCACGCACACGTGAAGACGGTGCAAGAAATTTTTCTTCCCGTCTGAACTGACCATTATCTATAAGACTTATATCCAAAGTCCAAAGCTTGAGTACAATTCTCATCTCTTGGCTGGTGCTCCAGCTTCATACTTAGGCGTCTTGGACGGTAAATACAAAATAGCCCTGAGAATGATTGGTGACAGAGACATAACCAACTCATTCACCTAGTTAGACCACCTTTGTAACGTTTCGTGTCTCTCTCGGTTCTATCGTTACTTTTACGGTAAGAGCTCTAGAAATAGCAAATTGCATTCCTCCCCTTAAACAATTCGCCCGTAATACTCGCCCGTACTAGAGAATCGTTCTTGAGCCGTACTTCAAGAATGTTGAAAAAATTATCATTTATCTTAAACCCCCCCCCCCCAAATCCAAAAACTGTTTTGCAACGCATCATCAGAACGCCAAAAAGACTACATTATTGACAAATGACAACATCAACGCCTTATGGCTTATAGCATTATCTGAAGGAGCTAAATGATATTCTTTCTGCATGGATCTAAGATGTCTAGCGAGTTGAATGTCCAAAGTATAGATACATATTGAGCTCAGAATATCCAGAAGTTATCGAAATGCTGCCGTTGCAATTATACAAACTGACTTCTTGGTGTGCAGAAAGGTGCCATTTGTCCTATTTTCTTTTAAGATGCTGATTGACAGTTACAGTGAATTTTGAGGGATTTGATTGAACGAACATCATGAGTAGAAAAACATGACAAAACTTGTCGAAAAGTCCCACAACACGAACACGTTATAATTATAGCTTTATTGCGTGAGAAGTTTCCTTGCCGCATTACTTCACCTTTTCGGCGACGACGGCAATTTGTCACTAGATCATGCATAAAAAATTCTATACGCATTAAAAATCAACATAACTCAAGTAATGGTCGATACTATTAAGGCTAAAACACATACACGCTTCAGCTTCGGCTTCGTCTGCGTTACGATGCACCCGCTTCACGTTTGCTTTGAATGACAGTTCTCCCTCCATCATCATCAAACAGATTTGCCACTTTACTCCTTTCGAAGTAGTCTACTTCGATTTTTGAAAAACTTTGAATATCTATTCCCACTTCGCACCATCAAGAATGTTTTGAAATCTAATTCACTCGATTTTACTTGATATTTCCAAAATCTGCTTCGATTAACTCATTGAGTAACTTTATGCCTACAGTTCTCTTATTTTCATCAGGAAAATATATAATCGATAAGTTTCTATCCTTATACACGAACAATAAGCGGACACACTTTACAAACACGAAATGTCAACCCATACATGCATACATATACGCAAAGTATGAGTTACGTGATTGTGTTAAAGTGTTTAATATTTTACGTCGTGTGCAACTTGGGTTAGAATGTTGGTTAAATTTAAGCACTAGTGTCATATTTTAGCTTGCTAGTTAAATTTTAACACATCATATCCGCCATGTAGTGTCAAAATTAAATCGAAAGTCAAGTTTGTATACACATTTTTACACAATTCACACACGGCTCTAATATAATTGTAGATCTGTCTATGTATTCATGGTCAATATAAAATACACTATTTTAAAATCTTTTTCGCTTTTTCTCAATCTACTTCGCTTTATTCCAAAATTTATTTCGCTTCCTTTTTTTTCAAGTGGTAACGCTGCTCCAAACAACAAATGAACAAACAGCTGTTGAGCTGTCAGACAAAGCAAAAGTTCAACCAAGTTGAACTTTTTTTTGACAGATGGTGGCTTCTTTACGTTTTCTTACGTTTGTCAAAAAAAGCGTACGTAGGAAAAGCGTCATTGTGTGAGGTTACACAGATTTCCTATGGTTGAACTTTTCGCAGTTGTCAAAATCGACGGCAAAGCGTGGTGTTTCTGCTTTTAGAAATTTTTGACAAGTTGTTTAAAATTAAATACTTCGAAAGGATTTCGTTTTGGAAACTTTAAGTTAACAATCAATTTTCATAACAGAGAAGTTTACTGTTTTTAAGTCATAAGAAAAAAAAAATCTTTTAATATTTCTATTTAATAAAAGAGAAAAAAAAATATTTACAACAAATTTGTCTTACCTTTAGATTGGAATTCGAATGGGATTTAAACTTTGCGGAACACCGCTTTGGCGGTTAATTTAAACGAAACAATTAACTTGGCTTGTATTCTTTGTTCCTGTTTTAAGTGGTTAATTTTTTTTTGTTTTTTATTCAGTGGAGAAATTTAAATTTGTTCGATATTTCGCCTTTTCACGAATGAGAAGGGAAATTGACAAGTCTCTGAAACGAAAAAGAAAATAGAAAAACTAAAGTTAATTGATATAATTTTAGATGTCATCGTATTGATATCTTTACATGTATAATAATATTAGGTACATACACTCCCCGCCTCGTGAGGCTTAGAGCCACCTCTCAATGGAACAGTAACAATACTGGACATACTACTATTCTAGACAATTTCAGATCTATCCCAGATCGCTTAGACTATACCACCACAAAAATGGTATTCGGTAAAAGCTTCCATGTTTCCATCCCTTCAAGATCCTCCTGGGAAGAAGAGAGACCCCTGGAAGACAATGCGGTACACTTCTATACAGACGGTTCAAAGACCGATTACGGAGTTGGAAGTGGTACCTATCTATTCAGAGCAACTGAATCTCAGTCTATCATACAGACTTCCCAATCAATGTAGTGTATTCCAGGCAGAAGTAATGGCGATTAAAGAGGCACTATCCTGGCTCAAAGAAAACGTTATATCTTCCAAGGATATACGAATCTTCTCGGACAGCCAAGCCGCTCTCAAATCTCTCGCGTCTGTCTCCACAAAATCTCATATAGTCCACGATTGTCGATCATCTCTGAATGAGATGACGGAACAGTTTAATATTCACCTCATTTGGTAGCCGGGCCACAGAGACATTCCGGGAAATTTTAAAGCCGATGAGCTCGCCAAAAACGGAACACTTCTGCCTAATGTTAGACAAAAACATAACATAGGGTCATAGGTATACCACTTGCTACATGCAAATATCTTCTCAAACAATATGCTCTAGAATCACCCATTGCTAGATGGTCACAGAGTACCACCTGCCTTGCAACCAAGCAAATATGGCCAAGCATAGACTTAAAACGGTCAAAAGGCTTGATATCCCTGAGCAGACACAGGACACTGCCTCATATGTAGACATGCTCTGAGGCTAGGGGTCTACACAAATGACTTCTGTAGAAGCTGCATGGACGAGGAGGAAGAGAAAACAGTCCAACACCTTCTATGTACATGTCCAGCACTCTCCATTAGAAGGAATAACTTTCTCGGTAATCCCTTCTTCGATAATACCAGCGAACTGGCAACGATCGACACAAAATGTCTCTCTAACTTCATTAAAAGCACGAATTGGTTTAAGTTCATTACTCTCTCATGAGTATTTTGTGGTATCACAACGGATCCTTGAGGTCTAAGTGTGTCAACAACAACTAGACAGCCACTACAACCTAACCTAACCTACACTCCTCGCCACTTGAATAGGACACCCTGTATACTCTAATTGGGACAGCTTATAAAACAAGAGCGAAATGATTGTATGATGATATTATGCCCGTAATCTATGTCCAACTCTTCTTCCTTCTCTGTGACAAGATTTCAAGTTTTGGACAAGAGCCGTTATATATTTTTTTCCACTTTATGTTAAACTGAGTTGAAATTAAAGCAACATGTATGGTTGTTTGACACGCGGACTGTAATTTTTCTTTGGTCAAACTTTTTCATTAATTTCGAGTATTTAATTTTAAAAAACCCTAAAATGGATCGAGGAAAAGCATTAACTGAGGCGGAAAAAGGACAAATCAAATGTTACAAGGATGCTGGGTAATCTATTGCCCAAATAGCTAAGTAGGTAAATCGAGAAGAACCAACACGTAATATCATCAAGTAAGTTCCTAGTGTTAAGATGGAAAAATCATGAAAGGCCGGACAGAAAGCCTCCTCACTAATGCAGAAAGGCGACTTTTTTTAAGAAAAGCTTCAAA
The DNA here is from genome assembly GCA_943590905.1 of Sphaerophoria taeniata. Classification (NCBI taxonomy): domain Eukaryota; kingdom Metazoa; phylum Arthropoda; class Insecta; order Diptera; family Syrphidae; genus Sphaerophoria; species Sphaerophoria taeniata. Next base: position 69,365,445 of record OX016540.1, read on the forward strand.
TTCTCATGACTTTTTGCAAACAGTCAGAGAAAATGTGGTGTTATGGCGAGTTTTGAAACTGCATCGTGTAATTTCTAAAGCTAAACATCTAAAAAGACTGAAAATTAAGAAGAAGCCACCTCTTAACCCGGTTAGAAAAGAACAACACACCTCAATTTTCGTCGCGCATAAAATCGGACAGATCTACGAAAAAAAATCTTAGGTGCGTTGAAAATTTAAAATACATGCGATATTATGCAGTAAACTGTCAAAATATTTGCGACGCGTTGTGCTTTGCGCGGTTTTTTTTTCCGATTCTTCCCGATAGAAAATTAAACGTGAAAGATTATCCGAAAAATATAAAAACCAAAAAAATTTGAATAATAAACAAATAAATTGTTAAAAAACACACAAATGAGTGCACAAAACAATAATGAGTAAGTAATCACACCAAAAACATAAATGTAAAAAAAGAGCCAAGTTCTCCCGTACAAAAATTCTGCCTAACAAATCAGCCACGAAAAGTAATGAGATCTAAAAGAACGCCAAGTTCTAAGATTCAGCAAGTACTCGTAGGTGCATTGCAAATGTTTTAAGTGGACTTACATCGAATCAACTATTAGTTTTGAAAGTAAATTGTAAACTAATGTAAATTAGTTAATTTTTTTTACTTAGCAAGTTTTCCAAACTTTTTTAATAGTAGGTTACTAAGAGAAAACCCGCCAAGTAAAAAAAATTAACTAATTTACATTAGTTTACAAGTTACTTTCAAAACTAATAGTTGATTCGGTGTAAGTCCACTTAAAACATTTGCAATGCACCTACGAGTACTTGCTGAATCTTAGAACTTGGCGTTCTTTTAGATCTCATAACTTTTCGTGGCTGATTTGTTAGGCAGAATTTTTGTACGGGAGAACTTGGCTCTTTTTTTACATTTATGTTTTTGGTGTGATATCATTACTTTTTGCAAAGATTTTTTTTTTTTGATAAGCAGAAAAATCTAAAAATTAATTTTATTTCTTTATATTGACTGGCAGAATTGCTAGTTTGCCAAATTACAATATTCTACGATGATCAGAGCTGCCCCATATATTTTATAAAATTTATTTTTAAATGGGTGGGTACCACGCCCCCTCAGTTGAAAATCATAAATTTCATATTTTATTTGTTTTATTGCACGATGTACTTGTATGCCAAATTTCTTGATTCTACTGCACTCCAAAGTGCTCCATATAATTTAAATTAATAATGTAAAAGTAGGCGGCTACCACGCCCCCTGATTGAAAATTTTCAAATTTTCGATTATTTCCTTTGTATGTACCACATGACCTACCACTGTGCCAAATTTCAAGTTTCTAGGGCGACGGGAAGTGCTTCATATAATTTAAATTAATAATGTAAAAGTAGGCGGCTACCACGCCCCCTGACTAAAAAAATTCAAATTTTCGATTTTTTTCTTTGTATGTACTTCATTACCTATCATTGTGCTAAATTTCTTGATTCTACTGCACTCCAAAGTGTTCCATATAATTTAAATTAATAATTTAAAAGTAGGCGGCTACCACGCCCCCTGACTGGAAAATTTCAAATTTTCGATTTTTACCTTTGTATGTACTTCATGACCTATCACTGTGCAAAATTTCTTGATTCTACTGCACTCCAAAGTGCTCCATATAATTTAAATTAATAATGTAAAAGTAGCCGGCTACCACGCCCCCTGATTGAAAATTTTCAAATTTTCGATTTTTTCCTTTGTATGTACCACATGACCTACCACTGTGCCAAATTTCAAGTTTCTAGGGCAACGGAAAGTGCTTCATATAATTTAAATTAATAATGTAAAAGTAGGCGGCTACCACGCCCCCTGATTGAAAATTTTCAAATTTTCGATTTTTTCCTTTGTATGTACCACATGACCTACCACTGTGCCAAATTTCAAGTTTCTAGGGCAACGGAAAGTGCTTCATATAATTTAAATTAATAATGTAAAAGTAGGCGGCTACCACGCCCCCTGATTGAAAATTTTCAAATTTTCGATTTTTTCCTTTGTATGTACCACATGACCTACCACTGTGCCAAATTTCAAGTTTCTAGGGCAACAAGAAGTGCTTCATAATTTTGATGATCTGTCAGTGAGTGAGTCAGTGAGTCAGTGAGTCAGTCAGTTACGGTTTTCGTGATTTTTGGAACATTGTATCTTAGAAACTACTTATGCTAAATATCTGAAATTTACTGAGGTGCTTCTTCTTGACTAGCTTAACAAATGATGTGAGTTTGAAACTTTTGGCTTCTTTGGTATAGAAGTTAGAGGGGTGTGGAAAATGCCCTGAGTTGTTTCCTGTAAATAAGGGTGTAGTGCCAAAGTTGCTAGTTAAATAGTTGATTGTTAAATCTCGGGGTTATGCGAATAAAACCGAAACAATTCCTGAGCTAAAAAAAAGAAGAAAAAGGAAATCTACCACCACTATTGTAAAATCTATAAAGAAACTAGTTGTTTAACAAACCTTTTAAATATAACTAAAAGCGTTTTTCATATTGAAAAAAGAAAACGAACAAAGTAAAATATTAAATAAAATATGATTCCTGCGAATGGTAAAAGCATGCGTATGAAAATTTACAATTCAAATTATTTCCAGTATGTGCAATAATATATAAACAGTTTTTCTCTACTATATAATTCAAATATTGTTCTTTTCCTTTCATTTGTGTATTTTTATTCCATTCCTAGTGTCCTTAACCTTTATGCTATCTTACCTTCGCTCTTTATTCTCTCCTCTCCCACAAAGTACATGCAGAAACAGAGTAGATATCCAAATTTTATTGATTTATCCCAAAGTTACTGGATTTAGTTATACCAATTTTATGTATGTATTACCAAAGTCGTAAAAGAAATGAACTCGACCTTGAAGATATACATAAATACAAATGAATGTTTGTGTGCATACAAAAATATAGGGTGGATGCATGCAGCAGCGGTGGTAGCTATGTGTATTCTATGGTAAGAACGATGTAGTTCAGACCAGTACATATAGAAGAACAACATGAGACTGAATAAAAAGACAAACAAAAAAACAGGAAGTTTTTTTTTATCAAAGACCATATACAAGTAAGGATGTCGCACGTAGAGCAAAATTCTTTGCCTGCTTTTTTCCACCATCCCTTTTTTACAATGGGTCCAAAACATGAGTCTAGGAATTAGAATGTATAGAAACATTTCGCATGTTTTGGGTACACACTGTGCGAAAAAGAGTGTTGATCTGAATAGAGAGGCAGAATCAATGAAGTTCATGTTAATGATTAGAAAGGAACTGAAAACAGAAACAAAACATTAGTGCCCGATTTCATAAACGACTTTTAAACACTAAACAGGCTTTTAAACCATAAAATGAGATTTTTTGGTTTCACCAAGCGTTTAGACACTTAAAGAAGGGTGGGTTGATGTCCTGCTCTTGACAATGATGAGTGCGAGTAAGTTTTGGAATAAATATAATACAGGGGTGGAATCGTGTAAGCTGACAGTTGATAGTTGACAGTCAATTTTTTATACTTTTTTGCCTGAATTTGACTGTCAACTATCAAAAATCAGCTTACACGATTCCACCCCAGATCTTATTGACTTTCTTTTTAATAAGAATAAATTAAATACTATGCTAAAAACTAGTGTGGCACGTTCTTAAATGTTTTTTTTTTTTTTTTTTGGCTATTCATGTATTGTATTTTTTGTTTGTGTTTGTATAATTTTGTAATTTCCTGTGTAAATGTTGGTTTGTTTTAGATTGCCTACTAACAACTAACAGTGCACTAAGTGATGAGCCGGTCTGTTAACACAGTTTTTTGGGTTTGATTTTCCTTAACTATGCTTACAGCCACAGCGTCAGTAGTGCAATGCTGATGATGAAACGAATGGGTTTCGAAATGCATTCAAGGTCAGTTAACGAATTTTAAAGTATTAATTGAAATAAGTATTTTAATGATTCGATTTTTTAATTTTTAAATTAATTGTTATCGGATTTTACGCGGTTCAACAACAAATTTTGATGTAAAAAATATTGGTCGTTAGGCGTTGCTTGATATAAGCTCTCTTCGACTTTATCTGATAACTGATAGTGCGAAAGAAACTCGCTATAAATGGAACAATTTTGCCTATCTTTCTTCAATGGAAAAAGGTTGGCATGCCTATCGCTACTTGGAAACCCAAGCTTAAGTAGGATTCAATCAGAGATACACTTCGCTTCAACTGAATAAGCACACAATTTTTTTAAGCTATGCTGTCCATCTTTCCTAACAGGCCGACTCCACTAGAGATAATTTCTCTCAGAATACTCATCCTGACATGAAAAGTCAATGGAGTCGCGTTGAAACAACAACAAACAACAACCGACCTTCACCGAACTGTTAACCGGCTGAAACTTTTTTGTATGAAATTAAGTTTGAAAACATATATGAATATGATAGCTTGCCTAACGAAAAGTGTGCCAGGCTATATTAAATTTAACTTTATTTTAATCAATAACTAACTCCTCCTTCACCCATATGTTAAAATAAAACGTTGTGCCAAGTAGCTATATGTGTAAGTAGGCTTGAGACAAGAAAAAAATTGTATGGGAGAGGGGGGCCTATTCCCCCCGTTTAGCCAGGAGGGGCAGTTATCTGAAAAATTGGCTTATTTAAAAAAAATATTAAAAATCAACGGCTTCATCTACAACAACGTGTTATACCTTTTTGCAAAGCCAAAAACTTAGGCTTTCATTTTGTATTTAAATTTAATTGTTTTAAATAATAGTTTTAGAAAAAATAATTTTCAAACTCAAAATTTTGCAAAAAAAAAATTGTTAAATTTTTAGTTAATTTTTTTCAAAATTTTATGTGATTAAGTACTTATTTTGCATTCAACATTCAATACTGTTAATAATTTTGAATATTAAAAACAGTAACGTAAAAATAAAAAAAAGTTTTTTTTAAGCAAAAAGTGATTTTGGTTTTTTCTTTATTTCTCGACAATGGCAAGGTATTTTTCAATCCGGTTTACTGTGTTCGACTAAAAATTAAAAACAGCATTGAATTTTGAAAACAAAATTAGTACTTACTAACATAAAATTTTGAAAAAATTAGTTGGAAATTTAAGAAAAATTTTAAGTTTGAAAATTAATTTTTCTAAAACTATTATTTAAAACAATTAAATTTAAATACAAAATGAAAGCCTAAGATTTTGGCTTTGCAGAAAGGTATAACACGTTGTTGTAAAGGGTGTCCCAATAAGAACGATACAAAAAAAAAAAAAACGGTGTTAGATATTAAATTGGTTTTTGCTTTATTTTGAAGCTACATTCATGAAGTTATGTATGGAATAGAACATCATTCAAATGTCCGCCTCGGCTTCGTTGGCATTGACGCAATCGTTCGGTCCAATTTATGATGACTCGATCCAACATTTGGGGTGTTACTGAGTTGATGGCGACCCGTATGTTGTGTTCAAGTGCATCCAAAATGGCTGGCTTGTTAGCATAGACCAATGACTTGATGTATCCCCAAAAGAAAAAGTCCAGTGGGGTCAAATCACACGATCGCAGCGGCCAATCGACAAATGCTCTTCGTGTGATAATCCAGTCGCAAATTTCTCTCGCATAACTTCGAGCGTTGCGTCACTTGTGTGACTCGTGGCACCGTCTTGTTGGAACCACATGTCGGTAATATCGATGTAGGCCCAAGTCTGAACGCAAAATTCGATGTGTGGTCATTCTGGACAAGCCCAATTGAGCTGAACGTCGTCGAACCGACTCATTTGGATCTTCTTCAACACTGGCTGCTACGGCGGCAATATTTTCTTCATTTCGACCAGTTCGCATTCTTGTTGGTTTCTTAAGGTCCAAAAGAGTGTACTCACGTTCAATTTGGGGTGTGAAAATAAAAAAATTCGCGCGAATGAAAATGAAAAATGAAATGCTCTGCCCATTTTGTCGACAAATAATGAATAAATGTGGTCCAATTAATTTGTTAGACTTCTTTTGTATTTGTAGTTTAAGTGTTTATATGAATTTAAGATAATTTCTTCTTTTTTGTAATATGAACATTTATTGTTTGTACATAATATTGACAAGTACCTACAAATAAATTTTGTGAATTAATTTTTTTTTTCATTCTGTCCCATAAAATATAAAAAAAATCTGACCTACCATACTCGGGAAAATTTTGTTCTACAGTTGATTTTGCGTTAAGTCCAGCTAAAATGCTCTTGCCAAAAGTTAAATAAAACCGGCTTCCTTGTTTTCTCTTTCTCGGCTTTATTTCTCAGTTGGTATTCGGCGTTATTTCACATTGTCGAAGTGAAATAAGGCTGAATGATGAAATTCGGCGTTATTTCACTTTGGTAAAGTGAAATAAGGCCGAATTTCAGAATTCGGCGTTATTTCGCTCGGCGTTATTGCACGGCACCGTTTTCAAACTAAATTTCATAAAAAAAAGTTTCAGCCGGTTAACAGTTCGGTGAAGGTCGGCCTTCAGCGGCTCTTGACTATTTGTATTTTCGAGTTTTCTTATGTCGTTTTCGATTGGCTCTCCGGAAGCGTCCGGAATCATTCCGAAGCCTTCTGAAAGCGTTTTATTCGCACGAAACTGACAGACAGAACGCTTCTTTGAAGAGAAATTCTCTTCTTGATATCAAATCAGAATCCACTCACTCAAGAAGCACTAATACATGAATAATAAAAAGTCAAAAATAATACTCAATCAGTTTTGTTTTTATTTTTAATTCAACAAATAATATATAGGGTGTCCCAATAAGAGTGCACTTTTTAATTTGGAAATAAAACCAAGTATTTTATGACAGAGGTGTGATATTTTAATTGTATTGAAAGAAGACATGTTCCGATTAAGTATGGAATAAAATATCCGGCAAATGACCCCGCGGCTCCGATGACAGGCCATTACTCTTTTCATGAAATTTTCCATGACTTTTGCACAGAGATGTGGCTGTATCTCACCGACAACACGTTGGATATCCGATTTGAGCTCAGGAATTGTTTCGGGTTTATTCGCATAAAGCCGAGATTTCACAAAACCCCAAACAAAAACATCGCACGGCGTTAAATCTCACGATCTTGGTGGCCAGTTCACATCAGAATTTCGTGAAATAATGTGTTCTGAAAATCGTTGCTGCAATAAGTCGATTGTTTCATGCGCAGTATGGCAAGTTGCGCCGTCCTGCTAAATCCGCATGTTGTCCAGATTCATGCCGTCCAGTTGAGGCCAAAAGAAGTCCGTTATCACATTCCTGTAACAAATTCCGTTCACACTCACTGTCGAATTGATGTTTTCGGGTTCTCGACAACACTCTCGTTTACAGCAGCAATGTTTTCAAGAGACCGACCAGTACGTTGACGCAAAGGATTCTTATCATCCATAATTGATCCAGTTTCTTCAAATTTTTTGACCACTTTTGGAATGGTTGACATATAACGTACACTCTCTCGACTGAAAATTTGGTGAAGTTTGCGAAGCGGAACTTCCCCCATTTTTGTAATGAGTTTTTACTATTATAACATGTTGTTCTTTCAAAAAGCGCTCCATTTTTAGTAATCGGAACAAACAGAGGTGACATCTGCCAAATTTCAGAGTTCCTACTTGCATGACAAAGAAATCATTCCAATTTTAAAAAGTGCGCTCTTATTGGGACACCCTATATTTCGAATTTTGAGGATTTTTGAAAGAAAAATCAGATATTTGACTTTTGAAATTTCACACAAACACAAAAAAAACATTCGATTTCAGAATGAGTGAATTTTTGAGTGAAACCAATCGAAAACGACATTATTTTTTTATAACAAACTCATTTAACCAAAAACTGCTCAAAACCAACATTACATTATGTACCTAGTCTTTCAAGGGTTTTAAATCCAAAAACCTAAGCATTACTTTCCTTTACAGGAACCATTTCGCCGCATTTTCAGCTCCCTATTTGAGAACCTTTGGATATGACCAGAAATCGCAGTAAGGAACCTTAAACTTGGCACGACTTTGTCTAGATTTCATGACTTTTTAGAGATAAAAAACCAGCTCCATTGGCTAATTTTTTTACCGAATGTTTTTGGTGGGATTCTTTTGTTGAGGAAGAGATGTAATATGAAGTTATGTCAAATTTACCGTATACCAAATGTAACAACAAAAATCAATCTTGTTATGCTCCGGTGGGCTGAGCATATCTGCTCGTGTTAATTTTAGTACCATTGGGGTACAATCCATAGCAGGAGACAGCGCATCAGTCAAAATTTGCGTGACCAAGGCGCCCGAAGCCGGGGGAATGAATTTGGATGGCGTGGGAAAAACAATCAGCATAGGTGGAAAAACTTATTGCGGAATGGTGCCTTTGGGTTCCGGTTGTTCCACAAATGAGAGCCAAACTTAACTGACCAAGACAGGAAATAAGAACGATTATATATCTTGTCAAGTTCTTGGTGGTTGGGTGTTGTAGGATCTGGAGGCTTATGCTGTAACTTTTCCTACACCCCAAGTGCTTACTTTACCTCCTCGTGGTAGCCACCGGGTACTGGTTATATCTCTAGATATAACTTGCGAAACTTGTAAGCGCGAGTGCAAATCGGGAAAAAAGCACCTTATCAACGGCCCAACAAATTTGGAGGTTAGTGCGAGGGGCTAACAACCCCTCCACAGTGAAAAACTTGAAAGTTATGAGAGAGATACCAGCCTCGGATAATGAACCCCCTCTTATGGTAACCAGACCCGGAACGACAACGGACTACGCATTGAGAGTTTGTACCTGGAATGTAAGAACCCACTACACTCCAGGTGCAACTCAGAAACTTGAATCTGTCCTCTCGCAGTATAAGGCAGATATTACTGCGATCCAGGAAATACGATGGATAGGATCAGGGACAATGAAGAGAAAAAATTGCGACATTTATTATAGCTGTCATCAAAGATTGCATATATTTGGATGCGGATTCGTCGTGGGAAATCGGCTTAGATCGAAAGTCATGGATTTCAAGCCAATAAGTGATCGCCTGGCTGTGATCCGCATCAAGGCCACATTACAGAACATCAGTATAATATGTGCACACGCCCCTACCGATGATGCTGAGGAGTCTAGCAAGGAGGATTTCTACGACCTCCTGGATAGAGCCTACGGAGCCTGTCCAGAGTACGACGTCAAAATCGTACTCGGAGACTTCAATGCAAAAATCGGGAAAATCGGATTAGTTGGAAAGCACAGCCTCCACGAAGAAACAACAGATAACGGCTTCCGACTAATCGACTTTGCTGCAGCTCGTAATACGGTGATAAGTAGCACTAGGTTTCCAAGACGGAAGATCTACACAGCAACCTGGCGATCTCCGGATGGTCGAACCACCAACCAAATCGACCATGTGCTAATCGGCGCAAGGCACGCATCCAACATCCTGAACGTGCGCACTTTCCGAGGAGCAAATGTCGACTCTGACCACTTTCTGGTAGTGGCTAAGTTTAGAGCTCGAATATCAAACGACAAAAAAACACGTGCGGCCCAAAGAAAGAAGTTCAACATCGGTTGCCTTAGCACATTGGAGAATGCCAGAGACTACAGTGAGCGCCTGAGCGAGCGACTCTCCGCCGCCGTCCTCCCAAATACTACAGGCGTCAACACATTGTGGAACCAATATCGCGAAATAATAAAAAATGTAGCCGAGACCACCATAAGTTACCAGCCACCCCCGAAAAAGAATCCGTGGTATGATGATGAGTGCGTGATATTGAAAAGAGAGACGGAAAATGCACGTGTGCAGATGCTGCAACGGAAAACAAGAGCAGCAAGGGAAGAGTGCCGCACGAAAAGGAGAAATGAGAAAAAGACCCTGCGAAGGAAGAAAAGAGCATCCGCAGTTTCTCAGCTCAAAGATCTAGAGGAGTCTCGGGCCAAGAACAACACCCGACGTTTCTTTAAGAGGTCGAAGCAATTAGCTTCTGGTTTCAGAACCGGGACACAAGCTCTTCGAAACAGTGAAGGAAACCTAGTCACCGAAGCACAGATAATTGTAGATGTTTTCAAGCAGCATTTCCAGCAGCTGCTGAATGCACAAAATGTCGAGCAAGATAATGACGAAAGAGAAGCAAGACTAGTCAATGAAGACCCAGTCCCAGCCCCCAGCAGAGAAGAGGTAGAAAGAGCCATCCTAAAGCTACCGGGTCGGATGGCATACCCGCGGAATTCTTTAAACATGGAGGAGGTGTTTTGATAAACCGCATGCACCAGGTCAACACCAAAGTGTGGGAGGAAGAATGCATGCCCACTGACTGGTCGATAAGCTCCATGTGCCCAATCTACAAAAAAGGCGATCCGATGTTATGCAAAAACTACCGTGGCATATCCCTGCTTAATGTTGCATACAAAATCCTATCCAACGTACTGTGTGAGCGTCTTAAACCTTTCTGCAACACAATAATCGGCACGTACCAGTGTGGCTTTAGGCCAGGCAGAACAACGATAGACCAAATATTCACACTGAGGCAGATCCTGGAAAAGACCAACGAATTTCAAGTCGAAACCCACCATCTTTTCATCGACTTTAAAGCTGCTTATGATAGCATCCACCGCCAAGAGCTTATGAATTCGGGATCCCGAACAAACTGATCTAGCTGTGCCGCATGACGCTAAACAGTACGCAGTGCAGTGTGCAAATGGGTAACAGCTCATCCGAGTTATTCCAAACTTGCGCAGGGTTTAGACAAGGAGATGCGTTGTCATGTGACTTTTTCCTGGAGCAGATAGTGCGCAAGGCAGGTGTGAGCACGTAGGGCACTATCTTCAACAAATCCACCCAGCTCCTAGGCTATGCGGACGACATAGACATCATCGGTCGATCCAAGAGAGCTGTGCTTGAGGCCTTCACAGCGATTGAAGAACAGGCGAAAATAGTTGGTCTTGAAGTGAATGAGGACAAAACAAAGTACATGTTATCAACAAACAAAGCAACATCTGTCCACCGCCTAGGACAAAACGTCACTGTTGGTAGCAGCAATTTCGAGGTAGTTAAGGAATTCACCTACCTTGGAACAAACATCAATCCCACGAACGACACCTTAGTGGAGATCCGAAGAAGAATTACCCTACATTGGCTACATTGGCTCGGCCACATCGAGCGAATGGACGACAACGCTCCAGCCAAGAAAGTCTTCTCATCCCAGCCCCCAGGTTCAAGACGACAAGGAAAACTGAACCTACGGTACAAGGACCAAGTGACTGCGGATGCCAGAGCGCTTAGTCTCGGTGACTGGAGAGTGCATGCGAGGGATCGTTCACGATGGAAGACTGCAGTATCTCAGGCTGAGACCCTTCATGGATTGTGAGCCGGATAAGTAAGTAAGTAGTAAGTTCAATAAAACCCAAATTCCAATTAGCTTTGGGAAACTTTGTACACTTTAAAATCGCGTAAGACAAATAAAAATTCACCTGAAATTCGCACTTTTGAAAACTACGTCAAGAATTATTTAAGTAGATAAAGATATGTATGTATTTCAAATTCTGACATATGTATTTAATATTTCCAAGGTCGATTGATGGAAAAGATTTGCAAGGTTAAATTTATGTACACATGTACACAAAAAGCAAAAAACAAAAACATAAGTGCCAATACTGAGTTCACAGCAGGTGCATATACATACAAAGCTTTTTTTAGTTTTTTAACTATATCGTCTCTCCCTATACAAGGTCAACAATCAACATTGAGCAAAAGTAGAGCACTTATTGAACTTTTCAAAACTTGCATTCAAATTGAATCCAACAGTTTGTTTTCTCAGTAAGTTTGAAAAAATCAACTGTAAATGCAGATGCCAAGGCCCTCTCCATGTGGTCTTAAATTTTTATTTTTCTCAAGTCTTATAAGAATTTGTGAAATCAGAATAATATTTTCACAATCCACTGACTCACTGTATCCATTTAACGATAACGCACACAATTACAAAAAAAATAAGTGCACTCAGAATTAGGAGAACGAAGAACAAGTCATCGAGTATAAAAGAATAAGAAAATCAAAAGGAAAATGATACAAAAAACTAGGCCACCACCACCACCCCCTTAAAAAATCATTTGATTTTCAATAAAAAATTAAAGCAGCTTTTTTTATTTCTACAAAAAATAAAATCACAAGGAACAAACATTTCCACCTCGGCATAGATTTTTCGCGAACAATTTCAACGTGAGCGAGCGAGTTCACTGATTTCATAACCTGATTGAACAACGAACAAATCTACGAGACGTCCATTTCAGAGTTCAGACCTAGGCGAAGTTGAACAAAAAAGAAAAAAAAAACAATCGTTTTTTATTAACTGTAAATATTCCAGATCCAGATTTTAATAACGAAAACGTGTTTATTCCTTTTTTCGATGATTTATAAATTTACTTATTTGCTTTCATTTGTGCATGTGCAAGGTAAATTATCAATTTAAAGACGAACAATAAAGGGAACTCGTAACGAAAAGAGATGTAGACATTTTCTTTTTTGTGTATTTTTTTTTTTTACCTTATTTATAGAAATTCATATTGGGAATCCATGACAGACGATGTACCAGTTTTTCAACAATTTCTGAAAAATTGTTCTTTTTTAGGTTATTTTTTTTTTTTGTCAATCACTTGTGCCCGAAGTTTAACGAAAAACTTTACTGCACACACGATTTTTTGTTTCAAATTCGAGATTTTTTTGGTTTCTGGTTAAGGGGTGGGGGAAAATATTTAATGTTTTGTTGGTAATTTTACTAATTATGAATAATTGCGTGCACTGCTCCGCGAAACTGACCGACACGAATGATTTTTTTCTTTCTTCTGAAATCCGAAATGTCTGCTGAAAAAATAAACCGAAAAATTGAACTTTTTGATGAGTGTGTGTGGTGCGCCAGCGCTGGATCTGGATGAAACTTCGCGAAAATTAATGTGAAAAGAAATCTAGCTATAAGAAACTAATGACAAGTAGGTGGCGTACAATTCAATAGAAGGTTTTCTTGTGGTGTAACGACACTGCTTTTACCGACAACTTGTTTTCTTACTTGCTTAATACTAGAAGGAAATGAAATTAATGTCACAATAATTCAATTAAAAACGGGAAGAGCAAGTTAAAATATCAATACAAAAAATGAATATTCAATCTCTTCGTGATGGCTTGAATTCCATGATGTATGTTGGCCAAACTTTGACCCCTGAAGAGCTTCTACAAATCCAAAATTCATTGATCATTCTTCAGAGTGATAATAAATTTCGAGACATATTTTTCTGGGGACGAATTCGAGGACTAGAGAGGGATTATTTCATTGCCTTTGGATACACCAAGGACTGTTTTCGTGAGAGAAAGTTCTTTTACAGTTTTGATTGCTTGGAGTGGATGATGATGCCACTTCCATATCCTGACCTAATTCAAGCGTCACTTCTGTGTCCTCAGAAGTTTCAGGGTGATCCAAGTCATTTGACATGTGTGGAACTGGTATGCACTTGAATTGGAACATTCGTAATATTTTGTACGTATTTTTCTGAATTTTAGGACCCCACATTCAAAATTGATGAAAATAACATAATTTTAGCTACAACACCAGAAATCAAACGTCTCAAAGAAGAAGATCGACTAGCTTGTATGGTCAATATGATAACAGAAGAGAGTGCGATTGTTCCAAAAGGAGCTCTGTACAAAATGACAGATAAAAATGTAATTTATTATCCAATGTTTCAAGGCTTAACCGAGTTGGAAGGCACTCTATCTAGTTATTACCAGCTCTATAGAACTCCAAAGAACAACTTGCAATATAATTTGATGAAGCGAAGCGATTATAATTACACAACAGATTTTTTGGACACAATCGACGATGCAATTCCAAAAGACTCAGCTTTCCAAATGAATTCAGAACGAAGTGGGCGATTGATAATTATAAGGTCGTTGGTTTGGCCAGGAATGACATTTTATCACAAATTAAATTCAAAATATCATGGATTTTCTTATTTCGGGGATGCGAAGAAGAATTTTGATCTGTTATTCATGATATGAAAAAATAAAAATTGAAATTGAAAAATAACTTGCTAAGAGTAGTGTAGGTGTGGTGTAAGTGCCACAAAGAGCTCAACAGAATAGGTTTGTTCGATGTGCGCTCTGGGTCCAGTGATCACTTCTTTGTATATGGACTTACCATAAATGTAAATCCATATACAAAGGATCACTTATACCAAGATTGGAAACCTTGCTGTCAAAGTGACATTTGCCTACAAGCTGAGGGAGCAGGTTAGCTGAAACAGTATGCGTGTAATACAAACTTAAGGAGCAGGTTAGCTGTAAGAGTATGCGTGTTTTTGTAATAAAGATACAGTTGCCTACATAATAATAAGCAAGTTAGCTGCAAGAGTATGTGTGCATGAAAAAAAATAACTTTTGCGGTATTTGAAGGGTAAAACGTAGGTAGGTTTCCAATCTTGTTATAAAGTGATCACTGTCTGGGTCGCTCTGATTTCGCACTGAGCTGTTCGATGTCGCTCTTTTTCGCCCCGAGCTGCGTTTTTGCGCTGACGATAGTTGACTATAGTTTTAATGTCAAAAAAACATGGTTTCATAGTTGAAATAGTGAGAAATAGTTGAAATAATCCAAAAACGCTTTTTAGTTAAGTTTGGTTGATCTGTCAAACAAGAAAAAAAAAATCTTTTGAGGTTATATTTTTCTTTTCTTTTGATCATAATAATTGAAATGGATAAAGAAACAACAGCAAGAAAGACAAACGGAATATTCGAACTGAAGACCACTCTCCATAAAGGAATCTTCAAGCTGTTCCAATTCCAAGTAAGCCAGCTCCTGATATTCTCCTAATTGCTGCTTCCAGTTCGCTGAAAAACTATCAATTCAATATCTAGTTCGTGCTTTTATATAAATAAACGGAAAAAGTCTTTATTTTCTGATACTAATGGAAAATTTATTGCCGACAGAATATATACATGCATAAAAGCAATAATAATAATAAGGACTTCGACTTTTTCTTGTGTCTCGGATTATCCGATCAAATATTTGATACGTCCTTCGGCGCCGAATTTAATCGCATGTTTTTTGCTGATTTTCTTCCTCAGCTGATGGCTTCGTCCTTCTCCTTCGCCCTTCTTCGGCTTCCAGCATTGCCTCGACTTCGGTCAGCTCAGCTGGTTGTCGGTGATGGTGCATGCATACATAAGTCGTTCGTAATTATCTTCGAGGTTTTTGAGCTTGATTTCGATAGCTGAAGCTGCATCGATGGCGTTTGAGGACTTTTCCCGCTCTTGTTTGAGTTCACGAAGGAGTTTCTTGTTCTCCAAACGATAAGCGTGTGAAATTTGTTCGACGACCTAAAGAATACAATAAACGTTAAATGAGATCTGTTTGGAGATGAAAAACCTTACCTCAGATTTCTCCTTCAACCTCTCCTGCTCGGCCTCTTCCCACATTTTGTGCTCCAGTAGCTTCTCCACCTTCTACAGGTTTAAGTTTTCCGTTCGTACCGACTGACGTTCGACAATCATCTGCTCACGGGAAGCGGCCAACTTATCCTCCAATTTTTCGTATTGCTTCTCGAGTATATCGCCGATGCTCTTCGGTCGTTCACTGAACATCTCGACCATGTCCTCTCGAAAACTTATAAGGGGAACCTTATTTTCTTTATTTTGTAATACTTTTAATTGAAGACGAACAGAAAAACTTTGATTGTAATTAAATTTGCGGCTGTACGGATACGGACGACTACGCGGTTGTAAAAAATGCACAACAAAAATGTTTTTTTAAATTCCAGATTGACAATTGTTATTAAAAACACCATTATACAAAAAAAAAAAAAAAAACACTTTGACACAACAACCACTTTCAACTCACCTCCTGAGATGAATTGGAAATAGTCAGAAATAGTTACGATTTGACACATTAACACTGACCTCAAAAACGACAATTGTGGTTACGAATCGTAACTATTGGCGTGCAAAAACGAGAAATAGTCAACCATAGTTGATTATAGTCAACTATAATCAGAGCAAAAACGCAGCTCCGGTGCATTTCCACCGTGTTCGATGTGTATTCAGTGCTCACACCGAGAGCGCTCTGAATCTCCCCAATTTTTTTTCGGGGCGAGAATTTCGGAGCTGTTCGAATCAGCTGTTGCTATACAACAAAGGGGAAAAAAAGACAGAACACTGCTAATGCGTTCGATCTTCGATGTGAAACCAAATCCAGAAAAATTTTTCAGTTTTTTGACAGCTCCGTTCAGGGTAATGACAAGCACCGGAGCGCCCCGGGACTGGTTACATAGTACGAACCTAATGGTGGATTTACATGTAATCTTCGACGTCTGCATCTGCAAATTCGCAGAAAAGTAAAGCGGGGGAGCTATACGACATAACACGAAAGAGTGAAAGAGTACACATATACCTACTCATTTTTACTTGCTATAATTTTTAAAGCTCGGTGACGACCAACAACAACAGCCAACAACAAAAAATTATGGTGCAGATGAAAAAATTATGGTGCAGATGAAAAAATTATGGTGCAGATGAAAACGCTATAAAAAAGATGAACATGTTCGTCTTCACCATAATTTTCTTCTGCATGAGTTGAACTTCCTATAATCTTCATCCGTGCAGACGTCTGCATTTTGGTCTTACCTCTCTATTACACTAGTATGAGTTTTGCATCTTGCATCCTCTATTTTTGCAGATGATTGCATGCAGATCAATGTAAATCCACCATTAGTCGCGCGACGAGTTTGACATTTTTTTTTTTATATGCCGTGTTGTTGTTTCCTTGTATTCTTAAAGCAAATATTTGTTCATTCAACTCAAGGAATTTTTACTAATATTAATTTTTTGTGTGGTTAAGAAAATACAGAAGTTTTCATAAAATTAGAAGAAACGAAGTAGTATGGAATATAGATGAATAAGAAACAAACAAATGTTTGACAGTGTTTTGTTTTGTTTTGATAGGCAACGCTGCCTATTTTACTTTTGAAATCGGGCCATTCTTGAAAAAGATCGGGCCATTTTCGATTTTTCAGGGCCATAATGCACTAGCATTATCCACCACCAAGAGAGGACATCTTTGGTGGAACAGTCGGAAAACACAGCCTGCACGAAAAAACTTCCGATAACGGATTCAGGCTTATCGATTTTGCAGCGGGACGAAATATAGTAGAAGCAAGCACACGATTCCCACATCTCAACATCCACAAGGGAACCTGGAGGTCTCCAGACCAATCAACTGTCAACCAGATTGATCATATTGCGATCGACGCAAGACACTCTTCAAACATTATTGATGTCCGAACCTTCCGAGGGGCCAACATCGACTCGGACCACTACCTCGTTGTAGCCAAGGTAGTGCAGCGGATATCTCAACCAAAGCCAAAAACAGGAAGTGTTAGAAGAAAGTATAATGTCGGACGGCTACTATCGCAAGAGATCGCCAGATCCTTTTCCGACCGAGTGTCAAGTAACCTCAGGAGAAGTCCGCTACAGCCAGCATCGAGTATTGAGAACCAGTGGCAGAATTGCCAGAAAGCCATTAGGGATGCTGCCTCTGATGTGCTGGGTTTCACACGGCCACCAAAATGAAACCCTTGGTTTGATGAAGAATGCAGGCAGGTGCATGCAGCCAAGCAAGAAGCATACAAAGCAGCGCTGCACAGGAGGACGAGATCAGCTCGGGAGCTCTACGAGCAGAAGAGGAGAGAAGAACACAAGCTTTTCAGAAAGAAAAAGAGAGAGCATGAAAAGCGATCTTTCGAGGATATTGAGAGACTAAAAAACAGGAATGAGGTTCGGAAGTTTTACCAAGAGGTAAAACGAAAGACTCAAGGTTACCGAGCACGAACTGAGGCCTGTAAAGACCAACAGGGTAATATCGTAGTAGAGTCACAGTCAATGCTGAGGATATGGAAGGACCACTTCTGCAGACTGTACAATGGCGATGACGAATCAAATTCCGCTGTCAGGCAGAATGAACCATTCAATGAAGACGACGCAAGCCAAAATTTCCGTCTACCCGACCTTGAAAAAGTGAAGATAGCAATATATAAGCTTAAGAACAACAAAGCCGCGGGAGCTGACGGCATCACTGCCGAACTATTCAAAGCAGCCGACGATGACTTGGTTAGGAGCATGCACCAAATCATCTGCAGAATATGGTCAGAAGAGAGCATGCCCGATGAATGGAACCTCAGTATTGTTTGACCGATCCTGAAGAAAGGAGACCCTCTAAACTGCACCAACTACAGAGGCATCAGCCTCCTAAACATCGCCTATAAGATCTTTTCTGCGGTACTATGTGAACGTCTGAAGCCGTTTGTCAATAATCTGATAGGTTCATATCAGTGTGACTTTAGACCAGGAAAGTCCACCATCGATCAAATTTTCACATTACGGCATATCCTGGAAAAAACTCAAGAATTCCAAATCGACACCTACCATCTTTTTAGCGATTTCAAGGCCGCGTATGACAGCATCTATAGAGAAGAACTGTATAAAGCCATGTCCAGTTTTGGCATCCCTACAAAACTCATTCGCCTGAGCAGGATGACAATGGAGAACTCGCGCTGCTCCATCAAAGTCTGTAACGACCTCACCGACGCCTTCGATGTCAAAAAAGGCTTTAGACAAGGTGATGCACTGTCATATTGGAACGAATAGTGCAACTACTCGCGTACGCTGATGACATTGATATCATTGGGAGAACACAGCGTGATGTCAACAGTGATTTTGCGAGTATACAGACAGAGGCTGAAAAAATGGGTTTAGCGGTCAATGAGGGCAAAACAAAGTATATGCTGTCATCTAGAAAGGACAACCAACACCAACGTCTTGGACAAAACGTCACGATAGACGCATATAACTTCGAGGTAGTTAGGGACTTTGTATACCTTGGCTCCGCTATCAACACGGACAACGACATCAGCGCCGAGATCAGACGAAGAATAACTCTTGCCAATCGCTGTTTCTTCGGGCTAAGAAAGCAATTGAGTAGTAAAGCCCTCTCCCGAAAAACTAAGGTGACGCTCTATAAGACCCTCATCATCCCCGTCCTGCTATATGGTGCAGAAGCATGGACCTTGTCAAAAACGGATGTGAGCGCACTTGGCCGTTTCGAGAGAAAGATTCTACGTAAGATCTATGGTCCTGTCTGCATAAACGGTGAATGGAGGAGAAGATTTAACGACGAACTGTACGGGCTGTACAGCGACACTGACTTAGCTAAAAGAATGAAGGTCCAAAGGCTCAAATGGCTCGGTCACGTGGAGAGGATGGACACCAATACTCCGGCCCGTAAAGTCTTCGAATCCACCCCAGAGGGAAGACGCAGTAGAGGAAGACCAAGGCTCAGGTGGCGCGCGCAAGTTGAACACGACCTCAACCAACTCGGCGTGCGAAACTGGAGACAGCGAGCTAGGGACCGAGCTGGCTGGAGAGGTTTGTTGGTTGAGGCCCAAGTCCACCCCGGTTTGTAGCGCCACCTTAAGTAAGTAAGTAAGTAAGTAATGCACTAGCTATTGCATAATTAAAGATTATTTTGAATGCCACTAATCCCAGTTTTGAGTCAGTGAGAAGTGGGATACTGCAGAAATGCAGACTTATATACAATATTCCAGTTCCACCTTACGATTACGACATCTCTCTGAGATCTCAATTTCACTTTCACTGAGGCAAAATCTCAGACCTCACTCTTCATTGAAAAAAGCTTCGGTTACCTCACAAATTGTTGTTATTCTTTCATATACATCAGTAGCGTCAAATCGACTAAGTGAGAAATCGAATCTTAAATCTTTTCATTACGGATATCCCAGAAAAAAATATCAGTTCTCAGCTGAGACACTGTTCAACTCGCCATCCTCACTGAAGAATTGAAATCTTAGTGCATATGAACAGATGTTATGTTTTTGGTTCTAACACATTTGAGAGGGCCATTTTAAATTTTTTTGGCCACAGAGAAATTTTAACACTTCGGCAACGCTGAGCCCGTCGCGCGACTATCGTGTTCACAAAATTTCTCAGCGATTTGGAAGGCGAATTTTTGACAACTGTCAGATTAGTCGCCGGGCGACTGGGAGATGGGAAACCAAGCTGTCAAAATGACAATGCCTACAAGCTCAGAGACAAAAGGAGATCGTAAACTGACTCACGTTTTAAGGTAGCCTTAAACGACAAACACGTTTGCCGAACATGCTCGTTTGCGTTATTCCCTACACGGCAAACACATAATTGGCGAACATCATTTCGTATTGATTCTTGAAAGTGTGAGGATGTGTCAAAAGGAGAAGCAATTCGTTGCGCTTATGGTTATCACATAGAAAAAATAAGATTTGTTCTCGAACATCTCCCTACATGGCAAACAACGAAACTGACGAACACAAGAAAATCGAAAATTTTTGCCAACAGCGAACAGTTGGCAAACCATCCCCTACACGACAAATTTAAAGCGCGCACAAGCATGTTCGGCAAACATGTTTGTCGTTTAGGGCTAGCTTTACCCTCCGGATACCACAAATTTTATTTTACTGTTACTCGTGTATGTGAATAAATGAGAAAAAACAGCAACAAAAATCAGGTGTTATGTCGAAGTTTACTGAGATAGTATTGGTAAAAACACGCATACTCTTGCAGCAAACTTTGACCGCAGCTTGTTGACATTGTCATTTTGACAGCTTGGTTTCCCATCTCCCTTTTAACTCATCTGTGTTATGCTATCCATATACAAAGGTGATAACTTATACCAAGATTGGAAACCTTGCTGTCAAAGTGACATTTGCCTACAAGCTGAGGGAGCAGGTTAGCTGAAACAGTATGCGTGTAATACAAACTTAACGAGCAGGTTAGCTGTAAGAGTATGCGTGCTTTTGTAATAAAGATACAGTTGCCTTCATAATAAAAAGCAAGTTAGCTGCAAGAGTAGGTGTGCATGAAAAAAATAACTTTTGCGGTATTTGGAGGGTAAAACGTAGGTAGGTTTCCAATCTTGTTATAAAGTGATCACTGCTATGGTTATTCACATACACGAGGTTACGGAAAAATAAAATTTGCGGTATCCGGAGGGTAAAACGTAGGTCAGTTTCCGATCTCCTTTTGTCTCTGATTATGTTATTCATATTTCATATACAAAGATAGTAGTTTCATTACGTTTGGAGTTGAGTTGATTATTTTCTAGTTTTTAATGTAAATTTGGAGCGCGAATGCAAAATTTTCAGTTTCTATAAAAAAAAACGATATCAAAAAACAGTTTTCCATAATGGCTGAAATTGAAAACGTAGTTTCTACGGATACTGATACCATTGATACCCTAGAGGAGACGAGCATTACAATGGTGGACATTTTGGCCCAAGAAAATGAGATCGAAGAAGAGTATGCAGCAGTTTTAGGTGCCTCCGATGATAAATGTTGCACCTATGCCAAGGTTTGTATGGTCTCTGCTATGAACAAACATTTTTTAACAAACAATTGAAAATAGGGACCAATAAAACGACAAGCTTTGTATGCTTGTCTTACTTGTTGTCCGGATTCGGTATATGATCTAGACAAATGCGCAGGTATTTGCTTGGCTTGCTCCCTGCAGTGTCATGAAAATCATGAACTCGTCGAACTCTACACTAAACGTAATTTCCGTTGCGATTGTCCAACTGAACGTTTTCCAAGCAGTGTTAAGTGCGTTTTGAATGCAGACATTGTTGCGGCTGCTGATGGCAAGAAAATGCCAAAGAACGAATCGAATACCTATAATCAGAATTTCAAGGGATTGTATTGCACTTGCAAGCGTCCGTATCCCGATCCGGAGAGTCTCACCGAGGAATTGATGTTGCAGTGCGCAATCTGTGAGGATTGGTTCCATTTGCATCATATCGGGTTGAAAGTGAAAAAGCTTCGCTTTGACTATCACGAGATGGTTTGTCCGGAATGCATGCAAAAGTATGAATTCCTTCAGGATTACACTGGCTTGGCTATGACTCGTCTCGAGGACCTAAATGCTGCAGATGTTTCGATGGAGACCGATGACAAGTTGAAGTCCGATTTGGACAAGAGCATTTCGGAAATTATGAATATGAGTGGTGAAGAGGAAACTGCCTCGGCCGAAGCCAGCACTTCTGAGAAGGCGTCTGAAAAAAAAGGAGGAGGTGACCCAGAACCGCCGTCAAAGAGGCAAAAGACCGACGAGCCGTCAGGCTGCCGTCGGCCGAAGAAGAGGCTAGATTGGGATAAGGGTAAACTTTTTGAAATTTATTTTTGAATGTCAATAGAGCATTTTCTCAACTTTTCAGATGTCGCCACATTCTGGCTCTCGAACTGGCGTTTAGCCCTTTGCAAATGCAAGGAGTGCTTGCCGCTTTACGAGACCGCCAAGGTTACTTTTCTTCTTGATCCCGAGGACTCGGCCACTCACTATGAAGAGTGTGGAATTGAAACTAAAGAGTCTACCTACGAGAAAGGCATCCGGGCTCTTTCGACAATTGAACGAACTAAGCAAGTTGATGCAATTACAGAGTATAACCGTATGAAGGACAAGCTCAAGGATTTCCTGCACAGTTTTGTCGTCAGGAAGAAGGTCGTCACCGAGGAGGATATAAATCAGTTCTTCCAGGAAATGAAAAAAGACAAAAATACCAATTTCGGACAGCATTACTTTTGTCGTTAAAATGTTTGAGCATTTACTGGCTAGGGAGTTCGAACAAAATGAAATTGATTCATCTTTCCCCTTATATTTAAGAACTTAAACAATGTCCGTTTCTTTTTCATGTATTAACGAAACTTGGAACTTATTTTTGAACCAAGTTTGGATTAAATATTGTATTTTTCGTTCAAATATTGGTCAAATTTGTTGGGTTAAAATTTGTAGGTTGGGGAAATATTTTACTCTCTCGTGAGCGCTCTCTTTTACTACAACTACAAAATTTTTGAGTACGCGAACAGAATTTGGTTAAATTTCGTAATTTTTCGTAAAATTGTACTGTTTTAGGAGGATACGCGAACGGATTTAATCACCCTTATTATGAAAGGCGTTTTTCTTAATCGACAATTCTCACTTTTTGAGTCGAGTCACTTTTACTTAAACGCCAGTCGTTGTCGATCAACTTGCGTTCCACAAAAACAAATAAAATTTGACAAATATAATTTTAAATTCAAATGTCATTTGTTTTCAAAATTATTTTCAACTTTGTAGGATTTCTTCTCCTGGAAATTTTTCGCAGTTTCATGAGCTTTTCCACAACAATTCTGATTTGGGTTACCAAAATCCGCTTCCCGGCCTCGTAGCAGGGACGAAGACGTTCGTGCAAGAGCTGCAGCGCTCTGGTTTTTTGAAGGTCAGAGTTTTTCTGTATTCTGGACGTGGTATATTCTTCAGAAATGCGAACAGCGGGAGAGATCGTTCGTCTTCAAGGACTGAAACAGGCTGGTGGTGTTGTTGACTGGGGAGAAAGTTGATTTATTGCTTCTCCTGGTTTTTTTTCTCGAAAAATCAATTCCTTCGGAACCGTGAGATGTTCTTCGACACGTTTGCCAAGTATCAAGGATATAGGGCAGGGGTTGTGTTTTTCCACGAAAGAGGAATCTCTGCCAATGTCCCCTTCCTTTGCAAGTCCATCAAGTGTAATTGCGAGTGTCCTTTTCTCTTTCAGCGTGAAAGGCCTCGATGTCAGTTGAGAGATGGCACTACGACGCACGGGCTGGTGGAACTGTGGCGTGTCCTAACCTTGTTTTCTGAAAAGCGGTTTCGTGACATTTTTTGTTTTTGTTATTGAATTGGCATTGAACACGTAGTGGCCATCCAGTCTTCGGCTCCCTACTCACGAGCTAAAAAGGGGCTTTAGTCTGGACATCCCTTTATCTCCTGCTGCCCGGACCAGCCTCATACGGCTGTAGGAATGAATTGTGAGTGTGGTTTACGAGGAGGGGGGGGGACCGTTTGCAAGACTCCTCTTTGAAAATTGGTTGCCAACGATGGACTCCGCTCTATCAGCTCGACGAGACGCTTCATCTGCTCTGGGTTAGTTATTTTCATGTTAAATTCCAATTCCAATTTCACCAATGAGTCGTTTGAAAATTTGTGTTCGACAAAAAATAGCGTTTTGAGAGTCGTTGTAGGCGAGTAAAACGACAGTTATAATACAAAGACGATGTTCACATTGGACTATTTCCACCGACTTATTTTGAAGTAAGGCCAATCTGTCGTGTTCAAACACAAAAGTAGTGTGAACCAGTGATCACTCTATAACAAGATTGGAAACCTACCTACGTTTCACCCTCCAAATACCGCAAAAGTTATTATTTTTTTATTTTTTTCTTATTTCGTGTATACGTGAATAAAATTTAAATACAGCAACAAAGTAATGAGGTGAGTTTGTGGGATTTGACAGTTCATTATTTTTGTAAACAAAAAATAACCTAGAATGAGAATTTATGTGTGATTAGATATTTTGATTTTCAATTTCAATTTTAAATTTTCCTCGATAGGAAATAATTATATGTGCATTAATTGCGAAAAACACTCACGTCACAGCTCGTCAAAACAAAAAGCCACAAATTGAAGTGATCTTGTCCTACGTCGTTCTCAGGCAGAGCACAAGTCTGAAAAGTATTTTGTGTTGCGGAGCAATTGTTTTTGGATTCTTTCTTGGAGTTGATCAGGAGAGTCTAACAGGTAAGATCTTGACACTCGGTCAATAAGATAAGGCCAACTCTCTTCTATATCGTCAACAGATTCTCATCTCAATTGCATCAAATCAATGCTTCTTCTAATGACTTGTACTTCCAAAGGTCACCCACCCTTAACGCACAATATTTCCGGCACTGCCAAGGCTTGTACACAGACCATCATAGCCACTCAGTGGTTCGACGAAACCAAATCGTTATGTCGTTTTCCATTGGGCATCCGGAAGTATTCGGAGGATTCCAGAAGTCTTCTGAAACCGTTCCATTGGACTGACTTTGACAGACGGAATGCTTCTGAGAAGAGCAGAACTCTTCTGTTTTGAAAACAGAATCGTCCGAAGAATGAAACATCCGTCATAACCCGTTCCATCGAGAAGAAGAAACGTCAAAGAAAGACCAATAGAAAACGATATTACTTTGTTGGATTTCGAATGCGATTGTCTTACAGTGCTTGCTATGCCCGGGTTAAGCAAGTCGAAATAGAACAGCAGCACAACAAAGCATCAATTTCAACAAAAATTGAAACAAACACAATTATTTATATTTTAAACAATAAAAACAATATAAAATATGAAAAATTAACGTTGTTCTTAGTTCGAGCTGCTTCTTCTTCGACTTCTTCTTCTTCTGCGACTGCTTCGGTTGCTTATTAAATGTATAATCTATACTCGTTTATTTCATTTAAATATTCGGAATATTTTGGGAGCTACACAGTTTTACCCAAAACACCAACGAAATTTTCAATAGGAAACCTAGCCTTAATACTACGTTTTCACCTCCCCTTAATCCGAAATTTAGCGAACAAGATTTAAAATAAATCTCGAAGTGTTTTCACTGGCCCAATAAGATTTAGCTTGTCTTTTGCAAGATTTATTTTCCCGTTATATTTATGACATTTCACAATTCACAAAAGGAAAAAAGGATTTCATAAAAATAAAAACTTATTTTTTTTTCATTTTTTTGCAAATTTTGTTAAAAGAATGGTATTGAAACTATGGCTATCACATTTGTTGACTCTACAAAGCAGTGCTGTTGTAATAGGGCTTTTTCCCTTTTGACAGCTGTCAAATACCAAATGTCATTTTCGGTCGTGGAGGGCAAACAGAGCGCAATTTGTATTGAATTTGGACAAAATTTGGTAATTTTCCTTGATATTTAATAAAATAAGTTTTCTAATACAGTTTTTTTTTTGAGAAAATGGAAATTTCAGGGTACGCGAAGGGATTGGACCAACAACGGAGGAAGGAGCACATTGAAAAGTCGCCAGGATTGCCGCCAAAGATCGCTACCTTCTCAGGTGCACGGAGCAGTGTCTGGAATAAGGAACGTCTCGAGAGGCAGGAACGAGAAGACGAAGAATTTATTAAGTGAGTTTCCTTTCGTTCTCAAACAAGATCATAATCAGATTTAAGTTCTATCATTCCAGGGACCCTATTCTTGAATCAAAAAAATAAAATATCGCATACATTCTCGTATGCGAGATCAAAAATAGTATTCTTGAACGCTTTTCGAATGCTGTCAAACGTCTCGTATACGAAAATTATCGAATGCTTCATCTCGAGTGGTCAGACCCACTCGAGATGGAATTTCGTATACGAGAATTGTGCGATGAATATGAAATTTCAAAAATTTTGCCTTGTTTGTGGCTGGTTTGAATCGCTCGAATCGAATCGAAATTAAAATTGTTTGCATCGTATTATGTTAATGTTATTTATTTCTATAAAAATGATGCTTCTTTGTTCTTTGCTTTCATTTTTTTTTAAATACATTCAAAAAAATTGTATGAAATTTTAAGAATATATTTGAGTTTTTGGACAGTTCTTAATTCTACAAAATATATTTGTTGAATTGTTTTTCCTTCCACCAAATGTTCTAATGTGACCTTTGGCTGCCAACCGAGGTCTCGTTACTCGTTTGGCTTTGCTTGCATCCCCCAACAGCAGATCGACTTCAGTTTGACGGAAATATTTGCTATTTATCTTGACGGGCATAATACCTGTATTTTTTCGATGCCGACTTCATCAACACCTTCTCCTTGCCAGACAATTTGCCGGCCAATGAACTTGAAGGCGGTCTCGACGAACTCCCGTACACAGGGAATTCACGTTGCAACATAAGCCACATAGCTTCGACATAGACCATAGCGTGACCCCAATCACGCTTGGAATCCAAATTATCCAATTCGAAATAGTCAAGTTGGTCGAGGGATATTTTTGCCACCGACCGAGTTATCTTGTGACGAAGTTTTCCCCTCTGCGTGGAGACTAGTGATTGAAGGGAATACCGGTGCAGGCAAAAATGTTGTATGCCTCACGATAATTGATGACTATCCGATATCAGTACATTTTGGCACAGGCTGCATGAATAAAATAAAAATAAGTTAAACATTACAAGATGACAATAAATTCGTTACCATAAGGAGATCTCGGATAAAATTGAGTTGTTTCGCTTTGTGGAGTCTCTACAACTTTTCCATAGAGTTCAGAAGTTGAAGCCTGATAAAATTTCACGCTTTTTCCATTCCGCATGTCCGGAATTCTTGTTCTTTGTTGGCCTCCGGGATCCTTTGGGGGTTTTAAGGTTTTTTAAAAAAGTCTATTTAAAATTAAATTAGGCTTACATACATAGGTATTTTCTGGACGCGAGGCATCCTCAATCTGCAATGGGAGCTGAGCTTTCTTGAGAAACTAGAAAATTCTTTTTCTTCTGATTTTTATAAAAACGCATTATCAAAAATTAAAATTTAAAATTTCTTTTGCTTTTGCACGTAGTTGATTCGTTTTTACAATTTCAATTTTTTAAACACGGACGCTATGATTCAAACTCAAAGTGTCAAATGAATTGAAATCAGCATATTGTTTTCTTTTTTTTTGCCCTTAAGTGGGAGGGAGAGAAATGGACTCTTGATTTTGACAACGCGTTGCCATCTCGTATACGAAATTCATCGCATGCACAAAGTCGTATACGAGTCAATTTGGTTCAAGAATACCACTCTGCTTTCGCATACGAGATTCAGTATGCGATAATTATCGTATACGAAAATTTTCGCATGGTTTCAAGAATAGGGCCCCAGGAGTGTAAATTTCAAAAACAAATCAGTTGAGGGAAAGAACATTGTCGTTGAAGAAATTATCAAGCAAGTTTCGCTGCAAAGAGCAGTTCATCACTGAAAGGTCTGGTAGTCAAGCGAAAACAGCCCCTTGTGCTAGTCAAGCCTCGCGAGAAGGAAGCCCCACCTGCAAAAGCCGAAGACACAATGTACCTCAACGTCGACCAAAACTCCAGGAGGTCTATCACTTCTTTCAGCTTACTCAGACAGCTCCGAAGAGTCGGAATAGCATTTATTACAAATTCTTTTATTAAAAACAAATTTTATGTACACAAAGTGGTCACTCTCTCGATACCGTCTATTTATTCGTAAAATTCCACCGCAGGTCAAAACAGCCCGTTCCGTTTTTAACCGGTAATCCGACAATAATTTGACTGGAAGGTGAATTAAAATCATCCGATCGTCCAGCTACGGTGGCTGCTTTCCAGAACTGCAGGTCATGTAATCAGCGATTAGCAACAAATGCCACGGATCCACCGTGATGCCGTAGACTTTGAACACATTTTGAACTTCTTCTGCAAGAAATAGATAAATAAAGTAACTGATTTTTGTAGAATTCTTGGCAACCTACTCCATTATCATCGCCTGAAGAATCATCATCGACGTTTTAGGTTTTATCTGCTTTCGATTGTTTTGCTCGACTAACCTTCTCATAATCGTCCTCGGCTTCCTCGAATCTATTTGCTTTTCCCGGTCCTCTTTTCTTGGGCTTGTCCTCATCGATGTCGATTCTAAAACAAAAAAATACATAAGAATTTGCTTTGCGGAAATCTTTCGGCCCATTTCTACAACGTGAGCGAGTTGCATGTTGGTTGGGTGTTGTAGATTGAAATATAAATACCAACTTACCTGTGACAAAGTGTTGGGAACATATTCTCGTGTAAGGAAGTGAGTGTTCCTTGAGATCCTTCCTCTTAATAGCATGAAGCCATGCTCTCCTCCTTTCCTTAGAGGTTTTGATTTTGGCTGGGTTTTGGTGAATGGCCGGGAAGCGAAAAAACTTTAACGTGTGGTCTCGGTTTCCTCTTGTGGAACAACCAAAAACACAGCACGTAGAAGGCATTTTACACAATTTTTTGCACAAAAACTTAAAAAAGTATTAACTAACACAATACAACACACTAAACTTTTTGTTTGAACAATTTAAACTTTATATTTATTGAATAAAAACAGCAATTTACAATCTTTCTTGGCGCTTTTTAATAGAAATTGCAGTTGTTTGCCCTCCACGAGTAAATGACAGCTAAGACGTCAGCTCGTTTGACGTTTCCCGCCGGTGGTCTATTAGCAATGCTCTTGATAGACGAATTCATACATATAGGAAAAAACTTCAACAATTCTTATTAAATATTTTGCGAGCTTGAAACACTGATCTCTATATTACACTGGATAGTGTATTACCTACAAAGTATAACAGTTTTTTTGACTCCATTTGAGTCCCTTTTCGACTTTTTGACGTCTAACGAACTAATCAAAAAAACATTTGACATTTATTTTCTTTTTGACTTTGACATTTAAATATAAAAAAATCGAATTTCGCATAAAATAAACAAAAACTGCAATGCTTGCAGCCCATACCACAAGCATTTTTCCTTCAAATTCGAGAAGAATGAAAATCTCATTTATGTGTGTAACGAACACAATAACAAAACAAACATTCTACAGCCCACACACCCAGCAGATGTAACCAAAAATTCCAACTCTTGGTTTAATCTTTATATGCACATATATTCATTTTGTAAAATAAAAAAATTGTATCATCACTTGAATAATTCAAATTGAAATAAATCTTCTTGAGTATTAGCGGCCAATCGCTCCTTTCGCTCTTCAGAAACTAACACCCTTGTCCTTTGGCAGCGAGATTAAAAGCTTGTTGCCATTCCTGATGATGGAAATGGAAACGTTTGTCAGTCTTGTGGCGAAGACGTGTCCTTGTGTGTCCTTAACGTGCACAATATCGAAAGAACCTAGATCTCTTTCGCGGTGGACAACTGTGCCGACACGACTCAATTGCTTCCAAGTTTCCTGAATAGAAATTGATGAAATCGGTGACTTTGCTGTTGGCGATGTCTACTTGAACGGTGTTGTTGGCCTTTATCAATGAATCAGGGTTACGGTAACGGATGGTCCTGCCGCCGCTTATATCCAATAAAGGAATTCCCTTGCAGAGCCTTGAAAAAGACAAAACAAATTAGCAAAACGATACGAATTTCATTTCATAAAGACTTAACTTTTCAGACCATACAGACCATATATCTTAAATGAAAATTGAAATAAATGAAGTTACATTTATAGCCTATTCCCACCAACGTGATTTAGCTCAATCAACTTGATTTAGCTAAATCACATAATTAATTTCATGATTTGCCATACATTTTCAATCATTTCTAATTACGTGATTTATCTTGTTTTATTTTTAATTAGGTATAAATCACCTCGATGATTCCAGGCTGAATGATTTCATGCTCAAGTAATGAATAAAATTCATTTCAAATTCATTTCTTTTTTCTTTTTGACAGTCAAAATTCAATTTTTGTGTCATATATTGATGTATTTTATTGAAAAATTCAAAAAAATGTCAAGATTGTGATAAATGTCAAGCTAAATTAAGTAAAAAGTTCAGTGGGAACGCTTTCTTGATTTATAAATCAAATAAGCTAAATCAAGTCGGTGGGAAAAGGCTATTATGCAAATTCAAATTACCAATTAATTTTATTTACGAAAATAAATGCTTCCTTCTCGTTGTTCTTTGCACTGATACAGAGATCAGTAATATAGAGATAAGGGGTTCTTTGACTTTTATTTATGTTATACTGTTATACGAATTTTTCCCTTTTCGACTTCATAACAATCTTCAAATGGAGTCACTTTTTCTGTATGGATACACTATCCAGTGTATTATAGAGATCAGTGGCTTGAAATGGATACCCTGGGTCCATGTTCTGCAGAGTATATCTAATAATGAGTAGGGAAACTCAGAAAAATTCACCTGTTGATTCACACATATTTTCACACAGATATTGGAAATAGATGCCAAATGAGAAACTTGTAGGAAGGAAAGGGAAACAACATACGTTTTTTTATCGAATAAATTTTTATTTTTACTTATGACAATCAAGTATGATCGCCTTTGAAAGTCTATAAGGGAAAAAGGGAAAGAAACAAGTGATGAATGTGTAGTCATTTCTTCTTGCTCAGGCAGTTTGGCACAACGAATTGATTTTTATTTGAAAGAAACAAAAAATCACCTCAATTATGAAATTCGAATTTCAAGTCGCATTTATAGTCGTAGTCGAATCGTATCGTATTTGAAAAGCAAATTATGAAAGTCGTATGTTGTACATACGACTCTTGTTAAATCCAACGTATACCAACGCAAAGTTTGAAATGTCAGCTTTGTATATACACCTCATAGTATTTACAGTGTCGAGAATTTTAAGTTGGAAACTTTACCCATCGTTGGCGCTGGCAGTTATTCATGGAAACTATAGTACCGACATAAATAGTTCTGGTTGCTAATACACGCGTCCCTGTCGTCGATTCTCGACACTGCAATTACAAAGATGTCAGTCCAAAAGAAAACAAAATAATTTTGTGATCATAAGAAGTTTATTTTCATGTAAATAGCAAATAAAAATTTATTAAACAAAATTAAATTAAGGAAAATGAATTCGATTGATTTGTTTTTACTGAGGATGAGGACGTCGATGAAGCTACCTCTACATTTTGGTGGAGAGCAGATACAAGTGCCTCCGAGCTGGTTCTTCTTTTTGAATTTCCTTTAAATAAATACATATTTACCTAAATTTGTTAAAAATTCTCTTAATAAATTAAAATAAATAAAATCTTACATTTGTTTTGCTTCCATCATCAGATTTTTTTTCCTTGAATGCAAAACTCGCAAGCAGTCGTACACAAAATAACAAACGACTCAAAAACGGATAAAATACGAGTAACGCCGAATTTCATAATAAGGAAAAAAACAGCGATTAACATGCGATGATATGCGATAGGTACTGTTTTTCTGTCAAATTTAAAAATTTCAAATATATCTCCTAGCTACTACGATTTTAACTGAGATAATCGAAGAAAAGCGATTTTCATAATCGCGATGGACGTCTAAAGTCGTATACGACTCTAAAATACGAATTTCATAATTGAGGTGAATATAAACTCAAATCGCCGCCTTTGAAAATCTATTAGGGAAAAAGGGAGCAAGTGATGAACGTGTAGTCATTGCTTCTTGCTTAGGCAGTTTTACATAAGGAATTGATTAAACTATTTTCACTTATGGCATTTTTGTTGTGTTTTTTTTTCGAAAATTTGTGATTGTAGTAGTGTCGAACACATTTTCAAAAGAGTTTCCCTCAAAGATTAAATAAGTAACAAGATGGGAAACTGACTTACGTTTCACTCCCTAGATCCCTCAATTTTCATTTTCTTTCATTTTATTTTCTTTCCTTGTACATGAAAAATATACAAACAAAAACAATATGGCAGGACAACATTTACTGTGTAAAAACACGCATACTTTCACAAAATTTATGGTCCAAACTGTGATAGTATTGGTAAAAAAACGCATACTTTCAAAGAAACTATGGTCCAAAATGTGATAGTATTGGTAAAAACGCTTGTAGGCATCTGTCATTTTGACAGCTTTGTTTCCCATCTCCTTACCATATATAATCTCTGGTTTCCCTACTCATTATTAGATATAGGGTGCTTTCATAAATGCATGGTTGCGAAAGTCTGACGCGTGCATGTTGTTCATAAATGCAAATGATAAAAGTCAGATGTTCATAAAAGCAAAACGCAAATATTTGCAGCGCAAATGTGCAACTACAAAAAATCACATGCACACTGAATTTCTTTCTGAATAAAAGAGACAGGTATATAGTATCATAAATGCAGTGTAAAACACATGCGCAAGTATTTTTGTCTGACGTTAATATGATTGCAAATGATCGCATGTAAGCAAAGCAACCATGCATTTATGAAAGCACCCATACTCTGATGTTCTGTAACTCGGTCGAAAGTTTTCGGAGTCGAGAAACATAGGAAATCGAAACAAATTGTGTCAAATTTCATACAAAAAAAAACTAGTTACGCTCCGTTTACACTGTTTTCGGTATGAATTTCTCGATGTGAGAAGTTACAGAACATGGGTACTGGATCGTTGGACATTAGGTATGTTTGATTCGTTATTACAGCATGGAATCATTCAGCCTGGAAAGGCTGGTGTTAGTTTTTGTCAGTGAGACTAGTTTTGGTTTTGGCGAGTGATATACCTAAAGATAAAGACTAGTTTTTGTCAGTGGTAATTGTGCACCTATTATAAGGAATAGTTGACGATTTAGCTTTGGAGATTTTTATCATTGAACAGGAAAAAGGGGCGAGGATTCCAAGCCTAAGGGACGAGTTGATAGACCGTGTGGGCCAGCGGCCGTTCCCGGCAAAAGAAGGCGAAACGTATAAGTCCGTGATTCTCCGGGATATCAAGTCATTGATAGTTGGAAGCATCACCCCTTTTGATTTAATCCGTAGATTGTTTTTGAATTGCCACATAAGGCAAAAAACTAGCAATCAGATCAAATTTTCGTTAAACGAAGCAAGCCGCTAAAGATCTGGTTGCGTTTTCAAGACGAAGCAAGCCGCCAGCGGTTGGCGTTTCCAGATCCATGTTCAACATCAAGTCGAAGACGTCTCAAGATAGCCGAAATGGCTGAAGATTCGCGTTTTTTTGAACATCTGTAAATTGTTCCCTGTGAATTTATATTTTTGCCTTAAGCGAAAATTTCAATTTGCTTTTTTTTTTTGGATACACACACATTCATTTTTGCTAAATCGAGTAACTTTAAATATTAAATTAGTTTTCGTGTTTGCCGTTCAATCTTTGCTACAATTCTTCGTCTTATCTCGGCGCTGCTGGTGTTATTGCCCGTGTAAATAACGGAGCCTAGGTGGACAAACTCCTCTACTACCTCGAAGTTGTATTCATCTATTGTGACGTTCTGTCCGAGCGGTGCGGTTGGGTGTTCTTTCTCGAAGACAGCATATACTTCGTTTTTCCCTCATTTACCGCTAAACCATTACCATTACTTGTTACATGGTCTTTGGTTATATGTTCTTGCTTCTTGCATTCAAACAAACAGTTTAATTATTTATTAGGCTAACCACAAACCGAAGCGGACAAAACGTTTGCTTGTCGCAAGACAAAAAGTCGTGTCGTAATCCACCCCACACCGAGGACGACACAGACAAAACATTTTGTCGTTGTCGCACTCGGTGTGTTTTGCCAGCGGACAAACAAAGAAAACATCCACACAAACATCCACACAAAAGAAATCTCTACGTTTTTCTTAATTCTTCTTTTTCTTAATTCTTTTTACCATTACAAAAACATCCATACCAAATTGAACAAAATACAACAAGAAATATCGCAATAAAATACAAACCCAACACCAACTATGAGCAACCGACATGTCCGTTTGTCGAAATCTGTTTGTTTGTCTTGTTCACTTTGGTGTGTGGTTCTTCATAAGACGGTGTGTACTTTGAGGCGTCGACATTTTGTCCGGGACATTTTGTCTTCTTTGGTGTGGTTTGCTCCTATACAACCCCATGTATTTACTGCAACCGACGGACGGACACGGCTTTTTGTCGTGTCGTGTCTTGTTCGGTGTGTGTTGCCTCGTAAGGGCAATGGACTTGTGTCCGCGATTTTTTGTCGAAAGACAAAAAGTTCGTCTTGTCTGCTTCGGTGTGTTTTTAGCCTTATAGCGTTTTTTTTGGTCGTCCGGAACTGTTTCGAACAGTTCTGTACTCATTCACTTGGCACAAGATGACAGTTCTTGTTCTGAATAGAACAGAAAAAACGATTCCGAATTTGAAGTCAGAATCAAAAACAGAATCACGCATACATGCACACACTCGCATATACGTACTCGCTGCCATGTTTACAAATAAAGAAATTAAAAACAATGGCGCAAAATTATAGTCCGCTAATGAACAATTTTAGTGTGATACTAGCTTAAAATGACGTTTGAGTCATGTCTGAAACGTCATTTTAAGCTAGTATCACACTAAAATCGTTCATTAGCGGACTATAATTTTGCGCTAATGTCATGTCATCTGCGATTCTTCATATGAGGATTCACAAATACACAACCATTCAACCCTTAGAAGCAAAAAAAAGTGTTTGTCTGTTCGTTTGGAATCCGGAATCGGACAGTTCTGTGTACAATTCCGGATAACCAAAAAAAAACGCTATTAGTGTTGATTGATGAACAAGTATCAACAAATCACTTTGAATTCATTCGAATGAAGAAAGAAAATTAGTTTGTTACGTGGATTCAGGTTGGGCTGGCGATACAAAAGACAGAAAATCAACAATTGGATAAGTGTTCCAATTTAGTGGTAGTAGCATAGCTTGGTCAAGTTGAAAGCAAAATACTGTAGCATTGTCATCAACCGAAGCAGAATATGTGGCAGCTTCATTTTCAAGTAGAGAAATCCTTATTGGTTAAGGCGTCTGTTATATAACGAATCGAAAGAAAACACAAAACGACAAGTTTTTCTGATTTTCAATATAATTATAATTAATTATTTTTTTCTGACATACAGACAGGTGATTCAATTCCGACAAAAAAAATTTAAATACAAAGTAGTTTGTAACAAGTAGAATACAAATTTAAATATTGTTGAAAATATTCTCAAACATTCCCCCGCCCCTGAACAACGTTTCAGCAGGTGGGTAGAATTGCTAACTTGTGGATTGGGCGAACAAGATTTCCATTGGCCGTTTTGAGCGTGACAACACGAACAATACCATCTTCACCAGGATGGGTCTGGATGACTCTGCCCATAGGCCATTTACCAGGAAGTAGCTCCGATGTTTTGATGACCACGAGATCGTTGACCTTGATGTTTTCCTCTTTCCTTTGCCATTTGGGACGGTTCTCAAGTGACGTCAAGTATTCGGATTGCCAGCGCTTCCAGTACCCCTGTATTTTCGCTTGTAGGGATTGCCAGCTGGATAGGCGATTAATTGGAATATCTAACATTGACGGTCCACTCAGGCCAAGTTTTTATTTCATCTTTCGCGGGTACTGCCTCTTGCGAAGACCTGACAAATTTTCCAAGAGTATCAATCTGTCATGAAAAAAGTGCTTCTCAACTTTGCCGTTCGGAATCGGCGTTAAATTGTAGGTCCCCTCAATTCTTCACACGCACTCAGAGAATTGTTGATGAGAGTAAGCCACTTAGGCCTTGGCTCTTCAAGAGCTGTCGCGCCACTCTATTTTTTTTTTTTTAACATTGACGGTTCTGGGATCGCAGCATATGACTCACCTAGAAAGAAATGAGCAGGGGTTAAGGGATCTAGGTCGGAATCGGAGATCGAGCATAACGGTCGCGAATTGAGGACAGCTTCAATTTGTGTTAGCAGCGTATAGAATTGTTCGTAGGTAAGAACATCTCGTCCTAGTACCCGAAGAAGATACCGCTTCACAGATTTAACACCTGCCTCCCACAAACCTCCGAAGTGTGGTGCCGAAGGAGGGTTAAAGTGCCACGATATGCCATCTCGGGCTAACGACTCTGCCACGAGTGAATTATGCTGCTCAGAAAGAACTAGTTCTTGCATTTCTGACAGTAACCGAGCACATCCCACGAAGTTGGTGCCGTTATCAGAGTACATGTGCGAAGGTTTCCCACGTTGGTGGTTGGGGTGGTAGATTTCCCATGAGCTGCTTATTAGTTTCAGTTCGTTGATAAAAGAAGTCAACACAATCATGAACAATCTTTCTTATCACATTACGACAACCGATTATCCAATACTCTTGTCTCACAAGCGCGAATAGAGCAGAAACACCAGGGTGTACGTACCGAACGTGTGCGTCGCGAAGGATTAGTTTCGTGATAACATGTTGCTTGGGTAGAATGATGGGATGCTTTACATTAAATGAAGTATCCGCGTTCTGAATTCTGCCTCCAACTCGAAGAATGTTGTCGCTATCAAGAAACGGGTTTAGTTCGATTAATTTGCAGTTCTTAGGGAAGTAACCATGGCGTTTGTAGGACTTGATGTCATCGCCGAAAAATCTAATCTACAGCCATCTGATGATCCGATTTTTTGCATCGAATATTTCATTGGGTTCGAACAAAATTGACGTATGTTTGGTACCTTTGCATATTGCGATAAAACGATTTATTTGGACAACAGTTCTTACCAAAATATTCCACGACGATATTCTATTGGAGAGTATTTCGAATGGATGCTCCTCACTTACTGTGTGAAACGATTTTGTTGGTTCGATTTTGGCTTCCGTCATACACCTAGAATCGTCGTCGAACTCCGCAACTATCGGCCACTTCTCATGTTCCTCTCGAAGCCATTGGGAACCTGTCCACCAAAGCGGGTGTTGTAACAGCTGTGCAGGTAGAATGCCACGTGAAGCGCAATCAGCTGGATTGCTTGCAGATCGAATATGGAACCATCTCGATATTGGAATGGCCTCTAGAATTTCAGCCGTTCGATTTCCGACGAAAATATTCCACTTATGAGGAGGAGCAGACAACCATGATAGGACGACACGAGAATCACACCACGCGTAAATGTCAGCAAATGTTACATTTAAGGCCTTTTGAACAGCTACGAGTAATCTAGTCAACAAAAGAGCACCGCAAAGCTCTAAACGAGGAATGCTCAGTTGTTTCAAAGGTGCAACACGAGATTTAGCAGCGATTATATTCGTTTCGAAGCTGTCATCGGCAAGACGATATCGTGAATAGATCACCGCGGCGGCGTAAGCAACACTCGATGCATCCGAGAACCCGTGTATTTGGAAAGAATCGTGCGATAGACCGATCGGTCTTGGAATTTGAATGTTTGTCAGATTTGTAAGTTCACTGCGATACCGAGTCCACTGCATACCGATTGCTTTAGGGACTTGTTGATCCCACTCTAAATTAAGATGCCAAAGTTCTTGAAGGAGAATTTTCAGCAAAACGACCGAAGGGCAAAGAAATTCGAGTGGATCGAAGATTCGCGCAACTTCGCGAAGAATTTGTCTTTTTGTAACCAATTCGGAAAGCACACAATTTAACCGAAAACTAAAAACATCGCACTTTGAATTCCAATAGAGTCCGAGCACTTTTATCCACGAATCAGATTCGGTATCGATTAGCACATTAGATTCATCGTTAATTTTTCTATTTGGAATAAGCTTTACCGAATTGCTTTGCCACTTGCTAAGTTGCATACCACTTTTTGACACAAGTTCGATTAATTTTGTTTGTTTATATACCGCTTCATCTAAGGTGTCACCGCCCGAAACCACGTGATCTACGTAAAAATCGTTCATCACTATTTCCGAAGCGACAGGAAATTCGTCTTGGTAGTCTCTGGCAAGCTGCTCTAGAAACCGAACCGAAAGAAATGGTGCACAGGACGTTCCATAGGTCACAGTGCGTAAACGAAAATGTTCTAAGGGTTCCGAAGGAGACTTTTGCCAAACGATACGTTGAAAATCCGAATCTTTTTCCGACACCCAAATTTGGCGGTGAACACGAATTTATGTCGACGAAAACGAAGGCAAACAGCGAAAAGATTTCTTTGGACAGCATGGTGGGACAGATAAAAGACATTTGGCTTATTGATGTCCGCATTGGGAATTCTTGTCATGTGTCCTAAAGTCAAATACTCTTGCAAAAAGTTTGAGTAGCTTTCAAAAAAGCTTCTGTCGTTGGAAAATTTCCTTTTCATGGATTTTAGTCGTGAGACGGCTGCATTGAAAGTATTACCGAATTGTGTTTGGGAAGATCAACAATATACTTGCCATTAGCGTCTCGGCGATGAGTACGCACAAAATGGTCTTCAATTTCCTGGTCTTCTTTGGAGAGTATGGATTTGGCATCGACTTCTTCAACTGTCCAAAACGCTTTCAAAATGGCATCAATGTCAAGCTCGACATGATGTGTTAGAATGCTAGCCCTCTCAAACGATAGTAACTGACCAACCAACACCCAACCGAAGATAGTGTTTTGTGCTATGGGGTGCCCCTTCTGTCCTTGAACCATTCCTCCAAGAAGAACGTTCCAAGCTTTATCAGCAACAAGCAAAATATCGACAGAATGAGACTTGTTAAATGACGGATCAGCTAAGTTCAGTTGATGTAGATGTTCCCAATCCTTAATGCTAAACGAAATCGTAGGTAACTTGGAAGTCACAGTTGACAGGATGTATGTATCAACAGGGATGCTAAATCTATCACAGCGTGACATTATTACCAATGGTAAGAGACCTCTGGATTTACCAGCGCTAGTAGAGCCAATACCGCTTATGGGAATGCGAGCGTTTCTTCGTTTAAGTCCAAGACGTTGAGCGCATGATTCCGTGACGAACGAAACCTGTGAGCCTGAGTCAATGAGTATACGAACTTCTTGATACACACCATTAACATCTTGTACCTTTCCTAAGGCTGTTGGTAATAAAGTATGAGGAATTTGATGATCTGTGTTAAGCGAATGGTTGTTTAATAGAAATGCATTTGAAGTAGAAGCCGACGAAGTGTTTTGAGGAATAAACTCACGGACTGGTCCTCGATTAAACGAATTTTAAGTTGTGTTGGCTGACACATTCTCATTTCGATTAACAAAAACAGAAGCATCGTGTACCAAGGTATGGTGACGAGACTTGCAGACAGATCACCGAAATTTGGATTGACAACGATTTGATGAGTGACCAACGCGCAAGCAATTGAAACAAACCTTGTTGGACTTAACGAAATCTCTACGAGAACTGACTGTCACCCCTAAAAAATCTGGGCACTGGGAAAGCACATACGAAGCATTACATTTGCCAAACGACGAAGCCAATGTGGTATGCATAATTTTAACACCCGAACGACGTTCCAAAAAATCAAGAAACTTATCAATAGTAGGACTATCTTCCAAGCTGCTTTCTTCAGACCATGCTTTCCGAGTTTCAGAGTCCAGCTTATTAGGCAATAAGTAAATAATCCATGGATCTCTATTTAGAGAATTCAATGCTGTCAGGCCTCTCACGATTTCATCAGCACCGTTCAATAGCTTGCGTAACTGTTCAACGATACACTGGTTTGTCGACGGTAACTCCATAAATGACTGGATATACCCGTTTATTATATGCCTTGGCCTATCATACCGCTTCACTAGCCTAGCCCACGCATCTTTAATTTTTTACCAATGTATGTGAAAACCAATCAAACGTCCAACTTCCTTCTTCAGTGTTAATTAAACGTAGCACATAAATACACACAGCAAAAGACAGCAAATGAGATCCTTATGTTATCAAACGATGACGAAATTTTAAACAAATGAAACCGAATTGCTGGCGTATGAAACGAATAACGATTTAAGAGACAATGGTGGACTGTATTTTCACGAATGGATCCAGCGAGATACGGACCAAAAAATGTTATATAACGAATCGAAAAGAAAAAAAATGAAAAGCAAGACGATGCACACACGAGGTGGTGCGTTGACAGATGAGTAGGTTTAAAATGGTTGGTTCACAATAACGCGCAACAGGCAGTATATAAAAGTGCTGCCACCACGACCAGCTCAGAGGGATGGGTTCGAAAGGGATTGATTAATCGATGAATCGATTGATCGAAAGTTTAATTGATGATGACTGATTTTATATCAAATTGATATTAAAACAAGTCGGTGTTGCCACAATGTGGTTATTAAAGGCGCCAGCAATTTTTTCCTGAAAACAAAAAAAGGAAATTGCAAACCTTCTAAGACAGAGCAACGATGAAATTACGGAAAGAATAAACCAACACGAGTTAAGAAATAACAAGATGGCGGATACTTTTTTTTATATTTTAGTTTCTTTTTATTGTTAAGGCCGGGGAAACCTTTCAAACGTAGGGGAAAAACCTCGGATCTTTTCGAACAAAATTAACAATTTTAAAAAAGATAACAATTTTAGTAGCGGGAAAAATTAAGTAAGACCAAGATGGACCGTTAAGGTCTATTTCAAGAACGTTAAATTAAACCGATATTAAAATGATACCACACCAAATGAAAAATTCTAATAAAAATTGATTTAGAAAAATACAACCTTTTGATATTATATTTACCACTCCTCGTTTTTGATATCAAACCTCAAAATTTTCCTGTGCCTTCTCGAGTTTTCCAAAATTTCTATTTTCCAAAATGGCGGACCAAAATTAGATCTACTTCTTTAAAATGCTTCACCTTAAGATTCTCAGGCCTTCTATTCGTGTTTAAAGCTCTATCAAGAGTGACGTTTAGGCCCACATATGTCCTTAATCGCCTACTCTTCTTTTCCCAATTCGCCGCGCTTTCAGCTTTTTTGGAGTGGCGGATCTTAATCACCTCATCAACGGCCAGTCCTAATTGGCCTTATTGAGAGCCACTTGTGATAAGATTCTCGCGGTCCTGCTTACTCGCAATTCATTTCGCCGCGCTTTCAGCCTATCTGGAGTGGCGGATCTTCATCACATCATCAACGGCCAGTCATATTTGGCTTGGTTGAGAACAACTTGTGAGAAGATACTCGCGGTCCTGAGACCTTGAGAGTCATCCCAAAATTCGCCGACTCTGGACGACTAATTTTAGGATGATTCACAATTACTACAATGGGGTACTGAACGAAACTTAAGGTCAAAACCGAATGAATTGAAATTGATTACTTAACCCTTAAACCACTGACATGAAAATACGAGATTTTTTCTCATAAATAATTTTGGTTCTTACATGATTTTAGGCTGAAAAATTCGAATATGAAGTTTGTTTGTCCAAAAAATGTCACCTGGATGCTCCAGGTGAGAATAACGAAAGACCGTCTATAGACGGTCTTAGTGGTTAGCTGAAAAAAATTTAACAAGATTCAAATCCAAAATAATTTTTTATTGTTTACGAATTTTTACAAAATTACAAATAATTATTCTGTGTGATAACTTTTAAAACAGTTTTTTACTTTTGAAAAACATAAATGAATGTTGCACTTGCTACAAAATGTGTGTGTATCAGACTTTTTATACAATTTGCAAGATTTTTTCATTCCCCATTCTGGAAAATGATCGGTTCTATCAAATCTCACACTTGCTACCGGATGTACAGATTTTTTTCCAACATGGCTGCTGCAAGTTGCCTGTGAAGCAGAGGATGGACGACCAACACATCTTTTTACAGCATCAGAAGCACAGAGTTCTTTGGCAATGCTCAATCGGAATTCACACATGGTCATATCTTTTATTTGTTCTTCTTCTTCATTTACATTTTTTTCAGCATTCCGTCGTCTATAATTTGTGGGCAGTCGATTTCGTAGTAGGTTTTTTCTTTCCTATTGTAGCGAGCAATTTTTGATGGATGGCTTACCAAATTGGTTTTCAAAAACGGTTTTTTTTTTCCAACATACGTTGAGCACAGTCTAACATTTTTCGTGTCCTTCCAAAGAACTGTGGTAATATTGACACCATAAGCTGATCCGACGTATTCTGTTGAAAAGCCTCTTGCTGCTTTTTTGAGTTCTTCACTTTTATCGGCCAGAAGCTTGCATTTTGGTATTCGATTTGCTCTCACTGTACCTAAACTATATATGCCACGAGCTCTCAGGTATACCAAAAGCGGCAAAGACGTATAAAAATTGTCGAAATAAATAATGTGATTCACAAAATTTGTAATACTTTGTGACAATCTGATGACGACATTCCCTGTTGTCCCAATGTCTGGAGTGCCAGGCAAAACAATGTCGTCATGTTTTGCTCCTGTATACATTTCAAACCTGTACGAGTAGCCGTTACTGTCGCACAAAACAAAGAATTTAACACCCCATGGGTGCGGTTTGTCTGGCAAATACTGCCTCAAATGATGAGCCATTTTAGTCGAGCACATTTGTTCGTCAACACACAAACGAGCATTCTTTGGAATTGAATCAAAGCGCTCAATCAAATAAGTCGCAACTTTTCTTATGCGAAAAATTGGATCGTACCCAACATCACCTTTCTTCACTCGTTTAGACTCGTCGTTGAACGATAAATATTTTTTGATTTGCTCAAACTTATTTTTTGACATACAATCAGGTATGTGTCGAAACCCGTATTCGCCCCAGTGAGCTTCGATGTTCGGGTAACAAAAAATCGACATAAAAATCAAGACTCCAACATACCTTCGAAGTCCATGTTTGTCAATCTTGAATTGGGTGTTGACATTTTCTGAGATGGCAGCGCGATTGGTTTCGAGGGATATCATATCGATAAGATCGTCGGTCGGTGAAGAAGTATGAGAAAAACTCAAAAGGTGTTTGAAGTTTTTTGATTTCAGGCGGCAAATCAGTTTTCCCTCTAAATGCAACTTCATTCACATGCAGCTGCATGCATATTTTACGCCACAAAATTTCTTTGAATTCCGATGAATCCTTATTGATATTCACTAGATCTAAACGATATATAATGATAATGAAGCAAAGACGATTTATTTGTTTTGAATAGTTAAAAGATTGTTTTATTTTTTAAATACTAACCACCTCCGTTATAGCCACCAGCTGACGGCATAATTGAAGGGCCTGAAGTTTCTTCGACAGGCAATGGTGACCGGGCCCTTTTCCTTGGCTTAAACGGCGTTGCCACTTTTTGTTGCGTTCCTGTTGCTAACGGAAGCTCAATTAGAGCTTCATCGTTTGCCACTTCTTCGTTTGCAGTCAAATTCAAGCTCAGATCACTAACATTCAGAGACAAGTTAACTGCATTGATAAACGATGAAGTATCCATGAGCTGCAAGCAGTCGCGAATCATAACGCTGTCTTCAGGTTGGACCTCATCACAGCAGTAATCAGGGTCTCCAATGTCATAATCGAAGACTTCTTGGTCATCATCGGATTCATATGAAGCCATCAATGTTTCAATTTCCTCATCATTCAAATCAGACAGGTTTAATTTTTTGGACTTGTCACAAGCCTTGATTCTCTCACTTCGACGTGACATTATTATTTTACTAAAAAAAGCATAATTTCCTTTGATTGCAGTTAACAAAAATCATATAACACTGAGAATATAACACGGAACCAAAAACATGTGGGTGGACAATTTTTCACAGCTAAGCCACTAAGACCGTCTGTGGACGGTCTTCACAAAAACACGATATTCACAAAACTTTTTCATGTCACAAATCAAACAAAAAACAAAATATGGAAAGAAAACACCTCTTTACTTACCAAAAAAATTCCCGTGATGATTTATAAATTGGAAAATATTTTTTTAATAATTTAATATTTACAAAATTAACTTTAAATTTTTGTTCCTGCTTGCACCAAATTCTTGATAGAAATGACTATAACTATGAAATTATATAAGCTTTAAACCGGTTCTGTTGTAGAGATAAATTCAATTTACAAAAAACTTGTTTGGAGGTGGAGGCAAAAAAATGATCCAGTAAGAAAACAATTGGATTTATACGAAGACCGTCTATAAACGATCTTAGTGGTTTAAGGGTTAATTACCCGCAGTTCGAAAAACGAAAAACTTAGTAAAAAAAAAAAACAGTATCCCGATTAACCCGGACGAGGAAGTGGCAAGAATTGACAATATAAAAAAATAAACGCATTCATCGTAATGAAAAATGAGTCCCAAATAGTGTTTTTGAGTACAACACTTAAGGATCCATCTGGTCTTTTCCAAATATATATATACAATATATATAAATAAATATATATATACTCAATCAAATTTTACGTTACATTCATACAAAGTTTCAATTAATTTTGCAAACATTAAAACATATTCCAAAAAAAATAAAATGTTCTTTAAAGATGAACGAAGTCGTCCCGTGTGGATGCAGTTTTGGTTTTGCAGACCGTC
This sequence comes from Sphaerophoria taeniata, assembly GCA_943590905.1. NCBI lineage: Eukaryota > Metazoa > Arthropoda > Insecta > Diptera > Syrphidae > Sphaerophoria > Sphaerophoria taeniata. The sequence goes on from OX016540.1 coordinate 69,410,054, forward strand.
CGTCTGTCTTGGCATCACTCCCATTGAATTAAACTAGCGTTTGGTTCACAATCGTCTGTACCTGTTAAAGAAACTTTTCTTCACGACAATGACAGAGAGAACCATTGTCAGAAGGGCAATGGCCGTCCCGCTCTCTCTCGTTGTCGTGTTCAAAGAGGTAACATTTGTCAAATAAAAATTATTAAACCAAAACAAAGTGAAAATGGGGATGCAAAATTCATCAAGTTTTTAATCAAATTTAATTTAAAGTGAGAAAAACTTGTTGCGTGAATTCATAACGCAACAATGTATCGAGATAACCAAGGATGCATTAAGTTAATCGAATCCGATAAATTTTATTTGGAGCACGAACTTAACATATAAATATATGTCATTCATCACATAAAATACTGACGAGGAAAGAAAATTATTGAAATCAAATATCTACAGCCCATCAGAAGATATGATAGCAGATATTTTAACGAAACCTCTTTCAAAAGATGTTTATTTTCAGTTTATTGATATTAAATATTTCAAAACGACAACATCTATTTTATTTTCAACAAGGATAATTTTTTTTTTTTATTAAATGATTTATTATTATTATATTAATAAAGAATGATTGTTTGAGAAATATCAATAAAAAAACACAAAGGGGATAATCTACGCTATGATAAGCACGAGTCAAAAATAACGACCTATATATTTATATATTTTTATAATTAATTACATTTGGAATGCTCAACAATTAAAAAAACTAATATTTACAACATGAAAGATTTTCGTATTAAAATATTTACGTTACTAACTTTAATTTATTTATTTTATTAAATTAATATTAAAACATAAACAAAAATTAAATATTAAAACTTAAACACAAATTTAAAGCAAAAATTACAAACATTAAAAAAAATAATTACTTAAAACCAAGTACAAAAATTTAAGATTTAATGCACTTCCATTAAATCAGTGTTTATTTATTCAAAAGACTCAAACGCATGCAAGAAAACTTTCAACAAAAGCATGAAATCCCAAAAGTGTTCCTTTAGCGAGAATAAATTAATATCCTTTGCATTCGAACTTTGATATAATTTCTACAAAGGAGGGGCGGTAAAAAATCCACAACAATAAGTGTTATTTTTCCGATTTATCTGATAACGACAAATTCGAAAGTTCCTCAGAGTTTAGATCCATCAACTGTGCACTATCCATATTGAAAAGGCTCATAACGCTAGGCCCATCAGCATTACTAGTTGTCGATATTGATGTGGCATCCACATCGGCAGGCCCAATTCCAATACCCGTTCCAGCAACGGTATTGTGACTTTGGAGGGCCGGTTGCTGTTGGTGATGCTGGTTGTATTGAGAATTAGCCAGCATTTGACCGATGTTGATGTTATTGTTGGCTATTGGCATCGACGCTGGAATATTCCAGTTCTGACCATTGTTACTAGTGTTGATCTGAGAGGATGCTGGAGCAGCAGACGGCATTGTCGTTTTTGTTAGCGGATTATTCAGGTTGAAATTGATGAGATTATTATTGATACTATTCGACACGGGTTGTTTAAATTGCGAAGCAGATGTATTTTGCCATTGCTGCACGGCTGGGGGTTGATTTTGGGTGGATGGACTATCAAATGTATAGTATTGATTCAGAGAACCGATATGAGGCTGTTGCTGCAAATGCTGATGCTGTGGAATTTGCTGTTGTTGTTGCTGCTGGTGCTGGAAGACATCGAAGTCGATTGGTGCTCCATTGACAAGACCTGCTACCGGAGCAACGGGGCCATAGTTAAAGTGATGATTGGGTGAAATCATGTTAACATTGCCGGTGCCAGTACCGCCCATGTGGTAGGGAGAGGGGGTGTTACTGGTATAATGATTGTACGGTGGTGACACTGGTTGTGGAGAGGGCGTTTGGTCGGGTAACCTGTATGCATTGTTGAACATATAGGGAAGTGGTGATGTGTCTATTGTGTGGCAAAAGAAAGAAAAAGAAATTTGTTTTTTAATATTCTATTTATTCATTTTCTTAAATGGCATAGAGAAAGAATTGATTTTTACGCAAGATAATTTTGCAATTTATTCAAATATAATGATACGCATAATGAATTTTGGAAATAAGAAATTGAGAAAACAGTATGACGATCTTTCGGCCAATTATAATTTTCAAATTAAAAATATGTTACTCATATGGCACTGCGGGCGCGACGTAGAAGATCAAACATTTTAACTCGGATGCTAATAGACGGTTAAAACTATCCCTTTTCCGACCTGAATTGGTCAAAGCTTAAGTGCAAAATGCGACCAAACGATAAAGACGAGAAACGGGCATATGAAGACTTTGGAAATTGCGTTTTAGGGCACTGAAGAAGAAGAAATAGATGACTACCGTTGATTTGTTAAAACAAAAAATTTGTTAATTTGTCATAGTTAGGTTTGGTTGATCTGTCAAACAAGACAAAAAATCTTTTGAGGTTGCATTTTTATTTTCTTTTGAACATAATAATTGAAATGGAAAAAGAGGCAACATTAGGCCCCACATTTACTTGCGACATATAGAAAATACGGCATGTATTGAATTCTGATGGAGAAGTTGCAAAAAGTGGGTCGGGCGATTCCATCCGTCTGTCTGTCTGTAAACGAACCTACAGCCTTAAGCACTGGTCCGATTGACTTCAAACTTGAAAATTAGAGGTTTGAGCGAATTCACATCGGTCATTTTTTCGATTTTTTTTTAAGATCAAAATTTAGGGTAGCCACTATACAATTTTGTTGGTCAAAAACGAAAAGCTTCAATTTTCTTATGAACGGCTCCTACGATTTTTTTTAAACATCATGGAACATTTTTTTTTTCAAAATACTGATGTATTTTATATAAAAAATATTTTTTTGTATCGCTCCAAAACGGTAGATACCTTTCATAGAACCATTTTTTGGTTATGAGATTTTCTCGAATAATAAAAGTTCGATCAGCGTTCCTACTTTTTTTTCTGTAAGTACGTATACAGGGTGATTCACTAGCGTTGTTCCAAAAAGCAAGAGCGTGTAGGTTGAGTTGAGACAAGAAAAAAATCGTATGGGAGGGGGGGGGGGTCTATTCCCCCCAGTTTAGCCGGGAGGGGCAATTTTCTAAAAAATTGACTTATTTTGTAAAAAAAAATATTAAAAATCAACGGCTTCGTTTACAACACCGTGCTATACCTTTCTGAAAAGCCAAAAACTTCTTCTTTCACTTTGTTTTTAAATTAAATTGTTTTGACGAATAGTTTAAAAAAAATAAATTTTCAAACTCAAAATTTTCAAAAAAAAAAAGGAAAAAAAACATTTTTGAACTAATTTTTTTCAAAATTTTATGTAATTAAGTACTAATTTTGTTTTAAAAATTCAATGTCTTTGTTAATTTTTAGTCGAAAACAGAAAACCCGATGCAAAAATGTCTTTTCGTTTTTGAGAAATTAAAAAAAAACCAAAACCACTTTAAAAAAAAAAAATCTTTATTTTTATTTTTACCTATCTGGACTTTTAGTTTAATTTAAGCAATGTTCCCTGCAACGATTGATTGTTGTATTGGAACCGGGTCATCGCCATGTTTGTAGCCTACAATACAAGTAATATCAACCTCGGCTTTGGTCAGGTGCAGAATCGACATTACCTGGTTGAATACTTGTTGTGGTCGAAAAGTCTTTGTACCGGCAATCGAGTCATCAGTTGCTTCAGGTTGGCTCCCTTCCAACCCTATTAAAAACCAAAGTGGCAGCACCTTTAAACACCAAGGCAGACACACATACACACAGGCGTGGGAAATTTTTCTATTGTAACAGACGAAGACGAATTTCAAAAAGTCATAAAAAATACAACTTTCCTTAACATTGAAAAAAAAAAAATGTTTTGTAAGTTTAATTGATCGAAACAGAGAAACGGTTAATTGTATTGATGCGAAATTTTAACTTAAGGAAATTTTACGAGCATTAATAATTAAGCCTCGGATTAAAAATAAACTAAAAAGCATAAATTTAGTGTTCTTCATAATAAAATTTTACAAAAAAAAAAAAGAATAATAGGAAATATTCTTTAGCCTATAGCAAATGCTAGGGCTAGTGGCGAATGATCCAGTTGAAAAAAAAATTACTTATAAACCTGATCAAATGGCTTTAAATTTAAGAGTATTTACTAGGGTAAACTGTTAGAAAAGAAAAAAGTTTTTTTTTTTTTTTTGAAGAACTGTATACTGGCTTTAAGGCAGAATTTGTTCTCTTTCTAACTTGGTGGCCTTTTTGCGGCGACCCCCTTAACCCTAGTTTACGACACGCAAAATACGTGAACAAAAAAACTTGGAGTTCGCGCGAACCCCACAGTTTTTAATCATTTCTTATTGCTTATTATATACTAGGCGAAGCATTCTTCTTTTCGTTCTTCATTGAGTTGAGAGTTGAGGTGTGTTCCATCTGCAGTTTTGGGAAGATTGAGTTATCTTACCGAGATATTTCGTCTTCCATGGCTTTTCGTTTTTCACCCATGGTTTTATATTTTTGTTAGATTATCCGTAAACGTTTAGAATTTGCTTCTAAGAACCAGACAGCTTGTCTGGCACAACAAAAACAAAGTAATGTCTTACCGATTGATCCAAAAACTCACAAACATTTTATATGATTTTTTTTGTTTTTCGTTGATTGCTTATCAGTCGGTTTTGGCATTAGATTTTAAAGTTTTTTATAATGAGTGCCAACATTGAAATATAAATTGAATTTGACAGATAGAGTGAGTTGGAGCGTTTTTTTCGCACTTGATTAATGTGCTGGTTACTGAGTAGTGAAAAAAACACGCCAAATATTTTGTTTGTGTCAAATTAGTGGAGTCAATGAAGCTCAAAAATGGGCGTTTTCAGAAAGTCCTCAGAAACAGCTCGGATTTGCTAAATTTTTTTTTCCAATTTTATTGTTTTTATATTGTTTAAAATCTGAAACATTTCATTTAAGGGAAATAATTGCTTATATTGTTTAAGCAATTTTTATATTGTTTGAAAGAAGTTAGTACTTAATTGCATAAAATTTCGAAAAAAAAATTAGTTCGAAGTTGAAAAAAAAGTTAAAAATTTCAATATTTCACTTTGAAGATGAATTTTTCGAAAACAATTCCTAAAAACAGTTTTATTTAAATGCAAAACGAAAGAAGCATTTTTTAGCTTTCCGTGAAGGTGTAACACGGCATTATGGACGAATTCGTTGATTTTTAATATTTTTTTGAATAATAGACTTTTTTTGTTATAAGATCGCACCTCCCGGCTAAACGGGGGACAATAAACCCCCCCTTCTCTATGATTTCTTTCTTGTCTTAATGCAACCTATACACTCCAATTACCAAAAACATCGGTTTTGGATCACCCTTTATAAACAATATAAAAATTGTTTAAGCAATATAAGCAATTATTTCAACCAAAAGAAATGTTTCAGATTTTAAAAAATAAATAAACAAAAAATTTGGAAATTTTTTTTCGAAATCCGAGCTGTTTCTGAGGACTTTCTGAAAAAAAAAACAAATTAATTTGTGGATTTTCATTTCAAGAAAAATCGATTTCTGAAAGCCAAACAAGCCCTATATCTGAATATCTCGAAATAATCTAAAAAAAAAATGGTAATTTGAGATTTTTCGAGATTTATTTTCAGCCTTATCACGAGCCATGTTTTTTTTTCACTACCCAGTAGCCAGCACAGCAAAATTTCCCTTGGCAAACAAAAACAATTTGGATTACAGTCGATAAAAAGGCCAGTAAAAAAATGACGGTTGTGCCGGTGATAGAACTTTCAATTATTGAAATGAAGATAGCGCTGATAGCGTTAAAAAGAATTATTTTGCTACGCAAATCCTTTGTATATGGATTTTTTTTGACAGTTTGTAATGTGTGTTCTCTGCTTGCTACTGTCAAACCACGCAGAAAACCATTCTTGATAGTACTTGGTAAATCCATATACAAGGCGCAAATCTATTGAAATGAACTCACTTAGATTGAAGTATGTATGTGCTAATTTTTGTAATCCAAGACGCAACCCTCAGGTCCATTTTGCCATACAAATTGAATTTGACAGATAAAGTGAGTTGGAGCGTTTTATTCGCACTTGATTACTTTGCTGGCTACTGAGTAGTGAAAAAAACACGACTACGAATGAATTTTCCCTAGAGTATCACCAATAATTTTTTCCAGGGAACCCCCAAGTAACTTGTATGGGAAAAACTAGCTTACCATGAAGTGGAATGGAAGACAAGTTTTTTCTTTTTTTTATGGGGAAAGAGACAGAAGTCGTGGGGCTTAAGGTTAACTCGGAAAAACTTAAGGGTCAGTCTTGGAACTTAATCATCAATCCCTTATTTCTGGACAACTTCAATACCAAGCTTCGACTTTTCCGCTCCAATGTTGAAACCGTGGTGCATTATGAGTACAGCACTTGTGAAGTCGCAGACACTGTCACAAGAAAGCTTCAATCGTTCGTTTATACATGTCTCGGAAACGTCTGGAAGATTTTCTGCCCTAATCATATCTCAATTGCTGAACTTCGTGCGAGAACAGATCAGAAACCCATAGACTCTATTATACGAAAATGCGACAGCTATGCAGTGGAACCCGCTCACTCACGAAAGCAGACAAGTGGGCCGACAGACAATTGACTTGGCGATGAACAGTCGAAAAGGAATCAGCCCGACAATGGCGCATAGTAGAAAAGACCCTATTTCTCGTCATGAAAACACCACGGACGCAATAGGTCAAGGGTCAATAGCTTCGGTAATATACCTACGTTTTAACAACAAGAGGCAGCTTTAATTCCAAATGTATGTGTGTATGTTTATTTCCGGATCAAAAATTAATGGGATTGTTGCCGTTAAAGATCACGAATTTTCCAGGTAGGCTATAGCAAATGATACACGAAAACAAAGATCGATAAGCCCTGTATCAGTAACTGAAAACCAAAACTACATATGTATGCATGTACATACATATATACATACATACATACATATATTTGTACATATCTGAAAGGTCTGGTTACCGAGTTTTGATCCCAAAAACATCTTTCTTGCTTTTAGTCCTTAGCTTCTTATGATCCCATATCAAGTATATCCTATGTGATGCAAATACCTCGGTAACCAGGGCTAGGATCAAGTTTTTCTTTCAGAAATCGATTTTTCTTGAAATGAAAATCCACAAATTCATTTGTTTTTATTTAGCCCGATTCTAAAAACCAAAACCTCCGGGAGTTTGTTCCCTTTTATTTCCCAATCTTAGAAAAATGGAAAAAAATTCTCCGGGAAAAAAGGAGTTATTCTAAATGTGAAAAATAGGGAAAATTTTTACTCGTCTTCCGCCGAATCCTTCCCCGGAAATTCGTTGGAGAATTATTATTTTTTTTCTTACACTATCAGATAATGCCGAAGAGAGCTTATAGCAAGCTAAATCTTACGACATATGTCCCATCCCTTAGTGCAGTGTTAATTGTTAGTAGACTAATCTAAAACAAACAAACATGTACACGATAACAAACATAACAAAAATAAAATTACAATGAGACAAACAATACAAAAAATACATAAAAACATTTAAGAACGTGGAACACTGGTTTTAAGAATTAGTTTTAGCTTGTTTTTATTGATATTAAAGTCAAATAAGTCTTCATACGCATTCAATAGCTTACTCATTCTTGTCAGTGGCTCATGCATTCCTAGTTCTATGTTGGGCCTTTCATCAAATTATGAGAACGCAAAATATAATCTCCACCTCTGTAATTAAAGAGGATAGAACTCAAAATATCTGGAGCCTCAGTGACACCAGTAATAATTTGATGAAGGAAAACTATATCATTATTTGTTCTCCTATGACATCCTTTGCATCTGGAAAAATGCAAGTCGCTCATCGTAAGAAGGTATATTATTAGGGTCAATCCATTGAAGCCCTTTAAAGGCGAAACGTGTAAAATTGCGTTGAACTGATTCCAGTCTCTCATTATGTATCGCATAATGAGGAGACCAAACTTGTGATGCATATTCGAGATGGGGTCGAACCAAACTATTGTACTAGGCATAGGTAACGTTAGGGTCAAGGAATTCCTTGGACCAACGCTTAATAAACCCTAACATTGAATTAGCTTTATTGACGATGTTGTTAATATGTTCTGAAAAATCTAAATTGGATGTGAAAAGAACTCCTAAGTCCCTCACTTTAAAGACACGGGATAATATGTGTTGGGATATAACATAATCATAAGATGTAGGATTACGCTTCTTGGAAATTGTCATTGTCTGACATTTTCTTGGGTTAAGATTCAAATAATTCTTTTCACACCATACAACAAACTTATTTATACCATCTTGCAGTTGAACGCGATCTTCATTAGATGAAATGTTTTTGAAGATCTTCATATCATCTACAAAGATAAGAATTTTACTATTTCGAACATTCAACGGAGCATCGTTAATAGCTAAAATAAATAACAGCGGTCCTAAGTGACTACCTTGTGGTACACCCGATTTGGCAATGAAAGGTTTTGAGTAAGAGTTTCTGAATTTTACTTGGTAAGATCTATTATGAAGATAAGAAGAAATCCATTTGACGAATCCTGGAGGAAATCCATATGAATTCAATTTAAACTTGATAATAGTATGCGAAAGTTGATCAAACGCTTTGGAAAAATCTGTGTTAATACAATCAACTTCCTGTCCACTTTCTACAGAATTCAGACATTTATGTAAGAACGATAGAAGGTTTGTCACCGTAGAACGTTTCTGCATAAAGCCATGTTGTTCAAAGCATATAATATTTTTGGTGTAGAAGGCTAAGTTTTCACAAACAACTTGCTCAAAAAGCTTAGGAATGCAAGACAGTTTGGATATAGGCCTGTAATTAGTAATATCTGACTTATCACCTTTTTTGAAAACAGGTGTTATGTATGCGTTTTTCCACATGGTAGGGAATTTTACTAGCTGTAAAGACAATGAAAAAATATTATGTAAGGGAATAGCCAAAACTGTCCTACATTTTTTTAAAACAATGGGTGTAATACCATCGGGTCCAAAAGAATAGTCTTCCTTACGAAGGCACATACAATTTATCACCCCTATCACAGAGTTCCTCGTAGCAAAATTACGAACGTAAAGCTCCGCTACGAATACGAAGAAATTACAATCATAAAGGGCAAAACAGATGTGCAGAATTGCTGCGCAGCAAAATTAAAAATACACAGGCTCTTATAGGGCAAAACAGATGTGCAGAATTGCTGCGCAGCAAAATCAAAAATACACAGGCTCTTATGGGAGCAAATTCTGCATGCAGAACAGCGCTGCGTGATGTCTCTATTTCTAAATTTTCTGCCTAGTTTCATTGCAGCCATAATTGAAAAACTAAATTTTCCAAATAATTGCTATCTGGTATTACTTATATTGACACAATATTGACACTGTTGACAGTGTGTGTGATTTCTAATTGTCAGTTTGAAAAATTAAATAAGCGAATAATATTTTTTATTGCCGGCACAAATGGACTTGTTCCTACGCGAAAGTCTTCAAAAACGTTCGGTACATCGATCAAGGAGTAGACAAGCGACCAGGAGCATTCGCCATCTATCTAGAACTATGGCATTCGGACATTTCTGAGTTCCTTGACTTGAGGAACAACACCGTAAAGGAGGAAACTTGCGAACGTGATCTCTTCTATGCCCTATGAATTCCTGATTTGTTCATGAAACGTGTCGAGGCCGACGGAAATTGGTTGCTCATGTGTCTGCACAAATGTCTCGGATTGCACGAAGTCTGGGCTGGGGTGAAAAATTCGAAGACCTTTACACTCGCTACGAGAAGCAGGGTCACGCCAATCAAACAATCAAATTGACTTCGAATTATTTCTTCTGTTGGGAGGCTGGCCTGAAAACGGGATTGTATTACTTGCACACGAAGCCAGCTGCTCATGCAATTCAAATCATCGTGGACAAGACTAGACTGGCATACACAAAACGGTGGTAGTGCTGCAGGTGCAGCCACTCCAACTTCGACACTGGTGAAGGAACAAAATGGTCACAGGTCGATGATACCGGAACAAGCGGAGCGAAAACGGAGAATCGCCGAGATGGGTTTGCTTGCTGGAGAACAAAGACGCCTGCATGAATTGTCTTTTATTGTTTTCGATATCTAATTTTGTGTTTTTCTAACCCATTTTTCGAAATTATAGAAACTAATTATAATTCCTAACAAGAGATGTTTCTGTTTTTCTTTTTATTTTAAGAGGGCAGGTCTAAGCTCTAAGGTCCTTTTGCGGTCTACAACCCTTTCCTTCTTGTACCTACAAGAAAATCTTCAAAGAATTTTCTAAATAAAATTTTTTAATAAGCAATTCAAGACAACCAAATCAATAAAATTTTGACAGGTGTCGTTTTAATCTTGACAAAACTTGGCAGAGTTTCTGCACGTGTGTTTTGCTTGAAGCGCTGCATGCAGCGCTGCGTGCAGAAATTCTGCACATCTGTTTTGGGCATATGGGAGCAAATTCTGCATGCAGAACAGCGCTGCGTGATGTTTCTATTTCTAAATTTTCTGCCTAGTTTCATTGCAGCCATCATTGAAAAACTAAATTTTCCAAATAATTGCTAGCTGGCAATGCTTATATTGACACAATATTGACACTGTATATTATTTCAAATTGTCAGTTTTGAAATTCAAATAAGCAAAATAATAGGAATTCGTTTTTATTGCCGGAAATGACTAGGAACATTCGCCATCTATCTACAACCCTGATATTCGGACATTTTTGAGTTCCTTGACTTGAAGAAGAACACCGGAAAGGAGGAAACTCGCGCACGTAGACGTAATCTTTTCTAGCCCTACGGATCCTGATTTGTTCATGACACGTGTCGAGGCCAACGGAGATTGGTTGCTCATGTATCCGCACAAATGTCCCGGATTACACGAAGTCTGGGGGAAAATTTCGAAGCTTTACACTCGGAGGAGGATGGCGCTAATCCAATAATCAAAACTCAAGTCCTTTGGTTTGCCAAATAAGTTACCAAGTGTTTTTGGCGGACGCGAAGGATGGCTATAAATTGAAGTTCAAAATGTTTTTTTTTGTGTTTAATGGAGCGTAGGATTTAAACCAGTTTTGGTTGAAAAATAAGTGAAAGTAAAGAGATATTTTTGAGAAAGTCTTAATAAAGAATTTCACATGCAAAACTATTGTGGGTGATTAAAATATTGGTACAGCAATAGCAAATGGCAATGTTTTTCTAACAATCGATAACACTTATGAACATTTTCCTTGGGTATTAGTGTGATTAGAATTAAAAAAAGAGTGGCGCGACAGCTCTTGAAAACCCAAGGCCCAAGTGACTCTTGGAAGTTTTGTTAGTTCTTCGCAAGGGGCAGGCCCGTGAAAGATGAAATAAAAACTATGGGCAGGAGTAGGACTTTAACCGACAACGTTCTGCTTAGCAGCCAAAGCACCTAACCAGCAAGCCACGGACGGACATAACTCGAAGAGCATATCTATTAAAAATGAATAAAAAAAATTCCTTGACGATTTTCAAATTTTTTTAAATACAAAACAACTAAAACAATAAAATTTTGGCCCGAACGAAATAATAAAGGCATTGCCACACACAAATCAATATTCCGAATTTTGGAATCAGTTGACGTACTTCAAAAAAATGAAATTCAAAACATAAATTAAATTTCTACGTTGTGAATGAGAAATATATTTAAAGTTGTCTTTTTTGTTAGAGATGGATTCAACAGCAATTGCTATTTTCAAAAGAAATATTGGACTAAATGAAGCTGCTATTCTGCTGTTACAGCTCGTGGAAAAAGTGGACATTCATGAGACCGTGTATGTGTTACTAGTGGTCAAGAGATAAAAAAATCTTTATACTTGAGGTCGTTCATACGACAAAGTGATGGGGATGGGTGGAGTGGAATTTGAGGCTGACATTGGTGTTTAGTCAGTGTCAGTGTTTCACTTTTAAGCCATCTTGACGAAAACGTTACATGGATAATAACTTTTCTCCGTTTTTGAGGTTCAACGGTTAGGCTTCTTACATAGGTGGTGTTTTTTTTTCGAATTAAGCCTTAGTTTATCAATTTCTTCGTAGGGTACTGCCTCTTGAGAACAACTGATAAAGCTTGGAATATAGAGCTTGTCAGTGATCTGAATTAAGTCTGAGGTATCCTCCATTCTTCATATGTGCTTTAGGAATGGCCGGAGAGTATAACCTTGACATAAGCATGTCAACGAATCTGTCAAGCAGACCGATTGTTGTTATTGTGCATAAAATTTTCCACGAACCAGATAAAATGATAAAAATGAGGCTTAATAGGGACTAGAATGTCGGACACTTAACTTGCTATTTCTCGAAAAGATATCGGGAAGGTAAAAGATACACTGGGATTCTATGTTAATTACAAATATCTTGCATTTATATATGCATCTATATTGTATTTGCTAAAAAAACATTTCATTATTGATGATGCTGGATACCTCTATTAACCTTCCGTATTGGCTCTTGTCTTGTTAGTTATAACTTATAAGTTATAACTCTATTTGACCTATTAAAAAGAAAAACTCAATGTTTTCACGATAACCTTCGATTTAAAAGTAACATAGGTGTTCATTTTTATGCAATTGATTCGAAAAGTTGAATTTTTATGTCCATTTGAATTTTAATGTATGTAGCTCCGATCAAAAAAAGTTCGTAGAAAAAACTATCAAATTTCCTATACGTTCGGGGCTAGTGATGTCAATTTCCTGAACTCCGAATTTCGTAGCAAATACTTTTATTACGACGGGAGCTATGATACTCATTTTCGGGATTCGTAGTACGAATCTACTACGTCGGGGCCTGTGATAAGGGTGTATAAGTTCATCGAAGTCGATAAGAACATTGTTAAAAGTAACTTGGGGACAGTTTCGGAGATAGGAAAAGAAGTCAGTATCCACAGAAGTGGGGGTTTCGATGAAAGACTGACTAAAATTACTTGCGAAAGCATCACAGATATCTGAATTACAGTTCAAGACAATATTGTTGTAATTGAAGTTAATAGGATAAACATCACATTTTTTTTTTAGAATTGACAAAATTCCAAAACCTTTTTGGGTCCTGTTTCAGTGAATTTCCCATATTTATAACATATTCACTGTAAAGATCAAAAGAGAGTCTTTTAAACTCTTCGAAAAGAGAGATATAAACAACTTGGTTCTCCAATGTCATGGAACTGATATACTTTTTCCAAGCCTTGTTCCTTCTATTCCGAAGGGTTTTCAGTTCTTTAGTATACCAAAGATGGCTGGAGTTATTGGGGTTAAGGCTTCTTCTTTTGGGTACTATTACATTAATGGATCTCATTAAAATACAGTAAAAACTTGAGATAGTTGCGTCAATGTCATTTAAGAGCGGTATATTTTCAATACCGGAATTTCTTAAACTATCCGAAAGCTGTTGAAAATTAGCTCTGCGGAAGTCATATTTGTACGAACAGTCGTGTGAATTACTATTTTCTAGTAAATGACCGCTCAAGAATTGCAATTAGTGTCTTTAATTTCGGAAATGACAATACTTTAGAAAATCAACTGGCGATAATTTCGTTCTTCATGTCATCGTCCTACAAGTCCAGCTCGGTTAGGTCCTCAAGCAGATGCTGATTGGAACTCGCCGGACAGAACTCGTCGGTTGTAGGTATTCGAAGTGTACGGTTCAAAGGATTTGTTGTCGCAGTCGATGCTGTTGGCTTAGGAGCCACGAGCACTCCATGCTTAACGATTTTCTCCTTCAGAGCGGCCAGTTCGCAACTGGCTTCCAGAGCTCCTGGGCGCCTTCACTCTCGAACAGATGACGCATAGTAATTAAAGCATCAGCCATACCTTGGACTCCAATTCCAATTGGACGATGTCGCTTATTGGATTCCTTAGCCTCCAGCACTGGATAATAGTTGAAATCGTTGATTTTGTTGATTTTTTCGTCACTATTTTGGTGACTTCTTTGAGCTTCTGGAAATCGTATTTTTTTCTGTGGCGTGACAAAAACATTCAAAGCGATCGACCGCGACGCCAAATTGCAGACAGCTATTTCATCTGGAGGTCTGGAGCTGAAGAAGTAAAAACTCGACAATTTCTGTGCACAGATTACTGCATTTGATTGTTCCGATATTTTGTTGATTCGATTTTAATTTTACAAACTGACAGTTTGAATTTTGATATAAAACGCACTGTCAACAGTTTCAAAAATGTGTCAATATAAGTATTGCCAGATAGCAATTATTTGGAAAATTTTGTTTGTTGTTGCAATGAAACTAGGCAGAAATTTTAGAAATAGAGACATCACGCAGCGCTGTTCTGCATGCAAAATTTGCTCCCATAAGAACCTGTGTATTTTTACTTTTCCTGCGCAAAAATTCTGCACATCTGTTTTGAGCTTTAAGAGCTTCTGACAGCTCTTTCCTCTCGTTTCATATGACAAATACTGCCAAACAGCTGTTTCGAACATTCAGAATTTTTGTTCCCGCTTTCGAAGGGAAAAATAATCGATTTTGACTTTTATAAAAAAGCTTTAAACTTTTTTTGTAAATGAAGTTGTGAGAAATATCGTTTTGAATAAGACTACAAAAATGATACTGATCAATATAAAAACTGTACCTTCTTATTTTGCAATTTTTTGTCGTTTAAGTGAAAATCGCAACAATGTGCCCCACTTTCCCCTACTAGGTATTTATCGAAGAGCGCCTTATCACCACACAAATAAGACGTACACCCACTGTCCAGAATCCACGCTCTTTTTGGTTTCTTATACGCCATGAAACCTTCATCTACAACCGTTGAATGATTTGCACAAACGAATCATCTTATGCACAAACTGTTTGGTTTTCTTTTTCGAAAAATCCAACTTTCTGGTAGGACAAACATATGCCCTGTGTCCTAAAATTCCACACTTAAAGCATTCAATCTTTTTATCCCAAGTTTTCTGTGATATACGTCTCCAGCTTTATGATGAGTCTTATGCGAACGTTTTTTATTTTTGGCAGACATGGCCATGATGACACCTTCAGTTGTCTGTTTGTGTAAATTCATAAACGCATCACTTCAGCCATGATGCACAATCATTCAAAGTCAAACGTTCACAAACGCAGATTTTTGCATCGTTTTTCTCGTCAACTGTTCACTATTGCAAAGTTGCTTAAACTGATGCGCAAAAACTAAACAAAATAGCATCACTGCCATATGGAGAAGGAAAACGAAAAGTAAGTAGGTACATATAATTAAATAGCAATTATGTAGAAACACAGACTTATTTATAAATGAGTTTTAGAGGCAGAATAAAGTTATCCCCACCTTAAAACGCCTTTATACCGAAAAGTTTAGTTATAAAAAATGAAAAATAAACTAGTTTTAATGTACATGTACATATACAGCCTTATTTATAAACCGAACTTAGACTTATAATAATGCCTGTATAAGAAAAATCCTTATTTATAAAGTTTTAGCTGCACTACATAGGGATTGAATAAGCTATACATATCGTTTAGGGTTGTATAAAGGCCCAACTATAATAGACGGACGCGAACGGAAGCTAGCGTCAAAATTGAACGAACCGTTTCTTTCCGACTGTCAATTGCATCCGCTTACCCATAATTGAACGGAAAGCTTTCTGTCATTATTCTGTGTTGGGCAAATATACACGTTGATTGGGCGCGAAGATACACGTGATTTTTGTTTTTTCAGACATAAGAATTTTATCAAAATGAATAAAAATAGACAATTTAAAATAATAAAGACTTTAAAATCAATGCACTTCTTAATGGAGGCATTGTTTGCATTAAAAGAATTAGATGATTATATTAAAAAGAGCTCAAGAGATAGATCCTGCTGTGTGCGTCCCATCAACCGCGATAGAAACCAAACTGGGCCCTCCTCACGTAAGCTAGACGATATCGTTTTCGATATAGCCTTCGATAGCTGTGTTTTACGTAAGCAGTAAAAATGTCTATCGATCAAACGATATCGACTTCACAGTTTGATTATTGCTTCACGTAACATCAAGCGATATCGTTTCATCGATATCGATAGCACGATAGCTATTTGTCTATCGCTGCTCATATAAAATATCAATTTGTTATCTAAAGTAAGAGAACGACATGGTGGTTTTTTGTTTTGTCTAGTACAAATATAGTGGTTTCTTTTTGTTGAATTGGTAGGATTTTCGAAATCTCATGTGGCATCACTGATTTGCAGTCACTTTAGAGATTTTGGGTAGCGGTGGTTACCAATGGGTAACGGGAAATGACTATGGTATCACTGTTGCTCAAAGCACGCTTTCAACCATCATTCAGAAAGTTACGAAGGAGTTGGAAGCCAAATTATGCCCATTATGGATAAAATGGGAAATGAACGACCATAACAAAAAAATAACAATAAAGCAATGGTTCCACCAAAAGTTTTCAATACTCGAGGGGATCCTCGAGCCTTGGCTTTTGACCCCTTATAGATCTTCTACTGATGTGATGCAAGTAAGACACATTTCAATCAAGTCCACGCAGTCAAGTCTCTACAAAGGTTCTAAACTCTGAACTAGTAATAATTCTTAGGTCGATGGAGAGTATTCCTGGAGGAGAGGAAAACTCGATATGATGCAGACAAACTCGCTCGTTTTGCAAATGTTTGTGCTGCCTTACACTTTTACATCCATTGTAACGAAGAACAATTTACAGAAAATGAGTTTACTACACTTTATAATTCCATCAACGACGACGTGCAAACTTCTGAAGTTACCATAGCCAACAGCAAACTCAAACAACACTAGCTCAAAGAAAGCGCAATGAAATTAAAGATTCACTGTTTGTTTAGTTATTTATTCAAATGAAATAAATATTTCAAAAAAAAAACTAGTTTATTTTTTTTTTAAACACAGTGACACTTCATGTTCTGATGTTTTGTTCAGTGCCTTTCAAACTTGAGGTTGCGATACACGATGCGAGAGGGGGTGTTTTCCATGAAGAACATTTTTATCGACATCGCTCAATACAATTGCATCGGCGACAGTCGACAGTGAAATTACGTGATGAGGGCCCTGGTTTTTTCAATTTTACATTTATACAAAAAAAAAGTCTGGACAGAGAACAGTTCTTCATTTATATACGAATGAATTTAGAATTGTATAACAAACTGCTTGATATACTGGGTCCTCATCTCGCAAAAACATCTATAACGCAGCCAATCAGCCCAGGTTTAGAGAAATGTCAAATTTCCGTCCGTAAATTGAGAAAGAAAAGTGAGCTTACGTCCGAAAACAAAACTGAACGAAACCGAGCAATCCGCTATTATGGCTGTGACATCTGTTTTGCAAGTATTTGGGAATTTTCGTACGTCAACGTACGCACCCTTCCGACTATTATAGTTGGGCCTTAAAGCTTATTATAGGGGACTATAATACGTATGTGTCAAACATCACACGTCAATAAAACAAAAATTATTAATTTTAATTTTATTCTTTAAAGAAATTTGGAATTTCAGAAACTAAAACTGCCTTTTCAATTAAGCAGTGTTGTGAATCACATGGATTCGCTTTCCCGAGGGCAAGAAATTTATAAAATAACGGTTTGACCCAAAGCATTTGTTTTATTTTTATTTTCGAATTTGTATTCAAAAACAACAACCTGTTGTTTCCTGTTGACAGGAAATAATAAATTTTTTAATTCAAATTTCTTTCGAATGTAGTAGATCAACGTGCGTTGTTTTGGTACTTTTTTTGACAGAGGAGTAACATACATAACTATGCTACGTTCAAAAAATGTTTTTAAACAAGAATTTGTTCAACGTAACATAAGAGCCTTATTCATAGGTGCATCGCGCGACACCCCGTTTTTAAGGAAATTTGAAAAAAAAAATATTGCTAATTATAGTGCTTTGTATGTGCTTTTTATGTACCGAAAAATAAAATTGTGTGCTCCATTGCAACATTTTTTTTTTTTTTACAAAAAACTGGGGTGTAGCACGATATCGATTCAAACCCCGCATGGTGAAGGAATTGAAAAAAAGTCATCAAGAATACTATCAAAATTATGTGCTATTTATGTGCTTGCGATAGCTGCAGAAATAAATCATGCACTACGTATATACATTTAAATAAATAAATTTTTTTATTCCTAAGCGGTGGGGTGTGGCTCTAAAACGCTAAGAAATAAATAAGGACTCTCGGAAAATATAAAATTTTAGCACTAGAATTGGTGCTAATCAGGCCCGGATTTAGAAATTTGCCGCCCCTAGGCAGTTGCGAAAATTGCCGCCCCCCGCCCTATGAAACTTTTTCAATGGTGTAATAAGTTTGGTTCGGAAAGTTTTTCAATAAATTAAATGCACCTTTCTGAGAGCAGATTTTTCATTTTATTATAGTCAGTTTATTATAATCATTAAACAATTTTTTTAGCCATTTTTGTTATAAGCGTATTTTACGAGCGATGAACAATAAATTGTTAATAATGCGCCTTTCTTACATTCAATTTTGCAGCTTTCTCCAACACTATAATTTTTACGCAATTTGAACTTTCTATTTTTGGTTCTCATAATCGATTGAACTGCATATTGACCATACAATATTTCGTAGAATTTTTCGTCATTTTGTAGTAATTAGCATGTAAGAAAAATATTTGTAAAGATAACAAATCTGAAATTGGTGCCGTTGAAACTTGTGACACGTACTGTTGACATAAACAATGACGTTGATGATCGTTCACCAATTTTCAGTATTAACGCCAGACAAAAGGTTATGTTTATCAGAATACTGTAGGATGGATATAGAACAAGTCTGAACAAGATGATTTTCGATACAGAAACTTATCGAATATTCGATATTAGGCCAATATCGAGAATTGTCCGAATCGATTTTTTTCGATTCGAGCATTTTACACTCATAATGTTGGTACGCGTGCTGACGAAATAGGCGGGAAATTCAATTCCCACGAATATAACAACTTTTGAAATTTTCTCTCAAAATTTGCCGCCCTCCAATTCTTGCCGCC
This sequence comes from Sphaerophoria taeniata, assembly GCA_943590905.1. Lineage (NCBI taxonomy): Eukaryota > Metazoa > Arthropoda > Insecta > Diptera > Syrphidae > Sphaerophoria > Sphaerophoria taeniata. The sequence goes on from OX016540.1 coordinate 69,429,065, forward strand.
CGAGGCAACTGCCTACTGTGCCTGCATGGTAAATCCGGGCCTGGTGCTAATTATGTGCTGGCAATAATCGCAAAGAAAACCGAGCGCTGACAATGTTCAATTTCAAATTTCAAAATTTATAAAAAAAACTTCATACGTAGCTCACATTGATGAAAAAATGAGAGAGAAAAATAACAGAAAATAAAAAGCCTTATGGTATGCAAGGAACTGATCGCTAGATCTATGTACGTTGTCAAGTCCGTATTTGAATTTTTGAATATTGCCTCAATGTATCAAGGAACTAACTGGCGATTTCTGTTGAAAATTTGGAATTTGAATTTTTTTGAACCAAACTCGTACAATCCTCGTGTTAAAACGTTATTCTCGCAGGTGAGAAATATTGTTTTCAACCCCTGGTGGCATAATAGTCCAAGAGGCGACCGTCAAATTACTTAACCCATCTGGATATGGATTTTGTACCCATTATTAGATAGAGTTTTTGGAGACAAAGACAGCGCACCAGGGTTGCCAGTCAAAGTACGGGGCAAAGGGGGTAAAACGGGACACTGATGGTGCGTTTTTTGGCCAAAAAGTAACCTATTAGGGATATGGATAACATTAGTGTCCAACTATAGAGCTCGACGAGACGAAACCCATAATAACGGGTGATTTTTTAAGAGGTTTACAACTTAAAAAAAAAAACACAAAAAAATCGAAAAAATGAATGAAATATTTATTTGAATCGATAGTTTGAACCTTGCAATTTAATGTTTAAAGATAATTTCATGCAAATGTTGACCGCGGCTGCGTCTCAGGTAGCCCATCCGCTGAGTCCAATCTTGGCATACTCTTTCACACATATCGGCCGGTATCTCACGAATGAATGCAAGGATGTTGGCTTCCAGTGCGTCAATCGAAGCGGGCTTGTCCCTATACACATTAGCCTTGACATACCCCACAAAAAATAGTCTAATGGTGTCAAATCGCACGATCTAGGCGGCCAATTGACCGGCCCGAAACGTGAAATTAACTGTTCACCAAACTCGCCTCGCAATTGCGCCATTGTTTCGCGTGCTGTGTGGCATGTGGCACCGTCTTGTTGAAACCACATATCATGCAAGTCAAGAACTTCCATTTCGGGCAATAAAAAGTTTGTTAACAAAGGCCTAACTGCTGGGAACGGCGCCGAATCGACATTTCGCGGTCTTCTGTCACACTAGCTGATACGGCCGCAATATTTTCTTCACTACGCACAGTACGTAAACGTGTTGGTGGTTTAATGTCCAACAAAGTAAATTTGGTGCAAAATTTGGTCACAATCTTCCGAATAGACCGCTCAGAAGGTCGAGAATGCCGACCATAAAATGGAAGCAGCGCGCGATGAACATTTCGAACCGAGCACGAATTTTGATAGTAAAATTCAATAATTTGCAAGCGTTGTTCATTTGTAAGACGATCCATGGTTAAATTGCAAACCAAACTGAAGCTGTTTGACAGTGACACAAGGTACTAAACACACGTCAGCTGTCAAAACCAGTGTTGCCAAAACCAAACCAGCTAAAAAATCACCCGTTATTAACCCCTCGCCAACCCTACTACAGTGAAAAAGTGCACGATACAAGTTTTCACTTAAACAATTAACTTGATTATTTTTTTATCATTTTTTTTCTCAATAGGAATAAAAAGTTTTACGTATGTAAAAAATTAATAAAATATCAAAACATGTATAAAAATATAAGTTTGAATATTTAAAATGATTATTTGGATTTAGCGGCATCTTTCATTAAAATAGTGTTTGTCCACATAACTCAGTAACCAAACGCTAAAAATTAATTTGGTTTTCAGTGACTTTTAGAAACGAAGCGGACAATTTTCCGCAACGCAAATATGGTCGGAGGTTAAATTTGTATTCGAGCTAAATGTCATCGGACAAAAATATGGCAACGCATTATTTGACATGCGATGGCCTACAATTTTTTATTGAGATGTCCAAAAGAAATAAGGTTATCGATTAAGACATGTAACTTCTCCTTCTCATATATGTGTTATTTATTGAATTGAATTTTAAAATGAATGAATTTCAGTAACGTTAAGCCTTTTTTATTTTCTTACACCAATGGAACTTAATAATAAGCAATGAAACACAGGATAACATTTAGTATACATTTCGAATTAAGATATTTAAAATCGATGAAAATCGATAAGTCTTAAGAGGGCCATCACTAATTTGTAATGTCAAATTCGCTTTTGTTTTTCAACTTGTTCCCTCAAAAGCTGAAAAGATGATAAATTGTTCCGGAGTTGCATGCGTCTGTTTATTAAAGGGGTGGTTGTTTCGTTTGTTTTATTTTCATCACATTCTGATTCAGATGAGCCATCATTCTTTGAGTGATGATAAGCTACCTTTTTCCAACCAACAGAATCTCTTCATCGCGGTTTTATTTCATTTAAGCTAGCCCTAAACGACAAACATGTTTGCCAAACATGCTTGTGCGCCCTATAAATTCATAGTGTAGGGGATGGTTTGCGATCTGTTCGCTGTTGGCAAAATTTTCTATTTTCTCGTGTTCGTCCGTTTCGTTGTTTGCTTTGAAGGGAGATGTTCGCGAAAAATCTCATTGTAGTGTGTGCTTTTTTTTTGGCCTTAGTTCCTGGGGCCTAATTCTTAAAAAAATGCAAGTTGTTCATGGAACATTTTTTTGACATTTTCGATTGATGGTGGTAAAATCTTGTTCAGTAAATTTTGTAACCTATTTCATTAACAACTTACATTTTTACACTCAGATTGAACGTGAGAAAGCAATATGCTTCTCTTTTTGGCACATCCGCACACTTTCAAGAATCAACACGCCAATTATGTGTTTGCCGTGTAGGGAATAACGCAAACGAGCATGTTCGGCAGACAATTCCGCAAAAAATTTTCGGCGGACAAATCGGAAACCAAATTGTCAAAAATTAAGGAAAATAAAGCTAGTCATCGCACCACATTGTTACTAATCGTACTGAGTTACTTCAGTCGGAAAAAATTCCGAATTGTAATTCGGGAGAATACCTCGAAGCAAAACTTGTCCGAAACGTACGAAATCGGCCAAAATTCCGCTCCGAAAAATACCTCGATAGGGCAGAATGCATAAGTCCGTTTTAGTATCTTATTGTCATATTGAAAAAAAAAATTGTCAAGCAAGTGTTTTGTCAAATTTTCAAACGTCTGGCAGGAGCATTTGCGTCCAAAATGGGCATTAATGTTTAATCTTCAGAACGAACATGGTTCTTAAAATTATTTGGAAACATTCTTCTTCTTCATACTTACTTTTGCTGGTATCAATACAAACATTGTCCAATTCAAAAAAGCTACATTTTGCTCTTCACTTTCATATTTATTTTATGAAAAAATGAAAGGCAGTGTCAGGTTTCTACATTTAATTGACAAAAAATATACAAGGGTGTCAGATTTGATTACGTTTTTAAAAACCATAGTTTTAGATTGGTTAATTTTACAGTGCAAAATTTGACATAAGCAGGGGCTATATTCCGCGTAATGTGTACAGGAAAAAATGTGTATCTACTCTCTAATTCCGCAAGAGTGAAGGTGAGTTTTTATGACAGAAGCCGTGTACACAATTCTAAAAATTTAATCACGGTATTTTTCAGGGTGTATTTTCAAAAGTTAAAGTGAACTTTATTGAAGATCCCGAAAAAGGTGAGGAAGTAGTAGATCCAAGTCGATCCGTTACTTTTCGAGAATATAAAGTTATATGGGGGGTATTGTTTTAAGCAAAGGTCAGATTTTATAAACGAAAATGGATGCAAATAGAAAAACAAGAAAAGCTAGTAAAGAGCAAAAAGAAATTTTAATTCTTTGCATGGAGAAAAAATTTAGAGTTTGCTCTAAAAGAAAAATTTTGACTTTTCCCTATTAATTTTCGCCGTTGTAATTCAATCCAGATTTGAATCAGAAAATGCAGACAAAGCTGCTTTGGAAAACGATACAAATCCAGGAATTACTCCTCTGTTGTTGCTTGAAAAGGATCCTGAGTATCTCTTAGAGGCCTTCTAATTATGACCAACTTTCTTCTGTAAGAAGCACCATACAAAATTTTTATCGTTAACTCATGATGCAAATAAATTTGTTTTTTGTTTTCAAGTTCAAGTCAAATGTTAAAATTTAATTCAGCTCACTGGGCTTACAAAAAAAAATTCACTCAGCACATTCAAACTCACAGCAAGTTGCGGATGCGCGTGAATTAGTAGCTGTGTACACTGGTGCGGGGAAATAACTCCACGGGAACTAACTCCACTGAGGGATTAACTTCCCACTAAGTGAGAACTTACTCCACTTTTGTAAAGTGTAGTTAGTTCCCATGTACGGTGAGAACTTAGTTCACTTTCTAATGGGAATTAAGTTCACACATTTATACATGGCGCAGGGAAACTGGTCCGGAAGTCAGAAGTCCCGAAAATGGGACCACTATGGTGGGTCATTCGTGTATACATACATAACTACAACCCCAAATTGTCTTATAAATAAATAAGATCATTTTTATTTACTACTTATTAGTCGACAAAATGGATAGAGCAATTCATTTTCAAAGCTGTTGCCGTTTCCTTTAATTTGGGAAAGCATGCTTGTGTCTGGAAAGCACTGCTGCACTGCAATGATTCATTTTGAGTATCTTTTTTCACCTTGGTCTGAGGATGATGACTATCTGTAACACTCAAATCAATTTGGTTTGATTGGGAGCGAAGCGAGCGGAAAAAATTTTGCCCAAAAGAGAATCAATTTGGGGTGTGAAAATAAAAAAAATCGCGCGAATTTTTTTATTTTCACACCCCAAATTGATTCTCTTTTGGGCAAAATTTTTTCCGCTCGCTTCGCTCGCTTGCAATTTTCGGTTCAAGCTCCAAATCCTTAATAATACAATTTTTTAAACCATTTGAGAGGCATTGTAGATAATAGAGTCAGTAAAAAAATGTCTTTCTGATGGAACTTTTAATGTTATTGAAAAAGCTCAGTTATTTAAGGGGACAAACGGATGCAACAAGATGAAACTGGGTTCAAGTGCAGTGTGCTTGCAGAATGCCCTACTCTCACCGAACACCAAAATTCAGAAGAATGTTTGCATTGGAAAAAGTTTTCTTTATGTCACATAAACTTACAGCATGCGGTATATGTTTACAATTAATGAATCACCATATAGGGGGTCATATTCTTAAAAATGGGTTTCCGAATGACTAAGTTTCTCAATATTTTTGTACATGCGATTTTTTTAAATTATTTTCAGTCTTAAAAACTGAATTTCGGAATGACTTCGTTTCTAAGACATTTATTTTAATTTCACAAACAAAATTGCTCAGTATACTTGAATTCTTATTTTAAATTTTTCTCAATTAAAGTGACAAATTATTTCAAATTTGAAGGGAACTAGATCCACTAATTTTTTGAAGAATTTAATTCCCACTGTACATGGGAACTAACTACACTTTACAAAAGTGGAGTAAGTTCTCACTTGGTGGGAAGTTAATCCCTCAGTGGAGTTAGTTCCCGTGGAGTTATTTCCCCGCACCGTGTACACTGCCAGTGAATGTGAGTTTTGAAAACTGTGCACACGGGTAAGAAATTCACTCTTGCGGAATCTAGCCCCAGGGCATAACTAAAACGAGTAGGAAAATATTTTATAAATAAGGAATAGGAATAGGTCGTTTGAACTATTTCGAGTTTCAAACGAATTAGTGAAATCTAAGACTTACAGCCTTATTACGATTGTCAAAGATCGATAAATTGAACTTTGAAACAATTTGTCAATCATTTTTGATAAAATGGTATTATGAATGCGAGTTGACAATTTTTTGATTCACTGTGAACAATGATCAAAAATTTATTGTGAATAGTGCCAATGGCCAATCGACGTTTGACCTTTGTATATACACCTTATAGTAATTGCAGCGTCGAGAATCGACGACAGCGACGCGTGTATTACCAACCAGAACTATTTATGTCGGTACTATAGTTCTCATGAATAACTGCCAGCGCCAACGAACAACGGGTAAAGTTTCCAACTTAAAATTCTCGACGCTGCAAGTACTATAAGGTGTATATACAAAGGTTTGACTTTTAAAATATAATTTCAAATGAAAAAAAAAACTTTTTTAGTAAACTGTCATTTTACGCTTGCGGTTTTTTTCAGTTTTTATTACATTTAATAATTATGTTTTTCTTTGTGAAAATGTGTTTAAATAAATATCCAATTGTTTTCCAATTTGTTTTGTTTTTATTTGTGATAGCGAAGGTGAAATAGTGTGCTTTGAAATGGGTTGAAAATATTTCTTAAAAACAGGTAAATTTCCCTACAAGTGTAATTTGTTTATAAGAACTCTCAAAAAAGGCACATAGGTAATAACACTAAAAGCAAACAACGTACACACACAACTGTAAGAAATGTCAAAAAACAAGCAGCAAATCCAGCTTGGTAGTCTCCGTGGCTTAGAGGTAAGGTGCGTTGGCTGCTAAGCAGAACTTCGTAGGTTCGAGTCCTACTCGTGCCCATAGTTTTTATTTCATCTTTCACGGGCAGTGCCTCTTGCGAAGAACTGACAAAACATCCAAGAGTAAATATCGATCTGTCATGAAAAAGTGCTTCTTAACTAGCGTCGTGTGAAGCGGGTTTAAGGCGCATTTAGCTGTTTCTTTACATATCAAAGTATGTGAAAGAAAACAAGCTCTCATCTTTAAGCCCTAGGGGACCCCAGGTTCAGCTGACTTGTCTTTATTTTGATGTGCCATTTTGTCATGAATTAACAGTGGATTTGAAGCATCACGTATTTTTCTTCGCTTGCTCCAAAGAATTTTCTTCATCAATTTCATTTTCACCGAAAAATAGTCCTACACTGGACATACTTTCACGTTTCTTAAAAATGTTCTATCAATAAGGATTTTGTGATTGACTAAAAAATTGATAAATTTTAGTTTTTTGACTATCATAATACCGAATTTTTGAATATGCCCAATGTTCACCGACATCTCCTTTTACATCCTCTATCCTTTTCCTAATACTCGCACTGTGCTGTTGGCATATAAAGGGTAATGCAAAAATCCCTTGAGTGCGCGTTGATTATAAAAAAAAAAAACAGTAGTTCTTGAATCTGAACTTGTATCAAAAAAATTGATAATTAAAAACGATAATACCGATTCATCAATTTTTTTTATTATTGTCAAATATCGTATTGAACATTGACAACCGTAAAAAGGCTGTAAATATTTATTGAAGATTCTTTTGTTTTTTTTTTTCCATCATTAATAAATAAAAGCAAAAAAATGTGTTTTTAACGTCAAATAAATAATCGATCAGCAACGCATCAGAATCAGCTGCATAAGCATCAGCATCGCAAAAAAGCAGTGATGCGGAATCACTGCACAGAAATTTGACGTTTGTGAATTCACACTTTGCATTCTTCAGCAATAGGTAGAACATCTCGACACTCTATTGCACAGTGAAAATTCCCATATGAAGATGGAAGACTCTACATGAGCATTATAGATAACAGATCACCATTTATTTCGATCTTCATGCTTTCCATCTTGTCAACTGCATCGAAAAATCTGGCCATATGCTCTCTTAACTGCTTTAATAACGTAGCTTTCCTCGCTTTCCTTTTGAAGCATAAATTGACTTCAATTTAAGTCAAACCGCACGAGAGGTTTCACATCCTTGAATCTGTTTCAGTTCTGATGGAAGAGGAGGGTGATACCAAATCATGTAAGCGATTCGCTTGCAAGTCAACTGAAAGATTGAAGTTCCGGAGTTTGCAAGGCCTCAAGATAAGACTCGTAGTCTGAAGAAACCGTGTATACGTATACGTTAGGTTAGGTTTAGGGGCTGACAGTTGATGTTTTTACCGTCACACTTAGATCAATACAGATCCATTGTGATACCCGCGAGTGTTGCTACTCAAGCTAATAAGAAAAACCTATGTGTTCAGTTAGTCAAGCCATTTAGAGGCCTTGCCGAAGTTCAGGATGCTAGTACCTGGCGTACTAGAGAGTTCTTCTAAATCCCCGAAGAAAACGTTGCCAAGCAGTTTCTTCCTTTGATACGTATACGTTAGGGAGATTAAAATCACCTAACAGTAGAATATTATTTTCCATACCAGCAATTTCATGACGTCAAGAAAAAAAAACTTTCAGTCAAATAATATCCACATCAGAATATTTAAATTATTAAGAGGATTTATGGGTGCGGGTGCATAACTTCACAGGTCATAACTTCACATGGGTCATAATTTCACCTCTAGTGGGTTATAATTTCACTTTTTTCGGGTGAAGTTATGTCCCACCTTAGGTGGGAATTAGCTTCACTTTTTTGTGGGCCAGAATTTCACTTCTGTGTGAAGTTATTTCCCACACAAGGTGGGACATAATTTCACTTTTTATTACAGTTACAAGAAATTACCTTTTTGAGCTATTTGATTACGCATAATTTGTTCACGAAAAACTGCATTTCAGTGGTGGGTTAAGTAAATTTATTTGAGGTCAATGGGACCCCTTTACTTACGGGTTTTATAAATAAGACCTATTTTTCCTAAGAAAAAAGAAGAATTCTCCAAATATTTTATATTTATCATAAGTTTATTATAAATAAATTTTGACTAAATAATATTTTTTATTATGTAAATATTTTATTGTATGCAAATTTTGAAAGTCTACGTTCATGGTAAGATTCTAAATCCGATATTACTGTAATTTCTAAACGCGAGTAAATTGTGTTGATGCTGATACTCTTGAGTCTTACTTAGTCAGAGACTGATTGTTAAGCAAGCTAAAGTGATTTGAACATTTAAAGCGCGAGTTTCAGCAAGTACAGTTTATCAAAAAGTTAAAGTTAAAATGTCAGATCTATCGTATGAATTTATCAGTGGTTTTCGTAAAACGAGTCAGTTGTTATATTTAATTCAAGAAAAACAAATATATTTTAAAAAATATACACGAAAAAGTGTTTCTCGTTATTCGTGCTATGTAAGTACATGCAAAGCATGTGTCCTCTTTGATGATAAGGAAAAAAAGGTGCTCCGCGGGAACGAAGCTCTTCATCCACATGGGGATCAAGAAAATACCATGAAAAAGATGAAGTTTCTAAAAAACATCAAAGAAGACTGCGTAAGTGATGTTCGATCCATCCTGATCGCATGGATCAGGATACTGGATCTGTTGATGTACACTTCAAACAACTAAAAAGAAGTTTGAATAGAATAAGATCCCAGAGCTTGCCGAAATGCCGAAAAACACCATTAGAGGTTCAGAAGTGTTACGAAAATGAAATTTTCCTAGAAAATTATGGAAAGTCCAAATATGACAAGCAGACATTTTATAAGCATACAATCTTAGAGAACACATTTAGCTATACGGTTCTCATGTCATCAAAGATTGTGGACTTAATAAACTCAAATATTCCTTCTGGTGAGCAGAGAAGGTTCTTGGTTGATGGAACATTCAACATTGTTCCAACATCCACTGGCTACAAACAATTATTAATTGTGCACTTTGCATACGCAGAACATGTGAGTATTTAAGGCTCTTTACTTTTCAAAGTGATTGTAAGTTTTTGAAATCATCTTCAAAAATTATTAGTTAATCATAAAAACTGGCAATGCATAAGTTTTTAAAACAAAATCTTATACATATTCCGTTATGCTGCACTAATTTATATTGTGCATAAAATTGCGCAATTTTTTATTTTCGGTCGCTTACGTACTTCGCTGGTGAATAAACAAGCGTTGTTGGCGCTAAGTAGTAAAGCGACCGAAACAAAAATTGCGCAATTTTTTTTTCGGTCGCTTTACTACTTAGCGCCAATAACGCTTGTTTATTCACACTATTTCTATATAATATAATTTACTAAAACGAGAGATCTGTTTTTGAAAATATATGATGTCGAAGTTCGTAATTTTAATAATTGATTTATGAAAGCTACACTATATTTGAACACATTTTCAAATTCAAACTGTGTATACTACGAAAAAACAGCTTCAAATATCAATATTTCTATCATAGGTTTATCCATTTTTGTACGTCTTGGCAAGCCATAAAACTGAAGAGCTATATGTTCATTTGTTCCAATTTGTGGACAGAAATTTGTTTGAGTTTCGTCCATTTTCATTTATGACGGACTTTGAAGCTGCAATGAGAAATGGTCTTAAAAAAGTTTTCCCGGAAGCAAAACTCCGCGGGTGTTGGTTACACTACACAAGAGCAATTCGAAGAAGAGCTTCCAAGATTCAGGATCTCATACCACTGATGAACAAAAATGTGTGTGTGTCTAAATGGTTTAAAAAGCTATTGGTTTTACCATTGCTAAGCCCAGACAATATTAGACGAGCGTTCGACCTACTAAGAGATGAGGTTCAAACTATGGATTTGAAGCCTTTGTCCATGTTGGCTGTTTATTTCCAAAAGCAATGGATTTTAAGGGTAAATACTTCTTACTTAATGAATTTTTAAATAGGAATTAATTTTGTTATGTGTGTATACTTTTAGGAGACTCCAGCAAAATTTTCAGTGTTCAAAGAAAATATACGAACAACTAGCAGCGCCTTGGAGGGCTATAACAGCAAACTTGGCAGAAAAATTAACAGACATGGGAATTTTCTAAAGTTTATGGACTTTTTAATTGATGAAGAGTATAACACCACACGAAACTTTATTGCGGCTTTGGATGGTCAGACTTCTTCGGTTTTTGAAGGTCCTAAACAAAATTTCAAAATACGGGATGAAATAATAGAAAAACTGACTTCGAAACTAACCAGAAAAAAAATAATTTTGTCCGAATTCTTACCACAAGTAATACAAATTTTTAATAAGTCTGATTTGCTCCTGACTTCTGAGTTATTATCATCAGAAGCAGAAGATGACGAGTCTCTAAACGATAGTAATTTACCAGAAGATCAAAGCTTATGTATAATTTGTTACAACAACAAAAGGGATATACTACTCCAACCATGCAATCACTTAAAAATCTGCAGAGATTGTTATGGGAAAATGGTTGAAAACTGTCGATCGTCAATTTTATTTCCTTATTTATAGTTCTACCTATAGTTCAAAATTCCGTTCATGTTTTTTTGTGAATAGATTTCAATATCTTTGTTTCAAAACGGCGTTTTGAAAATAATAATATGATATAAAGTACCTTTCATAAGAATATTTTTTTTTTTATAAATAACAGTTTTTGATATTTTTTGTTAATAAAAATGTTTCAATAAATTGATTACAATTTAAAATTTTTGTTGGCTTTTGACTGATTGGATTTCTAAAGATTTTTTACAATGTAGGTGGGAAATAATTTCACACAAATTTCAGGTGAAATTGTTGCTCACCTAAGGTGGGACATAACTTCACCCGAAAAAAGTGAAATTATAACCCACTAGAGGTGAAATTATGACCCATGTGAAGTTATGACCTGTGAAGTTATGCACCCGCACCGATTTATGTAGGTCAATATCAAATAAAAGTGAAAACTTAGTAAAAAAACAAATCAACAAGCCGACGGATTTTTCAGACCGATGTCTTTCAGGTCGTATTTTATGAATAAGAAACTATCGCACTAACGATAAAAACAATTTTTTTTTCTTTTAAAACTTACCTCTGGGTTCCGTTTTAATAGCTGGATTAGGCATTACGTTAAGAAATTGCGGTTTTTGCGCCCCTGAAAGCCAATAAAATAAGTAAAACGAAAATTAGTAAACAATAAACTCAAACACAAACTAAAGCAATATTAAAAATTCAGCAGTAAAATGTTAGAAAGCAAATAAAAATGAAAAGTTAAATAAATGACCACAACAAAAAATACGAAAAAAAAACACAACAAAAAACCCACTTCAAGCTTAACTTACTGTTTCCTCAACATAAACCTGAAATGCTTCACAATGATAAATTAAAAGAAAATTACAATTTATTAAAAATTTATTATTAAGTTTTACTTCAAATCAAATATTTAAAACAACAATTTGGTATTATTTTGAACATTCGACCATTTTATATTTTCAAAAAAATGCAAATATTATTTGTATTTGTTGATTTGTTCCAGATACACGTTAGTATAGAAATCTTACTTTTATTAATAAATATTAATCTTTCAGTTTTAATCTAATAAAATACATCTTTCAAAATTTAACAATATCCAAAATTCTTCTAAAATTTAATAACTATAGTTATTTGTATAAAATTCTCTTTTCGCCTAAAAAAATTGAGTTTCTCTTTTGTTTCAAGCAAATAGTTTTATATCTTTTAAAGGAACAAGGAATTTCTTATTGCACATTTAGAAGTTTATTTTTGGAGACTCTTATTATAATTTTAATAACATCCAAGGGTAAACGTTTTTTTAACTTTAAAAATTAAGTTCTCAACGTGTTTTCCCGATTTCAAGTGAAGAGTGTTTTTATATTTTCTATTGAGTTAGTTATGTTTTATATATATTTTTTAAAATTAAATATTATTCATACAGAAAGTCTTTCATTGATTTTATTAAATTCTTTGGGTTTATAATGGACAAATTTGTTTAATTTTAAGGTATGTATTAATTGTTAAAACAATTAAGACTAAGGCAATTCCTTGGTTGAGAATGAAAAACTGGGTCAATTATGAAATAGAATTCAGTCCAATGATGAGAGATTTGAAAACGTCGAAACTGTTTGATTAGATTCAACACAAAGTGAAGCAGTTTATTTGTTGATATCTCTCTCAAAAGTGTTGGTTGTGAAAAGTATTTCCACTAGGGTGGTATTCTTTCCAATATCATTACAAATATTTTTGACACAAAACCAAATAGATAAATTGCAATTAATTAGTTGTAGTATGAGGAGCAAGGATCAATGCTCGTGTCAATGAAGTACAATCTCTTGCCATAATACATTGTGCTTTCAACATAGCCCTTTTTTAACATTGTTTTTTACAACAAATGAATGGACACACTTTGAAAGTCGTTTAGCAAAGATTTGTCTTAAAAAAAAGTTCCTGATTCGATGCTTTTCAGGTGCATATAATTTAATTTATAAGAAATATGTTTTATGAATAATGGTATGAATTGGAATGAAAACATTTTTCCTTATCAAATGTGAACCAAATGATTGAAGAAATAAAAATGATTGGTGGCGTTTTTAAAATGACAAAAATCTATGTGCTTTTGCATTAATAGACTTTTATTTGTTCATGCTGGAAAATAGTTATGAAGGTGTTCATGATTGACAATTTTTATTTTTGCCTTCAATAAAAAAGAAACAACGAAGAAAGCGAACAGCTTGGCTTTCGCTTTTTTGTATTCTGTGCATAATTTTTGGCCCTAATATGAAATACCACCACCAAATACAATTTCAAAGTTATAAAAAGTACAACATCTTCCCATATTCTACCAACAAATACTACCACCATATATATGTAATGACAATGACATAAGAAGAGGTCGAAAACTGCAAAAATGCACTTATGAAATGAGTAGCCAAAGAGGTAATAATTATAGTTCGACCAGAGTAGAGTTTTAAGAAAATGTTTGTTAAAACTTACTACTATTAAGTTGATCATTTGGATGCTGAGAATGAAATTGGGATTCTTGGGCACGTTTCAAATGATGCATTGGATCACCTCCTGTTTTTTGACGTTTTCGTTTAATTTCAGCGGGATCTAAAACACAAAAATAATTTGTTAGACACCTTATTAAATATTCCCTTTTTTCTTCTTCAAATTTATGACATTTATGGTTTTGTGTACAATTAATTTCTGAAACTTTTTTCTTATATCGTATTGACTTCACTTGATATGACTGCAAGGTACAATTATTTTCATTAATATTATTGATAAATCTAATAAAATACAAATTATGCTAGCTTTCGGTTTCCCACGTTGAAGTATCAACTGTCAAAATATGACTTTTGACAACTGACCATCCACAGATTTGACAATTAAAGATTTTAATTTTATGTTAACATACATATTCTGAACGATTTTTTTTTTTCAAATACAAAATAGTTTACAATAATTATATGTCAGTTATCTTACAACATGACATAAAAATAAATTATTGTATTACAAAGGTCACAAGACGTTTTTCTCGTAATTTTTATACAAACAACGAACACAATTGACAATATTCCTAATTTTTTTTTATATATAAAAAGTAATTTACTTTCATAAATATGAACCAATTCAGTTAAATGAGCCCTCACAATCTCAACAATCTGAACACGCATATGCGGAACGGATCTAAAAAAAAAAAAACAAACGGCTGCAAAAATTCATAAAGATCCTTTTCCGACAACTCAACTTTAGGGTGTCAAAAATTATAGTTATTATTTGACGCAAACAGCTATTTTCGAAAAAAAAAATTCGAAGTTCAGCACTGGTGGGAGCAAATTTATTTTAACGTCCTCCAAATGTTGATTACTTCTATTACTTTTGTTACTCTTCTTAACTTCATGCACTAGCTTTCGATTTAAAGATCAGTTTTTATATTTTATTCGCTTCTGTTAATCGTTTAGCAACTTCTTCGGGAGTCAGAATTTCTCCGGCATCCACTGGCGCATAGTAACATGAAGTTTCGTCAAATTCGCTCACTGTTGCATTCGGTGGGACACTAGTGTACAAAGCAAAATGCTCGGCTTCTGTCAAATCCACATCCGGATGCAAAGCTACTCCATATTGACCCTCGCAAAGATTTTTCAAACTTTGCCGATCAGCAATGGCAACAAGTTCCATGTTACCATCGTTAATCGGAATGTCAACCAATTGCATCGCACTGACAGTTTTCCTGTCAAGCATATTGCTTAAAGTTACAGTGCTGGCATCGGAGTAGGCTTCATGCATTGGCAGACTATTCGATGAGTCACCTTTCAGTGGGATGTGTATAACTTCGGCGGTGAGGTGGGGTCTCTTACCGGACACACTGCTCACACTTCTGCCAACCGGCTTACCACCAACGGTTCTTCCGGGCTTAGCACCGTTTTTGGGACTGTTCGATGCCGAAATACTAGATGGCTGAATGGATTTGAGAGAACGAACCGATGAACGATTAATGTCATTCAACGAAAAATGAGCTACGCTTGGTTCGCGTGATCCCATTGGACTAGCAGTTTTTGAGCCTGGCGTCGACGATGTTTGAGAAAGATCTGACTTACTCTTTCGTCTATTGAAAAGTTTGGAGAAGAAACCGGTTTTTTTTTGTTGCCTGGATATATTGCTGTTGTTTGGAGTAGGAGGCAATTTTTTCGTTGGTGATGATTGGTCCGGAGTTTTCATAATAATAATCTGCGATGGAGCTCTTATTGGAGATGTAGGAGTGCTTTTGGCTGGGGGACTGAGCGGTATGTCTTGTTTGCGTACACGTTTCGGTGGAAGTGGTGGGCAATTCTCATCACCGACAAAACTCAATCGATTGCCAGTGGGTGAAGGCATATTAAGCAATATTGCTGGAGGGTTCATAACAATCTCTACAGGATCATAACTATTAGTCAACCGCTCGGGGAGAATTTCCATCAGGTTTGAAATACCAGCTGCCATAGGATAGGGATTTTTAAATGCCATTTCAAGGCTTGTGTAAGTTGCAGCATCATCAAAACTCTCCTCAACTTCCAGCTTAGAAATTGAACTTTTGGTTAAACTTCCATCAACCGAGGAGCTGGCTAGTTCATTTATGAGTGTATTATTGAAAGTTTCAATTCTGAGTTTATTTTCGCTGTAAATTTCTTCAAGCTCTTCCGAATGATCAAACAAGTTATTAAGGGTCTTATCATCTTCTGGGGTTACAGCAGTCGATGCTGTACGAGTTGTGATATGGCCATTTACCGGAGGCGAACCAATTTCGTCAGTTTGTTCAAATTCATCATTTGATTTTAGCCAATCGGTTATCTTGTCATTGGCTGACAATTTCCTTGGTTCTGAAATGTCTTCCTGAATGGACTCATCATCGACGTCTTCCATTGAATCTTGAGTTTGAGTTTGAACGCTTTGATAACGCTGTTGTTCCATTTCCGATTGTGGCTTTCTTTCTGTTTCTAGCACTCCCAGCTCCATTTCCTTTAGTTTTTCATCAATGATACTATCGACTTCTTTTTCCATTCGTCGCTTGGCCGATTCTTCGTCGTCGGTTTCAAATGATTTTGTATGATCCTCCTCGGTGGGAGTATCTAAATTTATAACGTCACTTTGACAGCCTACTTCGGTAAATAATGGGACTGCCTGTTTGGCAGCCAGAGTGGCCGCCTTGTCTTCATTTAAAATTTGTTGAAATATACCCATGTCGGCCTTCCGTTTAAGATTTTTACGGATTGCCCAGAAAGTACGCCTACCTGATTCCAAAGGAAGAAAGTCGAATGGTAGAGGTTCACTGACAGCACCGTCCGATGGTCTTCTAAGTTGAATAAACACCTAAAAAAAAATAATGAATATTGAAGCTATGTTTAAACGAGTTGAAAGTAAATTTGGCCAACCTTTGCAATTTCATTTGTTTGCAGCGTTCTATAACGTGGGGTCTTAAATGTGATGGCGGTTTGTTTATGGACATCAGTATGCTGAAAATCACCGAAACCTTCCCACACTAACTGTCCGTTCTGTTCTTCGAAGAAACGCACCGAAATATCTTCTTTAGCTACTTTCTCACACAGCAGAATAATTTCCTTGCCACCTTCAACCGTACTCGAACAACTACAAAGACGGCAGATCACCAAATCTGACATTGCTTTCTTGTCGAAAATCGGATCGGAAACAACGGGGAGGAGTGGAACGGTGAAACGACCCTTAACATCGCTTTCGAGGAAAACTTGAAAGCACAATCGGACTGAATTTAAATCAATGCTCGATGGTTGGTTCTTGTGTGCGAATCCAGCTTAAATTTAAAAATTAATTTTGTTTACTTCAAAGATAAAATAGAGAATCTTACTTTTGAACGGATCTACTCGGATATCTTCACGTGCTGTTAGGGCTGCTTCAATGTCTTTTTTCTTAACACATTGAATTCCTAAATTACTAAATACTGCTCTCATGGTTTCGCTACTAATTTCCAGTGTGCATACTCCTTTTTTACAGCCTTCTTTACCAACAAGATTGTGAGGATGGGGTCTGAAATGAAAAATAGTCTATTTTTTATTTTTATTTTAAAATTGCTTATTTAAAATGATTTCATATGTTGAAACTTGATCACCGTTTTGTGATATATTCCCACCAACGTGATTTAGTGATATGTGATTCAGTTCGTTTTATTTTTAATTAGAAGTAAATCTGGTCGGTAGGATCAAGCTGTTCAAAAAGTCCGTCATACAAACAAACATTTTCAATTCTTTTTTGAAAGACTATAAGAACGTATCTGTTTTGTCCTCCATACCATACGAAAAAATATGTATTCAAAAGGGGTTTTACTTTAATACCGTTAGTTAAAATAAGGCTTCAAAGTTCAAATTAACATTACAGTAGATGACGGATATAAGAAAGTCCAAAAAACCAGAGGATTCCTTTGTTATAGAAAAAAAAGTGGATATAAGAAAGAAAATTTCTTATATTACATTACATTACATTTCACAGTACTTCGCACATAAATGTTACGAACTACAGACACATAGCAGCACTGGTGACTGAGACCATCGGCTGGGACAGAACAAGACATACAACAGAGAGAGACAGATAGACACATAGAAAGAAAGCACACATAAGCATATAAGAAATAAAATTTCTACTATAAGTCATAGCATGTTTGAATAGAAAATTTCTTCTTAGCAAATTTAAAAACAAAACCAAATACAATTTTTACATACATTGCATGTACATCCTTTATTTTAAGTATGCAAATCATAAATAAATACATAACATAACGAAATAAACATAAAATTATTTGTACTTCTTTCAAAATCACATTGAGTAGGTAGTTAAAAATAAAGTAATTCATCACAAATAATAATATATAAAATCACAAAAAGAGTTTACATTTTTGATCCAGCACAAAAAATCTACTTATTTTAATTTGTAAAAGTCTTCAATTTTCTTTTGCACAAGTGCCTTATCTTGTTTTTTAAAAAGAAAATCTTCAATTTTGCAAATAATATCAGTATCCTCATCGATTTCCAAATACTGCTTTAAAATAAAAAAAAGCCTTAACAGCTTCTTCTCTACTTGGCTTTGGTGGGGCAGTTAATTCGCCAACAAATTCCACTTTATCACTCTGCATTTCATTGAGAAGTTCTTCTTCATTTATTTCACCGAAGCAATCATCGTTCTCCTCTTCATCCAGCCCATTTAAAAATTTTTCGTGTTCATCATCTCTATCATCGTCGTGGTCCGGTTCAATTATTAAATCTTCATTCTGTTCTTCCTTGCAGACTCCAGCTTTTCTGAAACAGTTTTGAATGGTCTGTGGGGTTACTAGCCGCCAACACCGTTTAACAACATATAAGGCCTTTAAAATTCTAAATTCTTTAAAGAAAACGTCCATGGAATCATTCTCAATTGCCAAAATTTGCGGATTAAACATTTTCTCTATTGAGCCATAAGAGATTAGATGATTCCTGTTGTAAGGATTAATGTTCAAAATTGAATAACGACTCGGAATGATTAAAACTAAAACAACCAATGGTTGGATGAGGCTTGTGGTGCAAGGCGGCTAAAACAAAATTTCAATGTTTGTTGTTGTGAAGTTCAATTTGTGACACGACGCATTATCGATGAGTAGCGAAATTTTCTTCTTTTTTTTTTAAATACATATTTATCTGAACCTGTTGCATTGCAGATAAAAAGCAAAGTTATCCGATCTTTTGGGACTTTTTGCTTCACCACGGTTTTGCTAGCTGGAGCATGTGTTCTTCCAGGAAGAGCCTTGAACATTAATCCAGTCTCATCCGCATTGTTTAGTTTAGTTTAGTTTAGTTTATTTCATCAATTTGAGATTAAATTCTCTTTTAGATTACAAAAAATATATAAATAGTTAACAAGAAATAATTTAAATAGTGATAAAATATACAGAAAACATAAAGTTAAAATATAGTATAATAATTAATGCAAATATAATAATAACATTAAATTTTTCTTAAAAGTTTCACGCACACAGTACATAAAAATATCAATTATATCAATCACAGCATTGGTTTCTCTGATGCAACGCAAAATTGGTACATTTCTACCATAATTGTAGTTTGAAAAAGCCTCTCGAAAATGAAAGCCCATACGGAGGCCTCTGCTCGGAAAATAAAAATTTATTTTCTCAAGCAAGTAGGGACAAGTAATGTGACCATCAATTAAATCCTTAATCAACATAATAGAAAAGTACCTCTGGAAAACTGGAAAATATCTGGAATATCATTAATAAACAAATTAAAAAGTAAAGGACCAATGTGGCTTCCTTGTGGGACGCCCGAAGTTACCTTTATACACCTAGATACAAATCTATCTAACTTCACGAATTGGGTTCGATCAATGAGATACGAACGTATCCACCTCAAAAAGATGGAGTGGAAACCGAGCTTAGACAACTTGTGCAATGATATTTCATGGTTGACCCTGTCGAATGCTTTGGCGAAATCAGTAAAGATTATGTCAGTCTGGAGACCACTTTCAAATCCTCTGACAACAGAGTCACACAAAATAAAGAGATTTGTAGCTGTAGATTTGCCTGATACAAATCCATGCTGAGAGTCACCTATAAGTTGTTTTGTTAGAAATTTGATTTTATCACACACAATTTTTTCAAATATTTTAGGAATAACAGATAACTTACATATTGGTCGGTAATTACATATTTTTTGTTTTTAACCAGACTTGAAAATTGGAGATATGTACGATGTTTTCCACTCTTTTAAAAACTGACCAGTTCGTAAGGACTTATTGAAAATAAGCAACAAAGGCAAGGCAAGAGACGTTGCACATTTTTTGATTATCTTGGGATCATCAATCCCATTCAACGCTTCAAGTACATCAGGTAATCCTATTTGAACCAACCCAATGTCAACAACATTAGATGGAGTAAATTCAGGAAGCTCGATTGGAACCGTAGCAGCGTAAACAGATTCAAAGTACTCTGCAAACAGATTACTAATAGTTTGTAACTCGCTGGACGTAAAACCAGAAAACTCCATACAGTTTGGCAAACCATTAGATTTCTTTTTAGAGTTTATAAAATTCCAGAAACTTTTGCTGTCTTTTTAAGCTTTGGATTCAGCGGTTGATACAAAGTTACTATACAAAAATTTGTTCAACACATCAAAAGTTTTTTCAATTTGAATATAGTTTTGTCTCAATACCAAATTATTTTTATCTTTTTTGTAGCGTTTGTATGCTTTGATCTTCTTATTTTTAAGATTGGAAAGCCTATCATTGAACCATGGAGGATTGGAATTCTTTTGTAGATGTCATCAAGCTCATATTTGCATAACTTGGCTGGAAGGACGTTTGCTGTAAATTGATCGGTAGCTGCTACATCGGCGGATCCGGCCTCTCCGTGAACTTTTTTGAAAACAATGTTTTCTTGTTTTTTTCATCGTTGAAGACATGAATTGCCAATTTTATTGAGAATTGTTGCGTTTTTTCCAGTAGAATCGGCCCACTGAGTTGTGCGATTCATGAATGGAAAAATATAAAGATTTTGAATGGAAAACTGAATGGAATTGTATGTGCATTGGTTTTCAAATGGAAAACTGAAAAAATTGTGATGGGCAACTTGGAAAACTCTGGGAGAGAACAAATAATTTTAAAACTAAAATTAGACTTTTGCATGGAATGTAAGGTGCAATTGTTCCCGAATTGGTTTTAAAAATGAAAAAATAAAAAATTCTTTGTGGTAAACTAAGTAAATTAAGGGAAAGAGCAACACGTTTGATTTTATTTATCACATTTAGGATGGAAAATTCGTTGTCAAGAAAAATTTCATCTTTGAAATAGGAATAGATCTTGTTTCTATTTTGGAGCATATCTGAAGGCGCTAAATGGTGGTGAAACGAGGTCAGCTTAAGATTAATGTAAAAAATAAAATGGATGTATGTTGATTTGTTTGTATGACCGAAAAAGACTCTTAAGTCGCCCAACGCATTAGTTGACCATTAGACTGTAGACCATTTTCAAGGCCAAATTGTGATCGAAAATTATACTTATCATAATTATTGTTCAGAAATTAATTTTCGAACGTAGCAATTATTTTAGTAAAAAATTTCAGAAAACTCCGCAAAACGAGAATTTTTTAAGTTGTTTTAAAATTTGATTTGATCTGATGGCAGGCGAGACGAGGTTCGCAGGGTCGGCTAGTTTTTAATAAAAACAGAAACATATTTCTCAAATTTATCATATTTTTTCAATTCACTGACGCCAATGCATTTGTTCGCGAAACAATTTTTGATGGATAGTTTAAAAAAATTACTGAGTGTATCTTTTAGCATTAATCATTGTAATTTTTGCAGTATTTTTTCATATATTGTAATTTGTAAAACTGTAAGATTTGAATGCATATATAAAAAAATCATTTCTACAACATAAAATTCTAGTCATAAAAGTGAAGTCATCTGGTATATTTGATGTATGATTCTTAAATTAAGTTAATTCACCTTTAATGGAAGTCAATGACATTTTTATAGTATCTTGTTTTGGAATAAAAATAGGAGAGAGCTTCTTTGAGCAGAATAAAAACAAAACAATACATAAATATAATATTTTCTTATATAAAATAAACTTTTTTTTTACACCGATCATCAGAATTGTGAATTTATTATAAACAAATAAATTTTTTTAACAAAAAATAACACAGTATGGCATTATTGTTTATTTAAACGTACAATTAAACCCCGTAACCCCCCTAAATACGGCTATGCGATTGAAATCCCTAATCACCGAACAATGGAATCCATGAGCGATGAGCCTTTGACACGTATGGGTAAACGTATAAACTGTAACTCAAAACTTTTTCAGCCTTATTTATTAGATTTCACTAATGCTCGTTTCAAACTCGGAATAGTACATCATCTTATTCCTATTCCTTATTTATAAAATACTAGCTGACCCGGCAGACTTCGTACTACCTCAATGGATAAATGAAAGACAAATTACTGTCATTTCTCCAATATTTATCGATTTGTCGGCACAGTAATCTAATGCTGGATCATAATGGAATGAAGCTCGTTCCAGAATCACAGCAGCAATGCGTCTGCGGAATCACTCAATTACATTATGTCGTGCTCGCTGTTGTTGAGATTGACGTGAACGAACTCGTTGCATTCTAGGCCTATCTACTGCATTGCTACTAACTGGAGAACGCAACTGTGACATAGCAATACGACTGTTTTGTTGGCCAGTTTGGTCATCACTGCGGTTAACCCGTGAGCTAGTTCTTCGCACATTTGGCTGATTGCGACGGCCTACATCAGGTCGTCTTCTCCTCGTCATCGTTAATTGGAATAATTGATTTAAGTAAGAAAAGCTCTCGCATAGCAGTCACTATCACAGAAGAAAAACAACAAAAATAACAAAGGAAGAAGTTAAGAAATATGTACCTGCATATGCTTTATTTGACGTATTTTGGAGACGGTTAAGCTGGCTTTATAAAGTGTCAATTTTCAATTTCTTCAAATTTAATATTCAATTTCTTCAATTTGAAGATTATTTACACAAAATATATAAATGATTTTTTCTTTGCAAAGTATGGGAAAAGGAATTTTCCTTATAACGTGTGTGTTTGTGCATTTTTTGAAAATTTCTAACCGTTTACACCTTACAAGAACTTCCACCATTATTTCAAGACCACAATTAGCCAAATCGGTTGAGCCGTTGCCGAGTTTAAGCGAGACTAACGAACAGCTATTCATTTTTATATACAGGGTGATTCACGAGCGTTGTGCCAAAAAGCTAGAGCGTGTAGGTTGAGTTGAGACAAGAAAAAAATCGTATGGGAGGGGGGGGGGGTCTATTCCCCCCGTTTAGCCGGGAGGGGCAATTTTCTGAAAAATTGACTTATTTTGTAAAAAAAAATATTAAAAATCAACGGCTTAGTTTACAACACCGTGCTATACCTTTCTGAAAAGCTAAAAACTTCTTCTTTCACTTTGTTTTTAAAATAAATGGTTTTAACGAACAGTTTTAAAAAAATAAATTTTCAAACTCAAAATTTTCAAAAAAAAAGCCAAAAAAAATTTTTGAACTAATTTTTTTCAAAATTTTATGTAATTAAGTACTAATTTTGTTTTAAAATTTCAATGTCTTTGTTAATTTTTAGTCGAAAACAGTAAACCAGATGCAAAAATGTCTTTTCGTTTTTGAGAAATTAAAAAAAAAACCAAAACCACTTTTTTCTAAGAAAATCTTTGTTTTTATTTTTACCTATCTGGACTTTTAGTATAATTTACTAGTTTAATTTATAAATTTAATTTTTTGTAATTGGAGTTTTATGAGGACTCCATAAATAAGAAAAGTATTGGATTTTCCCTGGATTAATCATTTTGTTCATTGAAAACGTCTGCCATTGACCTTTCACTTCTAGCTCTCCGTGCTCTCGTCGGCGGATTCTTGAAAACATGCTACGACTTGGGCGCCATCTATTGGGATATCTTTCAGCGAAGAGTCTTTCAGCTTCCCGATCTCGACAACAAGTTAAACCGTAGCAGAAGTTCCTGTCCTCTAACTCTTCTCGAACATATGAGTTTCTTATTGTTATGTGTTGATGAATTAATATTTTAATTGTAAATGGTTGTTAAGTAAATATGCGATGCCTTTTATTAACCTTTAGGTTGTTGATTGTTTTTTCATTCAAGAAAAATTGCGGTTTAATTACCTTAAGCCCCCAGCAGGTAGAACCCTTCGCCGGCGAGTGGCCGCGGCCCCAGGTATAGTAAAAAAAAATTGCAGGTCAGTTTTCAGACGTTATCAATGAATAAAATGGTTAATCTATTGAAAATCCAATACTTTTCTACTTTATTGAGTCGTCATAAAACTCCAATTACAAAAAATTAAATTTGTAAATTAAACTAATAAATTAAACTAAAAGTCCAGATAGGTAAAAATAAAAACAAAGATTTTCTTAGAAAAAAGTGGTTTTGGTTTTTTTTTAATTTCTCAAAAACGAAAAGACATTTTTGCATCTGGTTTTCTGTTTTCGACTAAAAATTAACAAAGACATTGAAATTTTAAAACAAAATTAGTACTTAACTACATAAAATTTTGAAAAAAATTAGTTCAACAATTTTTTTTTTGGCTTTTTTTTTTGAAAATTTTGAGTTTGAAAATTTATTTTTTTAAAACTGTTCGTTAAAACCATTTATTTTAAAAACAAAGTAAAAGAAGAAGTTTTTAGCTTTTCAGAAAGGTATAGCACGGTGTTGTAAACTAAGCCGTTGATTTTTAATATTTTTTTTTACAAAATAAGTCAATTTTTCAGAAAATTGCTCCTCCCGGCTAAACGGGGGGGAATAGACCCCCCCTCCCATACGATTTTTTTCTTGTCTGAACTCAACCTACACGCTCTAGCTTTTTGGCACAACGCTCGTGAATCACCCTGTATATACACCGAGGTAGCTTATGTCAAATTTTGTACTGAAAAATTGACCTACAACTCTGGTTATAAAAAAGTAATCAAATTTGACACAATCAATCATTATTTCATAAAATAATAAAATATGTTATGCCAAATAATGTAGAGAACTATCGTATAGGTCGAACTGGAAGGTCCAACACAAGAGGGCTGTCCTGCTAATTATGAAGGAATTTTTAATTGCATATAAGCAGCAAAAGTGCCACCGTTTATGACTTTTTTGGCTGAGTTATGCCCGGAATCGGATAAATACAGTCATACATAGACTGCAATGGCAGAGTTGGTAATACTCAGCTGCTATATTTAGAACCTGAGTTTACTCCAGAAGTCGTCCAACCCACTAGATCGTCAAGGGAGACAAAAATCGATGGGAACGGAAGAAGAGTGATCGAAATGTGCCAGACGTTAGGACTTTCAATATTGAACGGAAGAACCAAGAGTGACCCGAACGGCCATTTCACATTCGTTAGGGGTACGTCCTGCTCAACCATCGATTACTGTCTCGTCCGAGGGAAATGGTTACAATATTTAGAGGACTTAAAGGTAGAAGAACTGGTTTTCTCAGAGCACCTCCCATTGTCTCTGAAAACCCGCCCGCCAGTGACGATACCATGAACCTGTTTCCGAAGCTCCGTTGGAAGAATGTTCACCTTAACAGATACAAAGACTACCTCAATGCCTTGATAGACCCCATCAACATCAACCAACTCAACACAAATCGTGGCGCGATATCCTGGTGAAATGCATATCGGAGGCAGCTCATCCCTTTCAATCAACAAAAAGAAAGACTTGAAAAGATCCCTGGATCGATGAGGACTGCGAAAAGGCTAGGAAAAAATCTTTCGGATTTCTGAGACTTTTTATGAGGATGTCAATTTTGACAAAAATTTCCCTGAAATTTCTCATTTTAAGTTGGTGAAACACAAAATTTTTAAGGGTCTGATAAAACTTAAAAAGATTTTTGCTAAAAGTGCTTTTTGTGTTTGTTTATGAAACTGGGCATAAGAAACTTAAAACAAGTGCCCCGGTTCTGTAACTTACGAATCGTTAAAATCAGTCGTTAAACGCTGCGAATTGAAACACATTGAAAATTAACGATGTGTTCTGTTTCTGTAACTTTGACAATCGTTAATTTTAACTACCGGAACAGATCTAAAAGAAACACTGGAAGGATTTCGTTAAATTGCGTTCTGTAACTGTTCAAATCGTTAATTTGACGGCTTTTAGCTGTCAAATTATCTCACAGGACTTTAGGTGGCGATAAAAACTTGTACGAAGATAAAAGTAAGTCGCAAATGATTTTTTTTATCAGATTTAATTGATTTTTTTAGGTTTGTGACGAAAGCAATCAAATATTTTTGATTTAAAAAAATTTATTTGTCAAATTTCAAACGTTATAAAAACATTTTATTTTCAGAAAATGGCCAAACGACGACGAAAACTCCGTTCTCTACCGCCAAACACTCAAGCTGAAGGACCATCGCAACAACGCATTGAACAACAGCGCCAAGCAGCACAATCGGCCAACCCAAACGATCCAGTTATTTCTAAATGCTTTTGGGTAGGATTAAAATTCATTGAGATTCATTTACATCAATGCTAACAAAACCCACTTTTCAATTTGCAGATGGTAACGAGGAACATGGCGAAGAACGCAGCGAAGCCGATGCTGACGAAGAAACTCGTCAATTTATTGAAATCTTCGATCATGCTTATGCTCCCGACCAGCCACGCTCAACAGCTAGTGACCGTCGTTTAGACGGAGTTCCGATTATTCGCTACACCGTTTCATGTAAATTAGAATAATTCATACAAAGCCTTGAACATTTCTAATAAACTCAACCTTCTTGCAGCTAATTTGAATCCAGGATCAGGGAACAGCAGTGGAACATCTACTAGTGGTGCAGCTAGTGGCGGCAATCTTGAGAATTTAGTCATTGTCCACCAATCACGTCCACGCAATACTAATGCCAGTGTCCTCAGCCGATCGTTCAATCCAATAAACCAGCAACAACTTCCAAGCATCAATATTGGCATTGTTCGTTCTTCACCAGCCACCGGTCCAAGTACCAGTTCCCGAAACAACAACAGCCTCGATGATGGTATGTTTGAAACTATAACCTTGAAACCCTTTTTTACTCATCAAACAAAACCAAATCCCTTAGAATTAATTGCTCGATTCAATTACTACATTCATCATGGGCAATCACTTTCAAGCGGAACTGCCGGAGGTTCGAATCCAACAGTTCCAAGCACTTTGAGCAATTTAACAAGCGGAGGCGGTGCTCTGGGATCAACTAGCGGTGGCATTTAGTTTGGTACAAATGCCAGTATTACAGTTGGTGGCGCCGATGATTCAACGGAAGCCCGCGTTCCCCCATCGACAAATTGTTTGCAACGTAATTCTCGTCGATTGATTTTAGTCGATCAACAATATTGAACATCACACACATTTAACAACTCCGATGATAACCAAAATGAACTCTTCAATCAAGATGGTGCTTAGAGTTTCTATCCCCTGGAACTTTCTTTATATATCATTTGTTCTTATTTTCAGCCCTTCATTGGTGGCTGGAGGAAGCCAAACATCTCGATATGGAATCCCAGCCTGATATTTGTCTAACTGTGGCTCATCAATTAATACCTGTGTTGCAGGAATTACTGGCCAAAACAAAGCGCAGAAAGAGGAAGACAGCTTCAACTACAACCCCAGCTGGTGGTGCAGCTGATGAATCTGCACCCAAAGGTCAAGGGCCCGAAGCGAGTGGAATAAGTACGCCCAGTGTCAGGATCACAACCTCACAACACCAGCAACACAAAATACTTCATCGTCGCCAAGCAATAGAAGAAGTGCAATTCCGATTTTGCTGCGAAGAAATTCTACTCCTGAAATTTAATTATACGAATGTCTTTTTGCTTTATATTATTGCAAATAAAACTGAATGTTTGTTTGCATGTCCGGTATGGACTCCTAAGCGGCCCAACAGATGTTTGTTTTTTTCTGTAGAGAATTGAATGGAAAAATAGAAAGTTTTTGATGCAAAACTCGAAAAATGCATTGGCTTGCAAAATTAAAAATTGCATGGAATGGTAGGTGCACACGTTTTCAAATGCCTTAGGCTGTTTTGACAGGAAAGTTCTTCGGGTTATCTTCGGCCCCGTGTGCATTGATGGGGAATGGAGAAGAAGATACAACAGAGAACTTTACGGGTTGTTCAACGACGTGGACCTAGCCAGAAGGGTCAAGGTCCAGAGACTCAGATGGCTCAGTCATTTAGAGCCCATAGACACCAATGTTCCGGCCCGGAAAACCTTCGACACTATTCCCGAGGAACGTAGAAGGACAGAAAGACCGCCACTCAGGTAGCGCACACAAATGGAAGCGGACCTCAATCAAACTGGAGTGCAAAACTGGAGACAGCTAGCTAGGGACCGAGCTGGCTGGCGGAGACTGTTGATTGAGGCCCAAGTCCACAACGGACTGTAGAGCCACCTAAAGTAAGTAAGTATGGTAACTGGTCTGATTATGCTCAGAAAATCAACAAAAGTTTACAATTATCTCTCTTTTATTTGCTTGCTTTCTCAAAATACAAAAAAAAATAATTCCAGTCCATTGCTTTGAACCTCTTAGACTGCGAGGTTACTGGTCACAGCAGTCTCACAAATAGCTTCCTCAAAAAACGGATGCCTCCAACGCTTCTTGGGCTGATATCCTCTTGTGCGGATTCAATTCCAAGAGCTTGTACAACAAATCTTAGGCACTCGCTGGGAAAATATCTTTTTCCAGAATTTCTTCTCCGTTGAATGAAGATTCTTTGCATAAGCAATCATAAAACAATTGCTCGCAGTTCTTGCACACCTCCATGTTGCTTCCTGTGCCCTGCATAATCGTCGTATATTTATCCTTTAGTTCCGCGGTAAAACCTGTTCTTCTGTGATTTCGAAGACGTACACAGAGCTTTGGCAGTTCGACCGGCTTAGTCCAGTGACTGATGGTCACGATGCGTCCTAAAACAAAGGCAGTTTTCCGAATAGCTTTGTCACCGAAAATGGTCACCATTTCGGCTAAGGTAACATAATCGTCGGGTGCCTTGAAGAACGTATAAACTGATGAGAGTATCGACATAAATATCACATCCCACATCCCAGATATCGACGGCCGTCGTTTGATCGGGACGGCTTGTCGGCACATGATGTTTGATGACGTATTTTTTGCGATGCTTCTGCTGGAGATGTTGGTCTTTTTTCAGTGTCGCCAATAGCACTGTACTGAATGTCTCGTTTCCAATGCGACAATGAACATTGAAGATTCGATTTCGTGAATCTTTGAATTTAGATCAGCAACAGCTTCCTGGCTTTTGTTTGCTGCTGATTTTGTGGAAGCGAGTGATGAGGATCTTTGGGCACTTTTTCCATTGCTTTGTGTATTTGCTTGAGCATAGAATCCCTGATTGCATTTATAACTTGTTAGAACTCCTGAAACAATATAAATCGAGTTATGGGATTGTTTTGCATGAGAGGCATAACTTACCCGAAACGATGTCGCATGTCTCGTATTCGTCTTCAGATTGGAGCTGGCGGAGCTGGATGAGGAGTAGTGGGACGTCTTCGTCCTTTTGTTGATAGATTTCATAAGTTATTATTTATTATTGCAAACGCGAATTTTCAATTCAATAAATGAAAAAAAATATTATTTGAAATTAAAAATATTTGTCATTTCAATTCAAATGTTTTGAAAGAAATGTCAAAAATTTTAACGATTTCCACTGGAAATTCCAGTTCAATTAACGACGCAAATTTGAGTTAACGATTGTAGTTACAGAACACAAACTTTTCCAGGATCGTTAACGAGGGAACAATCTGTTCCATTTTTTAACGATTCGCTAAATTAACGACTGAGATACAGAACCGGGGCAAAGCTTTCATAATTTCTATAGGTAATTGCGGAAAAGGGATTTTTCAAATGCTCATATCTCTGTCAAATGTCTTATGTCAGTGTCATATACAAAAAAGTCTATAACTCAGATAAAAATATTTAAATCGATACTTAAACGATATTTTTATATTGCTTAAATTATATTTCAACAAATGTTAATTTCTAAGACATGAAACCGTATCTATTTAGATTTTGAGATATTTGGAAAAGTTTGTAAACGTGTCCCGAAATCATCCCTTACCCTAACTAATTATAAATTAATTTTAAGTCACATAATAAATCACCAAAAGTTTTCATAAGCTCATGTCATAACAGATACAAAAACATACACAATTACCTTTACAACAATGTATGTATAAATATAAACCTACACATTGTGTTCAGAGTGATAATATGTCGCTCCTCTTCTAAATGTATTTATTTTTTCCTCTTTTTATTTTGTTCTTTTATTATTTTGTATTTATTTATCTCTGCGTTTTTCTAGGTTAAGTTTATTTTGACAAACGACATGTTTTTATTGAGTGAACTTCAAAAAACCAAATCTTAGTTTTTTTCTTAATTCTTTACAGTATTATTCTTAGAAAAATATAAGTTATAAGTTATTTCTTTCAAATAGTTATAGTCTAGTCATTTTAGTAATTTAAAACCCCCATATACGGAAACATTCCTAGTGGGCTGAGTTTTGTGTAGGTACACCCTTATTACAGTGCTGTTATGAAGATGAGTTATGATGGTCAAAGGCTCGCGAAATTCAGTTTTTCGTTAATATTTTGCGACCCATTGGGCGGAGGTCAGTAGCGGTCGAGGTCAAATTCGTCTTGAAACTATCAAAAAAATATGTGCATGACTGGGTCGGGTCGTACGAACTTGTTCCTGTATTCCAATCACGTATGTAATTGAAATTTATAAATTAAAACTTAAATTGAAATATATACCTCAAAACTACACTTTATCTGAAAAAATTGATGTCATAAGACTTCTTAAGAAATTGTTGATTTTTTTTTAAATTAAAAAAAAAATCCTTGGAGCTGTTTTTTTTTTAAATTAATTTTGTGTTTGTAAAATTTTTCGAAAATGTCTTAAAATAAGTAAAAAAAGCCTCAGGTATATTTATGTAAAATTAACCGTTCTTGGAATAGAGGGACTAGAACGCACTATTGTTCTATTGTTATTATTAAAATTTTTAAGTGTTTTTAAAACTTTTACAAGCAAGTTTCAATATTTTGTAATGTTGTCATTTGAGTGTTTTAGCCAAATGAACAAACGAGAAACTAAGCCGTTTTGTTTCTTTTTTTGTGACTTGAAGCTAGGTCATCAATAAATCAGAAACTAAATCGAAACCCATATTTTTCTCTTTCTGATTTATGAATTCAATGCAGCGCCATTTTGTTTTGTTTTGATATATGTATTAATACACATTCTCTTTTAACTGAACTCACCTATATGGTGGATCCTTCGTTACACATGACACAACAACAACCGCTCGCCCCTTGTAACCGACGATTTCAATTGTGGGAAATGTCTTATTCTCAGGCGTACTATTAATGCCTGGTATCGAGCCAGCCGATCGTCCTTCGCATTCATAACGAAATCGTAACGCTTTCCAAGCTGGTTGTTCTGTGATTACAACTTGAGCGTTTCGACGTATTTTTTTAGCATTTGACAGTTGATGTTGTTGTTGTGGTTGATTTGTTTGTTGTTGTTGTTGGGGCTGCTGTGGCTGCTGCTGCTGTTGATGTAGCATTCCGTTGCCATTAAAATTAGACGTTGACGGTTGGTTGGGATCAATATTTTGTACTCCTTGGCCTTCCATCATATCATTAACATTTGGTTTATGTGTATTGTCGTTTTCTATCATAGCGTCAAGAACTTCAACTACAGAAAAAAAGAAAAAAGAAGCAACATGTAGTAGATTATTATTATTTTAAACTGAATTAAAATTTTGAAAAAAAACTTAAAAATGTACCCGTTTTCTATTTTGTTATTTTCGAGAAGAAAATCGGAAAGTATGGATTGAAAATCTAGTGCTCGTGAGAGATCCCGAATAGATACTAAAATTGTGAAAAACCGTCTGAAGGTGCGGCTGTTCACGAAAATCAGTTTTCTTTTCTCCTGAATTCGCAGATTACTAGCGCGTGTTGGTCTTTTTTGTGATTTTTCAACATTTTCATTTTAAAATGTTGTTATTTTCACTCAATAGGAGAGAGATCACAGAGCTTTGAAAGTGAAAGGGAGTGGACCGTAATGAAATGAGAGACATGGAAGAGAAATTGCAAAGGTATACCGAAAATATAATAGACAGAGAGTGAGAATGTTTAAAAATATCGCTTTGCGTAACACATCTCACAGCTAGAAGACAATAAAAAAAAACGCCGCCGCGCTACCGCGCGAAAAATATATGTTTGAAATTTTTAATGTATCTGTCTATGTCTTTTTCAATGAATAAAAAAGGATGACGCTCAAAATAAAGACGAGAAGAGTGGGACGTTTTCCGAAGAAAACTTGATCAGGCAGAAGACATAGCTATAGGAATAGGATGTTCATAATTTGCCTAAGAGTTTTTACCTATTTTGAAAGATAAATAAAATTAAACAACCTTATAGAAAGTCTATGAGCAATACTTTGAGGTTAATGATTTTAAAACTTTATATTTAGATATAATACCTATGGTAATTTTTTTTTATTATGATCACGTTTTGATGATTCCTTAACTCGGCCACCTTCCTATATAAAACTTGTAATGCGTTTTTAACTGTGGCGGATTTAACGTAGTTATCTCACCTCATCGGCGCCTCTATATTAAAAATATCTCGTACTATAGTTTGACCGAAACCTCTGAACCGCGCCTAAAGAAAACGCATTAAAATGGGGGCCAAGGAAAAAGAGGTTTTTCTTACAATCAAGAAGAATCGCTACATAAATTCAATGCTTTTTGGCGTGTAAGAAATGTACAAAAACGTAGCAATCCATTTTGTGAATGAGTACCTACCTAGTAGCTGTTAAATTGTTTTGTTTTGTTTTGTTATGTTCTACATAAAGTTTTCATTTTCATATGGGACGTTCGGGAATTTTTAAGTTAAACATAAAATCTCCATACAAAACGAGAACTTTATGTTCAACTTAAAGTTTTCATTTTTATATGGAACGTTCCGGAATTCTTAAGTTCCACATAAAATCCCCATACAAAAGGAGAACTTTAAGTAGAGCATAAATGTATGTTCTAAATGAGCAAATGGGCCTTAATCCTATACAATTCAAATCCGCATAGTAAATGGTCTGTCTGGTTGGTGGTAAAAAAAAATGTAATTAAGAACTAACTTATTGATTGATTTTATTTATTTGTAATAGAAAAGATTAATAACTTTTTAAGGGGCAGAATAACAAATAGAGTCCAATTTACGATAATAAGGCCCATTTGCTGATTCGAAACATAAATTTATGTTCTACATAAATTTTTCATTTTTATATGGGACGTTCAGGAATTCCCATGGGGATTTTATGTGGAGCTTAAGAATTCCGGAACGTCCCATATAAAAATGAATACTTTATGTAGAACATAAATTTATGTTTCGAATCAGCAATTGGGCCTAATTTCCGCAATAAAATAAAATCCAGACATTGGCAAGAGGACTTTCGAGAATTCTGGAATAATCTTAAAGATAAAACCTAGGTACTGGCTAATTTTACATGAACAGCTGTAAACTTATAATGTCAAATTGAGTTGGATAATGGATAGTGTAGTTCACCCGATGGACAGGAGAATTGAAAGGCAGTGCGAAAGGGAATCGAATGGGTTAATCGAATCTACGACTCACGTGGATAGCAGAATAGGGCTGTAAGGGAAGAAAATTGTCACTAATGTGTCACGGATCAATTCTTTGGTTGTTAGAAAAACCACACATTAGTTAACATGAGATCGATTAGTATTGTCCAAAAGATCTTACGAGATCGGTTTAAAATATTTTAAGTAATGATGTGCCGAACCGTAAACTTTGTAAACAAAGTAAACTCGAATTGGTTCTTATGAAAACCGAGTTCTTGAATTTCGATCATTAGGTTATTTGCCCCTGCAATAAGTAAAACGGTGACGTGAAATAACGCCCAACGAAATTCGAAATTGGGCCTTATTTCCTTTTAATAAACGAAACTACCCCAGTTTGGCTTTGAATTTAGGACAGTTTAAAATTGTGCCAAAAAAATTGTGAAACTAAGGCCCATTTGCTGATTCGAAACATAAATTTATGTTCTACATAAAGTTTTTATTTTTATATGGGACGTTCCGGAATTCCCATGGGGATTTTATGTGGAACTTAAGAATTCCGGAACGTCCCATATAAAAATGAAAACTTTATGTAGAACATAAATTTATGTTTCGAATCAGCAAATGGGCCTAAGACCAACTTTTCAAAACAAGTTTTTCGGCTTTTTTTGCAATCTCTAGAAGGAATTAAAGCCGAAAAATGCTTTGATCGGCAGCTTACAAATTTTTTGTTTCATAAATCTACATATGTATGTACTGTACATCCTTTTTCTTTTCTTATGTAAACATTTTTTCTGCTGCGCGATTTTTTTTATTTTCTCACACCAAATCAATTCTCTCCGGGACAAATAATTTTTGTCCGATAGCTACGCTTTGAGCGATAGTTTAAATAAAATTCGCGCGATTATTTTATTTTTACGCCACAAGTTGATTTTCTTTTCGAACTATGGCCATGTGGCACATAGTTCGAAACCGTTGACAAAAAATTTAAAACGAAATATGACCAAAATGGCCTAGTTTCGTTTTTGCAAATGAAATTTCAAATAAGGTTCTAATTCGTTTACGAAAACGAATTATTTTTGGCCTTATTTCGTTGGGCGCTATTTTACGTCACCAAGTAAAAATTTACAAAATTAGAAGTAAGCAAACCGAATAGGCAAACCGAGTTGACTCTGTACTGTAAGTGGAATTGCTCAGGCCCGATTTTAATTTTAAAAGAAGTGCGGTTCAAGTTTTCTTTTTTAACAACCACGTATGAGCATGAGCACGCATTTATTTAATACTTGTAAGAAATACTGCGCCCCTTTGTTTCCTCACGCCCCAAGGCACGTGCTTAGTTTGCCTTTAGGATAATACGACACTGGTTTTTAACCTCCCTATAAATCTGCTTTATAGAGGTTACTTTAACTTTACCACGGAAATTAAATCTTAATTTTCTTAAAAGGTGATTTAAATTTGATCGATTGTGTATCATCTTGCTCTTGGCTGAATGGTCTCGTGATATCGAAGAAACCGAACAAATATCTAGTTAGTTAGTTAGTTTGTTTAGGTATTTATCATATTCTCGTTACAATTTTTAGATATCTTATTTCTTATTTTTAATATAATTTACACAGTTTATTTTAGAGAATAGGTGTAAGCATATGAATTTTAAGTTAAAAATTGATTTCATTGAATTGAAATATTGCTCATTGACACTTTACATTTACATTTCCAATTCATTTTGTCTATCTGTAAAGCAGGGTTCGTAGAACGATAAATTTTAATTCGATCGCGATCGATAAATTCAACCGGGAATTTAATTTTTAATTCGATCGCGAATTTTATTTTTCGGTTCTTTGATTTAAAATTTGTTGGGAACTGAAAAATTAAATTCGTTCACGAATTTTTCACAATTCACAGAGGATCCAAAACTGATCCATTCACGAACCGATCGTTAAGTAAAATATAAAAAAATTTCGGTTGTTGTTTGTGTCAAATGTATTTAATTGAAATATACTCAAATTAACATAATTAACATACAATATGAAAAGTTTAATGTTTTTATATTTTTAACAACTAAGACTGCCACTGTCCTTTTAATTTCTTATCACATCTTAAACATGATGCCATATTATTTTCTTGTTCGTGACAAACATAATTATTCACTTCGAATTCTTTTTTTCGTCCCATTTTAAACAACCGAGATCAAACAAAACAATAAACAAGAAACAACCATACACCGCAAAACACATTCAAAGAATTTTTTTTTTCGATCTTTTCACTTTTTCTGATCTTTTCGGATCCTTTTTAATTTCTCTTCGTGAGAGAACAAAATTTGAGGGGAATTTTATTTTTCCGATTTCTCAAGAATGATAAAAAGAGAAAAAAAATTTCAATTCGTGACGAGAGAGATCGGAAATTTTCGGATCCCGAGAAAAGAATCTGTATGAGAATTTTATTTTTTTCGGATCGTGAGAAAAACTGAGAAGTATCGGTATTTTTCGGATTTCGATCGATATTTTACGAACCCTGCTGTAAAGTTCCATCAAATGTAAAAATAAAAATGCAAATGCAAACATAAAAATTATTTCGAGATTTATTCTAAACTAGTCGAGTGCGTTGATTGTTTATTAAGGGGGTTCACATTCATTCAACATGTTTATGAACTTGCCGTGTCGGCAGATTTGTGTAATGTGAACCCACTTTAATTCTTATTGACAATACATACTTCGCGAACACAGCCTGCACACAATATCTGTTCAACATCGACACCACTGTGATTTGACATTTGTTTTAATCGGTTTTTGTAGGCCGAGTAAAGTGTCTGCCGTTTTATTCTATGATCATCAGTTGTCTTTCCAGAGATGGGGCCAGAATAGGGCCGATTTTATGAATCTTCAGTTTTTGCATATCTCCATGTTTCGAGGTCACTAGAATCCCGAATTAACCCTTTTATCATGATGTCTGTGTGTGTGTAATGTGTATGTACGAATGTTCGTATGTGCGTTTGTGCGTTACGTTTTTTCTGCTCGATTATCTTGCAAACCACTCATTTCCAGGAAATTGGTTTCATTCGACGAGTCATCGGCCTGTCAAGAACTGATTAGGTTTTGAGCGAAAAAAAATTTATTTTCGTGGTTCCAAGGAAAAACAGTCCATATTAGTATAGGAATAGATGTACCTAACTTGTACTTTATTTTGACACTTGTAAAATACGTATTTGAGCCAAGAATTTGGAAAACATATACAAATACAAGTACAAATTTATTAAGTGTTGAACCCTAAATTGGCACATACACTATTAAATGTCTGCCAAGTTAAAAATTATAGATGATATTAGGTGTGTTTTTTGGCAAAGCTATCCGTATCCGCAGTAGTAAACTACATGTATTACAAATACAAAACGATACTGCCGATAAAAGTAGAAGTAGAATCATACTGCGGATAGAATTTAGAAAAATTCAATAATCGTCTTTAAAATGATAGCAGCGACCAACTTCTAAATACAAAAATTTAACAACTGCGGATGCGTTTTTTTTGGTAAATCCTACTGCACTGCGGATGGATGCCAAAAAAACACACCTATTGTAGTTGTGAAAAAATTTTGATAATTCTCACGTTTTCATTTTGATGTTCATATTTTTGGTGGGCCTTTATGTTTCTAGGTGTGCATTTTAGCTTATAGAATTTTTGGGCTTCTTTCGATGAGAAAGCTATGTATTATCAATTTATTTCATTACTAAGATTCTAAACATTAACATTTTTTCTTCAAAAACCAAAACCTAAACAAATTTTCATGATTCAGAAAATCATCTTAAATTCTTAAATGTAGGCGAAGGCCTCGGCCACGCAGTAAGCGGGCGAGCGGCTGAGCGAAAAAAAAATATAAAACATATGAAATCACATAGAAGCGGCCACGTTATGAGCGAGCGGCGAAACAAAATCCTGAGCGGCTAAGCGGCGCCGCTCAGCAACCAAACCTGTTTTAATTTTTAGTAATGTTCTGAGCGGCAAGTATTGAATCTTAACGAAAAAATATGTAGGTATATGCTAATATTAATTAATCTACTGGAAAATTTCAAATGGAAAACTGGAAAATTTCAAAATGGGTTTTCGAAAGGAACTCGGAAAACTCATTGGTTTTCAAAGGAAACTGGAAAATTTGTGATGGGGATCTGGAAAGCAAGAAAAAGTAAACAAAAAATTGGAAAAATGGAAAATTTGAAATGCAAAAAAAATGGGCTAAGCAAAAATCTCAAAAACACTCTTTCATATGAAATGCATTAGTTGTGGTAAAATGAGTGGCAACATGGAAAACTCCAGAAGAGCAAGAAAATCCCAAGTCAAATTTTGAATGGGTTTTAAACAATGAGAAAATAGAGAATTCGTGATTTTGGTAATTTTTTTTTTTTGAAACACTGATATTCTTAATGTAAAAAAATTATTTTGCTGTATTGCTCCATAACAGTAACTCTCAGAGCAATCATAAAAAATCATTTGTCCATTCAATATCATGGTCAATGTGTTTTATACGCAAAAATTAGGGTCGAAGAACTCGAAATGTTTACACAACAGCAACATGAGGAGCAAATCCGTGGACTGCAGGCAACGGGGCGTATACTTACCATTTTGTTTTGTTTTTTTGATATCGCTTATTTGTTTAAAGACGGATCCATACATACGAATTAACAAAAAAACAATGCAAACGATAGAGGAAGAGGGTTATCGATTATCGATTGGGGCAGTACGAAGTCTGCAGGGTCAGCTAGTGTAACAATAAATGTACATACCTTAAAGTTAAAGCCAATCTCTGCTCTGGAGAAATAGCAATTCTTTGTTTTATTAATCTAGGACGCACTTTTTCAAGCAGCAAATCAAAAGATTCGATAGACATACGTAGATATTGCCAGAATCTATCTGGAAATTTTCGTAGATTCAAAAATAAATGACTAAATTCTCCAAACTCCGATCTTAATTGGTTAATCGGATGAACACCAAATCGTCTTCTTTTTTTTATACGTTTAAGTAATTTGTACACATACAAACGATTTTCCGACAGTAAAATACGGCGAACTGTTCTTGACAACGGCATTTTAACTACTAATCGCTCAAAAGCAGTCGCTCAGTGCCTGGCCATACGTCGCTTAGAGCTGCCGCTCAGCCGCTAGCCGCTCAGCCGCTTAGCCGCTCGTCCGCTTACTGCGTGGCCGAGGCCGAAGTCTAGACGGGTCTCAAATTTATTATTCCTAAGAAAATGTACAGTAAATATACAGGGTGATTCACGAGCGTTGTGCCAAAAAGCTAGAGCGTGTAAGTTGAGTTGAGACAAGAAAAAAATCGTATGGGAGGGGGGGGTCTATTCCCCCCGTTTAGCCGGGAGGGGCAATTTTCTGAAAAATTGACTTATTTTGTTTAAAAAAATATTAAAAATCAACGGCTTCCTTAACAACACCGTGCTATACCTTTCTGAAAAGCCACTTTATTGAGTCCTCATAAAACTCCAATTACAAACAATTAAATTTATAAATTAAACTAATAAATTAAACTAAAAGTCCAGATAGGTAAAAATAAAAACAAAGATTTTTTTAGAAAAAAGTGGTTTCGGTTTTTTCTTAATTTCTCCAAAACAAAAAGACATTTTTGCATCCGGTTTTCTGTTTTCGACTAAAAATTAACAAACACATTGAATTTTTAAAACAAAATTAGTACTTAATTACATAAAATTTTGAAAAAAATTAGTTCAAAAATGTTTTTTTGCTTTTTTTTTTGAAAATTTTGAGCTTGAAAATTAATTTTTTTAAACTATTCGTTAAAACAATTTAATTTAAAAACAAAGTGAAAGAAAAAGTTTTTGGCTTTTCAGAAAGGTATAGCACGGTGTTGTAAACGAAGCCGTTGATTTTTAATATTTTTTTAAACAAAATAAGTCAATTTTTCAGAAAATTGCCCCTCCCGGCTAAACGGGGGGGAATAGACCCCCCCCCTCCTATACGATTTTTTTCTTGTCTCAACTCAACCTACACGCTCTAGCTTCTTGGCGCAAGGTTCGTGAATTACACTGTGTAAAAAGGAAGATGATGACATTATCTGGGTAAGAACTCAGTATCTG
This sequence comes from Sphaerophoria taeniata, assembly GCA_943590905.1. Classification (NCBI taxonomy): domain Eukaryota; kingdom Metazoa; phylum Arthropoda; class Insecta; order Diptera; family Syrphidae; genus Sphaerophoria; species Sphaerophoria taeniata. The sequence continues at coordinate 69,468,352 of OX016540.1, forward strand.
ACAATCGCAGCCTCAACTCTTGGTAGTTTTTTTGTTGGTTAACCTACGCAATTTCTTAAATCTTAATGGTCACAAATTTATAATGTGTTAAAATCTGTTTTTCTTTTTTCCCTCGAGACACCAGTAAGTCAAATTAATCGTCTCTCAGTAGTCTGCTGGGCGAGCAAAAACAAAACATGAACGGATGAAATGTTTCATTTAAAAGAACAGACGTTTGTATATTTGTTGACGTCACAGCTTCCGGATAGATGCCAGCAAGATTATTTTGCTTCAAAAGAAAACATTTTGTATTCAATTAAATCTTTTTAATCCCAAAATGTAATGAAATCCGAAAAGTTAAACTTCTGTATGGAAGCAGTTTCGATTAATGCAATTGAATTCATTCTTGTTGTTGTGGAATGGGATGCAACATTTGATGTGTAGCTTATTAAAAAATATCATTATAGGTGCGCGGGCAGTGTAGTTTAATGTTTGATGAGTCAATCACAATATCAAAATAGGTAGGTTGAATCATTTATCCTAAGACTTCTATTTTGTATTAGAATTTGACTCTGGCAACGTCAATCCCTCTACGTGAATGTTTAAAGTGTTTGACATAAAATGGAAACCATCATATTGCAAACAAGTTATTAGTGCGTAATAATTCCATGAATTGGATTGAAACTTTCTTCATATCTCAGCAAATTCAAGTACCTACATATGAATCGATGAAGTCTCAAATTAAAAAATGTTATACATACTTCGTCACTTGGAAAAAATTTTGACGTCGCGTCATTTGTACCTACGTCATCAGAGAACTAACAATAATGGCGCAAAATTATAGTCCGATTTTAAGAAAATTTAGTGTGATACTAGCTTAAAATGACGTTTGAGTCATATCTGAAACGTCATTTTAAGCTAGTTTCACACTAAACTTGTTCATTAGCGGACTATAATTTTGCGCCAATGGCAATGCTTCGAATTGGTTTTCCTACTGATTTGTTTTTGTGATAGCATAATGGACTAGGGTTCATCAGTTGAATTTCGGAGTAAGGCCGTGTGCGAATTGGATGAATTGTGGTTAAAAAATAAAAATGGATGAATTTTTAACAACTATGTACTGTCATATTTTAACCTGCTCAGCAGCTAGTCAAATGATGCGAAGTGTCAAAATTTAACCAAACGTCAAGTTTTAACCCATTTTTAACTGAATTCGCACACGGCCTAAATTTGAAAAAATTGGGGTAGGTAAATGAAACAATTCATCAAACGATTTCTATACAAAAAAGTGTGCATGACTGGGTCGCACGAACTTGACACAAAATACATTAAAAAATAAAAACATGCAATTAAAATTCATAAATGAAAATTTAAATTGAAATATGTGTAGTGTGTACTTGAGGTACACATTTTAAAAAATTTCTTAAGAAATTGTTGATTTTTACTTCCTATTACGGGAAAATCTTATAACAAGAAAATAATTCTATGTTACCGTTTTGTAGAATACAATACTTGCCATACATTCTATACGTCGCATGTAAAAAATAAATAAATATTGTATTCAATTACAAAATCAGTTCCATGCAAGAGGTGCCTAGCCTATGCCTATGTCGAGTTTGAACGATGTCAATTGCGTACTGAATAACAAACAATTCTGACATGAAAACAAAATATGTGCTTAACGTTAATTCTCACCTAAAATAAGAATAGGTAGGTACATTTAGTGATCGGAGCAGCGAGCAGGCACATGTATCTAAATCAATCGAAAATACAATTTTATGTATAAAAAGATTTACACTGATCCAGTTGGTAGACATTTAGATGCTCCCGCAATCATTAAATATGAAGAACACAATAAACTTTGACGATAAAGAAAACAAAAAAATACTAATTACAACGAGGACATTTTTGGAACAAAATTAAATAATATCAATACACCTAACATTAATTCACTATTTTTGTTTGTTTATAACTGAGAAAAAGAGATCGCCATCTGTTGTCTGGAATACAAATATGTACCTAGTTGTAAGAACTTTAGTAACAAAAATCTTAAAATAGCTAGTTTTATTTTTCTTCGAAGGTAACACATTAAAACGCGCACTCAATACCCACACATGACCAAATTCAAGATTCCAGACAGAATAAAAATTTAAATGTAATTTATGATGCGTGTGTACCTGTACATACACATAAATATACCGTTAGACTTAGAACCGCTCTTATACAAAAATTCAAAGATTTTTTTATTTTTTAATCTGTCTTTTGTCGCATTGAATTGGCTTTGAACTATTTTTCGCACAAGGACATTAGATTTTAATGTTTTTTTCTTTTTAAGAAAGTGAAAAAAAAAATTTAGTTAATTTTTTTTTTGATATTTATGTACTTACATTCTAAAGAAAGTTTTATCTTTAACTGAATTGTATTATTTTGATTAAGTTAATTGTTTGCAAACAAACAGTCTCTTAATATGTTTGACTTTTTTTTAAACTTTTTAATCGTCACTATAGCAGCTGTTATTTGTTTTTCAACTTTGCACTGAAAGAACTATTAAAAACAACAAATATTTAATTCTACAGTTTTTAGTTTTGCTTTCTTTTCTCAAATTTTGTATTTCTTAAAAACGAAGTTTTCACAACCGACAGCTTTTCTCTAGATCTCGCAAATGTTTTTCGGTCTTTGTTTAAATAAATAAATTTAACGAGACTTAACTCAATGAACTAAAAATCTTTACGCGCAGTCGCTCAAATGACATATCACATATGTACATCTTTTTTGTTTCTAAGTTTTGTATATTTAGATTCTACGCTGTATTGCCGGTTTCCATTCAATTCGGATGAGAAAGAACCGCAAAGCACGTTGATAATGATTAATGAACAAAAAAAAAGGAAAGAACGCCAACAATTCCGAATTTCAGGCTGTGTAATTGAAAATATACAAACATATGTAGATAAAAATTATCAAAATATGTATAGGTAAGGTTTTAAAAAAAAAACTATTTGGATAATTTTTTTTTTTGAATAAAATTCGATAACGAGTTAGAGAAAATATAAAAAAAACGTAATGGTCAGTTTTAAGATGTACTTTTGAACTTTATACAAAAATTTCATGGCGAAGAGTCATCAGCGACAAACTTTTCAGAATGAATTAAGTTTTTATGTTCTCTCAATTGTGTACGATAGGCATTTGCGGATCGAAATAATTTTTTTTTATGGTATTGGTTATTCGGCAATATTTTATCATATTTTAGTTTGTAAATCAAAAGATGTAATCAGGCATTCAGAGTTAAATTTGTATATGGGTTACAGGAATGTACGTATACAGCTGTATCTTTTAAAATAAGATAATTTTATTAAAATTAGTTGATAACATTCTGGATCATAAAAACAGTTGGTTGCAATTTTCAATTTTTCTAGATAAAAAAAATATATAAGTATAAGACGTCGCAAGCTTGTCAGCAGTGATCGACAAAGCCGTGAAATTATACTAACACAAGTGTTCACTGTCTGGTTTTTAAAGATAAAGCTTCTTTATTTAAGCCATTATTTGCTTTCATAGAAAGACTGGGTACTAAGAAAAATAAAAATCGCATTTTAATTTCGTTTCTTATGAATTATGATGCAGTTTAAAGGTTAGTTGACGCTAATCAATTATTACTGAATTCTAGGAAACCTCGTCTGTTATCTTCAAAGTGATTAAAATTATTGTTTTTTTCGTTTTTTAAGTGAGTTAAAACGAAATTAAAGATCGGGTGCTATTTTTAACCGGTTGATAATACTCGTTTCAAACTCGGAATAGTTAAAACGAGCATAAGCACTTACATCAACGTATTCCTATTCCTTATTTATAAAATATTTTCCACCTTGGTTTAGTTATGCCCTGCTTATGTCAAATTTTGCACTGAAAAATTGACCGATCTAAAACTCTGGTTATAAAAAAGTAAACAAACTTGACAAAATCAATTATTAGCCGTGTTTTTTTTCACTACTCAGTAGCCAGCACAGCAAAATTTCCCTTGCCAAACAACAACAATTTGGATTGCAGTCGATAAAAAGGCCAGTAAAAAAATGACAGTTGTGCCGGCGATAGAACTTTCAATTATTGAAATGAAGACAGCGCTGATAGCGTTAAGAAGAATTATTTTGCTACGCAAATATAATGAAATGAGCTTATCTGAGTTATGTACTCACTTAGGTTGAAGTATTTGCTAATTTTTGTAATCCGAGACGAAACCCTCAGGTCAATTTTACCATACAAATGGAATTTGACAGATAAAGTGAGTTGGAGAGTTTTATTCGCACTTGATTACTTTGCTGGCTACTGAGTAGTGAAAAAAACACGACTATTATTTCATTAAATAATAAATTCTGATATGCCAAATAATGTAGAGAACTATCGTATAGGTGGAACTGGAAGGTCCAACACAAGAGGGTCCTGCTAAATATGAAGGAATTAATAATTGCAGTTAAGCAGCAATAGTGCACCGTTTTTGGTTGAGCTGTGCCCAGAATCTGTATGTATTGTCTGTCTTATTTAATAGAAATCGCTAAACAGATTTCTGATAAATGCATATAATAATAATAAGTGCATAAGGATTTATACAGGCTCTATGTATCGTTGCGAAAATTCCCATTTATAAAAATTTTACTATAAATTTTAGTTACCTATACAATACTTATGTCAAAAAAAGTACAAAAATGGAGCAATCTATTCCATTTATCTGTCTATCAAATCAGCTGTTTGTCATAATCTAACAATCTATTATATAAAATTCTCGTGTCACGGGGTGCGTAATTAAACTCCTCCGAAACAGCTGGACCGATTTTCATGAATCTTTGCGAGGATATCGGCTATAGGGTGGAGGATCGGACAACATCTATTTTTCATCCCCCTAAATGTTAAGGGTGGTTCACCCTTAATTTTTTTTTACAATTTATTTTTTTTATTATTTTTTTATGATACATCATACTAAAATACATACAACCCTAAATTTTCATCCCTCTATGATCAACCCTTATTTTTTATTTTTTTATTAAAAACTTAAATTTTTCTTGGCAAGATTTTTATTTTTATATAATAAAACGGGGGGTATAACGGGGTAGCGGGTAGACGGTAGAGGAGAAGCAGGGAGAGGGTAGCGGGTGGTATGGAAACGGGCTACAGGCAGTACGAAGTCTGTCGGGTCAGCTAGTAAAATATAAAAATTTGTGTCGTGCTTTTGGTTGAATCGGATAAAGATGGAAACTAAATGCAGTCATTACTTGGAGATCTATGGGGATGTGGCCTCCTCTATTGTCGCTGGTGAGGTCTGAATGGATAATTTCAATTATTTTGATGATATTCTCTTTCGCAAATCTGTATATTTTTTTAAAATTCTTCCTTTCATAGGCTCATTGAGTTGAACATTTCTTTATAAGCTTTCCTCCTTCTTGGAGTTGGAGCTAAACTGGAAAGGGATTATTATTTTCTTTTTAATTTCAATAATAGAGAGAAATCAACATGACATTTACGAAATAATAATAACAATAATTTCCTTATGTAGGTTCTATTCAACCTCAAAACGCATTTAGCTTATTATGGGACTATGCAACCTTGCATAAGTTTTATAAATAGCATTTTTGCGTTTAGAGGCATTATAGGGATTACATAACTTTATGTAGGCTTTATACAGCGTTTTTAAATGAGACTGTGTATGTCTATGTACATACATATCTTGAACTCAGTGATTCACATGAAAGCAATTATTACGGTAGTTTGGGGCATAGAATCAGCAAACAAGCATCAAATATGTATTGGTCGGCGGGATTATTTATTAAACACGGCTGCTGATCTGGATTAGATTTGGTTTTGTACATATTAAAAAAAAGTTGACAAAATTGAGTTTCCTTGACATTTTTTTTTTAAATGACATTTTGATACTAAAACGGACTTATACCGGCTGTAAACTTCATAAGAACCAGTTTTAGCTTATTCCTTCTCTAAAACTCGTTTTTTTTTTCAATTAGGACTTATATTTTCAAAACCATAATGGGAACATCTTTGTTGCGAAACCAAAAATACAAAATCTTAAAATAAAATTAAAAAAAGAGAAAATGTGCACGACTGGGTCGTACGAAATTGCTCCTGTATTCCAAATTATAACTCATAAAAAAAATAAAAAAAATAAATATAACAAATAAAATTCATAAATGAAAATTTAAATTGAAATATGTATCTACTCCAAAAATAGATTCAATCTGAAAAAAATTGATATCATATGATTTCTTAAGAAATTGTTGATTTTTCAATTTTTTTTTTCAAAAATTATAGGAGCGGTTTTTTTTAATTATTTTTTTATATATATAATTTTTCGAAAATGTCATAAAATTAATTTGGGTATGCAGTATACAAGAATATGTAACTATACATTTTATAAGTAAATTTCGATTTTTAATAGTGATCCGTTTTTGGTTTTTGGCCCAAAAAATTGTATGGTGGCTACCCTAAATTTTGATCTTTAAAAAGAAATCAGAAGAACTAGACATTCGTTTTTGCTCAAACCTCTAATTTTCAAATTTGAAGTCAATCGGACCAGTGGTTAAGGCGCTGTATGTGCGTTTACAGACACACGGACGGAATCGCCGGACCCACTTTTTTCGACTTCTCTATCGTCGAAATGTCATATCTCATCATCATCTCAATTTTTTTTTTACGAATTCAATACTTGCCATATATTCTATGTCGTAAGTAAAAACGGCGAATGAAAATGCACCCACAACAGAGGTAAAATATGCAGTTGTAAACGTGCGTGCATCGTCTTTAAAATCTTGTCTGCTAAAATTTGTGAACTGAACAATGGCATAGGTCCTATAAGTGTGGCCTAGAAAGTCAAAGAAAGAGTCTTATTGATAGTCACCTTTTCATATCTTTAAACGAACAATCAGTATTGTCAATTACCGCTACTTTCGGAACTTTATGTTACCTTAAGTGTATTTTAATAAGACCTATAGTCATTCTACTTCCAATGTTTGGTTTGGAATGGAGGTAGATAACAAATCTAGACAGGTTCAACGACTTATTTAAATATTTATCAGATGAAAAAAATCACTCCGACACGGAAATTATTTGAATCCAACACTTTGACCTTCGGAAAAGACAGACCAAGAACCCTAGATACCACATGATGTAGAGGACTCAAATTGCAATTGCGTGCAAGACTGGAGAAAACATAAAATTGTAACCGAGCTTATTGGATGACGCCCAAAACTCATTAAAGAATAACGATTTTTAATATCACATACTCCCATGCGAAAAAATAATTTCGAAAAACAAATTGAACAAAAGTAATATTTTGTCTTTCAAATAGTAGTGAAGAAAAATTCTTGGTTTGAATTTTTTTCTGGAAAGCAGCAAACGGCCCGAACTGTCAATTTCCTTATTTGATTGACTTCAATTCGAAAGACTGGGTTTCATGTGGCCACCAAAACGAAACCCCTGGTTAGATGAAGAATACAGGCAGGTGCATGCAGCCAAGCAAGAGGCATACAAAGCAGCGCTGCACAGGAGGACGAGATCAGCTCGGGAGCTCTACGAGCAGAAGAGGAGAGAAGAACACAAGCTTTTCAGAAAGAAAAAGAGAGAGCATGAAAAGCGATCTTTCGAGGATATTGAGAGACTAAAAAACAGGAATGAGGTTCGGAAGTCTTACCAAGAGGTAAAACGAAAGACTCAAGGCTACGGAGCACGAACTGAGGCCTGTAAAGACCATCAGGGTAATATCGTAGTAGAGTCACAGTCAATGCTGAGGATATGAAAGGACCACTTCTGCAGACTGTACAACGGCGATGACGAATTAAATTCCGCTGTCAGGCAGAATGAACCATTCAATGAAGACGACGCAAGCCAAGATTTCCGTCTACCCGACCTTGAAGAAGTGAAGATAGCAATATCTAAGCTTAAGAACAACAAAGCCGCGGGAGCTGACGGCGTCACTGCCGAACTCTTCAAAGCACCCGGCGATGACTTGGTTAGGAGCATGCACCAACTCATCTGCAGAATATGGTCGGAAGAAAGCATGCCCGATGAATGGAACCTCAGCATTGTTTGCCCGATCCTGAAGAAAGGAGACCCTCTAAACTGCACCAACTACAGAGGCATCAGCCTCCTAAACATCGCCTATGAGATCTTTTCTGCAGTATTATGTGAACGTCTGAAGCCGTTTGTCAACAAACTGATAGGTCCATATCAGTGTGGCTTTAGACCAGAAAAGTCCACCATCGATCAAATTTTCACATTACGGCAGATCCTGGAAAAACTCAAGAACTCCAAATCGACACCTTCCATCTTTTTATCGATTTCAAGAACTCCCACGTCAACACTGGAGGCACTATCTTCCAGAAGTCTGTGCAACTACTCGCGTACGCTGATGACATTGATGTCATTGGGAGAACACAGCGTGATGTTAACAGTGCTTTTGCGACTATACAGACAGAGGCTGAAAAAATGGGTTTAGCGGTCAATGAGGGCAAAACAAAGTATATGCTGTCATCTAGAAAGGACACCCAACACCGACGTCTTGGACAAAACGTCACGATAGACGCATATAATTTCGAGGTAGTTAGGGACTTTGTATACCTTGGCTCCGCTATCAACACGGACAACGACATCAGCGCCGAGATCAGACGAATAATAACTCTTGCTAATCGCTGTTTCTTCGGGCTAAGAAAGTAATTGAGCAGTAAAGCCCTATCCCGAAAAACTAAGTTGACGCTCTATAAGACCCTCATCATCCCCGTCCTGCTATATGGTGCAGAAGCATGGACCTTGTAAAAAACGGATGAGAGCGCACTTCGCCGTTTCGAGAGAAAGATTCTACGTAAGATCTATGGTCCTGTCTGCATAAACGGTGAATGGAGGAGAAGATTTAACGACGAACTGTACGGGCTGTACAGCGACACTGACTTAGCCAAAAAAGTGAAGGTCCAAAGACTCAGATGGCTCGGTCACGTGGAGAGGATGGACACCAATACTCCGGCCCGTAAAGTCTTCGAATCCACCCCAGAGGGAAGACGCAGTAGAGGAAGACCAAGGCTCAGGTGGCGCGCGCAAGTTGAACACGACCTCAACCAACTCGGCGCGTGCGAAACTGGAGACAGCTAGCTAGGGACCGAGCTGGCTGGAGAGGTTTGTTGGTTGAGGCCCAATTCCACCCCGGACTGTAGCGCCACCTTAAGTAAGTAAGCAATTCGAAAGACAAAAATCATAGATATACATTATACACTCCTCGCCACTTGAATAGGATGCCCTGTACAGGTACACTCTATTTGGAACTACTAATAACACGTGAGCGAAATTATTTTGTAATGATATTACGCCCGTAATCTTAGGCCGACTCTTCTTCCTTCTCTATGACAAAATTTTAAGTTTTGGAAAAGAAGCGTTACATATTTTTTCCACTTTATGATAAATTGAGTTGAAATTAAAGCAACATTTTTGCGCCACTTGAATAGAACATGTATTATTTAGTTTGATGGTTATCTTTGACACGCGGACTTTTATTTTTCATTTGTCGAACATTTGCATTAATTTCGAGTATCTATTTAATTTAAAAAAAAAAACCTAAAATGGGTCGAGGAAAAGCATTAACTGAGACAGAAAAAGGACAAATCAAATCAAAGGATGCTGGGTAATCTATTACCAAAATAGCTAAGTAAATCCAGAAGAACCGACACGTAATGTCATGGTTTTCTAAATTCCTAGTGTTAAGATTTAAAAAACATGAAGGGCCGAACAGAGCGACTTATTTTAGGTAAAGCTTCAAGTTTGCACCAATTTTTGGTAAAAATTAGTTGAAAATGTGGTTTTCTGGCAATCACGCCACAGTTTTTATTTTTTTTTTTATTTGGCGAGTTTTTAACGCATTTCTTTTGCACTTTTTCAGATGTTCATTTATTATGACTTTTTATGAAAAAATCTATTGCCTATCTCAATATATTGTCTCTTCGTAAACCTTATAAATACTCGAAATTATTGAAAAAGTTCGACCAATGAAAAAGAAAAGTCCGCGTGTCAAAGATAGCCATCATACTAAATACATGTTCTATTCAAGTGGCTCAAAAATGTTGCTTTAATTTCAACTCAGTTTAACATAAAGTGGAAAAAACATAAAACGGCTCTTTTCCAAAACTTGAAATTGAAACCTTGGGTCGTATGCAAAAAGCTGAGAACAAACTCTTTACTCATTTTTTTTGAGAACTTTCTGAAGGTGGTATGCAAAAAAAAATTATAAACCGAGTTAGATCTCAGTTTGTGAGTCAAATCTCAGAGGGATGAGATCTATCTCACAAATTGTTGAGCATGGCATTTTTCGGACTCAGTTAAGGATGGCCGAGTTTTTTTTGTTAATTATGTTGGACAAAGATTTATAAAGAAAGAAGGTGTCCGATTGGTGAAGGTGTGCGATTGTTGACTGAAGAATTTTGGGGCCCGAGCTCAGAAAGACGTGGTGTCTATCTGGGATACACAGGAGGGGAGCGGGTCATAATTCTGGTTTCAAAATTCAGCTTTTTAATCGAAAATTCTGATTTTCAAAATTCTGCTTTTTTTGCATTCTGGTCATCAAAATTCTGTTTTTTAAATTCTGCTTTTCAAAATTCAGGCTGTTTTAAATAAAAACATTCTGCTTTTTTTGTTCTTTTTATTCATATTATTGGTAACAACACGTGATTATTATGATTATGTTTTACCGATTGCTTAACAATTATATGCACATCACCATTCAATTCGTCAATTGCACTTGTCTTTAACTCGATTAGAACAGGCCCAATTGTAAGTTTTATATTTGTGTAACTTTTCAAGATAAAACATATAGCCATCAACATTAAGTTTATCTTTTCCCTTACTGGATATTAGAATCGAACTATCATGGCTAAATTTGAACACTTACTGGAAGGCATAACAAATTAGCGTAACTTTACAGCTTACAGGAGATAAATTAGGTACATATTAAACATACTGATGTAACTATGTGTGCAAACAAAAAATAATCTTATGCTAATCTCTCATGAGCAGAGATGGCAGAAATTGATTTTTTTTTTATTTACTACATTTGTTACGTCTGCTACACGAATGAGGTAATAGTAAACGTAGTAAACGTTGTTAAATGTAGTTCAATGTAGTGAATGTAGTTAAATGTAGCAATTCATGAGAGAAGGAATTCTGCGAATAATTATTGAGATATTATTTGAGTAATGAGAAGAGACGTTATTATGAACGTTTTGAATAGCTCCGCGACACCATTTTGCTCTGGAGTGACATTTCAAAGTACTTCGCACACGAATGTAACGAACTACAGACACATAGCAGCACTGGCGACTGAGGCCATCGGCTGGGACAGAACAACACATTAATGCAACAGAGAGAGATTGAGAGACAGATAGACACAAAGAAAGAAAGCACACATAACATAAACCTACGTGGCTCAGAGGAGGAGACATAGATATTTATTGTCTCATATTATCGCACAGGTGGCCTCAGATAAGCTGGCGATTTTCGTAGAAAAGACTACTACAATCGACTACTCTATCCTCTGAGCCATGGCCACCTGCTGCTCTGTACGTATTGGACTTCTGGTGAACAATACCAGAACGCTTGCAGAAAGATTCAAAATCTTGTCCAATATATTCGCTTCCATTGTCAGTGCGTAAAATCTTGATTTTTCGTCCTACTTGCGTTTCAACCATATTTTCCTTAATTCCGTAAATGATTCAAAAACTTCAGATATTTGTTTTAAAAAGTAACTAAAAACCTTGCGGGAGAAATCATCTATAAACGTTAGAAAATATCTTGAACCTCCGATAGATCTGACTTCCATAGATCCACAGAGATCAGAGTGTATGAGGTCAAGCAGGTTCTTAGCAAGTGTTCCAGAGTGCTCCATACATGTCTCGCATTTCTTCAAAATGTTGACATCTTCGGAAAAATCGACGCCTTCAACTGCTCCATTTTTCATTCGACACAAGTCTGCATAATTGAGATGTCCCAATCGTCTGTGCCATGTCATTAATTGAGAAGATCCACTTGTAAGCATACATGACAACGCCTGGCCTTTGAACTTGTATACACCACCAGATGATATAGCTTTGACCAAAAGTTCGCCATTTGTATCGAAAATATTACACGCGTCTTTATTAAAAACGACTTTGTTTCCTCGCTTAGCAATTTGATCAACAGACAACAAGTTAGCCGATAATTCTGGTACATAGAGAATATTGTTAACTTCAATCTGTTCATTACCGAAAAACATTGAAATATCACCAATTCCAGATATTTTCATTTTTTGTTTGTTTGGCAGTTACAATTTCTGATATTGGAGATGGTTTTACTTGAGCCATGAAATTTTTATAAGCAGTCATATGCATCGAAGCACCGCTGTCAATATGCCACTCATCTATGTTCTTCGTCTGACATGATAGTGCGGTATAAAACGTTCTTATACTCTGTCTTCTTAGAACCTTGAGGTTTTTTCATTTCTGGACAATTTTTAGATATGTATATTGTATATGGGCTTTCTTATTACATTCATAGCATTTAAGATTATTGAATTTGAATTTTTTCTAAGCACTCAAAAATACGTTTTCAGTATTGACTTTTCCATAATCACAATCAAGCAGTTTTGCCTTGATTGCTTCTCCAGTGATACTTGTACCACTGCTTTCAATTCCCATGATGAATTGTTTTAATTCGTCACCAAGACCAGCGAGTAAAATCGCACCTAACCATTCCGATGAAATTGGGAATTTAATGCTTGCCAATTTATTTGCCGTACGAAAAACATCATTCACGTAATCAGTCATAGAATTGCAGTCTTCTAAACGGTTTGTTTATTAATTTTCGAAGCAAAGCAATCTTCCTTGTTAGTCCCGAGTCTTCATATAAATTTTCCAATTTTTTCCATATCGCATATGCAGTCTTCTCATTTTCAATATGGACAAAAAGAGATTCATCTAATGATAAAACTATTTTAGCTTTTGCTTTCTTGAGTTTTTCATTATCCGTTTCCGTCACAGGGTCGGTTATGGTTCCTTCCAAATTATTAAGTTAAAGAACATTCATCATTGCATATTTCCAGGTGTGGAAATTTTCACCGTTACGTAATTTTTCAATCGATTCTTGATGCGCCATTTTATCTTCAGTTCGGTATTTCGAATAACGATTTTGCAGAATTTTCTTTCCAGGAAATTTTAAACGAATTGAAATTCCCACAACAAATAGGAATGAGACTATTGAAAAGAAAATTTTATTGTTTTTCTTTTTAAATCAATTAAAATTCAAGCAATATTTCCTTGCGGTCCCCTGGGCCCATAACCTATTGAGATATTATTTGAGTAATGAGAAGAGACGTTATTATGAACGTTATAATAATATATTTAATGAAGAACTGAAGTATAAATATTTTGATATAATAATTATGAGTGATATGATATTAATATTTAAACAGGAGTTGTTTCAAAACAAGTAGAAGTAACATACATAATAATATTTAAACAACAATATAGAAAAGAAAGGTTTGAAAATACATATTAAGAAGCGCGCGCTTTAGGCTTGAAACTTTTCTTTTCTTTATTATTCGCAGAATTTTGAGCAGCAGAAATACGAAAAACAGAATTTTAGAAGCAGAATTTTGAAACCAGAATTCTGACAAAAATAATTTTGACCCCGGCAGAATTTTGAACCCATCTTTGACCTCTCATGAGGATAATCGTAAATGATACTACAAGTTTACAAGTGTTTACAAGGGGAGCGTATCGGAATCCCGCTTTTTAAAATCCCGTTTTTCAAGCATCCCGAAAAAAAGTTTTAAAATCCCGTCTTCTAAAATAACGCTATTATTAAATCCCTATTTTTGATATCCCGTTTAGTGAAAATCCCGACCTGCTATAATACCGCTTTTTGAAATCCCGGTAATCCCGTTTAATCCCGCCAACCGGTATTCAAAAGATTTAAAATAAGACTAAAAAAAATGCATGAATTTGTTCTCTTGGATTAAATTAAAACTGCTTTTAATTACTTTTACACAATCTAGCGTTATCAGACGCTGCTTTGGATTTCCCGATATTATTAAGCTATGTTGCTGTAGTAAATAGTTGGGCATCACCTTATGCATTACCTATGTACCTATAGATATTTTGTTATTTAATAGGTATTGGAATGAATTCACTACTTTCTTTTATGTTTTCTTTGTTATAATAATTATAAACTATGCTATTAAAAAAAAACTCATGTGTTTTAACTTCATTTTTTTGCCGTTTTCACAATGAAAAGCAGTTGCTTTGTTTTGAAAAATCGCCCGATTGATTGTAAAAACGGGATAATAAGAAACGGGATAGTAAGAAACGGGATTATGTAATACGGGATTACAAGAAATCGGGATTATAAAATTCGGGATTTTAACAAGCGGGAATATAAAATCGGGATTTTGAAAATCAGGATTATAAAAATCGGGATATCGTACCCAACCCGTTTACAAGAAGTGTTGAAGTTTGCTGGCCAGGATCCTTACACGTCTCCCGTATTTTGGAAAACTCTTTCCTATATAGTCACATGAATAATAATAACTTCCGATTCACTATTTATATATGTATATGCGTCATTTTCACTTTCAGACGACATTTTTTTTATCACGCGCTTCGAATAGAGCATAATCAAAACTAAGCCATGAAAAGAGCTTTGAGATCGACTTAATTTCAACGACTAATAGCTGTTGAGCTTGAACTGTTTTTTTTTTTATATAATATCATTATATAATCATTTCGGTCTCGTGTTATAAGGAGTTGCAAATAGGGTGTCCTATTCAAGTCATATATGTCAGAAAACAACAATACTCAATTATACATATATAAACTGGTTGGATAGTATATATAGAATCGGTGTAAAAGCGCTATAACCTTAAAAAGTGGTATATGTACTCACAGACATCACTCAATTGTATTCCTGAGATCGGATTTCCATCTAAAAAGATAAATAAAAATACAAAATGTTTCTTAATTTTTATTTTTTTAAATTGTAGATTTTTAAATAAATTGTGAAGTGAGTTGTAACTATTAAGTGTTAATTTGGCTGTTTTCTTCCAAAGATATTTACAAACACTTTTCAATTACAAGTAACAAGAATGTGTTTATTTGAAACATGAAATAACCATACTGCGCCTTAATACAATACACCTACAGCAGCAGCAAAAAACACATCGTAGGAGAATACCTTATTTTATCGAAGAAAAATAGCACTTTCTATTTTCCACTCAAAAACCCATTTAGAAATTTTCTGAAAACCAATGCACCTACAATTACATGCAATTTTCCCTTTTAAAACCAATGAGATTTCCGAGTTCTTCATGAAGAACTTTCTATTTTCCATTCGAAACCCATTTTGAAATTTTCCAGTTTTCTATTTGAAAACCAATGCACCAACAGTTACATGTAACTTTCCCTTTGGAAACCAATGAATTTTCCGAGTTTTTCATCAAGAATTTTCTATTTTTCATTCGGAAACCCGTTTTGAAAAAACGTCGTGCCCAAGAGTTCGCATGTAAACATTGTTTTGGTCTAAGAGCTTAAGTAGGAGTTCAGCCTTAAATAAATAATATAGAAGAATGAATGAAATGAAAAATAGAGAGACGTTTGAAAAAAATGTATGTCGGCTGTCAGTTTTTTGAATTTACAAACAAAATTTTCGAGTAAGTACAATAAAATCAATGTTTTTTCCTATTAATAATTATTTATTTTACTTTCAGAGTATCCTACTGCACATTCAGTGAGTAAGGTGAGACTTTTGTTTGTTTGTTAGTTTATCGACTACAAACATACAACCGACAAACAAACAAAAGTCTTACTTTAAATATTAGTATAGATGTATTCAAAGTGGTTAGTATATGTAAGTTTAGAGTCCAACACTATTCCCAGGTCAGTAAAACTAGAGACATTGCATAGAGGCGACGAATTAAGCGAATAGCTATATACAAAGACATTTTTCTTGCGTGAAAAACACATGGTTTTACACTTGTCAATATTTAACCCTCCGTGCACCACGTGGGGTTTATTAGACCCCAGCGAAACAAAGATCGTTGTATCTTTTTAAACGGCAGCGCAAATTCCATGAAACGTCGCACAGTGGCCCGTTTAGGCAAGGAACGTGGGAAAAATCATTTTTCGCGTGATTTTATTTTGAAAAAGTAAAAATCACATTTTGTTTAGAATTGCTTAAAGTGTAAGAATCCAAAAACAAAAAAATATTAGATGAACGGTTTGGCTTGAGGAGCCGATCAAAGTCAGAAAATATTTAAAAAAAAAAATATATATATATTTTTTTTTTGTTTTTTGTTGCACTTCGAACTTGCATATTAGAAAAACGGTACAAGTAAATCCATTTATTTTTTTTTGTTGAAAAGTTTGACATTATTTTAATCAAATTTTGGAAACAAAAAAGAAAAAAAATGCATATCTTTTTTTTAATAAAAAAAAATCACTTTTTGCACCTATTTTTGAATTTTAACTTGGCTCATATAAAAAACGTCAAAACCCGTCAAACCAAACTAAGTGAGGGATGAATGCCCACATATTCCTTAACATGTCCTCAAAAACTCAGCTGCGTAAAGTTGCATAAAGCCGAGTTATGGCAATTTAATTGGTTCAAGTCAGTGATTATTCATTTTTTTTAGTTTTTTTCATATGAAAAGAACATAATTAATCTTATTGTCGCAACCTTTATTTTGGATTTGCATGACTTAATTTAGGTATTTAAATAAGTGCAATGAGTGGAATAGCTAAAAAAAATGTATGGTTTGGGGATTACCTATTTCTAAAATAATAATAATAAAAAAAAAAAACAATGATGATTCCTGCCATTATTTTTTCTATAACATTTGTTGTGCACAGATATTTATTTTTGACAGATTACTGTATTTGGATTAAGAATTAATACATATAAGGGTTACAGGTAGATTACAGGTAGCCGAAAAAAAGGATTTTAATCGAAGGGTTATTTATATGGAATTAAATATTTATTCTTATTAGGGTAACAGGTAGTGAAATTAACAGGATTAGGTACGCAAATAATTTTACTATGCAAACTAATCTAAGTACCTATAATTGGAAGCCTCATTGGAAAGACAAAAAAATGAGGATTAAGTATAGCTGTTGATATAAAAAGAATTATCACCAAAATTAAATAATTAAAACTCAAAAGAAGTTTAATGCACAGGATGAAGGAGATATTACGGACGAACATAACTACGAGTATGGAATTCCTCCATTGCATGCTAGAATTAGGTGCATGGAATTCATTTTGAAACTTAGCTATACGATTGCTAAGGAAGGAGAGGATAGCTCTATTGGAATCAAAGAGTTAGAAAAAAAGAGGAAGCAGGATATTCAAAAGCGTTTCCATGAAGAACTTGGACTTGATGTGGATAAACCTAAGCCTGGGTTTGGATATACCAATGATGGCAATACTTCCAGGCGATTCTTTGAACAACCGGATGCAGCTGCCCAAATGACTGGAGTCAATGAAGAAATTATTAAAAGGCTTCAAATAATACTTAATGTCTTAAACTGTCGAGAAAGAGTTAATGCAGTAAAATTTGGGGAGTATACAAGAGAAACAAAAGTGTTATTAAGACAACTTTATCCAGAAAAACAACTCACCCGTACTCTTCATAAAATTTTGTTTCATAGTCAAAATATTATGAAGTATCAGTCACTTCCATTTGGGAGAAGCTCAGGAATGCAAAAATAAGGACTACAAAAGATACAGGTATCAAAATACAAGCAAGGTTTCAAGAATTCGGCAAAATGGAGACCTGTTTACTATGCTAGCAATCTCATCATATCCACTTATTTCTTCCAAAAGGCATGCTAGAAATCAAAAAGAACTGAAAGCACACTACTCCCCAGAAA
The DNA here is from genome assembly GCA_943590905.1 of Sphaerophoria taeniata. NCBI lineage: Eukaryota > Metazoa > Arthropoda > Insecta > Diptera > Syrphidae > Sphaerophoria > Sphaerophoria taeniata. The sequence goes on from OX016540.1 coordinate 69,486,258, forward strand.
TGTTAGATCTATTAGATTCAACATTGAATTTAGATGATAGTTTTCAAGAAATAATATAAGTAAATTATTAAGAATAAAACAAGATAAAAATCTAACGTTTATGCTTTATTTTTCTCCATATTCGTACTTTTAAAACACTTTTTTCTAATTTGAGGGTTGTTTTTTTCATTGAAATATTGAAATTATGGTAATTTTCAGTTAAATTGAAACACCCTGTTTGATTTTGTATGTAAATATTGATGGTTTGATTGGTTGCATATCAAAAATTATAAAACTTAAAAACTTTAACTTAAAAAAAAAATTTTTTTTTTGCTTCTATGACTATTCAAGTGTTATTTTTTTTTCTTTTTCCTGCTTTACTAAAACTAATTGTTCTCTAATCATTCACAAAAACATATTTTTCGCCATTATGGATACATTTTTAACAATTTTTATGACATTGAAAAAACTTCCAACTTTGGGACTTAATTCTGAAACACCCTGAGAACATATTTTGTTAAAATTTTCACGAAACATAGCTTTGGAAATTCCCTGCTAAATAAAAAAAATTGAAGCGATATCTTTTTTTGTTTAGGAGCTATGATTTTTGCAAGGTAAAAAGTGAAAACGGGCCACTGTGCGTCGTGTAGCTGGAGAAAAGACATTGCTGGATCGCATAGTAACAGTCATTTATAAGTAGTGTTGGATGCGCAGCTCACGGCCGCTCTCAAAGTTTGGCAGGGTGTCACAAACCCCACGTGGTTCGGGACGTCGTCTAAACGATTGGACTGGGATCTCAATGGGACAAATTTTGTTTAATTATTTTATTTTTTTTTTGTTCCAAAAATCATTAAGCCCCTTAATAAAAGACAATAAGAAGTCTTTTGTTAAGTTTTTTTTATAATGCTAACAGTAGGAAGGTGATATCCTCAAGTTATTAAAAACGTACAATTTTTGTTATAATGCTAATAAACATTAAAAATGTTTACTATTTTTAACATAATTTGTTTTATTTTTATCTCCTCATAGTCCAGAAATAATATTAATATCAAAAAAATAAAGTTTGAAAAGATATTCTTTATATATAAATAGAATGAAGTTTGGGGTATAGGAAACCCCACATGGTGCAGGACGTAACTTTTGCCCACGTGGTGCACGGAGGGTTAAAACTAAACTATTTCTATTGCACCATTCCCTTAATCTATCTAGGTCTTCTTGTAGAAGAGCACAGTCATGCTTAGAACTAATTTTTCGAAATAATTTCACGTCATCGACATAAATAAGTCACATGGAACTAACTAAGACAGAAGGAAGATCATTAATAAATAACACAAACAGCAATGGACCAAGATGACTTCCTTGTGGTACACCAGAGTTGACTGTAAAAAATTTAGAACGTTCATTTTTAAAAACAACACTATATATTCTATCATGAAGATAAGACGACAACCACACGATGAAACACTCATTAAGACCAATAATTCTTAATCACTAAGGCGAGTTTTATGACAAAGTTTGTCAAAAGCTTTACTAAAATCAGTAAAAATGCAATCAACTTGTTCTTTATTTTCAAATGCGTCAGTACAAAATGTAGTAAATTGCAATAAGTTTGTTATCGTGGATTTCTTTTTTACAAAGCCATGTTGGTTGTCACATAAAATAGATGTACAGTAATAATAGACTCAAACATTTTTGGAATGGCTGATAATTTAGCAATTGGTCTATAATTGGAAACTATGTTTTTCTTTCCTTTCTTATGAAATGGTATTAAATAGGAGTTTTCCCAAAGGGTAGGGGAAACAGAATATTTTACGGAATTGTTGAAAAGTAGGACAAGAGGATAGGATAAAAATATTGCACTTTTTTTAACACATAAGATGGTAAACCATCAGGACCGGGGCTAAGACAGTCTTCGAAGTTATCTTTATATTTAAGGATAGTTTCCTCAGAAATTGATTTGATTTGTTTCGTGTTCATTTAGCTCATTTTCATCTTGTTATTGAAACTGACGCGTTTTCTCAGTCCGCATGCTCACTCACACATTCTTCAAATATCAGCAGATAACCTGCGAATTTACTCCAAAAGTCAAAATTCTAATGTATCAAAACCTCAGCCAACCTTGGATGGAAATTTACAGTCAATCAAATGAGAATCGTAGCTACACTTTAAAAAATAGATTATTCCGCTAGATTTTGCGCTTTTTATTATAAAGTAAGGATAAAAGTATAGAATATTTCGATCGATGGTGAAATAAACTTGATTTCCTTATGCTCCAGTCATTTTAGGTTTCATCTGCGGAAAAATTCCTAATGGGCTGAATTTTTGTGTACACCTTCATTACGGTGCTATAATGAAGATGTTTAAAATCGATATTGATACCGTGCCGGTTAAAAAAGTTATAATGGTCAAAAGGTCGCGAGATACAGTTTTTCGTGAATATTTTGCGACCCATTGCCCGGCGGTCAATAATGGTCAGGGACAAATTGTTTGTCTTGAAATTATTTTGAAGGAATGCCTCAGGCATCTTTCTGCAAAATTAACCCTTTTCGGTGTAGAGGGGCTAGAGCGCACTCACATTTCCTCAATTGCTTTTCTTCTTCTAGGTATATATGATATACTTGTTCTTTTTTTGATGAAAAAGGGCGGGTCGATTTTAAAATGGAATAAAACAAGATATCGATAAGGTTTTATCTTTATTTGAGGACCCTATTAATGACATGTGTGAAATAAAATATCGTTCAAATGGCCACTGCGGCTTCGCAGAGTAACCCGCATTCGAAATGTCCAGTTTTCGATGATTTTGGCGTATAAATCAGACTGACTTGACCGATGTCCGATGGCGTCGATTTTGTTGTTTTTGAGGGCCGCGGTGGCTTGCAGCTTATTCGAGTAGACCTGCGAATTAAGAAAGCCGCATTGAAAAAGTCTAAAGTGGTCAAATCGCACCATGATCGCTCGGCGTTAGATTTGATTTAGCTTGTGATTATATCGTCCCCGAAATCGTTTTTTCACAAACGATGTCAACTATTGTCCGATAAAATTTTGTCTCAAACTAGGTTAAGAATGCAGAGTGGCCTTAGCCAAACATCCTCGGATCCGTAAGTGCGTACCTGCCGGTAAGACTTAAAATACTTAAAACAAAATTAACCAATTATTTAAAAAAGTACATTTTAATATAATAAAAAAACATAATGTTTATTTAATAATAATTATGTTCATATAATAATAATTTATGAACACAACCAACATACATAATCATATTCAACTCGACAAATTTATCATAAAATTATTTTATCTATGAATCAGAATTTAAAACGCAAACAAAAAGAACATTATTTATTTTGTTGCCATAAAATATTCCAAAAATGCCCCAGGGACTGGACGATTAATATTGTTCTTTACTCTCTTTTTCCTCTCGATTTTCTTTTTTTCCCGAAAGATGAAAAGCCTTGGGAGTCTGCCAATTTTCGTTTAAATGTTTTATATAGCTTATAAGATAATGAACACATTGAACGGAGGTGAAAGAACATTCGTTGCGAGAATGTGTTTAGATAATTATCTAATATGTATAATCTTCGCAATAGTAATAGTTTTTTTTTTTTAGTTGTAAAAATGGAAAACAAGAAGTGTGTATTCAGGTTGAATATTTTTCTTTTGTTTAGATAAAAACATTTAACATGTTGCTGATGAGTAGGGCAACCAAAAATATGCTCTATAAAAACCATTTATAGCGCTTTAAATATGCTCTAAAAAGCCAATTATATGCTCTAAAAATATGCTCTAAAAAATTTTGAAATAGCGTAAAATCTTAAATTTTGAGTTTTTTTAATAGTTTATTGACTTTAAAAAAAAAAAAAAACGGAGGTCAAAACACCCTAAGAGACAAATAAAAGAACAAAAAAAAAAAAAAAACATAAAAAGCTAAATAAATACCAAAAATCAAAAATGAAAATATAAACCAGAATAATTTAAAAAAAAATATTTGTTAAAATTTTGTTTGCACTTAAGGAAAACAGTTTTACTTAAAAAAAATTTCTCTGAAAACATTTTTGTAGGTACATCATCCGCCAGTTATACGTGCAAACCTTAATGCCATTATTTCAGGTGCAGTTTTTTTTTCTACAAATAAATTCTGCCATAATAAACAATTTGAGCCCTCTTATTTTTCTGAAATATCGATGATTTTATTTATTTGTTCGTTATTGGAGTCCATGGTATTAATTTTAGCTTGGACATCGATCAATAATTTTATGTTAGCCAAAGGCCGCTTGTTTCCAGTTGTGCAATGCATTTCAATAAAAATGATACCTCTTCATGTAGTGTTTCGAAAAAGCTTTCCACTTTTTTTTTAAACATTTCTACACAGTAAACTGCTTCCCTCCAAGATACCCAATTAGTCGTAATCGTTTGCGAAGGAAGTGGTGTTTCCGGTGCAATATCCTTGAATACCCTTATTCTTGACGGAGCTTTTAAACACTTTTTCACGTTTGCGATGAAAATATCAACTTCTGGAAATTGACCTCGAAGTGTTTCACAAGTTGAGCCTGTGGGCCTCAAGTGACATGCGTTACTTTTGGATAAAATACTTGAAAATCATCGCGAATTTTTCGAAAAAAAGTTAAAAAAAAAAATATTTACTCTAACATTTGCAACAAAAATTACAAATAATGATGAAATATGCCAAAATATGCATTTTAAAGCAAAATATGCAAAAATATGCATTTATAACAAAATATGCTAAAATATGCTCTAACGAATAGGGTCCAAAATGTTTGTTTTTTCATGAAACGTATTTCTATCTTGTCAATTGTCAAATTCGACGTTCCAAAAAAAACATGCTCGAGCATATTTTTGGTTGCCCTACTGATGAGTGTTCAAATGAACATAATGTAAAATATTTCTTACATAACGTGGGTTACAGTGAAACATTTTTATAAAATGGAAAATCAAGACCAAGTTTGTAGGAACGAAATTCCTTTATAGGATAGCGATTTCGATGCGTTTTGTTCTTATCCTTCATTATAGAATTATTATTTTTAGAATTGTAGGTATGCTAACTTTATGTCTAAGACCAAAAAATAAATCGATTGTATGTATTAAAAATTTCATGGTCTCCCGTTTACCTTTTATTACTTTTATTTTATTATTTTGTTGCTACCCACACAGCTATCACAGCCTTTTTCATGTCCAATTTTCAACTTAAAAGTGTCACTGTCAATGCCGTTTCCATAAAAAAAAACTGTGCAATGTTTTTAAAAATCTTCACTTAACTTAGGGATTTAAGGATTTTTATTTAACACAAAAGCAGTGACGGATTTAGGTTTGCTGCCGCCCTAGGCCCCGTTCGATGCACCGCCCTTTTTGATAAAATGGACTTCATTAATTTTGATCCAATATTTTTATTTCAAAATAAATTTATTTTATTGAAGTATAATTTTTAAATATAATTAATAAACATGAAAGATAAATAAGTTATAAGCCTAAGAGCCGATTTTTCAATCATCGAACAAAAATAAAAATAATAAATTGGCAAATAAACTTATCTGAGCATTAATCGGTCGAATAAATAAGAGCGTTTTTCTTCAGGTAAAGTCTATCTGACGATTGAAAAATCCAATATTTTGTTATTTGTCGAATAAACACTATCTGCTTGTTTATCTGACGATTGAAAAATCGGCTCTAAGATGGATAAATAAAAAATATTTTGTTTTAATATTAGGCGTGTTTTCGTGACAACCCAGTAAAGTAAACTAAAATTTTATCAAAGAAAACAACAATAAAAATTTACTTGCTTTTACTTTAGCTTTTCATCGATAGTAAAACTTACTTGAAGTGTTGATAATTTTTTTCAAATTCAGAGGGAGCTGAAGTAAATTTTTGAAATAATTTAGTATGACGAATGTCAAAATTTGTCAGTTTGTTTTCTGAAAGCAATTGAATTTAAATCAATATTGTCAGTAAAATCGAGATTGAATCGTCGATTATAATTAATCTCTTGGACTAGTTTAGTTTCATAGACAGTAATGCAAGAGCATTGACTTGGCCCATGCTTGCACTTTTTTTCTGAACAATTTGTAGCCGGAATTCTCAATGAACTTCAGAGATCAATGTCCACATTCGAAGACTCCGTGAATGCAATACATGGCATATTCTTTGTGCAGAGCGTACATCTTCTATTTTTGCTAAGAGATCTTTGAGCCGATAATGGAAGTGAAAACATTGCCTAACGTCTCTTCCAAATCGTCAGGATACTTACTGACTAGTTTATTGGCAAGATTTTTCAACTTGCTTGTATCTATTTCAGATAAATCGTCGAAAAAATTGAAGTTTTTGTACAGTTTTTCATAACACTTTTACGCCCGGCTAATTGTACACTCAGAGTGTCTATAATAGGGTCACATAAATAAAACAGCATCTGCCCGTAGCGTAGTGGTATGTGCGTTGGCTGCTACGCAGAACGCGTTTGTTGGAATCCTGCTCGTGCCCATAAAATATGTATTTCATATTTCAAGGGTACTGCTTCTTGCGAAGAACTGACAACACTTCCAAGATGATGAAGTCACTTCATGACAGATGAAAAAAGTGCTTTTAAACTTTGCCATTCGAAATCGGTGTTAAATTGTAGGTCTACTCAATTCATCACACGCACTCAGCGAATTGTTGATGAGTGTAAGCCACTTAAGCCTTGGCTCTTCAAGAGCTGTCGACTCTATTTATTTTATTTTTTAAATAAGACTCTCGAATAGTAAATAAAATTCTTAAAATGTTTTATTTATACGTTGTACTTATAATAAGCATATAAATGTAACCGTACCATAAGCCACCCGTTTAATATATATATCAGGTTGAAAAGTGATTTTTATAAACAAAAAATGTTATGACACTTTTAAAAGAATATCGAAATGATATTCAATACAAGAAAATCTGCAGAATTTGTATTTAACATTAAAAACAAATTGACTATTTATTAAGATTTAGTAATTTCAGAACGTTTTGTACCCGTGAGATTAATCTCATTAAAGGAACAAAAAGTGAAGAACATTATTTGATTTAGACTATAGTTGATCAATTGATGAAATGAGGTGTAATACACTGAATAAATAAAATAAAAAATCTTCAAACCAATCTAATCTGAACCAATTTTTGATATGAATTGTCTTTACTTTTGTTAGTCTCTAAGATTTTAGCATTTCAAGCATTTTGCCGCTCTTCAAATTATGCTGCCCGAGGCCTGGGCCTCAAGCACGAAATACGCATACCAAATATATTTGGCACATTTGTTGTAATCTATAAAGCTGGTGGTGAACTTAGCTCTGAATCTAGTCTGGGGTCTTTGTTCTCTTATCTTCTTTGATTTGAGAAGAAGAGAACAAATGTAAATTTTGAATATGACGCCAGTATGGGAAAGCTTTCAAGACATTTGCCCTACACACACGAGAGTCGAGACTGAATCATGAGTACTAGAAGTGATAGCTCCGAAGAACAAAGTCCTAAGAGTGCCTTAAGGAGACGTATAATTTTATCTTTATTCTGGTTGCGTTGGAAAGCAGTAGTAACCATGATAAAATAAAAATAAATTTAAGACACGAGAAGGATTCGAACTCACATTTTCTTTGTTATTGCCCAACTCACGTAACCACTGAGCCACGGCCACGGATACTACAAAATCGTGACTATGGCACCGTTTTTATACCAACAGAAGTTTAAAGGTGTTCAACAAGAAAATATGTGCACGACTGGGTCGTACGAACTTGCTCCTATATTCCATATTATAACTCATTAAAAACATTAAAAAATAAAAATATGTAATTAAAATTCATAAATAAAAATATAAATTGAAATATGTACCTCAAAATGAAAGTATGAAACTGAGAACCTTGAGAAAAGATATAAAGAAAAGAAGCAAACAAGAAATAAGAGAATGTAATAAACAAAAATATATTATAGGTAGGTATTATTGAATCTTCTCCAGACTAGACAACACCAGGCAGGATTTCGATCAGGTTTCTCAACTATAGATCACTTTCAGGCAATTAATCAAATCATCGAAAAAAATGGAATACCGATTACCTGTTTATATCATTTTTATTGATGTCTTCGATGAAATTAACCAGGATTTTATGTGGCATGCACTTCTTAACCAAGGTATTAACATTCGCTTTTCTTCCACTGCGCAGAAAAAAACAGAAACCTTTGGAGAACCATTTAAGCTATAAAGCGAACTAAGTAAGGGGACCCAATTTCACCACCTTTCTTCGCAGCTACCTTAGAAGAATGCTTCAAAAAACTAAATTGGGATAATCCTGAAAATCTTCAAAAGATGATAAACGAACTTATTCTCGAATGCTCTAAGAAGTCATGACAAATGCAACAACAACACCAATGCATATAAATGGGCAGCTAATAGAATATGTGGAGGACTTCATAATATCTAGGACAGTTTGTTTCGTTTAATAGAAGAGAGGAGAAGAAGATATCTCGAAAATAAGGGAGATGATAATGTAAAGAATTAGAAGATCTCAGTGAATAAGAAACGTCAACATACACTTATGGCAGGATTCGAAGATGTTGTTTGGAAGACAAGGAAACTAAAATGAGATTGAGCAGGCCATTTTATGCGGAAGTCAGATGACAAGTGGTCAAAAGATTGTACGTAGTGGACACAATTTAGTGGTATCAGAAGAGGCGTACGTCAACCGAAAAGATGGAAAGACGACAGACTTTGGTTTCAAAAAACGCACGGGGGAGGCTTTGCATATAAGCATAATTTTATTTTATTCATTTTAAATAATTTGTTAAAACAAATAGATTTAGTTTATATAAATATTAATACACCTTAATTATAAATAAAAATTATAAAATAATAAATAATAATAATAAAATAATAATACCTCAAAATAGATTCAATCTGAAAAAAATTGATGTCATTGAGATTTCTTAAGAAATTGTTGATTTTAACATCCGTTTTCATAATGATTGAAGCAGGCTCTTAAAGGTTAATTAGTTAAGCAGGCTTCAATATGTAAGCGACCGTTAAGCAGCTGTACTAAAAATTCTTATTCATAAGTGATTTACGACCTTTACTTAACTAAGTAACGTCCCTGTTAAAAATGTAATAGAAACTGAAAATCTATTACTGAATGCTATTACGTTTTAGTTGTCAAACTGAAATTAATAAAAAAAAAAATCATCCCGAATCCGGGTGGTTTGGCTTAAAAAAATAAAATACATAATAAAATAAATAAACAATAAATGTTCCGGTGAGTTCGTTACGATTTGTGGCTCGCAAGAATTTGCTTATCAACGCTTCCGATGATATGAAAATCAGGATATTCAACTATAACTCACTGGAGAAGGTGCATTCGTTTGAAACACATGCGGATTATATTCGATGCATCCAACTCAGCCTTTGGTTGTGAACAGTAGTGGTAAGTATTGCTCATGAAATTCTGCTAATTCTTGAATTGAATTTGAATTTTTTTTTTAAATAATTTGCACACACTAAAGGGGCTTTTTATACCCTTATTATGCCAGACACAGTGAGTGCATTAAGAATCAAGAAAGGGGTTTGAAAGTAAGTGTCGGTGTTCATTGGTTTTGAATTCATCAACATTGCAATGACTGGGAAAGACAGTGTGTGGAAGGGAGTTCCACATTCGCGTAGTACGGCTAAAGAACGATTCTCTATACTTAACAGTACGTCCGAAGTTGGGCTCGAGGGTAAACTGATGGGCATTCCTGGAAGCGCGGGTATTACGGTTGAATTGTTTAAGGGGAGGAATGCAACTGGCTATTTCACTAGAGCAATTACCGTAGAAGTAACGGTAGAACAAAGAGAGACATGAGACGTTACGACGGTGTTCCAATGAAGTGAATGAATTAGTGATGTCTCTCACATCAATCATTCTTATAGCTCTTTTTTGTATACCATCCAAGAGGCTTAAGTATGTAACTGGAGCACCAGCCCAGAGATGGGAATTGTACTCAAGCTTTGGACGGATATAAGTCTTGTAAATAATAGCCAGATCAGACGGGGAGAAAAATTTCTTGCACCGTCTTAAGAAACCCAAACATCTTGCGGCATTTTTGGCGACATCGCATATGTGCTCGTTCCACAAAAGGTGGTCAGTGATGCACATACCGAGAATCTCGAGATGTTCGGTCTCGTTGATGCAAGTGCCATTCATGGACAGTGGCAAGGGGGGTATATCTCGCTTCGACGATACAAGACAGCATTGAGTTTTCGAATCATTAAACTCTACGCGGTTTTTAATTCCCCATTGTACAATGCTGTTTAAGTCAGAGTTTAACGAGCTAATCATATTCTGCCGTTGCAGTTCCACATCCGAAGAAGAGGGATATGAGTCTGGAAACGAATAAGAAAAGCTAAGGGTACTATCGTCAGCGAAACAATTTATTGGATTAGAAGTTACAGACAGGAGATCATTTATGAAAATGAGGAAGAGGGTCGGAGACAAAACGGAGCCCTGGGGCACACCAGCATTTATATTGTGGGTTTCAGACTTGAAACCGTCCAATACAACTTGTATTGAACGATTCGAAAGAAAGTTTCTAATCCAACGAAGAAGGGATTCATCGATACCGAAAGCACGCATTTTCGATAAAAGAGCAAGATGCCAGACTTTATCACACGTCTTTGAAATATCAAGTGCAACAATCTTACTTTCTCCAAAATGATGTTAAGATTTGTTCCACTGTTCGGTGAGATAAACCATCAGATCACCAGTGGACCTGTTGCTGCGAAAGCCGTACTGCCGGTCATTAAGAAGATGATGGAAAAGAAACAAAACAAGAATTTTTTGTTGTTGTTTAAATTGACTTGGTCATTAAGAAGCTTTCGATCTTCGAGATATTTCTTGAGCCGATAGTTTATCAGCGTTTCTATGACCTTAGAAAGAAGGGACGTAAGTGCAATCGGTCGATAATTGGAGGGAGAAGAAGATTCGCCTTTTTTTGGGATTGGCTGGACAAATGCTGTTTTCCAACTGCTCGGAACGAGCCCAGAAGAATAGGATAGATGGAGAAGCTTACGCAAGGGTTTTGGCAGCGTGGAAGAACACCTCTTCAGAATAATAGCGGGGATACCATCCGGACCAGCGGATTAATGTATGTTGAGATCTTTTAGGACTCTCGCCACAGCACGAATGCGGAAGAAGATTTGTCCCATGGAATCATTGACGCGTTCAAGAACTGGAGGAGTCATGACACTCTCTGAACTGCCTAGCAAAAAGATTAGCTTTCGCGAGAGAACTAACAACTGGAGTGTCATTGTCAACGAGCGTAGGGACTGAGGAAGAAGAAAAATTCTTCATATTTTTTACAAATGACCAAAAATTCTTACTGCCTTTGGGACATTGCAGTATTTTTTGCCTTAATTTTTGATCATGTAAAAATTTGGTCCGACGAATATGGACATTGCAGGCCTTCCTGGCTTGTTTAAACTTGTTCCGGTTTTCCTCAGTTGGGTTGGCTCTAAAATACCGGAACTTTACTTCTTTTTCCCTGATAACCTCTTTACAGCTTGAATCAAACCATGACTTTTCTTTGGGTATGATGCTTTTAACTCTATTCCATATAGGGTACGTCTGACATTTGTTTCTTTTCTTCTTCGGTATTTGGACACATTTCATGAGATATCTTCTGGTTTAAGTCTAGTGGTGTTGATACTGGGTTGCAGTCGCTCATTCCAAAGCGACTCAATATTTCATTTATATAATGCGTTTGATCAATGGATATAGTGCCTGTTGATTTATTTTGAACTATACGGATTCCTAGAATTGACGATGCATCACCTAAATCTTTCATTTTAAAATGTTTGGTTAGACTTTCCTTAATGAACATTTCTTGACTTTCATAGTTGCTAAAGATTAACAAGTCATCAACATAAACTGAAACAAAGGTCATGTAGTTTCCTGAAATTTTGAAATATATGCATTGGTCCGCACTGGAACGCTCGAGACCAGCCTTCATTAAAACATCATTCAATTTCGCATTC